>CAWUFW010000426.1:0-1473519 GCA_963921515.1 Calotriton arnoldi | reverse complement strand
CTTGGTGCGGCGCGGAGCCTACTGCCGGACCTCGAGGGCTTTGAGACCGCCTCGCAAAGCCTTCGGGTGGAGTTTCCGGCAGTCAGGGCACGACTTCGTGTCGTGGTCTCGGCCGACACAGTAGAGACACTCTAAGTGCGGGTCTGTGATCGACATCATTCGAACACAGACGTCGCATGGCTTGAAGCCGGGCATCCCTATTGACACCTAGAGTCGATGAAGACTCGAAAAGAAACAGTGAAAAATTCACCAAAAATTTAGTCAAAAATTGACTAGGGCACTGTTCTTCCCGGATCTGCGCTTACTGGCGCGGAAAAAGAAGAACTGACGTCAGCGCGCATGGGCGGCGTCTAAGATACTGCCCGCGACGTCATCCCGGCGATCACGACGACGGACGCGGAGCCGCACGACGCCGCCTACCGACGCGCAAGGGTACTGCTACGCAAAAAACTTTCCGGATCCAGCCTGACGCCTGGGGATATTCTAAGGTAAGGAATCTGTCACTAACGTGTCTCTTTCAGATAATATCTACAATAGAAAACCAATATTTTCTATATTTATACTGATACTTTTAGGCGCTGTAGCGAACTTTGGTATGCTTTGAATTTTTTAAAAATATTTTCCCTACATTGCATTTAATATTGGGTGCATTAATATTTTCCACTGTTAAGCATTAACAGTTGCAGTTTTAATGCATTTTCAAATTTAAAACGTAAATAAATGAGTGCTAATTAATTACTTTTCCTCTTAATTTAAAAAGTATTTTGAGTAGTATTTTAATGTTCAATTTAATTGCCTTTCTATTTAAATATTTTCTTGAAATTTCCATATGAGTACATTTCTCTGAAATTTATTTGAGTCAAATTGTGCTTTTTTGTTTTAGTTTCTCAGCCTTTGTTTTCCCATTAAGTCACGTAATACAATGTCAACATTACAGTTCCACTTTGTACAGTAATTTATTTTACACAAGCAGCTGGCCATCTCACAGTGCTGTGCAGATGGGTGTACACCTGTAGCAGCGGCAATATCCAAAGGTTATGGGGATTCCAAGTCTCTCATTGCAACTCAAGTATTGTTGAACTTTACCAGAAAGGGGATGCACTATTTGTAAGGGTAAATCAGATGTGCAGGATGGATCCTAATAGAGGCAGACTGTTTCCTGAAAAATTCCTTCATAAGTCTTTGATAGAACCATGAATTATAATGAACAGGCCAAAAAACACAAGTCAGTCTTAGGCATCTAACAGGTACTAAATGAATCAAAGAGAGGGTATAGAATGATGTTAGCCTATGAGCCATGAGAAAGGCTGACAAACATGTTACTTACCTTTGGTAATGCTCTTTCTGGTGGATACTCTAACCAACCACAGGTTTGTCACCTTAGAATGCTCCCCAGACCCTAGACTGGATCTGGAAAACTTTTCTCTAGCAATGCTCTGGTGCCCAGCTGGGTGGCACTGTGCGAATCTGAGTTGACTCGATACCAACTCTGGAATTGATGGAGCGGAGCCTCAAGTAAGTACCACCCCTGCACGCTGATGTCAGTTTCTTGCTGGTCTCTTTCCGTGCGCTCAGACACAGAGCGTGAATAATTGTTAGTACTGGCGATTCCTAAATTGGAACCTCCTTAGGTGTTAATAAGTGGACACTCCACAGATTGGGGAGTTGGGAGGGCAGAGAGGAATCTGCAGTTAGATAGACTAAAGAGTAGATACTTCTAACCAGATTCCTCACCGTAGAATAAATTCTGAAGCAATACTTGCGCAGGTGGAGGGTCTGCAGCGTGGACTCAGACGAAAAAGTCTTGCAGTACCAAGGATGCGAAATGTCCTTTCCGCTGGACATGGCTGCTAAAGCTGTAGTGCTTCATGAACCTTTGCACTGTTGCACACGTCACAGCTTGACACATGTCAAGGACAGGCACTCCGTGCCCCAAAGCAGTGGCAGCAGCCTTGGAGGAATGGGTTGTCAGACCTTCTGGTGGCTACTTCTCGGTTAGTGCGTAGTAGATCTTAATGCAGGGGGCTATTCACCTTGACAGGGTCTTTTGCACAGCCTTCGCTATGGAGAACGGGACAAAAAGCTGATTGTCCACACAGTGTTCCTTGGTATAATCAGTATAAAAGCTTAAAGCCCTTTGGGGGGGTCAATCCAAGGAAGCCTCTCCTCCTCTTTTGATGGGTGAGGAGGGGCAAAGAACATAGGCAAGGTGACAGATCACCTAAGATGGAAAAGGGGCACAACTATAGGGAAGAAGGCTTCCTGAGTTCTCAACACCAGGTTGAAAAATTGTGGTGTAGGGCAAATGCATAGACAGTGCCTGAAGCTCACTCACACAATGAGCTGAAATGATTGCATTAAGGAAGACAGTCTTTAAAGTCAAGAAATGCAGTAAGCACCTATGCTTCGGCTCGAAGGGTGCGCACATGAGAAACCTTAGGGACAATTTAAGGTCCCACTATGGCATCACAAACTGTTTAGGAGGAAATGTGTGTCAACCCTTTAATAAACTTCATCACAACAGGTGATTAACACAAAGACGATCAGTCCAGCAAAAATGAAAAGGAAGAAATGGCCGACAACTAACCCTTAATAGTGCTCACTGCAAGGTCTTGAAGGGCTAAAGACAGTACAAATAGAAAACATCCAACAGTTTGGATTGTAAAGGGGCAGTATTGGGTTTCCAACACCAAGCCACAAATTTGCCCTGATACCCACCAAAATAGGATTTTTGGAAGGGCGCCTGGCAGTCACGATGACATCCACCACTTTCAGGGGGCACATCAAACGTAGTAAACTACCACTATCAATCCCCATACATGTAGGAGTAGATTGTATAGATTTGAGTGGGGGAGCCTGCATTATTGCTCAGACTGGTGGCCCTCCTGAATTGAAAATCTGAATAGAAGACAAGTGCTCGTGCCAAGAATCTCCGGGTACCACACTCACTTGGCCCAATCCATAGCCCCTAGTGTTTTGTCACTGTGCGTTGTCGACGGTGGCAAAAGGATTTAGCCAGGGTTATCTGCATTGCAGGAAGATTTCCTGCACCACCATCAGGATGTAGACACCATTTGTGGTTTGTCAGATGTCATTTGCGGAGCTTGTCCGCTCGGACATTCAAGGACCGGTTGGTTTGCGAACAGGAAGATGCCCTTGCGCTCCAATCAACTTTAGAGGGGCAAAGCCTCCTAGCACAAGGCCCAGGACCCTACTCTGCCCTGCTTTTTGCAATACCACATGGCGGTGGTGTTGTCCATGGGAACCTGGAACAATAGGAAGGCCTTCAACGCCAAGTGAATGGCTCATAACCCCAGAAAGTTGATATGGAGTAAGGCTTCCACCGGAGACCACAGTCAGTTCTTAACATGAGTTTTCACGCCAGAAGCGCAGAGCCATGAAAGACACTGACCACTGGTGTGACAAAACTAAGGTCCTTTAGAGGAGTCCCTATCCCTAGTAATCAGGTCGCAGAGCGGGGAGGATGAATGGGGCGGTAAGGAATCTACAACTAATATATGTCCCTACCAGATACATTGCTACCGAAGGTAAGTAACTTGTTCATCTGATAGAGACTATTAGTTGTAGATTACTTACCTTAGATTAGATACCCCAGCAATACCAACTCCGGAGGATGGTCTGCGAACCATGATTACACCAGGAAATCCTGGAGGACAGAATGGGCAAAGTACACGTCCCTCCGGATTTGGCTGTCCAGGCAGTAGTGTCTGGTAAACGTATGCAGGGATGCCCAAGTCGCTGCCTGACAGATATCAAGGACTGGGACTCTGCGTGCTAAAGCGGTTGTTGCCGCTGTTGCTCTGGTGGAGTGAGCACGCAACCGCACAGGAGGTTCCTTCCTTCGCCATTGCATAGCATATTTTAATGCAGAGGACAACCCATCGAGAGATTGTCCATTTTAGCACAGCCTGACATTTTTTGGCGCCCACATAGCCAATGAAGAGTTGATCGTCCACCCAGAAGTCTTTGGTACAATCAAAATAAAAAGACAACGCATGTTTTGAGTCCAGATGGTGGAGTCTCTCCTCTTCCTTGGAGGGACGTGGGTGTAGGTAAAAGGTGGGCAGAGGGATGGATTGTCCCACATGAAAGGGCGTGACCACTTTAGGGAGGAACAAAGCCTTCATTTGAGTTATCATTTTGTCTGGATGGACAGACAGATAAGGATGCTTGGAAGACAGAGCCTGAAGCTCACCAACTCAGCGAGCAGAGGTGATGGCAATAAGGAAAGCAGTTTTAAGAGTGAGAAGTCTGAGAGGGCAATTATGAAGAGGCTCAAAGGGAGCACAGATAAGAAAGGTCAAAACCAGATTTATATCCCATCGGGGCATTAAAGGAGACTGAGAAAACAAGTGTGTAAGGCCCTTAAAGAACCTACTTACAATATGAGACTTGAACAAGGAAGGCTGATCTGGAAGTCTCAGAAAAGCAGAGATAGCTGCAAGATTACCTTTAAGGGTGCACAAAGCATAGCCCTGCTGGGCTAAAGAACGTATGTACAAGAGAACCTCTGAAAGAGGGGCGGAAAGGGGATCAACAGCCTTTGCTGTGCACCATGCCACAAACTTGTTCCATATACAGGCGTATACCGATTTAGTGGAGGGACGCATGGCTGCCAAGATGACATCACAGACTTCGGGTGTAAGGTTGAAAGCTGTCAACTGCCGCCGCTCAATCTCCATGTAAGGAGGTGGAGGCTGAACAGGTTCGGGTGAAGAACTGTCCCCTGCTGCTGAGACAGAAGATCCTCCCGAAGGGACAGTCTGATCGGAGGATCGATGACCATACTCAGAAGGTCAGAATACCAGACTCTTCGTGCCCAATCTGGAGCCATAAAAATGACTTGAGCCCGGGCGTGCTTGATCTTCTTGAGCACTCTGGGCAGAAGTGGTATGGGCGGAAAGGCGTAGAGGAGGCTGAAGCTCCACTTGCGATGAAAAGAGTCGCCGAGCAAGTGCCGCCTTGGAAACTCCAACGCGTAATACTGCTGACATTGCGCGTTCTCTTCGGAGTCGAACAGATCTAGCCAAGACTTTCCTCACCGCTGAAAGAGACCATGCGCCACCTCTGGATGGAGACGCCATTCGTGATCGACCAGTCACTGACGGATGAGGTTGTGCGCTCTGGTGTTCAGAGAACCCGTCAGGTGTTAAACCACCAGGGTTATGCCCGGATGTTCCAGCCATGTCAAGAGGCGGAGAGCCTCATGACAAACAGTCAACGACCCCACCCTGCCCTGTTTGTTGCAGTACCACATGGCGGTAGTGTTGCACGTGAACACCTGGACCACTTTCCCTTTGAGGAAGGGAAGGAATGCCTTCAGTGCCAGTCTGATCGCCTGGAACTCCAGAAGGTTGATATGGAGACCGGACTCCGCCAGAGACCAGACGCCTCTGATCTCTGCCTCTCCCAGGTGGCTGCCCCATCCCAGGAGAGATTCATCTGTCACCACCATTAGATCTGGTTGGGGAAGGGAGAGGGATCTGCCTCTGACCCAATCTTGGTTCGTTAGCCACCACTGCAGTTGTTGTGCAGTTCTCTCCGAGATCTGGACACAGTCGTAAAGATTCCCCATATGTTGCGCCGACTGGAACTTCAGGTCCCACTGCAGAGCCCTCATATGCCACCTTGCATGATCCACCACCAGGATGCAGGAAGCCATGAGGTCCAGCATCCTCAGAGTCATTCCTACCGAAACCCGGGATCGAGGCTGAAACATCGGTATCATAGCCGTACTATCCCAGACTCGCTGCTTGGGAGGAAATGCCTGAAACTTCATTGAGTCTGGAACCGCCCCAATGAAAGGGAGTATCTGAGAGGAAGTCAGGTGTGACTTCAGCACATTGATCGTGAAACCCAGCGAGTGCAGGTTCGCCATAGTCTGGAGGTGTGAGACGACAGCCTGGGTCCAGCTCACCTTCAACAGCCAATCGTCAAGATAGGGGAAGACTGGTACCCTGATCTGCGCAGATGAGCTGCGACCATCACCTTTGTGAACACCCGAGGGGCACTGGTAAGGCCAAAGGGGAGCACGATAAGCTGAAAGTGCTAGTGACCAACCATGAACCGTAGGTCTGAGGGCTACCGACGAGGCAACCGTTCTGTCCAGTGAGTCAGTGGTGTCCAGACCACAACGTATGGTGAATTTAGCTGCGTCTCTCCCATCCGCAACTGCCTGGGAATGAACGACTTGGGCCTCCTCCGGACACTGAGGCAGCACCTGCGCAACCGTATCTCAGATGGTATGGGAGTATCGGCCCAAGAAGAATGCGGTATTCACCGACTGCAATGCCAAGCTGGACGAAGAAAATATACTCTTCCCAAGGAGGTCCAGCTTCTTGGGCCTAGGGCCTCCAACTGACTCTGCGGGGCCCGAAGGCGCACCAGATGAGCCAGGCTGCCCAAAAATGAGGTAGAGGGCTCATAAAACTTTTGAATCTGGGCAGAAGACACCCCGACTCCCAGAAAAGGTGGGAGGCGCGGAGTCATCTCAGAAGGAGGCTCCAGGGACGAAGCTTTCGAGCGACGACACTCAAAGTCCCGCGTCGGCCGACCGGAGGGGTGAAGTTGAAGAGCGCCTGTGCTTCTTCGACTTCTTGTGCTTACCTGACCTGCCCAACAACTTGGAATGCGACATGGAGTGCGGGCTCCGCAACCGTTCTCAGGACCTTCCTCTTAAATGAGAGTGATGCGCAGCCAAGAGCCGGACCACCAGCAACTTTCGGGTCCGCTCCCGCAAAGCCTTCGGTTTCATGGCCCGGTACTCAGAGCACGACTTTGGGTCGCGGTCACGCTCCAGCCACCAGAGGCACACGAGGTGCGGATCCGTCACAGACATCATCCGGTAGTAGGAGCCGCAGGGCTTGAACCCAGTTCTACGCTGGGACATCCCCGACACACCAGGAGTCCAAGACTCAAAAAAGAAGTCGACAAAAGTCGAAAAAAGCTAGCCAGAAAATGGCTAAGGGGTAGCTCTCTACGGATCTGCGCTTAGGCTGGTGCGGAAAAAGCTATAACTGATGTCAGCGCGTATTGCCGGCTTCTATACAGGTACCGCGACGGCATTCCGACACCCACAATGCCAACGACGGATGCAGAGCCGACCGACGCCACCTATCAACGTGCAGGGGTACTGCTGTTGAAAAATCTCTGGATCCAGACTGACGCCTGGGGAAAATTCTAAGGTAAGGAATCTACAACTTATAGTCTCTATCAGATGCACATCCACACAAGACAGCAGAGCACAACAATGGTACTGACTGCTCTTCCCAGACAATCAGTAGTGTCAAGGCGAGCATAAATCACAGTCTTCTGGGACCCACTGCAAAGATTTTGCTTTCGATGTCCCAGAGGGTATGCGTAGATCGGCCCAATAAGCAGAATGCACTGACTAATCTCAATGAAAGGCTAGACGAGAACATTCATTTTCCAAACACATCAACCCTTTTGGACTCTTCAGCAGAAGTCACGGGGAATGAATTGGGGTTAACTTTGCTGGCGGAAGTATGAACAACTAGACTCTCTGGAGTAGGGTTTTTAAGACAATCAAGCTCGCCTGGCGCTAGTCTGTGACGTCTGGCCACCTGCCTATTCACTGACAGGCAAGACTAGGGCTTTGATTAGTTGCCCGGTAAGGTGTCACTGAGGGCCTCATTGAAAGGGAACAAAGTTTTTGAGTTTCCCGGTCAAAGTTATAAGATTTCCATAAAGACATTAGTTTTAATCTCAACAGAAGGCAGTGGTAAGTCCAAGACCTCGGCTGCTCGTCAGACCACCACTACAAATGATGCAATCTATCTGTCGGTGGTTCAAGTGGTGAATTCAACCCAGTATCAGGGGAAGTACCAAACCCACTGGCCTCTTGTAAGCACATGTAAAAATTGTCATCATATTGAGGGAGAAATCATCCCCATCAGCACCATCATCATCATCTCTGGGTGGTTGCAAGCTTTGGTCAGAATCAGAGCCAAAAAGATATTGGAGTCTTTGATGGCGTGTCTGCCCTAGTAAAGGCACTGAATCAATGTCAGCCGTATGGAGACCGGTTAACTTTAGTAAATTCGAAGTGCAACACTGGTTAGGATTGGGCTAAAGTAGAATTGGGGTCAAACAACGGAATCAGCACTGGATCCTCCTCTGGGACTGGTGACACTGGTACTGGAGTCTACGAGGAAGGATCCGACATAGGTCATGGAGCCGGGTGGTAGCCTGTACCGGAATTGCTACAAAGCCCATAGCAGGTCAAAGAGGGTCAGATGGTTCTAAGGATGGATCTGCTGGTGGTAACCTGACCTGGGGCACCTGCGGGTCCTTGGAGCTCTAAGGCATACCAGAGGGAAGAACGTCAAATACCTGCAGCATGGCCTCCTTAAGTCTGTAAATTGTTGCAGCCTTGCCAATGGGCCCTGGACATTCAAGGTGCACAGGGATCAACTGTGGAATCAGCTCTGCAACCAGAGATCTGGAGGGAGACCAACTAACAAAGTGATGCCCTCGTGCCTTCTTTTTGGACAGAGAACAGAGGGATGGGATTGAATCCGCTTCCCTTTCTTGTGCATCAGGTTGGACGCCGATGAACAAGTTACTTACCCTCTGTAACGATATATCTGTAAGAGACATAGATTAGTTATGGATTCCTCACCTTAGAATTACCCCCAGGCGTCAGACTGGATCCGGAGAATTTTTTCCTCAGCAGTACCTCTGCGCGTCAATAGGTGGCGTCGGTCGACTCCGCGTTTGTCGCTGGCGTCGTGGTCGCCGGAATGATGTCGCGGTATCTACTTAGACGCCGCCCTCGCGCGCTGACGTCAGTTCTTTACATGACAATTCACGCCAGAAGGGCAGAGCCATGCAGGACACTGACCACTGGTGCATGAAAACTAGGGCCCTGAAAGGAAGTCCCTTACCCTAGAAATCAGTGCGCAGAACGGGGAGGATGGATGGGGCGGTGAGGAATCCATAATTAATCTATGTCTCTTACAGATATATCGTTACCGAAGGTAAGTAACTTGTTCATCTGAAAGAGACAATTAGTTATGGATTCCTCACCTTAGAATAGATACCCCAGCAATACCAACACCGGTGGTCGGTCTGCGAACCAAGTTCACACCAGAAAGTCCTGGAGAACTGAACGGCCGAAGAAGCCGTCCTTCCGGACTTGACTGTCCAGGCAGTAGTGTTTGGCAAACATGTGCAGTGAAGCCCACGTAGCTGCCTGGCAGATGTCAAGAAGGGGGACTCCACGTCCCAAAACAGTAGTAGCTGCGGTCGCCCTGGTGGAATGCGCATGCAACATAACTGGAGGTTCCTTTTTCGCTAAGGAATAGCAGATTTTGATGCAAAGAATGACCCATCGGGAGATGGTTCGTTGTTGCACGGCCCAACCTTTCTTGGCGCCCACATAACCAACAAAGAGTTGGTCATCCACCCGGAATTGTTTTGTGCGATCCAGATAGAACGAAAGCGCACGTTTTGGATCCAGCCGGTGGAGCCTCTCTTCCTCTTTAGAAGGATGCGGAGGCAGAAAGAAGGTGGGCAAAGTGATGGTCTGTCCTATATGGAAAGAGGTAACCACTTTGGGAAGGAAAGAAGGCCTAGTGCGGAGGACAACCTTGTCCGGATGAACAGCCAGGAAAGGAGGCTTAGAAGAAAGGGCCTGTAGCTCACTCACCCTGCGAGCAGAGGTGATGGCAACCAGAAAGGCAGTTTTAAGGGTTAAGAGTCTGAGAGGACAGTTATGTAGCGGCTCGAAGGGAGCACACATAAGAAAAGTAAGAACCAGGTTCAAGTCCCACTGGGGCATCACGAAAGGAGTTGGAGGAAACAAGTGAGTAATGCCCTTAAGGAAGCAATTGACAATGGGGGACTTGAAAAGAGAAGGCTGGTCAGGCAGCCGAAGGAAGGCCGAAATGGCCGAAAGATAGCCTTTGAGAGTGCCCAGAGCAGAGCCCTGCTGGGCCAAAGAAAGAAGGAAGAGGAGAACCTCTGAAAGGGGGGCAGAAAGGGGATCCACAGCCTTTGCTGCACACCATGCCACAAATTTGTTCCATCTACAGGCGTATACCGTTTTGGTGGAGGGACGCCTGCCTGCCAAGATAACATTACAGACTTCGGGAGGAAGATCGAAAGCTGTCAACTGTCGCCGCTCAATCTACACGCAAGGAGGTGGAGGCTGGACAGGTTCGGGTGGAGGACCGTCCCCTGCTGCTGCGACAGAAGATCCTCCCGAAGAGGCAGTCTGATCGGAGGATCGATGGCCATGTGTAATAGCTCGGGATAACAGACTCTTCGTGCCCAATCCGGAGCCACAAGAATGACTTGGGCCCGGTCGCGCCTGATCTTCTTCAGCACTCTGGGCAGAAGTGGTACAGGCGGAAAGGCGTACAGAAGACCGCAACTCCACTCGCGACGAAAAGCGTCTCCGAGCGAGTGCCGCCTTGGATATTCCAACGCGCAGAACTGCTGACATTGCGCGTTTTCTTCGGTGGCGAATAGACCTAACCAAGGCTCTCCCCACTGCTGAAAGAGACCTTGCACCACCTCCGAGTGTAGACGCCATTCGTGATCCATCATGCACCTGCGGCTGAGTTCGTCCTCCCTGGCGTTCAGAAAACCTGCCAGGTGTTGAACCACCAGGGATATGCCCTGATGTTCCAGCCATGTCCAAAGGTGGAGAGCCTCCTGACATAGGGTCCACGACCCCACCCCGCCTTGTTTGTCGCAATACCACATGGTGGTGGTGTTGTCCGTAAACACCTGCACTGCGCTTCCCCTGATAGAGGGAAGGAATGCCTTTAGTGCAAGACGAATCGTCCGAAGCTCCAGAAGGTTGATATGGAGCCCGGACTCCGCCGGAGACCAGAGGCCTCTGATCTCCGCCACTCCCATGTGGCCGCCCCACCCCAGCAGTGATGCATCTGTCACCACGGTGAACCCCGGTTGGGGAAGGGATAGGGATCTGCCGTTGACCCAATCCCCCAATTGATGTGCAGTGCCCTCCGAGATCTGCACACAATTGGAAAGATTCCCCTGATGCTGTGCCCACTGGAACTTCAGGTCCCACTGCAGAGCCCGCATATGCCACCTGGCATAGTCCACCAGCAGGAGGCCATGAGGCCCAGTAGCCTCAGGGTTATTCTGACCGAAACCTGGGATAGAGGCTGAAAGATCGGAATCATAGCCCGAATAACCCGGACTTGCTGCTCAGGAGGATAAGCCCAAAACTGTGCTGTGTCCAGAACCGCTCAGATGAAAAGGAGCTTCTGAGAGGGGATCAGGTGTGACTTCGGCACATTGATGGTGAACCCCAGCGAATGCAGGAGGTCGGCCGTAGTCTGGAGGTGGGAGACGACAGCCTGGGGCGAGCCCGCCTTCAACAGCCAGTCGTCGAGATAGGGGAAGACTGGAACCCCTGATCTGCGCAGATGAGCTGCGACCACCGCCATCACTTTCGTGAACACCCGAGGGGCGCTGGTAAGGCCGAAGGGGAGCACGGTAAACTTTAAGTGCTCGTGGCCTACCGTGAACCGTAGTTAACGCCGATGGGCCAGCAGGACGGGGATGTGAAAATAAGCGTCCTGCAAGTCCAACGCTACCATCCAGTCTCCAAGGTCGAGGGGAGACAGGACCTGAGCCAACGTCAACATCTTGAACTTCTCTTTCCAGAGGAAGCGGTTGACGTTCCGAAGATCCAAGATAGGACGCAGGCCTTCGTCCTTCTTGGGCACCAGAAAGTAGTGGGAATAACAACCACGAGATACTTCTGGGGCAGGAACTCGCTCAATGGCTCCTTTGGCCAAGAGAGCCTAACTTCCTTTTGGAGAAGGGCCAAGTGATCCTCCGACATGCGATGGGTCTGAGGTGGCATGGATGGAGGGGTAATCTCAAAGGGAAGGGAGTAGCCCCTTCGGACTATCTGCAAAACCCACCTGTCCCACGTGATGTTGAGCCAGTGGGGAGGTGATGGCGAATCCTGCCGCCCACTGGCAAAAGGTGGCCCTGAAAGGTCGGACTAGGAGGGCCTGGAGGCTGCGGCAGAGGGGGCGCTGGTGGACTGGCCCGCACGCTGGCCCCCAGACCCACGGCGGTGGGTCCCACGTCCCCGGCCGCACAGAGGCTGGACATCTTGTGCAGGCCTGTGGCCCTGGGTGGAACGTGGTGGGGCACCCCTTCTGTAGCCATGAAAGGGGCGATAGGCAGACTGCGCTGGGCGGGAGGTGGAAGCGAGGCCTAAGGATCTGGCCGTAGCCCTAGAATCCTTAAAGCGCTTGAGCGTGCGGTCTACCTTGTCGCCAAACAGGCGACGGCCATCAAAGGGCATGTCCAAAAGCATTGCTTGGACATCCCCCGAAAAGCCAGTGGACCTCAACCAGACGTAGCGTCTCAGTGCTACTGACGTGGAAATCGTCCAGCCCACACCGGATGGTGAACTTCGCTACGTCTCTCCCTTCGGCAACAGCCCGAGGCATGGCCCCAGGCCTCCTCCGGGCACTGTGGCAGCACATGCACAACCGTGTCCCACACCGAGTGGGAATAGCGGCCCAATGGACATGCAGTGTTCACCGACCGCAGTCCCAAGCTGGAGGAAGAAAACATCTTCTTCCCAAGGTGGTCCAGCTTCTTGGATTCCCTATCAGGTGGAGCGGTAGGGAATGCGCCTTGGGACGTGGAAGCTTGGACTACCAAGCTCTCAGGGGTTCATCACTGAGCCCCACCCTCTTC
This sequence comes from Calotriton arnoldi, assembly GCA_963921515.1. Classification (NCBI taxonomy): domain Eukaryota; kingdom Metazoa; phylum Chordata; class Amphibia; order Caudata; family Salamandridae; genus Calotriton; species Calotriton arnoldi. The sequence continues at coordinate 1,460,778 of CAWUFW010000426.1, read as the reverse complement.
AACATCTACATGGCCCCCCTCGCAGCCATCGTCCGACAACACGGCCTCAACATCGTATCCTACGCCGACGACACCCAGCTCATCCTCTCCCTCACCAAAGACCCCACCACTGCCAAACTCAACTTTCAGAAAGGAATGCAAGACGTCGCAGTCTGGATGACCAACAGCTGCCTGAATTTCAACGCTGAGAAGACAGAAGTCCTCGTCCTTGGTACCACCCCTTCTGCATGGGACAGCACCTGGTGGCCGACCGCCATTGGAAGCACACCTACCCCCTCAGACCACGCCAAGAACCTCGGCATCGTACTCGACTCATCACTCACCATGAACCGACAGGTCAACGCCGTCACCTCCAGCTGCTTCAACACCCTCCGCATCCTCCGCAAGACCTTCAAGTGGATCCCCCCTGAGTCAAGGAAGACAGTCACCCACACACTCATCACCAGCAGACTGGACTATGGAAATGCACTCTACGCCGGCATCATCAAGTCCCTACTCTGCAAACTCCAAACAATATAGAACATCGCCGCCAGACTCGACCTCGGCATCCCCCGACACGAACACATCAGCCAACACCTACAAAGTCTCCACTGGCTCCCCGTGGAGAAAAGAGTCACTTTCAAAATCCTCACTCACGCCTACAAATGCCTACACAACAACGGAACCAAATACCTCAACGACAGAATCAACTTCCACGTACCCAAAAGAAACCTCCGATCTTCCAACCTCGCACTGGCCGAAACCCCACGCATCCACAGAGCCAGAGCAGGCGGAAGAGCCTCTCTCACATTGCAGCCAAGACCTGGAACGAGCTACCGGCAGACATCAGACGCGCCCCCTCCCTGAACATCTTCAGGAAGACCCTCAAGACCTGGCTCTTCGGCTAAACAGATCTGCGGACCCCCCCACCCCTCAGTGCCTTGAGACCCTCACGGGTGAGTAGCGCGCTTACAATTCCCTGATTGTTTGATTGATTGATTGATGGGAAAAGAGGAAAATGGGGTCGCCCGGGGCCGGGCAGTGGCGTCGGGCAATCATCCTGTCCACAGGAGCCCCTGTGTTGGGCTTGGACCAAGTGCCCAAAAGGATGTCCGTAAGGGCCTCATTGAACGGCAGCAGGGGCTCCGAAGAGGCCGCTGCCGGTTGAAGCACCTCTGTCAGGAGGTTAGTCCTGACCGCCACAGTAGGAAGCTTGAGGTTTAAGGCCTCGGCTGCCCTATGCAACACCACTGCGTAAGATACACCCTCCTCCATAGCCACGGTAGGGGGGGGACATGCCAAGGTCTGGGGAAGTGTCCAGACCACTGGCATCACCCAACTCCTCTCTCCAGTCCGGTTCCTCCAACTGGTCTGCAAGAGGGTCTACAGACCCCTCCCAGTCCTCCTCACCCTCTCCTGGTAGCCACTCAGGGTGGCAGGAAACCTCAGGGGAGAACAGGGGTACAAAAGTACTATTCGGCGTTGGTCCCGATGTCGGTCCGGCTCCGGGTCCTCATCGAGGGGGACGCTGGGGCCGACGCTGGCTGGGGACAAAACCGGTGGGGGTGTCGTCACTGGATTCGGCGCCGGAGGTGTCACGAGGTCGACCGGCGCCGATCCGGATCCAGGCCTGGATCCTTGGGGGCCCTGCGGTGCCGGAGCCAAAGCCACCGACATCGTAGGCCTAGAGCCCCCAACCGAGCCGCAGGGTTCGAGGGGGCGCCAGTGGAGTCGGGCTGCCCAAAGATGGAATGTAAGGCTTAGTAAAATGTACGAAGCTGGGCAGGGGTCGCTCCAGCTCCCGGGAAGGGAGGGAAGGCCGGAGTCGACCCAACAGGCTCTGCAGGCGGAGCCGGACGACTACCTTCCGCTTCCCGCATCGCGTTGGCCGACGGACGGGGAGAACGCGAAGAGCGGCGATGCTTCGATGACGAGTGGTGGTGGTGGCTCCACGACCGGTCCCGCGACCTCCCTCTCGACCGGGACCTCGAACGGAGCGGAGCAGACTGCTGGGCCTAGAGAAGCTTTCGGGACCACTCCTACAAAGACTTTCGGTTCATGGCCCGGCATTCGGAGCACGACTTCGGGTCGTGCTCCAGGCACCAAAGGCACACGAGGTGCAGGTCCATGACCGACATCAGTTTGCGACAGGAGTCGCAAGCCTTGAAGCCGGTCCGACGTGACATCTCTCCGTGCACCAGGAGTCGATCGACTTAAAAAAAGTGTCGACAAAAGTCGCAAAAACAGAGTCAAAAAGTGACTCGAGGTACCCCTCTCTCCGGATCTGTGCTTGGCTGGCACGGAAAAAGAAAGAACTGACGTCAGCGAGCAAGGGCAGCGTCTAAGTAAATACTGCAATGTCATTCCGGCGACCACGACGCCAACGACGAACGCGGAGTCGACCGACGCCACCTATGGACATGCAGAGGTACTGCTGAGGAAACAATTCTCCGGATCCAGTCTGACGCCTGGGGGTAATTCTAAGGTGAGGAATCCATAACTAATTGTCTCTTTCAGATATTGACTTACTAAAGGAATTGGATCACAAAATTGAATTCTCACATGAGGAGCCTTGGGAGAGAGTCTGCACCCTCGACTTGGAGCAGGAACGCGACTAACATAAGACCCACGACTTCATTTGTTAAGCAACGTAGAGCTTCGCTTCTCAGTCCTGGATCACTTTCAGGTGCGAGAGTAAACTTGTGACAGAGCTTCAAGTTGGGTCCTGAGCTTAAGCACCAGAGACACACCTTGAGTGAATCTGTGACCAACATCTGGTTTTTACAGTCGCTGCATGTTTTGAAATATGTAGTCTTAGGAGGGGACATCATTCCCTAACACACTGGATTTTGTTCGATTTTCAGGAGTTGTTGGAAGGCCAGGGAAATTGGAAGCGAAGCTCCAAACCCAAGTCGGAAGGTGCAGAAAGAAAGGAACTGATGCCAAAGTGCCAGGGTGGCACTTACATGCTGCTCTGCTATGTCACTTCTGCGGCGGTACGGAGTCAACACGGAGCAGCATGGTGCTACCTGGCGACGCGTGGGAGCATCGCTAGAGAAGAGTTTCCTGGATCCAGTCTGGCACCAGGGCAGTATTGTAAGGTGAAGAATCCGCAATTAGAAGTGTTGATCATACATGGAATGCTGGTGTGCCATTTAGTCATAGACTGATTTGAAGATGTGGACCATCAGTCACTTGCAGACCTTCAGACAGTTCACGTCCAATCTCAGATGCTGGAGAGTGATCCAAAGGGAAGGTCCTTGTACAAAATAGGAGCTACCTACAAATGTTTTGAATCTGGTTGGATAGGTGCTTAGTATGTATTGAGTAGCCAACATCTGGATGGCTCTGGATGCTGAAAAACTTTAGAGAGGGACATTGGGCAATAGCCACAAAGTGTTTCTAAATTTACAACTACTGCCTACTTGAAGTAGACACTGCCGTGGCAATAAGTGTGGGAAAGGAAACCAAACATCCATTTTATGTGAGCCTGGGGACGGCAGGAACAAAAGAAGGAATATAATTTTTGACATGCAAATGTTTTCCATATGAAGATAAAAAGAAAAATAGTAAATATGCAAATATGCATTCACTGTAAACCTACAATTGCTCGGTGGACAATCATGAGTTTTAGTGTTATGACTTGATGTAATCTTTGCATTTATCTGCTTACGTACTCCCAAATGCATTTCATATATTTGAGTATTCATTTATCTGAGTGCACACTCAAAAACACATGCTGCATTTATTATTGATTATAAATGTATAAAGTATTACATTTGATTTTTTTGTTTGATAGTGCATTGACTATTCTTATATATATGTTTATATGAATTATAGTGTGTGATAGAATTACATGAAGGTGCAGTAACATGAATAATATGTTAATTCTTGCATTGTACATCATTTACTATGAGGCATGCTCCTTTCAAATTAATCACAAAAGTGTATTTAAGCCTTGTACTGTCGTGTAGTTCCTATAGTATCCCTGCAGGACCTGCGCGTTTGGATAACACAAACCGTGGGTTTGGTGGCAGACTGATTCTGTACACCCCCACCGCGTATGTTAGTCGGATTTGCATTAGCTAGCTCACAGTGCCACTAGAATCTCCTCTTATCGGGGAGAGATTAGTTTCTGGCCACCTTAGATCATGACAACCCTGATCCCTCAGAATCGTGGAAACAATGTACTACTTTTCGCTCAGTCACTCGTGCTTACTTATTCGGTTTGTCTCAGAGAGTTACACAGAATAAACAGTCTGGGAGTTTCAATAAGTATTTATTGAACAGTTGTTATTCTAGTGTAAAATATATGTGCTGTAGCAACCAGCAGACAATAGCAGAGATATATTCAATCAATCAATCAATCAATCAATCAGGGGTTTATAAAGCGCGCTACTCACCCGTGAGGGTTCTCAAGGCGCTAGGGGGGGGGGAGCAGCTCCGGATCAGTCGAAGAGTCAGGTCTTGAGGTCCTTCCTGAACGTGTGCAGGGTCGGGGAGCGTCTGATGTTCACAGGGAGCTCGTTCCAGGTCTTGGCTGCGATGTAGGAGAAGGCTCTCCCGCCTGCTCTGTTTCTGCGGATGCGGGGGACCTCTGCCAGGGCGAGGTCGGTGGAGCGAAGGTTCCTCTTGGGTACGTGGAAGGAGACTCTCTCGTTGAGGTATTTGGGTCCGATGTTATTGAGGGATTTGTAGGCGTGGGTGAGGAGTTTGAAGGTGACCCTCTTCTCGACGGGGAGCCAGTGGAGGTCTCGTAGGTGTTGGGTCATGTGTTCGTGACGTGCTGTCCCGAGGACGAGTCTGGCTGCGGCATTCTGGATGGTTTGGAGTTTGTGTAGAAGAGTTCTGTTGATTCCGGCGTATAAGGTGTTGCCGTAGTCCAGTCTGCTGGTTATGAGCGCGTGGGTGACGGTCCTTCTGCAATCGGGGGGGATCCATTTGAAGGTCTTGCGGAGGATGCGCAGGCAGTTGAAACTGGTGGAGGCAACGGCGTTGATCTGGCGGTTCATGGAGAGGGAGGAGTCGAGGATGATGCCGAGGTTTTGTGCGTGGTCTGTAGGGGTGGGTGGATTCCCGAGGGCGTAGGGCCATCAGGTGTTGTCCCAGGCGGAGGTGCAGGGTCCGAGGATGAGGACCTCGGTTTTCTCTGAGTTGAGCTTCAAGCAGCTGTCTTTCATCCAGGCTGCGGCGTCCTTCATCCTTCATGGAAGCAGAGTCTGGTGTCTTCGGGATTCTTCGTGAATGAGAGGATGAGCTGGGTGTCGTCGGCGTAGGATACTATGCTGAGCCCATGCTGTCTGACGATGGTGGTGAGGGGGGCCATGTAGATGTTGAAGAGCGTGGGGCTGAGCGATGATCCTTGGGGTACTCTGCAGTTGATATCGGTGGGTTCGGAGAGGAAGGGAGGGAGTCTGATAAGCAGTACGATAAAAGTGAAGGGATAGAACAGTTCTACCATATTGCAATAATCATGAATACATACATGAATATAAAAAGCATTATATAAGTGCGCATACTCCTACGATGCCTAACTAGATGTACTTAAGTGTACCTAGTATTTGTGTAGGTCTAAAAGCATAAGAGCCAAGAATCCTTCTAGGATTTAGTCGAACCCCCATACCTGAATAGAGAGAGTGTGGGACCCCGTCCTGGTCTCGAGTTGGACACCCCGCAAGGGCTGTGTTAGACCGCTGTCAGCTGGAGCGACTGCATGCGGGAGCCTCAGCGTCTCTGGTCAGTGTGTCAGCATGGAAGTCTCTGTTCCCTCTATCTTACCGTGGCAAGATGTGGTGTATTTATACCCTAAAGTGTCTCGACCCTCAGTATGGTTTGTATTGGTCTTTGTTAGACATGAGGAAGACGTCAGGGGTGAACTTTGTACATACATATTATGCGGGAGATGTAGCTGGTGAATGCTCATGCATAATTTATGAGTACATTGTAGGCCTGTGTTCAGGAAAAACCCTGCAGTGTTCTAACCACAGACTAGATAACGTTCAACCCTCAGAGCTCGTTGTGTACTGTAGGGAACTGATGTAGGTGAAAGATCATGCCTATATTAGGGCATAGAAGATCATGACCATAATAGGGCATAGACGATTATGACCAAAATAGGGCATATACGATTATGACCATAATAGGGCATATGCGAATATGACCATATACGGCATATATGAACGCGTCTATATTAGGACCTCTATATGAAACATAACACCCACTCCACTTTCGAATTGGATGACAATGACCATACTTAAAATCTGGACAATTTAAAAATTCTCTTAAAAACAGCTAAAAACATGGTTTTAAAAAAAACATTTAAAAATGATTAAAATGTTAAAGTCAGCTATTCATTTGTTGCCACTTGAAAAAAGTCAATTCTATCTCATTTATAAAAGTTGCATTACTAGAAGCAGAAGAAGGCCATTCTTTCTCAAGTGAAAGTGTCAATTTAGGAAGTGTTCCAAATTTAGGTCGTTTATTTATGAAACGAAATGGAGAAGCCGAATTCTTTCCCAGGACGCGATGAGCCAATTCCAGATTAAGTGTCCTGGCTGGGAGATACAGCATTATCGGGGTTAGCTACTGCAGACGACAAATCCAACGCCTCACAGAGAACGTCAATCGCACATAGATGGAATTCAGCACTGCCAACAGTCGGTGCTGCGGCAGCTTGTGCGGCAGTTGTTACCCGAGTGCCTGTGGAGGAGCCACCTAACCCAGCAGGAGCAAACGGCACCTGTGGATTCTCAAGGAATGCATTTATCAGAATTGGAAGACGCTGGGGACAACGCAGAGCATGGGCCTTTAGGGGGTCCAGCATAGCATCCATGTCCGGAGGCGTATCTGATGGAAACGTTAGACACAGATCCAACGTGCATTGTTCTCCGCAAAACAGGCATCGAAGAACAGGTAAGATGCAGTCCACCCAGACTGGTCTAAACGATAGAAACCAAGAGGCATTCAGTTCTCTTAGGCAAGGTATTCCCAGAAGCTGTACCATGCGTTCACGGTACTTCCGCTCCATGAGTACGTTCGCCATTTCCTCGGTAATTTGGCCGTCCATTGCGTAGCAGTAAGATTACAATCAGGACTCCTGCAATTGGGAACAGGATAAGCGGGAGACCTCCAAACACGCTTCCCAATACGGAGTGTATAAAATGTGGGATTACTGCGAGGACTGTCTGAAAGGTGCTTAATAGTCCTGACCCTATGGTCTTAAATAGGTGTACAATACTGCTCGTATCAGACATGTTAAAGATACGACCCACCATTTCTGCGAAATGAAAGGGGCAGTTCGTACGTATAAGCGCCTGTATCTCAGTCGAGGTCCTTGCAACTTGAAGTTCAAAGTTTCTCGAGCGGGGGTTAAGGGCACGGGTTGCTGTAAAAGCATGGCTTTCAGTCTGCTCAAAGTATCAAATTGTATGAAGGAAACATTCAATGAAGGCCATAACGGCGCCTCCTTGACTGTGTTCAGTGGCAGAAACAATACTTGCATACAGCAAGTAACCCTGGAGTTAACAGTGACCAGATAGGCGACGCCCGGAAGCATCCCACAGCAACCTTGATCGTTTAGCATCAAGTAACTCCCATTCGAGAGCAGCTGGAAAACCGGCGTGATCATGGCCGCTTGGGTTCCTGACATGTGAGAAGATAGATTCGCTACCGAACCACTCACTACATGCTCCCTGCAGAGAAATATCCTGACACATGAGAGAACAGCTTAAAGCTTTCTTGCAGTTTGTACCACTCAGATACACTTCTCGATCCCCATTCCGGCATCGATATCTATATGGTAACTCCCAAGTTTCCTTAATGTAACCCTTACCCATTTTTTCATATTTGCCTGCCTGCCTTTGCTCAAGGCAATATTGAAACTGAAACGTAGTGACCGGCAGAGTGATTTGGCCATGAATTAGCCATTCAGTTGATGGTAATTCGGCTACAGTGAATGGTAACCTTTCCAGTTTCTCAATACGCAGCATTGTATATTTGGCTCCCCTTTGTGCCATTTCTGTCTGTTTATCAGTTAGATTGTATTCTGAAAACAGAGACGTGGTGTTTATAAAACGCCAGGGCACATAGCCTGCACGCAGAGATTGCAGCGTCCAGCTTAGCATCATAATAGAACGTAATTGGGATTGCCCGTGTTGTAACAAGGCCAGATCTTGTTCTAATATGTCGATTGCCGAAGACACAATGTTGCCTAAGGAGTAAATACTGGAGGTCAAAGTTATTAACCCCTTATCCACTACAGCTAATGCCTTCTCTAAGTTAATACGGTCTATTTCCTGTATCCTTTCTGCGGCCTCTTGTTGGGATATTTTCCAGTTTTCATTATAATAGGCGTAAATGCCAGCATATATGAAACGTTTCTGACGTGTTTTCCTTGGGCCTGACAAGAAATCCCTAAGGTCCACATCAGGTGTGAGTAAGGTCAAATGATGTTTTACTTCTGTTAGTGTTGAGGTTTCTAGCCAATCAAGGCACAACTTCCCAACACTATAGGATGTCACTACCCCTGGGTGTTGTCTTTGTACATAGCGTGTATCTGGCCTACCGATACTAAACCCCTCGGTTATACCTAGGAATCTCTGTTGACATGTGTTTGTGTCAATTGGCCAAATCAGCCATTCTGTCCAATTGGGATCTGACCTGTTGTACTGGAGAATGTCATCTAATCCTACCTCATGTGTAGTTGAATTCTGCCCCCCACCCATCTGTGATGGTGCTGGAAACCCTGGTGTGTTAATTTCCTTTTTCTTGGCTAGTCCAAGACAGGATGTCTGTTGCACAGTGTCATTTAGAAATATTATCTGCTGTGGAATGAGGCATGCTCTAAAAAGCGCTTCTGTTCGCTGGACCTGCCAGTCCCTAGAACCCCAGATTGATTTTGAATCTATAGTGTCCTTCCATAGGTCGAAACCCTGTGTAGACAACTGGGCCATAAAGGAAGCAAAGTAAATCTGTTTGGTGTTAGTCAACATAATTTTCTGTGCTGATGTTGTTGCCACTTTGTAATAAAATGACTTCGGGTCAGATGTATTAAACCCTGAAAAGTATGTGAATTTCTGTGCAAAAGTTTGCGAACTACCTTTTGGAGGAGTTGGGCAGTGTTCCCACTGGTGGTATTCAAATACATTTCTAGGTGTTAATGATTTGTGCAAGAAATGATGACCATAATGTTGGTAACAGTACAATGTATCATAGTCTGAAGTACCTTCTAACATTTCATTGTTCGGAAATGCTGCAGTTCTTTCTAAATCAAACATTAAATTATTCATAGTTTCAGTGTCCCAATCATCAGAAAATGTACTGGAGGTAATGATATCACTTAAAGAAATGTTAAATACATGTTTAAGCTTTAAAAGTTCAGTCGGACCGAATATTTCATAATCAATCTTGTCCCATACTACACCGTCCGGTATAGGAACTGCTGTAATGTTCACTGAAGACAAGTCTCTTGGTTCAAGATGTGAAGACTGGAGTGGTTTTAAAATCAAATTGACTCTTTGGGCTGTAGAGCTCTGCTGGAGATATCGTCCATTAATAAGCATACTAAAGGTTATAATTAAACCTAGCCAGAAAAGAAAAATAGAATCCCAGTGATATACCATAGTTCTATCCAAGGTGACACCAGGTAAGTCTTTCTAAAAAAGTTCAAAAAGTCAATGAGTTTCTGTTGGAGTGATTTTTTGGCTGGCGTCGTTTCCGGCTCGCTTGGATCCAGTGAAAACGTATCAAAGTTCATGAAATAGCCAGAAGCAGTTCGATCAATTGTAGGAATTGCATCAGGGTTTGTTGAAATTGGATTTTGCTCTTGACGAGGCATGTTGACGTAGATGTCTGTATTCGGTCTGATTGTAACTTGGTTGTTAAGTTGATTTTCTTCTTATTGAAGTGGAACGAGTTCCATAGCATTGTTGCTTAGTCCTTCATTCCGTACAGGTTGCTCTTCAAACGTGATGAGTCTTTCTGTTTGGACTTCTTGGATTGTAGCGAGAGGAGGGCGTCTGCTACTGTGGAGTCCACGAGGCCTACTGTTTAGTATAGGCCACATAGTGTGGTTTGATTAAGTCGATTGAGACAAATCTTTTCTCCTTTTTTCCCCGCAAGAGGCGGCAGAAGTACAGTTCTTGTGCCTTGAATTGCTAGGACCGGTACAGCTGTTCTGTAGGATGGTCCGAATTCTTTCTTGTCTGCAATCTTTTCTCTGACCAGATCCCCAACTTTTGGGATCCAGACAGGTCTTGCCGTTACTGCCTTGACTTCCTCAGTGGCGGTCTGTTTTAAGTGGACGTTGCTTTGTTGTGTCCTGGATTCATTTAGATCCTGTAAAACAGCCAAACGATCATGGATATCAAATGGTTTTTCATCCGCCACTGTGCCTTCACAATCAAGATCAGGTACCCACATTCTTGTCCCAAATAGGACCTGGTAAGGAGTGACACCCCCTAGAGAGCTTCTTGACTGATTGTTTATTGCTCGTTGGACCCCATAAAGGTGATCGACCCATCTACCGCCTTTGCCTAATACTCTAGATTGCTTTAAGTCCCGTTTTTTCCTCTCCACAACCGAATTTCCCTCAGGATGGTACGGAGAGGAGTACCGCAATGCTACACCCATTCCTTCCATGGCTTCTTTGTACGCCCGAGAGCTAAACGCCAAGCCATGGTCAGAATGTAACGTGCCAACTGCGTATGTGCCGATAAAGACTCGCAAATCTTTTATAACAGTTCGAGCGTCAGCACAGCGCTGAGGCAAAACCCATAGGAATCTAGAGCAGGAATCCACTGCAACCATGATATATTTCTTGGCCCCATCTGATTGTAGGGGTCCGCAGTGGTCCAAATATACACATGCGAGAGGTTTGTCTGATTTTAGTAATGGTGTCTGCGCTGGGCGTGTTACGGTGGAACCTTTCATCTGCTGGCAGATGTCGCACATTAAGACATAGTCCTTAGTCTGCTTTGTTAACCCTGGCCACCAGTAGCGCTGTTTCAGTAAAGAAATAGTCGCTGTAACGCCTGTATGTGCAGAACCCAAACCCTCGTGTGCTGCTAGAATTAAGCCTTGCCTACGATCCATATTTGGTATTACTCTATCCCCCACTCCAGGAATCTGAGCATATGGAATGTTTTGTGCATCTAACTTGTAGGAGTACTTGAGTGGAAATTTCTTAGGTAGTGCTGTGCTGCCTTTGCGTGAAGCATTGACAGCTACCAAAATCTCGCCGTCTATTCTCGTTTTTGAACGAGTAACTGCAGCTACGGCGGCTGTGCGTACAGCCCCCTTTGTGGCTTCTTCAGCCAATGAATTCCCTTCAACGTGAACGCCATCACGCTGATGACTCAGTGTATGTATCACGTGAGCCCTTGGTAGTTCGTTTCTCAACTCCACCACCTGTTCCCATAGCATTTTATGCTTAATTGTGCCACCTTTTGCGTCTTTAAACCCGTTTTGCTCCCAATGATGTAAATATTAATTGTACGACTGTACACAGTAAAAGGAATCACAGACAATTAGTGTGGGGAATTCATGTTCCGTATTTACAAGTGCCAGTATTAGTGCTTTTAATTCTGCTAACTGGGCAGTTCAGTCTCCTAGAGATTGCGTTTTAGTGCAACTTGGATGGAACTTTCCATCGCGCATGCGACCTTTAACAATTGCACACGCTGCGCTGTAAGCTTGCTTACTCCCTATGGCCGGTTAAGTAGATCCGTCAGTGTAAATAATGTATTCATACTGATCTAGAGGCAAAATCTCATTTGGTAGAGGATATTCTTGTTCGTATTGCAGAAATGCTTGTGTTTTTAAACTTGGATCAAATCTGTATTCAACATCCGTTGCAGTAAGAGAATTAGCCCATTGTATCCATCTGGGATGTAAGGCTTTCGCGTTTGGGATGCTAGCCTTTGTAACAGCCTCTAAGGCTGGTACTGGGGTCACGACTATTATGCGCTTTCCCTGAGCCAGGGCTCTTTCTCTTGCTACAGCGGTCTGCACTGCTGTCAGGATTTTTTCTGTTGAAGTGAAACGCATCTCTGCGTTTGTGTACAGGTGTGATTTGTATGCGATTGGTACCGTTTCTCCTTCATTGAAAGTTAAATAAGTGTACCCGCATTGACCCGCTATTACTCGGATCACTAAGTTGCGTACGTTTACCTGTGTCTGTAAATGTTTAGAAGCTATCATGTCTTCCTGTAGGGAGCGCAGGATATTTGTATGTTCCTATGTCCATTGTCTGACTGTAAAATCAGGTTTTATTAAGTCGTAGAAAGGTTTTACTCTTTCTGCGTAATCCAAAATGTATGTTCGACCACAATTTAGGAATCCCAGAATTGATTGTAAATTCTTTAATGATTTTGGAGGTTGGAGCAGCGCACACTTTTCTAAAAAGTTAGCTGATAGGCTTTTCCCTTCACTTGACAGCTCATACCCTAAAAATAGGACATTGAGATGGGCAATTTTTAAAAATTAAATTTATAGCCCTCAGAGGCGAATCCCATAATAATGGTGCTCACCCTGGTCAAGTGCCTCGGTAAGTCATCGTCCGTCAGATAAATATCATCTACATAAGACAATGCTTCTTCATTCAAATTTTGGAGTAACTCTGTTACCCTTGCTGAAAACAACCCCGGGCTAGTCTTATACCCTGGGGGAGTCGACAAAATTGCCGTTGAGACCCTAGCACTGAGAATGCGGTCAGATACCTGCTTTCAGGCGCTATATTTTGGCAGAAAAATCCATTTGAAATATCAAGTGTCGTTTTGTATTTTTGTCACACAATGTTATTCATTAATGCGGCACTGTGTGCATTTTGTACTGCAAATGTCTTTGTGCAAGTGTTTAAATGTCTGTAATCTAAAACTAAACGATATGTGTTGTCAGGTTTTGATACGGGAAACAAAGGATTGTTCATAGGTGAAGTGCAATTTTCTATCACCCCCTGGTATTCAAGTTGATCTAGGATCTCCCTTACTTGTTTTTTAGCTTCCTGCTTTATAGGATATTGCCTTTGGGCATTTGGGGAAACTTTTAACGGGATCACGTGGTGGGTTGAATCCTCATCCCAACCAATATGATTTTTGTACAATGCTGGAGCTAGGGCAACCGCCCACTCCTGCGCATATGCATGTTTTAGGTGAATGGGAATGAGGTCGGAAAATACTGGAAAAATTACCTTTTCTCCCTTAGGGCACTCCATGACGAATGCTGGTGGCCAGTCTTGCTCTGCTAATAGGATGTCATATCCAGATGACAAATTTTTCCAAAATAGACCCTTAACTTTCCTGGGCTTGTCCCCCTCCATCCGGAGTGTTATCTCATGTAACTTATGTGGGACACTTACCAGAGTATCAGGTGTTTCCACCGTGATATACTCACTCAACTCCGCTGTCACCAGAAATTCCTTCAGGTTCTGGCGAGCTATTGTTACTTCTGCCGCGCTGTCTAGCATCGTCAGAGCCCATTCCCCGTTCAGAAGCTGTGTCCTCAGAATTCTGGGCATTTCCGATCTTGAGACCTGCTACCTTCTTCTTTTTGAACTGAGGTTTTTGTTTATCTTCTTTTTTAGGTGCGTAGTCCGCAGCGCGTTGCGTGTCTCTGGACTTTGTATGCTCCACTGACAGTCCTTCCCTCTCAGAGTTTTTTGAGGAACCCTGAAAGGAACGAGAGGAATGTGCATCAGTATCCTGAAACCTGTCAGGTTTTTTAATATTATCCCTGTTCCGGAGGTTATACCTCCTTTCAGAGAGCTCCTGTTGAGGAGACCTACCGACTGCTGAGATAGACTGCTCCGAGGCATTTCGCCATTACTTACGAGATTATATGACAGAGAACCAGACATACTTGGACGTCTTGTGTCCTATATATTATTAACGCCCTGAGGAAGCCCCAGGCTGGATGGCCATGTATAGGGGCGAAACACGTGTTGGCTGTCACCTCTTGCTACTCTCCTGAGAGGGAGTTTTTACTTCAAAAATTGTATATAAAACACTGCATGTGATCAATCGACTATTGGAATTTTTTCCGTGATCGGACGAGTACTTTCACAATTTGTCCTGACACACTTTTTGGAATTCTGCTCCGTACTCATTTTGTATCTGCCTCAATACATCAGGTACTACTGCTAATGACGGGATACCATGTGTTCTGGTATATATGGCAGCAAAGACTGAACCCCAAGAGGTGCAGTCCTCTACTTTGTGATGTGATCCCCATGGGCAAGCAGATTGTTAGTATTCTGTGTTTATCACAGGTGGTAGTATTCGGGAATACCGCCTCAAGCTGAGTTATTTTCTGAGCTATCCAGAATGGTATTTGTTCGAGTTTTGCGGGCATTTTGCCCATTACCGCGTGTAATGTTTGAGGAGTAATTTTATTTCCTGTACCCTGAGCTGGAGTACTAGTTGCTGCACCTGGTGTAGGTTGGATTGTTAAAGTCCTCATGACGAATTGTGTCAGGTTTCTGTAGATTTTAATTAAATCTCTGTGTTGTATGAGTAAGTCTGGCTGTGTCATTGTGTCAATGTTAGGGTGCAGTGTGTAAGCCGCTAGTATTGGCCATGTGGCCTCGTCTCCTCCGAGCGGGCCTAATCTTACTCTTTCTCTGTTTTATTTGATTTGTGTGCCTCAATCACGAAAACTACAATGCCACCGTTGGCTTGTAAGCCATTTTCTAATAGTCTTATGGTGATTGTCCGTCTGAATTTTGGTGCAATCTGTATTGCATCCTCAGGATCTTCCTCGTCGTCTGACGGGGGCAGTGTCATTTGTAGTGGATCTATGACCGCGGTAGTCATTGTGTATAGAACACAGACTACTATTTAAAAGAAACTATGATAAGGTTTTAGGCACAATTTTAGGAACACTATGTCCTTTCAAGCTTGAATAACCAACAGCCAATAAATAGTATTTTCGTACTACTCAGCTGCGGCGGATTTTGTGCCCACCCACTCCAGACGTCTCTGCGGTTTTGTGAGTAGGTTCTCTGAGAATAGCACGACTAAACTACTCAGATTCTACTGTTAAATAAGTACCCAACCAACGTTGGCGGCGCCATGTCGTGTAGTTCCTATAGTACCCCTGCAAGACCTGCACGTTTGGATAACATAAACCGTGGGCTTGGTGGCAGACTGATTCTGTACACCCCCACCGCGTATGTTAGCCGGATTTGCATTAGCTAGCTCACAGTGCCACTAGAATCTCCTCTTATCGTGGAGAGATTCGTTTCTGGCCACCTTAGATCATGACAACCCTGATCCCTCAGAATCGTTGAAACAATGTACTGCTTTTCGCTCAGTCACTCGTGCTTACTTATTCGGTTTGTCTCAGAGAGTTACACAGAATAAACAGTCTGGGCGTTTCAATAAGTATTTATTGAACAGTTGTTATTCTAGTGTAAAATATATGTGCTGCAGCAACCAGCAGACAATAGCAGAGATATATTATCAGCAGTACGATAAAAGTGAAGGGATAGAACAGTTCTACCATATTGCAATAATCATGAATACATACATGAATATAAAAAGCATTATAAAAGTGCACGTACTCCTACGATGCCTAACTAGATGTACCTAAGTGTACCTAGTATGTGTGTAGGTCTAAGAGCCAAGAATCCTTCTAGGATTTAGTCGAACCCCCATACCTGAATAGAGAGAGTGTGGGACCCCGTCCTGGTCTCGAGTTGGACACCCCGCAAGGGCTGTCTTAGACCGCTGTCAGCTGGAGCGACTGCATGCAGGAGCCTCAGCGTCTCTGGTCAGTGTGTCAGCATGGAAGTCTCTGTTCCCTCTATCTTACCGTGGCAAGATGTGGTGTATTTATACCCTAAAGTGTCTCGTCCCTCAGTATGGTTTGTATTGGTCTTTGTTAGACATGAGGAAGACGTCAGGGGTGAACTTTGTACATACATATTATGCGGGAGATGTAGCTGGTGAATGCTCATGCATAATTTATGAGTACATTGTAGGCCTGTGTTCGGGAAAATCCCTGCAGTGTTCTAACCACAGACTAGATAACGTTCAACCCTCAGAGCTTGTTGTGTACTGTAGGGAACTGATGTAGGTGAAAGATCATGCCTATATTAGGGCATAGAAGATCATGACCATAATAGGGCATATGCGAATATGACCATACACGGCATATATGAACGCGTCTATATTAGGACCTCTATATGAAACATAACAGTACAGACACGTATTAGGCAAAGAGGAATCTTCCTGGGAGATTTGGTATGTGCGGGCTGAGCTTCAACCATCCTCCGAGAAGGCCATCAGTTCTCCTTAGTCAGCTTGGCCTTATCAGCCAGGCTGTTAATGCCACAAAGGCAGAAAGTGACCTTCAAGAAAGAACAAGCAGCTTTTTGTTCTGCTAAGGTACTGAGGGCTAGAGGCCAACTGAAAAAACCACAGATGGGCACTTTTAGCTAGGGGTTGGTTAACAAACACTGGTTTCATCATTCAATGCAACTTCTAAAACAACATCACAATGTTGTAATTTTAAATATTTTGCTTAATGAACAAGTTACTTACCTTCAGTAACTATGTATCTGTAAGAGAGATATGTAGTTATAGATTCCTTACCTTAGAATTACCCCCAGGCATCAGACTGGATGCAAAGAAATTTTTTCTTAGCAGGACCCCTGCGTGTCCGTCGACTCCGCATCAGTCATCGGCGTCGTGGTCGCCGGGATGACGTCGCGGTGTCTACTTAGACGCCGCCCCTGCGTGCTGACATCAGTTCTGACACGATGTTCCACACCAGAAGCGCAGAGCCATGCAATACACTGACCACTGGTGCACATAACTAGGGCCCTAGAAGGGAGTCCCTATCCCTAAAAGTCAGTTCACAGAACGGGGAGGATGGGTGGGGTGGTAAGGAATCTATAACTACATGTGTCTCTTACAGATACATCGTTACCGAAGGTAAGTAACTTGTTTATCTGAAAGAGACTGTAGTTATAGATTCCTTACCTTAGAATAGATACCCCAGCAATACCAACCCCGGTGGTGGGTCTGCAAACTAAGTTCACACCAGAAAGTCCTGGAGAACAGAACAGCCACAGAAGCCGTCTCTCCGGACTTGGCTGTCCAGGCAGTAATGTCTAGTGAACATGTGCAGGGATGCCCATGTGGCTGCCTGGCAGATGTTAACCAGCGGAACTCCACGTCCCAAAGCAGTAGTGGCTGCCGTCGCCCTGGTGGAGTGGGCGTGCAGTCCTACTGGAGGTTCCTTTTTTGCCAAAAAATAACAGATCTTGATGCATAGGACAACCCATCGAGAGATGGTACGTTTGTGCACAGCCCGACCTTTCTTGGTGCCCACATAGAGTTGATCGTCCACCCGGAATTCTTTAGTGCAGTCAAGGTAGAAGGACAGCGCGTGTTTTGGGTCCAGACGGTGGAGTCTCTCCTCCTCTTTAGAAGGGTGCGGAGGCAGGAAGAAGGTGGGCATTGTGATGGTGTGGACCTATGTGAAAAGAGGTAACCACTTTGGGCAGAAAAGAGGGCCTAGTGCGAAGGACCACTTTGTCTGGATGAACAGTAAGAAAGGGAGGCTTGGAAGACAGAGCCTGAAGCTCATTCACCCTGCGAGCAGAGGTAATGGCAAGCAAAAAGCAGTCTTTAAAGAAAGAAGACGAAGAGGACAATTATGTAGAGGCTCAAAGGGAGCACACATAACATAAGTACAAGATTCAAGTCCCACTGGGGCATTACGAAAGGAGATGGAGGAAAGAGATGAGTAATGCCTTTCATAAATCTGTTCACAATAGGGGGCTTGAAAAGAGAAGGCTGATCAGGAAGGTGAAGCAAGCCTGAAATGGCCGAAAGATACCCTTTAAGAGTGCCCAGAGCAGAGCTCTGCTGGGCCAAGGAAAGAATGAAGAGGAGAACCTATGAAAGGGGGGCAGAAAGGGGATCCACAGCCTTTGCTGTGCACCATGCCACAAATTTGTTCCATCTACAGGAGTATACTGTCTTAGTGGAGGGACGCCTGGCTGCCAAGATGACATTACAGACTTCGGGAGGACGGTCAAAAGCTGTCAACTGTCGCCGCTCAATCTCCACGCAAGGAGGTGAAGGATGGGCAGGTTCGGGTGGAGAACCCTCCCCTGCTGCTGCGACAGAATATCCTCCCGAAGAGGCAGTCTGATCGGAGGATCGATGGCCATGCTCAAGAGCTCGGGGTACCAAACTCTTTGTGCCCAGTCCGGAGCCACAAGAATTACTTGGGCCCGGTCGAGCTTGATCTTCTTCAGCACTCTGGGTAAAAGGGGTACAGGCGGACAGGCGTACAGGAGGCCGCAATTCCACTTGCGACAAAAGGCATCGCCGAGCGAGTGCCACCTTGGAAACTCCAATGCGCAGAACTGCTGACATTGCGCATTCTCTTCGGTGGCGAATAGATCTAACCAAGGCTCTCCGCACTGCTGAAAGAGACTTTGTACCACCTCAGAGTGAAGACGCCATTCGTGATCCATCATGTACCGGCGACTGAGTTCCTCCGCGCTGGCGTTCAGGGAACCCGCCAGGTGTTGAACCACCAGGGATATGCCCTGATGTTCCAGCCATGTCCAAAGGCGAAGAGCCTCTTGACATAGGGTCCACGACCCCACCCCGCCCTGTTTGTTGCAGTACCACATGGTGGTGGTGTTGTACGTGAACACCTGCACTACTCTTCCTTTGACAGAAGGAAGGAATGCCTTCAGTGCGAGACGGATCGCCCGGACCTCCAAAATGTTGATGTGGAGCCCGGACTCCGCCCGAGACCCGTGATCTCCGCCTCTCACATGTGGCCGCCCCATCCCAGGAGTGATGCATCCGTCACCACTGTGAACTCTGGTTGGGGAAGGGAGTGGGATCTGCCGTCAACCCAATCCTGGTTCGTTAGCTACCATTGCCACTGACTCGAAGTCCCCTCCGAGATCTGGACGACATCGGAAAGATTGCTATAATGCTGCGCCCAATGGAACTTCAGGTCCCACTGCAGAGCCCGCATATGCCATCTGGCATGAGCTACCAGTAAGATGCAGGAGGCCATGAGGCACAGCAGCCTCAGAGTCATTCTCACCGAAATCCGGGATAGAGGCTGAAACATCGGTATCATAGTCCGAATATCCCGGACTCGCTCAGGAGGATAGGCTCGAAACTGCGCTGTATCCAGAACTGCCCCGATGAAAAGGAGCTTCTGAGAGATAATCAGGTGCGACTTCAGCACGTTGATAGTGAACCCCAGCGAATGCAGGAGGTCCGCCGTTGTCTGGAGGTGGGAGACGACAGCCTGGGGCAAGCCCACCTTCAACAGCCAGTCATCGAGATAGGGGAAGACTGGAACCCCTGATCTGCGCAGATGAGCAGCGACCACCGCCATCACTTTCGTGAATACCCGAGGGGTGCTGGTATGGCCAAAGGTGAGCACGGTAAACTGAAAATACTCGTGGCCTACCGTGAACCGTAGGTAACGCCAGTGGGCAGGCAAGACTGGGATGTAGAAAATAAGCATCCTGCAAGTCCAACGCTACCATCCAGTCTCCAGGGTCGAGGGCAGACAGTACCTGAGCCAAGGTTAACATTTTGAATTTCTCCTTCCGGAGGAAGCAGTGGATGTCCCTGAGGTCTAAGATAGCAGGCAGGCCTTTGTCCTTCTTGGGTACCAGGAAGTAGTGGGAGTAGCAACCACAACCTACTTCTGGCACAGGGACTCGTTCGATAGCTACCTCGGCCAATAGAGCCGTAACTTCCTGACAGAGAAGGGCCAAGTGATCCTCCAACATGCAATGGAGTGTTGGTGACATGGAGGGAGGGGTAGTCTCGAAGAGGAGGGAGTAGCCCCTTCGGACTATTTGCAAAACCCACCTGTTCGACGTGATGTTGTGCCAATGGGGGAATTGATGGCGGATCCTGCCGCCCACTGGCAACTGGTGGCCCTGAAATGTCGGACTAGGAAGATTTAGAGGCTGCTGCGGGGGGGGAATTGATGGACTGGCCCGCCCGCTGGCCCCCAGACCCGTGACGCTGGGTCCCACGTCCCCAGGCACGCATAGGCTTGGTAGCTTGCGCGGCCCTGTGACTCTGGGCGGAACGTGGTAGGGCACCCCTTCCGTAGCCACGAAAGGGGCGAAAGGCAGACTGCATGGGACGAGAAGTTGCTGCAAGGCCCAAAGATCTGGCCGTAGCCCTAGGGTCCTTGAATCGCTCAAGCGTGTTGTCCGCCTTGTCACCAAACAGGCGATGGCCGTCAAAGGGCATGTCCAAAAGTGTGGATTGGACATCCTCAGAGAAGCCAGATGTTCTCAGCCAGGCGCAGGGCTACCAACGTGGAAATAATTCCTACCCAGTGAGTAGGCGGTATCCAGCCCACACCGGATGGTGAAATTAGCTGCGTCTCGATCCTCAGCAACAGTGCGGGTGAGCACGGCCCGGGCCTCCTCCGGGGCACTGTGGCAGCACTTGCGCGACAGTATCCAACACCGTGTGAATATAACAGCCCAAGAGAAATGCAGTGTTCACCAACCCCAGTCCTAAGCTGGCGGAAGAAAACATCTTCTTCCCAAGATGGTCCAGCTTCTTGGATTCCCTATCTAGGGGAGCAGTAGGGAATGCGCCTTTTGAGGATGAGGCTTGGACCACCAACCTCTCAGGGGTAGGATGTTGGTAGAGGAAAGGTGGGCCACCCAGGGCCAGGTGGTGGTGTCAGGCAATCATCCTGTCCACCGGAGTCCCTGTGCTGGGCCAGGACAAAGTGCCCAGAAGGATGTCAGTGAGAGCCTCATTAAAAGGCAGGATGGGCTCCGAAGAGGCTGCTGCCGGCTGAAGCACCTCAGTCAGGAGGTTAGTCCTGACAGCCACCGTAGGAAGCTCGAGGCCCAAGGCCTCCGCTGCCCTACGCAACACCACAGCGTAGGAAGCCCCCTCCTCCGTAGCCACGGTAGTGGGAGAAAGCATACCAAGGTCCGGGGAGGTATCCAGACTACTGGCATCACCAAACTCTTCTCGCCAGTCCGGCTCCTCAAGTTGGTCTGCTAGAGGGTCAACTGAACCCTCCCAGTCCTCCTCACCCTCCTCTGGCTGCCAATCAGGGCGATAGGGATCGCCAGGGATGAACAGCGGTACAAAAGTACCCTCCGGGGTCAGTACCGACGTCATTCCGCCACCGGGTCCAAGTCGTGGTGAGGCTGGGGTCGACGCCGGTTGGGGGCACAACCGGCATCGGGGGCGTTGTCACTAGAATCAGCGCCAAGGAAGGTAACGTGAGGGCGACCGGCACCGATCCTGACCCAGGCATGGATCCATGGGGGCCCTCCGGCGCCGAGGCCGGAACCGCCGGCATCGAAGGCCCAGGGCCCCCAGCCGAGTTTGCGGGGCCCAAAGGCGCACCAGCGGAGTCGGGCTGCCCAAAAATGCTATCGAGCGCTTCGTAAAAGGCACGAAGTTGGGCAGGGGACGCTCCGGGAAAGGGAGGGAAGCGCAGAGCCGTCCCAGCGGGCTCCGAAGATACAGCCGGAGAGCGACGACGCTCCGGATCCTGCGTCGCGTCGTCTGACGGATGGGGAGAAGGCGAAGAGCGTCAATGCTTCTTCGCCTTCTTCTTGTGCTTTGACTTACCCTTCGAGGAGGAATGGTGATGACTGCGACCGGACCGGTCCCGCGACCTTCCTCTCGACAGGGACCTCGAACGGCGTGGAGCGGACTGCCGGGCCTCCACAAGCTTTCGGGACCGCTCCCGCAAAGACTTCGGGTTGATGGCCCGGTAGTCGGAGCACGACTTCGGATCATGGTCGCGCTCCAGGCACCAAAGGCACACGAGGTGCGGATCGGTGACCGACATCAACTTGTGACAGGAGTCACAGGGCTTGAAGCTGGTCCGACGATGGGTCATCCCTTGTGCACCACGAGTGCAAGACTCGAAAAAGGCGACGACAAAAGTCGAAAAAGGGTTAGTCAAAAAAGACTACAGGGCACGCCCTCTCTCCGGATCTGCGCTGGCTGGCGCAGAAAAAGAAAGAACTGACGTCAGTGCGGAGGGGCGGCGTCTAAGTACACACCGCAACGTCATCCTGGTGATACTGACGACGGACGCAGATTCGACCAACGCCACCTACCAACGCACAGGGGTACTGCTACGAAAACATTTCTCCGGATCCAGTCTGATGCCTGGGGGAAATTCTTAGGTAAGGAATCTATGACTACAGTCTCTTTCAGATTTTTGTTTTCACTGCCACTATATTGTTTGTTTTTAGAGATACATCCATACACATTATCTGCGCTTGATTAGGCTGTTGATTTTAATAAAGTCCTAAAATGTATGTGTGTGTGTGTGTGTGTGTATGTGATAGTGGATTCTTGTGGGTGTCCGTCTATGGTGAAAGGAGTTTCAGAGCTCAGGAAAAAAAAGAAATGCTCCTGTAAGTCTCACAGGACAGATCATCACCCAGAATGCATCACCCAACGTAATATCCAGGTGGTTCTTGGGTCACCATCCACCTGGTTTCCTGAGCCAAGTTGGTAAGTTGGATCTGAGCCTTGGATTGTCCAGATGACTTAGCGGTGTTAAAACAGGGTTGTATTTTCCAGAAGATTGCAAAAAACGTATCGGATTGATAGAGTACGACAGACATAGTTTCCCCAAAAAATTGGATAACTATCTAAATAGAACATGCACACCTATGTGGAATTTGTGAATCTTTCCCTTTAACTGATCAATACAAGCATTCAAACATACATTCCATATGAAGCACACCCATTGAATAAAGTTGGTGTCAGTTATTTTGAAGTAAATAAATAAACTTACAGAGATCTTCTCTGTCAAGCGACTGTGCACCTCCGCCAAACAAACCTTTAAAAAAACCTCTGTTGGGTGCCTCTGGTGTTTCTACTGGTGTGAAGAGTTCACCAAGCATCTCCTTCATGACAGAAAAATGACTGCATTAATATTTCAGCATTGTAATACCAAATAATTAGTACAACATTCAAGATAAAACAAAATCAAATATGGTAAAGCAATTTCACAAAAGAGTCATGCATTGTTTTCAACATTTCATTAATATTAACTGATCAAATCAAAGACCAAGATAAACTGTGTTAATACAGGAAGAGTCTAAGTCACAAATCCAACCTCAGCAACAGTAAATGGCTTTGTGAACAGAACACCATAAGGTAACTACTAATTCTGAAGGTTAATAGACAACAGATGTGCTGTAAAATAAACTTCTGAATCTAAGCAGCTCTGGAGCAAACAACAGTATATAGTTCACTTATTAAAACAACAAGAAAACGTTTCAACTTACATGACTGACAAATTAGCCTGTCTTTGTAAAATCAAGTTTGCAACCATTCTTCTTAAACATGGCCCTCTTTAACACTCACAGGACAGTCACCTCGCGTGTTTCAGAATATAACACTAACTATGGACATGTGTTTTTAGGCAAAGCATACATACTAAGAGAAGACAAATAGCAAAAAGAAGGGGCTTAGGGCTCAGTCGTGCCGTCTACAACAGATTATCATTCTTAGATCAACCATGCACAATAGGCATTTATAAATGTTTATTACTCAGACTTTTTTGTAAAGTGCCCGTTTCCATGCAAAAGAACGGCTTTGTCAATTTTGTGTGTCCAAAGGAATTTACAGATGTAAGATATCTACAACGGAGAATGTTAATGTAATTTTTTCTTCTTTCTTAGAAAAATCCAGGGCTTCTTGGAGATAACGGCTCCTATCCTCTTAAAAAATGTATGCACATACTCAAGCAACACAGATGTGCTAATGTTCGGGCAGATATGAGATTAAAAAGGAGCAAGCAAGCTATTTAGAAATAGTGCACCAGATTCACATTGCTGACTTTTCAGAAATTATCCAAGTTGATGCTTGCAGCATCACATGATCACCTGAATGATCATTGTGACAGGCGAGCAATAATTTGCAAAAGGCGAACAGTATCCTTCCGAATTAACATTTCCTAAGATACAAAATATTATCTTTCTACAGAAGCTTTAGGTTTGAAGGATAACCTCACAATCAATAACACATTTAAGGTAGGGAGATTTGTGTAAGCTTAAAGCGATATTGCACCAATAAATGTACTGGATCACTGATCTTCCAAACACACCTTGAGTCCTGGCCTCTGGGACACGGCAATAGCTTTTATAATATGAATGGAGAGAAGCTTAAGGGATAGTCTCCATCTTCCACGAAAGCATTGCTTAAAAAAACAGCAGTCCCAGTTCTCCACTTCTTAACTTTGTAATAATTTCTGCAGGCAAAGTCTTGTTGTGCACTCCCTGCAAGTCACTATTCATTTGGATACTGTTTGCTTTACAACAGCGCCATATTTGAAAGCACTACCAAAAGCAACAAGCAGTGTACATTCAGTACAACCGCACAAGATATAATGGGTAAGTGCCCCTTATGGTTCTCACCCATAAAGGTTCTCCTTTGCTGTAGATGGATGAGGAGAGAAAAAAGCTGGCAAGAGGATCATAATTTCAAATTCAGACTGCAAGATAAGGAAATGTGAATATAGCAAATTAATATCATAAGACTTCTTTCGGAACCCAAATGCACAGTTGTAATACATTTAGACCTGGGCGGAACACCTTGCGCTCTTCTTACATTGAAAGCAATAGAAAGACCACAGTCTCAATGCCTTTGCTTTCTATGAAGTCATAGATATGAATATTACATCTTCTAAGGCCAAATGTAACCCTCTATAATCAGGTCACTAGTTATTTTCTTGAACCTGTTCAGTACAACCAGAAATATCAAAACCAGATCAAGAAGACCCACATCGCATTGACAATAGCACCCTATCTCAGAAACATAAGAGAATAAAACAGCAGTCATTTTATACTAAGGTGAAATGCAATAAGCTTTCACCTGCGCATATCGCCACATCTCAAAAATCTTTGAAATAATTTACTGGCAAAGGCTCCATTTCCATGTAGATTTATGGAGTCAGCTGATAACATCTGCAAATACATTGTTTCTCCCAATGCGAAAAGAAGCACATCCACCTATCTCCCAGGGGGGTTGCATGCTGCAACGGGGCTATCCATGTGCCCTCCCTTCTCTGCTGATAACACAACCGCCCTTGAATTCTTTACTACCAAGCCTGGCCACATAACGAGTCAACTTTCTAAACTGAGGGCAGCCCTTAGACTATTTATGCCATTGGAGTAGAGCTCAAGTCAAACAGTCTAACGTTTTTTTTAAACCTCACTTTCAGTTAGATGTGACATCTAAATTAAAGTGAGATAAAAGAATAAGTTACTTACCTTCGGTAACACCTTATCTAGTGGAGACAGGATCTAGCCGTAGATTTCTTACCATTATATTATCCCCAGACGCCAGACTGGATCTGGAACACTTTCCACAGCAGTACCTTTGCGCATCAGTAAAGGACGTTGAGCGACTCCGTAGCGACGTCGACCATCGGATGTGACATCAGCCGAGTCCATATAAGCCCTCCCCTGAATCGCGGTGAATTGAGTTTCACCCTGTCCGTGATTCCACGCAGATCTGGAGAGCGGTACCTCTTGCCATTTTGATCCATCTCGACGTTTGTTGACAATACACTGTGCCTTTTTCTGCATGTTTGAGGTCCTGTGGACTACGATGTTGACCCTGAACCCACATTGTATTTGCATGTGGTGTATGGGTGTGCACCGTGACTCTGAAGGGTGCGGCTCTCATGTCTTCAGCTTTGGTCATTGGCGTTGCAGGAGCCTGGCATGACACTGTTGGCGGCGCAGTGGTTTAAGGTCCCTCGTCGGTCGTGGTCCTCTTGTCCCTCTGAAGACCACTCGAGGGTCAGCTCCCAAAGTCCTTCGTCTTCACTGTCGACAGTTAAGTCATGCCATAGGTGGTCGGCGTTGCGATAGTCCCCAACTTTACCGCGTGCACGCGGTGTATCTGACACATCTCCAAATCCCCCGGTTGAGGAGTCAGAGCGAGAGTCTGCCCCATGCCTTCCGGTCTTACCTTTTTTTTTTTGTATACAAAAAAGTATCTAGTTGCTGGAATTCTCTAAGGAATTACTCAAATGACGAGCCGATGTCATGAATCCACAAGCTTGTGTGATTTATTCCACTTTTCTTATGACTTTTTTAGAAAATTGTTGGATACATTTATATCATGTCATCATAAAGGATAACAAAATTTCAGACAATTTGCTAACAAACATTTCACAAGTGTACATGGAACATCAACAAGTGGTACAAAATACATAAATTATACAAATTTAAATACACAACGTAGGACACCAGTCCTTGACTGAAAGGTATCAATCACACTTAGGCGGAGAGTAAACAAAGTATACAGACACTAAATGTGTAATATCTCCTGCCTGTGTGTACAGCTCTGGGACCTCTGATTCTTAGTGTTATCAAAAGGAGAGCAATTGGTTATGGGCTTTTTCCCTGAGCACTCTGAGGATGTCTTGTCCCAGGTGCCGCGGTCAACGCGTTTCCAACCCCGCAACCATTATGGGGTTTTCATCAGGACCTGGACATGGTGGTGTCTCCTTTAGGCTGTAATCCTCCTTAGTAGGTAAGATTTGGAAAAAAGGGGGCCTGGTTGTATCCTGGATCGTTTGATGGTGCTGATTTAGTTGTAGCCAAATCGTTTGTTTCTCTATGTCGAAATTTATGTGGTGAGAGGTGATTTTTTGCGGTGCATTTCCTGGGCGAGATGTCAACTTTGTCTTGGGCAATCGAGTTAGTTGTTCATACGATTGTATGGTGCCAATACGATTTGAGTAATTCCATAGAGAATTCCAGAAACTAGATAGTTTTTTGTATACAAAATATTAGAGGTCCCATCTAGTTTGCATATGGACCCAAGCCTTCCATAGGATTCCGGTGTTACCCAGCGCAGAGGCGACTCTGGATCAGATGAGGGAATACTGTCTCTCCCTTCATGCTATTTTTGCTTCTCCGCCTCCCTCTGGTGCACATCTCGGCCCCAAGGAGGCCGGAGAAGCCTTGACTGACTCCAAGCCAGCAGGACCTCCCTCTGTGTCAGTGATGCCCTCTGGATCTGTGATCGAATCCATATCGGATTCCGGTGCACAGCCCTTTGGGGTTCCCACCTGTGACGCCAGTGTTGGATCCGCCGACATCGGCGTTGATAGTGCCTATTTCCGCTACTATGTCTCCCCTCCCCGACGCCGAGGTATCGCCTCTTCAACATTGGGAGCGGCGTCAGCAGAACAGTTCTTTACGGGCTACCTTCCTTTACCTTCAGAGGAGCCCCCTGCTATTAAGTATTTTGGTGATGTCTGTGATGGCATGAGTGACACTACCTAGCCTTCTCCGAAGTTTCATTGGGTGTCTGAGACCTTGGTGAGGCTAGTGGCCTTGACTCTTCCCCAACTTCCGGCTTGAATTCTCCTCTTAGCCTCGCTACTGAGGCTAGCTCTGCTTTTGCTGAGCTTCTGCGGAGAGTTGCTATGGTTCTGGAGCTGCAGCTTCCTTTTGTAGCGGTGCCCACTGATCCTCTAATTGGGGTGCTTCATCAGGGCGAGATGGGGGCCGAGCTTGTGCTCCCCTTCAGCAAAGTCCTCTTTGATATTCTGTTGGGCTCTTGGGCTAAACCCGTTTCAAGGGCCTCCGTGGACCGGTCTAAAGCTCATAGGCACAGTCCTGCCCCTGGAGACCCGATCTGCCTCTTCCGATAGCCTACTCCACGCAGCTTTCTGAAAGAGGCTGCTACAACCTCCCCCGACTCTGAAGAACCCCACAAAATGTTGATTATTCACTAGTTCCTTGGTACGATTTATGTAAAGATACCAAATTGTGTCCGAGCGCTCCAGAAGAGCAAGGAGTCAAAGTCTTGGGATGAATACTGGAGCCCAGGCTGATATTGCCAACTCACATAATGGAGATGTAGTTATTCTTCTTTATTTTTACAGATAGCAAATTGGATTTACTACTTTTCTTATGCACTGAAGACAGGCTGTTCAATGCTACTAGCAACAGAAATAGGTGAGTTCATAGTCCTCTAATTTAGCTACCCATCATACAGTGCACCTTTTAATGGACTCTACAACACTTCTTTGTATTTTAATACATATATTGGGAGTTCCCAATCCTTTTTATACTCACTTTAACTTTAGGAGCCAACTGCTTGTTGTGTCACGTGAGGTGATTTGATCTAATTAATCTAAGTTATGTGACACATAGCATGTTCTTTTAAAGAGATTTGTTACACTCTCCATGTACAAAGTTGTTTTTAGCAATTGCACCTCACAGCTCCTCTAAAGCACAAGTTACTAACTTGTGTAACGATATATCTGTAAGAGACAGTAGTTAGTGACAGATTCCTTACCTTAGAATATCCCCAGGCGTCAGGCTGGATCCGGAAAGTTTTTGCGTAGCAGTACCCTTGCGCGTCGGTAGGCGGCGTCGTGCGGCTCCGCGTCCGTCGTCGGCGTCGTGATCGCCGGGATGACGTCGCGGGCAGTACTTAGACGCCGCCTCTGCGCGCTGACGCCAGTTCTGTACACGACTTTCCGCACCAGGAACGCAGAGCCATGCAAGAAGCTGACATAGGTGTCTGAAAAATACTAGGGCCCTGAAAGGGATGTCCTTAACCCTAGAAATCAGTTCGCAGAACGGGAGGATGGTGGGGCGGTAGTGAATCTGTCACCAACTACTGTCTCTTACAGATATATCGTTACACAAGTTAGTAACTTGTGCATCTGAAAGAGACACGTTAGTGACAGATTCCTTACCTTAGAATAGATACCCCAGCAATACCAACCCCGGTGGTGGGTCTGCGAACAAAGATCAGACAAGGAAGTCCTGGAGGACAGAACGGCCAAAGAAGCCGTCTCTCCGGACTTGGCTGTCAAGGCAGTAATGTTTGGTAAACGTGTGCAGCGAGGCCCACGTAGCTGCCTGACATATATCCTGTAACGGAACCCCGCGGCCTAAAGCTGTGGTAGCCGCCGGTGCCCTGGTGGAATGGGCACGCAGCCCAACAGGAGGCTCCTTCTTAGCCAAAGAATAGCAGGCTTTGATACACATAGTGACCCAGCGGGAGATGGTCCTTTTGTGTACCGCCCGACCTTTTTTGGCGCCCACGTAGCCAACAAAGAGCTGGTCATCCACCCGGAACTGTTGTGTGCGGTTGATGTAAAAAGAAAGCGCACGTTTTGGGTCCAGACGGTGGAGCCTCTCTTCCTCTCTGGAAGGATGCGGAGGCGGAAAGAAGGTGGGCAAAGTGATGGTCTGCCCAATATGGAAGGCAGTAACCACCTTTGGCAAGAAGGACGGACGCGTCCGAAGAACAACCTTGTCTGGATGAACAGACAGAAAGGGAGGTTTACATGAAAGAGCCTGGAGCTCACTCACCCACCGAGCAGAGGTGATGGCCACCAGGAATGCTATTTTCAGAGTAAGAAGACGAAGAGGACAATTATGTAGAGGCTCAAAGGGAGCGCACATTAAGAAGGTAAGAACCAAGTTCAAGTCCCACTGAGGCATTACAAACGGAACAGGAGGAAAGAGGTGTGTAATGCCTTTAAGAAACCTGTTAACCACAGGGGACTTGAAAAGGGAGGGCTGATCAGGAAGCCTGAGGAAGGCTGATATCGCACAAAGATAGCCCTTGATGGTACCCAGGGCAGAACCCTGTTGGGCCAGAGAAAGAAGGAACAGAAGAACCTCAGAAAGAGGGGCTGAAAGGGGATTCACAGCCTTTGCTGTGCACCATGCCACAAACTTGTTCCACCTGCAGGTGTATACCACCTTAGTGGAGGGACGCCTGGCTGCCAGAATCACATCACAAACTTCGGGAGGCAAGTCGAAAGGAATCAACTGCCGCCGCTCAATCTCCACGCAAGCAAGTGGAGACTGGACAGGTTCGGGTGTAGGACCGTCCCCTGCTGCTGCGACAGAAGATCCTCCCTAAGAGGCAGACGGATCGGGGGATCGATGCTCATACTGAGTAGCTCGGGATAACAAACTCTTCGAGCCCAGTCCGGAGCCACAAGGATGACTTGGGCCCGGTCGCGCCGAATCTTCTTCAACACTCTGGGTAGAAGTGGTATAGGCGGAAAGGCGTACAACAGACCGCAACTCCACTCGCGACGAAAAGCGCCGCCGAGCGAGTGCCGCCTTGGAAATTCCAACGCGCAGAACTGATGACATTGCGCGTTCTCTTCGGTGGCGAATAGATCTAACCAAGGCTCTCCCCACTGTAGAAAGAGTCCTTGCGCCACTTCCGAGTGAAGACGCCATTCGTGATCCATCATGCACCTGCGGCTGAGGTTCGTCCGCCCTGGCGTTCAGGGAACCTGCCAGGTGCTGAACCATCAGGAATATGCCCTGATGTTCCAGCCATGTCCAGAGGCGCAGAGCCTCCTGACATAGGGTCCACGACCCCACCCCGCCTTGTTTGTTGCAGTACCACATGGCGGTGGTGTCTGTGAACACCTGCACTACCTTCCCTTGACAGAGGGAAGGAATGCCTTGAGTGCAAGTCGGATCGCCCGGAGCTCCAGAAGGTTGAAATGGAGCCGGGACTCCGCCGGAGACCAGAGGCCTCTGATCTCCGCCTCTCCCATGTGACCGCCCCATCCCAGAAGGGACGCGTCCGTCACGACTGTGTGCTCTGGCTGGGGAAGGGAGAGGGATCTGCCCATGACCCATTGCCGGTTCGAGAGCCACCACTGCAACTGTTTTGCAGTTCCCTCCGAGATCTGGACGTGATCGGACAGGTTGCCCTGGTGCTGCGCCCACTGGAACTTCAGGTCCCACTGCAGAGCCCGCATATGCCATCTGGCATGATTGACCAGCAGGATGCAGGAGGCCATGAGGCCCAGCAGCCTCAGGGTCATCCGTACCGAAACCCAGGATAAAGGCTGAAAGATCGGAATCATAGCCTGAATATCCCGGACTCGCCGTTCGGGAGGATAGGCCCGAAACTGCGTCGTGTCCAGAACTGCTCCGATGAAAAGGAGCTGTGGAGAAGGAATCAGATGCGACTTCGGCACATTGATGGAGAACCCCAGCGAGTGCAGGAGTTCGGCCGTAGTCTGGAGGTGGGAGACGACTGCCTGGGACGAGCCCGCCTTCAGCAGCCAGTCGTCGAGGTAGGGGAAGACTGAAACCCCTGCCCGGCGCCCTGCGGCAGCGCCACTGTCGTCGCAAGCGATCTGCCTAGCGAGTCAGAGGTATCAAGGCCACATCTGATGGTGTATTTTGCCGCATCTCTTCCCTCCGCAAGGGTGCGGGAAAGCAGTGTCTGTACCTTCTCAGGACACTGGGGCAGAACTTGCGACACAGAGTCCCACAAGGAGTGGGAATATCGGCCCAAGAGGCAAGTGGTGTTGACTGACCGCAAGCCAGCACTGGAGGAAGAAAAGACCTTCTTCCCAAATTGATCCAGGCGTTTGGATTCCCTATCCGGGGAGCGGTAGGGAAGGCGCTTTGGGAAGCAGAGGCTTGGACCACCAAGCTCTCAGGGTGGGGTGTTGGGAGAGGAACAGGGGTCGCCCGGAGCAGGGCGATGGCGTCGGGCCACGTTCCTATCCACAGGAGCCCCTGTGGTGGGCTTGGACCAGGTGCCCAAAAGAACGCCTGAAAGCGCTTCGTTAAACGGCAGCAGTGGCTCCGAGGAGGTAGCCGCCAGCTGAAGCACTTCCGTCAGGATGTTAGTCCTGACAGCCACTGTAGGCAACTGGAGGTGTAAGGCCCCAGCTGCTCTACGCAACACCGTTGCAAAGTTTGCTCCCTCCTCCGTAGCCACGGAAGGAGGAGACAGCATGCCAGTGTCTGGAGAAGTGTCCAGACCACTGGCATCCCCAAGTTCCTCTGTCCAGTCCTCATCATACTCACACTGCTGTGTGAGAGGGTCTTCCGACCCCTCCCAGTTCTCCTGGTCCTCCTCCAATAGAAAATAAGGAGGAGGGGGGACGTCAGAGACCCAAAGTCTCAGTGGCGCCGGAGCCGGCGTCGGGCGACGCCGCTCCGACGCCGCGTCCGGATCCGGAGAGAACGGGGGAACGACGCCGCCTGGAGCCCCAGGTGGCGTCAGGAACGGCACCGGGGACATCGGCGTCGGCGGAGGCGTAGTTAGGTCAACCGGCGTCGATGGAGGTTGCGGTATCACCGGAGCCGGCTTCGAGGGCGGGGCCGAAGCCGGGGCCGAGGCTGGTGATACAGGCGGCGCCGGGACCGGAGTCGTCGGTGGCGCCGGGGCAACCGGAACAGGGCCCGCGTGGCCCGAAGGCGCACCAGAGGGGCCTTGAGGCCCGAAGAGGTGAGCCATGGCCGACAGGAATTCCTGTATCTCGGCCGGAGTCGCCCCCGAACCCGGGAAGGACGGGTAATGCGGGGGCGGCGCCACAGGCACATCCGGAGCCGCGGGGACGGTGCCGACAGGGGCCTCAGCCGAGTCGCGAGACCGGCGAGGCGAAGTCTTAGAGCGATGGTGCTTCTTAGACTTTTGTGCTTCGACTTACCCGAAGAGTGCGAAGACTTGGACTCCGATGACTGCCGAGGACTCCGCGACCGACCCCTCGACCTCTCCCGTGACCGGGGCTTGGTGCGGCGCGGAGCCGACTGCCGGACCTCGAGCAGCTTTCGAGACCGCTCTCGCAAAGCCTTCGGGTATAAGGCCCGGCAGTCGGAGCACGACTTCGTGTCGTGGTCGCGGCCGAGACAGTAGAGACACTCTAAGTGCGGGTCTGTGATCGACATCATTCGACCACAGGCGCCGCATGGCTTGAAGCCGGGCATCCCTACCGACACCTCGGAGTCTGGATGACTCGAAGAAAAGACAGTGAAAAAATCACCAAAAAAGTAGTCAAAAAATGACTAGGGCACTGCTCTTCCCGGATCTGCACTTACTGGCGCGGAAAAAGAAGAACTGACGTCAGCGCGCAGGGGCGGCGTCTAAGTACTGCCTGCGACGTCATCTCGGCGATCACGATGCCGACGACGGACGCGGAGCCGCACGACGCCGCCTACCGACGCGCAAGGGTACTGCTACGCAAAAACTTTCCGGATCCAGCCTGACGCCTGGGGATATTCTAAGGTAAGGAATCTGTAACCAACGTGTCTCTTTCAGATAAGACTAACAAGACAGGTGAGGGTTATGAGAATACAAGTACTATATAGAGTAGCACTACATTATAACTATTCTTACCCTGAAGAAGTGTCAATTAGACCCAACAACAAAACTCTTGCTGGTTTGAACATTAAATAAAATCGTAAATAAACAACAAAAAGATTGCTTAAAGGCTTTGACTCGTTGCTGTGCTCAGAGTAAATTTGATATGTTTCGACTTTGTCCCAGTTGAGGTGTGTTGAGGTGGCCACTCCTCCCTCCTTGAGCACCACCCACTGAATTAATATTGATTACTAATTTATTGTATTTTGGTAGAGAGTGTCAGATTGAACTCAGCCACCTTGTATCCTTTTGTTGTTCTAAGTAAAGCCTTAAATAACTTTTGGGATCAATTTGTTGGAGTCTCTCCTCCACCGAGGGGTGAGGGGAGAAGAAAATGCTGCTAGAATTATTGACTGCCCAGAGAGCAAAAGGAGTCATGAATTTCGGTAAGAAGGTCCCTATATTCATCAGCACCAAGAAAAATGATGACGGCGGACGCTTTCAATTAATATGCCTTCAGTTCACTCATGCTACGAGCTGATGTAATCGCAAAGAGGAATACAAGGTGAAGAATCACAGAGAGCAGCTATGCATAACCTCGAATTATGTACACGAGGAATGTCAAGCCCATGGTAAGGTGCATTGTGGCATCATGAATGATTTGGGAGGGAACATGTGTCAAACCATTAATAAAACTCATCACAACTGGTTACTTAAACAGGATGGATGGTCCAGCAAATGTTGAAGGGCCAACAAATAACCTTTTACAGTCACCTTGTTGTGCTAAAGACAAAACCAACAACAGGACATCTGACTGCTTTGCCTTTAAGAAGTCAGTGACCTGGGCACCACACTAGGTTATGAACTTGTTCCAGTGCTCAGCATAAATAGATTTCCAGGATAGGAGGCAAGAATCACATACACCACTTCATAAGGTTAACTGAAAGCATTCAACTGCTGCTGCTCAATACTCGTGCATGGTGGTGTAATTTCCACAGATGTGGCTGGAGGATTCGGCCCTGCTTTTGAGACAGAAGGCCCTACCGAAGTGGTTGTCTAATTGGAGGACAGAGTCTCATGTTCAGTAGTTCCTGTTACAAGGCTCTTCTCGTCCAGTCTAGAGTCACTTAGAAGATGAAGAGGTAGTGGAAGTAAAGCATGTAGGAGTCTCTTATTCCATTAGAACCAGAACACATCTCCTAAAGAGTATTCTTGCGGAAACTCCAATGCACAAAATAGTTTACACTGCGTGTTCTTGTCAGTGGAGAACAGATCAAGCCATGGCTACACCCCCACTGGTCATCAATGACGGTGCCACCTTGGCATGTTAGTACAACATGCAAGAAAATGTCTGCTCCGCTCATCCACTCTTGCATACAGGGTCCCTGTCACGTGGCTGGCAATCAAGAAACGTCCTGGCGCTTCAGCAAACTCCAGAGATCGGATTCAGGACACCACACCACAGTGCATGTTGTAGTACCACAAGGCAGTGGAATTGTTGGTGAGACCTACACCAGCTTCCCCCTGTGGAGAGCAGAAAAGACTTCAGGGCCAGACAATGGCTCACAGCTCCAAAATGTTAATGTCGAGCCGGCATGCCACTGGAGATTAGAGGATGCTGATCTCCACCTCCCTCGAGGGACCCCTGCAACCCAGTAGTGATGATTCTGTCACCAACGTCCGCTCTGGATGGGTAAGGGACAGCGGCCTGCTGTAGGACAGACTGTGGTCAGCCAGTCATAACTGCAGAACGTGGCCCATCCCCCTTGAGACCTGGACAGTGTCTGAAAGGGAGTCTTGTTGCTGGGCCCACTGAGATTTTAGGTTTCACTGTAGAGCTCACTTGTGCCACCTGGCTTAGTTGACAAGGAAGATGCACAAGACTAAGAGACAAAAAGCGTCCGATCCACTCTGACCTGGATCCGTTTTTGGGCCAGACACATTGAAATCACAGCTCGAATGTCCTGGACTCATTGTTTTAGAGGAAAAGCCTTAAACCCAATCATGTCTAGGATCACTCTAATGAATGGGTGCCTCTGTGATGAAACTAGGAGACACTCTGGCTCGTTTATTGTAAACCCCAATGATGTTAGGAGTTCCACAGTCATGGGAGGTGGCTCACGACTGATTGCAGTGAGCCCGCCTTCATCAGCACCGAGGGGCGCTGGTGAGGCCCCAGGATAGCATAGTGGACTGAAAATGTGCCTAATCCACCTTGAACGTCTAGTAACTCTTATGGAACCATAGAATGGATATGTGAAAATATGGGTCCTGCAAGTCCAAGTACACTACTAAGGCTCCCAGCTGCAGGTCAGAAAGGATTCATGCCAATGTGATCATTCTGAATTTGTCCTTCCGCAGGGAGGTGTCCAGGGGTTTGAGGTCCTTGATAGGCTTCAAGCCCCCATCCATTTTCGGTACTGGCATCAGGGTGGTGGGAACCACCGTTGATCATGGCGTTGGAGGGGAAGTCTGTACCAGAGTCGGTACGGGTCCAGTAACAGGTTCTAAGGGGAAAGACACCACCAGGGAGGAACTGCTGGCGGTTAACTTAAATCGAGGCCCCTGTGGTACCGTGGGGCTCAAAGGTCCACCAGAGGGAGCTGGAAGTGCTCTGAAAATTTGCAGTTTTGCCTCTTTGAAAGCCTCAATTTGCTGTGGGATTGATGAAGACTCAGGAAACTGGGAGTGTTGGGACGAACCGAGGGCACAGTTCCGTGACCTTAAAAGACTGCGACTTACATTGTGATGACCTTGCGCCTTTTCTTTGCAGTCAGAATAGTGGGATAGGGTTGAGTGCTGCTTTGCTAAATAATGTTTGTGTTTGAACTTGTCGGAGGACTTTGAGCGTGAAACTAAATACTTGCAGTAGCAACTCAGGACTAGGTCAAATCCGGGTCTGTGATTGGGTATGGAAGCGGGATCTACGCGAAGGTTGCACCTACTTCTTGTGTTTGGTGACAAACAACTTCACCTCCAGTTCTCGAATCCAGTTTGTGTGCATGACGGCGCCCTTAACACATGACTTAGAGTTGTGTCCAAAGAACAGGCACCAAAGACACACCTTGTATGTGTCTGTGACCAACATCTTACTCCTACAGTCGTGGCATGGCTTGAAACCTGTCGCTTTCAATTGGGACACACTTCCCTTAAAACACTGAAAATGATGTGGAAGTCGAAGGAAAAACAACAAATTCAAGGGCGAACTCTGGATCCATGTCAAAAGTTGTGGAAAGTAAGAGACTGAAGTCAGCTTGCAGGGGTGACCATTATATCCGGCTCTGCTCTGTCATTTCTAGGGCAGTATGGCGCAAATGCATCCTGCATTACGCCACCTAGGGATGCAGAGGAGCACTGCAATGAGAAAATCTCTGGATCCAGTCTGGAGCCTTGGATGGATATTCTAAGGTGAGTAATCTGCGGTTAGAAATATCCATCAGAACTACTGTTTATATGATATAAACATTTTTACGGAAAAATGCTGAAACCTTACACATTCTAAGCAACCAAATAAGGTCATGCTGAAAGTCGTCATTGGTGCATCAATATCGCAGCTAAGCACAGTGATGGAATGATATGGGTTGATCCTTAAAACGTGCATTGCAGGGGGTTATGACGAAGCATGCTCGGCAGAGCATTCCAAGTTGACTGAATGTTGTATTGTTGGGTACTGAAAATTTGCTCTTTTACACATGGAGGTACTCTACAGACTGAAAATGTATGCCATCAACTATACACACAATGTCAGAAAAACCTGCTATCCAAGAAAATCCAATTTTAACTTATTTAACTTTGTCACAAGGATATGATACGAAATAGCTAAGTGTTCGCATTAACTGGTGTATTCGTCTACTAAATGATAACTAAGAGTCACCAGTTACCCTTAAAACAGTAGATTGAAAGAAGCCGATGGCAGAAAATGTGCTACTACCATGAAACCAGCCACAGTAGATGGGAGAGAACAAATGCTGTTATTTGTTCCAAATCACACTTAATGTAAACTAAAGATGAAAGGGGCATGCTTTCATTCAATCTGCATGTTTTAATTACTCAAACTTTGTGTATACTAAACAAATTAATTTGGAGTCAACAAACATGTTACATAAGATGTTTCATTCTTCTACCTCTGAGCCACTGTTTGTAGGAGCAGAAACAACAAAGTCACTGTTTATGCACCTCCATCTGTCAATGTGTAGCACCACCTTGACATCCGGCAGATTGGCTATTGGATATTTGTCCTACTTTGCCAGTGTGTCACAAATGTGCATTTAATAACAACAATATCCCCAGAACATACTAATTAACAGTATGAATATTGTATCCTTTACAACTATTGTGAGTTCTATAACCATACCTTTTCATTGACTAACATCTAGGTTCACTTTGGATAACAAATGAAATGCTAATACAGGATAGTTGGGTAAGAAGAGAGAAATATAAATGGATTTCTCTGATAAAAATAGCTTTTATAACTTAATACGCCACGTGGTCTTGTCAAAGAAAAGTGCTGGAGAATAAAAAGTGCATCTAAGGCAAGGATGTGTCACAAATGCTATTTAACATCCATTTTGCACCAGATCAAAATAGCCGAACTTCACAAGAATTACAAAATGCAACTCTGTAGTAGTGAAAAGGTATTTACCTGTGATATTTCAAGCAGATACAACATATTCCTCAACTAAAGAATGCCGACAGGCCGCAGACGGTTTCAAAACCTTTTCCCCAGCAAAAGCTCCCCGGCATCACCAGGGGCATGACGCAGCTCCAGTCACATCACGCAGCTCCAGCCGCAACTTTGTACATCCAGTAAGTAAAAACGCTGTCCTATAAGGGGCATCTCCTGGTGCAATGACATCAGTTGCATACATTTTTTTCTGCACACAACTAACGTGTGCGGAGAGGAACCGAAAGAGCTTACTGACACATAATAAAACAATAGTCACTGTGTACCTTGGACCATTATTATGAGCTGTGCAAACTCAGAAGGGGAGGGTGATGGGAAATCTGCAGGATGGAGTAGTATCACTATACTTATTCCTGGAGGTGGGTAGCTTTTTTCTGCTGATGTATACTGCTTCTCCTCATATTCTTCACCTTGTTATGAGTCCAAAAGCAGAACCCGCCAGAAGGCAGGGCTCAAAAGTGCAGATTAACCTTGTAGGTCATGTAACACAACCCTTTCGAGGTATCTATCACTGTGCCTGAACCACCACATCATAAAGGTATGCAAAAAGGAGCTAGTAGCCACACCACATCAGCCACTGGGACATCCCTGGTGGGAGCTGTAGAAGCCGTCATGACACTCAAAAAGCATGCAAAAATGCCAGGCATGTCTTTTTCTAGCCAAGGCATAACCCACCTTAATCCAGAGTCACCTAATGCAAGACAATACATTTGGTCACTGCTTTGCCTTTCCTGGCTTCAGCAAAACCAACTAGAAACTGATCATGCACTTGCTCTGACCTCATATGATCAAAATATTAGGAAACGGCTCACCAAGTGTCCAGCCTGAGTGACCTCTCCTATTCGTTGGAGGAAGAAGGAAGTAGAAAGAAAGGTGGCAGAGTAGCAGACTAACCCATGTGGAAAGCGCACACCACTTTGTGCTGTCAGAGTCTCAGGGTTTTCATATTTCAAGAGTGCAAGTTACATGCAAAACAGGCCTGATTACATAACAAA
The DNA here is from genome assembly GCA_963921515.1 of Calotriton arnoldi. Lineage (NCBI taxonomy): Eukaryota > Metazoa > Chordata > Amphibia > Caudata > Salamandridae > Calotriton > Calotriton arnoldi. Next base: position 1,421,998 of record CAWUFW010000426.1, on the reverse strand, counting down.
CATGACCACCTTTAACATTACAGAATGTTTATTTAGGCAAAGGGCCTAAAAACGTACACTCCTCAGTAATGCAAACAAGTGTGTGCTTGAAAGTATATTTTTCTGACACCATTTATACTAACAATACAGAGGAGCAAAACTCTCCACCTCTCTGGTAAACACACTGCAACTGCAGCAACAAGGGAAGAGGGCCTTAACGATATCCACCTTGGAAGGGAGGAGGGAAAAGTAGCACTTGCTTTAGTACACCTCTGCAAAAGGGCATTGTTTACACATTTTTGTAGCAAAGCTGGAGTTCAACACTGGAGATCTCTCCTCAATCCATAAGGCTACACTATCAATAAAAGTATATAAGGTCCGAGTGCAGGTTAAGGTTAGACACATGGACCGGTTGCTGAGGGCACATTCTAAAGGGCTGAATTCAGACTGATGACCTAATTACAGCATACGGTATAGGTGTATACTATACATGTCTTGGTATAATAAAGCTTAGTGAACTTGTATATCCATTCAGACTGGATGGTGCCCTGCCCTTACCACCCAATTTGACGGCAAGGAAATTCCCATCAACAGGAGCAAGGTTATAAAGGTGATCAGGTCAGACACAGGGTATACTACTGAAGTATTGTATTCATAGATTAAAGTAGAAGCTGTGGATGCACGGTAACTCGCAAAATATGCAATACTAGTTTCTCCAGACTGCTCCTATCCATATGTGTTTATTAATGCATCACTAACATATGTAGAGCACACATCCCTATTCCAAGGGAGAATGCCATATGTGATCCAGAATGTACGCTTGGATCCATTAACACTGACAGGCCAATCGTGGCCTGCATTAGCCACATATGCATCATACTGAGCTAGGGACTGGATTTTCATAGTAGAGACAAGGGGAATGTTGTCAGAAATAAAAGATATATACCAACAACTGAGACAGAATGGTCACGGGTACCATTCAGACACCGACACATGCATTAGGCAATAATCCAAAGACTAATAATGCAATTATGGAGGCTGGCTAACTAAACCAAACAAAATCCAATTTTGGGTAGCTAGAGGTGACGTATACTCATTCAACCCAGCAGGATAAACACTGAACATGTGCTTCTCAATGGGAATGGTACAGAATCTATAGCAATGCCAATTGTTGGGAAGTACTTTTGAGAAAATTAGAAGAGATAAAGAATAAGGTGGAAAATTAAGGCTCTAGAGAGATCTAAATCCTCTGATAAGCATTATTTTCATTATTCAAAACATCATGGAGATCAGAGACCATATCCAAATAGAGGGGCCCACTCTTCTCAAAGGACCTGACAAGGGATAGACCTGTCAGCAGGTGGGAGGGACAGCTAGGGACTGGGACCGCATAAGCAGCCCTTTCAAAAGAAGATTACTAGGAGACAGGATGACTCACAGAAAGAGGGTACTGCTGAAGAATGGGGAGTGGGCAGGAGACGCTGTAGACAGTGCAGCAGAAAAAGCAATAACAATAGCCCACCTGAAGCTCAAGTCCCTCCTGAACAAGGAGGGGTGTAGTGACTTTGTACAATTAGAAACAATGGATGGGCTTTGAATAAATCCAATTTGGCTTACAAAGTTAATATTCAAATTGAAGGAGATACTGAGGTGACAAACTCAATGATTTTCTGTACTACACTATTAAGATATATTAATAGAAAAAAGACTGGCTACCATAATTATAGCCAAACCCCCTTCTTGATGAGCAAGTTATGTTGGAAGCTTTTACTTCATTGGTATCCCAGCCATTCAAAGACCAGTACACCATGGCGTGAGCTTTATAGATGGCTACAGAGCTATGCAAAAAAAAACACAAGATCCCATATGTGTTCTAACTACAGAATGAACCACAAGTTCAAAATCAATATACAAAGAAATCTGAGTCTACAAGGGACCTCAAACAAATTCTAGATGAATTGCCAAATCGGACAATCATCATCCCTTTCCCATAAACAATGAATGCCACAATATTCCTGGGATTGACGCTAGATACGCCTGTGAAACTTAAAAGCTGTGTAAAATCTACATAAACTTGCACACAAAAACACAAAACAATAACAGACATAGAAAAGGGGGTCTTCATCCAAAGCACAGCCCGGCGTACTATTACTAAAGCTCAATAACGTTTGGGGAAACAAAGTTCCAGTCCACAAGATTACCTCAAAGGTATCAGAACAGCCCACATGGTTAGTCAAACTAACACTAGGGTTCCTCAAAAAACATGTGACATTGGAGCCCCTAAATACTCTTAAAAAGATATAATCATGAGTTGTCACTGTTCCTCATTTCCACTTCCATCCACATCTGGTCCTGGGCATCACTGTCTGTCCTCCCCCAACCCTTACTCAAGACCTTCCCATTCAGGATGGAAACAGAGCTGGCGTCATAGGGGTCATGCTGCCCCCCCCCCCCCACACCACACTATTACAGTCCATCCTGTACCCATACTGGCACCCCAAAGGCTGAGACAGTATGTTCCATCTGAGTGGTAGGCTACAGCTGGATTTGAGGTTCCACTGCAGGATTCAAGGATCTACTGCAGGATTTGAGGGTCCCGCATTGTATAAAAGTCACATCCAATGCATGGCCAGCTGCGTGGCTTTCCTCCCTGTTGATGAAAGGAGGCCACTACTCTTTACCATCTTCCTTGGTCTCCAGCTTAGACAATCTTCAAGCTGGATGCCAAGTTCATCTTGCCAGAATTTTCCTGCTTGTTGTGCATCCTGGAACAACTTCTGCAGTGTCACTTCAAAATATTTCCTCACATACTTGGAATTTCCTTGCATCCTTCGAACTCTTCGACCCCTTCCAGCGGTGTCTTCAGAGGCATCAGGTCAGTGACTAGCTAAGAGTTAGATTTGCTTGTTTGTATTGTGAAAATACTGCTGGATTCTTGAACTGCCCCTGCGCCTACCTACTGGAATTCTGACCCATCTTCTAAGTTACACTGTAACAACTGTCTCTTGGGCCTTCATAGTTATTTATAAGTCCTGAGTAAACCTTTGTTTCTGTTTGGTGCCTCCCGTTGTGGAGCTTTAACAACTGTATACATGACATTGGAACAGGACCAGTTTCACAAGGATTCCCTTGGCTCTAGCAAGAAAAAGGTACTATTCCATTCATATGCTTAGTGTTTACTGTAACGCACCTGTTGTTAGAGTGATTCTAGGGTATGTTTGCAGTTTCTGTAGAATGTTACCTTTCGAATGTAATCCATGTAAAAGAAAAAAACTGAATGCAACTTAAACTTATATAGGAGCAAAAAGTAACAGTAGTCTAGTGCTCTGTTCAGCACAAAAGAGCCTTCACTAATGAGAGACTGCCAAACAATCAAGACAGCCTCCACTTAATGAGACTGCTGCATGACTACAACCCAAAGATGACTCTTATGTGGTTTCACAAATATTTCTAACCCACTTTTCCCACTTTTCATTGTTAGTATTGAGCACTGTCTTGGACATGTCTGGCATTGTCAATGGGGAAAAAAACTGTCGGGTTCAAAGTCGTTCCAGCAGCAAGAATCTGATCTACAGATTACAGGTAACATGACTCTAAAAACAAGCATTAATGGGATTTCAGTAGAGTATACCTTTAACATTATGCAGAGAGGGTCAACCCTTTATACCAGATGTTTACCCCCAATGTTTATGTGGAAGGACTGGAAGGAAGAACACATTCAAAACCTTAAAGACTAGCAAAAAGACACAACTGCATATTTGCAAACACATAACAACAAGCTAAATTTAGCATTAGGTGGTTTCCATTCAATGCACAACACAAAGCCAGCTCTACTGGTGGTCCTAAAGCATTTAAATGCTACTGAGCCGCTTTGGGGCTGCTTGATCCCAGTGCAGCTTTTTTCAGGGTCTGCTATGCTGTCTTATTACAGAGACGGCGTTCAGCAGCATTCAGGGTAAAGCTTTGAAGTGGGTCGCCTTTTTTATTTTTATCTAATAGGACTCAAACTGTTTTTCTCTCCCTCCCTTCCACTCGGAAAGTATGGCGGCATCATGTCCGGCTCTGAAGGGTTGGACCCTTAGCCCTACTTTATTTAATAGCTATATTTCCTCAGTGGCTAAACTGCTTCAAAGCTTGGCAAGTCATAAACACCTATATGTCCCTAAAACCCCCAGCCCTATTTTGATCTCGGATATTCACATCACACAAAGCTCAAGGTCATGCGACTACTGCTAGGTGTTGAACCAACACTAAATTCTATGCCTGTCTGGTTAAAAACAGTGGTAGCAGCAGGATGCAGGCTATGCGGTGTGGGAAAGAAGACCATGATACATGTCCTCTGCATCTGACCTGCTATGCTATCTGAACGAAGAAAGATGCTGCGTGGGGTTTCTAATCAAGCCACAATACGAACCTGTAGACAAGCCCTTAATTGCAGCACTTAACACGAAATACACCCGCTAGAACACACATGCAGAAAATTTCCTAACAATATTTGAAGCTAGAGTAAAAGTCCATACAGGGCAAAGTAATTCTTAATTCCTAAAGTAACATAGTCAGTGAAGATGAAGTAAAGACTGGGGGCAGTTTCAAAGAGTACGTACAGGAGACTAGCTCCTAGGTATGATGGCACCAATTGTTAGAACAGTCACAAAAGCTTGACCTTTTCCTGGAGGAAGAAGAGTATTTCACCTTTCTTTTGTTTCTTGCATGTGACCCACTTGGGAAATCAATCCCAGTTAGGAGACTTACCTGAAAATGGAGAGGGGACAATTTAGGAGTGCCTTTAAGGGTGCAAGCCACAAATAGTTTGGTTTTCCACTGCCTAAAAGATTTCGATACATGGAGGTGCAGGAGCCACAAGCTGTAGGTTAGCAGTCAGGACCCAGACACCACATGCAGATATTGCGGGGTTTGACAGGGACATTTTGTTCTGGCATCTTCTAAAGGGTTTGGTTCCCCAAGACCGTAAGTGTTGACAATTTACCTAATCTACTGTTGAGTCATCATTGAAACTTTGTGGTACTCTGTAGATGCTGAAGAACGATGTCAATAAGCCACAGAAGTACAGGAACTGACATCAGTGTACCAAGCTGAGACATTTATAGGTTGGTGTTGTCAGTTTGTGGGTGGGCTGAGCAGTAGTTTCAGCTATGTGGCGACACCTTGTGGAGCTGGAGAGCTATTATTGGAGAAAACGTTTTCAGATCTAGTCTGGTGCCAGGAGATATTTATAAGGTGGGGAATATGCGGGAAGACGTACAATCAGAAACTACAAATAATAGGAATTTAGCACTAACATCAGAATAACAATTAGTTGTAAAGAACCCAGTTTAGGAAATGAAAGAACATAAAGGAGATTGCATGCAGGAAATATACACTCCACCTCAAGTGCTAATAAATAGTTTAACTGTCCAGTTGATGGTTCTCTGTATTTGTGAACTGAAGGATCGGACTGCAGAATAATACATACTAAACCAAGGTTCTGCTCAATTTAACAAAAAGAACAAGTGATACACTTCCAATCCGTGTAGCTCCTACCTTTACTATTATCCAAAATTGCCATCTTCTATACCCTTTTTTCCAGCTAGAAAAAAACCAGCATCCATCTAATTTAAGGCTAAAATCTATGAAACACTGAAACAAATGCCCTTTACCATCCAGGCAGAACAGGCCATGGTGTAAATATAGATGAACATCGGTTTAAACCATTTCTGTCTAATATGTATTACAAACCAATAAGTATTCTCTTCCATACCTGTAAGTTTTCACAGGTTTCTTGGCTGTATGTGATTCTCTGGATTTCTGTAGGTGAAACTAGATATAACGCCTGTCCGTTGTTAGTGAAGCAGAATGTTCTGGCTATCCGCATGTTGGTAAGAGGCAGGTAATTTACATCCAACAATGGCCTTAAACTTGGCAAACTTGGGGGGGAAAAAACAAAACAATATTCAAAATCGTATTGTCAAAATGCAAGCCATTAGCAAGATCCTCGTCTTCCACATTAGTAAAACGTAAATATTTCCTTGATAATTAATCTTCTTACAGAATTAGCATGTTATCTTACCATAAACAGTTCAACAATGGCATGAAGCAAAACTCTAGAACAGGAGCTTTGAATGCTAAAATAGTTCTCAATTAAGTGAGGAGATAACAAAGCAACTGCAACTAAATTCCCGTCACACACACATCCCATTCTGCAGACAGATTTTATGACCCTCTTGAGCACTGCTTTAAATGGAAATATAAAAGTGCAGGTACTCACCTGTTCGCTCATGAGAAGTGGCGGTACTCCTATTAAATATATTGCAGAAGTGCTGAAAAGTGCAGGTACTCTCCCTTCCAAATTAAAGAACTGCAGGTACTGAGTACCGGACAGTTCCTGCTCATGTAAAGCACAAGGACCTTGAGAAGTGACTACATAATTTGCATTTATTTCTGATTTATACTTTGACGTATTCACTATCAGTTTGAAAGTAAATCGACGGGAACTATTAATACACTTGTAAAATAAGATTCTGCCTATCGGCTCCTACTTTATTTCTAGCAGTAGGAATAACAACCAATGTTCTTCAATTGTTTAATACAGGAAGTCAAGAATCAATGCCTCTCCCTTTACTTGACAGTCAGCCATGTGGCTTAAGGTACCTCACCAGTGTACATTACATTTGTGTGTAACGTAATGATTTGAACCCAGTGCATTTCCATAGAAAAAAACAATTCACAGCAGGTATTAGGTGGTATGACCAATTTTCACAGCATAAATTTCAAATGGGGTGATTAATAACCAATTCCCAATCTAAGCGGATTTCCATAAGTGCAAACGAACCTTAATGTTGAATGTGCCCGATGTACAAATCACAGTATAAAAGGGTTGGGCTGTAGCACCCTACTGGTCGCAGCCAATCAGGGTGTCATTAACAAACCCCTAACCATGAGTAATATGTGATGGGGGAATCGGACCCTAGGCTTGGGTTGGCTGGTGGAGCACTGAGCTCTTCTCATTGAAAAAAACACACATTTCTTTCCACTGGTGAAATCAGCCTCGGGCTACAAGTATGAACGGGCTCTGTGATAAAACTGGCTGCGGGACTCGAGGGTTGGTGCAGAAACAAATGTTCTCAGACTGGTCTTCTTCGCTCACAAATGGTCAAAACTTTCCAATCAGTGCAAGAAAAAATAAAACTTTTCTGGTGGGTTGGCAATAATATGCTTATCTTTGTCCTGTGTGTGTGGTATATTGAATGGTGCAGCAGGTGCAGTGGACCTGAGCCAAAAGTTGTCATAGCTCCTCTAAACACCAAATATTGCTATATTTTACTACTAAACAGGCAGTCACAAATGCAGTTATCTTGCAGGCACTAGGGGCATGATTTGAATGGTACAGCAGGTGCAGTGGCATCGGGCCCAAAAGTTGTCAGAACTCCTCTAAGCACATAATATTGCTATTACATCAATTAATTCTATTATTTCCCTATTTCATTTTTCAACATTTTGGTATTACTTACCCGCACTATACCACTAGTAACAGCACAATATATTGCCTTTTTGAACATAAACAAGTCATAACACTTTAACAGACTTTCTGTAAGTTATATTGTACAACTACTCAGCAAGCTAAAACTTACAACAAAAAGCACAAGTTACTAACTTGTGTAACGATATATCTGTAAGAGACAGTAGTTAGTGACAGATTCCTTACCTTAGAATATCCCCAGGCGTCAGGCTGGATCCGGAAAGTTTTTGCGTAGCAGTACCCTTGCGCGTCGGTAGGCGGCGTCGTGCGGCTCCGCGTCCGTCGCCGGCGTCGTGATCGCCGGGATGACGTCGCGGGCAGTACTTAGACGCCGCCCCTGCGCGCTGACGTCAGTTCTGTACACGACTTTCCGCGCCAGGAACGCAGAGCCATGCAAGAAGCTGACATAGGTGTCTGAAAAATACTAGGGCCCTGAAAGGGATGTCCTTAACCCTAGAAATCAGTTCGCAGAACGGGAGGATGGGAGGGGCGGTAGGAATCTGTCACTAACTACTGTCTCTTACAGATATATCGTTACACAAGTTAGTAACTTGTGCATCTGAAAGAGACACGTTAGTGACAGATTCCTTACCTTAGAATAGATACCCCAGCAATACCAACCCCGGTGGTGGGTCTGCGAACAAAGATCAGACAAGGAAGTCCTGGAGGACAGAACGGCCAAAGAAGCCGTCCCTCCGGACCTGACTGTCAAGGCAGTAATGCTTTGTAAACGTGTGCAGCGAGGCCCACGTAGCTGCCTGACAAATAACCGGCAGCGGAACACCGCGACCCAAGGCCGTGGTAGCAGCCGTTGCCCTTGTGGAATGGGCACGCAGCCCAACAGGAGGCTCCTTCTTCGCCAAAGAATAGCAGGTCTTGATGCACAAGGTAACCCAGCGGGAGATGGTCCTCTTGTGCACCGCCCGACCTTTTTGGCGCCCACGTAGCCAACAAAGAGCTGGTCATCCACCCGGAAGTGTTTTGTGCGGTCAATATAGAAGGAGAGCGCACGTTTTGGGTCCAGACGGTGGAGCCTCTCTTCCTCTCTGGAAGGATGCGGAGGCGGAAAGAAGGTGGGCAAAGTGATGGTCTGCCCAATATGGAAAGCAGTAACCACCTTTGGCAAGAAGGACGGACGCGTCCGAAGAACAACCTTGTCTGGATGAACAGACAGAAAGGGAGGTTTGGAAGATAGAGCCTGGAGCGCACTCACCCGCCGAGCGGAGGTGATGGCCACCAGAAAGGCTGTCTTCAGAGTCAGAAGACGAAGAGGACAGTTATGTAGAGGCTCAAAGGGAGCGCACATTAAAAAGGTAAGAACCAAGTTCAAGTCCCACTGAGGCATCACAAACGGAACAGGAGGAAAGAGGTGAGTAATGCCTTTTAAGAACCTGTTAACAACAGGGGACTTGAAAAGGGAGGGCTGATCAGGGAGCCTGAGGAAGGCCGAGATAGCACAAAGATAACCCTTGATGGTACCCAGGGCAGAACCCTGTTGGGCCAGAGAGAGAAGGAACAGAAGGACCTCAGAAAGAGGGGCAGAAAGGGGATTCACAGCCTTTGCTGTGCACCATGCCACAAATTTGTTCCACCTGCAGGCGTATACCACCTTAGTGGAGGGACGCCTGGCTGCCAGAATCACATCACAAACTTCGGGAGGCAAGTCGAAAGGAATCAACTGCCGCCGCTCAATCTCCACGCAAGCAGGTGTAGACTGGACAGGTTCGGGTGGAGGACCGTCCCCTGCTGCTGCGACAGAAGATCCTCCCGAAGAGGCAGACGGATCGGGGATCTACGCTCATATTGAGTAGCTCGGGATACCAAACTCTTCGAGCCCAGTCCGGGAGCCACAAGAATGACTTGGGCCCGGTCGTGCCGAATCTTCTTCAACACTCTGGGTAGAAGTGGTATAGGCGGAAAGGCGTACAACAGACCGCAACTCCACTCGTGACGAAAAGCGTCTCCGAGCGAGTGCCGCCTTGGAAATTCCAACGCGCAGAACTGATGACATTGCGCGTTCTCTTCGGTGGCGAATAGATCTAACCAAGGCTCTCCCCATTGTAGAAAGAGTCCTTGCGCCACTTCCGAGTGAAGACGCCATTCGTGATCCATCATGCACCTGCGGCTGAGTTCGTCCGCCTCTGGCGTTCAGGGAACCTGCCAGGTGTTGAACCATCAGGAACATGCCCTGATGTTCCAGCCATGTCCAGAGGCGCAGAGCCTCCTGACAAAGGGTCCAAGACCCCACCCCGCCCTGTTTGTTGCAGTACCACATGGCGGTGGTGTTGTCTGTGAACACCTGCACTACCTTCCCTTTGACAGAGGGAAGGAATGCCTTGAGTGCAAGTCGGATCGCCCGGAGCTCCAGAAGGTTGATATGGAGCCGGGACTCCGCCGGAGACCAGAGGCCTCTGATCTCCGCCTCTCCCATGTGACCGCCCCATCCCAGAAGGGACGCGTCCGTCACAACTGTGTGCTCTGGCTGGGGAAGGGAGAGGGATCTGCCCATGACCCATTGCCGGTTCGAGAGCCACCACTGCAACTGTTTTGCAGTTCCCTCCGAGATCTGGACGTGATCGGACAGGTTGCCCTGGTGCTGCGCCCACTGGAACTTCAGGTCCCACTGCAGAGCCCGCATATGCCATCTGGCATGATTGACCAGCAGGATGCAGGAGGCCATGAGGCCCAGCAGCCTCAGGGTCATCCGTACCGAAACCCAGGATAAAGGCTGAAAGATCGGAATCATAGCCTGAATATCCCGGACTCGCCGTTCGGGAGGATAGGCCCGAAACTGCGTTGTGTCCAGAACCGCTCCGATGAAAAGGAGCTGTGGAGAAGGAATCAGATGCGACTTCGGCACATTGATGGAGAACCCCAGCGAGTGCAGGAGTTCGGCCGTAGTCTGGAGGTGGGAGACGACTGCCTGGGACGAGCCCGCCTTCAGCAGCCAGTCGTCGAGGTAGGGGAAGACTGAAACCCCTGCCCGGCGCAGATGAGCTGCGACCACCGCCATCACTTTCGTGAACACCCGAGGGGCACTGGTAAGGCCAAAGGGGAGCACAGTGAACTGAAAATGCTCGGGGCCTACCGTGAACCGAAGGTAACGCCGGTGGGCCGGCAGGACGGGGATGTGGAAATATGCGTCCTGCAAGTCCAACGCTACCAACCAGTCTCCAGGGTCGAGGGCAGTCAAGACCTGAGCTAGGGTGAGCATCTTGAACTTCTCCTTCCGGAGGAAGCGATTGACGTTCCGGAGGTCCAAGATAGGACGCATGTCCTCCTTGTCCTTTTGGGCACCAGAAAGTAGTGGGAGTAGCAACCACGCCCTACTTCTGGGGTCGGAACACGCTCGATGGCCCTCTTGGTCAAGAGGGCCGCGACTTCCTTCTGTAGAAGCACCAAGTGATCCCCTGACATGCGGTGGAATTGAGGTGGCATGGCTGGGGGGGTGGTCTCGAAGGGGAGGGAGTAGCCCCTTCGGACAATGTCCAAGACCCACCTGTCCGAGGTGATGGTACGCCAGTGGGGAAGGTGTAGGCGGACCCTGCCCCCTACTGGTGTGCTGTGCACCTGAAAGGAGGGACTAGGAGGGCTTGGAGGCCGCGGACGGGTTGGAGGTGGTGGCCTGACCCGCACGCTGGTTGCCCGATCCGTCACGGCGGAATCCACGTCCTCGGCCACGCGAAGACGCCTGCTGCGCGGGCCGGTGGCTGGGCTGCTGACGTGAAGGGGCGCCCTACCGTGGCCACGATAGGGGCGAAAAGCAGAAGTCAGCGGAGGGCGTGTAGCAGAAAGGCCCAGGGACTTGGCAGTAGCCCGTGAGTCCTAAAGCGCTCCAACGCATGGTCTGCTTTGGACCCAAAAAGACCGACTCCATCAAAGGGCATGTCCATGAGAGTATTCTGGACATCCCCTGAAAAACCAGTGGTTCTCAGCCAGGCGTGGCGTCTGAGCGCCACCGTCGTTGCAATAGACCTGCCCAGCGAGTCGGGCGGTGTCAAGGCCACAACGTATCGTGTATTTAGCCGCATCCCTTCCTTCTGCAATGGCGCGGGAAAGCAGTGTCTGGACCTCCTCAGGACACTGGGGCAAAACATCCGCCACCGAATCCCACAGGAGTGGGTATATCGGCCCAAAAGACAAGCGGTGTTAACGGACCGCAAGCCAGCACTGGAGGAAGAAAAACCCTTCTTCCCAAACTGATCCAGGCGTTTGGATTCCCTATCCGGAGGAGCGGTAGGGAAGGCGGTTTGGGAAGCGGAGGCTTGGACAACCAAGCTCTCAGGAGTGGGGTGGACAGAGAGAAACAGGGGTCGCCCGGAGCTGGGCGATGGCGCCGTGACACGTTCCGATCCACAGGAGCCCCTGTGTTGGGCTTGGACCAGGCGCCCAAAAGAACGTCAGTGAGGGCGTCGTTAAACGGCAGCACAGTCTCCGCAGAGGAGGCTGCCGGCTGAAGCACCTCTGTCAAGATGTTAGGCTTGACCGTCAAAGTAGGAAGTTGGAGACGTAAGGCCCCAGCCGCCCTACACAACACCGTACCAAAATTGGCTCCCTCCTCCGTAGCCACGGGAGGAGACAGCATGCCAGTGTCAGGGAAGTATCTAGACCACTGGCCTCCCTAGACTCTCTGTCCAGTCCTGATCGTACTGACAGTGTTGTGTCAGAGGGTCATCAGACCCTCCCAGTCCAACTGGTCCTCCTCTGGTTCAAAATAAGGAGGCGGAGGGACAGTTGGGACCCAAGGTCCCATCGGCGCCGGAGCCGGCGTTGAGCGACGTCGGTCCGGATCCATGTCCGGAGCCGGAAGGAACAGGGGGACGACGCCGCCCGGAGCCCAGGGCGGCGCCGAGAACGGCACCGGAGACATCGGCGCCGGCGGAGGTGTCGCCAGGTCGACCGGCGTCGATGGGGGTTGTGGAGCCGGGATCGAGGCCGGGGCCGAGCCGGAGCCGGGATCGAGGCTGGAGGCACGGGCGACGCCGGGGCCGGAGCCGTCGGCGACGCCGGAGCAACCCCATCAGGGCCCGCGGGGCCCGAAGGCGCACCGGAGGGGCCTGAAGGCCCGAAGAGGCGGGCCATGGCCGACAGGAATTCCTGCACTTTGGCCGGATCCGCCCCGAACCCGGGAAGGGCGGGTATGGCGGGGGCGACTCCACAGGCATGTCCGGGGCCGCGGGGCGGGGACGGTGCCGGGAGGGGCCTCAGCCGAGTCGCGAGACCGGCGAGGCAAAGTCCTAGAGCGATGATGCTTTTGGACTTTTTGTGTTTCGACTTACCGGACGAAGAAGACTTCGACGCCGACGACCGGTGTGGACTCCGCGATCAACCCCTGGACCTCTCACGCGACCGGGGCTTCCGCGGAGCCGAATGCCGGGCCTCGAGGAGCTTTCGAGACCGCTCTCGCAAAGCTTTCGGGTGGAGGGCCTGGCAGTCGGTACAAGACTCCGTGTCGTGGCCTCGGCCGAGGCAGAAGAGACACTCCCAATGCGGGTCGGTGACGGACATCATCCGCGCACAGGCGCCGCATCGCTTGAAGCCGGGCATCCCTACGACACCTTGAAAGATGAAAAAACAGTGAAAAAATTCACCAAAAAGTATGGTCAAAAAATGACCAGGGCACTGCTCTTCCCGGATCTGCGCTTGCTGGCGCGGAAAAAGAAGAACTGACGTCAGCGCGCAGGGGCGGCGTCTAAGTACTGCCCGCGACGTCATCCCGGCGATCACGACGCCGACGACGGACGCGGAGCCGCACAACGCCGCCTACCGACGCGCAAGGGTACTGCTACGCAAAAACTTTCCGGATCCAGCCTGACGCCTGGGGATATTCTAAGGTAAGGAATCTGTCACTAACGTGTCTCTTTCAGATAGGCTTATTATTAATCACATAGGCGAAACCAAATGCATTTACCAATGCTTGTTTTAATTATTTTCAGAGATCAGTTTTGCCATTCTATCACGTTTCCTGTGACAGGCCCTACCCTGCACACTCTGCTTAATTGCTTAGCTAACAATAATGACCAATGATTTGGGATGCTTAAAATGTCTGTGAGAGATATGTGAAATCGCAGCAGGGAATAAAACTGCTGTCTCAGACGCCCCCAATCGCAAGTAAACAGTGAGGTGCCCTGCACTACTCCCACAATAAAACACAGATTCCGTCCAAGGGCGATTAAAAGGCAGAGACAGTGCTAAGAGACATGCATTTTGCTTTGGAAAGGATTTTGTTGTGACAAACAATGTGCAGCGGTATTTAAAAATATACTGAATAAAAGAAATGTTGTGCTTTGACAACTGGCAAAAAACATTTCTCTCAATTTTGTTTAATTCGCATGCTATATAACTGAATACAAGTGCTTTTATTGTGCCACCTGCAGACCTGCCACCTGAAGACACCTATGCGAAACCAGCAGCAATTTTGAATCACAGCACGGGTGTCTCATCAAAGGTATCAATCTCACAGGGATGAGGCTATTTAGTTGTTAAATGTAAAAAAGAAAAGGGTCTATTCACGAAAATAAATGTAAAAATATGGTCACACATTTCCGCCTCCGCCTGAACCCATTTTAACGTTTAGTCCCTATTCACATCGCTTCCCGCTAATAAGACTGGAAGGGTGTACGAGGTGTATGTTTACAGGTGGGAAGGTCAGGGGAGTTTTCTTGCTGCTACTATTCCTGCTATGCAAAGTTCTTTATGGCAGAGAAGGCCTCGCAGCGGGAATACAGCCCCATTGTGCAAATATAATTTTTTTCTTTTTTTCTCCATTGGGAAATATCTTTATCTACACCCCACCAATCTGAGAGTGATATGTACTCCTCTTGCCAACCGAGAAGGGGAGTTACTCAGTCGGACAAGAGTTTGGGAATGCCCACAAATGAACATGTATGTGGGCGTTCCCAAATTTCCAAGGTAAACCATGTGCCATTGAACGCCCTTTCAACTCCCTCGAGTGCAGATGGGGACATTATCAGTCGACTATGCGCTTATTGCACATCATCTGCCCCTGCAATTATACTCTAAGCCCTCTATGGAACCAGTTAGGGCTGCACTCCTGCAGACAAGCCATACTGGCCTGCCTCAACTCAACAAACCAAAAAACAATTTTCCAGACTGTAAAATACCTCCAAGGAGTCGAGGTGGCCACAAAGAGAGCAACAGCTATTTAACTGTTGCTCGGACAGAAATCAAAACATACTATAGACTTATAGCCCGCCGTAGCGGGCTATACCGGCTATTAAAGGCCCACTCCAGCGTTAAAGGCCCGAGCCGAAGGCGAGGGCCTTTAACAAGGAAACGGGACTTTAATAGCCGGTATAGCCCAGCTACGAAGGGCTATAAGGCTATTAGAACATTCTGCCACTAGAGGGCAGAATGTTGCAACAAATTAAACAAAGGCCTCTCAGGGTTCGAGGGGTTTAAATTCCCTCGGGCTCCGAGAGGCCTTTGAAAACAACATTGGAATGTTGCTTTGCGGGCCTTTACCGGTCCGTAAAAGCATGGAGCACTCCATTGTCTACAATGGAGCTCCCAACATTCCAATGTTCTAATATAGCCTTATAGCCCGCCGTAGCGGGCTATACCCGCTATTAAAGGCCCGCTCCCGCCTTAAAGGCCTGAGCCGAAGGCGAGGGACTTTAACAAGGGTGAGGGACTTTAATAGCCGGTATAGCCCTGCTACGAAGGGCTATAAGGCTATTAGAACATTCTGCCACTAGAGGGCAGAATGTTCTAACAAATAAAACAAAGACTTCTCGAAGCTCGAGAGGCCTTTGTAAAACATTGGAATGTTGCTCTGCGGGCCTTTACCGGCCCGTAGAAGCAGGGAGCACTTCATTGTCTTCAATGGAGCTCCCAACATTCCAATGTTCTAATCCTTTTTATAAACCGGCTTCATGTACACTGGAATATTTTACCTGTACCCGTACGTATTTAACTGCTATCCAAGTTTTAACAAACCACACTCTCCTTTTAAAGTACACAATTCAAAACTAATTGATTGTTCCCTTTTTGCACCTTGCTTACTGCACTGATTTTCTTCAAATGATAGCTCTAATTTGCACTAGCACTCTGCATTTTGTAATGATTTTAATTACTCTAACAATAAAGGTTGACTTGACTTAACTCCCTCGAGTGGGATTTATGAGTGGAAACATCTCCACACTCGTGAACCATTTATGCCTGTAAGGAATCCCTTTGAAAATTCCATGCAGACATAAAGGTCAATTTGGTCATAAGCATAAGTTTAGGATCAAACTTACCTTCATACATTTACCTTTGCGAATATGCCCAAAAGGTTTTAGTGAAAGTTAAGGTTCAAAGGAACTCAAACCAAAAAAAAAAAAAAAACCTCAAAAATACCAAATCTCACATGTTAACATGCTTTTATTAATAAAAAAAAAATGGCAGTGTTAAATATCTTAACACTTCCTGGAAAAATGCATAGGGTTGTCTTGTCAAGCATTGTGGAGTGCCTGCCGGTGGTCGGTCAGAATTAAATAATGGTATTGTGTAGCAGTATTCTTTGTCTTATTAAAAATCAGTTTATCTGATGTATTTCAGGACCTTTGCAATATACTTTATGTTGTGTTCTAAACTAATCATGCCCTTAATATGTCTTGATACCTTTTTATTACCTGAATGACAGAGACTATTGTAAAGCTCTCTCGTACACCTCCGGGTCAGGTTCGCACTACATAAAACCGCAAAAATAAATAAATTAATGACTGGTGGCAGTGCATTCATCGTAACAGGGGGCACTATTCCACTCCGCACAAGGTGCACGTTTGAAATGTGCACCCTTGCACAAACAGGGACAGAGTGCCCTACGCGGAATACAGGTCCATTCTCTCCGTACATGTTTAGTTGATTTCTTTGAATGTGATGATGTGTGGATATTGAGGGGTCTCCAACCAATAGCTCGTGAGCAACCTTAGCTCTCCAGCTACCTCTGAGTGGCTCACCTGTGTGCAGCCCAGCTTAATAAATTAGAAAGCTTTTGCTTGGTTGAATGATTACACATATAAAAAATTGAAATGATACAACACTAATAATATTAGTAGCTCTCAATGCGTTTCATTGAGCATAAGTAGCTCTCAGTACAGAAAAGGTTGGAGATCCTTCTGAACATTTCTTTCTGTGAAAATACATTCACATGTCTAAATTTACATTCCCTAGTGCAATCGTCAGGGCCAGATTGGAAACAAAGATCGGCCCTGGTGATGGAGCAAGGTTTCAAAAATGAAACTTGCTTGTACGCAATCTTCCTCATAGTATTAATTTATTAAACTTGTATTGTAAATACTAACCTTTACATTCACAAACACAAGAGGGACAGAAGCTTGCTTATGTGTTTTACTAATGAATAACGCTTGTCTATAATCCAAAATGTCCGCTAAAGCGCAGGAACTTCATTGCGCATGGCGCAACCTGATCACATGCTGTGACGTCTTTCTTTGCTTGGTGGGAAACTTCTGTTTCTGCGCAGTGTGCACTAAAATGGCCGCTAAATGTTTTCACATGCTTCAGCTTGCTCTCATGTCATTATTAAATTGTCGTTTTTCTTAATGCTACTAATGCAGGATAGTATTATAATTAATTGGGAATAGAGTAGGGAAAGTGGGTATACAGTGAAACTTTTTATTTGTGATTTTAATATTTTCTTCTTGCACTTTTAGTAATTCGTAAACTTGGGCCTGGGTTGGTGTCTTGAAACTCGAGAGACAGATGGTTCTGCGCATGTGTCCTGTATGCCAGCCAAGTGAAGTCAACTTGGACGTCTCCCAAGGCCACGACCTATTGGCCGAAGATGATGTACTCAATGTTTCCGGCGGACAAATTGTTACTTTTCTCCTGTAAAATGTATAACATTTGTCGTGAGACGGGTGGGAAATAAAGTGAATGTATTAATTTGAAGGGGCAGGAAGCTAAAAACAATAGGCTTCACAATTTAGGCCAAATTGATATGGTGCGAGAATCCACCCCCTGTCCCTGTCCAATCAGAAGTAGTGGCCCCATATTTTAGCAACATTAAGGGGAGGTACATGGGCGTAGAAGGGTATAATAGAATATAGCATTAGTAAATTAGTCAGAGCATGCGTTCACGAAGAACAGGCGTCCATACTGCCAGAGCGCTCTTAACTCCAGACTGCCCAGCTGATCGGTTGCTGACTGAATTCCTGTCCGGAAGAGGTCCGGAGGAGGGGGCGGCGGAGTCCATTAGACGGGAGAATCGAGAGAAGTCGAGTATCAGAGAGGGGAACGGCGCAGGCGTCGTTGTAGAGAGGTCACCGGTCCTGTCCTGATCCTGGAAGAAGTCTTTGCTCTTCATCCTTCCTGGGTCCTATCTTTTCCAACTCCTTGGCCAAGGGGCTTGGTTCTCGCATTTAGGTAACTATACTGCAACCTTTAGTTGCGCTGCTGTCTCTATCTTCTCCTCTTCCTTAAACACCGTCATTTATTAGCAAAATCATTTCTATGCTTTTTTCTTGGGTATCTCAATCAAGTACCGTGTTTTCTGTATTTTACTCTGCTAAAACTTTAGATAAACAATTTTAAAACTTCCTGACTCAGTGATTATTTCAGGATTATGAACTATAATGAATGTCACTCATTTTAAACTTCCCAATTAGCAAAGGATCCATTGGTAAGTTATTACTCTTCAATCAGAAGGTAATTGGTAGCAGGGACTTTGATAAAAGAGTACATCTGACACCCAGCGTAAGTATTAGTGTAGTGTGAATGTATGGGCCCAAGTGAGTATATGGTGTATGAATGTTGTTGGCTAATATTGCGCTGGATCAGTTTTCTACTCTTTGTTAATTGGGTAATGAGAATTTTATTTGTATTTTTTTATGAACTAACATCCGCTTAAATTTTGAGTTTTGTTTTATGTTGTCCAGAATACCCCGGGGGGGAAAAAGAATAGTGGGTGGCAAGTGGAAGCCATACTGCAGTGAGGTTATCTGTCAGGCAGAAATAGTACTGACAAGTTAAGCAGGACTTCAAGTACTCATTAGGGACTCTTATGCGTGTGAGTAATAGCAAAAAGAGTACGCTGGTAAAAATTTGATGTTATATCACCTAGAAAGGGTAACATTGGAGAAGTAACAGGTACTTCTGGAGCTTGTGTGAAGAGTAGACGGAAGTGTTTTACTCGTAGTATATGTTTTAGTAAACGGAAAGGTTTTACTAAAGTGTGGAAGAAACTATCCTTTTCAAAATTAGTGGAAACTGGCACGATAGCGAATGTTTTATGTTGTTACTGAAATTTAATTAAGATTTATAGAGAAAATAAGTTTGCTTAAATTTTTGTAAAGGGAGGGTCAGTTGCCGGAGAGGGAGCTGACGTCACAAAACGCCGCGCTGTGGTAGGTTGAAACAGCGGGTGTGGAGAGACACTTGTAAAGGAGGGGTCAGTAGTCAGGAGTAGTACTGACGTCACAGGTGCCGCGCTGGGATTGGTTAAACCAGCGAGGAGAGAAAAGAGCAGATTGTAAAGGAGGGGTTGACAGAGAAACTTCACCAAAAGGCCGCGCAAGGATTGGCTCGGAAATAAAAGATAGCAGACATTTGATTGGTCGAAAATATAGAAGAAAAATTCTTAGTGGATAAGGATTGCATGTTAAAACGCGATACGACTTTAACAGGAAATCGTCCGGATAGGAGATTCCTAAGTTTTGCAGAATATAATTTTGTACACAGAAGATTAGATAGAATGTACGGAGAAAGGAGAAAAATGTCATTCTTACAAAAGATTAAGAATTATTTTAAAAAGGACAAACCAATCAAAACTAGAGAAGGAATTATTATTCCACCAGCTAAAACGCCAGCATCATTTATGATGATGGAGAGAGGTTATCATACTTGTGTATGGATGGAGAATTGGATAGAATACACCAAAAATGATGGAGTATTAGCATTTCCCGAGAATGGTACCTTCAATGGAAGAATTCTTCAAAACTTGAGATTGAGGATGAATGATTTAGAACCCAGACCTAGATTAACCCAGTACGAAGCTCTAGAAGAATGGGAAACCGAGGCATTTGAGCGGGATAGATCTAGAAGTAATAGGAGTTACCCAGGATTTTTCCCCAGATATTTACGTGAGTCTAGAGAGGGTCAGATGAAACAATGGAGAAGGGCAATGATTACAGAGGGATTGTATCCATTATTCACAGAAGGAGAGAAATCAGGAGGCAAATGTACAGAAAAGACAAAACATTTAATGAGAAATGAGGATTCAGAAGACGAATTTATGGAAGAAATGTTAAGAAATCCCCCACCATATCAGGAAGGGACAAGTAGATGCACCCCAAGTGCACCACCAAAAACTCCATTAGTGCCACAGGTAATGCATGAGTTCACCCCGACTAGAATACTTCATGACAAAGAAAAAGAAGCCCTAGAAAAGACCAGAACAGAATTAATACAGAAAATAACTCAGATAAAAGTACATCCTGATTCGTTGACCATACCTGTAACAATTGGTCCAGTGGTTCCATTATATGGTACTCAGGGAAATTGTCCTCAACCCATACTTGCACCTACTCCTGTGAGTAATCCCAGACCTGAAGCTCCAGTTATAATTGAGGATCAATTTAGTGACTGTGAATCCACAATATCACTTATGGACTTGCCTATTCGAGGTTCTATAAATAGTACTCCAAGAAAAGATGTACCTGGATGTTCAAAAGATGTAAGTTTAGTAACTTCATCAGGAGCAAAAAGTGCTACCATAGTAACACCTGAAGATCTAGAAAGATGGGTGCAAGGGTCAGTTAAACAGTGCACACCTCCGAAAAATAATGGACATTCATAAATTAAAAGTCGAATTAGAAGAAATAATAGCAGGAAATGTAGGACTAGAACGATTAAATACTTATGATGAAGAAGAATTATTGTTCCTGTGCAGGAGTATCACCAGAAATGTAAAGATATTCCATGAAAAAATGTCCAATTTAGCACTACAGATGGGAATCGAAATAGGGAGATCAAAGGTACTACAGAAACCCTATAGAGCAGAATTTTCAGACAAAGATTTAGAAAATATGAATGCCTCTGGAAGAAGATTACAAATAAGAGAATTAATGTTAGTTTTACAAAAATGTGAAGACCTAGATAAATGGAAAACTAGGTGGGCCAAGAAAAAGGAAGAAGCACGAACAAGTAGAACAGCATCTGAATATGTGATAAAGGAAACAGGGAAAGCAGACCAGATGTATCCAATGCGAGAAGTTGCGGGAGGAGGATATGTACATGTCCCATGGAGCAGACAGGATATTTTGTCATTTACGAATGATTTTCCAAAATTGAGAGAAAAACCAATTGAATGGTACAAGCAGGTTGAAAGGTTTGTGAAGGTGTCAAAGGTATTGTTGAAGGATTTGGATGGTCTGTTTGACATAGTGGTACCTGCCGATTTGTGGACAGATTGTAAAATTACAGTCGATTGGCCTAGTGATGAATATCCCAGAGATCCGAAAACAGGTGCCCCGTCAAATAACGTAATGAAAAAGTATCAGCAGGTGATAACTTACCTGAAAGGGAAAATACCCCCGAAAGAAACAGATTGGGTGAAAATAGATCGAACAACCCAAGAAGCCAGTGAAACAGTACATTCCTATTATGAGCGTTTATTGCAGGTGTTTAAACAGTATAGTGGATTTGAGGACATTGGAGACGAGAACATGAGTCAGTTTGTGTATCGGTTTGTTTATGGTCTGAAGCCAGAGATTTGCCAGATGATTAAACAACACATGCTGTGTTGGCAGGGAAAGCCCATAGATGAAATTTTGAAGTATGCAAAATATTGTGGAGACGATATTGAGGATAGACACAAGAAATTGCAGGAAAAAGTGATGTGGGCACAGGTGAAAATGGCTGAGAAACAGGGAATTAATTTGGAAAATCCGAGTGAAAATCCAGGAAAAGAGTCTGGAACGAGTGGTGATATGGGAAATGGTGGAAAATTTAGAGGACGAATGAGTAGAGAAGAAGCTAAAAAGAAGTTTCCTTGTCATGGATGCGGAAAATTGGGGCATTGGAAGGACGAGTGTAAAAAGATTCGGAATAATAATGGCCCAAATCAAAACTTAAATCCACAGATGCAGAATGATTCACAGCAGGGTGTAAATCCCCAGAATCAATTACCACCTCCACCTGTTCAGGGTAATATAAGCAGAGCAAAACATGGTACAGACATTGGATACCCAGGAGGGAGTGGTAAGAATGATTATATGACATCACAATTTCTTTTGCAGGACAATTACTGTGAATTCGACTCATGACGGTGCCTAGGAGAGGGGAAGAAGGAGTGCGTACTTGGCGCATCCTTACAGGTAGATCAGTCTGGTCCATATGTTGAAGGAAATGTGAAAGGTAATGATATTACTTTCCTTTGGACACTGGTGCTACCAGGTCTACGGTGAGATCAGCAGATATCCCAGACCTTCCTCTCTCTGGTGAAGATATCCAAGTAGTAGGGGTAGCTAATCAAAGAATTAGAACACCTCTTAAAGAACCAATGGAAGTCAAAATAGGAAACTTCAGAGAAATGCACCAATTTGTAGTGTGCGATTCTAGCCCAGTGAATTTATTAGGTAGGGATTTATTGTGCAAAATGAACTGTACAATTTTCTGCACGCCAGATGGTGTGGCAGTTCAGACACCAGATGAGGACCATGTATATAAAATTAGGGTTGCAAAACAAGGTACAGAAATAGACGAAATGTTTTCGTTAATAACAAGAGATGAGTTACCAGAAGAATTAAAAGGTACAGAAAACCCAATAGTATGGGATTTCACCGGAAAAGAAGCAGGACTTATGGCAAAAATAGATCCAGTTCAAATTACTGTAAAAGAAGGTGCGATTTTCCCAAATACTAGACAGTACAAAATGAGTGCAGAAGTAAAAGCAGGAGTCATTGAAGAAATAAAACGAATGGTAGAACAGAACATTCTAAAAGAAGTAATGAGTAGCCCATGTAATTCACCAATCATGGGACTAAAGAAACCTAGTGGAAAATATAGGATTGTTCAGGACCTGCGTAAAATAAACAAGATTGTAGAACCATGTTGTCCCATAGTACCAAATCCTGCAGTAATTCTATACCAGATCCCTTGGAATGCAGGATGGTTCACAGTAATTGATTTGTGTCAAGCATTCTTTTCAATACCAGTGCATCCAGACAGCCAGTATCTTTGCTCTTTTAAATTTGAGAACAAAGTCTATGTGTGGAATCGTGTTCCTCAGGGGTACACAGAAAGTCCTTCCACCTTCAACCAGATACTGAAAAAGTGCCTGGAAAAACTAGTGATGCCAGGAAGCTCAGTCTTAGTCCAATATATCGATCGACTTATTGGTGGCGTCGACCACCAGAGAAGACTGTGTTGTTGATTCCATAGCATTATTAAATCTTTTGGCTGAGGAAGGGCATATAGTCTCACCTGAAAAGTTACAGTTTTGCAGGACAGCAGTTAAATATCTGGGACATCAAATTGAGAGGGGAAAAAGAAGAATAACCTCTGAAAGAGTAGAATTAATAAAGAGAATGCAAATGCCTGTAACCCAAAGGCAAGTGCGAATGTTCCTAGGAATAGTAGGATACTGTCGACAATGGATACCAAATTTTTCCATGTTGGCTAAGCCCTTAATTAACATGACGAAAAAGAAAGCAAAGGACCCTGTTGAGTGGGAGGATGAAAGTGTAGAAGCTTTTGTAAAATTGAGAAACGCACTTTGTTCAGCACCTGCCTTAGGCATGCCTGATTATAAAAGAGAATTCGCATTATTCTGTCAAGAGAGAGAAAACTGTGCACTTTCTGTACTAACTCAGAGACATGGACTAGACAGACGTCCTATAGCATATTTTTCTGCTACATTGGACCCAGTAGCAGCCGCGTTGCCAGGATGCTTAAAAGCAGTGGCAGCAACTTGTTTGAGCATTGAACAAAGCGAGTCAATTGTGATGGGACATCATGTAAAAGTGTATGTTCCACATGCAGTTGTCATTCTGTTGACAAGAACCCGAACTCAGCATCTTACTCCTAGTCGGCTGACTAAATATGAAAGAATAATAATGGGTGCTGAAAATGTGACCATGGTAAGGTGTACAATAATAAATCCAGCAACTTTATTGCCGGACCCATATCATGAAACAAATAAAGATGACGAAGAAGATGAACATGATTGTGTACAAATTACAGAATTATGTACAAAACCACGCCCAGACATAGAGGAACAGCCTCTTAAAAAGCCAGATAGGGAGCTATTTGATGATGGTTCATGTCAAAGACATGAAGATGGTAAACTAACTGCTGCCTATGCGGTATGTGAATTAACTGGAATAGTCGAAGCATCCTATTTACCAGGAGTTAAATCTGCACAAGTAGCTGAATTGATTGCTTTGATAAAAGCTTGCAAAATTGGGAGGAATCAGAGAGTGACCATATTTACAGATAGTCAATATGGTTACGGGGTTGTGCATGATTTTGGCCAACTGTGGATGCAGAGGGATATCATGACTTCTTCAGGATCCACCATTAAAAATTGACAATTTGTAAGGGAATTGCTAGAAGCAATACAATCACCAAAAGAATTGGCTGTGGTGAAATGTGCCGCACACCAGTCAGGAGATGACTGGGTGGTAGTCGGCAACAGATATGCAGACCTGGTGGCTCAACATTGTGCCAAAACCAGAACGTCAGTCAATAAGAGGGTGGAAAGAATGGGAATCAGCTGCCAACTTATGCTGTATACCAGAAACTTGGAATGAAGTAAAGAAATTGCAAGATGAGGTTGAGGAAAGTGAGAAGAATTTGTGGATCAAAGTGGGTTGCTCCCAAAGAGGAGAAGATGAAGTGTGGATCAGTGCAGATGGCAGACCAGTCATGCCAGACTGTTTACTCTCACAAATGGCCAGAATGCATCATGGAGACACACACATAGGGAGAGATGCAATGATTAGGCTGTTCAGACAAAATTGGTACGATCCCAAATTCAGGGCTGTTGCAGAAAGTCTTTGCCAGAGATGTCTAACTTGCCAAATGCATAATCCAGGCAGAAAAACGATAATTGGGTTTGGAAAGATTGGAAAGGCAGAGGGCCCATTTATAAGACTCCAGTTCGACTTCATACAGTTACCACCATGCAGAGGATTAAAATATGTACTAGTCATAGTGTGTCTGTTTTCAAAGTGGGTGGAGGCTTACCCTACTAGGAGAAATGACAGTATTACAGTTGCAAAACTGTTGTTACGTGAGCTCATACCTAGGTTTGGTTTCCCAGTATCTTTGGAATCAGATAGAGGAAAACACTTTAATAGCGAAGTGATCCAGATAATCTGTGAAGCATTTCAAATCAAACAGAAATTGCACTGTGCATATCGCCCAGAGGCTTCTGGAGTGGTTGAACAATTGAATGGCACTATAAAGTCAAGATTGGGAAAATGTGTGCATCAACGTCATTAGAGTGGCCAGACGCATTGCCACTTGTCTTGATGGGAATCAGAAGCATACCGGACAAAACAACAGGATTGAGCCCCCATGAAATAATGATGGGAAGAGCAATGAGACAAACACATGTTCCCACAAACAAATTAGTAAATATATCTGATGATATGGTTCTGGATTATTGCAAAGGATTGGCTGACCTAGTGCATTCTGTCTCTCATCAGGTTGGAGAAGACGCAGTTTCCAGGCAGCCTGAACTAGAACATGAACTGAATCCTGGTGATTGGGTGGTAGTGAAGAATCACACCAGAGAAACGTGTTTATCACCCAGGTGGAGCAGACCTTGTCAAGTTATATTGACCACCAATAGAGCAGTGCAGTGTGCAAGATTTCCTAATTGGATTCACGTAAGCCACACAAAGAGAGTACCAGAACCTGAAGAAGAGAATCCACAGACAACGCCAATCACTGAAGAAGCTGAAGGTTGCCCAGCTGAGGAATCTCAGGCTAGAGGTTCGAGAGAAGCTGACGGAGAACAACCGAGCACAAGTCAGGATTGGATACCAGTGGTAGAAGTTCCTGAAGTATATTACAGAACGAGAAATCAAACAAAATTGGAAGAAATTGAAGAAGATCAGATAGGTGAAGAAGAAGCAGTTCAGGATCAAGAAGAAAAGATAGTAAAAGATCCTGAACAAAATAAGATAGGGAAAGAAAATTGGACACAAAACAGTGAAGATTTAATTGACTTTACACAGGGAAAGACAGGTTTAGAAGAATCCGGTCAGGCTGCAGAAGTTCACAGTGCAATAAGCCCTGATCAGAAGCAGTTAGATCAAGAAGAATTCACTAAAGAAAAAGGGGTTGATACAAATGAACATAAAGAAATAAAAAAGGAACAAAGTCAACATCTTGAAAGTCATTGTGGAGCTACTGAAGAGAAACCAATCAGACCTGAAAAAGAACAAACAAAAGAGGCAGTAATCAAAGAAAACAAAACAGTATTGAGCAGTGAAAATAACGAGATCTCTGAAGACGTAAACAGAGAAACAGTGCCAACTTAGAAAACAAGAAAAGGAGATCATTGGCCAAGTGTCATTAAAAGAGTAAAATACCACATAACAACCAGAAGTGAAGATCCAGAACAAGTACCTGAAGTGACAAGTCAAACTGAACAAGAGAAAAAGTCAGGAAAAAGTAAAAGACTGAGACTTGTGAATAACAAATTCAAGGGTCCTGACTGGACTTATATCATTCTTGAAGATTTTGAAAGCTCAGAGTCAAGTGACAGTGGTGGCGAAGGAACAAGTGCAGAACTAACATACGAAGAAGAAACAAGACCACCCTGACTAAACAAAAGAATCATCTAAAGAAAAGAAGAAGAGATAAGAAGAGCAATCTTCCTTGTCGAAAAATGCCTGATGATAGAGTTACTGGGAGACCAAAACGAAATTGTTGTAGGAGATGCTGTGCAATCTGCATATGTAGTCTAGTATTGGTGCTTATAGTATGGTTAGTTCTGATTGTAGCAGTTCCTTACCTTATGATAATAGATAAGAAGATAAATAATGAAACTAAAGGGAGGACAGCAAACATGAAGGGCAATAGAGTAGAATTAATGGCAGAAGATGAGGCAGAAATTCATCATGAAATAGCTGATAACGACACTAGTTTAAATGTTTTCACAAAGTTATTGTTTCAGTATGTAGACACAATGGAAGTTAGTAATTATTATGTCTGTATGAAGTTACCTGAATCAGTAGCGGAAGGATTAACATACCATCACTTACCTCTGACATATGGCATCTCATGTAGTGTATTAACAAGTTTATTTTATAGAACAGGTAGGCTACAGTATTATTATTCAAACTTAGATGTGATATTGTCTGAGGTTCCGATTCGCAAGAGTATGAACCCAGTGCTTAGTAGTCAAGACGCACAGTTTATGGGAGAGTTTTTCTTAACAATGAAATCGATAGACATAACACATGCACATAGACACAATCTAACATGTTCTTTACTAGAAGAAGAAAAGATATTTTTGAATTTAGTAGAAGATAGAAGACATGATTTTCAAAAGAAAGCTTCAGAGCATAAGGCTCAGTTGCCACCTTGGGCGGAGAAGGAAGGAGTTATACACCTGGTAAAGCTCAAGCTGCAATGGCTCTGGATTTCGTAAAGGGAAAATTTGTCTACATAGGTTAAAGACTGATTATAACAATGTTTTCATCGGTACCAGTGAATGTGAACACAATTTTTTAATTCTTGGAGGTTGGGGACTCAAAGGAGGAACAGATTCAGTTTTTCCTGGAATCTATTATGTATGTGGGAATAAGGCTTACTTTAGGCTTCCTGCACGGTGGAAGTTGTTATTTTGGAATAGTTTTTCCAAAGATATACCACGTAAAAAGAAACACTGGAAGCAATGAAAACAATAATGAATTAATACGTAGTAAAAGAGCTAGTTTTTCAGAAATTGTAGGTGATATATTTGGTGCATTGATACCTTCAGTGGGAATAATTCTGAACTCAAGGAAAATATGTAAATTGTCTACAGTGGTTGTAGGAGAGTAGGATCTGCTTCACATGGGTACCCCCACTTTTTGCTGATGCTTCACTGTTTTTCGACATTAGTCTGGCTGGGGCCCTGCTAATCAGAACCCCAGCCTAGCTGCTTCCTCTCTAAAATGGTTTCCATGTGCCTTAGGCACATCACTGATTGGGATCTGGAGTGCCCTTATAAGTCCCTAGTATATGGTATACTATGTACCAAGGGCATAGGTACCTCAGAGGCCTGCCAGGGGCTGCAGCATGTATTATGCCACCCCTGGAAGGCCATCCAAACTGACACCACAGGTCTGCTACTGCAGCCTGGGTAAGGTGGTGCAAGCACTCCTTACTGTGATATAGGTTACCTATATCACTAAATGCATACACACATATAAACCTATAAGTCACTCCTAAGGCAGGCCTTATCAATCCTAAAGGCAGAGTGCATGGTTCCTATGTGAGAGGGTGCCCCTGCATGAGCAGGGCCCCTCTGCAGCGTTCGGAGACCATCTCTGATGCTGTTTGTAGTGCAGCCTGACCATATACTCTTAAGCGCATTATATCCTCGCGGTAAAATGCTAACTTTGGGATGGCTGCACCTAAACATGTCGTGTTTGGTGTCAAACATCTTGGAATACTATCCCCCCCGCCAATCCTGGCGGCGGGGGTAGCATTCCACCCTTCTAGAGGGAAAGACATGTTAACTCTGACTAGTCCGGTAACTTCTTTCCAGAGCCCTGGCATCACAAAATGGATGCTGCTGCCACAGACACGAGTCTGGCCTCCTGCTGCTGGACGAAACTCCGGCAGGGGAGGCCTGGACAATAGGTTTCCTGTCCCAGGGAGGTGTGACCACCTCCCCAGACAGGATAATGTGTATTGGGGCTGGGCGGGAGCACTTTCGGGTGCTTTGAAGTCCTGCACTGGGGGCACATTTGGTGTCCCTAGTGCATACCCCAGTTCAAACCGGATCAGGGGCTTGCAGCCCCTGCTTTGGCGCGAACTGGACAAAGGGAAAGGGGTGTAGCCACCCCTCTGCCCTGACCCACCCATAGGTGGGGCCACAGAGTAGTCCAACCCCTATCTTTAGTATAAAGGTAGGAACCCAGTCCTTAGGACTTTAGATTATCCCTGGACGAAACTCTGTAACTGAATCCTGGACCTTCGACGCTCTACTCTCGATTAGAGGACAGAAAAATCTCCCTTGGGGTCAAGGAGTGACTCCCGTGCTTGGCAGGCACCAAAGAAGCATCTGTCCGGTTCGCATTTCTGAAGCTCCCGTCGGACGCCGAAGTCATCGCATCACCAGCGGTGGATTCTCAGACTTCCCCGAGGCTACCCTGAGTCCCCAGCAAAGCTGAGGCCCGTGGCTATCGTGGGTGACTTGAGACCGTGACCCCTGGACACCGAGCACATTTGCAAGTGCATCCTCTTCTGGGTCTCCCAAGAAGTCGTGCTTTGGGCTCCGAGTAGCCCTAGCCTCCAGCACCACCTGCACCGAAGATCACTTGCCCCCACTCCACGAGTGTCCTGTAAGCCAGATCCACGTGCGGCGTCACGAGGCTCCTTCGCGGTCGCTAGCCCGTTGGCTAGTAGCCCTTAACGAAGGCCAATCCTTTTCTCACTTGGCATCCTGGTTGCTCCAGGCCTGCCCTCACTTACCCTCGCTGGGTGAGTTCCACAGACCTTGCTGGTCTGCACCATCGACGATCTACATCTTCACCGAGACTTGCCGTTGCCAAGGCCTGTTGGGTCCAATCCGGTCGCCGACACCTCAGCACTCGACAGACATCGTGTACCAGCCCGAATCCTGCTCCTGGTCGCCGACAACGCCTCCTGGACCTCGTGGCTGAAGAGTCAAGACGACCGTCAACGCACCTGAAGCACTCGACATCGGTGGGCATCTGTCCATCGCCTTCCTGGTCACTGGCTAGTGACCCAGACTCTGTCCCCTCTGCTTTCAGGTTCTTCAGAACTCCGATCCACTCTTGGATCCACCCGGACACTTTTCTCTTGGCCACCAGCAGCACTTTGCAGCAGATCGCCATTCGAATCGACGACGAAACCCGACCCCGAAAGGCACCTATGCACCCGGCTTCCCTGGGTGAGGTAACACGAGTACTCCGGTGCTCCCGTGGGTAGAGACTCTTCAAAGTCCTAGATCTCAAAGGGTTTTGTCCTAGTCCTCTTTTAAGTGTCCCTTTCTCTAATTTCCCGATCCCGACTTTCTCCATAGAAGTCAACGGCGTATCGCGGTTGTGTATTTACACTGCACGCGTCTCCCGTGGGTCCCCTGTGTTACTACCTTGGGTGGTTCCTTGTGGTCCAAGCACTTCTAGAGGCTCTAGGCCTAGTGTCTAGTTCAGTCGTGGTTCGCATACCACTTTATTGGTATATGGTTTGGTACGCCCCTAGGGCCCAAACGTGTATTTGTGCTATTACTGTGATTTAATAACTTCTAACTTATGTACTTCGAACTCTAGCCTCATAAAGAGACTAGAGGGGTGTGTTTAGCAATAAATACATATATTTTGAATATATACCTGGTGTGGTGCTCTTTCATTTGATCACTCAAGAGATTATAGACTGGTAAAACAAGCTGCTTTACATTCCTTCAAGACTTAGCCTGAAGGCTGCTCTCCATAGCTACCACTAGGATAGCTTTCAATAAGGTTGTCTTTAACCTATCTCCAATAAGGGGTTGTTTGGACTGGTGCAAGGTGCCCACTATAATTAGTGGACAGCATATGCCAGGCCAACTTCTCACAGTGGTTGATCGTTTATCAACGGATACTGCTGGAGGTTTTCTAATGATTAATACGGAGTTGGTTGCGATTAGATCTATGGTGATGCAAAATCGACTTGCTCTTGACATTCTATTGGCAAAAGAGGGAGGAGTCTGTAAATTATTGAAGACGAAACATTGTTGCACTTATATTCCTGATAAGAGTGCAGAAATTGGAACGTATATTCAAAACATAACTAAACTTGAGAAAGAACTTAAACCACTGGAAGTTGATAGTGTATGGGAAAGATTGACAAATAGTATCTCGTCAATTGGAACCTGGTTTGCTAATATAGGGAAAGGACTTATAGGTCAAATATTAGTACCCCTAGCAGGGATAGCAATAATAATATTGGCAATAACAATATGGTGCAAATGCTGTAGAAAGAATGGAACATATAAAATGACAGGAAAAGGAAAGAAGAGAAAACTAGATGAAATAGAACTTGAAGAATGGAGAAGTGATTTATACAAAAAGATGAAAGGGGATGTAAAAACAGAAAATGTAAAAATGAGAATGAAACGAATTGCTAGAAGTTGGCATCTGATTGAGGGTAGTATTTTTGATGGCTCAGACACGCCATCAGAGAGGGGATTGATGGAGCAAGGTTTCAAAAATGAAACTTGCTTGTACGCAATCTTCCTCATAGTATTAATTTATTAAACTTGTATTGTAAATACTAACCTTTGCATTCACAAACACAAGAGGGACAGAAGCTTGCTTATGTGTTTTACTAATGAATAACGCTTGTCTATAATCCAAAATGTCCGCTAAAGCGCGGGAACTTCATTGCGCATGGCGCAACCTGATCACATGGTGTGACGTCTTTCTTTGCTTGGTGGGAAACTTCTGCTTCTGCGCAGTGTGCACTAAAATGGCCGCTAAATGTTTTCACATGCTTCAGCTTGCTCTCATGTCATTATTAAATTGTCGTTTTTCTTAAAGCTACTAATGCAGGATAGTATTATAATTAATTGGGAATAGAGTAGGGAAAGTGGGTATACAGTGAAACTTTTTATTTGTAATTTTAATATTTTCTTCTTGCACTTTTAGTAATTCGTAAACTTGGGCCTGGGTTGGTGTCTTGAAACTCGAGAGACAGGATGGTTCTGCGCATGTGTCCTGTATGCCTGCCAAGTGAAGTCAACTTGGACGTCTCCCAAGGCCACGACCTATTGGCCGAAGATGATGTACTCAATGTTTCCGGCGGACAAATTGTTACTTTTCTCCTGTAAAATGTATAACATTTGTCGTGAGACGGGTGGGAAATAAAGTGAATGTATTAATTTGAAGGGGCGGGAAGCTAAAAACAATAGGCTTCACAATTTAGGCCAAATCGATATGGTGCGAGAATCCACCCCCTGTCCCTGTCCAATCAGAAGTAGTGGTCCCATATTTTAGCAACATTAAGGGGAGGTACATGGGCGTAGAAGGTTATAATAGAATATAGCATTAGTAAATTAGTCAGAGCATGCGTTCACGAAGTACAGGCGTCCATACTGCCAGAGCGCTCTTAACTCCAGACTGCCCAGCTGATCGGTTGCTGACTGAATTCCTGTCCGGAAGAGGTCCTGAGGAGGGGCGGCGGAGTCCATTAGACGGGAGAATCTAGAGAAGTCGAGTATCAGAGAGGGGAACGGCGCAGGCGTCATTGTAGAGAGGTCACCGGTCCTGTCCTGATCCTGGAAGAAGTCTTTGCTCTTCATCCTTCCTGGGTCCTATCTTTTCCAACTCCTTGGCCAAGGGGCTTGGTTCTCGCATTTAGGTAACTATACTGCAACCTTTAGTTGCGCTGTTGTCTCTATCTTCTCCTCTTCCTTAAACACCGTCATTTATTAGCAAAATCATTTCTATGCTTTTTTCTTGGGTATCTCAATCAAGTACCGTGTTTTCTGTATTTTACTCTGCTAAAACTTTAGATAAACAATTTTAAAACTTCCTGACTCAGTGATTATTTCAGGATTATGTACTATAATGAATGTCACTCATTTTAAACTTCCCCATTAGCAAAGGATCCATTGGTAAGTTATTACTCTTCAATCAGAAGGTAATTGGTAGCAGGGACTTTGATAAAAGAGTACATCTGACACCCAGCGTAAGTATTAGTGTAGTATGAATGTATGGGCCCAAGTGAGTATATGGTGTATGAATGTTGTTGGCTAATATTGCGCTGGATCACTGGTAAAAATGTTCAAACCAGCCCCATAAAACTGTTCAAACCAGCCCCATCCTGCAGGAAGCCGAAACTTCAATTATGCCATGACTGTATGGTAAACTCACGCAGACCATTCTACTCAGAAAGCAGCCCCCTGTCCTGGAGCCTGCTGGGGAAAAGCTGGAGTGGCAGACGGGCCACTATAGTTCGGGCAATTGTACATTATTAGGTTCAACATACATCAAAAATTGCTTGCAAATATATACTGGTTAGAATCTTTTTCATTAAAGCAAATATACAGTTCATTAAACTCAGTTCATATGTTACAGATACTCTGGCAAGCAACACCCATCCAGATGAAAGGGCTTCAGCCACCGCCTCGTTACCCCTACCCACGTGCGTGGTGTGGCATAACCAGGGCTACTCCAAGTTCAAAAGACACAGATGCACTGAATTTGGGCTGCTGTTGGCTGAGCTGGAGGCGAGGCTTAAATTCAGCCATGTTCAGAATGTTTAGTTGATGTGGCGTCTTTACTTTCCCTGCCACCTAAATTTCTTGCTCTCCCATTGCAATCAGTCCACTTGGAAGAAGATAGCCATCAAGGCTACTTGTAGTGTGGAGGGGAAATATCAGCAGGGATGAAAGCCCCTTCTAGCATTGTCAGCCCCTGTGTGGGGCACTGAGACTATCTTTCAGATGAGTAGCATGATAAACAATGGAGGAGAGCGTGACTGCAAGTGTGGGATTTGTTTCGATCCTATGTCACACAGAGTGTTTTTAATGTACCTGAGACGAGGGATTGCTAACATTTATTCTGCACAAGGCAATCCTTAACTATACTTCAAGTGCTCTTATCTTGGCGCATAGCCCCAAGCAGTGTGATGTAGGAGGAGGTGTGAGAGACAGGCGTGAACAGCAAAAAAATACAGTGAGTACAGGGTTATGGGTACAAGGATAATAATACAGGATAGAGGATAAGGCCAAAGGGATACGAGTGCAGGTCTAAGGATACAGTGTTTAGAATACTGGCTTCTGGGTGCAGTGCCAAGGATGCTGTGCTACAAATGCATGGTTATGGGGAGAAGGAAAAGGGCACATCATTCAGAGCTAGGCTTACAATGCTAAGGGTGCATGATTATGGATAGAGGAAGAAGATTACAGGGTTATGGGCACATGATCAATGGTTCAGGGCAAACTGCACAAGAGTAGGGATCCTTGTGTAGAGGGATTAGTATGTAGGCTACAGGATAAATGGAAGAGGGTACACAGTTAAGTGAGTGAGATTAAGTGTACCTTGTTTCTGGGCCAACGTTAAAGGATACCGGGTTAAGAGTTCATGATTGTGATGTATGGTCCATGTTTATCACTACAGGGCTAAGGATACAGGATTATGGCTACAGGGCTAATAATTTTGTGTACAGGATACATAACTAACGTTATAGGGTTATGGATACAGAGCTAAATGAACAAATTACTTACCTTCAGTAATGCTTTTCAGGTGGATACAGTATCTACCTTTGAATTCCTCACCTTTTGAATATCTCCATGTGCCATAATTCCATGGAAACTTTCTTGATAGCTCTCCCAGGTCAACGGGGACCGTCGGTATATACATGGCTCCGCACGCAGCACCATGCAACGTCACTGGAGCCAAAGGAAGCCCCCGTTGTCATGCTGACATCAGTTTCCACCAATTTTTTTTTTGTGCCTTCAAGGCGAGTGGATAGAACTAACATCACAACTGCAATAACAGTTTCTAATCTCAAAATCAAAGGCTTACAAATCAAAATGCATATACATATTAAATATACATAAGCAGATTCCTTTGGTACATAACGGGGAGGAGCTACTGTATCCACCACAAAAACAGTTATCGAATGTAAGTAACTTGCTCTTCTAATGGATGCATCCACCTGTGGATACCTCACCTTTTGAATAGAATACCCAAGTAGTCCCACACTTAGAGGTGGGCGCATGTTTGCCTATAGCAAAAAATTCTGCAAAACAGAACAAGTGAAGTGACCATCCCTCCTCACTTAAGAATCTAAATAATAGTGTTTCGCAAAAGTGTGAAGGGTGGTCCAAGTCGCTGCTTTACAAATATCTGCTACAGGGACTCCTCTAGCTAAAGCCGAGGTAGAAGATTTAGGTCTAGCAGAGCACAAATACCTTCTGGATATTCCTTGTGTGCCACAGTGTAGCAGATCTTCATACAAAGGATGACCCAGCATGACAGAGTCCTTTAGCGAACAGCCTTTCCCTTCATTTTCCCGATGTACCTCACAAAAGGCTGGTCATCCAGTCTGAATTCACGTGTCCTATCCACATAGAAAACTAACAGCTCTTTTGAGGTCCCTTCATTGAAGTATTTTCTACTCTTTGATTGGATGGGGAGGAGGATAGAAAGTGGAAAGGGTGTTGGACTGACCTAATTGGAAGGGAGTAACCACTTTCGGCAGTAAAGCGGCCCTGGTTCTCAGTACCAAGTTACCAGGGAAGAAAGTTCTGAAGGGAGGTTTAACACTTAAGGCTTGTAGCTTACTAACTCGCCTTGAAGATGTTATAGCAATAAGAAAAATCATCTTAAATGTTAGAAATCTCAAGGGCCAACTATGAAGAGGGTCAAACGGAGAACACATCAGAAAACTAAGAACTAAATTATGATCCCACTGAGGCATGATGAAAGGAGTGAGAGGGTATCTATTTGTAAGTCCCTTAACAAACTGTAAAACTATAGGATACAGAGATGGTTGATTTGGTAAACAAAGAAAAGGTGAAAGGGCAGACAAATAACCCTGAACCGTGGCACTGCAAAGCCTTGCTGTGCCAAAGAAAGGGCAAAATGAAAAATAACCGACAAATTAGCCTTTAAAGGGTCTAAGGAATTGTTACCACACCACTTCACAAATTTAAACCATCTGTCAGCATAAATAGATTTGGTGGAGTGTCTTCTGGTTGAGATAATGGGCGGTAAAATAACATCCACCACATCAGGAAAAAGTGAAAAGGAACTCAGGTTGCCCTGTTCAATCTCCAGACATGTTGGTGCAAGTTCTGGAAGTAGGGGTATAAAACCTGCTCCTGCGACAGCAAGAGGAGATCTGCCCTGAGAGGGAGACGGAACGGAGGGCACAGGGAGAGGTGAACAAGATCTGTATACCACACCCTTCGTGGCCAGTCTGAGTTTAGTATGATTACTTGGGCCCAGTTGAGGGATCAAGGGTATGTGACGGAACGTGTAAAACAGCTGGGAGGTCCAGCTCAACTAAAATGCATCCTCCAATGCCACCTGCACCGGATACTGGAGGCTGCAGAACGACAGGCAGTGCGCTTTCTCTCAAGTGGCAAAGAGGTCTATATGAGGAGTTCCCCATAACTGGAAAATGTATAGTACCACTTCCAGATGGAGACGCCACTCGTGATCGGCTGAAAAATGCCGACTGAGACAGTCCTCATGCACTTTCAGAACTCCAGCCAAGTGATTTGCAATCAACAAATCTGATGATCCTGAGCCCAGTACCAGAGTAGTAGAGCTTCTCTGCAGAGAAGATACAACCCTACTCCTCCCTTGCTTGTTGATGTACCACATGGCTGTAGTATTGTCTGTCAAGACTTGCAGTGACTGACCGCGAATGAAAGGGAGAAAGTGTGAGAAGTTGGCCTGGCATATGCTGTCCACTAATTATAGTGGGCACCTTGCACCAGTCCAAATCGACTCTTATGGTAGGTAGGTTAAAGACAACCTTATTGAAAGCTATCCTAGTGGTAGCTCTGGAGAGCAGCCTTCAGGCTAAGTCTTGAAGGAGTGTAAAGCAGCTTGTTTTACCAGTCTATAATCTCTTGAGTGACCAAATGAAAGAGCACCACACAAGGTATATATTCAAAATATATGTATTTATTACTAAACACACCCCTCTAGTCTCTTTATGAGGCTAGAGTTCGAAGTACATAGGTTATAAGATCTTAAATCACAGTAATAGCACAAATACACGTTTGGGCCCTAGGGGCGTACCAAACCATATACCAATAAAGTGGTATGCGAACCACGACTGAACTAGACACTAGGCCTAGAGCCTCTAGAAGTGCTTGGACCACAAGGAACCACCCAAGGTAGTGACACAGGGGACCCACGGGAGACGCGTGCAGTGTACATACACCACCGCGATACGCCGTTAACTTCTATGGAGAAAGTCGGGATCGGGAAAATAGAGGAAAGGGACACTTAAAATAGGACTAGGACAAAACCCTTTGAGATCTAGGACTTTGAAGAGTCTCTACCCACGGGAGCACCGGAGTACTCGTGTTACCTCACCCAGGGAAGCCGGGTGCATAGGTGCCTTTCGGGGTCGGGTTTCGTCGTCGTTTCATATGGCGATCTGCTGCAAAGTGCTGCTGGCGACCAGGAGAAAAGTGTCCGGGTGGATCCAAGAGTGGATCGGAGTTCTGAAGAACCTGAAAGCAGAGGGGACAGAGTCTGGGTCACTAGCCAGTGACCAGGAAGGCGATGGACAGATGCCCACCGATGTCGAGTGCTTCAGGTGCGGTGACGGTCGTCTTGACTCTTCAGCCACGAGGTCCGGGAGGCGTTGTCGGCGACCAGGAGCAGGATTCGGGCTGGTGCTCGATGTCTGTCGAGTGCTGAGGTGTCGCCGACCGGATTGGACCCAACAAGCCTTGGCAACGGCAAGTCTCGAGTAAGATGAAGATCGTCGATGATGCAGACCAGCAAGGTCTGGGGAACTCCCCCAGCGAGGGTAAGTGAGGGCAGGCCTGGAGCAACCAGGATGCCAAGTAAAGAAAAGATTGGCCTTCGTTAAGGGCTACTAGCCAACGGGCTAGCGACCGCGAAGGAGCCTCGTGACGCCGCACGTGGAGCTGGCTTACAGGACACTTGTGGAGTGGGGGCCAGTGATCTTCGGTGCAGGTGGTGCTGGAGGCTAGGGCTACTCGGAGCCCAAAGCACGACTTCTTGGGAGACCCAGAAGATGGTGCACTTGCAAGTGTGCTCGGTGTCCAGGGGTCACGGTCTCAAGTCACCCACGATAGCCACGGGCCTCAGCTTTGCTGGGGACTCAGGGTAGCCTCGGGGAAGTCTGAGAATCCACCGCTGGTGATGCGATGACTTCGGCGTCCGACGGGAGCTTCAGTGATGCGAACCGGACAGATGCTTCTTTGGTGCCTGCCAAGCAGGGGAGTCACTCCTTGACCCCAAGGGAGATTCTTCAGTCCTCTAATCGTGAGTAGAGCGTCGAAGGTCCAGGATTCAGTTTCAGAGTTTCGTCCAGGTATAATCTAAAGTCCTAAGGACTGGGTTCCTACCTTTATTCTAAAAATAGGGGATGGACTACTCTGTGGCCCCACCTATGGGTGGGTCAGGGCAGAGGGGTGGCTACACCCCTTTCCCTTTGTCCAGTTCGCGCCAAAGCAGGGGCTGCGAGCCCCTGATCCGGTTTGAACTGGGGTATGCACAGGGACACCAAATGTGCCCCCAGTGCAGGACTTCAAAGCACCCGAAAGTGCTCCCGCCCAGCCCCAATACACATTGTCCTGTCTGGGGAGGTGGTCACACCTCCCTGGGACAGGAAACCTATTGTCCAGGCCTCCCCTGCCGGAGTTTCGTCCAGCAGCAGGAGGCCAGACTCGTGTCTGTGGCAGCAGCATCCATTTTGTGATGCCAGGGCTCTGGAAAGA
This sequence comes from Calotriton arnoldi, assembly GCA_963921515.1. Classification (NCBI taxonomy): domain Eukaryota; kingdom Metazoa; phylum Chordata; class Amphibia; order Caudata; family Salamandridae; genus Calotriton; species Calotriton arnoldi. The sequence goes on along the minus strand of CAWUFW010000426.1, from coordinate 1,383,869 downwards.
AGTTACCGGACTCGTCAGAGTTAACATGCCTTTCCCTCTAGAAGGGTGGAATGCTACCCCCGCCGCCAGGATTGGCGGGGGGTAGTATTCCAAGATGTTTGACACCAAACACGACATGTTTAGGTGCAGCCATTCCAAAGTTAGCATTTTACCGCGAGGATATAATGCGCTTAAGAGTATATGGTCAGGCTGCACTACAAACAGCATCAGAGATGGTCTCCGAACCCTGCAGAGGGGCCCTGCTCATGCAGGGGCACCCTCTCACATAGGAACCATGCACTATGCCTTTAGGATTGATAAGGCCTGCCTTAGGAGTGACTTATAGGTTTATATGTGTGTATGTATTTATTGATATAGGTAACCTATATCACAGTAAGGGGTGCATGCACCACCTTACCCAGGCTGCAGTAGCAGACCTGTGGTGTCAGTTTGGATGGCCTCCCAGGGGTGGCATAATATATGCTGCAGCCCCTGGCAGGCCTCTGAGGTACCTATGCCCTTGGTACATAGTATACCATATACTAGGGACTTATAAGGGCACTCCAGATCCCAATCAGTGATGTGCCTAAGGCACATGGAGACCCTTTAAAGAGGAAACAGCTAGGCTGGGGTTCTGAATAGCAGGGCCCCAGCCAGACTAATGTCGAAAACCAGTGAAGCATCAGCAAAAAGTGGGGGTACCCATGTGAAGCAGATCCTACTCTCCTACACAACCCCCCCAAACGTAGGGACATTAAACTAACCTTGCCCAGTTAAGTCTTCATGTTCTAAGTGGAAATACCTAGAGAGTCCATCTGCATTCGCATGGTTACTCCCAGGCCTATGTTCCACTGTAAAGTCCATCCCCTGTAGGGAAATGGACCACCTAAGCAGTTTGGGGTTTTCACCCTTCATTTGTTTTAGCCATAAGAGGGGCTTATGGTCTGTCTGAACCAGGAAGTGTGTACCAAACAAGTATGGCCTCAACTTCTTCAGAGCCCAGACCACAGCAAAGGCCTCCCTCTCTATGGCTGACCAACGTTTCTCTCTAGGGGTCAGCCTTCTGCTAATAAAAGCTACTGGCTGATCCTGACCTTCTTCATTCAATTGTGACAGTACAGCCCCTACCCCCAATTCAGATGCATCTGTTTGAACAATGAACTTTTTGGAGTAATCAGGACTCTGCAGAATTGGAGCAGTGCACATGGCCTGCTTGAGGTCATCAAATGCCTTTTGACAGCTAGCTGTCCACTGAACCTTTTTGGGCATTTTCTTAGAAGTTAAGTCATTCAAGGGTGTCACTATTGATCCATACCCCTTGACAAATCTCCTATAGTACCCAGTCAGGCCTAAGAAGGCTCTCACCTGAGTCTGGGTAGTGGGAGCAGTCCAGTCCATGATGGTCTGGATCTTGCTCTGCAAAGGTTGAACCTGGCCTCCACCCACAAGGTGGCCCAGGTACACAACCTGACTCTGCCCTATCTGGCACTTAGTGGCCTTGATAGTCAGGCCTGCCTTTGCAGGGCCTGTAAAACATTCCTGAGGTGGACCAGGTGATCCTCCCAGGTGGAGCTAAAGACAGCAATATCATCTAGATAAGCTGCACTATAGGCTTCCAGTCCTGTGAGAACTGTGTTCACCAACCTCTGGAAAGTGGCAGGTGCATTTTTCAGACCAAAGGGCATTACCACAAATTGATAATGCCCACTAGGGGTTGAAAATGCTGTTTTGGGCTTTGCAGTATCAGCTAGTCTGATCTGCCAGTAGCCAGCTGTTAGGTCAAATGTGCTGAGATATTTGGCAGAGGCCAATGTATCTATGAGCTCATCTGCCCTGGGTATGGGATGGGCATCAGTCCTAGTGACTGCATTGAGACCCCTGTAGTCTACACAAAACCTCATCTCTCTTTTCCCACCACTGGTGTGAGGTTTCGGTACCAGGACTACTGGACTAGCCCAAGGGCTATCTGAGGGTTCAATTACTCCCAACTCCAACATTTTCTGGACTTCAGTCCTGATACAGTCCCTGACATGGTCAGGTTGCCTATAAATCTTGTTTTTAATAGGCAGACTGTCCCCAGTGTCCACTTCATGAGTGCACCAGGTGGTCTGACTGGGTGTCAGTGAAAACATATGTCTAAACTGATTGAGGACTTGCCTGCAATCAGTTTGTTGCTGGGTAGTGAGGCTGCCTGCCAAGGCTACACCATCAACTGACCCATCTTCAGGGTTCTGTGAGAGCAGGTCAGGGAGTGGGTCACTCTCTTCCTCCTGCCCTTCATCAGTAGCCATGAGCAAGCCCATGTCTGCCCTGTCCACATATGGCTTTAGTCTGTTGACATGGAGAACCCTTTGGGGACTCCTGGGTGTTCCCAGGTCCACTAAGTAAGTGACCTCACCCTTCTGCTCAACAATAGTGTGGGGTCCACTCCATTTGTCTTGGAGAGCTGCTGGGGCCACTGGCTCCAACACCCACACCTTCTGTCCTGGCTGGTACACAGTCAGAACAGCCTTTGGTCATGCCAGGCCTTCTGAAGTTCCTGGCTAGCCTCAAGGTTTTTGGTTGCCTTTTTCATGTACTCAGCCATCCTGGAGCGGAGACCAAGTACATAGTCCACTATATCTTGCTTTGGGGGCTTGAGAGGTAACTCCCATCCTTCCTTCACCAAGCACAGTGGACCCCTCACAGGGTGGCCAAACAGAAGTTCAAAAGGGCTGTAACCAACCCCTTCTGAGGCACCTCCCTATATGCGAATAAAAGGCAGGGCAAGAGTATGTCCCATCTACGCCTAAGCTTTTCTGGGAGCCCTTTAATCATGCCCTTTAAGGTTTTGTTGAATCTCTCAACTAAACCATTGCATTGTGGGTGATAGGGTGTGGTGAACTTATAAGTCACTCCACACTCCTTCCACATTGCTTTTAAGTACCCAGACATGAAGTTAGCACCCCTGTCTGATACTACCTCCTTAGGAAAGCCCACTCTTGAGAAGATTCCCAGGAGGGCCCTTGCCACCACAGGTGCTGTAGTGGTCCTGAGGGGAATAGCTTCTGGGTACCTGGTGGCATGATCCACTACCACCAGGATAAACCTGTGCCCAGAGGCTGTTTGGGGATCCATGGGACCAACAATGTCAATCCCTACCCTCTCAAAGGGCACCCCCACCACAGGTAGTGATATCAGGGGGCCTTTGTAGTGCCACCTGCTTTGCCACTGGCTTGGCAGGTTACACAGGAGCGACAAAACTCCTTACTGTCTTCAGACATGTGGGGCCAGTGAAAGTGAGGGACAATTCTGTCCCAAGTCTTGTTCTGGCCCAGGTGTCCTGCTAAGGGAATATCATGGGCTAGGGTCAATAGGAAGCCCCTGAACTTCAAAGGTATTACCAACCTCCTGGTAGCACCAGGCTTGGGGTCTCTACTCTCTGAGTACAGGAGTCCATCATCCCAATACACTGTATGGGGACCACTAGCTTTCCCAGCAGCCTCAGCAGCAGCTTGCTGTCTGAGGGGTTCAAGGGAGGGGCAGCTCTGCTGCTCCTGGCTCAGATCTGCCCTAGAAGGTCCCCCTGTCCCCAAGAACTCAACCTGGTCAGGTTCAAGTTCCTCTGGGACAGTTCCTTCTTCAGGGCTGAGATCATCCCCCTCAAGGGACTGATCTTCCTCCTGAGCCAAGGGGAAGGCACTGCCTTAACCCTACTACTCCTCCTCTTGGAAGGCACTTGGTCCATTCTTCCAGAATCCAAGGCCTGTTCAGTGCTAGACATTTTGGCTTGTGACCTGGTCACAGCAAACACATCTGCAGGGATCCCCAGCATTTCTGCATGGGTCCTGAGCTCCACTTCTGCCCAAGCAGAAGTCTCTAAGTCATTGCCAAGCAAGCATTCGACTGGTAGGTTTGCACTTACCACAACCTTCTTAAGGCCAGTTACCCCTCCCCAGGAGAAGTTAACAACTGCCAGAGTATGGTCTGTTCTGACATTGCTAGCATTGGTCACTTGGTACATTTCACCAAGCATAACTTGCCCAGGTAGCACAAGGTCTTGTGTCACCATTGTGACACTTGCCCCTGTGTCCCTAAATGCCAAAGCCTCTCGTCCATTGATTAAAGGCTGTTGTCTGTACTTGCCCAGATTACTGGGACTCATAGAGGAGGGCACATCCATGCCTCCATCACAGACTAACACAGCCTGAGTCAGTTCTCTAACTAGGTCAGAGCCCAACTCTGTTCCCAGGGTGAACCCTACTAAACCCTTTGCTGGAGCACTTCCACCAACTGTACTAGGGGGAACAGGTGCCTTAGGGGCATTGGTGGGTGCTGGACTGGAGTCTTTGGACTTGGTGCAATCACTGGTCCAGTGGGTCTTTTGCTTACAGACCTTGCACCATGGTTTTCTTTGGCCTTTACCCTTGGTAGACTGGGAATCCCCACCAGAAGAAGATTGTTGGGGGCCTGATGAAGACTTTTGATCTTTACCCTTCTCCCCACCCTTGTCAGAGTTCTTAGCATCTTGCTTCTTGGTTTCCCCACCTTGGTTCTGTACCTTCTGCTTCACCCTGGTTCTGACCCATTTGTCTGCCTTCTTTCCCAATTCTTGGGGAGAGGTCAGATCAGAGTCAACCAGGTACTGATGCAACAGCTGATTTTGACAGTTATTAAGAATCTGCTCCCTCATTATCAGATTATACAATCCTGAGAAGTCACACACCTTACTGCCCATCAACCAGCCTTCCAGAGCCTTGGCAGAACAATCCACATAGTCTACCCAGTCTTGAGTCTGTGCTTTTTGGGTGTCTCTGAACTTCAACCTGTACTGTTCAGTGGTTAGGCCAAACCCATCAATAAGAGCACTCTTCAAGACCTTGTAATTGTCAGCATCCTCCTCTCTAACAGTGAGGAGCTTATCTCTACCTTTGTCAGCAAAGGAGAGCCACAAGATTGCTGCCCACTGCTCCTGAGGGACCTTCTGTACTTTACAGGCCCTCTCTAAAGCAGTTATCCATTTGTGGATATCATCCCCACTCTGGTAGGGAGGGACAATCTTGCTCAGGTTCCTATGGTCATAGGACCTTTCCCTATCTCTAGGGACATGGCTGCCACCATGGGACTCTAGTCCCAACTTTCTTCTCTCTCTAAGGAGATCTAGGGATTCTCTATCTAAAGCCAATTGCTTCTTCCTGATCTCTAGTTGAGTTTCCTCATACTGGACCAGTCTCTTTCTTCTCTCATGAGAGGATTCCCTCCTGTGAGAAGAAACAGAGCTCCCTATGGAGGTGCCAGAGTGGTTAGACTCCTGAGAAGGAGACCTAGACTTTCTGAGCACACTCATAATCCTTCCTGGGGGGACAAAGGTGTGGTTCTCCAGATCCTCATCTTCATCTTCCCCAGAAGGGATTGGGTTTTCCAGGTCAGGGTCATTGTCACCCTCCTGGTCAGTTTCAGAGGGGGGGCTGGGGGTTGTGGTACCCCTGGACCCTTCCTCATCTGCTGGCCCACCCTCTGCTCCTACCCCTTCAGTCTCTGAGGACTTACTAAGATCATAAGCCACCAACAACTCCTGGAGGTGTTGGGTGGTGGGACTTTGGCCTGTCCTTAATTTCCTCACGTTACACAAAGCTCTCAATTCCAAGAATGGGAGTGTGTCATACTTGGAGGGTGGAAGCTCCATGGCTTCCTGCAAGGCATCTTTGGATCCTGCTTTTAAAGACATTACTAGTGTGGTGTGGTGTATGCACTACCTACTCTAGTGTGGCCTACTAAACTCTCTTGAGTTGTAGAAAGGGTTGTGCTATCCCTTAACACACAACTCTAAGTTCAGTAGAACTTACTGTTATTCTAAGCTTAAATTATATGTACCTTAGGTACCTTTAGTGGTTTTCAGTTGATCAATTCAATTGAGATTATCTGGTAAAACAATAGCAAGCTGGAATCCCACACGCTGCACACCAATGTGAGAAGTTGGCCTGGCATATGCTGTCCACTAATTATAGTGGGCACCTTGCACCAGTCCAAATCGACTCTTATGGTAGGTAGGTTAAAGACAACCTTATTGAAAGCTATCCTAGTGGTAGCTATGGAGAGCAGCCTTCAGGCTAAGTCTTGAAGGAATGTAAAGCAGCTTGTTTTACCAGTCTATAATCTCTTGAGTGACCAAATGAAAGAGCACCACACCAGGTATATATTCAAAATATATGTATTTATTACTAAACACACCCCTCTAGTCTCTTTATGAGGCTAGAGTTCGAAGTACATAGGTTATAAGATCTTAAATCACAGTAATAGCACAAATACACGTTTGGGCCCTAGGGGCGTACCAAACCATATACCAATAAAGTGGTATGCGAACCACGACTGAACTAGACACTAGGCCTAGAGCCTCTAGAAGTGCTTGGACCACAAGGAACCACCCAAGGTAGTGACACAGGGGACCCACGGGTGACGCGTGCAGTGTACATACACCACCGCGATACGCCGTTAACTTCTATGGAGAAAGTCGGGATCGGGAAAATTGAGGAAAGGGACACTTAAAATAGGACTAGGACAAAACCCTTTGAGATCTAGGACTTTGAAGAGTCTCTACCCACGGGAGCACCGGAGTACTCGTGTTACCTCACCCAGGGAAGCCGGGTGCATAGGTGCCTTTCGGGGTCGGGTTTCGTCGTCGTTTCGTATGGCGATCTGCTGCAAAGTGCTGCTGGCGACCAGGAGAAAAGTGTCCGGGTGGATCCAAGAGTGGATCGGAGTTCTGAAGAACCTGAAAGCAGAGGGGACAGAGTCTGGGTCACTAGCCAGTGACCAGGAAGGCGATGGACAGATGCCCACCGATGTCGAGTGCTTCAGGTGCGGTGACGGTCGTCTTGACTCTTCAGCCACGAGGTCCGGGAGGCGTTGTCGGCGACCAGGAGCAGGATTCGGGCTGGTGCTCGATGTCTGTCGAGTGCTGAGGTGTCGGCGACCGGATTGGACCCAACAAGCCTTGGCAACGGCAAGTCTCGAGTAAGATGAAGATCGTCGATGATGCAGACCAGCAAGGTCTGGGGAACTCCCCCAGCGAGGGTAAGTGAGGGCAGGCCTGGAGCAACCAGGATGCCAAGTAAAGAAAAGATTGGCCTTCGTTAAGGGCTACTAGCCAACGGGCTAGCGACCGCGAAGGAGCCTCGTGACGCCGCACGTGGAGCTGGCTTACAGGACACTCGTGGAGTGGGGGCCAGAGATCTTCGGTGCAGGTGGTGCTGGAGGCTAGGGCTACTCGGAGCCCAAAGCACGACTTCTTGGGAGACCCAGAAGATGGTGCACTTGCAAGTGTGCTCGGTGTCCAGGGGTCACGGTCTCAAGTCACCCACGATAGCCACGGGCCTCAGCTTTGCTGGGGACTCAGGGTAGCCTCGGGGAAGTCTGAGAATCCACCTCTGGTGATGCGATGACTTCGGCGTCCGACGGGAGCTTCAGTGATGCGAACCGGACAGATGCTTCTTTGGTGCCTGCCAAGCAGGGGAGTCACTCCTTGACCCCAAGGGAGATTCTTCAGTCCTCTAATCGTGAGTAGAGCGTCGAAGGTCCAGGATTCAGTTTCAGAGTTTCGTCCAGGTATAATCTAAAGTCCTAAGGACTGGGTTCCTACCTTTATTCTAAAAATAGGGGATGGACTACTCTGTGGCCCCACCTATGGGTGGGTCAGGGCAGAGGGGTGGCTACACCCCTTTCCCTTTGTCCAGTTCGCGCCAAAGCAGGGGCTGCGAGCCCCTGATCCGGTTTGAACTGGGGTATGCACAGGGACACCAAATGTGCCCCCAGTGCAGGACTTCAAAGCACCCGAAAGTGCTCCCGCCCAGCCCCAATACACATTGTCCTGTCTGGGGAGGTGGTCACACCTCCCTGGGACAGGAAACCTATTGTCCAGGCCTCCCCTGCCGGAGTTTCGTCCAGCAGCAGGAGGCCAGACTCGTGTCTGTGGCAGCAGCATCCATTTTGTGATGCCAGGGCTCTGGAAAGAAGTTACCGGACTCGTCAGAGTTAACATGCCTTTCCCTCTAGAAGGGTGGAATGCTACCCCCGCCGCCAGGATTGGCGGGGGGTAGTATTCCAAGATGTTTGACACCAAACACGACATGTTTAGGTGCAGCCATTCCAAAGTTAGCATTTTACCGCGAGGATATAATGCGCTTAAGAGTATATGGTCAGGCTGCACTACAAACAGCATCAGAGATGGTCTCCGAACGCTGCAGAGGGGCCCTGCTCATGCAGGGGCACCCTCTCACATAGGAACCATGCACTCTGCCTTTAGGATTGATAAGGCCTGCCTTAGGAGTGACTTATAGGTTTATATGTGTGTATGTATTTATTGATATAGGTAACCTATATCACAGTAAGGGGTGCATGCACCACCTTACCCAGGCTGCAGTAGCAGACCTGTGGTGTCAGTTTGGATGGCCTCCCAGGGGTGGCATAATATATGCTGCAGCCCCTGGCAGGCCTCTGAGGTACCTATGCCCTTGGTACATAGTATACCATATACTAGGGACTTATAAGGGCACTCCAGATCCCAATCAGTGATGTGCCTAAGGCACATGGAGACCCTTTTAAAGAGGAAACAGCTAGGCTGGGGTTCTGAATAGCAGGGCCCCAGCCAGACTAATGTCGAAAACCAGTGAAGCATCAGCAAAAAGTGGGGGTACCCATGTGAAGCAGATCCTACTCTCCTACAGAAAGGCCTTCAGAGCCAGATGTATCACCCGTAATTCAAACAGATTGATATGAAACAGCTGTTCCTCTGGAGACCAAAGTCCTCTGATCTCCAGATCCTCCAGATGAGCTCCCCACCCTAGAGTGGAGGCATCCGTTACGACTGTTGCCACAGGAGGAGGAGGGTGAAATAGTTGCCCTTGAGATTGATTGCCGTACACACCCCACCATTGAAGATCCACTACAGTGTCTCTGGAGATCCTGACAGATGCCTGGAGATCCCCGTTGTGTTGAAACCACTGGAGGGTCCTCATGTGCCACCATGCATGGGTGACCAGCAGAATGTAAGAGGCTAGCAGACCTAGCAGGCTCAAGACCTTCAGGACTGGAACTACTGCTCTATTCTGAAACATTGGAATCATAGCCTGAATGTCCAGAATCCTTTGAGGTGGGAAGCCTTGCCTCACTGTAGTGTCCAGTACTGCCCATATAAACAGGGTTCGCTGAGAGGGCACTAGGTGAGAATTCTGCTTGTTGATGGAAAAGCCCAGGTTGAACAACCACTGAGTCGTAACCCGCAAGTGATGCAATAACAACTCCGGAGACTTGGCTTTGATAAGCCAGTCATCTAGGTAAGGGAATACTGGTATTCCGACCCATCTGAGATGATCTGCACCCACTATCATCACCTCTGTGAAGACTCAAGGAGCGGAAGTAAGACCAAACGGGAGGACCGCAACTTGATAATGTTGAGATCCCACCGTAAAGCGGAGGTACTTTCTGGGCGAGTGCAAAATAGGGATGAAAAAGTAAGCATCCTACAAGTTGATTGAAACCATTTAGTCTTCTTTCTCCAGTGCAAGAAGTACCTGAGCTGCTCCGGAACAAACTCCACTGCACCCTTTTTAAGTAAGGATTGAACCTTCTGTTGGCGGAGCAAAAGATTGTTTGTGGACAGCAAATTCAGTTGGGCCAGAAAGGGTGGGGCAAATTCCTGGAAGGTTAGGGCATACCCCTTTTCCACAATATTTATCACCCAAAGGTCCGATGTTATGGAATACCACTGATGCAGAACTGGGACACCCGTCCTCCTACCAGTAAAGCAAGCTCTAAGATGGGAAAACTAGGGATGTTTCCTGTGATGTTGGCAGAAGAGGATGAGGAGGAAGACGCGGGAAGGGGAACTACCTGCTGTCTACCCCTCCCATGCACATTGTAACTTCTGTAGAGGAGGTTGGATGACTGCTGCTGTTGCTGCCGATACTGCTGTCACCCACGAAAAGAAAAGCTTCTGGTAAAACCTTGGAATCTTTTAAATTGCCTATCATCCTTGCAATGAGATTGGAATCCCAAAGAACAAGCTATTGCCTTGCTCTCTATAAAATGCTCTAGGACAGAATCTGCTTTAGCTCCAAACAAGCAAGAGACATCAAAAAGCACATCTTGAGAAAACCCAGAACCTCTCAACCATGCATGCCTCCTAGTAGAAACAAAAGAGCCTATTGTTCTAGCCGCAGAATCGGCTGTATCCAGCCCCTACTGTATAACATGGCGGGCTGCAACTTGACCATCATTCAAAGGTTCAGAAAAATTCCCCTGAACATCATCAGGCAATTTTGGAACAACAGAGACTTGCAAGAATCCAATAGCACATGGATGTAGCGACCCAACAGGCAGGTTGCATTTGTGAACGTTTTTTTTTAAAACCTTTATTTTTCATTTTTGAGAACAGTAAACTTAATATTCAGTGCATATCCACATGTGCAGTCAGCATGCTCCCCATCCAGCCTCCCTGAACCGGACAAGCTGTACATAATAAATATCATTGCATACACCAAGTCTACCAGCCAGCCCAGCCTGTGCATCAAGTAAATCCACACCAGGTGACCCCCATCAGATGACATCAATGTACTCTATACAGAGATTAGTACATCCTATTTACTCTGGTCAGAGTCGGAGTCCGAGGCCCCATATGTATTAAACTCATCTAGAAGCTGCCTTCAAGCCTCCACTGTCTCAGGAGCCCTCTCATTAGTGCGAGAGATACGTTTGTGATGCTCTTCCGCGGTCCCCCACTCCAACACAACCCGAACCCAAAGGTCTACGCTCGGCACCTAGGATCCCATACAACCTGTGGTTACTCTGCACTTAGCCAGGAGCAATGCAAGTCTCTTCACCATCCCCAGCAAGCATGCTGCTGGAGTGCAGGGAACATCTATGCTTGTGGCCTTCCCCACTCTAGGGACCACCTCCCTCCAGAAGCCCAAGACCTCAGCACTCTGCCACACCAAATGCAAAAAGGTGGCACCCTCCTCCCCGCAGTGAACAAATTTCGATGCCCTAATAGGGTCTAATCTGTGAAGCCTTGGAGGAGTTATGTATGTAAGATGTAGGAAATTGAAGTGCAGTTTGAATCTGTGGTTGCAGGATTCCCCCTTCGCCAGACCACATGCAAGATCCAAATCTGAGTCCTTGGATCTGGGCTCCCAGGTCCACTGCCCATGCTGCCCTCCCCTGATATGGGTTTTTAGAGCTAACTCCCCCCCCCGAGAGATTTATTGAAAAGTGTAATGAGGTGTCTGCCTTCGTCCCACCTGATCAAACCGCCCAATGTATGAGAAGGCAGTGGAGCCGGCCACGCCTCATTAACAGGCGCTGCAAGGTATTCTCACTGTTCATACCCTGCAACAACCGTTTCTCCCAATTATGCGTCGCTGTTAACCATCGAGCCGCATGCTGAAGGTGTGCTGTGAATAGTAAAGCTGCATATCCTCCTCCATGTCCCTCTTAAGAACCGACAGGGTGACCCAGCTGGGCTTCCCCGCCCACACCAGAGAAATCAACAGGCTGTCGAGATGGCAAAAAAGTCCATTAGAAGAGGGAACAAGTTTAGGATGAGGTACAGACAGCGAGGAAGGAAGACCATCTTGGCAATGGTTGCCACCCGATCACCGACAGCAGCATCATCTTTCAGACTTCTATAAACCCGGTCAGGCCTCTCAACACCCTGTCCACATTGAGGCGCCTGTATGTGTCCTCCGTATGTGCAACTATCAGCCTGAGGTAACGAAAGCTCGTCCCCTACCAGCAAATCCCAAGCTCTGGCAATTGTTCAGGCGGTACAGTGGCCAACCTCCCCAATGGGAACAGTAGGGTATTTAGGATATTGACTCGTAGGCCAAAGGCCGCCATATGTCTCATTGGCGAATGGAGATAGATCAATGCATCATCTGCATCTAAGGAGACAATGCGATTCTGCTCGCCAACGCGTAGACTCCAAGGTTCCAATTCCATATGCAACAATATCGCCTTTGGAGCCACAGCTAGGGTGAACAGGAGTGGCGAAAAGGGGACAACCTTGTCAGGTGTCCCTCTCAACAGTCCATGTCTCTGATACCACACCGTCCACCCGAGCCATGGGGTTCGTGTATAACAATTGGATCCAGTCCAAAAACGCTGGGAGCACTGCCAAGACATAGCTCCAGCTGACAGTATCAGAAGCCTTCTCTGGGTCAATCAATACAAGCCCATATCTTGGTCTATATTCCGGTGGTCTCGTGCACTACGTGTGTTAACCGCTGGAGATTGAGTCAGCATGAACCCGCATTGGTCCTCAAGAACCAACCCACGAACCAGCCTCTGTTAGCAGCTAGCCAACAACTTGCAGAGAACCTTAATATCAGAATTAATTAATGTCAGAGGGCGGTACGTGGAGGGATGCTCTTGTGAACCCCCTAGCTTCAGCATGAGACAAATAATGCCCTTGCGCATAGTAGGGGTCAGAGTCCCAACCCCTGAGCCTCTAAAAATGCCTCCAGTAGTGCCTCCGTGATTGTCATGGAATAGGCCTGCAGGAACTCAGCTGGGAAGCCATCGCCCCCAGGGGCATTTCCTGTATCTACCTCCCGTAAGGGAAGCCTAAGCTCCTCTAGTGTGATAGCCTCCTCTGAGTCATGTGTCTAGTCTTGCGAGAGACGAGGCAGGTCCAGTCCCGTAAGGAACTCCTCCCCCAGCTCCAGCTGATCATCAACACACAGCTCGATGCACACCCTGAAAGTGGTCCACTAGAACCCTGAGAATATCCCAGCGTTTTGGCACACATCGCCCATCTGGCAACTGTAAATTCAGTATAGGTGAGATCTCATGTTCGCGCTTCAGTGTCCAGTCCAACAATTGACCAGACTTGTCACCCTCCCTGTGCAGGCACTGTCAGTAGGCAGTAAGTGTGTGGCAGTCCAGCGTCTCCCACATCTCACGCAAGGAGCGCTGAACACCCAGAATCTGCCCACACACATCTGCTGACTCCATCTCCCCCCCACAAAGGTCTGCCAACTGACGCTCCCAGATCTGCCAACGACTGCTGAAGAAAACCACATATGGTCTGTATACAGAGCCCTCGAACCACCGCCTTAAGAGCTTCCCATTCATTAGTCCTAGAGGTGGTAGTGCCACAGTTCTGCTCCAGATACTCCTGAATTGCAGTTGCCAACGTTTCCCGGCTAGCTGGATCCATCAGGAGCTCAGAGGGCATGCTCCATCTCCTGACTGCCCGTGACCCCCCCCCCCAATGCAAACACAGCAATACTGGTGCGTGCTCCGAGAGGAACCTCCCCAAGGGATCAACCGCCTGTAGCATCTCTGTGTCCACCCCCGCCATGCAGCAGTCGATCCAAGTGGCTATATGTGCTGTGTGTCAGTGAGCGACATGTGAATTCCGCTGATTGTGGATGGTGGGTGCGCCTACTATCCATCAGGCCAAAGTTATCCATGACCCGGGAGAGGGTCTCTGTCATCCCGGGCTTCGTATCCGGTCATGGCGGGTGCCGATCCCTGTTCCCATCTGGCATGCAATTAAAGTCTCCCGCCTAGATTATTGGGGACCCCACACTGCCCTCCAGCAATACCTGCATGACCCCATAAGATTGCCTATCATCAGTGTTTCTCCATAGGTGTTCAGAATGGTAATGCCCTCACTGCCAAGTGTGCCCTGAAGGAGCAGATATCGTCCCTCCACATTCGCCTCACTATACACATGGCGAAAGGGAAACTGCGGGGCAACCCAGATCACTATCCCTCTAGCATAGGAAGAGTACATCGCCACAAAGTGCCGACAACTTGTGGACCTCGTCTCCCATTAAATGTGTCTCCTGTGAACAGGCTGTCTGGACCCGGTGGCGCAGAAGAAATGAGTGGACTCTATAACGTTCTGTGTAACTTCTCAGTCCTCTGACATTCCAGGTGGCGATATTGGTGCAGTCAGCCATTAGGTGTGTGGGCCTTCCCCTCCCCGGTCTCACCCGTCGAGCCTCCAGAGAGGAAACAGATGGACGGAGCACCCCAAGTACCACCGGCGCATGCACTGAAATCAGTAAACAACCCCCCAACTTTTTGTTTGGTTTATTTACTCACCTTGTCCCCTTAGACACCCCGGCCCCCTTTCTTTTTAGAGCCTGTTAAGGCCCTGGAGTTTCGCCTCTCACTATCCCCAGCTTCAACCACCAGCAGTGGTTCTCCTTGTCTGGTGTCCTTGAGTTCAATGCTGCAGCTGCCTGGTTACCAGCATTGTATACAAAGGACACATCACAATGGAGACCCTTCAACGTGTCATCCTACATCACCATTTTATAGGTGTTGCTATGTGTTTCAGCTTAACAGGGTGGAGTGGAGCAGGCAAGGCATAGGTTTAATCCAATATCTTGAGAAAATCTGACTATTTAGTCATAAAAATGATCGTGTGATGAACCTCTGCCTGCTTCTTCACCCTTCGCATGCTCTGTAAGATCTTCAAATGGCTCCCAGTCAACACCAAAAGAACAAATCACTCAAGTCCTACTCACCTGCCGGCTGGACTACGGCAACACTCTCTATGTAGGAATTACCTCACACCTCCTGAAAACACTACAAACCATACAGAATTCAGCCGCCAGCCTCATCCTCGACCTCCACAAGTGGACCCACATCACCCCCCACCTCAAGAAACTCCACTGGCTCCCCATTCAGAAAAGATGTCAATTCAAGATTCTGATCCACAAACTGGCCCTACACAAGGACCAGTATACATCAACCAAAGCCTGAACTTCCACCATCCCTCCAGACACCTGCCTCCCTCTCCCAAACTCACACCCTCAGCATCTGCCAAAGCAACAGCTGAGGATGCTCCTTCTCCTACCTCGCTACGAAGTCCTGGAACGACCTCCCCTTCACCTTCGGACCTCAACCTCTCTGCTGGCATTCAGGAAAGGACTCAAGACCTGGCTGTTCAACTACCCCTCCCCCCCCCCCCCCACTCCAGCAGCAGGATTCTCGGCACCTGGATACCCTCTCAGGTGATTAGCCTTAAGAATCGAATTAGAGAAAAGGCTGCATTGTGATATGAACAAATAAAGAAATTACCCGTAAAAGTTTCAGTGTAAGGGACAAAATATTACTACTCTGCAACAGAAAAAATAGAGTTTTCTATTTTTAGCTACAACCTTAACTTTCCCCATGCCCATGAGCCGCTAATGACCTTACACAATGTATCCACTTACAAGTGCATACACATACCTCACACCCACCCACAATGACACTCACTCACACCCATTTATTCATAAGTGCATATACATACACCCATCCATTCCAAAGCATATTGATTCACAGCCACCCATTCACAAGCTGATATACTCACAACCACCATTCACAAGCACATGTGCACACACATTTGTACACACCCATCCACATGCGTGCAAATACATATACATTCATACATAAATGCACACACACCTAAACATTAAAAAAAACAGCAGACTACAGTAGAAGAGGCAGGACCAGCGGGTGGTGAGAGGGGAAGCAGAAGGCCCTGGAAGGAGCTGGATGCTAAAGGAGAGAAGGGAAAACTAGATCCTGCTGCCTCCTCTCATTAGCTAACCTTGTCATGGATCAGGCAATGAGAGGAGGACCTTCCCTAACTCTTCACAGAGTGGGGACAGTGAGACTTGCTGACCTCACCTCACGCTGTGACAAGGCGTCATTGATAAGACATCGAGTCTTTGGCACTTCAGGACTTAAACCTGAAGTGCCCAGGGCTGGCTATTGATGTGCTCCCTCTTGTCACACGGGGACGGACCTCACAGGGCTTTGCCTGGCTAATGAAAATACTGCCTTCAAGGCGGTGAAATCTTCAGCCCGGCAAAGCTTGGCTTACCCTGCCAGGCAACTGTGCATTATTGCATGTAAATGCCAGGATGCCAGACATGATCAGTGACTGTCAGGCCAAACTGTGCTCAGCCTTACAGACATTTCTCAAGCTTTGGAAAATGGGGAGCGGCTACGGCATGCCAGCGCGTAGCTGCGAGTGACCGTTGCTCCTCCCCCAGCCTTCAGACCACTCTCACCTTAAATGGACGGCACATCAGCAATGAGATCGTAAGGTCTCTACAGGTGGCATACCCGAGGTCTGGGCGATAATTACCGGGAGCGGGATTCCGCGCCTCCTTCCTCGCTCCGGTGGTGAATGGATGCTGACAGCTGACGGCTAAGGACGGCGGCGGTGGAGTCAATGAGGAACGCTTTCGACAGGTGAGCCGGTCAAGTGCCGGTGAAGTGCCATGTCCGTGGGAGAGAGGAGGAGGTAAGCCCCCTACAGTCTGGCAAGCGGTGTGTGGCAGCGGTTTTTTGCGGGCTGTGTGGGGCTGTAGTCCCAGCAAAAGCTACAAGCTTGGATATTTTTTAATGTTCTTGGGCATTTCTGGAGTCGGAGTTTAAAGGGAGGGCAGGCCCTGGGGCTGGAGAAAAATAATATATAATAAAAATCTGGAAGTGCGCCTGAAGGGGAGAAAGGGAAGTTGCTCATTTTACAGTGTGGACGGGGTTTTTTTGATCCCCTCTCACCCCCTTGCCAGAGTATTACCTCAGTATTCCCTGGAACTACAGTTTAAGGAGGCTGCTTATTCCACTACTGTGTGGACAGAGGTTCTGGATATATAAAAGAGCTGGGCTGGGACATTGGAGTACTGAGCACGATTCTGGATTAACTCTGATAGCTCTGATAGCTCAAACCTGGGAGTTGTTGCGGGAAGAGGTCCCTGCTTTCAAAGGCAAAAATGGGAAAGCATTTAAAGCTGCCAAATCTAATGGCCAAAATAGATTCAGCGGCGGGCTTCTAAGAAAAAAAGCAGCTAGCTCAATCGAAGGCAGCATCAGCCGCGGCAAGAGCGGAGCACAATTTAAAAGCACGACCTGGCTCTATCATAAATTCTAGCTCTGAGGAGGAGTTGCCAGAACCTAACCAGAATTTCGGTGTGAGGGACCCAGCTACAGAGAAGATAGTGCAAGGAGGGCCGGAGGAAGGAGTAAGATCAGAGGAAGAACGGGCTTGATGATAAAATATCAGAAAATCTTGATCCAACGGTTGGGGCTCGGGAGGATGGAAAGAATAATACAAAGGAGTATCCGTTATTTTCAAAAGGCAAAGCATCACTGGTCACTCAGACTGCCTCGGCGAGATTACAAGGCCCTCTTGATGGGACACAAACTAGTCCCTTTCAAAATGTGCAACTTCCTGCAGGACAATCAGCTACCCTAGAACAAATGGGCGCACAAAGTTCCCTTCAAAAGGACAACAACCTTTCCATCGACTTGCAGCTGCAGGATCAGGCGTCTTCATCATTTCCACAGCCACGACTACAGCCGCCTCTACAGGATTCAGCACTTCCACAAACGCCACCACAACATCAGTCCCAGTCGCCAATAGGACAGCAGGGGCAGCAAGCGTGGATCCAGAAAGAAATTCGAGGGCCCCAATGCAGCCCGTCTGCACAACTTCAAGAAAAATAAACTTTCCTACAATGCGATATAAAAACCATGCGGAATCTCATTTTAGATGAGATAAGAGAACTCAAGACATCTCAAGCAAATGAAATAGCCTCTCTTCACCAGCGCCTCTCAAAGATTGAAGAGGCAGTGGGCAGTTTTCCAGTAAGGATACAAGAGGCGGAATCAAGGATTGCACATCTTGAAGATCAAATGAACACCATGCAGCAGCAAGTGAAGGTAGTAACAAAGGAGAAAATTTCACTTGAGAGTAAACTTGAGGAACTTGAAAATCACTCGTGGCATGCAAACCTGCGCATAGTTGGGGTCCCGGAGGGGAGTGAAGGGTCTCAAACTCTTCATTGGGTCGAGACTTATATCAAGAAGAGCGTCCTGCCTGAATTCACTGGAGATCTCACCATAACAAGAGCACATCGGGTGCCCTCACACCCTCTGCCGAACTCAAAACTACCATGAACAATTTTAATTAACTTTGCTGATGACCGTATAAAAGAACAGATACTATCCAAAGCTATCCAGCAGATACAATTTTCGATTAATGATGTATCTAGTTGTCGGATCTTTGCTGACATGTTGGCTGCTGCCGCACGTCGGCGAAAAGAGTTTGTTAAATTGTTATATCTTTTCAAGGCACAGGGCGCTCAGGCTTCAATAGACCAGCAGTCGAAGCTAGGGGTCCTAGTGAGAGGCAAGTTTCACATGTTTGCGAATATAGAGGAAGCCCAAGACCTGCTGAGAGAGTTCTCTTCCGTAAAATAGAGATAAGATGCATTAAATGCAAATGTCAGGGGTGGTTTGAGGTAGGGGTCACCCAGGGTGCAGCACCAAGGCACCCCATAGGAGAGGCATTTGGGGAGGGTGGAGACGGGACAGCGAGCCTTTTCCCATCTCCTGGGGAGGGTTAGGTACGGGGAGCTGTTGGGAGCAGGTGGGTTCGGGGTGCAAAGAGGAAGAAAATGAGCAGAATCACAGGGGTGAGGCGGTGGGAAAACAGTTTATTGTGCTGATTGGATTCTTGCAATACTTGGGTATGAATTATAGAAAT
Organism: Calotriton arnoldi; assembly: GCA_963921515.1. Taxonomy (NCBI): domain Eukaryota; kingdom Metazoa; phylum Chordata; class Amphibia; order Caudata; family Salamandridae; genus Calotriton; species Calotriton arnoldi. The sequence continues at coordinate 1,365,355 of CAWUFW010000426.1, read as the reverse complement.
GGAATTTAAATGTCGGATAATTTCGGTCAATGTTAACGGTGTGCTGAACAAACAAAAGTATAGAGCGATAATAAGGTGGTTAGTTGCCTTTTCACCCCAATTTTTTTTTCTTCAAGAAACTCACCTGAAAACCAATACTCCAAAGCTTTTTATATCTAAATAGTTTTCTAAAGTTTTTTTTGCGTCAGCAGGGATGGCAGTAAGGGGGGTTGCTATATATTTTAGTCGGGGTGGATTGGAAATTTCTCCAAGTACAGAGGAATCCACAGGGTCGATTGCTATGGGTCACGGCAAGCCTAAATGGGAATACTTTAAAATGTATTAATTATTATGGTCCAATTTTTGATGACCCTACATCTATGGCCAAGATCTATGAGATAATTAGAGGGGCTATAGGACAAATTATTTTTGGAGGGGATTTTAATTATATTCAGGACTTGACTAAGGATACTTCGAATAAAAATAAACAGCTGAAGCCGAAGACTAAAAAAGTAATCGATGTAATTACACAAGATTATCAGTTAATTGATCCATGGTGTAGAGTCCATCGGGAAGAACGAGAATATACTTGCTATTCCCGACAATTTCAGTCAGCTTCCCGCATTGACTTTTTTTAAATATCTCATTCTTTGAAATATTTAGGATCAGAAATGGGGGCTAATTCATTTTCAGACCATTCTTTGGTCAAAGTAGAAATAAAGATAGACAAGGCTAGGAGGACGAGGTCCAGGTGGCAGATGGATCGACTCCTTCTTTCAAATCAACAATGGGTAGACAATACAAGAAAATGGATTTTGTATTTTTTTAATATCAATAAGGGTACAGCGGAACTCTTTTCAGTATGGGGGGCCTTTAAGGCTGCAGTTCGCGGGCAGCTGATCGCCTTTATGGCTGCACAGTCGAAAACTCAGAAGACTCATATAGATGAACTCCAGTTGGCGGTTGATTCTGCCTTGCTCCAGAAAAATGCCTCCTTAAGAGGAAGGGAGCCAGTGGGAGGGCAGCTTGAAAAAGCTAAGCAGAAGTTAAAGGAGTTTTTTCTTTTAGAAGAAATTAATAGTTCCCGGACATTCCAGCAGTGAGTCTATGAAGAGAGCCAAATGGCAGGCAAGCTGCTGGCCTGGTCTACTAAGGTTAAACGGGAAGCAGCCCTAATTACCAAAATAATAGAACCCAACTCAAGAACTCTGGTGACTGATAAGGAAAAGATTCCTCAAGTTTTTCTGCAGCATTAAGAGCAGTTGTATGCGACTAAATATATGGTGGAGCAAGAGGCAATTCAACAATACTTTGGGGATATCAATCTCCCACAGCTAGTGAATAGCCAGGCAGAGAAGATTCAAGTTGGCATTTCAGCAGCTGAAATTCAGCTAGCACTTGCCTCAATGTCGGGAGGAAAAGCGTGCGGTAACGATGGGCTGCCAACAGAATTTTATAAAGTCTTTGCCAAGGAATTAACACCTTTTTTGGTGGAGATTTTTAATCATGTGAAAATGGGTGGTCTGGTTCCTATAGCCATTAAGGCTTTATTAAGGCATTATTGTTAGTTTTGTAAAGAAGGGGAAAAACCCCAGAGATGTTAATTCGTATAGACCAATTAGTTTACTCAATTCAGGCTCTAAAAGTTTAATGAAAATCTGGGCCAGCGTTTTACACCTTTGGCACAAAAAGTTATCCATAAAGACCAGACAGGGTTCATTGCAGGGAGACTGATGTCCACAAACACAGGGTTTTTAGTACAGGCACTTGAGTTTTTTAACAGTAACCAAACTGCAGCTCTCATTATGATGGTCGACGCAGAAAAAGCGTTTGACCTAGTGAACTGGGATGCCCTTTTTTTGGCCTGGGTAGGTATGGGATTCCCTCCCAGGTCATAAAAATGCTTTGTAATATCTATCAAGGGGCACAGGCACAGGTGTTTATTAACTCTAATCTAGCTGGGATAGTCAATGTAAATCGGGGGACTAGGCAAGGGTGCCCACTTTCCCCCGTGCTTTTTACCTTTTTTATCGACCCTTAGCCACTAGAATTCGCCACAATATGGAGATAAAAGCACCAATACCAGGAATGGCCAAACTGAAGTTGTTTGCGGATGACATTATCCTATATCTTAGTCCGGCAAGACAGAATATTGATTTAATATTAGCCAAATTTACACAATTTGAATTAATTGGAGGTAACAAAATTTATTGCAACAAGACTGAGATTTTAACAATGAATACTTCGAATGATTTTCTTCCCGACTATTTTAAACAACAAGCCCTTATTCCCAATCCAATCCGATATTTAGGGATTTATATCACCAGTCAATATTCCCGAAATTTATAACTTAAATTATGAAGTTACGCGGAAAAAAATTATAAAGCTGTTAGAAGAATGGTCATTACTACCGCTTACATTGATAGGCCGTGTGGCTCTTATAAAAATGTCCATTTTACCTTTACTTATTTTTTTGTTCACAAATGTCCCTATAAAAATTAATATGACCTATTTTAAAGAGTTAGAAACGATTTTTAGAAGGTTTGTTTGGAATAAGAAGGCTCTGAGAGTAAAACTCTCAGTGCTCCAACTTGACATCAGTCAGGGGGGGCTTGCACTCCCTCAAGCTCGTACATACTATGAAGCAACCTTTTTAGATTTAATAGCCCATTTACTTGACCGTAAGGGATCCGTCGATGTTTTTTTTTTTTTTTAGAGAAGATGGTGCAAGAAGCTGGTTCACAGATTCTGGTATTTTTGAAAACAGCTAAACTCCCCAAAAAAACGAGGTATAAGACCTTGCAGGAGTACAATTATAGACTCCAGACTTTTTACTCAAAGCAGGCTTGCTCCACAGGATTTTTTTTCTTAAAATTAGCTGAATGTAAGAGCTTGGGCCTCCAAATTCAGAGCAGCCATCTAAGGTCCTGGCACAATTGGGGATTTAAAGAGCTAGGGCATTTTTTAGTGGGGGGTAGAGGCATTACTTGGCAAGAGATCCAAGCGAGGTGTGGCGACCAGAGTAAGCCTCTTTTTTTTTTTAATACATTCAGATTTTGCAACTACTAAAAAAGTGCAGTCTCTCACCTTGTTCCGGCCCAACTCCACCTGTGATTATCGCTCAATTTAGAGCAAAGCTGAGAGGGGTGGGCAATTGGTATCGCTGTATACGGTCTCAAGGGGAGCCAATCATGGTCAATAAACTCTTAGAAAAAGTGACCCAGGAGACACAATGCAGGTTCTCAAATCGGGATTGGCAAGTGATCGCACAGCTAGGCAGTAAGGCCCTAAGAGCGGCTAATTTTAAAAGAATGGCATTTTTGTTGCACTGGATGGCATATTACACTCCCCAAGCTCTTCACAAGATACGCCCGGAATTAGAGAATAAATGTTTTCGCTGTCAGAGGCTAGGCGAGGGAGGTTGGCTCCATATTTTTTTTACCTGCCCAGAGCTAGGACAATTCTGGGAGAGGATCTTTTCGGCTTTAAGCTGGGGAGTTCAGAAAAGTTTGAATCCTGATGCCGAGATTGCACTTTTTGGTCTTGTGAGCCAGAGGTACGAGATACTTACCTTCGGTAACGATGTATCTGGTAGAGACGTTGTCTAGCCGCAGATTCCTTAACTTAGAATATCCCCAGGCGTCAGACTGGATCCGGAAAATTTTGCGCAGCAGTACCTCTGCGCGGCGGGGGGCGGCGCCGCCTGGCTCCGCCCTGACGTCGTCCCCGGACAGGACATCAGTGGAGCCATATAGGACCCTCCCGGCGCGCTGACGTCAGTTTTCTTCGGAGGAACTTTTCCGCGCCACAACGCGGAGCCCCCAGCAAAACTGTGGGAGTATGGGAACAGTGTGCGAATAAAAAAGAAAAATGGTGAGAGAGAAAGAACCAAAGGGTGAGAAAGCACCATGAACGACAGTGAGAAGCACTGTCGACTGAAAGGTGTTGAAAAGGAAAGAGCAGAGCAATACTCTGAGAAGCCAATTCGCAAAAGCGAAGTGAATGTCACCCCTGAGGGAAATCGATCTATAAAAAGAAGACCGAGGCAGACGACAGAAAGTCTGCACCGGATGAAAGGAAATGAAGACGGCAGAACAGTATACTGAGAAGCAACCCCGCAAAAGCGAGAGAGTGCCCACTCCTGAGGCAAGACGGCAATAAATGAGCCGAGAGCGACAGGCAAAAAGCTCCAACCCATAGGATTAAGAAAAGAAAGAGGGAGACCGTGTCCCCTGTGAGAGAATTATCGGACTGAGGAACAGGCCAAAAAAGACGTGAAAACCAATTGACTGCAGGAGCGTCAACGGAGAAGGTGGGTGGAAGGGTAGAGAACACCAGTAGGCTCCATACTGGAAGAAACTGATGCGGAAAAACGCAGAAGGACACCTGAACCCACCGCCCCAGTATGAGAATGGGGGGGGAAACAGAACAAGTAAACCAAAGGAAGAGTCCAACGGGGAGCAAGGCGAAAACCGCAGCCCCGTAGAAGGACAAGCTACCCCAAAGGAGGCGAAAGCCGAAAACCCCACCTGAAAAGGTCCTCGCAGATCGGGGAGGATGGGTGGGCGTTAAGGAATCTGCGGCTAGACAACGTCTCTACCAGATACATCGTTACCGAAGGTAAGTAACTCGTACATCTGAAAGAGACATCTAGCCGCAGATTCCTTAACTTAGAATAGATACCAAAGCCATCCCCACTGGAGGCGGGTCTGCGACAGAACCCCACTAAGTTCCCAAGGGAACAGAAGTGTCAACCAGCTGACTAAACACAGTGGGAACAGCGCTGCCAGAATGGCCAACACCGGACCAGGATACTCCGGAGGAAGTGGCCAACAATGAGAGGCAAAGGCAGCAAAGACTGCCGAGGGCGGCAGGAAATCGCTGTTGGTCAACAGCGGAGAAAATGAGCACAAACCCAAAAGGGGAGTGTGGAATAAGAGTGGACACCTGCCGTAGCCGGAGAGGAACCAATGCAGGATGTGAGGGATCCACAGGATCTGATGGACCGTTGAAAGAGGAAGGTCTAACTAGGGTACAAGGACGTACCGAGTCCGAGAGCAGGAAGGCCATGCATGACAGTGAAAGAAACACTGTGAGAGTGGAAACAGCAGCAGGAAGATGCTGACGACGCCCAAGATGAGTCAGTGTTACAAGAAACACAAGACCTGCCATGCACCCGTTACGCAAAAGGGCGGACAGCCCAAGGCAGAAAAGAACGGTAACAACCAGTGCCACGCACGTGGGTAACAGAAGTACACCAAAGAAACCGTATGTACCGCCAGAACCACACCATGGAAGGAGAAGGCCCCATGAAGCACCACGAGCAAAAGCTGAGACACAAGAGGGGCATGACCAGGCGCATTGTGTGAACGGCGCTCACGAAAAGTGAGGGACCAGAACTCGGCGACCACCCGGAGTAGTAAGCCTGTGGGAGGCGTGTGTGTGTGTAGCACACTGGTGAAAAAGAAAAAACACCAGAGCCCCAACAGCCACGCAGCAGCGGCACTGGACAGAACAATGCCCAGAGCGAGACGCAACAGCCACCGGCGGTGGAGCAGACCCACTGGCTATCGCAAGAGAGGCATGGAGGCCAAGCCAGTCGTGAGTTGCCCAGAATCACAAGATGTGGAGTCGACCCCGAGATCGGAACCTCGTTGTCCAGCTCGAAAATCGGCATCTAGCCGGGAGACCACATCCGCTCCCCTAAGACGCTCCATCAGACAACAATGCTCTGAGGAGAACGCCCCCGCTGAGAGCAGCAACCGCAGCCCGAAGGAAAGCACAACAACACCTGCGCGGAACGCAACAGGGGCATGAGAAACGGTGGCAGAAGAAGTGCCAAAAGCAAGGCACAAGACAAGGAAGATCATCCACGTCTGGAGCCAGAACCCCACCATGGAGAGCGAAGTCCACCATGAAAGGGCTACGCAGCATGGATATAGCAGAGTAGAACGAGGCAACATAAAGTTGCCGGAAAAAAACGCACCAGCCGGTGTCACTAGGGAGCAGGCATGGTACGCCGCTAGAACACAGAGGGATAGTGCCAAGCTAAATATCAGTGCTCGGGGACAACGACAGGGCCTTCCGGTAGGGCGGCCACAGATGGAACAGCCGCAGCGAAGAACCATGAGGGGACGGGAGGGATCAGAAAGCCCTTCCGTCCTGAAGAAAGGTATTGGGAAAATGCAGGCCAGCAGCCGACACCCAACAAATGGCTCGCAAGAAGGCCCCTGAAGGGCCCGCAGCAGCAGCGTGCAAAACATTCAGGCACAGCTGCAGGAGGACCTAGTGAAAGGGACCCCACAGAAGCGAACAAAGGCTACTGTAGGAGGAAGGCAGCTATACAATAGCAAACAAATACCCCACATAGGGTAAGTATCAACCCCAACCAGGGGCACCTCTGGAGCGTGAGCTCATAGACAGAGGACGTAAAAGTGTAACTTAGAAACCACAGGCTCCGAACACATAACCCGTGGAGGAAGGGTGCAACCGTAACCACCAGGCTATAGGAACTTAGAAGGATAAGCAGCAAATCTGCTGCATAAAGGAAAGAAAGTACGGCGAAGAGCCGCCCAGGCCATTCAGGTATTACAGCATGAACCCGGGCCCAACATGAAGTCAAGACAACAGAGCAGGGTGAGGACAAGGACCTCAACCGGAACAAAAAACTACGGAAGGTTAGACAGAAGGCGGCGAACCGCAGAGTCCGCATGTGCGTCAAACAGGGAGACACCATTAAAAGGCAAATCCCGGAGACTGTCACGGACATTGTCGGGGAAACCCCCGTCGCGCAGCCAGGCATGGCGGCGCAAGGCAACGGACCGCGCCATTGTCCTACCCACCGAATCGGTAGAATCAACGGCGGACCGAATCGCAAACCGCGCCATCTCTCTGCCTTCGTGAATGAGACGAGCCATGACAGCCCGAGGACACTCAGGAAGGGTAGGCAAAAGACACTCCACGGAGTCCCAAAGGGCAGAAGAAGCCCTGGCAAAAACGCAAACTGTGTTTAGAGCATGTAATGCAGAACTAGCGGACGCAAAAATGCCGCGTCCACATGTCTCCAGCCAACGAGACTCCCTAGTAGGAGGCTGCAGTAGAGGCGGAGAAGAAGGCTGCATGGCGAAAGACACCTGTACCACGAGGCCGTGAGCACTAGGCTGAAGGGACAAACAGGATGGGCCCCCAGGGGCCGGACGATGCCTATGCGCAATGGCCCTGTCGACAGCATCTCCGGAAGAGGGTCGCGCCCAAGTCCCGAGAAGGGCGTCGAACAACAAGCCGCTAAAGGGCAGCAAGGGCTCAAGATCCACTGCACCTTGGTGGAGGAGATCCAATAACGGATCAGAGGACAAGAGGACAGAAGGAGGGTGCAAGTGCAAAACAGCTGCCGCCCTGCGAACACCCCGTAAAAATAAAGCACCAGCTTCAGTGGGCGTCCTGGGGGGCGACAAGAGCCCATCTGTAGGGGACGGTTGCAAGCTAACACGTCCCCCAGCAGGAAGAATAAGGGGCCACTGCCCCCATGGCGACGGAGCCAACGGGCGTGGAGACAAGCCCAAGCACACCGGTTCTGTGTGCCCTGGAAGCAGAGAGCCAAGAGGTACAGGCGACCTTTCCGGCGTCCGTTCCAGCGTCGAACGACGCCGCTCCGACGTCGAAAGGCGCCGAACTGGCGTCGAAGCGACGTTGAGCTCCATGAGGGGCGACTCGGCTGGACGAGTGGGCGGCGACGTCTCCACCACCGAGAGGTGGGGAGAAAGTGCCTGAGGGCCAGGAGACGACAGGCATAGTGCCGCCGGTGCCGATGTCGACGCAGGGAGCTGCCAGGGGCTATGCGGGGACAAGGCAGAATGGCTCGGCATGGGGCTGGAACGCCTATCGGGGTTGGAAACCGACGCCGGCACAACTCCGGAGCCGGAGTCGAGGCATTCGGCCGGCGCCGAGGGCGAACCCGCCGGCGGAGACCCGAGCTGAATGCCGACCTCCACTGTGGAACCCGAAGGCGCACCAGGGAGTGGAGGTGACCCGAAGATGGAGTGCAGAGCCTGGTAATAGGCTTCTATCTGGGGTCGAGTCGCACCAGTACCCGGAAAGGGCGGGTAAATAGAGGCCGACTCCGGGGGGAACGGCTCCACGAGGGAGCGGGAACCATGGCCCCCACCGTCACGTGGAATCGAGGACTTCGACTTCCGTGACTTGTGCTTTCCTGTAGATCGACGTTCGCGGGACCGACTCCGGGAGCGGGCGCGGAGAGAAGAACCCACCGGAGAACGTCGGGGAGAACGTCAGGGAGACGCCGTGCGGGTCAACCGGGCGGCCAAGAGCTTCATCCGCCGCTCCCGTAGGGACTTCGGACGCATCTGCCGGCAGGCGTCACACTCCACGGAGTCGTGGTGCGACCCAAGACACCACATGCAAATGGCGTGCGGGTCCGACGCCGACATCTGGCGCGAACAAGTCTTGCACAATTTAAAGCCCGAAGGCATCGCACACTGTTCCCCGACGCCAACGACGTCGAAAAGGGCCTGAAGAAAAACAGGCCAGAGGAACAGCTGAATCCCGGATCCGCGTTGTAACGCGGAAAAGAAGGAAACTGACGTCGGCGCGCCGGGAGGGTCCTATATGGCTCCACTGACGTCATGTCCGGGGACGACGTCAGGGCGGAGCCAGGCGGCGCCGCCCCCCCCCGGTGCGCAGAGGTACTGCTGCGCAAAATTTTCCGGATCCAGTCTGACGCCTGGGGATATTCTAAGTTAAGGAATCTGCGGCTAGATGTCTCTATCAGATACAAAACCTTGGAATGTCGAGAGGGGAGGAGTCATTTGTAGCAATTGCCTCCCTTGTGGCACGTTCTCTGGTACTTCAAAATTGGAGGTCTCAAAAAATACCTACTTATTTGGAATGGTTGAATACATTGATTCGTACGAGGAAATTTGAGGAAGCATATGCCAAGAGAGTAGGTGCCAATAAAAGGTTTAATGCTGTATGGAAATATATGGGGAGGCTAGAGACCTTTACGGAGAAGTAGGGCCGAATCTATAAAAAAGAACTTTAGCACCGCACTTTAGTAACTGGTAGTTTGGAAAGTACTTTAGTAAACTGCACTGGCTGCACTTTTGGCAAAGGGTTCCTGGAAGATGGAATTTTTTACATCATGTTTAGATGGTAAATCAGCACATTGCACTTTAGAGGGAAATTTATCCATAAGAAACCAATGTTAATTGGACAGGAACAGTACATATTCATTAAATATTGTATCCGGCACTTTATACTTGTATGTTATTTCCGAATTGCACTTTGTCAAATCTTTTTCCAAGATTAATTTCTACCTTTATGTCTAGATGGTAAATTGGCATATTGTACTTTTTATTGGTCAGTTCTACCGATGGAAGCCAACGTTCATTTTATTGGAAGGACATATAGTGGTTAAATATGGCATGTTGCACTTTATGTATGTTGGTGTTTAAATTTTATGTATACAAGGATGCCTATTTATCAAATCGTTTGCAGCAATTCGTTGTACTCTCTGTGTTTCTGCTCAATAAAAAAGAAATTTTGAAAAAAAGAAAATGGAGGGGGCAGAGCCCTGCCAGCCATAATGATGGACAGCCCTTGGACTAAACCCCTTCCTCATTTGGGTTTGCATCAGAACACTTCAGCATTCAATCAATCAACCACTCACACTGAATACCTGCCAGCATCCGCACATCATCAGTGAGTCACCCCCTCGGGAGGGTCCTCATCTGTACTGCATCAAGAGCACAGCCAATGAAATACCATCTCATCTTGATGTCCTCAATAGTGTCACCTATGATTTCAACAGTTATGAGATCTATGAGGTCATTTGTGGCGGCATCTGTGGTGTCATCAATCATGTCACTGATAATTACACACTAACTTGGCCCAACGGCAATAGAGGGGTTTAAAGAAACACTATATTATATTACACATTTTTTTAATTAGCAGTGACAGATTAAGTGAGTATCCCAAGATCCCAGAATGTTTAAGCTGGTATCTCAGTTCCAACGTCTGCAGCTCTGGCTGTTAGGCAACATTTCCTCCCCAGTGATGAAATTAGTGATGTCACAGATTATGTTTCTGATGTCATCAGTGATATCACATGTGAGGTCATGTGCACTGTATGTGTTAGGGAGTTAGGCGTGGGTAGCTTTAGTAGAAAATGTGTACTTTTTCAGGTTAGGATTATGCACTTATCCCCCCAATTGAAATTTACTAATGGAATCCCTGCATTATGTGGATAGAAGAGTTGTTTACATAGGACGGGAATAATAAGCTGCAGTTTCTTCAGTGGATGGTATGGATTTCGTAGTGATGCACTTCAGTCGTCCCTTATGCTCACTATTTACAGGTTAGCAATGTGACCTTAGTTTCTGTGCAGACTACTCAGGACACACATGTACAGTGTATAAAGGCCTCTGCCCTCAGGGAATTCCACAAAGGTAGTGGCTTACAAACATGTTGAGTCCAGTATTCCGCTGTTTGGCATAGAGCCCCCTTCTGGCTGTGCTATGTACTTACTGTTTGCACCCTTGCCCTGTATGCAACATTGCGCAAAACATTGCCTACATTCCTCTACCGTACTTAATGCACACGTGACATGGGCTATAAGTACTCTGCACAGAGGTTAGCCTGTGGTAATGCTGTAAGCTGGTAATATCCTGTGTGCAGTACAAACTGGGAACAGTCGAAGTATGGTATGCACAGGTCATGGTGTGTGACCATGCCATGCAGTCATTACATAGAGGGTGTACCTATACCAACACTGCACAATGCATACAAGACAGTCTACAATTTTGCCCTATGCGCGGTACATTCACCTCAGCCATTATGTACAAGGGGTGGTCTGCAGGCTCTATCCATTTTGAACAGCCTACACCTTACCCCAATGCCTGGTGCATCCACTGAAGTCATTATGTTCCATGTGTGGTCTTTGGCCCCATCCACATTTCATAGGACAAAGCCTACTGCTTTTTATCCTCTGCATGGTGCATTCTCCGCAGCTATTATGCACCAGGTGCAGGCTGCAGCCCCAACCACATTTCATAAGAAACAGCCTACCGATTTACCCTATGCATGGTGCATACTCCGCAGCCATTATGTATCGGTGTGGCTGCAGCACCTCCACATTGCATAGGACACAGCCTTCAGCTTTACCCTATATGTGGTGCATTCACTGCAGTCATTATGGCGTGTCCACATGGCATAGGGCACAGCCTACCACTTTACCTCATGTACAGGCTCTGGGCTGTGGCCCCATGCACATTGCTTATGACACACTAACACTCCCCAGCACACATCATAGATCTGTGATAAAAACGATGAGTAATGCATAAACAGTAAGCATAATTTCCACAAAGATTACAGATACTCTCTGTTTCTTCTTTTGTTCTCTTTTATTTTTATTAATTCAGTAGTCTTCGCAGAATGACACAGTCGACACGTGTCTGTCAGCGTACATGGGAATAGTCCTGCGACTTTTCAAGGCTAAGTCTTTCAGTACGAACTCTATTTCTATGGTGATAATTCCAACCCACAGAGGGTGTCTGTATTCTGCAGCGTCCCAAGTAAAATTCCTATTGATCCAGTAATTTCATAAAGCTCTGGTGTAAACACATTACTGACGGCGTCCGTGAATGAGGACTACACAATTACGTGTTTACACCAGAGCTTTATGAAATTACTGGATCAATAGGAATTTTACTTGGGACGCTGCAGAATACAGACACCCTCTGTGGGTTGGAATTATCACCATAGAAATAGAGTTCGTACTGAGAAGACTTAGCCTTGAAAAAGTCGCGGGACTAATTCCCATGTACGCGACGAAACACGTGTCGGCTGTGTCATTTTGCGAAGACCTACTGAATTAATAAAAATAAAAGAGAACAAAAAGAAGAAACAGAGAGTATCTGTAATCTTTGTGGAAATTATGCTTACTGTTTATGCATTACTCATCGTTTTTATCACAGATCTATGACGTGTGCTGGGGAGTGTTAGTACATTTATGGGCTTAGGCTTCAAATTAGGGGAGGTTTGTGGTTCTCCTTACCCTGCAGCACCGCCACTTTAATAGAGAACTTTAGATTAATTCTCATGTGGATTTCTCCTGAGAGGCGCCAAAAGACCTAAAAAATACCACTACACGATTATTCTTGCTTATGACACAGCCTATTGCTTTACTTACTCCATGGTGCTTTCTCTATTTTTAGGTCGAGCCTACCAAACAGAGCAAGCTGTCTGCAGGCAAAAAGACCTAATGACAGCTTAAAATGGGCATAGAACCGCCCACTGCTTACCATTGGTTGGCTTTATATGCTGTGCAGCATTGCTGAATACCATTGGAAAAGCCATCAGGCCCCAAAGGCAAGAGCTATTGGCTTTGTCAATGCTTGTTTATTCAATGTCATAAAGAGCCTTTCCCAAGCCAAATTTCCTAAAAACCTCCTGTACAACTTTTAGAAGACAAATTGCACAGTAGCGTACTATTCTCTTGTACTCTTTTCATTTTCTTTAGAAATCTGAACATATCTTCTTGCTCCTTTTTGCTTCCATGCCTACATTAATGAACTCCCTTCGCATACAATATGTAAGTTTAAGCACAGGAAAATATTGGTAGCACTTTTTTGTTTTTACTATGTACAATCTAACTTTATCCGTCTTCCTATGTGGGTCTAGAACTGCACTAATTACTTCTGATGAGACATCATCAACTATGTGTATAGTGATAATACAACCTCATTGGGGGTCTGTCTTCAACATGACCCACGACGTATTTGGTGTTCTGGTGCATTAAGTCAACAAAACAGGTACGTTAAATATATGCCTCTAAGAGTTGAATTTTTAAAGCACATTCTAATTTAATAATAGACAAAGTTTTTGAATCTGTACAACAGAATTTTTTTTTAACACTGATGCACTAGTCAAACAATTAAATTACACTCATTTTATGGGTAAACGATTATTTTCGGAGATTCTTTTTTTCTAAGCACGTTTAAGTTTACAAGGACTTACCTGAACGCCATAATATGTCCATTGGCACAGAAACAGGCAAGGCAGAGACTGTTAGTCATGGTCACTATATCTCCACGAAGAACAAAAGAGGTTTCAGTGATATTGTGTTTGTGAATACAGTTCTGGGAGGGCAGTGCAATGACCTTGGCTTGCTTCTCTGAACATATCACTGCATATTGGTTTTCACTCATTTCCTGAGAAGAGGACGGGGAAACTGAAACTGGCCGTCTCTTTTTCGTTTTATCTTTTTCATCTTTGTCTTCAGGAACATTGGGTTCTCGCCATGATTCATAGGCTGGCGGGACCAAAGTTCCTACAGAGTCCAGGAACGCCATTCTCAAGATGGCTCCTTTTAGCCTCAATATGGTTCCTGCAAGATGAATGGAAAACATTACTACAACAAAGACCTAAGGAACAATAAATTGATAAGATTTGCCAGAGGGAACAACAAGGCTGCAAAATCTATCTTGGTTCATGTGCATAATTAAATATCACCCATCTAAAATAGCTTGAGCAATCCAGTAATCTGAGCTGCAACCTAGTTCTGTACCACCCATATTACAACAGACAGATGTTGATGTACTTTAGTAAATCGGAAACAAAGCAAGTATAACTTCTCTCTAATGTGTTGCGTCAAAAGAGTTACACTATTTCTAATCTATTAATGTGTCCTGTGTCACTGCACCTACATAGTCACTCAAAATGAACAACCCACAAGTATAACTCATCCACTAGAAAATTAGGGCAAAAGAGTGGCTAGAGGCTTGAAGACATGTTCCAGCTAAGCTCCCCAGGAACGTCGCATGGAAATCCACACCAAGCAAAGCCGAACGCCTCCTTAAGATATCATTAGTTCCCACTTTGTGCCGAGATCAGGACCACAGAGACACTGAGAAAAGCGGACCTCAACAATTTGAAAAGCAACAGTTAGGATAATGAGATTTATGGTCCAAACCAAGGTTATATGCTAATATGTTTTAAAAGTATTAACTAACTAACATTTAAAAGCTGTAAAAGGAAAAAATGGTGAAAAGGGAAAACAGAACACAAGACATTACTTACCTTGATAGCGTTTTCTGACGAACACTGTACCTTGCCATGCATTACTCATCTAAAAGTGGTGTTAGACTGGATCTCTACTCAAAATCACCCTGCTGATACTGCCATTCACTAATCCTCAGACGAACAGAGATGGTAGGGAGACGAGTACACTCTGGGAAGGCAGAGCACTCAGCAGAGAAAGCATTCCCGAAGGCAAAAAACGTGTTCTTCTTCCTACAGATTCCTCTTCTATAAAGATCACCAAAGCGGTAAAACACGAAGGAGAGCGATTCTGGCTGCTACATACACACTCAGCCAACCCATCACAACAACAAAAAAACAACCTCAAATCAAAATCCAAACAATGTTTTGGACAAAAAATGGGTATAACCATTAGCCATCTGGCAATTACACATAAATCTCTCTAAAGTACTAGGCTCTTGTTGAGTGCAGTCTGATGCGGACTGGGAGGTCCTATTTTGCCAGCTAACAATCCACCTGGATATCTTTTCCCTTATCAATTCTTGATCTTTATTTGTATGAGTCGAGAATGATCATTTGTTGCATGGTTCCCCCATGTTGTACTGTCCCATTCTGCTGGCTTTAGAACTCTGTCTACTTTACCACTGTTAAACAGTAATAAAGTTCCTGTATTTTAGTTCATTGTAAATGGTGCATAAAAGACACCTATGGCTTGGAATGTTAAATGTAATACGTTGGCTGCAATGTAACCTTACAGTACCCACAAGTGGGACACGGCTACCAGGAGCACTAATGTGCGTGCTCTCGTTGGACTGCAGTTTAAAAGCACTGCAGGTACACGTGGCAGGGAAAATTGTCCGTGCCATGTAGCCAGGTCTATTGTTATATTCATAAGACCCCACTAAAGTGTGCCTATCAAGTCCACAGGGCTGGGTGCTGATGTATACAAATAGGACACACTACATTTTGGGTTTAGTGAACCCTCACAGTGAAATAAAACCCAGAAGCGAATTACACTGTGTATGATGTGCTTGATTTTCCCATGAAGAGGCCTAGGTGTGATTAAAATAATTATTCTGCATCTATGACTGAAATAATGTGAGAGAAATAATTCAATGCCATTTTTCACTTCATTTTCAAAATCTGATTTAACAGGGAAATCAGATTTTTGATAACTTCAATGGAAAATTAACTTTATAAAAGGTTACTTTAGGATGCATGAAACAGTTCTAAGCCCTCACCCCACCCTAAGGGTGGCATGCATCATCACAGGACTCTTCCCCACATAGCTAGCTCAGGGGAATAATTCAACCCTATAAGGAGGCTGAGATTTTTCTGCCCAAGACAAACGCCCACAATTTGGCCAATGGTGATTGTACTGTAGGGTCCAAGTTTTAATAAGTGAAGGTATACTTAACAGGACTAGTCCACTGAGTGGGCAGATGCAGACTCGGGGCAGCGGTCGCTCAAGAGAACAGATTCAACAATTATCCAACCTCCATGTAGGGATGCAGATTCACTCACAGTTAAGGTATCCTGGGGATGGTAGATGCCCCTCCCATCCCTGGACTAGTCTTTCTCAGTTTACCTTCACCTATTGAAAATTGCACCATAGGAGACAGTTGCACACAGACGTTACTCTTACAAAGAGGGACATGGTCCTGAAAAAAGCTCACTGACCCACTTGTAGGCAGTCCTATTGGGCAGAAACATATCAACCTCAGAATAGGGTCGAATTATTCCTTTATTTTTTTAACCTACATACTGGAGATAGAAATAGAGCTACATGTAGTTTAAACAGTTTTCTCCTTTTGCCCCTTAATTTTCACATAGTAGGCCACTTTTATCCATAAATACACACATAGGGACAACAAGAGCTCCCTCAAACACTACGGTAGTAGGCCACATTTGCACAAACATCTGAGCAATCGGAGGGGCCCTATGATGAAGCATGCCACCTTTTAGGACAGCGAGGGCTTTTGTCCTAAGAAAGGAACACCTCAGTCACATCTAAACAGATAGAAATATTTATTGTCATACCTTTATACATGGAGTACTTCCTGTGTTTTGTTTACATTTAGGAAGATGTACTCTGGGGTTTGTATGTCCTTCTCTCCTCTTGGTAAGTATTTAAAACCAGTCCTGCCGCTCATCACATCTCACAAGTTGAAAAGCGCATCCTTGGCTGGTAGAATTAACAACCCTTGCTTAGAAGACAAAGGCCTGTCTCTGAGCTCAGGAAGGATAGGGTGATGTTAATTCCTAGCCACTTAGGAGGGTTTTGCTATCTGGGAGTGTACAGGAAAATCTGGCAGAACAATGGACAGCCTTGACACGTCTTCTTTTCAGTTGAAGATGCCAAATAGCCCTCTTCCTATTCAATCCCAGGACACTCCTAGATGGCCAGGCTCGAGAAACAGCCAGAAAGAGAACCAGTTTGTACCCTATCAGGTGGGTAGAGAACTCATCTACATAGGAGAATGGCTAGAAAGCTGAAGAGAGGCCAGTTGGGTGGGAGGAGGCTTTTGTCATTTTGAAACACTGGCTCCTGGGTAATTTTTCAGTAAGACAAAAGGAGGTGAGCACAGTGGAGAAAGGAGCTAGGATTGGGTACGCAAGATTCTCCAATTACTGGTTATTGCAGAGAATAAATCTGACACCTCAAACACCACCTCACAGAACATTCCTGGGAGCCCGGAAAGAGACGCCTGAAGAAGGCCCTGCTGGGAAAAATGAAGACTGCTGATCCCTGCTGGCACCCACAGATCTCCAAGGGTCAAGTGGCTGGCTGCCTGTTTGCCTGCTTCAGGGACACAAAAAGCAGGACTCTTAACTCCAAGAAGGCCCAGGTGACCAAAGAGGACTGGACACTGCAAGAGACCTAGCTGGAGAGGTATCTGATGCCTACAAGTCTGCCCTGAGGACTGTAGGGATGAAGTACTGACTAGAAGGAACTTTATCTGCAAATGGAGAAAAGTGGGACTTGGTATTTTTATAAACATAACCTCTGAAGGTCTAATTTTAACAGGGGGTAACCTGTTTGGGGCATCCGACCTCGGATTCATTGCAGTCAGCCTGTGATCGCACCTAGATACCAGTCAACCAAAAGCTGTTGTTTTTTAAGGCTGGGAATTTTAGTGTGTTGTTTTCTGGACTTTAAAATGATTGATACTGCTTAAACTTACATTAATTAAATATTGAATTAAAAATTAAGTGAATAGTGCTGTAGCATTTTGTATTTGGTTCTATAATAAATGCTACATTTTTTATTTAAATAAAGTAAATAAAGAAATGAAAATTATTTTTATTAAGTTAAAATTAAAAAATACATTTCCACCAATAATCTTTGTCTCCTAGTAGCTCCTCTGATCACGATTCTCCAGATTAACAATGCCCGCATGAACGTCTTTTTGCTGATCTGTCATATGTTCATTTTGTTTAGATAAGTGAAGAGGCTGCCATGCTGCTATGTAACCCTGTCTGCTTACGCTCATTCCATTGCTGCAACTGAGAAAAGTTGAAAAATAAAGTGGATTAAAAAAAGAAAGAATGTGACAGCATCACAAAGTGTCCTGCTACAATGATTCTACTGAGCTTAAATGATTCAGTATCACAAAGATATGCATAGCCTGGCAGTGAGCATCAGTAAAATTAAAGAGGGTATTGTGTGAATTATGAACAAACAAGCGACTGCCTGAAAGACGAGTAAAAGCTGAAAATGATTCACTCACTGTACAGTGAATGCTCTACACCTTTTTCTGTGGAGGAAAAGAATGACCTTGGATGGTACTTTGTTGAATCTAGTTGCTCGTCTGAATTCTATGAAGGTCTTATACATTTAACAAAAAGTAAAACATGTTAAAGAGGTCATCTTTGATCTGCAGGTGGCTTGCTGGTCTAAAAGAGAAATCAAATGTCACCATCTAGTCATCTAAATTCAGTGTATGCTGGAACAGCGCCCATCAGTATCCACCAGTTTAGTGAATACACTTAAAATAAGGTTTTTTTGTCACCAGAGAACTTGGAGCAATGTAGGGGTGTTCGAGGCTTCTACTGCTCCCTTTCTCTAGCTGTATTAACAACTGATGAGGGTGCTGCTCCTGGGATCTGGTGACACTGCCCACAATATCAGCAGCAGCTGGACTTTTTGGTTTCTTTGCTTCGTTTGTGGGCCTGACCTCATAATGCATGACCGGATTCGAGTCTTTAGTCACTATTCTCTACTTCTTTTTTGAGCTATGGAGAAAAATATCTTTGGACTCATTGCATAGAAAACTTTTGAGGAACTGTTAGTCCTGCTTTGAGGTTTTTACCAACATCTATTTCTGTTTTCTTTGGTTTGTGTACACACACCTTCAAGGGGCGCTTAGCAGGGGCGGCTCCTCCATTTAGCAGAGGAGCATCGCCCTATAAGCCCCAGACCTGAAAAATAAAATTGTAATAAAGTTTATTTATTGCCATTTTATTTTTCAGCAACCCATCCCGAACTGAGTGTTAGGACGGGGCAGGGCCATTGCTGTTAAGTGGCAGTAGGGAGCTGTGTGCTAAAGTTTGACATGCGCATGTCTCTTTGGCCAGCTGTCTTGGGACGGTCAGTCAAACATGCACATTTTAAACCTCTCTAAACCAGCTGTCATAGACAGCTGGGTTAGAGAAAGTGCAGGCCTCCAGTGGTCCTGAGAGCGCTGAGTGAGGCCGCTCCCTCCAATGCTGCCGCTTGTCTCATTCTGGTGAGAACAGCGCCAGACTGGTTAGTTGAGCTGGCTGGGTATCGCATTGGAGCCTGTGTCGACAAGAGAAGACCCGAGCGAGAAGGACGTCACACAGCAAGCCAGGAAGCTAAGTCTATTTTATTCATTTATTTATTTTGTGTGCCCCCACCTCACCACCCTCGGTACATGCCAGCCGCCACTGACGCTTAGTCGCATTTGAACCTTTTTGGAATTATGCAATTAATTGCATTTAAATTGCAAGTATGCTTTATGTCATTTTATATTTTCGATAGTCCTTATAAGTAAATTTGTTAAATATTACCTTTCGACTTACTGTATATGGAAGAAATGAGGAACTGTTAGTGTTTCAACAGGGAAGTTGCGTTGTTTTTTAACCGTTTACATCAGGCGCTGCTTGAGTATGGAGTTTCCATACCACTCTAAGATTGTCTGTGGATTACTGTAATTTGCCAGTCCCAACACCAACAATAAATTTCACCCTGGATGATACGGCCAGAGCTACTTTGATGGTTATGGTCTTCGATATGTGATCAAATTATGGCACCATGCAGTAGTGAGCTAATTAAATTACTGGTAGTAAAAATGTAATCAATAACGGATGAGATGCCCCTGAATGTGGGTTACTCAGATCACTAATGCAGCCACATCCATCACGTTATGCAGATCAAGTGAACAGAGGAAGGACTGTAGCTCCTTACCTCTCTAATCAAATCCCTCTAGAGCTTAATTATCATTCTCTAACTTAGGGTGGGGGGAGGGACAACTTTGCATTAAAATCCACAGCCAGACACAAGTGCGCCTGGAGCCCTTCATCAGTTGCTTTACTCAAAAGAAAACCAATGTATTTAAACAAACCAGGAAACCTCAAGTTTGGAATATTATCAAAATAATTGTTATAGAAGTCAAAAAAATACAAGGTCATGTCCCCCTTGTGAGAAGCTGGCTTGGTATATGGTGCACACTTATGTAAGTGGACAACCTGCACCAATCCAGACAACCCTTATGTTGATTTTATTGGTCTTAGACAAGCTTAGAAAGCTCTCTAAGTGGTAGCTGTGGAGAGCAGCCTTCAGGCTTAGTCCAGAAGGGGTGTAAAGCAGCTTGTTTCACCAGAGCATAATCTTATTGATATAGATTAAGTGAAAAAGAACCACACAGTGTATTTATAAAAACTATGTATTTATTATAAGACACTCACTAACACATACAGATATCCACTAGCCGGAGATATACACAATACACACAATACCAAAAGAAACAGGTAAGTAGCACAAATACACAGTGGTCACCAGGGGGAGACCAAACAATATACTAAAATAGTGGTATTGAACCACGACTCAAGTCAAGACTATACCCAGAAGAGTTAGCAGTGCCGGGGACCCAAGGAACCACCCAAGGTAAGTAACCAGAAACCCCACGGAGGCCGTGTGCAGTGTGAGAACACGACCGCGGGCTCAATACAAGTTAATGGGTAAGGTGCTGTTGCAATTTTAAAAAGAAGGACCTTTCCCAGTGGACCCTAAAGAAACCCCGTGGAGGACAGAAGGTTGCAGAGCCACCACACCCGTGGATACCCTAAGACCCAGGATACCTACACCAGGGAAGCTGAGTGCATAGGTGTGAAGTGGTGTCGGAAACTGCCTTCAAACTCAATGGAGGACTTCGGGAAGATGCCGCTGCTGGGAAAGGTGAAAGTGTCTGGTGGAACCCAAAGGTGGATTTAAGATGAAAGGTACCTGCAAGCAGAGGGGACAGAGTCTATGCCACTCAGGAGTGACCAGGAGGCTCGGAAGACAAATGTCCACCGATGTCGAGTGTTGCAGGAGAAGTGACGATGACCTTGGAGCTGCAGGCGACGCTGTGGAAGACCAGGAGCAGTTCACTAGCTGTCCCATGTTGGATGTCGAGAGTTGAGGGGTCGGTGTCCGTTGAGTGCACCAACAAGCCTAGGCAACTGCAAACAACGTGGAAAGCGAAGAAGGAGCAGTGTCGGGTCCAGCAAAGTCTAGGTGACTCACCACAAGCAAGGGAGTCAGGGCAGGCCCCGAGCAATCAGGGGAACCTGCTGAAATCAAAGAAGACCCTCAAGAAGACCAACAGGCCGGAGGCACTGGAGTCGCAATAGGACCTCGAGCAGCTCACCAAAGATGCAGGCCCACGATGCAAGTGATGCGGTGAGGACGAAGATCTTGGTCACATGAGATGCTTGAGGTTGGGGCTACTTGGAGCCCGAAGATCTTGGTGGAAGGAAGTCAACAAGCCTTTGCAACTGCAAGTCGGCACGGTGCACAGGAGTTCGGTTCCTGCGGCTCCGATGAGGGATACTGGCCTCAAACTTGGTGAGAGGGCAAGGCAGGCCTCGAGGGATGTGAAGAACCACCACCTGTGTTGCTGAGCCTTTCGGAGTCCGTGGGAGCCCAGGATCAGCAGACCGGTCAGCTTAGTTGCGGTGCCTGCAGATGCAGGGAAGTGACTCCATCACTTCAAGGGAGATTCCTTCAGGTGTCTTTTATTCCCACAGGCCTTGGACGGTTACAGTATGGAGCCCAGGCACAGACGTTGCAGCAGACGAGTAGGACGTGGTGATCAGGAGTAGCAGGAATTTTCCCAGTTGCAGCCTTGATGACCAGAGAGAAGTCCAGAGTGCCCAGGTGGTCGAAGAAGAAGTGGCGTCTAGAAATGAATCTTGTCCACGACGAATCTAGGGACCCACCCTCCGGTAAGCCCTTAAGTACCCTAAGGAAAGGCTTGGGATGATTCAGGGTTCCCGCCAAGGGGAGGGGTCGGACAGTGGGGAGGTTACACCAATGTCCGTTGTCCAGTTTTGCGTCAGAGCGGAAGCCAACGGCTCCCTGAGCTGGTTTGAACTAGACTATGCAAGGAGGGCACCAAATGTGCCCCTCAAGCAGACTGAGTGGCGCTGGCAAGCGCTCCCACCAGGCCCCAATATGCTAAACCTTGTCTGAGAGGTGGTCACACCTCCCTGTGACAGGATACCTATTGTTCTGCCTTCCCCTGCTCGAGCTTGGCTCAGCAGTAGGAGCGCAGAATCGTGTCTCTGGTCGGTACCAGCCATATTGTGCTGTCCGGGTCTAGAAGACTAGTACCGGGGCACTGAGGGCCTCCCGGAGGAGCTTTACAGTGCATGGAATCATACCTCCCACACCGTTTACGGTGTGGGTGTATGATTCCGACATGTTTGATATCAAACATGACAGGGTTCGTTACAGCCAGTTTAGAGATGGTCATCACGTAATGACGCATGGCCACTTTATGTATCGTAATGGCTGATGCACTTACAACCCGGGAGAATGGACTCCGAAGGTTGTAGGGGTGTCCTGCTCATGCAGGGGCACCCTCACACTTAGATCTGAGCACCCTGCCTTAAGGATTGAAAAGCCTGCTTTAGGGGTGACTTATAGGTTTTAAGTGCAGTGGCCTTAGATATAGGGAAACCTATCTCTTTCGTAAGTGGTGCTAGCACCAGCTTACACAGGCTGCAATGGCAGGCCTGTAGTTACAGTACGAGTGGTCTCTCATGGGTGGCATAATACATGCTTCAGCCCAAGGGGGACACCTGGTGTACCTATGCCCTGGGTACCTCAGTACCATATACTAGGGACTGTTAAGGGTACACCAGTGTCCAATTTGGGATGTTCCTAAGTACTTACCATACCAATTTAGGGGAGAAAGCACAGAGACTGGGGTCCTGATTTGCAGGATCCCAGTCAGACTAGTCAGAAACAGAATAGCACCATGCAAAAAGTGGGGGTAACCATAAAAGCAGATCCTACTTTCCTACACACCTTAAAAAAACACAGATTGAAAATCATTACCTGGGGTTTCCAGTGCTGTGGCATGGTCACCAGTCAACAAATGTACCCAAACAGATAGGCCCCCAGAAGTGTGGCCAGAACGAGATGGAGGGTCCAGCACACTAAAACACTGCAACCCATCAAACACAATAGGCTGGAGATCCCAGGTTTCCTACAGCATCAGGATGTTGTAACTTCTTACGAAGAGCTGCCACTCTGGAAGATATATCTTAGAGTGAAGACCTGCGATATTCCAGTTTAAGATTTTCATGGAAGGAGCACATACATTTGGGGTAGCACTAAGGGGCGTGTGGCGAGGGATTGAAGTATAGCCGCAACAAGATTAAACGCGGCCTTACTGGTAATAGACCTATGCCACCTCCAGTCAGTCAAATTTTGATGGATTTGTGTCAGTCTCCATTGCCTTGCTCTTCTTAGAGGCTTTTCTCTCTATTCTGTGTTTGCCCCACCCACAGGAGTTTTTGGTTTCACCCTCAGTAGATTCATCATTCTCTATGGACATCGCTGGGGTGTGGGCTCTACTACTCTACTGATTTTAATAGCTGTATGTACTGGTAAGATTAAACTTGTCATATTCGTAGCCTACTGAAGCAGGGTTGGGAGGCTGGATAAATTACTTTGTCGCAACCCGGAAGACCGATGGGGCCATCAAACGCTCTCTTTTACTCCACTATGCAGGCGAGGAGATCTACAAACTCTTTAAGCATCTCTCGAATACAGGGACATACATCCACTATGACGCTGCCGTGCGTGCCCCAATGCACACTTCGATCCATAATAAACCCAGACTTTGAACGCTTCAAACTCCACCAGGCCCAGCAGAGAAAAGGAGAGTCTTTTCACTCCTTTCATGCGCGCTTGCCAGCACATGCACAGCGGACGACCAGCCCAAAGAGATAAGGGCACAGATCATGCAAGGGTGCTGGAACAAGACCGTCAGGGAACTCATCCTGAGGCAACCCAACATCACCCTCAACGACATACTCATCATGGCCAGATCTCATGATCTATCTGCTGCCCGAGCTGCCGAAACGGATGTTGCCATCACACAACAGCCTGAGAAAAACCCAAACAGTGAAAGTGGAGCGTACAAACGCAATCCAAACAGAAGGAAAGATGAACAAGCCCAAAACTTAAGCCACCCATCAACAAGGGCATCACTGCAAGAACTGTGGTCGTGACAAGCACCCCCACGACGACTGACCTGCGCAGGGCCGCACATGCTTGAACTGTGGTAACCTAAACCATTTCTCCACCGTGTGCAGAGGGGGTTCAGAGGAAGAGGTGCAAGGGGCAGACGTGCTCCGAACAGGGCCATATAGCAACAAAAACTGGAGGATCCTGAACCACATGGTACCACCAAAATGTTGCAGCGCTACCGACACCACTTGGATGACTATTCACCCAAAGACGATGATGAAGAAGTCTTTCTCACCTCATTTACCAACGACCTAGAGCAGCACCGTTGACCACAGCCCATGTGTGTGGTTCAGATCGCCGGCTCCAATGTCAAGGCCCTCATCGATACTGGCGCCTCAGTGAACATCATGGGCATCCAACAATACTGGCGCCTCCGACCAAGACAGCCTTTATCACGAACCAAAACCAATATATTCACATACGGCAGCCAGTCCCCCCAGCCATTAATGGGACGGATGATGGTATGAATAAAATCAGAAGATCAAGAGATGACGACTGTGTTCCTCGTGATCGTCAAAGAAGCCGACACTCTCATTGGGAGCTACACAGCAGAGTATCTGGGCCTCATGTCCTTCGCCCGGAATATGACAGCCTGCCAGATCGTTGAGCTCCTGAATCAATTTCCTGGGATCTTTAAAGGGCCAGGGTGTCTGAAAGCTCCACCGATCAAGCTCCATATTGACAAGTCCGTCAAGCCAGTTGCTCTCCGCCACTGGCGTGTGCCTTTTAATTTGCGGCCGCTGGTTGAGAAGGAGCAAGACAAACTGGAAAGCCAGAGAGTCATCGAGAAAGTATTCGGACTGATACCGGGGGCATCCCCCATGGTCATAGCAGAGAAACCAAAGCAACCGGGGAAGATACGCTTCTGCATTGACATGGCCTTCCCAATAAGGCCATCAAGCGGGAGAAGCACATAACGCCCACGATGGACGACATCACTGCAGACCTCAAGACGTCGCAATGGTTTTCCAAGCTGGATCTCAGCGCAGTATACCATCAACTGCTCCTCTCCGAATAAAGCAGATACATCACCGCATTTGCGACACACCTTGAGCTGTGCAGATACAAAAGACAGAACTTTGGCATCTCTTCTGCAGCCGAGGTCTTCCACGATGCCATTAGGTACATGTTGTTAGGCCTACAGGGTGTCATGAATGTGAGTGATAATATACTGATTTACTCTACCACTGCAGAAGAGCACCACAAATGTGCCACGTTGAAGCGCCTGTGGGAACACAGCATAAACTAGCACAAGGAAAAGTGCTCTTTCTTTCAAAACTCTATTGAGTTTTTCAGCTACATGTTTAATCAAGAAGGTGTGCAGGTTGATCCCCGGAAGTTGCAGGCCATACAACAAGCCCCTGCCCCGGCGATCATCTCAGAAATCTGCAGTTTCTTGGGCTTGGGCACGGCCAACTATTGCAGGAGGTTTGTTCCTAACTTGGCTGCCATTGCTGAGCCGCTGAGAGCCCTGACCAAGACTGACGTCCCCTGGAGGTGGGGCCCGAAGGAAGAAGACATTTTCCAGACTGTAAAGACAGCCCTGCTGAGCAAGATCACAATGGCCTACTTTGACCCTGAGAAATAGACCGAACTATTGGTCGACGCCAGCCTAGTAGGCCTGGGAGCGGTGCAGGAGATGGAGCCTGGGAGTTGAGGCCCACTAGCTTTTGCCAGCAAAGCACTGACGACTACGGAGGCAAGATACTTCCAGATAGATAGAGAGGCTGCTCACCATCAAGTGGGCGTGTGCGCACTTCCACCTGTATCTCTGCATAAGACCCTTCAGAGTAATCTCTGACCACCAGCCTCTTGTTCACCCATGAGAACGATGACAGCACAGCAGCCACTGATGCACACATCAGCATGATATCTCAGGGTGCCTGCCCACTGGCTCTCAGTCTTCAGGAAATCCGGGCGGCCATTGCAGCAGACTCAATTCTGGCAAAGGTGATGAATGCTTTAAAGAACGGTTCATGGCTCAACTTCCTACAAGATGCCAACGTGTGGCAAGGCCCAGAGAAGGAAAAACTCACAAAGATGTGGCGAATTCATGATGAGCTGAGTGCCACCACAGATGGTCTTATTCTAAGAGGGCAGCGTCTGGTAATCCCAGAGCGGCTACAATGCAGAGTGACTGAACTAGTTCATGGCGGACATCAGGGGATGATGAAGAGGAAGTCCCGGATGAGTAAAAAGATCTAGTTTCCTGGCCTAGAGGCAGCTGTAAATGAACTGTTAAGACAATGCTCTTCGTGCCAGCTCACCAGCTCCCACGAAGCACCTCCACCCATCATGACCAAAGAGCCTTGCATTGCACCCTGGTTCATAGTAAGCCTCGACCTTGGGAGTTTTCCTGATGAGAGATCGACAGTCGTCATGGTTGATGGCTATTCAAAATACCCCTTTTTCAAGGTAGTCGATTCTACAGCCTTTGTCAATGTGGCCCCTGCAATAGAGAGACTTTGCACTATTCGGCATGCCAGGGGAGCTAAAAACTGACAACAGTTTGCCGTTCCAAGGAGCTGAATTCAGAGAAATGGTCGAAAACCTAGAATACAGCACCACTGCATCAAGCCCCAATGGCCGCAAGCGAATGGGGAGGCAAAACAATTTATGCGGACACTGTATAAGGTCCTCAGAATCGCTATGGTAGAGGGGGCCAACCCCAAAATCAGTCAGTCTCCAAAGATTTTGAGGCAGTACCGAGGAACGCTCCACTGAACCACCCAGCGCTCTCCCTGGTCTCTAATGTTCCATGGCCACCGACAGGACACGATCCTGGTCCATCCAGAGTGGACCCCGCCACAGTATGATCCTATGAGTACCCAGGCTCAAAGCACCCAAACTTACAAGCGTGCAAGCATGGAACGGCGAGCCACGACCGGGTGACCTTACTGGGTGACAAACTGTTGCTCAGAGACCACCGACCAGGATGGAAGTTCTGAACACCATTCGAACCAGGAGTGTGGGCTGTCACTTATGTGTATGGCACAATGGTCACAGCTCGAAAATGGAGCGAACTAGTCACCAGGAACATATCATGTTTCTGCCAACAGAAGAGGACAATGTAATGTGGGACAACTCGCAAGACTTTGGAAACCAAAATAAGGCCAACCCCAGCAGCACGGACTCCAGCCGAGCAGTGCTGGGACAAGTCCGGACACCGATCCCCGCAGCAGCCAGGATCCTGAGGAGAAGAGAGGACATTCCTGTCACCAACGGCATCACCTCAGGCTTAACCCACCACCGAGCCAGAGGCTCAGAGACTTTGCATGCCGAGTGCGACAGCAAAGTTCATTGCCAAGTTGGGAAAGGATGTAACGACCACACAACCCCTCCCCCGCAGCGGCCTAAGTGCCCCGGAACTGTTCCTTGCACATCCTCTAGCCAGGTGTGGCCAGAGGCTATATAATAAATAGGCGAGACCGCTCGTGGTCTTCCGGCCCACACCCAATGACCAATGTGTGCGTGTGACTATTTGCACCGTTTTTATTCAGGCCTACCAGTGCGGGTCCCGCTACACGATCAAAGGTGGCAGTAAACAGGCCTAGCCGGGAGACTAATGCTGGCCCATCAGTCTGACTCGTGGGCAGTAAACACACTGCTATATGGTCAGCCAGAGTGAAACATGGGTGGAATAAAAAGACGGGGGAACATCTTTGGGCAGAGACTACTGTTAACCCCTTCCATGTTCATGACGGAATGGTTCCATCATGAGCACAAGTGCAAGTGTGCTCATGACGGAACCATTCCGTCATGAGCACACTTTAAAAAAATCCCTCTGCTGTAAACAGCAGAGGGATTTCCCTTTTTTTTTTTTTGCTTTGGGAGGTGGGGAAGAGCTTCCCCAACCTCCTAAAGCATGGTTAGGGTTTTCATTGTAATGACGTTCGCGCGCATGGCGCGCTGTCGTCATTACAATGAAAACGAAACTGAAACTTAGTTTCAGTTTCGCAGTTTCTGTGCTTGTGGGGCTATCTCAGCCCCCCAAGCACCGAAAAACATGGGAGAGATATCGTTGGAAAGGGGAGAATCACCCCTTTCCAATGGTATCCTTTCCTAGTGGATCCCTGCTTGGGGATTGCCCCAGTAGGGCGATCCCCAAGCAGGGATCCACCCACTAGCCACCAGGGAGGGGGGAGCGGCCCCTTGGGCAAGGGCCTTTGCTCCCCCCATAACATTTTGCAGACAGCAAAAAAAAAATGCTACAGTCTTTCTGCCCCCCCCCCCCCCCTCCCGGGAGAACAAGGTTGAGGTTTGCAGGGGATTCTGTGTAGGGAAACATTGGGGGATCCACGCAAGCGATACCTCATTGGACTCCCCAGGGTGTCTAGTTTTCAGAAATGTGTGGGTTTGGTAGGTTTCCCTAGATGGCCGCGAGCCCGGGGCCAAAAAAAACAGATGCCCCCCCCCCTCCCCCCCCTGCAAAACCAGGTAGTTTTGCGATAGGTAATTTTGAAGTCTCCACAGTACGATTTGGGCCATTTCCTGCTGCAGCCACTATGCCTACCCACATAAGTGAGGTACCATTTTTATCGGGAGACCTAGGGGAACGTTAGGTAGTAGGAAATTTGTCTCAGCCCAGTGATCCTACAACTTTCCCACACAGAAATTTGAGAAAAATTTGATTTTTTCAGCTAAATTTGAGGTTTGCAGGTGATTCTGGGTATGAAAACGTTGGGGGGCCCATGCAAGCCATACCTTGCTGGACTCCCCCGGGTGTGTAGTTTTCGGAAATGTATAGGTTTGCTAGGTTTCCCTAGGTGCTGACAGAGCTAGGGTTCAAAATCTACAGCTAGGGACTTTGCAAAAAAAGGGTCAGTTTTCACTGTGAAAATGTGGTGTGTCCACGTTGCGTTTTGGGACGTTTCCTGTTGCGGGCACTAGGCCTACCCACACAAGTGAGGTATCATTTTTCTCTGAAGACTTTAGCGAATGCTGGATGGATGGAATTTTGGGGATCCACGCACATTCCAGAACTTTCCACCACAGAAATGTGGGGAAAAGTTTTTTTTTATTTTTTTTAAACAAAGTTTGAGGTTTCCAAGGGATTCTGGGTAACAGAACCTGGTGAGAGCCAGACAAGCCACCCCATCCTGGATTCCCCTGGGTGTCTAGTTTTCAAAAATGTATAGGTTTGCAAGGTTTCCCTAGCTGCCAGCAGAGCTAGGGTTCAAAATCTACAGCTCGGCACTTAGCAAAAAAAGGGTCAGTTTTCACTGTGAAAATGTGGTGTGTCCACGTTGCGTTTTGGGCCGTTTCCTGTTGCGGGCACTAGGCCTACCCACACAAGAGAGGTACCATTGTTATCGGGAGACTTAGGGGAACACAGAATTGTAGAGCAACTGTTATTACCTATTGACTTTCAATGCATTTCTGCCTTCCAAATGTAAGACAATGTGTAAAAAAGAAGTCACTTTGATAAATGTCCTATAATTCACATGCTAGTATGGGTACCCACAATTTCGGAGATGTGCAAATAGCTACTGTTTCTAAACTCTATATTTTGTTCCGATTTCAGAAATACATAGGTGTCTTTCATACCGATTTTTCCCTGTTTATATTTTCCCAAATGAATTGCTATATACCCGGTACACAATAAAAACCATTGCAAGACGCTGCTCAGTTATTGGCTCTGGGTTCCTCCGGTTCTTGGTGAACCTACAAGTCCTATATATCCCCACAACCAGAAGGGTCCAGCGGATGTAACGGTATATTGCTTTCAAACATCTGTCATACTTAGTAGAAGTTACAGGTGAAAACGTTGGCACAAATGGCTTGTTTTTTTAACTCATTTTCAATTTTTCCTATTTTCAACTGTTAGTTTCTATATGAAAACCTTGAAGGATCTACATAAATGACCCCTTGCTGAATTCAAAATGTTGTCTACTTTTCAGAAATGTATAGCTTTCCAGAATCCATCATTGCTTTCATACCCATTTTTGTCATTAATTGGAAGGAGGTTGAAAGCACAAAAAATAGCAAA
Source organism: Calotriton arnoldi (assembly GCA_963921515.1). Classification (NCBI taxonomy): domain Eukaryota; kingdom Metazoa; phylum Chordata; class Amphibia; order Caudata; family Salamandridae; genus Calotriton; species Calotriton arnoldi. The sequence goes on along the minus strand of CAWUFW010000426.1, from coordinate 1,335,563 downwards.
AATAGGCTATGTCCCAGTAAAATACCGAAACTGTGTAAAAAATGTTGGTTTTCTGACAAAAGTCTGCTTGTCCCTGAAAGCTAGGAAGATGGTGATTTCAGCACCACAACCCCTTTGTTGATACCATTTGCAGGGAAAAACAAACGCTTTCATCTGTAGCCCTTTTTTAAAAAACAAAAACAAAATTTAGCTGTATTTTGGCTAATTTCTGGGTCCCCTCCAGGGGAATCAACAAACCCTGGCTACCTTTAAAATCACCATGATGTTGGAAGAAAAGGACGCAAATTTGGCGTGGATACCTTATGTGGTCAAAAAGTTACAGGGGCCTAGGCGCGAACTACCCCAAATAGCCAAAAAAAGGCTTAGCACAGGGGGGGAAAAGGCCTAGCAGCGAAGGGGTTAATGTATTTGTAATCTATACTGTAAATTAATTTAAGCACTATACGAGAACATCCAGAGTGAGTTTTCTTGTGCACTGTGAATGGAGGTAGCCACAATGTCTTGTGAAAAAGAGCAAGGACTGCCCGAGTTGTTCTGTCTGTGGCCAATAAGGCGAGGCCGCTAACAGTGTGCAAAAAGCAATGTGGCCCATGTAAACCGTAACAGCCAGCGTGATTCACTCCTTCCAAATATTATGTGTCAATCCATTATGTGTCGCTACATGACCTTCACTCTGCTGCGATCCCCTAACCAGCTATCTTTTATTTCGATATGGTCCTCCGAGTGACCTTCGCTGCGCTGATTTAAACCCCATTGTTATACTTAAACCTCCTTGCGCTACATCACGTTAAATATACTCACCCCCACCACTGTAGTCTACTCCTTTTCAAATCCCCCTGTTCCACCAGCACGCTCTCGAGCTTCAGTACTTCTGTGAAGACACACCAAAAGCAACCACATCTCATTGCCCACTCTCTCCTACTCCCTGCTCTTCCTTTCTCTCCAGTCCTCCTTTACTGTAGATATGGCGCATATATGATCATACTTCATTTATAGTCTGTTTGCTGTGCCTCAATGATTCACTCGGTACTTTCCACAAGGCAGTCCTAAATGCTATCAGTCAGATTGTTTTTGATCTTATGTATTGTGTACTGTTGCTACTGCACATCATTTATTTACAGACTAGCTCTTGTGGCTCAGAAAATTAATTAGGCATATAAATGGGTGCAGCCAATGACACATGTTAAAATACATGGAGTAAACCACAATGTGCCATGTGGCTTGTGAACATTGACTGCCAGAAATATGTATAAAGAGTACCAAACAAGGGCCCAGAGCTATTCTCGACTTTGAGGAGGGTGGGAGTGATTCAAAAGTTGAGGTTTGCATGAAGTCTGATCTGTACAGAACACATCATGCTTCACAGGTGCAAGCCCTCCCTCACGCACTCAAAAGTATCTATAAAACTTTAATCAGAGCTCCAACTCACTGGTGCTACGTTTCACTGGTGCGCCCAGATTAATAGCTACGGTTTCTGTAGCTGACCCATACCAGTTGATGCACTGAAGATCTACAACTGGGTGCCTACTCCTTCCCCGGGAAAAAAAAACTGCACTCAATGGCACACGGTACTTGACACTGAAACCTGTGGAATCCACACGAACACATTTTTAAAAAGCAAGATCAGCGAGCAGCCTTGAAAAGTTTAACATTAACCCAGTACATGGGTACCAAAAGCCTCTCTCCTTTTTGTGCCTGATCTGTACAGAACACATCATGCTTCACTGGTGCAAACCCTCCCTCGCGCACTCAACAGTATCTATAAAATTGTAATCGGAGCTCCCAGCAATGTATCTATAGCGCCTCGTGCACTGCGTGTCCGGATTACCTTTACTGTTCTCTCTCCGTGTGTATGCAGATTACCTTTACTGTTCTCTCTCCGTGTGTAAAGTGTACACCTTCCTCTGGCTCGTGGTGTGCAGTATTTTTCATCTATGAGTGACACGCATTCCTTGCCATCTATTTGTAAAGTGCACTCTATCTCTATATATATATATACTGCATGTGCGCACATTACCTTTACTGTTCTTCCGTGTGTACAGTGTACACTTTCCATTTAGCTCGTAATGTGCAGCTTTTTGTATCTACGCGTGATGATGCTTTCCTTGCCATCTGTTTGTAACATGCACTGTATCTATCCAGTGGCGGTGCGTCCATTAGGGCGCTGGGGCGTTGACCCACAAGTAATTTCTGGCCCCTAAAGAAGGTAATAATAGCCTATTATTATCTCCCGGGCCGCGTCCGACTCCCGAGGCAGTCATTTAGCAGACAGGCAGGGGGTGGGGTGGGGCAGCCAGCAGGTTGACTCCGGCTTCATGCTGACTGACATGTCATTGTCAGATTCAGCACTGCAGGAGGCCAGGGGGTGGTCGAGCGGAGCGCACAACTCACAAATGCGCATGTTGGGTTTGGGTCGGAGTTTTTTTCTGACCAGCCCAGTCATGCGCACTAGTGTTTGCTCTGGCTGGCGGCTGCGCATAGGAGAGCGAGGGTTGAGCAACGCCGCAGCCCTCGGTCTCCTAATGGGCGGCGAGTATCCCTGCTAAGCCAATCCTGGCGCTGCTGGAGCAGCGTCTGTATTGGCTGAGAGGGGTTGCCACACTGCGCCAGCGGCCTCTCGCAGTCCGGAGGCACATGAGGTGGGGGGGGGGCGTAAGAGGCTCTAACGGAGTATGGCCAATCACTGTCATGACTTATTGCGAAGGCATGCAGTGATTGGCCATTTCCACCGTTGCTGTCTGTGTTCAGCCAGCCCTGCTCTCTGTCCCTCCCCTCAGGGCCTCGTGCACGTGCAGCAGTACAGTAGTTGACTCGTCGTCAGGAAGAACAGAACTCGTCGTCACCATCGTGTTGTTTTTTGTACTGTACTGGCTCGGGTCACATTTGTCTGACTTGACCGCCGCGAGCCCACAGCCAGTTTCTCTTGTGTCTGACTGCCTGGGAGAGTTGCTGCCTTCAGTCAGTGTCGAGTGACTGGAGTCGATCCAGACAGTCCTGTGTAAAAAAAACAAGTAGGTAGGTGTGAATGATCACTTCACTCGGTCACACGACGTTATTGTTCTGTGCTCCTGGGTGTGGAATCGGAATCTGTCCCTCTCACCCTTTGAGTTTAGGCGGCCCGTTTTGTGAATGATCATCGCTGAAACAACAGCCGCTCCTGCTGGTGATAGCTTGAGAGGTGTTCGATGAAAAGATGGTACAGTATTTCAATGTCTCTGCTACGCTTGATGAATGCAAAAGTGAAGCCTCAAACGTTTTTATTCTTAAAGACACATTTATACAATAAGTTCACAGGAAATATTTTAGAGCTGGAAGAAATGCCAATGTAAAACACTAAGCTGCTTGCGAGTCAAACTAGCAATTTCTCTGAATCCACCATTACCATTTCCTGACCCAGGCCAGGTCTGCGTGACTTTCTAAGTGCGCAGTCTGTACTACATAAAACAAATGAGTGTCAAACAACGAGTACATTAAACTATCTTAGATGATTAATGTATGTAGGCCGACTTTGGCTACATGAGATAGATGTTCGCATTGCAAAGCAAACGAAAGCACCAGAAATTAGAAATACAAATAAATTGTTTGAAAGCAATAGTATGCAGATGAATATCAGGAGGATGCATAGTTATAACAACCCCTAATTAAAAATTACTGTTTATGCAGGATGGTAATTGTGAGTTATGATGAAAGCTAACGAGAACAAAAACATGTGCTCCCAAAATGGCAGCCCTTTCCATAAAAATTAAGATATATATTTTTGGGGAAAATAACGTGATTTATTTGTTCATGCCTGGATTGATCAGCATTGGCCACATACTATTTTTAAGCTATTGTCAATTATTGAATTATTTATTTATTGAATCAACTGCATCGTAGTATACTATGAATATTTAAATACAATCGAGACACCTACGAGTTTTTCACTTTTTTGTTAATATATTTCAAGCACTTTATCATTTGTCTTTAAAACCTAGACTTGGATGTAAAGTATATAGGCTACAAATAATGTAAACGCCTTATACAGGACACAAAGAACATAAACTTCAGTTTTTTTTATGAGGAGAGGGGGTGTGAATGTGTGAGAGTGAGAGTGAGAAGAGAGTGGGTGTTCAATTCTCGTGTTGCCTGCAGGTGTTGTGCACACTGGGATGTCAAGTGACATTATGGACAACTCGCAATTTACTTTTTCTGGCTCTTGGAACCCCTCTGGGGAAAAACGGCATATTAAACTTCTTTCATTTGCAATGCCATTGTGGTATGCATTTAAGATTGCTTTAAAACGTTTCCCCACAATGATTACAATGGTAGACCCAGGGCCTGGAAATGTTTCCGTTAAAAACACTGGTTCTTCAAGGCATTGAGCAGTTTATTGCATGGAGAAAATACAGCATTTTGTTAAAGCAGAAGAAATGGCTGAGGCCTTATCTGTTTATGGAACGTCGATATGGTTGTGACTTCCTTTTTGTCTAATTTTTTTTTTAAGTCGATGGATGGATTTATGGATTGATTGATGGATTTATTTATCTTGGTCAGCCCAATTCGGCCACAGCCTTGCCTGCGTTTTTCATGCATTGCCATTGTTTGGATGGACTGTCTCTCAAGGCTATGGCACTTTGAAGATGGTGACAATGACCTACTTGTGTTTCCATTGGGTTTGAGTGATGTGGGGACAACCTAGTCCTGGTTCTCATTTATCTCCTGTGCTCATTGATTTGTTTTACTTTGCTATCACAATAACGCCTTAAACACACAAGAATGTCAAAACTTGATGAGGTAAACAGAATTTTTTCAACTAGAGCATTTTTGGGCATGATTCTAATATAAAGTATTTTTTAAAGCAAGTTGTGTTGCATATAGTTTTCTGAAAAATACCCTAGAAACTGGTATTTTGTGTAAGTTTCACTCCTATTGCCATCTTGTGATTTTGCTTCTTCTGTCATTGCCTCCAGATATATAATACGAATGACATTAAACCTACAACCAGCCAGGACTATAGGCTTTGTCAATGGTTGTAAGTTGCATAAGATAAATAAGAACAAACTGCAGCATTTTCATTATTATATACAATGAAAACATAGGTGGTTCAGACGTGTTACAGGTGGGAAACACTTAGAGGGCCTGTTTCCGTTGGTTGTATGTGCTTGGCTTGGGGGTCATTTTGCAAGCAGACCAGTTTGAGGATCGGGCACATTTTTGATTTGATTCTAATGTTTTCTTCACACTTGTGCTTCAAAATGCTATATTTGGATCCCCCTTTTTTCAACAATTTGCAGTAAATATGTGGTGTAAAACCCACCATTTGAATCCATTTTTTTCAAAATTTTCTTGCGGGGGGAAAACCCCCCGCACCCTCCTTTTGCAGTTCGGGCACGCTCGCTTATTACATTAGGGTACAACATTTTTCGCCCCACCACTTTCAAAATCCACCAGCTGCCACGGTCTATAGCGCCTCATACACTGTGTGCTCGTGGATTACCATTACAGTTCTGTCTCCGGGTGTAAAGTGTGTGCGCATGCTCCATCCCTAGCCCCTGATGGACAGTATGCGCGGGGACAGTGTACACCACTCTTTAATGTACGTGTACTGCCAATGTAGGTGCTGTACTCTTAACTCCTGATATAGTGTACATGTAGGAAGGTTTAACACACACAAAAATCTCTTGATAACAGTCTAGACAGTCACTGTCCCGGCTTGTACTGTACAGTGTGTGTGGTGCCTCGTGCCCCTGGCATCTGGCCTGTGTGCTGATACTGAACCCACTGCTGTGCCCATTGTGCAGTCTGTGTGTACTACCATGCCTGTTATTTGGACATTGTGTCCATCGTGCTCGCTTGAGGTACTAAGAAAAAATTAACATCTTCGATGTCAACTTTTTTAAAAGACGTATTTGGGTCATCTTGCTGGTTCTCACTAGCTGACATAACTCACTTGGTCCGGAGCAAATCCAGATTTATACGGAGTAATTTCTAGATACACGTTTTCAGAAAGTAGCACTGCATTTCTGCTGCTTCTTGGAGCTTTATGCCACATATAGCTAACGGCTCCTAGCAGGTTTTCCTCCCTCGGGGTAATGTAAGCAAAAAAAGCAACGGAAAGTAAGAGGGTTAAGAGCAAAGATATTTGCATCTTTTTGTGCCGCTGTAAGACTTTCGATCAACAGCATGGCTGTGTGGGGCAATGTGAACCTCTCACTTCTAGACAACTGACCCAGTGCAGCACTGCGCATTGTTCACTTTTAGCTTCAAAGTTATGTGAACCTTCACCTCTGACTGCACGACCACGTCTGGCGCTCTGTGCTTTTTTCCCTCCTAGGCGTACGTCCATGTGCATAATATTTTCATTGGAGCAGGCCAATCACAATAGCATAATGTTCAAATGACGTTAAAATAACAGATTTAGTTGAGCAATCTTTTGGAGTCACTCTACTTGAAACTAATAACTAACACAAACCCTACGACACAATAGGTTAGAAGCTAAGGCATCCATGTTTCCTCTCGCTCTTTACCCATACCCACTACCATGTCAATCCATGAGACCACATTTAGAGAGATCTACTACTGTTGAACTCAAAGCCGCTTATTCAAGGAGTTCTTGTATCTATTTCCCAATTAATTTTAACAGTATTGTATCCCTTGCCATAACTTGTACCTGTTTTCATAAATATCACTTTTGTATAGCTTCTACTGCGCTTACAGCCTCACCCCTTATTCTCAATTCCTCCAGCCAGGTTGCTAAAAATTACGACAACAGAAAAAATGTATTAATAATCACAGAGGTAAAAACCTATTGCTTTTACCACTGCTTGCCTTATCTAGGGGTCACTTTTGATGCAGCGGGCTCATGGGCACCAAACATTACCCACTGCAGGATGAAGTTATCTAGGGCAGTTGGTTCACACCTCAGTCACCGACAGCCACCTGGAGGAGGGCACTTTCTCCACTACTACAGATATATATACCACCCAATGTGTCCCTGTGGCAACCTGTGGGCTGATCTCTGGGGCATCACAGATTGGGTAGCTATACATTTGGAGGAAAACTGTTTTTGCAGAAAAGTTCTGTCTGTTCCTTTAACCTCCTCCCATGTTATCTGTCATACGGAGCTGGGTTTAAATTATTTGGGTGATTGTATTAGAACACACCCACTGCTGCTGTGATTATCCATCTGGAGTACTGAGGAGGTTTCTCTTACAGGAGACATTATTAGTGACTGTCTTGCATGTGACAATGGTTTCTCCATCCCCTGGTTAGCCTATGTAAAGAAAACTTTATAAGCGATTGGGTTAGCCCATGCCTTCCTTAAATCCGCCTTGAGTGGCAATTCAAATACAAAGCATGTGCAAGAGTTATTTGCCCATGCCCGATCTAACAGGCTAGTTACAGAAATGTTAAAGCCCAATGTTGCAGCTTATCTGATTTGAGCCTTGATAGATCCCCAACTAATGACTTGTTTAGTACAGGCGGCGTTGGAAACGATGCTTTCTTTTTCGCTTCAGGGCAGATACAATTAAATAAATACCTACTCTGTTTTCTGCTGGGCTTCCAAAGGAATCTTGAATCCAGATCGTGCCCTTGTGACGCTAGGTCTGGGCAATCAATGATGCATTTTACCATGTTTTTTACAAAAGATTTACCAAATTGTTTTTAATTCCTTTTATGAAGTCTCAGAATTTTAGGCAGTACGCCCAAGCTTTTTATTTCTTGCAACAACTGTCTGAAGGCTAGTCCTGTTTTTATGTTAGTTCTTTCTTGTGAGCTGCTGTGCGGTCACGTAGTACTATGCACTTTGAATAATGACGTATCTCTTTATTCTGATTTATTTGTATATGTATGAGTTTTTATCACTGCACTGTATTTTCATCTGAGATTTGTGTCCTGTCAACTGAAACCTCATTGACATAATCATGTAAGCATTGCTTGTTTTTATAGCTTTGTGAACTTTTATGGCTGTTTTGGCAGCCGAATAAAGTTATTCTGAATTCTACAACTCATACTTCTTTTGACTCAGCCGATGATATAAATACCTCTGGAAGCCACACTTGCCATTGTATTATTTTACCTGCACAGTACATTTCAGTCCTGTCTCAAACTTATGATAACGTGAGAAACCTGCTGTTTACCGTCATGTTTAAACAAACAAAAGAGAATGTATAGCAGGCGGTGTTAAAGATAGCCCAATTGGTGAGGCTGGATTGTGACCCTATCAGCTGTTACTGATGTAAGTGGAATCCTGAGGAGGCTTCCATTGATACTCATGTATAGTAACCATAATAATGAAGTGCTTTCAACTGATGTTTTAACAGCCCAGAAACTGGTTCTCAAGGTTCTTTCCTCTCCCAAAGCACTACAGACACAGGAATGTGCGTAAAATCTCTGTAACGTTAAATGGGTGCAGTGCTGCAATCTCAAAACGGAAAACAGAAAGAGGATATCTCTTGGAAGAATTAATCCCACACACATTTTCTGGAAAACGTTGTGGCTCCCACTCTCACTGATTATTCAGACACACAGGCAGAGAAACATCAGCCCTAAATGCAGAGGCCCCTCATGTCACGAGGCACTTTATATTATCCAAACCCTAGACTGTGCAGCTTCTCTAACTACCAAGAAGGGAACAAGGTCAGTCTCATAGGAGAGGCAATGAATCACAAGTAAGGTCTTCACTAGAATACACCAAGTCACAGATCACTCCTTCAACATATATTCAATACCAGAGCCTGGTAGCAAGCTTGATACTCAACTCTCTACAACATCAAATACCTCATTTTTTTCTTTGAATGCAATGCTCATGCTCCTCAGTGTTATTAAATGTATTAAAGTGAAGCAGATCCTATCCTGACTTCGCTGAGGGAAAGCCTTTCCCCAATCTAAGAACAAGGGCATCCTACATACTGAATGGTGTAGACAAGTGAAGTTTGCGTGAGTCAGACAATCTGAGTTATGAGTGGGTGCCTGACACCATAAAAACATAAACAAAGACTATGGTGAGAGTCTGTTTGTTGAGCTATTTCAAAGAGTAAGAATCGGTAGAGGAGACACTATCCTTTAAAAATGTATTGCTGAGCTGATAAAATGAATGAAAACTGAACCCAGCTAGGGCAGTGAATGATAACCATCAACTAGATCACAACGAACAGTGCCAGAAAAAGCATCGTAAAAGCACTGTAAAACCAAAAACAATGAACTTTAGGTGTTGATCAAAATACTTACAAAACAATACAGGTTTCTTTATTGAAAACAATGAATGCCTGTATTTCTCCGATATTTAGTGGCAGCAATGGGCTTATGCTTGGCATCTGCCCAGTTAGCTACAAAAAATATATAAAATATGACCTGAATTGTTCTGACTCAGTGCATATGTCATGCTGGAGAACGCTGCGTTTTCAACTAAAATATTACACACTATACGAGTTGCTCCCTGGCACATACATACTATTGAGCTTTCTAAAGCCCACGACAGAGGATTTAGTTGACTGTATACTTACTGACCTTACCAATACTGTTTTATAATTACTTCGAAAAGTAGTACGTGAATCACTCAGATGTGTGCAAGTGGTGGGACTATCTTGTTAATTTAACAATCAACTTCTTTCGGTTCAATTTATATAGCTCTACAAGACTCTTAAAGACTTCAGACTTTATTAACAACCTATCACAAACCGAGATAGATCTGCAATGTATTTTTTGCATTTTTTACACAGACTCTCATAAGAGTTCTGAGGACATGACTTCTATAAAATCTCATTCCCTAACATTTTTTAAAATCTGTTTGAGGTTTTTATTTTTGCAGTACAAGGATAATGCAAATGACGGATAATATAGCATACACTTAAAGACATAAAGTCATACAATCAGTGTAGGAAATTGTGACAAAGAAATTGCATCAATAATATAGTTGGGCTACAGTAGTAGATAAGCTCAAATAAGACCGTTCAGCAGGGTAGACACTAATGATCAGCCCTGGATTATGATACATGTCTAAAAGGTACGTCTCTATGTATACAATGGGATCTCAGTATGGTAACCCCTGCAAATAAGCAAGCGACCCGTTGATGATGGGAAAAGATTCATTACATATAAGCAGTAGCATAAAAGGAACAACTACAAAGTGATAACATATGAGACAACATGACTCGCTGCCCTCCCCCCCCCGATTCTCTCCCCCACCACCACTAACAGATGTGTTATTAACCTATGACTAAGGTTTATGGGAGGTGCGTGAGTGTGGGGCTTCACGGTGAATAAGAGGACCGAGCAACAGCCAGTACCCCTAAGCTCTATGTCCAGGGCTCCCTACAAGGGGTCTGCGCCATTAAAACCTTTTTACCTAACACTTAGCATGAAAACCATAACACTCACCAATTAACCAAAACCTCCTAACATCCTCCTGCAAGGTTAGCCGTGACCTCTCAATGTCATACACTCATTTTTTATAATCCAGTTATAGGTTCCAATGGCCTATTATACAACCCTTATTCAACACACCAGCAAATATCAAACTGACTAGCTTTACTACTACTTCTACTTCTATACTACCACCATAGTATAGTAACAGACTAACTTTCTCCCAATTGCCTCTGCAGGTTTACTCTAACTGTATAAAACGTGCGCATCTAACAGCATACACTCAACTACAACCCAAGTCTTCCATTATAGTCACTGTTAGGTTTTCTGCAGAAACTCAATCTATGTACCTCTGTCATTCTATGCTATCTCTCTATCAATTCGATATTAGACAATATTCATAAGAATAGCTCTTGATCTTGATTATCAAATTGTTATAAGGGTTACCATGCCTTTACATCTCATATGAGTGGTACTACATATAATGTACCATACTTTGCCAATGTTAATGGGCTTCCTTGCATGGACATGTTGTTTTTCTGGGTCACAACTACTGTCAGGTACTGTTCATTGAATGTTACACTGAATGCTTAATAATATTATTAGAATTCTCTCTGTTGTTGTTAAGAGAATTGCAGGATTTTGCACACTCTTGGGCTCCACTTTACCTCATTGGAGGTGGGTGGATTATGTGTTAATCCTCTTGTCCTTGCTATAAATCTTATTCCTTTTTACCCTCTTCCTCCTCTCTGTCCCTGCCCCTTACCTTCTTCCTCCCATTCCAGGGCATATTATGATGTAACACATATAATAGAGAGGATGTCACACCCAACACATCATTGCACAGTGAGGATCACAACCAAAACTAACACTACATGGATGAGCAAGACGCTAAGTAAGATACCTAGAGCTACCTTCTCTGCAACCATCGCAGACAGAAACATGATAGCCAGCCACCCCAAAAAATAACAGCTACGTCCATCGAAACACATTCATTTAACCATAAGCCCAACACTTAATAAACGGTGAATGATTCTCTGAAAATCATTTCTCTAAACACCAAAAGGCCTAAACTACCCTGCCAAAAGGAAGAAAATATTAGACTACTGTCACAGATTAAAGAGCGTTATAATTCTTTTACAAGAAACTAAAACAGGCAACCCTGAATTCAAGACCTTACAAAACCAACAAATTCAACATTCTATAACTTTCCCGGCCAATAAAAAAAGGAAATGGAGTCAAAAACTCTCTTATCCAAAAAAGCATACCTGATCATTTTAGAAAACCTGGACAATAATGAAGTCAGATGGCTAATCTATAAAGTCTCCCACTATAACTTTCCCTTCTAAAAACCCCAACAGTCGATGACCCACATTTTTGGACAAACTTAAATAAAAAACTCAGTGAACTACCAAAAGATGCGAGTATTCTAGTTGCTGGGAATTTCAATCTATCATGGGGCAGCACTTTAGACAGGAGCTCCTCTAGTAAATACAGATTGAATCAAATTCATGCACAAATTCGTAACTTTTGCGAATACCATGTTCTAACTGATATCTGGCGTTTACATAACCCAACAGGATGAGAGTTTACTTTTTTCTCACACCTTCATAACACGCTATCAAGAACAGACTATAAATTAACCAATAGCTTCCTAACACTCAAACCAATTAACCAGGTTACTGAACCCATATTATTCTCAGACAATGCTTGCATATCAATTGACTTAGACATTTCCAAAAACACAAAACGAGAGATGTTGGAGAATGAATGATGAAATAATCCAAGATAATGGCCAAAAAGGACAGCAACTAAACACCATCATAAATGATTTTAAAGAAAATGACACTGCTGACAGTGCCCCTGAAACCCTCTGAGGTGGCATGAAAGCAACAGTAAGAAGGGTTATCATCAACATATCTATAAGCAATAAAAACACCAATAAGACATTAGAAAAATTAGAGAAAGAAATTAAACAACTGGAACAAGACGTCTTGAAAACAAGAGAGAACACTATCCTTCCCAATCTTAAAATACTCAAGTATGAATACAACAAAATTCTAAGTTTGAGGGCCCAAATTTGGGAAACCAACATCAAAGATAAAAAAACACTGAACAAAAGAAAGCAGGCAGAACACTGCCAAACTATCAAAAACTTAAAGTCCTGGAGAGCCCACAACGGCAATCAACGATTTCACGGGGGAATCTCAAAGAAATCCATGTATAATAGTGGAATTTTTTCAAGAATTCTACTCAAATCTCTAGAATCCGCCATCTTCTGCCCCTCTAACAGATTGGCAAGCATATCTGAATACAATGTATCTACCTTCATTTAATGACACAGAAAACAAGATTCTTAACAAAAGCATTGACTCAAATCTGTCTGGCAATCATATCCTTGAAAATAGGCAAAGCGCCTGGTCCCGACAGCGTTCTGTCCTACTTTGATAAAACTTTCCAGGATACTTTATTAACCCACCTTGGTAAATTATACAAACATTTCGAGGAATCAGGGAAAATTTTAGGATCCAGCTCAGAAGCCACAATTGCAGTAATCCATAAGGAAGACAAAGACTCTCTCGAAATTAAAAACTGTAGACTGATTTCCTTATTAAATGTAGATTGTAAAATCTACGCAAAGATCCTGACCACTAGACGGGAAAAGGTCCTACCTTTTCTGCTATACTAATCCCAAACTGGTTTTGTCAAGGAAAGACTCGAGGCCGATAATATTAGGCTCTTTTGCCTTGTAGGTGAAAGGATATACTCCTTACCATCACCCGCTATGGCACTGAATGCTGAGAAACCCTTTGAGAAAGTATCATGGACTTTCTTGCACTCAGCACTCAAGAAATTTAATTTAGGAGAGAAATTTGAACGTATGGTGTTTGTCCTCTATGCTCAACCCTCAGCCTGCATGAAAGTCAATGGCCACTTATCTGACAAAATACACCAGTCCTAAACAACTCAACAAGGATGCCCATTATCAAGTCTTTCCTTTTCATACTAGCAATAGAACTGCAACTAACCACCTTAAGATCTGATACTACAATAAAGAGGATTCCATGATCTAATAATGTGCTTAAAGTAGCTGTTCACGCTTAGGACATTTTCATTTTTTAGAGAACAGGCCGATTCTGCCATCACAGCAATAGTAAATAAGATTGATCTATAGGATAAAGTTTCGGGCTACCCCTCAATTTTGATAAGAACTGAATTTTCCCTCTCAATAATCTATATATCCCTACAATTATAAGTAACACTAAATTATGGTGGCAAGCAAATCAAGTTAAATACATAGGCATACATCTCAAAAAGACCTAATATCTGCTTGGTCCCCTACAACTTTTGATCAATTTTTATGAGAGTTAAGACAATTTAGTCTCAAAATGTATATGGAAAGATATAAAAGACAGGATTTCTTTCACAGAACTGAAACTAAATAAATCTGAAGGTGGAATCAATCTCCCAAACTTTTTAAATGACCAAATATCCTTTCTATGCAGAAAAGTGATTTAGTAGAATCACCCAGACAGACTGACTTGCCATTATGGGCCCCTATTGAAGTAAATCTTGTAAAGCCTTACTCTTTATTATCAGCCTGGATGATGAGGAAAGTATAAGTACAGCTATCTAATAACATCATTAGAGATACCATCTTGGGCCCTAAATCACTCTACAAAAAGCTGATCAGCAAAATTCAGGGCTCTGAACATACAACACAAAAATCAAAATCAATGCTAAATCAACAATCTGGACTGACTTGCCAGACAAAGGTGGTCTTACTTGTCAAAGGCTTGGGTTCCTCGGACCATCCTCAATCCTTTGCAAGTCTTTAAAAAACACACAAATTAAACAACATAGACATCTATAACTTTTTAAAGTTCAAGGTTGCAAAAAAATAAGCTCAAAAAGCCTCACAGCTCAGACCTTATCAAACTACTTACATATCTAGAAATACAAATGGATACAACAGATAAAATAATTGAAACTCTAAATCTTTACAATCAAAATAAAAATCTAATCAACTCAATCCAAAACAAATTGCTGGATCCTGACCTCTTACCACTTCCTCTACTCCAACTGACATACAATGGTTGGAAACAAGAAAGAACAAAATCTCCCCAGTAATAACACAATCAATCAATCAATCATTATATTTGTAAAGCGCGCTACTTACCCGTGAGGGTTTCAAGGCGCTGAGGGGAGGGGGGGGGAGCTGCTACTGTTCGAATAGCCAGGTCTTGAGGAGTCTCCTGAAGGTCAGTAGGTCCTGTGTCTGCCGTAGGTGGAGGGGAGGGTGTTCCATGTCTTGGCGGCGAGGTGGGAGAAGGATCTGCCGCCGGTGGTTGCTCTTCTGATGCGGGGGACGGTGGCGAGGGCGTGGTCGGCGGAGCGGAGCTGGCAGATGGGGGTGTAGAAGTTGAGGCGGCAGTTGAGGTACGCTGGTCCGGTGTTGTGGAGTGCTTTGTGTGCGTGGGTGAGGAGCTTGAAGGTTATCCTCTTGTTGACGGGGAGCCAGTGCAGGTCTTTCAGGCGGGGTGTGATGTGGCTGCGGCGCGGGATGTCGAGGATCAGACGTGCTGAAGCGTTCTGGATGCGTTGGAGCCGTTTGAGGAGTTTCGCCGAGGCTCCGGCGTAGAGGGCGTTTCCGTAATCCAGTCTGCTGCTGACGAGAGCCTGGGTGACCGTCCTTCTGGTTTCGGTGGGGATCCACTTGTAGATCCTGCGAAGCATACGGAGGGTGTTGAAGCAGGAGGAGGAGACGGCGTTGACCTGCTTCGTCATGGAGAGGGTGGAATCGAGGATGACCCCTAGGTTGCGTGCGTGGTCGGTGGGTGTGGAGGCCGTTCCTAGCGCGGAGGGCCACCAGGAGTCGTCCCAAGCCGAGGGGGTGGACCCGAGGATGAGGACCTCCGTTTTGTCTGAGTTCAGCTTCAGCCGGCTGTTTCTCATCCAGTCGGCGACGGCCGTCATTCCCTCGTGAAGGTTGGTTTTGGCTGTGTGAGGGTCTCTGGTGAGGGAGAGGATCAGCTGGGTGTCGTCAGCGTAGGAGATGATGTTGAGGTTGTGCAGTCGGGCGATGCGGGCGAGCGGGGCCATGTAGACGTTGAACAGCGTGGGGCTGAGGGATGAGCCCTGGGGTACGCCGCAGATGATCTCGGTGGCTTTGGAGCGGAAGGGAGGGAGGCGGACGCTCTGTGTTCTACCGGAGAGGAAGGAGGTGGTCCAGTCCAGGGCCTTCTCTTGAATCCCTGCGTCGTGGAGGCGTGCGCGTAGGGTGTGGTGGCAGACCGTGTCGAAGGCGGCCGACAGGTCCAGGAGGATGAGGGCCGCGGTTTCACCGTTGTCTAGCATGGTTCTGATGTCGTCGGTGGCGGCTAGGAGGGCTGTCTCGGTGCTGTGGTTGCGGCGAAATCCGGACTGGGACGAGTCCAGAATGCTGTTTTCCTCGAGGAACCTGGTTAGTTGTATGTTGACGGCCTTCTCGATGACCTTCGCCGGGAACGGGAGCAGGGAGATGGGTCGGAAGTTTTTGAGGTCCTTGGGGTCAGCTGTGGGTTTCTTCAGTAGGGCGTTGATCTCGGCGTGCTTCCAGTCCTCTGGGAAGGTCGCTGTCTCGAGGGAGCTGTTGATGGCCTTCCGGAGGTGGGGTGCGATGACGGTGCTGGCCCTGTTGAAGATGTGGTGTGGGCATGGATCTGTCGGGGATCCGGAGTGTACGGAGTTCATGATCTTGATGGTGTCATTGTTGTCTATGTTGGTCCAGGAGGTCAGGCAGTTGGTGCGAGTGGTGGTCGTGGGTGTTTCGGTGGTTGCCAGGGCGGTCGCGGTGTTGAAGCTGTCTTGGATGTCCGTGATCTTGCGGTGGAAGAAGGTGGCCACCTAACCTGTAGGCAGGGACAATGCAAAATATGGCACTACACAAAGCATTCTCTATGTAGGTCTCAAACTATGAAATGCTGGAATTGTTGCAAACTTACAGGCTCACTCGACTACATGCTCTTCCAATTGTAAAATGCTAGATCCTTCTGGTAAGAAATAAAGAATACTATCAATAAAATAATTCATACTAATATTACTTAAACCACACCAATATAGTTTTGGGTCCATTGATCCTTACACTTACACTAGAGTTGAACTCCCAGGACCTTTAGCTCTTAGATCTCTTCCTAACCATAGGAATCAAACAAATAATTGTGAATAGAAATCTTATAAACAGCTGTCATATAATTCTTAGTGGGAAAGCTTAACCAGAAGTGCTGATAACAATGTATGTAATCAAAGCCAAAATATCCACAGTGAGCACAGACTGTGGAAAGAAATTGGACACGTCTATGCAAAAATGTAAAACTCCATGATCTACCCATCATATAACTGTTACATATTACCTACACCACTAGTATGGCATTAAATCATGCACTACCAGCCATTTCTAAAATCCAATTTGTCATTATCCTCACCACATTAATATACACTTCCTTTAAACAACACCTGCTTTTACTTTGTTTCTCTACCAGCGCTCACTCTCCTTCCTTTCATACTCATAACCCCTCAATTCCTGTTTCCATCTAGCTTTCCCTCCTTTTGAGTAAATTGGCAACGCTCTCCATCCATTAAACAGAATTTCTCACGTGCATATAGGTATTTACCATTTCAAAATTTAGAACACAAACTGTAATATCTCATGCATTGCAACCTCATATATGTTCTAATTGATTATTTTACTCCTTCGAAATCACAATAAAAATCTTTAAAACTGTACAAGAACTTCATTTCAACAACATAAATTTGTAATATTTATATCTTAAGAGACCATGCATACCACTAGGAGAAACAATAACTGGTTGGTCGAGTCTTTGCTCTCCAGCAGGTGGTAAGTTCAGCACGATGACTAAAACAGTGCCCAGTGTCGTTCCCACCCATAAGCATGGGGATGTTGATGTATCTGGTTTCCGAGTGAAAGTCTCACAGAAGTGCAGAGCTGATATCGCTTCCCGTGATTCCTTGTCAATGCTGGTTACACTGGAACTTCGCGATCGGCTGAAAGAGTTGTCTCGGACATCTAAAGAAATGGCAAATTAAGTGTGAGCACCAACAACATAGAAAAAAGTACTAACTTCTTTTTTTTTTTTTTTTAAATGAACCACTCTTTAAAATATTTTTAAACTCAAATTCAGAAGCAGCTCCATAGCTGTAGGAAAAATGTTTATTGCCATTTTTGTTGCAAGTCCAGTACATATACACACTTCAAGGTACAAATTGACTCAGTTCTCATTATAGCTCTACATATGTATGTAGTTTTTCAATGTTTTAATTTCTTCTATTAATGAAAACAATGAAAAGTTGGCATCAGATGTGATGAGACCAGAGTTGAGGTGTGTACATTGCACCACAATGTAAAAATGTAAGAATTTTCTTTAAAAAAACCCACAAAATACTCAAATATTTTATATTTTTCAAACTGTACACGATCATTAAGATCTCACCTCTACAGAAAATGTATTTTAAAGTAAGCTTTGTGAAACAAAAATATTCACTTAGAATAATCAAAACTGATATTATTAAAGTTGTTTGGCCACCCTGGCAGGATAAGTAATGGACAAAATGCAAAATCTGGTCCATCAATGAATCTCAAGAAATCATCAGCAATACGAAATAAGTAAATGTGCTACAATGTAAAAACTGGTGGTGCTGCACTTATGCTTAATATCAAACAAACCTATCTGTGAAGACACAACACTGAAAACGTTCAAACTGATCTTGATCTTAATTTTGTATTTCAAACCAACGTGACGTGCATAACAACATTAATATCTTACATCTCTTTTCCCAATCCATTCCACATTACCAACACAATAAACAGCATTTTGTTATGGGGATTGGACAGTCCTCTAAAATGCCTCTCCAAATACAATGACATGCATGCAGCTGTTTTAACCCCAGTTTTACAATCAAGCAACATATCAAACCTGTTCTCTGTATAGTTGACATGGTCATTTCTCCCTCGTACTTCACAAGGGAGTTGCACCAATGCTCCTTAAATCACTGTCCTTTTTTCTATCTCTTCTTCCATCTCTGCTTTGTACAGTGTTTACTTCCTCACTACTTCTGCCATATTTGCTTTGTCAGCATGTATGCATCAATGAACCTATGTAGCGTTGACCGTAAGCAGGTCCCAGTGAGATAGACAGGGAAGAGGGTCTTATGTTTGGGTCGCATCCTACCTGCCAAAAGACATTTCACCACTTGCACTGTACCACGTAAACAAACAAAATAGAAGATGCAGGTGGTGAAATGCCACCTCCAATGTTTTACAGAGGACTGTTAGCTGGATCTTTGACTATATTCTTCTGGGATACTCGTTCAGATTAATCTAGTTAAGTGAATAACTGGAGCTACTGTCATTGCAATACCTTAGTTCCACTTAACATGCCCATTTCAGTGAGTCAAAATATGCATTTACCAACTCACATACGCACAAGGACAACTTCTCTCCTTCAGCAGTCCACCAATACCCTGTAATGATACCACTACTCTGGCTTTTTCCTCACATGCTTCAACAGTACAATTCACATTACTCTCAACATGTTGACGCTATTCTCAACAATCCCTTACTTTCTGATCTACTGATTCACAATAAATATAAACTTCTTTTGAGAAGTAGAAAACATTCCTCTGTGAAATGATTCTTAACATCTTGAATAATACCCCAAAAATCTTTTTTTCACTGTACACAATTTCCTTCCACTCCTACTTAAACCCCTTCCTTGAAGACAGGATTTACAACATTTAGACAGATACTTACTCTTAGTTCAAGTCTTCTCTCTGCCCCTCTCCATCCTTTCAATATGTTCCCCACAGAAGTCAAGGCTTCCATTCTCTTGCAAAACAGATGAGTTTCCACATTTGGCTATGTTGCTATTTCTGAATGAATAACTAAAACCGTGTAGACATTCTGACAAAACATATCACTCAATTTGTAAGTTGTTTTTTTAATCTTTAGGTTTGGTACCAACTGTTTTTACGAAGGCGATTCACAACAGTTTGGAAATCTACAACCTTAGCCAACTGCTGGTCTCCCCAGACTTCACATGATTCTGCATGTAAACAGGTGTTTCTCCATTTCCCAAAAATACTTTATTATAAACACATCACTTACATCTGCCAATCAAGAGTCTGTCCTAGTCATGGAGCACAGATTATCAAGGCACCAAATTATGATCTTATCTTTGCGTTGGTTAATTACACATACCTCTCCATTATAATTGAAACCTAGTTTACTCTATCCACATTGCACTACCACCCCTGTTGTACATTTCCACAAATGGATACCTTATCAAACACCTTGATAAAAAAATCAGGAAAAGAACCATCTATAAAGATCTTGAATGCAACATCTTCCCTTATACTTGTGCTGCCCTAAGATCATCCTCTAATTCTTCCCTCTTGGGGCTTGTAACACATTACTAGACTCATTGGCTGACTTTCTAAACTCTTAGGACTCTTCAGTTGATTAAATACTGATCCTATACGCCAATCCTTCGGATGGAGTCTCTTAACTCTCAGATAGCTTTTAACTTGACTACTGTTACCTTTTCTTTGTCCTGATAATCACTCTACTGACCCTCCCACCTTAACACAACAAATGCTACTGTCTTGACATTATCTCTCAAGAAATGTCACTATCCATCTGACATTATACTGTGACATTGGATCGATTACCTTATTAGATTTGTCAATATATTACTCACCAACAGTTTCACCTCCACTATCCACCTAGAATGGTTTTAGACCTAAAGCTAAATATTTTCCACCAACTTTTTCTTCCAAATTTACTGACCTCCCCCTCCACCTTGTGAAGTCCTCACCAATGTCATTCACATAATTTGCCTCGACAATACTAAGAAACATGGTGCCCTGTGAACTCCTAAAGTTTGGTTCTAGGCACTCTGATTCTGGAAAGTTTGATCTTTTATCTATAACTCAAGTATTCTCATCAAGTAATTTGCCAGCGATACCCTAAATGTTGGTTAAGATATGGCATCTCTCAATAAATCCCAACCAACTACAAAAAAACTGTCATCTCTGAAAAAAATGTCACACATTTAACAAATTTGAAAAACTCTTCTCTGCTATGGCAAGCATTCTCCTACTGAATTGTGTGTAAACTAGATAGGATTTTCAGCATGCAGGAAAGACATTTCCTCTTTGTCTGTCCCAACCCCACACTCACTGTTTGTCTTTTTAATCTTTTCCCATTATTGAGAATGAAGGCTGGAGCCCACTTATAAAAATGTCAATTTACAAACATTACGCCTGAACAATGACATTGCTTCTTCATAGGCATAAAACTGTGATGACAATCTGAAAAGTACATCATGCATTATGTAAATTCTTCCCAGTCTTCACAGTAATCTTATTTGCGTTTTGAAAAATGTTTTCACACCTTAGCCAATTCTGCATCTATGATGGACACTCCAAGATTTCGCCTTACACTTCTGACACTTAGAACAATGTGTATATTCGTAGGCCTCGTGATTCCTTTAATGCAGTTTCTGTCAATTTTTCCACTCTAAGAGAGTGGATGATTCAGAGCGGTTTTAAACGTTATGATTCTAAAGCATAAGAATAATTGTTTTTTCTAAAATCTTAATCAAATCTTTCTCAAATTCCTACACTCATTAGCTTTGTGGACAGCATATAATTCCCACTAAGACAGTCAAAATATTAGGCATCTTCCTAAAAGGACACTGTTAGAAATGGGGGTCTCTAGTTGGCAGAGGTAGGTACCTTTGACCAAATAGGGACCCTTGCTTCTAGTCAGGGTAAGGGGGATACACACTTTAGATAACCCCTGCTCACCCCCTTGGTAGCTTGGCACGAGCAGACAGGCTTATCCCAAAGGCAATGTGTAAAGTATTTGTACCAACACTCACAGTAACAGTGAAAACACCACAAATGGACACCACACCAGTTTAGAAAAATAAAATATCTTTATCTAAACTAAACAAGACCAAAACGACAAAAATCCAACATACAGAAACTCAGTAGAATGTCTTTAAAAAGGTTGTTGCAAAAAATAAACTTGTAGATGATCAAATGCGACACTCAGTCTCAAAGTACCTGGGATGCGTAACGCAAAACAATCAAAAAGGGGCACAGAGAATGCGATGCGTTGGTTCTTCCTGCGCTACGGTTCAGATGCAACAAGTTGGCGCCTTGATGCGTTGCGACGATACGGTGCGATGCGACAAAATGGCGTCTTTGTTGCGATGCGACAACGTAGAGGCGATGCGTGCACGCCCGACGGCCGTGCGGCGAACTCGGTGGTTTTCTGAGCCGCGACAGGCCCTGCGACACGCTTCTCCGGTAATGCGACGACACCCTCGGTGGCGGCGACACGCTTCACCGGTGTTGCGACGGCGATCAGCGGCGGCGCGCTTCCTCAGCGATGCGACGGCCCTGCGACACGCTTCTCCGGTGATGCGACGGCACCCTCTGTGCGGCGGCCCGCTTCTCCGGTGATGAGAACAGCGGCAGCGGCGACACGCTTCCTCGATGATGCGACAGCAGCTGCTGCGGCGGCGTCACGCTTCTCTCTCGTTGCGTCGCGCTTCCAGCTCCCCACAGCAAAAAGGCCTCACACACAGTTACAGGCCCTCCTGGCAGACTGGAACTCCCAACAAGGAAGTTCAGGGAATTTGGGGGTGAAGTCCTTTTGTGCCTGGGACTTCAGAAACAGGAGGCCAGCTCTTCTCAGGCCCTTGGAGACTTTTCTTCAGATGGACACAGCACACAGCAAAGTCCTTCTTCAAGCAGGGGAAACAGCACACAGCAAAGTCCCTTGGTCCTCTCCTCAGTAGAAACAGCAAACTGCAGGCTAACCCCAGACACACAGCAAGGGCAGTACTTCTCCTCAGTCTCTTCAGCTGATCTTCTTTGGCAGGGATTCCTCTTGATCACGAAGTAGTCTAAAGTTCAGGGGTTTCAGTTCTCATATTTATACCCCAAAAGTCTTTGTTCTCTATGTGTGAGGGGTCCTGGACCCAGTCCAAACCAGTTCTGGGTGCATTCTGCCAGTGCACCTCTTCTTCCTTTGTGAGTGTGGGCCAGGGTCATCAGACACACCGCAGGAGGTGGAGCCAGCATCGTTGAAGGCAGGCACAGCCCTATTCAGGCCCAGGTGCTTCTTCTCCCACCACTCCAAATGCAGATAGGTCTACTCAGCCTAGTGCTGACTCACCCAGTCTCCTGTAGCCACCCCCAGCCCCTGTCACTCTCAAACCAGCCAGTCAATACACAAACAGGCAGAGGGACACAGAAAGGTTGAACAAGAAAATAGCCACTTTCTAAAAGTGCCACTTTCAAACACAGAATTTAAAAACCATCCTTCCTAAAAGATGTGTTATTAAATTCTGAGTTCAGGGATACCAGATTTCAATTTTCTATCTTGCTCCTATGGGAAGATATGCAGGTAAACATGTTACACAGCATTCCCCATTCTGTCCTATGGGCAAGATAGCCTTTCAATAGTGAAAAACGAAAATGGCAGTATTTCACTATCAAGACATGTTACCCACACTAGTACATGTCCTACCTTTCACATACACTGCACCCTGCCCAGCGGGGTACCTTGGGCCTACCATAGGGGTGTCCAATGTGTAAGGAAAAGGGAAGGGTCAGGCCTGGCAAGTGGGTACACTGGACAGGTCAACATGGCAGTTAACAAACTGCGCACAGGCACTGCAGTGGCAGGCCTGAGACACCATTTTAGGGCTACTCATGTGGGTGGCACAATCAGTGCTGCAAGCCCACTAGTAGCATTTGAATTACCAGCCCTGGCACATTCAGTGTACTTTACTAGGGACCTACTGATAAAACAAATATACCAATCATGGATAACCAAACACAATAACAATTTACTCAGGGAGCACTAGCACTTTGGCACTGATCAGCAGTGGCAAAGTGCCCAAAGCATCTAAACCAGCAAAAAGGAAATCCAGCACAGTGTCAAAAATGCAGGAGGTAGAGGCAAAAAGTCAGGGGAAACCACGCCAAGGATGCCAGGTCTAACAGACACTTATTATGAACCTCAAAAACTAGTGCTGCATGTCTTATAAATTCCACTTACTTCGTGTGAAGTACTTACTCCTCATTAGTCAACCTAATCTTCATTGTACTGCACTCATCTCCTTGATAATGTCTTGTTATAACTTATTTTATAGGTATTTTTTAAAGCTTGATGTATGCTAAGGCTTTTTAGTAATAAACAGTACATGGTCAAAAGTTAGAGAACAGAGAGAAAAAGTTGAGGAGTTAACAGAGTCAATGATCAAAAAGCCAAGTCTTTAAAGGGTGTCTAAAGCAAAGCAAGTGAGGTGCCGAGCAAATAACTCCTCAAAGAGTATTCTAATGCCTCACATCGGCAATTAAGAATGCACAGTTCCCAAAGGAGATTGTGTGAGCTTTGGAAATATCAACCAGCAAAGGACTGACTGATCAGAGATTTCACAACACAAATATTTTTGATAAGAAGGGCCGAAAGGCACAGAAGACTACTTTGTTTATAAAAGGTCATTGTTTTAAAAATGATCTAATTTTAAATGGCAGACAATGCATGGATCTCAACACAGACACAAAATAGGCGCATCTATGGATGATGTATATCAAGTGTGTTGCCGCATTCCTTTCCAACTGCTGGTGATTTAGTACTTTCTCTGGAACTGCCACAAAGATAACATTGACATCGTCCAGTCTGGACTATGCTAGTTTACAGCAGGAATGTGAAGGGTGGTTGGAATAAATATAAAATAATATCCACTGCTACAAGAAGCAAGTCTCAGAGACTCAGTTTACATGGGCTTCTAAGGAAGGAGTATTGTCTACATAGACTCCTGAGTAGATTCCTGTATTGCAAACTACTTTAGAGGGGATAGGAGCAGGGGCCATGGTCTCCAGCCACCAAGATACATCCCAATTAGTAAGGGGGAAGGAAGGGACAAGTGAAATCTCAATTTTGAATACTTTAAACACAAAACATTAGCTGATTGATGACCCGTTGAGAATTCAATCTAGACAGAGAAAAAATCAACTGCATGTATCCCGTATGTACATAAAATTTGGCTCCCAGCTAATGCAAAAAGACGGCAAGAAGTGTAGAAACCTTCTCGAAATTCTGCCTGAAATTACTCTAGTAAATAAAAAAATTCTGCCAATATTTGAAGCTGATTCAAAGGTAGTTTTTCCAAATGTCTGCCCCAATATGAGAGAAGTGAAATGGACAGGAATGACTGGGATCACTGGGGTCCACAGAAGGTTTTTAAAGAAGAGGATTACCAATGGCCAGTTTCCAACCAGAAAGAAAATTTAATGTAAAAGAGAGCAATTAAAATTATTTTCATAAAAGTGTTTAATAGTAGTGATTTTGTTAACCTTGCGGATATAATGTCCAATGAAGAACTCGAAGGATGGATATTTTTAATGACTGCTACTAATTGCTCCAGTTAATAGATGAGAAGGTACTCACAGATCGGATATTTCCCAATAGAGGAGGTGTCCAAGTGGACAGAACAGGTTCCAGGATAACTTCTTTAGTTATTGAGTCCCTCAAGTTAAGCATTTTAGTCATAAAAAATCTGCCATGTTACCACACAGCTGTGGAGAGGGCATCATCGTATGATTTGAAGCTTCTGGAGCTTGCAATTCTGAAACAATGTGAAATAGTTATTTTGCAAGGTAAGGGGCAACCAGACACTCTTAATTTCTTTGATCTTATGTTTAGAGGACGCAAACCCTATCTCAATTCAGTGTTGTAATCTCTATGCCACTTTCGCTCAGCTGTGAGGGCATTCAATTTGAGTTATTTAAGTTTGAGGCAGAACCATGGATGTCTTAATCTTTTAGAGCTACATTAACCACCTCGGCTGGAGAATGAAAAACCTTGACCATCCTGATCGAGGACGACAGGCTCACAGTCAATTTTTGGAGTACAGTGCAGAATTTTACATGATACGAGGGAAGTGGGGGGTCCAATGAGGCTAAACCTCACGGCTCACAAATTGCTGCAGTGAAAATTCACAATAGGTGTAGGCTGCAAATTAGTGACATAGTTCTAGAAGGCCCTTCCCACAATGACTAAGGTCAACCTGTCAGTCTGTGGACTGAACGCAATGCAGATCTGGTCAGGTACCAATCATAGAGAAAGGAGGAAAATCCCTGAATAATTTAACTACAAATTTTGTAGGACTGTGCATTAGGTCAACAAAACTTCACATTATAGAGACAGAATCTACTCCTAGCATCAGTAAATGTTGGTTTGGCTAGCTCATAGTACCATATCTACACTCCTAACCTTTCACAAGTAATAGATGTTGTCCGTAACCTCGAACATGACCACTCCAATTCCCAAAGAAACAGATCTAACCCCTTCATTTGTTGCTTTGGCATGCACAAGGTATCACAAATAAAAGACACGAAAATACATTTTTAAAAGTTTATTGAAAAGATCTAATCTTTGTAAATAAAACATGAGCTGCGAATATTAGGCAGACAAAACACATCATTGTTATAAGCATTATTAGAATGGTGAAAAACACAAAAAATTCAACCATGTTGTTTCTAATACTACTCCTATCTATCACTAATACCTCTACACTGGCAAGAGCATATCGGAGTACCCTTCTGCCAGACCTGTTGGAATGATCTAACCCCATATTTTGGTATTATGTGTCAGGAAGCAGGCCACATTGTATTAACAAATGCACCCCGTCTGTTTATGCAAGCCTGCACACCTCTCTTGCATGGTTATCTTCCTTCTCAGCATTAAGGTCAGGGCCTGCAGAGCTGAATCTTAGTCGAGGCTCATAGCAGCTTCCATGATAACTTCAGGACAGACCGGAAGTGAAGAGAATAATGGAATGGGTCAGGACAAAGTATCAAAAGATATATGGGGGTGGAGTGGTCGAAGACCTGAAAATAAATTTCACCTAGAAATGAAGACTTAAAGGCAGAGGCTGACTCAGTGCCTCTCCTGCACCTCAGTGTGAATGGAAGCTCCTCCAGAACCAACCACAGGCTAACCAAGTCATACTCCATAGATTAGGCTGAATAGTGAATAAAGAAAAAGACCACGGGCCTCACACAAGATTCATATTTTGGTTAACATGTTTAATATGTGAATTTAGCTACGAAAAAGAACAATGTATGGCAATTTGGCCTACACTATACCACAGGTGGGCAAATATTCATCCCTAACTGCATGCTCTGTGCCCAACACTGACAATTATCCCCACCCAGCTTTCACCATAAAGGATTTTCCAGTATATAGCCCAGCCACACTTGCTTCTAAAACAAATTTAAGTTTAAAGAAGCTTAACATAAACCGGAGCAGGTCCTTCACTAAATCGCAAAATATTAATGCACCTACGGAAAGTGTGTCCCATTTCCAAAATCACATATGGTTGCTACAAAGAGTTATGAGGCTTATGGCCTTGTCCCTTCACACAGCAAGGGTATACAAGAGTTTTTACGCATAATCCAGATCCAAATATTTTCATTCAGTGGTATTTAAATGTAGCGGATTAGTCTAATGGACACATTTTTTTCCCATCCTTTCCTTCAGATTAGTGTGGGAGGGCTGAAATGGAGAAACTTTAGAACTGTTCTCTTACAAGCCTCCAAACCTTCTGTTTGTCTTATGATTTCTCCTTAGAGCCCGGTGCAAATGCACAGTAAAATATTGTTAGGCCGTCTGCCACTGGTTGTCTCGTCTTCTTCCCTATGCAACATACTTTAAGTCCTAGGCAAACACTACA
This sequence comes from Calotriton arnoldi, assembly GCA_963921515.1. Taxonomy (NCBI): domain Eukaryota; kingdom Metazoa; phylum Chordata; class Amphibia; order Caudata; family Salamandridae; genus Calotriton; species Calotriton arnoldi. The sequence goes on along the minus strand of CAWUFW010000426.1, from coordinate 1,308,402 downwards.
CTATCTATAAGAGAAATGTGCTCTAAAATCATACACTGATAGAACCAAGTTGAGTAACACTAGTAGAATAAAGAGGTTTATTATGCCAATGACAAAAAGCTGCCAACATTTCAACAGCTGGTTGGATTGCTCTGCGTCACAGATAGAACCAAAGGTTGACTGTATGAAAATGCATGTACGTGGTGATTCAGGTATTCTAAGTCTCCGGTAGTATCTGTGTGTCCTCGCCAAATAGACTTTACTGTCTTATCAGCAAAAGAAGCCAGACACTTTGGTTTGGAGAACAAGCACAAATATTTAATGATTAATGTAAAAAACAATTAAAGGCTTGACATTACCTGAAAGAAGAGCAATGGCGGCTTCACTGGCTGACAAGATCAGGAGATCACTAACCAAACCAGCTGAAACTACGACAACATTTTCCAAGGTAAACATTTGCTTGTAAAGGATACAATTGTCCCAAAGGTTTGTTCATGATAGAAGTCAGAAACAAAATTAGAGATAACGGAAGTCCATGGTGCACCGAGATACCTGTTGAAGAAACAAGATCAGGAAGCAAATGCACCCTGTGGAGCTCGGACAAGCTACTAATTAAACCGCCCCCGATTCAAGAAGCAAAGGTCTACATTCCCTCCTTTACTGGAAATGCACCCAGATTCTAGAACTCCCTACTACCTGAGACACGGACAAACCATCCATAACGCACTTCCAGAGAAGTGTCAAAGCACTGCTGCTTGAAAGACACCTAGGCACATCTGGGAAATAACCACTCGTATGTCTACAGACCTCAACGAAAATCCATGCAAGCTCCACCACAACCCAAAAGAAAATCTGGCAGAGATACAACCACAGAAACTTAAAGCGTAAGTACTCTCACTAGCGTTCAACACTGTAAAACTGTATACAAGATTCTGGACTACTCAACTCACCACTTTCTACGATGATCATCCAGTAGTCACCAGAGACTATTTACTGATGATAACATGTATATATATCAAACTTGTAACATGTACAGAACAGGATATGTAACCACTCAAGCCATGTCACCACCATTATACTGATGGAAATATTGTTGTATATTGCACAGTGCTCTGATATCCTTGAGTTATGTATGCACTCTAACAAACTCTCAAATAAACAAACAAATGCTTAATAGATAGCTCGGCAACCTCTTACAGTCATTTTTTGATTGAAACATGTTGACTGGTTTATTTAGGGAGTGCACTGTTGAGGGAAGATGGAATTTGCAGAAAATCAATAATTTCTATTGTCTTTTAGATTATCATCTGTGGAGGAATATGTATGTTTCTCCTTTACTGGACCCACTGTAGAACATTAACCTTGTGCTCATTACTCCTACCAAGTGGAATCTGTCCTGGCAGCACACAAAAGCCTCATGTCTACTTCATGTACATAGGTGTGCTATAAAGTAATGGGAGTTTGTTTTCTTACGGTAACTTGGGACTGTTAATATATAAAGAATGAGGAAGGAAAACAAACATGAAACAGAATAATAACAACCACTTGAGACTAGCAGGATGTGGAAAGTCCTGCAACCCAATATTCTTCACTCCAAGACCAAGAGGAAAGCTGTGATTCAAATGAATTCCTGAATAGTTTTGCTCTAAGGTAGGTAGATTATGTTTTCAGTAGGTAGATTATGTTTTCAGTTTCCTGAAAAGGTAGGTAAGCTTGGTACTGCTTTCTGGCAGGGCTTCAAAGCATCAGACAAGAGAAAACCCTTTTCCAAAGATTGGCCACCGTGCTTCAGTCAACAGAAAGGGGATTGTAGGATTGGTGATTCTGATGACAAGTGTCCAATGGAGGGATAATGTTCCAAAGTGTAGACATCTGCATATATACATTGCTAACCAGGCACTGATTTGAAATGTCAATGAGAGATCCAAGCTGAAGAGGTTTCTGAACATTCTGAGAATTGGCAAAAGGAGTTTCTAGGGGGGCAAATCCTGACATTCCTATGGTTAGGATTTCAGTGTTTGCTCTGTTTGGACAAAAGAAGTGTTCTTGTTCCATGTTACTATGTGTTCTATGTTGCTGATGACTTTAAATTGGTTTCCTGAGTCAATTTTCATTTGGATGTACATTTTGATGTTATGGTATATTCTTGAAGTTGATTTCATACTGAACTAGCAGGTTGGAAAGGGGATACAGGTACCAGTTGAAACACAACACAAAGAAGGGTGATTCTTTGGGGACACCCCTTAAGTTTCCGTAAAAATAGGATTCTGTAGATCTGAAGCACACCTGTTGGCTGAGGGCACTAATGATTAAAAAAAGATACAGTTTATTGCATCCTGGCTGTACAAAATCAGTCTTTTTAGTCTGGGCAGCATCATTTTATGGTTTACTGGTTATATTCCACAGAGTTACAGAAGGATTAGGGCACCATGTAGGCTTTAATGGAGATTGATGAGGTTTTTTTTCTAATGTCTAATCAATCTAACGGAATGGAAACATTTGAATTTGTTCAATGTATTCTTGTAGTTGTTATGTGATTGATCTTTCCAAGATTGATAGGTTCGTTATTTGCCAGTAAAAAAGGCTCTGCAACAGATTACTATTCTATTTTTAGATATTGTTGTAAGTTGGCACTATGCTGGTCTACAGAGAGAAGTTTATCATGTTCGTCATATCCGTTTACAGAGAGGAGAAATAATGCTTCTCATAGGAAGCCAGACAAGGTTACATATTTGGGTTAGATGCTTTGGTCTTTGAGGCAAACCTTATTATCTCTTCCTTCATTACTGGATTGAAGCCAGTGAGGGATGACTTCAGAGGAGCAAGGTACAGGGGTGTATGGCTGGAAATTAAGATTGCTTCAGAAATGTATGCCATTTGTTTCAAACAAGGTGTGTGTATTTTAATGATTTAAGATTGGTAATTTACTGTGCAATGTTAAAATATATGTAGCTTGCCTCAGGAAGTCACTGATGCATTTGGCACAATAGTTATTTTATTCTTCAAATTGCTTTTGGATAGCCTCTATGCAGTTTTGTTAAATTCAGATAGGGACACACCCGCCATTTTAGGCTTCTGCACTGACTTTTCAGTTTAGGCAGCTTGTGATTAAGCCATCTCTAGGAAGCTCTTGTGCCTTTTGTCTGTTTCCTCATTTTATGCGGGCCAACTTGCTTAAAAAGCAGGAGATTTTACAACAGATTGTCCCCTAGCAGGGACTCTGCATCACTGTCAGGAGCAGACACTGGTCCTGCTGTTTTCATATTGTTAACCAAATTCTGCTTTTTTTGAGGTGTTCAGCCGGGAATTTAATTTTGCACCTTCATTTGTGTGGCAGTGGGAAAACAGACATTTTAAGAGGTGCAATGAGATAAAGGAATGGACTGACCAGTTTGGGGCTTGGATCTGGGTACTCCTTTTCCATGTTATGTTGTTTGCCTAACTATATGAGTTGGTATACTAATAATTAGAGTAAAACCCAACAGCTGCATATTTTACATCAACGCTGTTGATAAGATTTATGCGAGTCAAAACCGAAGTCTAGAGATCATTGGAATAGGAGGAAAATCAAAGACTCTGTTCCCTCTGTAGTAGGATAGAAAGGCATTCCTTAGGGAGCCTGTAACCCTGCTGACTCACCAAGCATGTACAGGGGCTTGAAATAAGTACTTGTGACAATTCTATTTTGAGAGATGGATGAATTTTGAATATCAATTTAAAAATGGAATGTCCCACGTTCCATTCTCCTAAAGAGGTCTGCTGAGTCTCTCTAATTTCACAAACTTTAATAAATGAAAGTTACCTTCTAACATGGAAGCAAAGTTGGAGATGACTGAGTTTCCAAACTGCATTACCATAAGGCAGAACAGGCTGAACTGTCTGCCCTTCTGTTACTTTATAAGTTACTTGAATTGTGTAAAGTGTTTGTGAGGTCCACCATTATGTGATCATAAGTACGTTTCTCATTCATCTTGAGGTAAATAAAAGAAAACATACATGTGTGATTACAAAACTCTGAAAAGTTTGAAGATATGAGTCAAGTGGGATCAGTTTGAACCTAGAGACTTATTTCCTTCCAAATGACATCCAGGCAAACTCAGCTTAAATGCAGTGTACCAGAAATGACGGAATGACTGGTTCCTAGAGAACTATACCAAAATCCACTCAGAAAAAATTACAGTGAACTTGGAAAGTTGCTCAGTTCTCTAATACTTAGTTGAAAGTTCGGTACAGAAGTATGTTATTCAGTTTCTAGGAACGAAATGCCCACATAAATGTGGACTAAAAAGCATGCACAAAGGTAATAGAACCTGGGATAAATGTGAGTGAGGAAGAGAGCTGTCAGCAATGGGGGAAGCCCAGCAAAGGGAGAGATCAAACAGCAGAGGTAGGACAAGAGACGGAAGGAGAAAACCTGTACCACGGAGTAGGCCAAACAGGGCAAAGAAACTACAGACTGTAAATAAAGGGCATAACTGAAAGACGAGGTGAATGTAATAAAATGGTGGTAGGACCAAGAGAGTGTAGCTAGTTGGCAAAAACCACAGCAGCTAGTAGGCCAAATAGAAGGAGAAGGAGTGGAAAAGGAGTCGATCTAGACAGAAAGGCTTAGTACCAGAGATGGTGAATACGTCATCATTACCATTCACTGCAACATACAGTGAACTTCAGTGTCCCAAAAGGACTATCTTTACTCCCCGCCTTGATTAACATTTATATTCATCCACTAGCTGTAGTTAAGCAGTAAGCTTAGCCAGGGCCACCTATTCCTTCATGCCTGTGTCCGGCAAGGCAATCAGCTTCCGAGAGGGTACAGAGTGCCACAGAGGTCACTTGCTCAAGTTGAAGCCTGAAAAACTAGTCAATACTGGCTTAGAAGCCTCTACGCCTCTGTCACTGACTCCAGCACCCCAATTATGCCCACACAAGCATGGAAGAATGGGATGTAGGGAATGTAAGACACAGTGTCATTATGTAACTCAGCAGGACGTGCACCCCAGTTTCTCAATTTAAACATAACTGCACTGGTGGTAGATAATTTTCCCATCTTCCACCATCTACTTGGAACTACCTCACACTATCACCTAATGAGTGAATGAAACAAGCTTTAAACTCAGAGAAAAAGCTCAAAAGGTACCTTTGTTATCCGTAAATTCAGTTTGTTTATCAATCAATCAATCAATCAAACAAACAGGATTTATAAAGCGATGGTATTCACCCGCGAGTGTATCCAGGCGCTGAGACCCATCTGCTCGGGTGGAGTCATTTGAACAGCCAGGACCTGAGTCCCTTCCTGAATTCTTGAAGAGAGGGTGAGAACCAGAGGTTGAGGGGGAGGCTGTTCCAGTTCTTCGCGGCGAGGTAGGAAAAGGAGCGTCCTCCACTGTTGCTTCAGCGGATGTGTAGGGTTTGAGCGAGATAGATGGAGGCAGAGCGCAGGTTTCTGGAGGGCTGGAGGAAGCTCAGGTGGTGGTTGATGTATGCTGGTGTTTGGTGCTGCAGGGCTTTGTAGGTGTGGGTCAGCATCTTGAATTGACATCTCTTGTGGATGGAGAACCAGTGGAGGTTCTTGAGGTGTGGGGTGATGTGGGTTCGTTTGGGAAGGTCGAGAATGAGTCTGGCTGCTGAGTTCCATATGGTCTGCAGTGTCTTCAGGAGGTTTGTGGTGATCCCTCTGTATAGTGCACTGCCGTAATCCAGGTGGCTGGTGATGAAGGCTTGAGTGACAGTATGTCTGGTGCTGACTGGGAGCCATTTAAAGATCCCTTGGAGCATGCAAAGAGTGACGAAGCAGGATGAGGAGACTGCGTTGATCTGGTTTTTCAAGGTGAGTTTGCTGTCCAGGATGATGCCGAAGTTCCGGGCGTGGTTTGTAGGAGTAGGTGAGGGTCCTAGTTCAACATGCCACCAGGAGTTGTTCCACAGGGAGGTATTGCTTCCGAAGATCAGAACTTCTGTTTTGTCTGTGTTGAGTTTGAGGCAGTTGTTTTGAATCCAGTCTGCGACGCTGCTCATGCAAAGGCGGAAGTTGGCACTCATGGTGGATGGGTCTTCAGATAGATAGAGGATGAGGTGGGTGTCGTCTGCGTAGGATATGATGTTCATTCCATGGGTTCTGATGATGTCAACCAGGGGGTCATGCAGGCATTGAACAGAGTAGGGCTGAGGGATGAACCTTGAGAGACACCACAGATGATCTTGGGTTGCGAGGTGAAAGGAGGGAGGCAGATTCTCTGAGTTCTTCCGGTGAGAACGGATTCAATCCTGTTGAGGGCGTCCTCCTGAATACGATCTGATGAAGCCTCTTGATCACCGTGTGGTGGGACACAGTGTTGAAGGCTGCTGAGAGGTTGAAGAGGATCAGGGCGCCCGTTTTTCCCCAGCCTAGGAGGATTCTGCTATCCACGGTGAGTGCGATCAGGGGGGTCTCGGTGCTGTGGTTCATAAGGGATCCAGATCCTAATCTGCTCTATTCCAGCTGTTTTCAATATTTAGTCCCACTGAATCCCAAAGGGCATGAGAGTAGCGCCCCAGCAAGCAACTGGCATTTACTGACTTGAGGGATAAGATGATGAAAGACAATACCCTCTTCCCAACGTTCTCCACTAGTTTGGACTCCCTATTGGGGGCAGTAGTCGTCAACTCCTGCACCACCAAGCTTTCAGAGGTGGGGTGCTCAGACAAAATGCAGGGTCACCTGGGGCAGGGTGGTGGTGCCTTGCAATCTGATAAATGAGTGGGGCCAAGAGAGTAACTGTGTGTCCTCATTGAAGGGCAGCACTTCCATCATTGCTTTTGACCTCTATGGTGAGGAGCTGGAGGTCTAGAACTTCTGCTTCCCTATGCATGACCATTATGAAGGATTCACTCTCCTCAGTGTCCAGGTCAGAGGGTGAGAGTCTGGACTCCAGGGAAGTGTCAAGGACACTGGCTTTTTGGAGGTCATCATACCAATTTTCTTTGTTGTATGGTTGACCTACCTCATCATTCAGGTCATTGCTGTTGTCCAAATGCGTACCAAATAAGGAATGTAATGTAAGGGTTCCTACTTGTGATGGTGGTTTGTTGAGCGGCGGAGATTGAGCTTCAATGGGAATCGAGTGCGGCCTCCAGGGTTGATGGAGTATGCATCGGTGTCGAGGCTCCAGGCTCGTTTGTGTTTTTTCTTTGACTTACTGTTGGAAACTCACCCTCTCTGAACGGTCATCCCAAACTTTTTGCCTTCCTCCTCCTATTTTTCTAAACTTAATTTTTGTTGGCCTTAGGACTCTGAGCACTTTATCACTGCTAACCAGTGCTAAAGTGCATGTGCTTCTTCCCTAAACATGTTTATGATTGGTGTATACCTGACTGACAAGTCCCTTGTAGAGTGGTACGCCATGTACCCAGGCCCTGTTAAATGCTACTAGTAGGCTTGTAGCACTGATTGTGCCACCCACAGAAGTAGCCTTTCAAACCTGTCTCAGGCCTGACATTGCAGGACCTGTTTGCGCAGTTTACTGCCACTTCAACTTGTCATTTAAAACCTATTTGGCAAGCCTAAAACTCCCCTTTTATTACATATAAATCACGCTAAAATAGGTCCTAGGTAGACCGATGGGCAAGGTGCTACGTAAGTAAAAGGTAGGCCTTTTACCATTATGTTTTGCATGTCTTGATAGTGACATTTCGTTTTTTCACTACTGTGAGGCCTACCCCTCTCATAGGGTAGCATTACAAATTACTTAATAATCTTTTAAGCTGCAATTCCTGATCAGAGAAGAGTAGCTTTTTGATCCTACTTACTGGTGAGGTTGGATTTAACTTCACTATTTTAGAAATGCCACTTTTAGAAAGTGGACATTTCTCTGCACTTACAGCTCTGTGTGCCTGACAGCCTGTCTCAAATACACATCTGGGCTGGTTGACAGTTACATTTGTGATTTCCCTCTAGACAGTCGCAACACAGGACATTCAACTACATCTGCATTCATCTGCATACTGATGGGTCTTCCTGGGGGCAAGAGGGAGGGAAGGAGGTAACACTTCATGTGAAAATGTAGTGTCCTGTCCCCATATAAAGGGCTGATTTACCCCACATCGCTAGGCTGGCAGACAGGACTGGGCTGAAAGGGAACCTGTGCACTACAGAGAATTCTTTTGAAGTCACTTCCACCTCAAAGGCACTTTGGGGTATAAGTACTGGGTGTCTGACCCCCTATAGTAGAAACTTCATTTGACCTGTAACCAGACACTGCTGGCTCTACGTCTGCATATTGCCAGAAGGACTGCTGTGCTGCAAGGAGGGACTGCCACTTAGCTAACTGCTCTGCTGAGTTGGCCTACTGCTTGCTAAGCTGCAGGTGGGACTGCCACTTTGCGATCTGCCTTGCTGTGCTGAACTACAAGTGTTCTCCAAGGGCTTGCTGGCTTGCCCCCTGTTCAGGAGGTCTCAGGATCATCAAAGACCTCACCCCTTTCCACTGCTGTGGCACTCCTTAACTGGAGAGTCTGGCGAGTGGGTTTTGACATGGATCAGCTTGTGAGCCGATCGCCACCCGATCTTAGCACAAAGACCAGCGCTTTCCCTTTGTCGAGGACTCAGTGCTCTGTTTTTCTACAACTGGCGTTGTCTATGAGGCTCAAGTTGTTCCGGCTGTGCTTCTGCCGATCTAAGTCACCGCCGTACTCTCAGCGGGTGCAGCGCTTTCAAGTGCAGCTCTACTGTGACACGTTGCCCGGGTAACCAGGGTCGTGTCCAAGAGTGTGATGTCCGCCAGCTGTCGCCGAGCGCACTGTTGTGACCCAGATCAGCTGATGACTCAGGCCCCGCTCACGAGGCCCGCCGACAACTCGAATGAAAGGTACTGTACTGAGGAGTCGGACCCCCAAGGTTCCAGTCACCGACCAGCACGTTCACTTTTCTCAAATTTCTCCGGTCCCAAAGGGCCCTTATAATAATGAACCTTTGGTGCTGTTTTGTGCACTGCTTTGCCCCGCAACTACTAGGATGTAATACTTCTCAGTAACCACACGTTGGTACGTGCTACTAGCACGGGGTTTACCTAAATGCCCGCAAAACATGTTTTTATATTTAGCACTGTGATTACCGTGGGCATTTAATGTGATAACTTGAAAAGTATGCATTGTATTTTTGTCATTTTGGTCTTGTTTTGCTTATAATACAATAACCTATTTTTAGAAACCTGTGTGGAGTCTTTTTGTGGTATATGTATTGTGTTACTGTGTGTGTTGCACAAATACTTGACACATTGCCTCTTTCGATAAGCCTGACGGCTCTCTGCCAAGGTACCAGAGGGTAAGCACAGGTTATCTTAGTTGTGTATCTAGCTTACCCTTACTAGAGTGGTGGGTTCTGCCTGGCCTGGGTGTATACCTTAGCTAAACAGAAACCCCATTTCAAACATTGGTGATCCGCAGTGAGGATACGGCTTGGGTTTGTGAAATATCATACAGTAATCCATTGTTCACTACTAGTCTGCAATTGTAACATTTCTATTTTTTTTCCCAAGTCTCTCTGATTGACGTTTGTACCTTTTGTGATTCAATATGTCTACCGCTGGGGAACGAGCCACTCTACCAGCACCTGCAGTATAGGAGCTTGATCTGGCCCAGTTTGAGTCTTATACTGTGGCTCAGATGAAGAGCTATTACAGGGAAATTCAAGTCTCCATGGAAAACTTCAAGAGAAAGGTGGAGCTTCAGGAGGCTTTGAGAGCCTGGGCAAAGGCCCATGTTGCAGAGGAAAAGGGCCTAGAGGAAGATGAGCCGAAAATTCCTGAGGAGGAGGAGGATGACCTGATTCTTGAGTCTGAGATGGCTGTAGACCTTCCTGAGGGGAGGGCCCATGACTTGCCAGGAACAGGGGTGATTCCCAATGCAGGGAGCAGTGTCTCCTCCAGGAACCTGCCCCCAGCAGAACGGGAGGACAGGAGGGAGGAATGAAAGTTAAAACTGGAGCTTGCAAAGCTAAAGCTGGAGAAACTGCAAGTTTTAGAGGAGAGTAGGATTGCTATGGGAGAAAGGAACCTTACACATGAGCTCAACCTCAGAGAACTTAATATCAGAGCCCTACAAGTGGGTTCCAGCAACAATAATGGTAGCAAGCATACCTGCAATGTCTTCACATAAGTCAAAGGCCAGGATACCCAAGGATTTGGTGCCCAGTTATGTTGTGGGGGATGACGTTGACAAGTGGTTTGCAGCCTATGAAGTGGCTTTAAGAGTGCATAAGGTCCCAGAGGAATTTGGGGTGGTAGTCTATGGAGCTACATGCCCACAGTGGGGAGGGACACTCTTCTTAAACTAGAGGTTGGGTGCCAGACAGGCTACACTGAAATGAAGAAAATCTTGACCAGTAATTTTGGGCTGACACCTGACAAATACAGACAGAGGTTCAGGGCTAGTCACAAGCTATCCACACAGAGCTGGGTTGACTGTTTAGGCTATGCTGGTAAAAGCACAGAAGGACTGGGTGATGGGCAGCAAAGTAAATGATTATCCAGGGCTGTACAACTTAATGTTCAAGGAGCACATATTTGTTTTACAGAGCTGCACCAATACCTAGTGGATAGTAAGCTTACTGATCCCAGGAAGCTTGCTGAGGAGGCGGATATCTAGGTCAGCACCAGAGTGTCCAGAAAGGTACCTGGGAGTGACCCCAAGAAGGGTGGATCAGCTTCCCCCAAGAGAGTGAGAGGGAGGGCAAGAGAGATCCAGACAAGTCCCAGGGTAAGGGAGAAGGAAAGGTTTCCCAAGTCCCTACGGAGAAGGAGGGAGGTACTGGTGGGTGGTGGTCCAGGGCCCCCCATTTCCAACCCTGCTGCTCTGATTGTTCCCAGTTAGGACACAAGCAGGGAGGACTCTGTCTGTCCAAAGAAAACATTCACTGGTGCTAATCCTACAGGGGTCGCTCATGTGGCCTTAGGGGAAGGTAGCCCCCAGAGGCAGGTTATAGACCATGTCATGGTCTCCCTCAGCTGGGAGATAGACTCAGAGGGTGAGTTAGTGATCCCTGAGGGTGCTAGCTGTCACTTCCACCAGGGGTAGTGAATGGGGTCCCAACCACTGCTCTGAGGGATACTGGGGCTAGCAGGACATGGTTGTGGAAGAGCTACTCTCCCCAGAGTAGTACATCGGCGAGGTGTGTAGAGTGACTCCAGCCCATGAGCAGGACTTTTCCACCCTATGGCCCTGGTGACCTTAGAGTGGGGTGGGGAGGTGACCCAGAGAAGGGTCATAGTTAGTTCCCAGATGCCCAATGACTGCATTCTGGGGAATGAGTTGCCACTAGTGTCAGGAGAACAGGAAGGGGCGGCCGCTACAATTCAGTTTTCTGGGAGTACTACTCCCAAAACGGAGGGAAGAGAACCCCAGGGGGAGGAAGGACTCCTGTCTAGCTCAAGGGTACAGACCCTGGGTTGGTGGATCAGCTGCAGGATACCACCCCTGAACTGGTGGGAGGGAGAGTGGAGAAAGGATGCAAGGCACCTGTGGCTTTTTCCTCCCACTCTGAGAAACCACAGAGACAGAGATCCCTGGGTGGGCTGGGGCCTGGCTCTGGAAACTGACAGTGACAGCTGCCTTTGTTGGTTGCTGTCCCTAGGGACAGAGTTTTCCTTGGGTTGGGGACAGATGCCAGACCCAAGGAGTGGAATGGGCCACATCACTTTGTTGGCCATGGTGGTACTGTCTACCTACTGGGATGCATCTGTGAGCAAATTAGGATTAGGTGCTGCACAGATGGGGTCCCTAGGTAAGGATTAGGATTCCCCATTTGTTAGCTCGGTGGCCCCGGACAGTATAGACGGAGGGATCCAATTGAGTTCAGAGAGGCGTAGAACTGGGAAGTACCCCTGCAGTAGTGGGCTACTGTCCATGTTCTATTGCCCTAAGCAGGGAAGCCCATCAAGGTATTGATCTGGCTACCCTGGCTGTGGGCGGGGGGTCATGTTGGAAAATGGCTCTCTGGTCACCCCAAACCTTTTGCCTTCCTCCTCCAATTTTTCTGACCTTGTTTTTGTTGGCCTTAGAACTCTGAGCACTTTACAACTGCTAACCAGTGCTAAGTGTATGTGCCTCTTCCCTAAACATGTTTGTGATTGGTGTATATCTGATTGACATATTTAATTTACTTGCAAGTCCCTTGTAGAGTGGTACACCATGTACCCAGGGCCTGTAAGTTAAATAGTACTAGTGGGCTTGCAGCACTGATTCTGCCACCCACAAAAGTAGCCTTTCAAACCGGTCTCAGGCCTGCCATTGCACGACCTGACTTCGCAATTTACTGCTACTTAAACTTGCCATTTAAAACCTACTTGCCAAGCCTTAAACTCCCCTTTTATTACATATATGCTACCCGTAAGGTTGGCCCTAGGTAGCCCTAAGGGAAGGGCGCTATGTAAGTAAAAGGTAGGACATGTACCTTTATGTTTTGCATGTCCTGGTACTGACAAACAGCCTATTTAGATCTTTCACTACTGTGAGGCCTACCCCTCTCACAGGGTAGCATTGTGAATTCCGTAATAATCTTTTAAGCTGCAATTCCTGATCAGAGAGGAGTAGCTTTTGATGTTTCAATGTTTGGAATAGTATTCATAAATCCTACTTACTGGTGAGGTTGGACTTAACTTTACTATTTTAGAAATGCCACTTTTAGAAAGTGGACATTTTTCTGCACTTACTGCTCTGTGTTCCTGACAGCCTATCTCAAATACACGTCTGGGCTGGGTGACAGCTACATTTGTGCATTCCCTCTAAACAGCCACAACACAGGAGACTCAACTGCATCTGCATACTGATGGGTCTTCCTGGGGGGCATGAGGGAGGGGAGGAGCTAACACTTCATGTGAATAGGTAGCATCCTGTCCCCACATAAAGGTCTGATTTACCCCCCGTTTGCTAGGCTGAGCTGAAAGGGAACCTGTGCACTTCAGAGAATTCTTTTGAAGTCACCCCCACATCAAAGGCACTTTTGGGTATAAGTACTGTGTCTCTGACCTCCCCCCCCCCTCTAGTAGACACTTTGTTGCGGCAATGCGAGAAGGGCTGCTGTACTGCCAAGAGGAAATGTCACTTTGCTAACTGCCTTGCAGTGCTGGCCTGCTACCTTTGTGCTGTGCTGAACTACAGGTGTTCTCCAAGAGCTCCCAGCGGCTGCAGTGCCATCCAGCGCTGCTCTACTGCAACACATTCCATGGGTAACCAGGGGCGTGTCCAAGGGTACGAGGTTTATCAGCTGTTGACGCGCATGCTGTTGTGACCCAGATCAGCCGACGATGCGGGCCCTGCTCATGAGGCCCACCGACAACTCGAATAAAAGGTAATGTACTGAGGAGTCCGACCCTTGAGGTTCCAGTGACTGACCCACATGTTAGTGGGAGGTTCGCCTTTTGTTGAATTTCCCCGGTCCAGAGGGGCCCGTATAACACGAACCTCTGGTGCTGTTTTGCACACTGCTTTGCCCCGCCACGGCGATGAAGTAATATTTCTCAGTAACCACACAATCTTATGTGCTACAAGCACAGGATTTACCTAAATGACTGCAAATGGTGTTGTGTTTAGCACTGTGATTACCGTGAGTATTTAATGTGGCTGTTGGACTTGGCCCTTTTGCCCTGAATTTTTTCGCTTGTGTAATAATAAAACATGTGTGTCTGAACAGAAAATAATAAATGCTGTGCAATGTTGTACACACTGTTAGCTCCACCATTTTAGAAGTGCACTTGGATAAAATGTCACTGTTAAAATGGACGCCATGCCTGCCTGCCCAGGTGACGCCTGACTGAGGTGGGGTGGCAGGCTAGTTGTTCGTTTCCCAGCACCCCTGCTGTTGGAGGGAAACTTCGCACCCAGGGTGCTTTACTCCTCCCCCTAGACCAGTTAGAACCGGTTCCCCAGAGAACCTTCTGGAAGCTGCCAGCCCTGTCTGGTAGGTGGGGTGAGGGGCGTACATATAGGGGGGCTGGGCTGCCATGTGCTCAGTGCAGAGCATGGACTGACTGAGAGGGGACACTCTGCCAGGGGAGACCGCCACATTGGGCCTGTGTGCTGGCCCCTGGGCCCATCTGCACCCCTCCACCGTCCACAGGGCCAGTGAGAGCCCCTTACTGGAGTGTAGACTGCCATGACAGGAGGAGTACCACGTTATGGGGGATGACTGCTTCTAGGAGCTGCGGTCCTGTTCCGATGAGTACCCACTGCCCGTTGATCTGACCCAGTAATGCTGGCCTGCTCTCCTACCGCCCTAAACCCAGCCCCTGGAGCCCGGGGTCCGCCCAGGAGAAGAGGAGCCGACGTCCGCAGCGCTGGGCTGCGAAAGCGCTATATTGAGCTGGACTGCCCTTCCAGGAGGTGAGGAGCATGGGCCTACCTTCTTCTGTGGGACCCTGAATGCGAAAGGACTCTAGCGCCTTGTGAGCGCCATATTGGGACTGCCAGAGCGCTGCTTATCCTGTGGGACCCTGAAGGTGGGAGCGCTGCCTGTTGCCTGCCTGCATGAAGAGGGCCTGATGCCTGCACCCTAGCGCTGTGCCCTGGAGCCTGTAAAGCGCTGTAACCCCCTGAAGACACCGTCTGCAAGAAGCGCTGCATGCCTGAGGAAGCGCTGTGACCTTAAAGCGCTGTGCCTTCCCTGCGCTATCCTGCCGGAGTCTCCTGCTGCCCACGAGGTGCTGCCCTGAAGGAAACTGCTGTCCGGTGGAGCGCTGCATAGCGCACACAAATTGTGCCGTGTTTAGGCGTAGGACCAGCGGGTGCCCACCCCGCGTGAATGCTGGCTTGAGCGGGTGCCTACCCCGCGTTATCGTTACGTGGCGGGAGCCCACCCCGCACTTCAAAACTGCCGATTTCACCGCCGCCGGCCGGGAACTCCGAGGAGAACGGGGGGGATAGCCCCGTGTCGTCAGAGGCAGCGCCGCACTGGGATTGGAGCCAGCGCGGGACGTTGCCTAGCAACAGGGGGTTCGCCGTCCGGAGGAAGCGTGCGGATCGGAGGAGACGAGCCGGAAGCAAGCGGTGGTGTGGCGGGGCTCCCGTGGTGACGAGGGAGCCCCGTGTGTGGAGAGAAGCCAGGCGGGATCCTACCCCGCGCTGGCCCCGCCCCGAAAGACGTCCGGAGCCTCGCGGGCTCCCCAGCGGAAGTCCCGGGTCCCAGGAGGGGGCCCGGGTGAAGTCTTAAGAGGTGCCGGTGATCGGGGCTCCCCAGGAGCTGAGGAGAGCCCCGAGTGCTGCCGCAGGACAGCCGGTGAGTGGGGGCCCATCGAGGAGTTGGGGGGCGAGTCGGGGCACATTGCCGGTGCCCGCCCCCGGTGCCCGTGCTACTCCTTACAGCTGCCCCGTCTGACAGTGGGCAGCTGCGACGTAGGAGGCCTTTTGTATTTAGGGATCCCAGAGGGGGGGCCCCAGAGGCACCGTAAGTGCCAGTGACCCTTGGGGAATCCAACGGACCGGGGCTCACCTTGGGCACCGTGGTGCCAGTACTCTGTTGGGGGGGGTTTGACAGCGGCGCCCCAAGAGTCTGAGCAGCTGCAACGATTGGGTACTTTTGGAGGTAGTCGCCCCGAGAGGGGGCTCTCAGGAGTACCGGCCCGATTGTACGGTACCCAGCTGCCCCGCCGGACAGTGGGCAGCTGCAGTGATTGGGGCACACCGTGCTTTAAGTTTGCGAGGCCTATTGCCTCTTCTGGTTTGTGTGCAGGTGATCCATGCTAATGAGGTCTAATGCCATACAATGCTGTTTACATCTTATGCCTGTTAGTGAATTGCGGATGAGGCCCTGATGCTTATATGCCTATTTTTATGCAGGATGCTAGGGTAGGCCTAAGGTTGCGACGCCTGCCAATGCTAGGATGTTTATGCCCTTTGCAGGTCTGCACCTAACCTGATGTTCCTTTCCAGGACTACGGCAACCATGATTTGGGCCTGTTCCTAAGGTTAAGATGTTGTATGACCCATGACTAAATGTGCAGAATGTTTTTCCCTAGGGCTGTGGTCTGAAAGTCCTATATTGCAGGTGGCCTAATGTTCAACCCCAAAGGTGGCCCTCTGAATGTTCAATTTAAGGTGTTACCGGTATCCTGTTGGCCTGCCAGCGTGTCTTTCTTTCAGGTCTACCGGCCGCTGGACCGAGGCCAATGTTCTGATATCTGTACCTTTTTCAGGGTTATGCCCCAGACTCCAGGTGTGCTGCTGAAGTGCAGGATGTGCCTTCATGCCAGATTCTTAATGTACCAGTAGATCTGGGTGGCTACACCTTACTGACTATTTGGATTTCAGTGTATGTGTTGTGCATAATGATCCTGGCAGCGACCCGAATGGCTCTGCACTGTAAATAGTCCCCACTGTTATATCTGCCGGGTGCCGGTTGGCGCCATGTTTTCCTGTGGTTACGCTGTGCTATGCTGATGGCATAATACATATGTTATTTTTCCTACTCAAACTGGTGTAGTCTCCTTTTTGTAGTGTGCCTGGTGTGTCGCCTGTGTGTGCTGCGCGGATGCTTTGCACAATTCCTCCTGGTTTAGCCTTCCCGCTCCGCACCACGCTACCCCGTTTCCAACAGTGGCAATTTGAAAAGTATACATTGTGATGTTGTTTTGGTCGTTTTGTTTATAATACAATAACCTATTTTATAAACCTGCGTGGAATCCTTTTGTGGTGTATTCATTGTGTTACTGTGTGTGTGTTGCACAAATACTTTACACATTGCCTTTTTAGATAAGCCTGCCTGTTCTGCGCCAAGCTACCAGAGGGTTAGCACAGGCTAACTTAGTTGTGTATCTAGCTTACCCTGACTAGAGTGGTGGGTTCTGCCTGGCCTGAGTGTATACCTTAGTCAACCAGAAACCCCATTTCTAACACTTTCCCAAAGACTTGGAGCACAGCAACGACACCTGCAACCTCTGGACTGAGAATGGGATGACCCTTCGACTTGGACCGGTCTTGCCGCAGAGCCTTTAGTTACTTGGTGGCAGAGTTTTGCTTCACTGTCTCATATGGCCTTCGGGCTCATCGACGCGCACTCACTTCAGGCCGTAGAGTTGGGGCATGACCCCAGGCACCACAGGCAAACCTGATGAGGATATAATCCTCACACACATTTGTGACAGCCCATACAGGGCTTAAAAGCTGTGTTTGAGAGATAAAGTATCACAAGCAGATGAACGTTCACTCCGGATCCGTGTCTGTAGGCGCGGAAAGAAACAAACTGATGTCAGCACGCAAGACACCACCTATATAGGCCTGTTATGTCTTTTCCAGAGCTGAATAGTGTAGTTCGCCACCTACCAGCACACAGAGGTATTGCTAAAAATGTTTCCAGATCCAGTCTGATGCCTGGTAAGTATTCAAAAGGTATGGAATCTGCGTTTAGAAGTCTATCAAAAAATCACATTCTTGCACTGTTGGAGATCTGTTGAGAATTCAGCCTGCTGTCCCCCACAGTAACCTCCATGAAAACCGTGTCACTGCTCGCTATTGCTATTAGTGAGAATCAAGTGCTAAAAGTTTTGTACTTAACCCACTTTGCAGAACCATTGTAGGATGGACACCAGGACATGCGACCAATCACCCCAGCTCCTAAGCCTCTACCGTGGCGGCCCAGTAAGCACTGCTAGCCTTGTCGCCCCCCAAACATGGTCTGATAAACTAGTAACTAAGTGTAAAATATCACCAAAAACCGTATTCAATATAAACAGCCTGCAATAGGCTATTGCCTAATCGCCCTAAATCACTGCTTCAGTGAGAGGCGCAGGCATAGGAAAGGGAAAGCAGAAAGACAAGTAAGGAAACAAGAAATATATTAAAGAAGCAGCTCTCACAGATTCTGTCCTAACTCACTCCCAGAGAGTATCTGGTCCCCCCTCCCTCACCCCCTTCCACCCTTTGTTCTGAACCTACAAGCACCCAGGAACGTTATACATCCAACTAGTTTGATGAATGAACCAAATTAAGGGCAGCCAGCATCAAGGTTTAGCACCTCTTGAAAAGCCCTGGCTAAGTCTGCCTGCATAAAGACATACATCTTATTCTGATTTTACATTTGTAAATGAATCAGAAAACCTATTGAGTCCCCTCTAAACTATGCCCTCTCTAAAATCCACAGGCCCTATACCATGCCAGAGAGCTGGCACTCAGATGTGACAAAAAAAAGGAGAAGCATTTATTCGCTCACCATCACCACGCCTGTCTGCATGGCCAAGTGCAGTATCTGGACTAGGAGCACACCACCATCTCTGTTTCTTGGAGGGCAATCTGTAAACTTTCCAGTCCATCAATGATTCAATGCTTTCCTGCATGTTCATCAGATCCCTTAACACATCCCTTGTCCAATGACGGAGTGCTACCGCTGAATCCGCCTCAACACCCTAAATGCACTCTTCTTGCATTTTTCATCAACTTTATCTTTGACTCAATCTTGGCCTCGGAACCACAACTTTTAAAAGAGAACTCTTCCTTTACCTCAGCAGCAGCTGCAGCCTGCTGGGACTCCGATGCTGTGATCTACTCTTGGCTCTTCCATTCTTCTCTTTCACCTATAGCATCTGCTCTTTGATGCTAACCAGCTTTATCTCCACACTCTGTACTGCAGCTTCAATAGTGCCTTTTTTTCCAGAAGCGTTCTCACTCAGATTACAAACGGAACATAACAATAATTGTTAACATTTTGATAGGCCATTTTTTCCTCATAAACTCCATTTCCTTTCTGCTCTTTACGTGCGATGTTAAGTGGGACGAAAAAGCCTCCCTTCTGACTGTCATAACTGTCTCCAACAAAAGAACAACATCCATCTCTTTAGTTCTTCTGCGGAGTCCACAAAGGGATCTTCAAGGCGACAACTGTTTTGCAGCTGGGGTACTGCCAGGGGCGGTTCGTGCATAGGAGTGTTGACCTCCTGATTTCCCCAATGTGAGACAGACAGACAGACAGACACACACACACACACACACACACACACACGCCCCCTCTCACACTTTCCACTCTCACCTTCTTAGTGGGCGGGGCCATGACGGAGCTCTCTCTCTCCCAGAGTGGCAGCAGCAGTTTAGGCTGCGTTAACTGAACTACACATGTTGGATTGGCTGGTGTTTTCACTTCAAGACTGATTTGCATATGGCTGGGTCCAAACTGGGGTGGTGTGGTGAGCAAAAGAATGATGGATTTAACCCAGATCCTTGAGACTGGGGGTGAATGTTTGCATTGTCCAGCATTCCATCCATCAATTGTTTCTTTTGCATATGTCGCCCTAAGTGGGAAGGGTATGCCCAGACGTAGGTCCCGTGCTCACTACACCACTGGATTCAAGCTAACCTGGCTGATGGAGGGTGAGCCCTGAAACCGGTCCCAGGATGATTGTTTCCGTTCCAGGGAGGACCTGGCTTGGCAGTTCGGGCTGGACTGTTCCCACAAGGAACAGGGTCAAGACTGATTTGCATATGGCGGGGTCCAAACTGGGGTGGTGCGGTGAGCAAAAGAATGATGGATTTAACTCAGATCCTTGAGACTGGGGGTGAATGTTTGCATTGACCAGCATTCCCTCCATCAATTGTTTCTTTTGCATTAGTCGCCCTAAGTGGGAAGGATATGCCCAGACGTGGGTCTCGTGCTCACTACACAGCTGGATTCAAGCTAGCCTGGCTGATGAAGGGTGATACCCTGAAACCGGTCGCAGGATGCTTTTTTCCATTCCAGGGAGGACCTGGCTTGGCAGTTCGGGCTGGACTGTTCCCACAAGGAACAGGGTCAAGACTGATTTGCATATGGCAGGGTCCTAACTGGGGTGGTGTGGTGAGCAAAAGAATGATGGATTTAACCCAGATCCTTGAGACTGGGGGTGAATGTTTGCATTGTCCAGCATTCCGTCCATCAATTGTTTCTTTTGCATATGTCGCCCTAAGTGGGAAGGGTATGCCCAGATGTGGGTCCCGTGCTCACTACACCACTGGATTCAAGCTAGCCTGGCTGATGAAGGGTGATGCCCTGAAACCGGTCCCAGGATGCATGTTTCTGTTCCAGGGAGGACCTGGCTTGGCAGTTCGGGCTGGACTGTTCCCACAAGGAACAAGGTCAAGACTGAATTGCATATGGCTGGGTCCAAACTGGGGTGGTGTGGTGAGCAAACGAATAATGGATTTAACCCAGATCTTTGAGACTGGGGGTGAATGTTTACATTGTCCAGCATTCCGTCCATCAATTGTTTCTTTTGCATATGTCGCCCTAAGTGGGAAGGGTATGCCCAGACGTGGATCCTGTGCTCACTACATCACTGGATTCAAGCTAGCCTGGCTGATGAAGGGTGATGCCCTGAAACCGGTCCCAGGATGCTTGTTTCCGTTACAGCGAGGACCTGGTTTGGCAGTTCGGGCTGGACTGTTCCCACAAGGAACAGGGTCAAGACTGATTTGCATATGGCTGGGTCCAAACTGGGGTGGTGTGGTGAGCAAAAGAAGGATGGATTTAACCCAGATCATTGAGACTGGGGGGCGAATGTTTGCATTGTCCAGCTTTCCATCCATCAATTGTTTCTTTTGCATATGTCGCCCTAAGTGGGAAGGGTATGCCAAGACGTGGGTCCCGTGCTCACTACACCACTGGATTCGAGCTTGCCTGGCTGATGAAGGGTGATGCCCTGAAACCGGTCCCAGGATGCTTGTTTCCATTCCAGAGAGGACCTGGCTTTGCAGGTCGGGCTGGACTGTTCTCACAAGGAACAGGGTCAAGACTGATTTGCATATGGCTGCGTCCAAACTGGGGTGGTGTGGTGAGCAAACGAATGATGGATTTAACCCAGATCCTTGAGACTAAGGGTGAATGTTTGCATTGCCCAGCATTCCGTCCATCAATTGTTTCTTTTGTATATGTCGCCCTAAGTGGGGAGGGTATGCCCAGACATGGGTCCCGTGCTCACTACACCGCTGGATTGAAGCTAGCCTGGCTGATGAAGGGTGATGCCCTGAAACCGGCCCCAGGATGCTTGTTTCCGTTCCAGGGAGGACCTGGCTTGGCAGTTCGGGCTGGACTGTTCCCACAAGGAACAGGGTCAAGACTGATTTGCATATGGCTGGGTCCAAACTGGGGTAGTGTGGTGAGCAAAAGAATGATGGATTTAACCCAGATCCTTGAGACTGAGGGTGAATGTTTGCATTGTCCAGCATTCCGTCCATCAATTGTTTCTTTTGCAGGTGTTTTCACTGTGGCCAGCCACGTGCAGTTCCAACTTCTGCTTCAACAGCTGAAAGACAGCTGAGAAGCAGAAGCACAGCCCCATAGGTTTTCATTGGAGAACAGCGATTGCATGCTCCAGCCAAACCTACAACTGCTTCTATGCTGTTTAGCACTGTAAGCAGCAAGAGAGCAGTGCTTGGATAGGCTGGATGCTTTTATCCAGTTAGCAGTGCGAAGCAGGAGCCGAATGTGTGCTGCACCCTGCAGAGAGGTAAGTTTATTTTTAATTTTAATAGTTTGAAAGTAATTTGTGTGCCCCACCACTGACTAAAGGGAGCAGCCGAAGGGTGGCCCTCTGAGATGGGCACTGCCCCCACCCCTAAGATTGAAGTTAAGAACTTGGGCGTCCGACTTGACCAGAAACTCACCATGAAGGATCAGGTGATGGTCACCATTGGCTCTTGTTTCAATATGTTGAGCCTCTTGCGCAGAGTTTTCCCTCTCCTTCCCCTGTCTGTGCATAAAACACTAATTCAGGCACTTGTGACAAGCCATATGGACTATTGCAATGCCCTTTTGATTGCAGCAAATGATTCTTATTTAAATAGACTCCAGGTGGTACAAAACACTACTGCCCGTCTTGTTAGGAATGTACCAAATAGAACTGCCTCTCTCCTTCTCCTGCGTCAACTCCATTGGCTGCCGATATGCTAGAGAGTCAAATTCAAGATTTGTTGTATTGTACCCAAAGCCTTGAATGGCAGAAGTCTCGCTTATTTAACAGAAAAACGTATCCCTTACCAGCCGAATAGATCCCTTCGACCAGGAGAAAAATCCCTGCTTGTCATTCCTCATTTCAGGAAAGACCGTACAGGTGTTAAAGCCTTCTTCTATTTGGCCCCCCAGTACTGGAATCAGTTACCGGTTTATCTTCGAAAACGTTCAGATTATTTTCCCTTTAGGAAAATTCTTAAAACAGAACTCTTCTGAGTTTAGGTCTCCTGGTTTGTGCTGTCTGCTTTGCTGCCTATAGCGCGGAGATACCCCTCCGGGGGTGATCCATGCGCTTTATAAATTAAATAAATAATTATATGGACAATACAATGATGCCTTAAGGAGACACTGTGGGAGCTGATGTAATTGATAATGTATCAATGCTTATGTTATAGATTAGTGGCTCTTAAACGTTTGAGTTCTGTGGACCCCCACTGAATAATTACTGTAAATCCAGGGACCCCCACTGACTCATTTTTAGAAGTCGGTGACCCTCGGCCTAAACAATTTCTATGATTTGGACCTCAAAACAATACACATTGGGAGAGGAGGCAGCAGTCCCAATCCTCCAGAAACCTCATCCAGTCAGTTATGTTTTTTTAATGTTTGATGTGTGCCTACATGTGTGTATGTATGAATGTATGTGTAGTAAGGAGTGCGTACTCCGAATGGGTATGTATGTGCTCGTGAAAGGTGGGTGCATGTGTGCAAGCTTGTGAATGCAAGTGGAAGTGAGCGAGTGTGCATGTAGATGAGTGAGCGTGTGTGTGTGTAGCCTGCTCGCCCCCCTCCTGATCTAATTACCGGCTACCACTAGATCAGACATTAACTGTCATTTTAGCCTATAATATTTCTCAATGGACTTTGGGATTACTCATTTTGTCCCTGCACTACAATTTTTCTTGACGAAGCAATCTTAGGTTAAACTGGCATCTCTTGTGTTGTCTATAACAAATTCCTAGTAAGACAAATGAGCATAAAATGTTTAACAGTTGCTTAGCAATGTTCGCTGCAAATAAGACTTGGCTACTAAATCAACTGATGGAAAAATCTACATACATTTAACCTATTCACTGTTTTTACATCTTTTAAATAAATGTTATTATACCTAACACACTTGATTGAATATGTATATGTATGGATAAAAATAAAACACAAACAACAACGAGGATAATCATTACTAAGTAATGAACAAGTTACTTACCTTCGGTAACGATATATCTGTAAGAAACATAGGTTAGTTATAGATTCCTTATCTTAGAATTACCCCCAGGCGTCAGAATGGATCCGGAAAGTTTTTCCATCAGCAGTACCCCTGCGCGTCGGAAGGTGGCGTCGGTCGACTCCGCGTTCGTCGTCGTGGTCGCCGGGATGACGTTGCGGCAGGTACATAGACGCCGCCCTCGCGCGCTGACGTCAATTCTGTACACGACTTTCCACGCCAAAAGCGCAGAGCCATGCAAGACACTGACCACTGGTGTACAAAACTAGGGCCCTGAAAGGAAGACTTTAACCCTAGAAGTCAGTTCGCAGAACGGGGAGGATGGGTGGGGCAGTAAGGAATCTATAACTAACCCATGTTTCTTACAGATATATCATTACTGAAGGTAAGTAACTTGTTCATCTGAAAGAAACAGTTAGTTATAGATTCCTTACCTTAGAATAGATACCCCAGCAATACCAACCCCGGAGGTGGGTCAGCGAACCAAGTTCACACCAGAAAGTCCTGGAGAACAGAACGGCCAAAGAAGCCGTCTCTCCGGACTTGGCTGTCTAGGCAGTAGTGTTTGGTGAACGTGTGCAGCGATGCCCACGTAGTTGCCCGACAGATGTAATTAAGGGGGACTCCTCGTCCCAAAGCAGTAGTAACTGCCGTCGCCCTGGTGGAATGGGCGCGTAGCCCCACTGGAGGCTCCTTCTTTGCCAAAGAGTAGCAGGCTTTGATGCACAGAACGACCCACCTGGAGATGGTTCGTTTGTGCACGGCCCGACCTTTCTTAGCGCCCACGTAACCAACAAAGAGCTGGTCGTCCACCCGGAATTGTTTGGTGCGATCCAAGTAAAAGGAAAGCGCACATTTTGGATCCAGACGATGGAGCCTCTCTTCCTCTTTTGAAGGATGCGGAGGCGGAAAGAAGGTGGGCAAAGTGATGGTTTGGCCAATGTGGAAAGAAGTAACCACCTTGGGAAGAAAGGAAGGTCTAGTTCTCAGGACGACCTTGTCCGGATGGACAGCCAGAAAGGGAGGCTTGGAAGAAAGAGCTTGCAGCTCACTCACCCTGCGTGCAGAGGTGAGGCCACCAGAAAGGCAGTTTTTAAAGTGAGAAGTCTGAGAGGACAGTTATGTAATGGCTCAAAGGGAGCACACATGAGGTAGGTAAGAACCCACGGAGGCATTACGAAGGGAACAGGAGGAAAAAGATGAGTAATGCCTTTAAGGAATCTATTTACAACAGGGGACTTGAAAAGAGAAGGCTGATCAGGAAGCCTAAGGAAGGCTGAAATGGCCGAGAGGTAGCCCTTTAGAGTGCCCAGAGCAGAGCCCTGCTGGGCCAAAGAAAGGAGGAACAAGAGAACCTAAGAGGGGCGGAAAGGGGATCCACAGCCATTTCTGCGCACCATGCCACAAATTTGTTCCATCTGCAGGTGTATACCGTCTTAGTGGAGGGACGCCTGGCTGCCAAGATAACATTGCAGGCTTTGGGAGGCAGGTCAAACGACGTCAACTGCCGCCGCTCAATCTCCACGCAAGGAGGTGGAGGTTGGACAGGTTCGGGTGGAGGACCGTCCCCTGTTGCTGAGACAGAAGATCCTCCCGAAGAGGCAGTCTGATCGGAGGATCGATGGCCATGTTGAGCAGCTCGGGATACCAGACTCTTCGTGCCCAATCCGGAGCCACAAGAATGACTTGGGCCCGGTCGCGCTTGATCTTCTTTAGCACTCTGGGCAGAAGTGGTATAGGCGGAAAGGCGTATAGAAGACCGCAACTCCACATCGACGAAAAGCGTCGCCTAGCGAGTGCCGCCTTGGAAATTCCAACGCGCAGAACTGCTGACATTGCGCGTTCTCTTCGGTGGCGAATAGATCTAACCAAGGCTCTCCCCACTGCTGAAAGAGACCTTGCACCACCTCCGAGTGAAGACGCCATTCGTGATCCATCATGCACCTGCGGCTGAGTTTGTCCGCCCTGGCGTTCAGAGAACCTGCCAGGTGTTGAACCACCAGGGATATGCCCTGATGTTCCAGCTATGTCCAGAGGCGGAGAGCCTCCAGACAAAGGGTCTATGACCCCACCCCGCCTTGTTTGTTGCAGTACCACATGGCTGTGGTGTTGTCCGTGAACACCTGCACTACTCTTCCCCGTACAGAGGGAAGGAATGCCTGGAGTGCAAGACGAATCGCCCGAAGCTCCAGAAGGTTGATGTGGAGCCGGGACTCCGCAGGAGACCAGAGGCCTCTGATCTCCGCCTCCCCCATGTGGCCGCCCCATCCCAGAAGTGATGCATCGGTCACCACTGTGAACTCTGGTTGGTGAACTCTGGTTGAGGAAGGGAGAGGGATCTGCCATCGACCCAATCCTGGTTCGTAAGCAATTGGTGTGCAGTGCCCTCCGAGATCTGGACGCAATCGGACAGATTCCCCTGATGTTGTGCCCACTGGAACTTCAGGTCTCACTGCAGAGCCCGCATATGCCATCTGGCATGGTCCACCAGCAGGATGCAGGAGGCCATCAGACCCAGCAGCCTGAGGGTCATCCTGACCGAAACCCGGGATAGAGGCTGAAAGATCGGAATCATAGCCCGAATATCCCGGACTCGCTGTTCAGGAGGATAAACCCAAAACTGCGTCGTGTCCAGAACCGCTCCGATGAAGAGGAGCTTCTGAGAGGGAGTCAGGTGTGACTTCGGCACGTTGATGGAGAACCCCAGTGAATGCAGGAGGTCCGCCGTAGTCTGGAGGTGGGAGACGACAGCCTGGGGAGAGCCCGCCTTCAACAGCCAGTCGTCGAGATAGGGGAAGACTGGAACCCCTGATCTGCGCAGATGAGCTGCGACCACCGCCATCACTTTCGTGAACACCCGAGGGGCGCTGGTAAGGCCAAAGAGGAGCACGGTAAACTGAAAGTGCTCATGGCCTACCGTGAACTGCAGGTAATGCCGGTGAGCCGGCAGGACGGGGATGGGAAAGCAAGCGTCCTGCAAGTCCAATGCTACCATCCAGTCTTCAGGGTCGAGGGCAGACAAGACCTGAGCGAGCGTCAACATTTTGAACTTCTCCTTCCGGAGGAAGCGGTTGACGTTCCTGAGATCCAAGATAGGACGCAGGCCTTTGTCCTTCTTGGGCACCAGAAAGTAGTGGGAATAGCAACCACGACCTACTTCTGGGGCAGGAACGCGCTCAATGGCTCCCTTGGCCAAGAGTGCCGAAACTTCCTGTTGGAGAAGGGCCAGATGATCCTCCGACATGCGATGGTACTGAGGTGGCATGGATGGACGAGTAGTCTCGAAGGGGAGGGAGTAGCCCCATCGCACTATTTGCAAAACCCACCTGTCCGACGTGATGGTGCGCGAGTGGGGGAGGTGATGGCGAATCATGCCGCCCACTGGCGTTTGGTGGCCCTGAAAGGTCGGACTAGGAGGGTTTGGAGGCTGCTGCAAAGGGGGCTGTGGTGGACTGGCCCACCCGCTGGCCCCCAGAACCACGGCGCTGGTTCCCCCGTCCCTGGCCACGGAGGCTGAACAGCTGGCGCCGGTCTGTGGCCCTGGGTGGGACGAGGCGGGGCACCCCTCCCTTAGCCACGAAAGGGGCGAAAGGCAGACTGCACAGGGCGGGTGGTGGAGAGGCCCAAGGACCTGGCCGTAGCCCGAGAGTCCTTAAAGCGCTCCAGCGCGTTGTCTGCCTTGTCGCCGAAAAGTCGACGGCCAAAGGGCATGTCCATGAGTGGATTGGACATCCCCGGAAAAACCAGTCGACCGCAACCAGGCGTAGCGTCAAAAGGCTACTGACGTGGAAATCGTCCTGCCCAGTGCGTCGGCCGTATCCAGCCCACAGCGGATGGTAAACTTCGCTGCTTCTCTCCCCTCGGCAACTGCACGGAAGAGCACGGTCCGGGCCTCCTCCGGGAACTGGGGCAGCACCTGCGCTACCGTATCCCACACAGAGTGGGTATAACGGCCCAACAGACATGCAGTGTTTACCGACTGCAGTCCCAAGCTGGCGGAAGAAACCATTTTCTTCCCAAGGTGGTCCAGCTTTTTGGATTCCCTATCGGGTGGTGCGTTAGGGAATGCGCCTTTGGAAGTGGAGGCTTGGACCACCAAGCTCTCAGGGGTGGGGTGTTGGGAGAGGAAAGTGGGGTCGCCCAGGGCCGTGCGGTGGCGTCGGGCAATCATCCTGTCCACAGGAGCCCCTGTGTTGGGCATGGACCAGGTGCCCAAAAGAATGTCTGTGCGGGCTTCATTAAACGGCAGCAGTGGCTCCGAAGAGCTCGCTGCTGGTTGAAGGACCTCTGTCAGGCGGTTAGTCCTGACTGCCACCGTAGGTAGCTCGAGGTGGAGAGCCTCAGCCGCCCTACGCAACACCACTGCGTATGACGCTCTATCCTCCGTAGCCACGGTAGGAGGAGACAAATTGCCAAGGTCTGGTGAGGTATCCAGACCACTGGCTTCCCCCAGTTACTCTCTCCAGTCCTGCTCATAGGCCAACTGGTCGGTTAAAGGGTCCCCAGATCCCTCCCAGCCCTCCTCACCCTCCTCTGGCTGCCAATCTGGTCTCAAAGAGCCAGGGTAGAACAGGGGCACAAAAGTACCCGTCGGATCCGGCGTCGGTCAACGCCGGTCCGACTCTGTATCTACCTCGAGGTGGAGGCCGGGGTCGACGTCGGCAGGGGAAACAGCCGACGCCGGTTGCGGACATGGTGCCGGTGGAATCGGTGCCGGGGGAGGCGTAACAAGGTCGACCGGCGCCGATCCGGATCCAGGCCTGGATCCAAGCGGACCCTGCGGCGCCGAGGCTGAAGCCGCCGGCGCCAAAGACCCAGGGCCCCCAGCCGAGTCCACGGGGCTCAAAGGCATGCCGGAGGATTCGGGCTGCACAAAGATGGCGTGCATCGCTTCGTAAAACTGACGAAGCTGGGCAGGGATCGCTCCCGGGAAAGGGGGGGAACCCGGAGCCGACCCCACGGGCTCCGCACGCGGAGTTGTGGGAGGGGCACCACCCGAATCCATCGTCGCGTCGGCCGACGGACGGGGAGAAGTCGAAGAGCGACGATGATTCTTCAACTTCTTTTTGTGCTTTGACTTACCTGACCCCGAGTGCGAAGACTTAGACGAAGAATGGTGTTGGCTCCGCGACCGGTCCCTCGACCTCCTACGCGACCGGGACCTCGAGCGACGCGGAGCCGACTGCCAGGCCTCGAGTAGCTTTCGGGACTGCTCCTGCAAAGACTTCGGGGCCATGGGGTCGTGGTCGTGCTCCAGGCAATAGAGGCACACACGGTGCAAGTCCGTCACCGACATCAGTCGGTTACAGGAACCGCAGGCCTTTAAGCCGGGCATCCCTCGTGCACCAGTTGTCGATGGACTCAAAAAACGAATTCGACAAAAGGCGAGAAAAAAGTCAGTCAAAAAGTGACTGGAGGTACCGCTTTCTCCGGATCTACGCTTGCTAGCGCGGAAAAAGAAAGAACTGACGTCAGCGCGCGAGGGAGGCGTCTATGTAGCTGCCGCAACGTCATCCCGGCGACCACGACGCCGATGACTAACGCGGAGTTGACCGACGCCACCTTCCGACGCGCAGGGGTACTGCTGACGAAAAACTTTCCGGATCCAGTCTGATGCCTGGGGGTAATTCTAAGGTAAGGAATCTATAACTAACTGTTTCTTTCAGATCTCTATTTTAAGAGAATTTCAAAGCAGCTATATTTTTACGGTGATATGTATGTTTTTGGACAAGATTCATGAGATTTGGAAACAATAATTCTCCAGACATCAGCATAAATGTAGTGTTTTATGAGTTAAAAATTAGTGCAGTGTGCCAGTAAAAAACATGCTGGTATAAAATTACAAATATCAATACATTTTGGTAAAAACAAAATCTACTAATCAAAGCACCACCTCCCAAGAAAGATGCTTGCTGTCTTTCGTACTGTCAAATATATATTTAATGTTCGCAAGGTTAGCATTTTGCCAGTCAACAAGCAGCTTTAAAAAGGAAGGAAAAGCGAAAAGTATATAAGAAATCAATCAAACTGTCAAGATTAATTATGGTAGTCCCTTTCCAAGGGTCAAAGTCACTTAGTTGTTATCACTGTTACAACATGATTGAAGTTTTAGTGAACAGTCCCAGAGTTAGAATTAGAGACCGATTACCAAGAGGGAAAGGTACGCTTAACAAAACCCTCCTCAAGTTAACTCACTCATATTCTGGGAAGAGAGAGCTCCTGCGAAATCAGCCCATTTGTCAAATGTTTTTACACTTCTCATGTTTGTCTTACGGAACCGATGGACTCCATTCTTGTTTTCTAAATAAATATGATTATTGAAACAAACGTGAAATAAAATGCTCAAGAAAACGGATGTAAACCGTAAGGAATATCAGTTCTTTTGTACAATTAATCAATTTCAAAGGGAGACAAATTATGTTTTGCACAACTTGAAAAACATGCAGCCACTATTGCAGCAAAATTAATTAACAAATAAATACTGCTATTCAAGGGGAACTTTTACAATCGAATTCACCTCCTGAATTTCATTGGCAATTTGCATCAGTTCACCATTAACCCAATTTCTTATTAATCACTAGACAGAAGTAATCATATAACGCAGATAACATCCTATCTTCAGTGGCAGCCAACATAAAAAGCGGTGGGGTGAGTGGATGTGGCGAAGGGGGAAGCGCAGGAGGGGGTTTAATAATAAAAATAAATAAGACTTACCTGAAGCTGCCCGCCGCCTCACTCTTCCTCTGCTTCCTGGTCCCAGCAGAGACTGGGACAGCATCAGAGACTCCTTGTGCAATCCCCGGGCTGCTCTCATGCTATTACCAAGCATAGGAGTAGCACAGGGATTGGCCTGAGCGGGCTGGTTTAACGCTCGCTCAGTCACAGGAAGTCTGTGCTGTTTTTCCAACCCAGCAGTGCAATACAGCTGGGGTGGAGAAACCTAACTGCGCATGTCTTTTTGGCCGGCGTAAGACGGCCGGCCAAACAGACATGCGCACTTAGAAGTGCACATACCACTCTATTCCTCCTCCCTCCCATGGCCCAGCCCCGCTCCTCCTTACACACGCTGGCTCAACCAGCAGCTGAAAAATAAAACAATAATAAAATATTGTTTTATTTTTCAGCTGCTGGCTCTGAGCCAGTGGTGCGACCCTCCTCCGCCACTGCGAAAGAGCCGCACCTGACTCTCTCTATTAAAATCAAAGTACAGATCGGTCTATAGTTGAGTAAACACTAGGCAATCCGACTGAAAAAACATTTAGCAGGAACCTATGCTTCATAACTTTATGTACAAATTGTAGAAATAGTAGGATGTAAGTTTTTTTCTGAATTCTGCAGCTTCCAGTTAGCAGTCCATGTGGAGCGACAAGCCTGAGTCACAGAGCTAGGGCATTTAAAGTCAGAAACTTGCTTCGACTGATTTACGCCTACATTTGAGGCAAGTTTCAGACTTCTAAGTGATAAATAAAAAATCATAAAATTATCCAAGGAAATCTATCACAATCGGAGATGTCTTTGCGTGCTGAAATTCCTAAAAAATGTGTACGTACGTTTTCCACTGGATGGATACATCTGCATATTTAAATACGACATAAAACGGCATGTGTACAATTTACTCTAAGTTTCTTAACAGGATTTTGTTTAACCTGTGGAGAAAACCCGTTTCATAACAGCCTGATTAAATATGCGGATGTTGCCTGCTAGTTTTAACCCTTGAAACAGACATACTCCTGCCTATGATAGATGAAAATCTACATGTGTTTCCAGTGAGTAAAACTACCTGCACGAGGTATGTGAATATCCGCAAACATGTTTCCTCAACGACTTTTGCAGGTACACCCACCAAGAAATGCTCACCAACCCACCTTTACAAGTACATTTGGGAATCGGCCATTTTCACAATGAGGGGTGAATTTATATATCTGCAAATGCACATTGCGGCCATAAAGTCACACCAATTCGGAGTCTGCAAATTCGGATTGGGAATTTACATTTGCTAAGTGTTAAATTCAGTTTAGGTGCACACAATGCGTACTGAATCAGGTCCTACAAGTGCTGTCAGTATGTTTTTGTTTGGTCTTAGCCTTTGCAAAATTCAACTGTAGACGGTTTCATATTTTTTACAGGCTACTATCGCAATTCAATTGGCTGTCTCACAGTGACGACATGTATATTTAATCATGCGTGGATTTGAACAAATCAACATATAGGAATAGTTATCTTCGTCTAGTACAACATGTTAACTTTACTTGTAATTTTGTTTGTTCATATAATTGCCAATTTGGCTAATTTTACCTCCCTGTGGTGAGACCGTTAAGTGGCCTTACCACCTCAATAAAGTAGTAGATTAAAGCCCTTTTGTTGATTACCTTATACCTAACTTGTGAACCATAAGCGCAACTTGACCTCACTTCTCACTCCATGAATTCATCAATAATAACCAGTCCAAGAGGACATACTTAACTACATATCTAAATAGTCCTTTTACATGCTGCTTCATTTCAAATCCCAATTTGCTAAAACAGATTACCATGTAGCGGTACCTCGGCTGGTTCGTGGTAGCACACAGCCAACTAAGAATTTATAGTGCAGAGATTCAGGATTAGCATGGGGCTGAACTGGGCATCACCTTCAGAGTGAGCATCAAAAATGTTTTCGTTTTTAATTTTTACAATGCATTGAACTGTCAAGGTGTGCAAGTGATGACTCAAAAGATAACATAGCAATAGAAAAGGGGCAAACAGGTTTATGGAGAAATGAAAAGTTAGTTCTAGTTTTCCCTGTCTGAAGTTCTATCTAAAGACGTAAATCTTCCCAAATACAGGTTAGGTGAATCCCTGTCTAAGAAATAATGAAGGTAGAAGAGCAAAGATTTTTGTGAATCAGGTCCTACATTGTTCTAAGGTTGAAATCAAATAAAATAATGTTGGCATCACCTGAGGGAAATGTACCTTAGTTTACCTGCATAAGTTTTAAAAAGTGAAGTTTCCAAGAAGTTACTTGGACTTTTTGGAAATTGTGGAAAACATGCGTACTGATCTGTAAAAACATCCCATACAAAGCATTTACACAATGGCAATACTACATAATGCGAATACATACCATGTTTAAAGCATACAATTTAAAGAACATACCAGTTTCAACACAGTATTACAGCATATCTGTAAAGCATGCTTCTTACCTAAATCAGGCTTGAGTTCTGTAGGCAAACTTAACTTTCTTGACATCTTTGCTGAAAAATAATAAATGTCCTTAAAGTTCAGTAGATGTCCAAGATATTACCACATACATTGTAATACAAGCATGTTGTTCATTACTAGTAATAAACAAATTTAAAAAATCAGTTATCCATCATTTTATAAGCAATATAATGACCCTTCCAGATTTTCCAAGCCTGAGCAACTCAAAATTGTTCAGCACTTGGTAAAGGACATATTTGAGCACTTTCCAGAAACTGAGAAGTGAGGAACTTTGCAAAGAAACAAATTTCAACGGTTCAGAGTATAATCCACTTTGTGATAAAGTGCTTTCTCAGCTACATGTCTTCTGCGTCTAACACATGGTTATTGTGAATACCAATGAAGAATAGTTGAACACTGCCTTCAACCTATTCCCATCCTATTTTCTCTCATTATGTTCTGCAGAACCACAGCAACACAAAAAGATGATGACGGAATGTTGAACATTGTCAAACACTCACCCCCGTCACATGTATGGGTTAAATCCATCTTTTTTTGCTCACCATGCCACCCCAGTTTGGATACAGCCATATGCAAATCAGTCTTGACCCTTCTCCCCATGGGATCAGTCCAGCCCAAACTGCCAGGGCAGGTCATCCCTGGACCGGAAAACAAGCATCCTGGGGCCGGTTTCGGGGTATCATTCAGGCTAGCTTGAATCCAGTGACATAGCGAGCATGGACCCCACATCTGGGCATACCCTGTCCACTTAGGGCAACTATAGCAACACAAAAAGATGATTGATGGAATGCTGAACATTGTCAAACTCTCCTACCAGTCACAGATCTTGGTAAAATCCATTGTTTTTTGTTCACTGTGCCACCCCAGTTTGGATCCAGCCATATGCAAATCAATCTTGACCCTGCTCCCCATGGGAACAGTCCAGCCTGAACTGCTAGGCCAGGTCCTCCCTGGACTGGAAAACAAGCATCCTGACACCGGTTTTGGGGAATCACCCCTTATCAGCCAGGCTAGCTTGAATCCAGTGGCATAGCGAGCACGGGACCCATATCTGGGCAGACACTTCCCACTTAGGGTGACTACAGCAACAGAAAAAGATGATGGACCGAATGCTGAACATTGTCAAACACTCACCCCGTCACATGTATGGGTTAAATCCATTGTTTTTTGCTCACCATGCCACCCCAGTTTGGACCCAGCCATATGCAAATCAGTCTTGACCCTGTGCCCCATGAGAACAGTCCAGCCCAAACTGCCAGGGCAGGTCATCCCTGGACCGGAAAACAAGCATCCTGGGGCCGGTTTCGGGGTATCATTCAGGCTAGCTTGAATCTAGTGACATAGCGAGCATGGATCCCAAATCTGGGCATACCCTTTCCACTTAGGGCATCTATAGCAACACCATGAAACCCCAGTTTGGACCCAGCCATATGTAAATCAGTCTTGACCCTACTCCTCATGCCAGGCCAGGTCCTCACTGGACCAGAAAACAAACATCCAGGGACCGGATTCGGTGTATCACCCCTCATCAGTAATACTAGTGTGAATCAAGTGGCATAGTGAGCACGGGCCCCACGTCTGGTCTGGCAGTTCGGGCTGAACTGTTCCTATGGAGAGCAGATTCAAGACTGATTTGCATATGGCTGGGTCCAAATAGGGGTGGCGCGGTGAGCAAAAAAACAATTCATTTTGGCCCCGAACGCTGATTGGGGGTGTGTAACATTGTTCAGCATTCTGTCCATCAATTGTCCTTTTTGCATTTGTCACCCCGAGTGGGACGGGTATGCCCAGACGTGGGTCCCGTGCTCGCCATGCCACTGGATCAAAGCTATCCTGGGTGATGAGGGGTGATACCCCAAAACTGGTCCTAGGATGCTTGTTTCCGGGTTCAGGGAGGACATGGCCTGGCAGTTTGGGCTAGACTGTTTCCATGGGGAGTAGAGTCAAGACTGATTTGCATATGGCTGGGTCCTAGCTGGGGTGGCGTGGTGAGCAAAAAAACGATGGATTTGGGCTCAGATCTCTGATTGGGGGTGAGTGTTTGACATTGTTCAGCATTCAGAACCAACCTTCATCACTTGCTTACCACATCTGTCATTACAAATTGCAAGTAAATAAATCTATTATAACTTACACACACAACTTGACAATTTCAGAATTAAGCAGGCTCTTGTTTTCAGCTTACATATGCTACTAGTTGGCGTTATTCTGGAGTAGCAAACTCATAATTCACTTTGTGTCCCTATAAATGTATTTCTTCATCTAGGCTGCGGCAGAGGCACTGCCATTCCTTCCACCCATCAGCTGGCAGTAATTTTCATTGCTCACAGTGGTGGCCAGTCTGTGCAGGAGGATAGTTTGGAGGTAATGCACAAAATCAAAGCAAATTCCCTGGTGCAGTAGGCATTCACTAGGGCCCAAGGGTCCCAAGAGCCGAAGGGTAACCTAAGCGATTCCCTTCTCAGTACGATGCATGTACCATGGAAAGAAGGTGGCATGGTTGCATTTAATATTTAAACATATTTGAAACAGAGGTGGCGCTAATTTGTACAGTGCTCAATGAAATAATACTGATATAAATGTAATTCTTTCTGTAACGAATGCAGTGACTGAATACGAGAGATTACCTTCTCCCTTGTTCGCAGTGGCAGTGTTGCGTCTTACATTTTATGTGTGATCTCAGTGTGGTGTCATGCCATTCTTGTTATGAGCCTGGCTTAAGGGAAATGTGAGGTGACACAGAATGTTCATAGAGGGTACCCTGCATGGGTTCAGTAGGTGGTGGTTAGGACACAGGCGGTGGGGAAGGAAGATGTTTTGGTCCCAATAAAAGTGATTTTACTCATTACCGGAGTTGTTGTTTCCGCACAGGTGATGAGCACCCCTACAGAGGACCCCTAGGGCTGCAGTTTGCACCTCACCATTGTTGTGTTGCCTGTGTTCCAGGTGGTGACTGTCGAGTGGATACACTGAGAACAAGCAGCACTCCATTATCTGCGGGTGAACATTTGTTCCTGAACAGCTCGTCTTTTTCAGGTTGCACACAGGAATGTGATGCGGCTTAAGCATCTGATGCTCTCATGCCTCCACCCCCAGTTTACAGGTCATATTTGCTGCTCCTCCTTCCCACAGTGCATTACTGAAGTGGTGTGGGGACACCATTTTTCTATTCTGCTTGTGTGGATGGCACGGTTTCTGATGACTAGCAGCCATATATGGTGATTTAGCTATCAGTCAGCCATGCTTTACAAACCTTAGTAATTTCATCAGGATGAAGAAAGTGCTAGGTTTTTTTATGCAGATTTAAAAAAATAAAACTTTATTTGATATTTCATTAAGAATAATATTTATTTATTATACTGTACACGTTTTTTTATGTTATAATGCTTGACTTTTCTTGGCTAATGCTAGAGACTATAGGTCACCCCGGGGGATCTTTGGTATCTTCGTGCACTTTAGGGAGGAAATAAATTCTTGTCATAATTGGAAAATCAACCATGAGGAACTTAACCTTGTTCTCACTCAGCAGGCCTGAATCTGTTCAGTTAGCCAATTTCTCCATATACATCTCTTCTATACGTTTCATCGGGTTTTCTGCAACGTTCCTGTAAAATTTGCCCTCATTAAGCTGTCAATATGCTTTTTCCATGTATTTAAGCTTTGACAGCATCACAATATTATCACCTTTATCAGTCTTTTTTATTATAATATTTTCGCCAATTCTCAATTGGTTCAAAGCTTTGCGTTCTTCTTTGATCAAATTCTTCTGGTTTTGTTTATTTTTTCTTCAATATTTCCAAATCTTTTATGACACATTCAGAGATTGAGTAAATTTTATTACCTGGTGGTAATACAGAGCAAAATCTAGAGTTTTTAGACACACTGGTTTACGGGGAAAAAGATCAAATCTAAATCTCAATTTATAGAAAAAGTACAGCTACTAACCACATACTGTATGCCTAGAGTCACCATGATGCAAAACTGAAATAGAGTATATCATTTGGTGAAATGCTGAGGGTTAAGAGAAATTGTTCAACAGTGGAGGAATGGTATCAACCAAATGTGGTAGAAAAAGCAGAGAAGCACACCAAGACAATAAAAAAGAGGAGAACTGTTGGATACAAGTAGGAGAAGTGGAAAAGATGATAAGGAGAACATCAGAATGATTATGTCGTACAACAAGGAAGCCAGTAAAGTCAGGGGCATAATGAAAAAAACCTGGCATATATTATTTGAGGATTCAGACATTAAGGATAGGATTGGCACATTTCCACAGATAACTTTCAAAACAGCTCCAGCTCTATTCACTATACTTACAAGCAGTCACTTTGGAAAAAGGGAAAACTATAAAAGATCAACTTGGGTGGGCAAAGATTAGAAAAAATGGCTTTTGGAAACACCCTAAATGTAAGGCTTGTAAACACGGAATATCAACAAGAGTATGTGGTTAATGAGAAATAATTTTCAATTGGAAAACACATTACGTGTAATTTGGTGATTTATATCCTCAAATGTCCCTGCAATATGTTGTATAGTGAAAGCACTACTTGTCTACGTCATAAGAGGATGCTAGAAATATCTACAGGAAAGTGCGAACAAGGACACTAATTACCCCGTAGCACAGCATTATGAAACAGTACATGGCGGTGATCCTACATCTGATTTTTGTGGGGAACTGATTTGATGGAAAGATCAATTAGAGGAGGACACAGAAGAACAAAAGCTTTGAGATAGTTGAGAACAAAGTATGTAATAAAATATAAAACTATGACCCCCCCCATGTACAAAATCAGGGTGAAGAATTACATGTACATTTATGAATGTGGGGGTAATCAGATATGAATTCCTGCGCTGCGTTTTTATAAGAGTAACAGGACTATAATTTTCAGCAGTATGGTGAACTCTCTAAATTATTAGGAAGACATTTTGAACACTTTTTACATTAGATACATATTTGGTGTATGCCCTTTGTGGGAATACAGGTAGTAATGTTATCACTAGCACAAGCAAGATTTGAATGCGACTAGAGGGCATGAGGTCCAACTCACTGTTGTACGATATCAACGGCAGAACCATGACTGTGAACACTGGAGAGGATAGGTCACAGAAGTGTACATGCTTACCCACTAGAAGGGTGGATTGGTTTAAAGATTAATACATGATTGTTACTGAGTACCACAATTAATTTGTATGATGTTGGAAACTAGTTATAATACACAACATGTCCCAGAATGTCTTGCAATGAGATATCATCATGTGGGACCTTGCTGCAGTGTTTCGGTGATACACTACAACTCCCGGGAGCAATAGCATCATAAAGATAGGAGAAACACTATTTAGGTGTAGGAGTTGGGCATCAGTGTATATGTGAGCAAGACTACTGTCGAAACACATCATTTTATTTTGTGATTCTGTGTTGCTGGAATAAAGGAAATCAGTGAATTTAATTCACATTGTGGAGAGCTGCATACTTTTATTATTGGGATATATATATATATATATATATATATATATCGCAAAACCACTTCCGGTATGTCGAAGCTGTCGGAAGGGCGGTCTGGTACGGGTTACCGGATAACCCAAAATAAAATGCAAAGAAACTCCTTCCTCGTAAGTAAGGATACCAGACTCTCCAAAGTACTGCAAAATGTAGGTTTAATGGCACAAACGACGCGTTTCGGCTTACGCCTTCTTCACGGTCTCACATCCTATTAATTTCATACAAGATTTAAATACAATTCATTAAAACAGACAAGGGACTGTATTCTATACAAGTATCATGGTGAGTAAGAAAATAAATCGGCCATTTTGTAATGGTTTTCAAGATTCCATGAACAGTTGCTTTCTATGTCACATATTTACAATAAATAAACAATGTTAACATAATCGACACATCATGAATGTATGATGCAATAATAATCATGCCCCTGCTCGTACATTTAAATGATATTCTCTAAATACGAATAGAAAATTATATAACGGACTCTTCAAACGCTATAAATAAGCGCAAGGGAACAAATAACAAATAACAAAATGGCCGATTTATTGCATCATACAGTCATGATGTGTCGATTATGTTAACATTGTTTATTTATTGTAAATATGTGACATAGAAAGCAACTGTTCATGGAATCTTGAATACCATTACAAAATGGCCGATTTATTTTCTTACTCACCATGATACTTGTATAGAATACAGTCCTTTGTCTGTTTTAATTAATTGTATTTAAATCTTGTATGAAATTAATAGGATGTGAGACTGTGAAGAAGGCGTAAGCCGAAACGCGTCGTTTGTGCGATTAAACCTACATTTTGCAGTACTTTGGAGAGTCTGGTATCCTTACTTACGAGGAAGGAGTTTCTTTGCATTTTATATATATATATATATTCACTGAAAAAACCACAGGTTTCAGGGACGTTATAGTTAGTTGGACATTTCACTCGTACAAAACCAGAGAAATTCGGCTGTTATAGTTAGTTGAGCTAACTATAACTCGCGCCCCCGCAATGCACTGCCGATGACGTCACATATTACATCACTCATGACATGGTCAGTGACATCACTGATGACATCACTGATGACATCTCAAATGACATCACTGATGACATCATCCACGTGATCATCCGATGCACCTCCTCACACCCTAATATAACCTTTGATACACCCCCTCTAAAATACAGACTACCATTCTCGAAACCATAGACACACCAATACCAGTTAGTACATACCCACTCACTGAATCATAGGTCTACACACACATCCACTCACCCATACAGTCACTCATACACGCAGTCACTCATCAATATAGCCACTGAAATATGCACTCATACACCTATACAGATACTCACACAACACCACTAACCATAGAGTTACTCACACACCTAGTCAGTCATGCAAAGAATCAATCACACTCCCATTTATTCACCTATACAGTTATACACACACCACCTCACTTATTCATAGATACTAACACATACTTACTCTCATATACAATCACTGACACAAGCACACACTCATCCATCAAGCCACTCTCACAATCACTCACTCTCACATATAGTCATTTATATAGTCCAACACTCACATATACTGCCTTTCACATATGTAGTTACTCACACATGTACCACTGAGACATCCATTCACTCACCAACAAACCCATACACACACTCACCAACCCATACAGCCCTTCACAGATGCACTCTTGAACCCGTACACCCAGTGAATTACCCACTCACACATCTATGCACAGTCACACACCCCCACCCACCCACACAGACACTCAGGCACCCATACAGATACTCAGTCAACCAATCAATAACCCATGTAGACACTCATGCAGCTACTCACCAACCCATGCAGCCACTTACACACCAACTGACAGACTGATACAGACATTCACATAGTTTAGTCACTAACCCATGCATTCAGTAAGACACGTTTAAATACTCACTTATACAGTCAGTCACGCACCTAGTAAATCATCCATTCAGACAATCATACACCCACTCATTCTTCAATACACCTTGGCATATATATATATATATATATATATATATATATATATATATATAAAAACATATTTAAACTTTACAGAAATAAACAGTCACTGGATGATGCCATCAGTGATGTCATTTGAGATGTCATCAGTGATGTCATCGACCATGTCATGAGTGATGTAATATGTGACATCATCAGCAGTGCATTGCGGGGCGCGAGTTATAGTTAGCTCAACTAACTATAAAATGCCCGAATTTCTCTGGTTTTGTACGAGTGAAATGTCCAACTATAACGTACCTGAAACCTGTGGTTTTTTCAGTGAATTTCTGAGGTTTTTTAAAAGCTAATTTCTAACTATAACGTCCCTGAAACCTCTGTTTTTTTCAGTATATATATATTATATATATATATATATATATATATATATATATATTCACTGAAAAAACCATAGGTTTCAGGGGCGTTATAGTTAGTTGGACATTTCACTCGTACAAAACCATAGAAATTCCCCCGTTATAGTTAGTTCAGCTAACTATAACTCGCGCGCCCGCAATGCACTGCTGATGACGTCACATATTACATCACTCATGACATGGTCAGTGACATCACTCATGACATCACTGATAACATCTCAAATGACATCACTGATGACATCACTGATGACATCATCCTTGTGATAGAGTGGCAGACCTCCTCTCACCCTAATATAACCTTTGATACACACACTCAAAAATACAAACTAACATTTTCAAAACAATGGACATACCAATACCAGTTACAACACACCTATTCAGTAATTCCAAGATCTACACACACATCCACTCATTCACCAACAGTCCCTATACAGTCACTCATACATGTACTCACTCATCATATGTACTCATACACCTATACATCCTGTTACACACCGCCACTCATCCATAGAGTTACTCACACACATAGTCACACATGCAAACAAAGTATCAAACATCCATTTACTTGCATATACAGTTATACACACACTACCACACTTACTTCTACAGAAACTTACACATACTTACTCTTAAACAATCACTTATAGAAACACCTACTTATTTGTACAGGAACTCTTCCAATCTCTCACTCTCACATATACTCACTTATATACACCAATACTCACATATACTAGTTTAAAACATATGTAGTTACTCATAAAGACACTATTGACAGTCATTCACTCACTAACACACCCAT
The DNA here is from genome assembly GCA_963921515.1 of Calotriton arnoldi. NCBI lineage: Eukaryota > Metazoa > Chordata > Amphibia > Caudata > Salamandridae > Calotriton > Calotriton arnoldi. The sequence goes on along the minus strand of CAWUFW010000426.1, from coordinate 1,267,357 downwards.
ACACATACTCATCCACCTATACAGTGCTGCACACATGCTGTCTTCAACACATACAAACAGTGAGTCACTCATTCATGCATCTATGCACTAAGTAATACCCCCACCAAACCATACAGACACTCAGACACTCATACTGATACTCAAAAAACCAACTAATAACCCATATAGACACTCATGTAGCTACTCACCAACCCATGCAGCCACTTATACACAAAGTGAGAGACTGATACAGATATTTTCATATCTAACATTACTCACTAACCCATGTATTCACTAAGATACACTTAGTTATACAATCAATTTTACAAATAAAATCATCCATTTAGACACTTATATACCCATTTATTCTTCCATCGACCTTGAGATATACATATATAAAACATTTAATTTTCAGAAAAACACACATTCACTGGATGATGTCATCAGTGATGTCATCAGTGATGTCATTTGAGATGTCATCAGTGATGTCATGAGTGATGTCACTGACCATGTCATGAGTGATGTAATATGTGACGTCATCAGCAGTGCATTGCGGGGCGCGAGTTATAGTTAGCTGAACTAACTATAACGGGGGAATTTCTATGGTTTGTACGAGTGAAATGTCCAACTAACTATAACGCCCCTGAAACCTATGGTTTTTTCAGTGAATTTCTAAGGTTTTTAAATGCTAATTTCTAACTATAACGTGCCTGAAACCTATGTTTTTTTCAGTGAATTTCTAAGGTTTTTTAAATGCTAATTTCTAACTATAACGTGCCTGAAACCTATGGTTTTTTCAGTGAATATATATATATTTATTATACTATGTATACATGTGAAAATGTCTCGGTCCCCTGTTTGCCTCGGTGGCACGGAAAAAATGGGTGGAACTGACGTCAGCACGCCGAGGTCTTCTTATGGCTCCGATGACGTCATACGGTGTCGCGAGCGGAGCCGTGCTCGTTGACATGGGAGAGCTGGGAAAGAATTTCCGTGGAATGCTGGTGCAGGGGATATTCACCTAAGTGTTCAGGCTAGTCCTTTGGGAGCAACTGTTTATGTTGCCACTCCAGAAACCGAAACCAGTGATCCGAGGGCAGAGGCCCTGCAGATGGCACACGAGGTGGGGTGCCCAGTCGTGTGCACCGGCGGGGCAGCGAAGTGACAAGCACCACAACCCACAAAAAAGGTAACGAGGGCACTGAATAACACAGGATCTTCTCTTTGTATCTGGCAGGAACAACGAAGTTAAAATGCCCTAGTACCAAAATGTAGAATTAGTGCTACAACGGTCTTCAAGAGGACCTGCGATGCCGCTTCTGCCTCCCGTACCCTGGAGGCGGCACATGGGTCACGCGGTACGGTCATACTGCGGTGGGACCCACACTCGTTGACCTCTCATGGCACTGCTCCACACTTCAGGGATGACGCTTTCCATTAGCTATGTTTTCTGATGACATGTCGCGCCGGCCCCGTCCAACAACAGAACTCCTTTAGATCCAAACAGACTCTTCCACTCTCTCACCGGAAGTGAAACCAGGCCACGCGGACACTTTCACAATACAACAGCTGGGAATGCACTTTTCGGTAAAAAACACATTCCTTCCTCCTAATTAATCAAATAAACGTCTCACTGAAGAACAGGGGCCAGCTTCGATCGGTAAACAGCCGTTACAACGACTTTTTACTTTGCGATACCATTACAACGCATGCATTACCACGCATGCGTTGTACATCACGAAGTCATTACTACGCATTTTTAGAACGCATGGTCATTTACCACGCATGCCTTTACAACGAATTTTGTTGTAAAGGTATGTATGGTAAATGACCATGCGTTCTAAAAACATGTAGACGATCCATGTCGTTGTAAGGAAACAGAGGCTGTTCCGTTTCCTCACAACGACGTGCACCGCCCCTCAGAGATGACGTGAAGCAGGAACCACGAGGAGAGAGGAACCATGAGGAGTGAGAGGTAAGGGGGATTGGGCATGGGGTGGGGGGTTTCTTTTCTAGGGTTTAGGGTAGTGCAGTGGTGTTTGGGTGGTGTAGGGAGTCGTGCTGGGGGTAGTGTTTTAGGGTTTAGGGTAGTGCAGTGGTGTTTGTGTAGTGTAATGGGTCATGCTGGTGGTAGTGTTTTAGGGTTTAGGGTAGTGCAGTGGTGTTTGGGTAGTGTACGGGGTCATGCTGGGGGTAGTGTTTTAGGGTTTAGGGTAGTGCAGTAGAGTAGGGGATCGTGCTGGGGTAGTGTTTTAGGGTTTAGGGTAGTGCAGTGGTGTATGGGTAGTGTAGGGGGTCGTGCTGGGGTAGTGTTTTAGGGTTTAGGATAGTGCAGTGGTGTTTGTGTAGTGTAATGGGTCATGCTGGTGGTAGTGTTTTAGGGTTTAGGGTAGTGCAGTGGTGTTTGTGTAGTGTTGGGGGTCATGCTGGGGGTAGTGTTTTATGGTTTAGGGTAGTGCAGTGGTGCTTGGGTAGTGTAGGGGGTCGTTCTGGGGGTAGATTTAGGGTAGTGCAGTGGTGTTAGGGTAGTGTAGGGAGTCGTGCTGGGGGTAGTGTTTTAGGGTTTAGGGTAGTGCAGTGGTGTTTGGGTAGTGTAGGGGGTCATGCTGGGGGTAGTGTTTTAGGGTTTAGGGTAGTGCAGTGGTGTTTGTGTAGTGTGGGAGGTCACGCTGGGGGTATATTTAGGGTTTAGGGTAGTGCAGTGGTGTTTGGCTAGTGTAGGGAGTCGTGCTGGGGGTAGTGTTTTAGGGTTTAGGGTAGTGCAGTGGTGTTTGGGTAGTGTAGGGAGTCGTGCTGGTGGTAGTGTTTTAGGGTTTAGGGTAGTGCAGTTATGTTTGGGTAGTGTAGGGTGTCGTGCTGGGGGTAGTGTTTTAGGGTTTATGGTAGTGCGCCCAACCAGCCACAATATCCGTGGACAAAGGGAATCCTGACTCTTTGGAACGCTCCGTCAATTGAATAATTTGGGTCAAGAGCCCTACCACGTCCAAGACCTATCAATTCCTTTCTTGGGATCCCTCATATACTTGGAGAAAAAGGTACATAGTTTCTCATCAATTTCAGGCGTGTGTGCCACCTTCCCCTTCAGTGAGGGCCTGGGGCATTCTCCCCTCATCCTATTCCTGACCTCCCTTTCAAGGGGTTGATGTATTTTCCCCACCACATACTCTGCCACTTTGGCGTCAGGTGTCCACTCTGCCGACTGAGGATGGTAAATTTGGGTAGGCTCGAACATGTCCGAGTGGACATCGTCCCCAACCGGGGACTGAGAGGAGTGGGACTCTGGACGCCAGGGACGCCCCGAGTCCTTATCCTTATCGGAGGAGAAATCGTCCTCCGATACACCCTCTCCCTCTAAGGGAAACCCGGCGTCGGGGTCTACAATAGTGGTGACAGTGTCGCAATTTTCTCCGGGCCCCTCCTCCTCCCGGCAGGGTGCATGTTTTAGCGTTCGCGCACTCTTGAGGAAGGTCTCCGTAAGTTTATCAAATCCTTCCAAGTGCCCCGCGTTATGCTTAACGGCCCTTTTATTCCCCATCTGGGAGCTACTTGGACTCGCCACCACCAGATCTGGGTCACTGAACACCCCAGGGATGCTTTTCGCCAGCTTATCAACCTGTTCCCTAAGAGGAGCCAGCGCCCTAGAAATAGCCAGAGAGAGGGCTTGGTCCACTGCTGGAGGGAGAAGTTGGGGGGCCATTCCTCCTCCACTTCCTGGTAGGAGGAGTAAAAATGGTCTTCTGGAGAAGACATGATAGCAGAGGGTGTGAGCACAGAATAAATGCCCTTAACATGCTTAAGACAGCCCCCTCGCCGGTGCTCCAACAGCTGGGCTTTCCCCGAAGCTGTTATAAGAATAGACTGAGGCGCAATACCAATTACCACCACCAAGTGGCGCCGGTCACTAACGTGGCCGTGTGGGGAAATCACCGCGTAGCGGTGTCAAAATTAGGCGAGGGTTGGTCGGGAATCAAGCGGACACTAAAGGAGTGACCGGATTCCCAAACGCACGTAAAGACCAGCGGGAGCGCTCGGCGGAGCTGCCTCGCTCGGACCAGACGCGCCTGACAGGATCTCACCGCGCGCAGAGCACACAGCGGGAGAAACTGCGAGGGGAGAACGCGCTCGGGCAAGAGCCTGCTGCGCAGGGAATATGAAACAATACCAAGGCAATAATGCTAATAACGTGCACAAGAAACCGCTATACAAACAGCAACAACGTCAGATTAAGCCAAGAATGTAAGGAATGCACTTAACTGACGAGCAGTGAAGAAAGAGGACGCTGGAAGGGACGTCACAATATTATATACGATGGACTGTGATATGATTGGACTATAGTTGCCTTGGAGACTACCCCCTAATGGTTCATGGGTTGTGTAGTCTTTTGTTTAATGATTGTTGTGTTACGTTTTCTTTGAACTGCTATGCAAATAAAGTGAGGAAAGATATGCATAATCCTCGCCTCCGTCCTGCCATAGAATTCATTAAACTTTATTTGATCTGATTTAGAAACATAGATCATAAAAGTGTACATAAAAACAGTAAATCCTCTTTCCTAATACAATACAGTGAGAATTAATTAAAACCAGTAGGTAAAAACGGGTGTTACAAAGCCCGGTTCAGAGCAAATTCAGGTTAACAGAATTGTAAAGTTTAATGTTTCGCAAGATCAATCTCATGTACTTTGTGCAAAATACGCAATAAGGGGTCCAAGTAAGATGTAACGCTCCAATACCTGACCAGTTTGCACTATATAAAACTGCAGAAAAACTAAAAATAAAAAGTGTTTTGCACACTTCTGTCATTGGGCTATATGTGGGCTACATCTGTGTGATATTTGTGCTACATTTGGGCTCTTTTGTCTCTGGTGGCCATCTTGGGAGACTTATTTGTTATGAAGTTTCCTAATTTCGTCATTTACTGCAGTCTCCTCAGTAGGAAATGCTTTCAGTTTTTTACTTTGATTCCATCAAGAAGGCATTCAGATGTGTCACACATTTGCCATATATTCAGAATGTTAGCACTCTAGTTGTTCATTAGATCACTGTAGTAAAGCTACTGCTCACCAGGGAGTTAACTGGAAGTCTACTGCTGGTATTGAAAGTGATTGTTTCAGTCTGCATGTCAGAATTTTCTAATGAAATAGAAGAGGATTTGAGATCTCACTTAAAACATGCCCTAAATTTTCTTTATGCAGCACTAACCATAATTTCTATGGCAATATGAACCCCCTCATTTTGTTCCTTTTTAAATTAAATGTTTTAAGTGTTACCAGTTTATTCCAATCAAGATGGCTTCAGGTGTGCCATACTTTTGTCATAAGTAAGACTGTTAGCGCTCTAGTTGTTCTTTAGAACACTCTGGGAAGCTGCAGTAGAACACAAAGGCATCAACTGACAGGCTGCTCCTGTTGAAATATAACAGGAAGATATTTGAGATCTCACTTAAAACATGTCCTAATTTTTCTTTCTACAGAACTAACCATAATTTCTATGACAAAATGAACCCCCTCATATTGTTCCTTTTTAAATTAAATGTTTTAAGAGTTACCAGTTTATTCCAATCAAGATGGCTTCAGGTGTGCCATAATTTTGTCATAAGTAAGACTGTTAGCGCTCTAGTTGTTCTTTAGAACACTCTGGGAAGCTGCAGTAGAACACAAAGGAATCAACTGACAGTCTCTGCCCTTGTTGGATGTACATGTTTTACTGAGAATGTCAGACTTCATTCTCACATGACTGAGAAAGATAATGTGAATTTACAGAAAATATGCTCTCATTTTAGCTTCTGGAGCACCTTCCAAAACTGTATGGGACTAGCATGTGAAAATAGTTTTCTCTCAAACATGATTCATGATATCCCAGCAGAAGGTTTTTCACAGGGTAAAATCACCTTAGAACACACCACAATCCCTGAAATTAGTATGGTACCATCAACAAATGAATTCTAATGTAACTAAAGTCTGTTATCACCCTTTATAGTTCTCCTTTTGGTAACCCTCAAAATATTCGATTCACTACAATGCATTTCAATGGGGTACTATCAATTATATTGGTCCCAAGATGGCTGCCAGCAATTCCAGGATGAAGTGCTGACAGCCAATAAGATTTCACGATGACATGTGTGGTTAGGCTCCGCCCAGATATATATGTGTTTTCTTTTTCAAATTTCTCAGGAAGTACTGAACGGATTTACACCATTTAACCAAAAGGCACGACTCTGAACCAAGGGCTACCTTTTTGCCAAATTTGGTGTAATTCCGTTCAGCAGTTCGGGCTGTAGCTGCGATGATAGGTTCCTATGGAAAATTGCATGGGGAAAACACGTTTTGGGACACCCCTTTTTTTTCTGCCCCCACTTGACGAGTCACCCCGAGACTTTCAGGATAGGAGCGGACCGGAGCGGGCCACGAGTTTTGAAAATTTCACGAAGATTCGTCAACCGGAGCCAAAGTTATTTCAAATAGAATGTTGCGGATTTCCTATGGAAAATAGGTCCTAACTATAACTATCTACTGGCAACCGCCAGTAGATAATATATATATATATATATATATATATATATTATCTACTGGCGGTCGCCAGTAGATAGTTATAGTTAGGACCTATTTTCCATAGGAAATCCGCAACATTCTATTTGAAATAACTTTGGCGCCGGTTGACGAATCTTCGCAAATTTTCCAACTTGTTGGGCGCTCCGGTCCGCTCCTATCCTGAAAGTCTCGAGTGATTCGGCAAGCGGGGCCGAGAAAAAGGGGGTCCCAAAACGTGTTTTCGCCATGCAATTTTCCATAGGAACCTTTAGTCGCAGCTACAGCCCGAACTGCTGAACGGAATTACACCAAATTTGCCAAAAGGTAGCCCTTGGTTCAGAGTCGTGCCTTTGGTTAAATGGTGTAAATCCGTTCAGTAGTTCCTGAGAAATTTGAAAAAGAAACACATATATCTGGGCGGAGCCTAACCACACGTCATCGTGAGATCTGATTGGCTGTCAGCACTTCATCCTGGAATTGCTGGCAGCCATCTTAGGACCAATATAAATGATAGTACCCCATTGAAATGCATTGTAGTGAATCGAAGATTTTGAGGGTTACCAAAAGGAGAACTATAAAGGGTGATAACAGACTTTAGTTACATTAGAATTCATTTGTTGATGGTACCATACTAATTTCAGGAATTGTGGTGTGTTCTAAGGTGATTTTACCCTGTGAAAACCTTCTGCTGGGATATCATGAATCATGTTTGAGAGAATACTATTTTCACATGCTTGTCCCATACAGTTTTGGAAGGTGCTCCAGAAGCTAAAATGAGAGCATATTTTCTGTAAATTCACATTATCTTTCTCAGTCATGTGAGAATGAAGTCTGACATTCTCAGTAAAACATGTAAATCCAACAAGGGCAGAGACTGTCAGTTGATTCCTTGTGTTCTACTGCAGCTTCCCAGAGTGTTCTAAAGAACAACTAGAGTGCTAACAGCCTTACTTATGACAAATGTATGGCACACCTGAAGCCATCTTGATTGGAATAAACTGGTAACACTAAAAAACATTTAATTTAAAAAGGAACAAAATGAGGGGTTCATTTTGCCATAGAAATTATGGTTAGTGCTGTAGAAAGAAAAATTAGGACATGTTTTAAGTGAGATCTCAAATATCCTCCTGTTATATTTCAACAGGAGCAGCCTGTCAGTTGATGCCTTTGTGTTCTACTGCAGCTTCCCAGAGTGTTCTAAAGAACAATTAGAGCGCTAACAGTCTTACTTATGACAAAATTATGGCACACCTGAAGCCATCTTGATTGGAATAAACTGGTAACACTTAAAACATTTAATTTAAAAAGGAACAAAATGAGGGGGTTCATTTTGCCATAGAAATTATGGTTAGTGCTGTAGAAAGAAAAATTAGGACATGTTTTAAGTGAGATCTCAAATATCCTCCTGTTATATTTCAACAGGAGCAGCCTGTCAGTTGATGCCTTTGTGTTCTACTGCAGCTTCCCAGAGTGTTCTAAAGAACAACTAGAGTGCTAACAGCCTTACTTATGACAAAATTATGGCACACCTGAAGCCATCTTGATTGGAATAAACTGGTAACACTTAAAACATTTAATTTAAAAAGGAACAAAATGATGGGGTTCATTTTGTCATAGAAATTATGGTTAGTGCTGTAGAAAGAAAAATTAGGACATGTTTCAAGTGTGATCTCAAATATCTTCCTGTTATATTTCAACAGGAGCAGCCTGTCAGTTGATGCCTGTGTTCTACTGCAGCTTCCCAGAGTGTTCTAAAGAACAACTAGAGCGCTAACAGTCTTACTTATGACAAAAGTATGGCACACCTGAAGTCATCTTGATTGGAATAAACTGGTAACACTTAAAACATTTAATTTAAAAAGGAACAAAATGAGGGGGTTCATTTTGCCATAGAAATTATGGTTAGTGCTGTAGAAAGAAAAATTAGGACATGTTTCAAGTGTGATCACAAATATCTTCCTGTTATATTTCAACAGGAGCAGCCTGTCAGTAGATGCCTTTGTGTTCTACTGCAGCTTCCCAGAGTGTTCTAAAGAACAACTAGAGCGCTAACAGTCTTACTTATGACAAAATTATGGCACACCTGAAGCCATCTTGATTGGAATAAACAGGTAACACTTAAAACATTTAATTTAAAAAGGAACAAAATGAGGGGGTTCATTTTGTCATAGAAATTATGGTTAGTGCTGTAGAAAGAAAAATTAGTGCTAAAACACTACCCCCAGCACGACACCCTACACTACCCAAACATAACTGCACTACCCTAAACCCTAAAACACTACCACCAGCACGACTCCCTACACTACCCAAACACCACTGCACTACCCTAAACCCTAAATATACCCCCAGCATGACCACCCACACTACACAAACACCACTGCACTACACTAAACCCTAAAACACTACCCCCAGCACGACCCCCTACACTACCCAAACACCACTGCACTACCCTAAACCTTAAAACACTAACCCCAGCATGACCCCCTACACTACCCAAACACCACTGCACTACCCTAAACCCTAAAACACTACCACCAGCATGACCCCCTACACTACTCAAACACCACTGCACTACCCTAAAACACTACCCCAGCACGACCCCCTACACTACCCATACAACACTGCACTACCCTAAACCCTAAAACACTACCACCAGCACGACCCCCTACACTATTGCACTACCCTAAACCCTAAAACACTACCCCCAGCACGACCCCCTACACCACCCAAACACCACTGCACTACCCTAAACCCTAGAAAAGAAACCCCCACCCCATGCCCAATCCCCCTTACCTCTCACTCCTCATGGTTCCTCTCTCCTCGTGGTTCCTGCCTCACGTCATCTCTGAGGGGCGGTGCACGTCGTTGTGAGGAAATGGAACAGCCTCTGCTTCCTTACAACGACATGGATCGTCTACATGTTTTTTAGAACGCATGGTCATTTACCATACATACCTTTACAACAAAATTCGTTGTAAAGGCATGCGTGGTAAATGACCATGCGTTCTAAAAAAAATGCGTAGTAATGACTTCGTGATGTACAACGCATGCGTAGTAATGCATGCATTGTAATGGTATCGCAAAGTAAAAAAGTCGTTGTAATGGCTGTTTACCGATCGAAGCTGGCCCCTGTTCTTCAGTGAGACATTTATTTGATTAATTAGGAGGAAGGAATGTGGTTTTTTTTACCGAAAAGTGCATTCCCGGCTGTTGTATTGTGAAAGTGTCCGCGTGGCCTGGTTTCACTTCCGGTGAGATAGTGGAAGAGTCTGTTTGGATCTAAAGGTGTTCTGTTGTTGAACGGGGCCGGCGCGACATGTCATCAGAAAACATAGCTAATGGAAAGCGTCCTCCCTGAAGTGTGGAGCAGTGCCATGAGAGGTCAACGAGTGTGCGTCCCACCGCAGTATGACCGTACCGCGTGACCCATGTGCCGCCTCCAGGGTACGGGAGGCAGAAGCGGCATCGCAGGTCCTCTTGAAGACCGTTGTAGCACTAATTCTACATTTTGGTACTAGGGCATTTTAACTTCGTTGTTCCTGCCAGATACAAAGAGAAGATCCTGTGTTATTCAGTGCCCTCGTTACCTTTTTTGTGGGTTGTGGTGCTTGTCACTTCGCTGCCCCGCCGGAGCACACGACTGGGCACCCCACCTCGTGTGCCATCTGCAGGGCCTCTGCCCTCGGATCACTGGTTTCGGTTTCTGGAGTGGCAACATAAACAGTTGCTCCCAAAGGACTAGCCTGAACACTTAGGTGAATATCCCCTGCACCAGCATTCCACGGAAATTCTTTCCTAGCTCTCCCACGTCAACGAGCACGGCTCCGCTCGCGACACCGTATGACGTCATCGGAGCCATAAGAGGACCTCGTCGGCGTGCTAACGTCAGTTCCACCCATTTTTTCCGTGCCACCGAGGCAAACAGGGGACCGAGACATTTTCACATGTATACATAGTATAATAAATATATATATATTCACTGAAAAAACCATAGGTTTCAGGCACGTTATAGTTAGAAATTAGCATTTAAAAAACCTTAGAAATTCACTGAAAAAACCATAGGTTTCAGGCACGTTATAGTTAGAAATTAGCATTTAAAAAACCTTAGAAATTCACTGAAAAAACCATAGGTTTCAGGGTCGTTATAGTTAGTTGGACATTTCACTCGTACAAAACCATAGAAATTCCCCCGTTATAGTTAGTTCAGCTAACTATAACTCGTGCGCTCCGCAATGCACTGCTGATGACGTCACATATTACATCACTCATGACATGGTCAGTGACATCACTGATGACATCTCAAATGACATCACTGATGACATCATCCAGTGAATGTGTGTTTTCCTGAAAATTAAATATGTTTTATATATGTATATCTCAAGGTCGATGGAAGAATAAATGGGTATATAAGTGTCTAAATGGATGATTTGTTTTTGTAAAATTGATTGTATAACTGACTAAGTGTATCTTAGTGAATACATGGGTTAGTGAGTAATGTTTAAATATGAAAATATCTGTATCAGTCTCTCACTTTGTGTATAAGTGGCTGCATGGGTTGGTGAGTAGCTACATGAGTGTCTATATGGGTTATTAGTTGGTTTTTGAGTATCAGTATCTGAGTGTCTGTATGGTTCGGTGGGGGTATTACTTAGTGCATAGATGCATGAATGAGTGACTCACTGTTTGTATGTGTTGAAGACAGCATGTGTGCAGGACTGTATAGGTGGATGAGTATGTGTATGGGTGTGTTAGTGAGTGAATGACTGTCTCAATAGTGTCTTTATGAGTAACTACATATGTTTTAAACTAGTATATGTGAGTATTGGTGTATATAAGTGAGTATATGTGAGAGTGAGAGATTGGAAGAGTTCCTGTACAAATAAGTAGGTGTTTCTATAAGTGATTGTTTAAGAGAGTAAGTATGTGCAAGTTTCTGAAGAAGTAAGTGTGGTAGTGTGTGTATAACTGTATATGCAAGTAAATGGATGTTTGATACTTTGTTTGCATGTGTGACTATGTGTGTGAGTAACTCTATGGATGAGTGGCGGTGTGTAACAGGATGTATAGGTGTATGAGTACATATGATGAGTGAGTACATGTATGAGTGACTGTATAGGGACTGTTGGTGAATCAGTGGATGTGTGTGTAGATCTTGGAATTACTGAATAGGTGTGTTGTAATTGGTATCGGTATGTCCATTGTTTTGAAAATGGTAGTTTGTATTTTTGAGTGTGTGTATCAAAGGTTATATTAGGGTGAGAGGAGGTCTGCCACTCTATCACAAGGATGATGTCATCAGTGATGTCATGAGTGATGTCATTTGAGATGTCATTTGAGATGTCATGAGTGATGTCATGAGTGATGTCATGAGTGATGTCACTGACCATGTCATGAGTGATGTAATATGTGACGTCATCAGCAGTGCATTGCGGGCGCGCGAGTTATAGTTAGCTGAACTAACTATAACGGGGGAATTTCTATGGTTTTGTACGAGTGAAATGTCCAACTAACTATAACGCCCCTGAAACCTATGGTTTTTTCAGTGAATATATATATATATATATATATATATATATATATATATATCAGGCCCCCGCAATGCACTGCTGATGACGTCACATATTACATCACTCATGACATGATCAGTGACATCATTGATGACATCACTGATGACATCTCAAATGCGAAATGCGATCCACGCGTTTTGGCTCGTCCGAACCTTGATAACGATACAAGACGTCATTGTAGCTTCCTTATTTAAATGTACAAATGCCTCCAGTTGCCAACATTAACAAAGGACTATATATTATTGGCCTGGTCACGATGTGAAAATTCAGGAATTGATACAATAAAGAAAAGAAAACAAGTGTTAATATGCACACAATGTCATTTCAGCATATCTTGCCCCGTGACCGCCGTACCTGTATGTTCGTCAACGTGACTTGTTCATAATAAACATACTTAGGATTGCAAACATCAACATAAACAATGGACTACACATTACTTTAAAGTGAAAGGCTATCGGCCATATTGATCTGGGCACGTTGCGTATTATAATGGTTCTTACACGAAAGAAAAGAAAAAAAATATACACACACTATCCATAAATAAAGTTCTAGCGATTATAGTTCCATTCCATTCACAGCTCATTTGAGATGTCATGAGTGATGTAATGTCTGAGGTCATAAGCAGTGCATTGCGGGGGTGTAAGTTATAGTTAGCTCAGGCACCTATAACTGCTGAATTTCACTGGTTCTGTACGAGTGAAATCTGAGTCTAACTATAACGTCCCTGTAATCTTTGTTTTTTTTTACGAATTTCTAGGTTTTGTTTAACGTTAAGTAAGATGCCTATCACAATGGATGGTGGGGGGTTGGAAGCAGGGCCTGGCATTGTGCTGCCCCCACCCAAGCTTGCTGCTCCTGCCTCCCCTCCTCCTTGCCATCCATTGTCCAAGTCCATGCCACTGCTCCCTCATTACAGCCCTGTGTGGCAGTTGTTCTGCCACTGGCCTTCCCGCCTTCTCTGAACAGTTAGCTTGCTGCCCCATCCACCTCCTCCCTATCCTCTGTTGTCTGAATCCATGCACTAGCCTTCTCCCTCCTGCCATGCATGGTCTGATGTGCTGCCACTGCCCTCCATTTAGCATGATGTCCCAGTCCACTCCTCCTGCCCTCCATTGCCCAATTCTATGCCCCATCATTGACCTCCTGCTTAGCCTCTGTGCTTAGCTTGCTGCCCCTACTCTCCTTCCCCCTGCCCTCCGATGTCTGTGTGCATGCCCCTGCTCCATCCTTTTTGCCCACCATGTTCCATGGACCTGCCCCTCCTATCTACTCTGAGTGTTCTGTTGAGCTGCCACTCCCCTCCCACCTGCCTAGCATTGTCAGATGACTGTAACCTGTCCCTGCCACCTCCACCCTGCCTGTCCACGTTCCATACTCCTATCCCCTTCCTCCTGTCCTTCATGGTCCATTTTACTGCCACACCCTTCTGCCCTCCCTGGTCTGTTGTGCTGCAACTGCTCCTCCTGCCTGCCCCGCGTGGTCTGTTGTGAGGCTCCTTCCACTGAACTCTCTTGTCTGTGCCCAGCTCCTACCCCTCCCTTCTATCCTCCATGGTCCTTTCTGCATGCACCTGCCCCCTCCTTCTCGCCCATCATGGCCATTGTGCTGCCACTAACCCTCCCGCTTGCCATGCATGGTCTTCTGTGCTGCAACGGCCCATCCCACCTTCCCTGTGTGGTCATCTAGCTGCCCCTGACCCCTTCCCACCTTCCCTCCATGGTCTGTGTGTATGCCATTATAGTCTCACTGTTGCTCTCCATGGTGTGTCTTGCTTCTAGTGCCCATCCTGCCTGACCTCCATTGTCAGCTTGCTGCTCCTGCCATGCCCCCTTGCCCTCTGTTTTCCATGTGCAGGCCCCTATTCCCTCCCTCCTGGCTTGTCTGTTCCATTGTAATGCCCCTGATCCCTACCTCCTGCCCTTTATGGTCCGTTATGCTGCAGCTTTCTCTCCTGTCTGTCCATTATGGTCAGCTAGCTGCCATTTCCTCTTTCCCCTCTGTTCTCTGTTGTCCATGTGCATGGTCCTGTCCCCTCCCTATTGCTTTCCATGGATTGTTGTGCTGCACTCCTGTCCCGCATGTCCTGTGTGGTGTATTGTGCTGCTGCAAACCCTGATGCCTGCCCTGTAAGGTCAGTTTGGTGCACCTGTCCATGTCCATCCTGTCCTCTGTTATCCGAGTCCATGTCCCTACCCCAATTCCTCCTGCCTTCCATGATCCAATGTGCCATACTTGCTAACATTTTGAACTTGGTAAGAGGGAGATTTTGAAATAAAAAACTGGGGTACTGATTTTCTCCATTGACTTACATTGAAAAAGAGGAGATTGTAGACAGGAGACAGATCAAATAAAGCCCATTTGGGCTTAAAAACATTGGGCGTTTCCTGGCTGAATCGGGTCTGTTGGCATGTATGGTTGTACTACCACTGCCTCTTCCTTCTGCCCACAATGGTCTATTATATTGCCACAGCCTCTCTTGCCTGTCCTGCATTGTTGGTTTGTTGCCCCTGCCCCCCTTTCCACTGTCCTCCATAGTCTGTTGTGCTGCCACTGCCCTTCCTGCCTGCCCAGTGTGGTCAAATTGTTGCCTCTGCACCCTCCTGCCTGCCTTCAATTTTCTGAGTCCGTGCCCCTGGCCTCTGCCTCTCAACAGTATCCTAATGAACAACTAGATTGCTAACATTCTATATTTATTACAAAATTGTGGCACACCTGACGTCATCTTGATGTAATTAAAACTGTAATACCTAGAGCATTTCCTTTAGATATTACAGAAATGAGAGTGTCTCATTTGCATCGAAATTATGGTTAGTGCTCTAAAAAACTAAAATGAGGACATATTTTCTGAATTTTCAAATAGCGACAAAACACTTTTAAATTATTTGTTAGCTTTATGTTTTTTTATCCAGTTGACCACTTGATTAAATGTTGCACTTAGGGGAGAGGATGCGGTATTACTTCCAGAGCTGCAGACTTTGCAACTGGGGAACCAGGTTGGAGTTTTGGAGTTTCTGCTTCAGCTCGACATTCTGTGATTCTGGTCAAATCACTTAATCTCCCTATGTCTACAACCAACATGAATTTGTCCTTGTGTGATGTAACCAATGCTCATGTAAAGCACTCCAATACCTGACCAGTCTGCACTATATAAAACTGCAAAAAAACAAAAAATAAAAAGTGTTTTGCACACTTCTGTCATTGGGCTATACGTGGGCTATATCTGGGTGATATTTGTGCTCGTTTGGGCTCTTTTGTCTCTGGTGGCCATCTTGGGAGATTTATTTGTTATGAAGTTTCCTAATGCACAAGTTACTAACTTGTGTAACGATATATCTGTAAGAGACAGTAGTTAGTGACAGATTCCTTACCTTAGAATATCCCCAGGCATCAGGCTGGATCCGGAACGTTTTTGCGTAGCAGTACCCTTGCGCGTCGGTAGGCGGCGTCGTGCAGCTCTGCGTCCGTCGTCGGCGTCGTGATCGCCGGGATGACGTCGCGGGCAGTACTTAGACGCCGCCCCTGCGCGCTGACGTCAGTTCTGTACACGACTTTCCGCGCCAGGAACGCAGAGCCATGCAAGAAGCTGACATAAGTGTCTGAAAAAATACTAGGGCCCTGAAAGGGATGTCCTTAACCCTAGAAATCAGTTCGCAGAACGGGGAGGATGGGTGGGGCGGTAAGGAATCTGTCACTAACTACAGTCTCTTACAGATATATCGTTGCACAAGTTAGTAACTTGTGCATCTGAAAGAGACACGTTAGTGACAGATTCCTTACCTTAGAATAGATACCCCAGCAATACCAACCCCGGTGGTGGGTCTGCGAACAAAGATCAGACAAGGAAGTCCCGGAGGACAGAACGGCCAAAGACGCCAGCCGTCCCTCCGGACCTGGCTGTCAAGGCAGTAATGCTTGGTAAACGTGTGCAGCGAGGCCCACGTAGCTGCCTGACATATATCCTGCAGCGGAACACCGCGGCCTAAGGCCGTGGTAGCAGCCGTTGCCCTGGTGGAATGGGCACGCAGCCCAACAGGAGGCTCCTTCTTAGCCAAAGAATAGCAGGCTTTGATACACAAGGTTACCCAGCGGGAGATGGTTCTCTTGTGCACCGCCCGACCTTTTTGGCGCCCACGTAGCCAACAAAGAGCTGGTCATCCACCCGGAAGTGTTGTGTGCGGTTGATATAAAAGGAAAGCGCACGTTTTGGGTGTCCAGACGGTGGAGCCTCTCTTCCTCTCTGGAAGGATGCGGAGGCGGAAAGAAGGTGAGCAAAGTGATGGTCTGCCCAATGTGGAAGGCAGTAACCACCTTTGGCAAGAAGGACGGACGCGTCCTAAGAACAACCTTGTCTGGATGGACAGACAGAAAGGGAGGTTTGCATGATAGAGCCTGGAGCTCACTCACCCGCCGAGCGGAGGTGATGGCCACCAGAAAGGCTGTCTTCAGAGTCAGAAGACGAAGAGGACAGTTATGTAGAGGCTCAAAGGGAGCGCACATAAGAAAGGTAAGAACCAAGTTCAAGTCCCACTGAGGCATCACAAACGGAACAGGAGGGAAGAGGTGTGTAATGCCTTTTAGAAACCTGTTAACAACAGGGGACTTGAAAAGGGAGGGCTGATCAGGAAGCCTGAGGAAGGCCGAGGAAGGCCGAGATGGCACAAAGATAGCCCTTGATGGTACCCAGGGCAGAACCCTGTTGGGCCAGGGAAAGAAGGAACAGAAGAACCTCAGAAAGAGGGGCAGAAAGGGGATTCACAGCCTTTGCTGTGCACCATGCCACAAACTTGTTCCACCTGCAGGCGTATACCACCTTAGTGGAGGGACGCCTGGCTGCCAGAATCAAATCACAAACTTCGGGAGGCAAGTCGAAAGGAATCAACTGCCGCCGCTCAATCTCCACCAAGCAGGTGTAGACTGGACAGGTTCGGGTGGAGGACCGTCCCCTGCTGCTGCGACAGAAGATCCTCCCGAAGAGGCAGACGGATCGGGGGATCGACGCTCATACTGAGTAGCTCGGGATACCAAACTCTTCGAGCCCAGTCCGGAGCCACAAGGATGACTTGGGCCCGGTCGCGCCGAATCTTCTTCAACACTCTGGGTAGAAGTGGTATAGGCGGAAAGGCGTACAACAGACCGCAACTCCACTCGCGACGAAAAGCGTCGCCGAACGAGTGCTGCCTTGGAAATTCCAACACGCAGAACTGATGACATTGCGGGTTCTCTTCAGTGGCGAATAGATCTAACCAAGGCTCTCCCCACTGTAGAAAGAGTCCTTGCGCCACTTCCGAGTGAAGACGCCATTCGTGATCCATCATGCACCTGCGGCTGAGTTCGTCCACCCTGGCGTTCAGGGAACCTGCCAGGTATTGAACCATCAGGAAAATGCCCTGATGTTCCAGCCATGTCCAGAGGCGCAGAGCCTCCTGACATAGGGTCCACGACCCCACCCCGCCTTGCTTGTTGCAGTACCACATGGCGGTGGTGTTGTCTGTGAACACCTGCACTACCTTCCCTTTGACAGAGGGAAGGAATGCCTTGAGTGCAAGTCGGATCGCCCGGAGCTCCAGAAGGTTGATATGGAGCCGGGGCTCCGCCGGAGACCAGAGGCCTCTGATCTCCACCTCTCCCATGTGACCGCCCCATCCCAGAAGGGACGCGTCCGTCACAACTGTGTGCCCTGGCTGGGGAAGGGAGAGGGATCTGCCCATGACCCATTGCCGGTTCGAAAGCCACCACTGCAACTGTTTTGCAGTCCCCTCCGAGATCTGGACGTGATCGGACAGGTTGCCCTGGTGCTGCGCCCACTGGAACTTCAGGTCCCACTGCAGAGCCCGCATATGCCATCTGGCATGATCGACCAGCAGGATGCAGGAGGCCATGAGGCCCAGCAGCCTCAGGGTCATCCGTACCGAAACCCAGGATAGAGTCCGAAAGATCGGAATCATAGCCTGAATATCCCGGACTCGCCGTTCGGGAGGATAGACCCGAAACTGCGTCGTGTCCAGAACTGCTCCGATGAAAAGAAGCTGTGGAGAAGGAATCAGGTGCGACTTCGGCACGTTGATGGAGAACCCCAGCGAGTGCAGGAGTTCGGCCGTAGTCTGGAGGTGGGAGACGACTGCCTGGGGCGAGCCCGCCTTCAGCAGCCAGTCGTCGAGGTAGGGGAAGACTGGAACCCCTGCCCGGCGCAGATGAGCTGCGACCACCGCCATCACTTTCGTGAACACCCGAGGGCGCTGGTAAGGCCAAAGGGAGCACGGTGAACTGAAAATGCTCGAGGCCTACCGTGAACCGCAGGTAACGCCGGTGGGCCGGCAGGACGGGGATGTGGAAATATGCGTCCTGCAAGTCCAACGCTACCATCCAGTCTCCAGGGTCGAGGGCAGTCAAGACCTGAGCTAGGGTGAGCATCTTGAACTTCTCCTTCCGGAGGAAGCGGTTGGCGTTCCGGAGGTCCAAGATAGGACGCATGTCCTCCTTGTCCCTTTTGGGCACCAGAAAGTAGTGGGAGTAGCAACCACGTCCTACTTCTGGGGTCGGAACGCGCTCGATGGCCCTCTTGGCCAAGAGGGCCGCAACTTCCTTCTGAAGAAGCACCAAGTGATCCCCTGACATCCGGTGGAATTGAGGTGGCATGGCTGGGGGGATGGTCTCGAAGGGGAGGGAGTAGCCCCTTCGGACAATGTCCAAGACCCACCTGTCCGAGGTGATGGCATGCCAGTGGTGATGGTGATGGCGGACCCTGCCCCCTACTGGCGTGCTGTGCACCTGAAAGGAAGGACTAGGAGGGCTTGGAGGCCGCGGACGGGGCGGGGTTGGTGGCCTGACCCGCACGCTGGTTGCCTGACCCGCCATGGCGGGAGCCACGTCCTCGGCCACGCGAAGACATTTGCTGCGCGGGCCGGTGGCTGGGCAGCGGACGTGACTGGGCACCCCTTCCGTGAAAAGCAGACGGCTGCGGAAGGCGTACAGCAGAAAGGCCCAGGGACTTGGCCGTAGCCCGCGAGTCCTTAAAGCGCTCCAGCGCATGGTCTGCCTTGTTCCCAAAAAGACCGATCCCATCAAAGGGCATGTCCATAAGAGTGTTTTGGACATCACCCGAGAAACCAGTGGTTCTCAGCCAGGCGTGACGGCGCAGCGCCACTGTCGTCGCAAGCGATCTGCCTAGCGAGTCAGAGGTATCAAGGCCACATCTGATGGTGTATTTTGCCGCATCTCTTCCCTCCGCAAGGGTGCGGGAAAGCAGGGTCTGTACCTTCTCAGGACACTGGGGCAGAACTTGCGCCACCGAGTCCCACAAGGAGTGGGAATATCGGCCCAAGAGGCAAGTGGTGTTGACGGACCGCAAGCCAGCACTGGAGGAAGAAAAGACCTTCTTCCCAAATTGATCCAGGCGTTTGGATTCCCTATCCGGGGGAGCGGTAGGGAAGGCGCTTTGGGAAGCAGAGGCTTGGACCACCAAGCTCTCAGGGGTGGGGTGTTGGGAGAGGAACAGGGGGTCGCCCGGAGCAGGGCGATGGCGTCGGGCCACGTTCCTATCCACAGGAGCCCCTGTGGTGGGCTTGGACCAGGTGCCCAAAAGAACGTCTGAAAGCGCTTCGTTAAACGGCAGCAGTGGCTCCGAGGAGGTAGCCGCCAGCTGAAGCACTTCCGTCAGGATGTTAGTCCTGACAGCCACTGTAGGCAACTGGAGGTGTAAGGCCCCAGCTGCTCTACGCAACACCGTTGCAAAGTTTGCTCCCTCCTCCGTTGCCACGGAAGGAGGAGACAGCATGCCAGAGTCAGGGGAGGTGTCCAGACCACTGGCATCCCCAAGTTCCTCAGCCCAGTCCTGATCAAACTCACATTGCTGTGTGAGAGGGTCATCAGACCCCTCCCAGTTCTCTTCGTCCTCCAATTCAGGTTCAAAGTAAGGAGGAGGGACATGTGGGACCCAAGGTCTCATCGGCGTCGGAGCCGGCGTCGAGTGACGTCGGTCCGGCGCCGTGTCCGGATCCGGAGAGAACCGGGGAACGACGCCGCCCGGAGCCCCGGGCGGCGTCGGGAACGGCACCGGAGAGATCGGCGCCGGTGGAGGTGTCGTCAGGTCAACCGGCGTCGATCAGGGTTGTGGCAGCACCGGAGCCGGGGTCGGGGCCAAGGCCGGGGCCGGGACCGAGGCTGATGTGACAGGCGGCGCCGGGTCCGGAGTCGCCGGCTGCGCCGGAGAAACCCCATCAGGGCCCGCGGGGCCCGAAGGCGCACCGGGGGGGACCTTGAGGCCCGAAGAGGCGGGCCATGGCCGACAGGAACTCCTGTATCTCGGCCGGAGTCGCCGCCGAACCCGGATAAGGGGGGTAATGCGGCGGCGGCTCCACAGGCACTCCCGGAGCCGCGGGGACGGTGCCGACTGGACCCTCAGCCGAGTCGCGAGACCGGCGAGGGGAAGTCGTCGAGCGATGACGCTTCTTCGACTTCTTATGCTTCGACTTACGGGAGGAGTGCGAAGACTTGGACCCCGACGACCGATGAGGACTCCGCGACCGGCCCCTCGACCTCTCTCGTGACCGGGGCTTGGCGTGACGCGGAGCCGACTGCCGGACCTCGAGGAGCTTTCGAGACTGCTCTCGCAAAGCCTTCGGGTGCAAGGCCCGGCAGTCGGGGCACGACTTGGTGTCGTGGTCGCGGCCGAGGCAGTAGAGACAATCCCTATGCGGGTCTGTGATCGACATCATTCGACCACAGGCGTCGCATGGCTTGAAGCCAGGCATCCCTACCGACACCTTCGGAGTCGAGAGACTTCGAGAAAACAGTGAAAAATCACCCAAAACTTAGTCAAAAAATGACTAGGGCACTGCTCTTCCCGGATCTGCGCTTACTGGCGCGGAAAAAGAAAGAACTGACGTCAGCGCGCAGGGGCGGCGTCTAAGTACTGCCCGCGACGTCATCCCGGCGATCCCGACGACGGACGCGGAGCTGCACGATGCCGCCTACCAACGAGCAAGGGTACTGCTACGCAAAAACTTTCCGGATCCAGCCTGACGCCTGGGGATATTCTAAGGTAAGGAATCTGTCACTAACGTGTCTCTTTCAGATACTGGATTACTGTATGTGTTCACAAATGCTTTACACACTGCCTCTGAGATAAGCCTGTCTGATCGTGCCAAGCTACCAAGGGGGTGAGCAGGGGTTATTTTAGGAGTGTATCCCCCTTACCCTGACTAGACGCAAGGGTCCCTATTTGGTCAAAGGTACCTACCTCTGCCAACTAGAGACCCCCAAATCTAACATTGGTGGTCAGCGGTGAGGATTCTGGACTTGCATTTGTAACTCATGTACAGTGATTGGTGAACACTACTAGTGAGTGCAGACCAAAACGCGACCACATACTTTTGGTAGATTGTTTTTTCTGGGATTTTCTATTTTAGCCAAGAACTGCCAAGTTTAAACACCATGGATAAAGCAGCATCCATAGCATCTGTTGATTATGATTGGGAAGAGGAGAAACTAGAATGCTACAATGTGAAACAGCTAAAGCATTTCTGCAGAAGATTTAAAGTTTCTATGACCGGTCTCTCCAAGAAGGATGAGTTCCAAAAGGCGCTGAGGGCCTGGGTTGAAGCAAGGAATACCCCTGAGAATGAGGACGGGGCTGAGAATGCAGATGAGCAGCTGGAGGGGCCATTGGGTCCAGAGGGGAGGAGAGCAACATCCCCAGTAGGTAGCAGTGTTTCTGCCAAAGGCCTGTCCCCAGAGGAGTTGGCGGACAGGAAGGAAAACAGGATGCACGAATTGGAGCTTGCCAAGCTCAAGTTGGGTGGGCAACTGGAGTTAGAAAATAGGAGATTGGCCCTGGAAGAAAAGAGAATGCAGTTGGAGCATGAGAAAAGTTTGAGGGAGTTGGAGTTGAAAGCTAGAAGCTTAGAGATTACTCCCTCTGGTGGCAGCACACCGTCCATGCCTGTTGAAGCAAGGGTGTATATTCCTAAAGATGTGGTGAGAGAGTTTTATAAGAATGATGATATTGGGCAGTGGTTCAAAGCCTATGAGGTAGCCATGTCTTCCCACCGGGTCCCTGAGAAGTATTGGCGAGCGGGGTTGTGGGGGCGGTTCCTTAGTGAGGGGCAGGACACACTGTTAGACTTGCCTTCTGAAGTCCATAATTCTTATAGCCACATGAAAGATGTATTGATGTCCAGGTATGGGTTGACTCCTGAATTGTATAGACAGAGGTTTAGAAATTGCAAGAAGGTGGAGTCAGGTACATGGGTAGAGTATGTAACTTTCTTTTGCAGAGCATTGGATGGTTGGGTGAAGGGTAGCAAAGTGAATGATTTTGGGGGGCTCTTTGATTTAATTGCATGGGAGCACTTGTCAAGTAATTGTTTTCCAGAGCTACGCCAGCACCTGATTGATAGCAGGCTGACTAACCCTAGGAAGCTTGCTGAGGAGGTGGACCACTGAGTGAGCACCCGGGTCCACAAAGGTCACGTGGGAGACTCCGCCAAGAGTGGGCAGGGTCCCCAGCAGAAGAGTGGGGGGGACAAGGGTAAACAGAGGGAGTTCCAGAAAGGGCCCCAAAGTAATCCCCAAGGGAAGGGTTCCCAGCCTCCCCCTGAGAAGAAGCACGGGTCCCCGACAGGTAGGCCTGTTCCCAGGGGACCCCTGAGGTGCTACAAGTGTGGTGAAGTGGGTCAAAAGTCGGTTGATCCCCAGTGCCCACAGTTTGGAAAGACAGCACCCACTGGTGCTCCACCCCGGCAGATGGCGAGTGTAGCCCTGGAGGGAGGAGATGGGTGTCCAAGGTGGGTGGGGTCCCGCAGAGATGTCCCTTGTCTCTTTAGGAGACTGTGAGGTGGTTCCCAGGACCCAACTGCCTGATAACACTAAGAAGTACAGGCAGTGGGTGACCATCAATGGCCATAGAGTGGAGGCTCTTCGAGACATAGGAGCCAGTGTGACAGCTGTCAAGTGTCACCTGGTGTCTGAAGAGCAGGTTGTCCCCAATGCATTTTACCCAGTTGTTGCCGCTGACAACACAGAGAGCCACTGCAAGGTGTCTCAGGTTCCCTTTGAGTGGGGGGGGGGGGTCTCTGGTACTCTTCAAGTAGCTGTGAAGCCAGCCATGCCTGTTGACTGTTTGTTGGGGAACGATTTGGAGAGCTCACCTTGGGCTAAGGTGGAGCAAAGTGCTCATTTGGAGATGTTGGGTCTGCCTGACTGGGCGTGTGTGACCACACGGTCCATGGCAGCCAGTAAGGGTGTTCAAGAGGACCTGGAGCCTGAGAGGGGGCCCAGGTGCCTGCCTTAAAGAGAAGAGGCAGGGGCACGGGAAACCGGCCCCGAAGTTCCCACGGTCCAGGAGGAGGTAGACCCTGAGGGGATGCCCTGGAGCCTACAGGGGAACAGGTAACTGAACTGGGGGACCTGCCTGAGCTGACCCATTGGCAGCAGGAAGGAGGACCCTCCAGGGAAGAGTTCTGCGCAGAGCAGAAGACGTGCCCTTCTCTTGTGGGTTTGCGGCAGCAGGCTGCAGACCAGGCAGCAGGTGATCAGTCTGGATCACATTGAATCTACTGGGAGAATGATCTCCTGTATACTGAGCCTAAGGTTGCTGAGCCTGGGTCAGCCAGTGTGCTGGTGGTACCCCAGCGCTTCAGAGCCTTCCTACTGGGGCTGGCTCATGATGTGCCATTAGCAGGACATTTGGGGCAGGACAAGACCTTTGAGAGGCTTGTCACCCACTTTTATTGGCCCCAAATGCGCAGGAGTTCAGACACTCACTGCAGGACATGTCAGACTTGCCAGGCAAGTGGAAAGAGTGGGAGGAAGCAGAAGGCTCCTCTCCAGCCATTCCCTGTGGTCAGCACCCCCTTTAAACGGGTGGGTATTGACATTGTGGGGCCACTGTACCCCAAGACAGCCATGGGCAACATGTTCATCCTGGTCTTGGTGGACCATGCCACCCGGTACCCGGAAGCCATACCTCTGAGGACAGTGACGGCCCCCGTGGTGGGACGGGCACTGATGGGAATTTTCTCCGAGTGGGATTCCCTAGAGAGGTAGTGTCTGACCGAGGTACAAACTTCATTTCCAAGTATATGAAGTCCCTGTGGCAGGAGTGTGGGGTAACTTATAAGTTCACCACTTCTTACCACCCCCAAGGAAATGGGTTGGTTGAGAGATTCAACCGGACCCTCAAAGGCATGATTATGGGTCTTGAGGAACCTATGAGGCGTAAGTGGGACGTCCTCTTACCATGCCTGCTCTTTGCATACCATGAGGTGCCACAGAAATCTCTAGGGTTCAGTCCCTTTGAGCTTCTCTATGGTCACCCAGTGAGAGGACCTCTGAGTCTGGTCAAGGAAGGCTGGGAGCAATCTCCCAGGAAACCTCCCCAGGATGTATATAGCTACATGCTGGCCTTCAGGAACCAGACTAGGCGTTTTAGGCAACTCGCTGAGGCGAATCTGAAAGCCAGCCAGGAGGAGATGAAGCGGTGGTACGACGAGAATGCCACTCTGGTAGAGCTTCAGCCTGGTCCGAAAGTGTGGGTCATGGCCCCAGTGGAGCCTTGTGTGCTCCAGGATAAGTGGACCGGACCATTTGAGGTGGTGGAGCGCAATAGTCCTGTTACCTACTTGGTGGACTTGCGGTCTCCCAGGAACCCCTTGCGGGTCCTGCATGTCAACCGCCTGAAGCCCCACTTGGAGAGGTCCGAAGTGGGCATGCTCTTAGCGACAGATGCTGGAATGGAGGAGGAGACTGAGCCTCTTCCGGACCTCCTGTCGGCGACAGAGCGAAATGGGTCAGTGGATGGTGTGAACCTCTCTTCCACCCTGACCCCTGAGCAACAGAATGACTGTCACCAGTTGCTGGGACAGTTTTCGGATTTGTTCTCCCTGATTCCCAGTTTCACCGATTGGTGCATCCATGATGTGGACACTGGAGATAGTCCTCCTGTGAAGCACAAAACTTACAGGGTGACTGACAGGGTGAGAGCCTGCATCAAGGAGGAGGTCTCCAAGATGCTTGCGTTAGGGGTGATTGAGTCCTCTAACAGTCCTTGGGCCAGCCCAGTGGTCTTGGTCCCAAAGGCTGCCGCACCGGGTGCCACGCCAGAACTCCGGTTCTGTGTGGACTACCGAGGGCTCAATTCAGTCACGAGGACTGACGCGCACCCCATCCCCAGAGCTGATGAGCTCATCGATCGGTTAGGGGCTGCCCGGTACCTCAGCACGTTTGATCGAACGTCTGGGTACTGGCAGATCACCTTGACTGATGGGGCAAGAGAGACGTCAGCATTCTCCACACTAGAGGGGCACTACCAGTTCCGGGTTATGCCCTTTGGGATGAAGAATGCCCCTGCCACCTTTCAGCGGTTGGTCAACCAGGTGTTGGCTGGACTGGAAGTGTTCAGTGCCGCCTACCTGGTTGACATTGCAGTGTTCAGCGCCAGTTGGGAAGAACATCTGCGTCACCTCTGGGAAGTGTTGATGGCGCTGCGGAGGGCAGGCCTCACGACTAAGGCGAGTAAGTGCCAGATCGGGCAGGGTTCCGTGGTGTACTTGGGACACCAGGTTGGGAGCGGCCAGGTGGCGCCCATACAGCCCAAGATTGAGACCATCCTCGCTTGGGAGCCCCCCAAGACCCAGACAGAGGTGAGAGCCTTTTTAGGACTCACTGGGTATTACAGGAGGTTTGTCAAGGGGTATGGCAGCATCGTTGCACCCTTGACAGAGCTGACTTCCAGGAAGCAGCCCAAGAAAGTGATTTGGACTGACACCTGTCAGAAAGCTTTTGAGGCCCTGAAAACTGCCATGTGCACGGCGCCCGTGCTCCTGGCACCCAACTTCTCAAAAGAGTTTATCGTTCAGACAGACGCTTCAGAGCAAGGTGGGGGGGCTGTTTTGTCACAGATAAATGACGAGGGCCTAGATCAACCCGTAGCGTTCATCAGTAGGAGGTTACTTACACGGGAAGAGAGGTGGAGTACGATTGAGCGTGAGGCATTTGCTGTGGTCTGGGCGCTGAAGAAGCTGAGACCATACCTGTTTGGGACTCACTTCCGGGTTCAGACAGACACCAGACACCTCAGATGGTTGATGCATATGAGGGGTGAGAATCCAAAGCTGTTGAGGTGGTCCATTTCCTACAGGGGTTGGACTTCACGGTGGAACACCGCCCTGGTACAGAACACGCCAATGCTGATGGTCTGTCCAGATTTTTCCGCCTTAGTGAAGAGAACTCCCAGGAGGTAGGGTAGTTCTCCCCACATTTCAGCTGGAGGGGACACGTGTTAGACCTGGCACTGTTGGCGTGGGTCTCCCTTCCATTTTTTCCTGTTGCCTCATGTGTTTTTTCTGGTTATAGATGCTTTGGGCACTGTGCCACTGCTATTCAGTGCCACAGTGCAAGTGCTCCCTATGGTAAATTGATGTATGGATTAGTGACTCCATGATTGGTTGGTTTGGTTTACTTGTCAGACCCTAGTACAGTGCACTGAGTGTGCCCAGGGTTTGTAAACCAAATGCTGCTGGTGGGCTTGCAGCACTGGTTGTGCCACCCTCAGAAGCAGCCTGTAAAAGTGTGTCTCAGGTCTGCCATTGCAGAGCCTGTGTGCAGTCTGGTACTGCCATGTTGACTGGGCAAGTACACCCACTTGCCAGTCCCTAAACCTTCCCTTTTCTGCATATTAGTCACCCCTATGGTAGGCCCAAGGGCAGGGTGCATTGTAAGTATAAGGTAGGACATGCCCTGGTGTGTGTGGCATGTCCTAATAGTGAATTACAGCCATTTTCGTTTTTCACTATTGTAAGGCTACCTGTTCCCCATAGGGCAGAATGGGCAGTTTGATTATTACATCTTATAATCCTAACTGACCCAGGGAACATGGTAGAAAAATGAATTTAGTATGCCTGAACTCAGAATGATAAAATACATCTTTTAGTGAAGTTGGTTTAAACATTCTGTGTTTGAAAATACCACTTTTAGAAAGTAGGTATTTTCTTGCCTAACTATCCAAGCCTGCCTCTGCTAGGTTGTGTATTCCTTGTGTGGAGTTTGAGTGACAGGGGCTCGGGGATTCCAGGAGACAGGGTGAGTCAGCACAAGGCTGAAAACAGAGATCTGCATGGAGATGGGTGGGAGGAGTTGCACCTGGGACCTGAATAGGGCTGTGCCTTCCCTCCACAATGCTGGCTCCACCTCCTGTGGTGAGTCTGATGTCCCTGGCCTACACTGTGAAAGGAAAGAAGGAGTCTTGTCAACAAAGTGCTCCAGGACTGACCAGAACTGGTTTGGACTAGGCAAAGGCCTCTCTGCCTTTAGAGAACAAAGGGAAAATGAGTATAAAAGAGGGGATCCAAACCCCAGACTTTTAGATCACTTTGGGAAACAAGAAGAACCTTTGCTGAGGAGAGGAACCAGAGAAATGAGGAGGAGACTATCCCTAAGCTGAGTGCTGTTTGGGGGATTGGCCTGCAGTGGTTGCCTGACTGCCAAAGAAAGGAGAAAGGAACTTTGTGTGTACTTTCATCAACTTGTCAAGAATCTCCAAGGGCTTGAGATAGAGCTTGCCTCCTGCTGAAGTCTCAGGGACAACAGAAATCACCAACCAGCTCCCCTGCCTTCCCTTGCTGGGAATTGAAGTGCCTGCTGTTGAGCTGGGCCTTCTGAGAGACTGCGTGTCGCTGGGAGCTGAAAGCGCGACTCAAGACGAAGAAGCGTGACGCCGCCGCAGCCGTTGTCGCATCCCCGGAGAAGAGTGTCGCCGTCGCAGCAGACGCCGTCGCATCACCGGAGAAGAGTGTCGCTGCTGTAGCCGCTGTCGTCGCATCGCTGAGAAAGCGTGCTGCCGCTGTCGCATCGCATCACCAAGGCCCCCCGCATCCCTGGAGAAGAGTGTCGCCGTCGCAGCAGACGCCGTCGCATCACCAGAGAAGCGTGTCGCAGGGCCTGTCGCGGCTCAGAAGAATCGTTGAATTGCCGCACGGCTGTCGGGCGTGCACGCATCGTTGTCGCATCAAGAAGAAGACGCCATTTTGTTTCATTGCACCGGATCTTCATCGCATCACGGCGCTGCTGGTCGCATCGCCACGGAAGCGCAGTAAGAAACCGACGCATCACCTCCCCACGCGGAGAAGAACCAACGCATCCCCTACGCAGCAGTAGGGACCCGACGCATCACCGTTCTTGCGTGTAAGGAACCGACGCATCACCTTCCCTGCAACACTTTCGTTGTATAGCGTTACGCATCCAAAGGTACATTGAACTCAAAGTGTCGCATTTACCACCTTAAAGAGAACTGAGCTAATTCTACCATTTTTGAAATACAGTATTGTGGATTTTTGTTGTTTGTGGTCTTGTGATAATCTATATAAAAGATACTTATTTTTAATATACAACCTGTGTGGTGTCCATCTGTAGTGTTGTCACTGGATTACTGTATGTGTTCACAAATGCTTTACACACTGCCTCTGAGATAAGCCTGTCTGCTCGTGCCAAGCTACCAAGGGGGTGAGCAGGGGTTATTTTAGGAGTGTATCCCCCTTACCCTGACTAGACGCAAGGGTCCCTATTTGGTCAAAGGTACCTACCTCTGCCAACTAGAGACCCCCAAATCTAACACCACTTTATTCCAATCAAGATGGCTTCAGGTGTGCCATACTTTTGTCATAAGTAAGACTGTTAGCGCTCTAGTTGTTCTTTAGAACACTCTGGGACATTCTGTCATTGGGCTATACGTGGGCTACATCTGGGTGATATTTGTGCTACATTTGGGCTCTTTTGTCTCTGGTGGCCATCTGGGAGACTTATTTGTTATGAAGTTTCCTAATTTCCTCATTTACTACAGTCTCCTCAGTTGGAAATACTTTCAGTTTTTTACTTTGATTCCATCAAGAAGACATTCAGATGTGTCACAGATTTGCCATAAATTCAGAATGTTAGCACTCTAGTTGTTTATTAGATCACTGTAGTAAAGCTACTGCTCACCAGGGAAGTCTGCTGCTGGTATTGAAAGTGCATGTTTCAGTCTGCATGTCGGACTTTTTTAATGATATAGAAGAGGATTTGAGAAGTCACTCAAAATGTGCCCTAATCTTTCTTTCTGCAGCACTAATCATAATTTCTATGGCAAAATGAACCCCCTCATTTTGTTCCTTTTTAAATTAAATGTTTTAAGTGTTACCACTTTATTCCAATCAAGATGGCTTCAGGTGTGCCATACTTTTTCATAAGTAAGACTGTTAGCGCTCTAGTTGTTCTTTAGAACACTCTGGGAAGCTGCAGTATAACACAAAGGAATCAACTGACAGTCTCTGCCCTTGTGCTTCTAGATCACCTTCCAAACCTCTCTGGGAAAAGTATGAGAAAATAGTTTTCTCTCAAACATGATTCATGATATCCCAGCAGAAGGCTTTTTCACAGGGTAAAATCACCTTAGAACACACCACAATTCCTAAAATTAGTATGGTACCATCAACAAATGATTTATAACGTAACTAAAGACTTATCACCCTTTATACGTTCTCCTTTTGGTGACCCTCAAAACCTTCCATTCACTCAAATGCATTTTAATGGGGTGTTATCATGTATATTGGTCCCAAGATGGCTGCCAACACTTCTTGGATGAAGTGGTGACAGCCAATTAGATCTCACGATGAGATGTGTGGTTAGGCTCCGCCCAGATATAAATGTCTTTTTCCTTTAATATTTAAAAAACTACTGAACGGATTTACACCATTTAAAAAAAAAGGGCGGTTTCTGAACCAAGAGCTTCCTTTTTGCCAAATTTGGTGTAATTCCGTTCAGCAGTTCGGGCTATAGCCTTGTCTAAAGTTTCCTATGGAAATTAACCTGTGGAAAACGCGTTTTGGGACCCCCCTTTTTCCTCGGCCCCCGCTTGACGAATCACCCCGAAACGTTCAAGACAGGAGCGCCCCATTAGTTTTGAAATTTTCGCGAAGATTCGTCAAACGGCACCAAAGATATTGGCAAAAGAAAAAACGCTTTTTGAATAGAAACAAGGTACTAACTATAACTACCTACTGGCGACCGCCAGTAGGATGGATGGATGGATGGATGGATGGATATGGATATATATATATATATATATATATATATATATATATTCTATTTGTTGTTCTGTAACCATTTCTAAGATACAGTGGGTCAACAGTCCACTAGTGTTTTCAGTCACCAGGTGAATATTTGGAAGGAGTGCTTCAGGGCCTTTAATGGTTATCTGGTGGAAATAAATGGATTTGGTTTTCAAACTCAAAGGAAAAGATGCATGCTAGAACAATGCTTAAAGCTGGAGAGTCAGAATATCTTCTGTTTTTCGCCCTCAGATTCACTCCCAAAGCAGTAACTCCCTGGAAGAAGGCATCAAGTAGTTCAGGCTAACTAATGGAATTATGCAACACACTTCAGGCAAAGTAACAGTCACTGCATGCTTGAGATGTGAGGCAGTAAGGCTTTGCAAAAGTAAGTAAGGAAGACCATGTTGCTTTATAGCTGATGTTGGCAAACAGAAAACCTCTAAAAGGGCAATGAAAGCAGCTACGGCCCTAATGAAATGAGCACAAACAGCCTCTACAGCTTCTGTCTTAGCCAGGGCATTGATACTAAAGGTTGACCCAGAGTGAAATGGTGTGGTTGGTCACTGCTTTGCCTCTTTTATTTTAGCTCAAGCAAAGCCTTAAAAAGCGTTATCAATTCTATTCTGTCATATGCCACTAATGTAGTATGACAGCGCACACCTAGTCTCTAGCCTGTGCAGCCATTCCTCCTTCCTAGTTGGATGTAAAGGAGGAATGAAGGTAAGAAGGATAATAAACTCACCCATATGAAATGGAAAAATCCCTTTGGGTAATAAAGATGAACAGGTTCAAAACACAAACTTATCCAAGTAGAAAACTTTGAAGGGCAAACAAAATGAAAGGGCATAACGTTCACCTGCGAGCAGAAGTAATCATCACCAGAAGAACTGTTCTTAGAATAAGAAGTTGAACCAAGCAACAATCCATTGGCTCGCATGCAGATACCATTAAGAAAGTCAAAACATGGGACAAATACCACTGAGGAACAATAAAATGTGTGGGAGGGTACAAATAAAGCAAGCCTTTCAGAAAATGTGTCACTAATGGAGGTTTAAATGGGAAGGTTGGTCAGAAGAACACAAAAACAGACAGAGCTGCCAGATAGCCTTCAACTGTGGCCACCTCCAGACC
Source organism: Calotriton arnoldi (assembly GCA_963921515.1). Lineage (NCBI taxonomy): Eukaryota > Metazoa > Chordata > Amphibia > Caudata > Salamandridae > Calotriton > Calotriton arnoldi. The sequence goes on along the minus strand of CAWUFW010000426.1, from coordinate 1,236,068 downwards.
TTGCTGTGAAAGGGACAAGGAAAATCACAAGTTATCAGACAGGTCAGAAGTAAAAGGATTAATACCTGCCGATTTCAACCACAACACAAACTTGTTTCAGTAGCCTGCATAGATGATTTTTGTGTAAGGCAGGCGTCTGGGATGCCAAGATGTCTGCCATCACTTTAGGAAGGCAAAATGATTCTAGCTGCTAGTGCTCAAGCTCCCAGTGTCCAGCCACAGTGTATGGGGATTGGAATGGAGGACTTGTGATGCTGTGTGTGGGACTGGAAGAGGTGACCCAATGCAGAGTGACAACAGATCAGCATACCAGACCCTACCTGCCCAGGCTAGAGCAATCATAATCAGGTGCATCTGATCATCCAAAGCAAGATCCGCAGGAATGCATACAGCAGGCCCTAAGACAAGCTGAACCATTAGCATTCCCCCAAGAACCATTCAAGGGTAAGTGTATCACACAAAACTGAGGATATTTATGGTCCTAGGTCACGGCAAAGAGATACACAAAACCTTATGTGGAGAAGATCACCTCCTTAACATCAGGTTATAACACCCACTCATGGTCTTCTAGCAAAAGACAACACTGAAGGAGCATGCGATGTGGGATGCTATCATGAAGACTCCACATCCCTGCACCCATTTCCCACAGGCTAATCGCCTCTCAAAATAAGGTCTATGACACCACAAGATGTTTGTTTATATAATGGACAGTGGTGGTGTTTTTGGACAAAATCTGGGCATTGCTGCCTGAGCTGCAAGAGAGAATGATCTTTGCGGTAAGAGGGATCACCTGCAGCTCAAGCATATTTATGATCAGGCGTGGCTCAGACTTGGACCTAAGGCCCACTAGCCCTCATGTCACCCAGATGAGCTCCTTCCAGCCATCATATCACCCAGATAGGCACCCTATCCAAGCAAGAAGGCATCCAGGACCATGGTAGCCTAAGTTTGCTGAGTGCTAAATGAATTATCCCTCGAAGGATGGATGAGTCCATCCACAAAGGCATATCCTAATGCAGACAGAAAGATTTGTACCTGAGCAAAAACACTTAATTGGTTTTGCAGCCATTGCATACTCAGACACCACTAGAGGGCTCTCTTCCACCACCAGGCATGAGGCACCAAAAGGATGCACTAGACTAAAAGTCTAGCACAAGACTTGCAGGATCTGTACCCAAACTTGAATCATGCACTTCAGAACCATTGCCAGAATATATGTGCTCCTCTGAAAAGGATGAAAGGCCTTCATGAGGGATGTGTCTAGCACCACTCAAAGGTGAGCCACTGTGTGGGAGTGAGGGGAGACTTCAAGATGTTGATGGTTAAGCCCAGGTTGTTGGCAAGAGTTATAGTCTGCTGAAGATGGTCCTGGATCAGCAACAGGTACTCTGCCATCACCAGCCAGCAATCTACACATGGAAATACATGCACTCTTGACCACCACAGTGAAGCTGCCAAAGCGCCAGCACCTTCTTAAAGATGTGTGGCTGTAGGCAGCCTGAACAGGAGGACCACAAACAGATAGTGTAGGGATTTCATTTTGAATCTCAGGTTCTGCTTGTGGACGGGGAGAATTGGAAGATGGAAGTAGGAATCCACGAGGTCTATAAAAACAAGCCAATGTCCCAAGTTCAAGGCCAACAGGAGCTGACTCAGGGACATCATCTTGCATATGTCCTGCCCGATGAACAAGTTCATAAGCTAGAGATCCAAGATAGGCTAAAGTGTACATCCTTCTTGGGAACCAAGAAGGAGAGTAAAATCCCATGAATTTGTCTTCCAGATGCACCCATTCATGGGCTCCTTGTCAAGTAAGGCAATGACTTTACCTCTAGTATCGAAGCATGAGCAGACGAGCATGCTCTGAATGAACGTGGTTGGTCTAGAGAGGAAGATATGGATGACTCAACAGTCTCTTGGGATTTGCCCCCAATGGATGACAAAATGAAAGACCCCTCTCCCACCAAAAGAGAAAGTTGTGGGAAAAGGGGAATTAGAGGGATTTGGAAACAGCGGAAGCTGCAGACAATGGTGGCTAGTGAATCTTCTGTGGCTGATGACCCCCCTAAATCCACCCTTGAATCTAAAGAAGCGAAATATCCGCTGCAATGTTTAAACTGAGCCCACTGCTTTTGTCGAAATTGAAATCACAAGATTGACCACAGATGTTCCAGTACTGTTGCTGGAATTGTTGTGCAAGGGAGCCATGCTGAGGGCTCGAGACAAAGCACAGCTTTTTTCCAAAGAGGAGTTAGACGTCTCACGGAATAGCTGCTTGCTGTCTAAGACGTGTGCATAGACACAGCCTAGGCATCTCTTGAAAATACAGAATGCATTCAAGCATACCAAAGCAGCATCACAGGCCTACCAATAGAAGAGCAACACTGTCCGCAGAGCCAAGGCCACAATTACTGATCTGTTTTGATACAACCAGGACATCACCCTTCAAGTCAGAGAAGGGGTTCTTCATATGGTCTGGCAGGCTGATAACTCTAAGCTTTGACAGTTCCAGTAAGGCCAGGTAAGAACATATTGACCTAAAAGACAGATGGCATCAGCCGTGCTAAATGGCGGATGGAAATCCCAGCAACCAATTGCTTCAAGCTTCTTGGATTCACAGTCTGGGGGAGCTACAGGAAAGGTTTCGGGATTCTGTTTTAATGACAATGTTTGAATCAGATTCTACAGTCATGAGTGGGAGGACAAGAACTACAGATCACCTGGTGCAGGTCATAGTATCTGGTAACCTACCTACAAATGACATGTATGATAGGGTCCAAGAGAGCCTCATTCAATGGAAGCAAAGGCTCCAACATTGCTGGGAGGAGTTGCATGTATTCAGTCAGTGATGCTGGATTTTATATCCACAGAAGGTAAAGTCAAACCAAAGGTTTCTGCTGCCTTTCAAACGACTTTCATGAAAGATGAAAAACCCTCTGAAGCAGGCCCACAGGGGTATGAAATTTCACCTTTAAGTTTAGAGGCTAGGCCACTGGCATTTTGTAAGTCCGAGTACAGGCAAGCATCAGTATTGTAAGGTGGCAGGTGATGATCAGCCTTGGAGTGGTCACCCTCCTTCCGGCCATTGTCATTGCTAAGGCATCCAAATCTGAGCTGCAAATCTCCAAATGCATGGTCCTCTGGGCCTTGGGGAGCAGTTCAGAATAAGGTTCATTGTTAAAATTAGCCTTGACCTTCTTTGCCATGTAGATTGTATTTTCCCCCAGTGACTCCATGCCTGGTAACAGAAGCAATTCTGTGGGTGTAGTCATCTTCAAATTCCATGCTGAAGGACTGAGAGAAATGGGACCTTAGCTGATTTATAGTTCACCATAGGCACACAAACCTGTGGAGGAGTGGCATCAGGAGCCACTGAGGTCAGAAAGGCCAGAGTTGCCAAGCACATACAAACTCCTTGGGAAGTAGCATAGAGAGTTCCAGGACCTTCCTGAAAAGGTCCAGCAAGTCATGTGTGGCTGTAGTCAGCCTGAACAGGAGGATTACAAACGGATAGTGTAAGGATTCCGTTGTGAATCTCAAGTAGTGCCTGTGGATGGGGACAATTGGAAGATGGAAGTAGGAATCCATGAGGTCTAGGAAGACAAGCAAATCTCCCAAGTTCAAGACCAACAGGAGCTGGCTCAGAGACAGCACCTTGAATTTGTCCAGCCGGAAGAACGAATTCATAAGGTGGAGATCCAAGATAGACTAAAGCCTCAATCCATCTTGGGAACAAAGAAAGAGAGTAAAATCCCATGAATTTGTCTTCCGGACGAACCCCTCCACTGGCTCCTTGTGCAGTAAGGCAATAACTCCACATTTAGGACTGAGGCATAAGCAGACGAGCATGCTCAGAATGAACGTGGTTGTTGTAGAGAGGAAGATATGATGACTGAACAGTCCCTTGGGATTTGCTCCTAATGGGTGGCAAAATGAAAGGCCCCTCTCCTACCAATAAATGATGTGGTGGGAAGAGGGGAATAAGAAGGATTTGAAAGCAGGCCTCAACCTGCGCATCAGCGTAATGACCTAGAAACACTGGCCTTAACGTTTTAGGCACTAGAGGTGGAGGAGACTTCCAACCGCCCAGGGAGTGTTACCATTTCCTTAAATACTAAGTCTTCTATGGTGACTTTTAGGGGAAGGTCTCTTGGGAGAACGTTCCCTAGAGGGTGACTGAAATCTGGGAGAGGGAGTCCTCTTGTTAGTCCTTTGGACGAGGGAGTTCACTTTGGAGTGTTCTTGTGGGCTTTTGCTAGCTAAACAATAACTTGGCGTCCAACTCAATGAGGGCCTTTGAGTTGCTGGCTGAGCAAGTTTTACATGCCCTGAACCCAAATGCCACATACAGCAGCTGTGGAGATCTGAAAGGGACATCTTGCAGCACCATCTACAAAGCTTAAAGTCTGAAGTCTTTTCAGTAGACATTTGACCTAGTCTCTGCCAGAAGCTGAGGCATTTGCTCCAGACTGTGTCAATAAGGTGGGGAAAAACATGAATTTAAGTTAACGTGCTTTTTGTCGCCTAATGTTCTCCGGTGACGTCGCATTCCAGATGTGCAGTCACAACTGGAGACATGTGGTGCAACCTAGTGAAGTTGGAGGGTCATGGCTGAGGAAACCGTTTCAGGACCAGTCTATAGCCTGGAAGGAGTATTTAGAAGGTGAGAAAAAATCTGTGGAAAGATGTATCCTTCAGCAGTGGGTTATCAAGAAGGAAATGGATGTTACAAATGCAGCTCTGAGACATACAGGAAACATTAAAATTGGTACAGTTAAAAAAACAGGCATGTAGTACTTGGGATGTGATTAGATATTTAGGAGGAGCCTGCAAGGATAAGAGAAAGAAGTTGAATGTGCATGCAGTATTCACAGAAGAAGAGATGAAGGAAAAGATGAGTAAATTAGATCGGATTATGAGTGCATCAGATGACAATGAACAAAACTGTAGCGATCCAATTACTGGATTTAAGAAAGGAGACATAATTCTGAGTTTACTCAAGGAGTGTGGTACAAGTACAGAAAGAGTATGAGGTAACATGATATTGAAAAAACCTGATGTTAGTCCTGCTGCCTAAAAAAGTTTACAATTGATTTAAGTGGATAGTTTGAATCTACCACTGAGCACATGGGGATGAAACTTATTGGCAAAATGTACATAGAAATCAAAGGACAATATATTTTGGGGTGGGGGCCCCTAAAGACTGTAGTATATTGTTTTGTTACCAAGACTGAAAATTCAAATTTCTCCTAATGCACAAGTTACTAACTTGTGTAACGATATATCTGTAAGAGACAGTAGTTAGTGACAGATTCCTTACCTTAGAATATCCCCAGGCGTCAGGCTGGATCCGGAAAGTTTTTTGCGTAGCAGTACCCTTGCGCATCGGTAGGCGGCGTCGTGCGGCTCCGCGTCCGTCGTCGGCGTCGTGATCGCCGGGATGATGTCGCGGGCAGTACTTAGGCGCCGCCCCTGCGCGCTGACGTCAGTTCTGTACACGACTTTCCGCGCCAGGAACGCAGAGACATGCAAGAAGCTGACATAGGTGTCTGAAAAATACTAGGGCCCTGAAAGGGATGTCCTTAACCCTAGAAATCAGTTCGCAGAACGGGGAGGATGGGTGGGGCGGTAAGAATCTGTCACTAACTACTGTCTCTTACAGATATATCGTTACACAAGTTAGTAACTTGTGCATCTGAAAGAGACACGTTAGTGACAGATTCCTTACCTTAGAATAGATACCCCAGCAATACCAACCCCGGTGGTGGGTCTGCGAACAAAGATCAGACAAGGAAGTCCTGGAGGACAGAACGGCCAAAGAAGCCGTCCCTCCGGACCCGACTGTCAAGGCAGTAATGCTTTGTAAACGTGTGCAGCGAGGCCCACGTAGCTGCCTGACAGATAACCGGCAGCGGAACACCGCGGCCCAAGGCCGTGGTAGCAGCCGTTGCCCTGGTGGAATGGGCACGCAGCCCAACAGGAGGCTCCTTCTTAGCCAAAGAATAGCAGGTCTTGATGCACAAGGTAACCCAGCGGGAGATGGTCCTATTGTGCACCGCCCGACCTTTTTGGCGCCCACGCAGCCAACAAAGAGCTGGTCATCCACCCGGAAGTGTTTTGTGCGGTCGATATAGAAGGAGAGCGCACGTTTTGGGTCCAGACGGTGGAGCCTCTCTTCCTCTCTGGAAGGATGCGGAGGCGGAAAGAAGGTGGGCAAAGTGATGGTCTGCCCAATGTGGAAAGCAGTAACCACCTTTGGCAAGAAGGACGGACGCGTCCGAAGAACAACCTTGTCTGGATGAACAGACAGAAAGGGAGGTTTGCAAGATAGAGCCTGGAGCTCACTCACCCGCCGAGCGGAGGTGATGGCCACCAGAAAGGCTGTCTTCAGAGTCAGAAGACGAAGAGGACAGTTATGTAGAGGCTCAAAGGGAGCGCACATTAAAAAGGTAAGAACCAAGTTCAAGTCCCACTGAGGCATCACAAACGGAACAGGAGGGAAGAGGTGAGTAATGCCTTTTAAGAACCTGTTAACAACAGGGGACTTGAAAAGGGAGGGCTGATCAGGGAGCCTGAGGAAGGCCGAGATAGCACAAAGATAACCCTTGATGGTACCCAGGGCAGAACCCTGTTGGGCCAGAGAGAGAAGGAACAGAAGGACCTCAGAAAGAGGGGCAGAAAGGGGATTCACAGCCTTTGCTGTGCACCATGCCACAAATTTGTTCCACCTGCAGGCGTATACCACCTTAGTGGAGGGACGCCTGGCTGCCAGAATCACATCACAAACTTTGGGAGGCAAGTCGAAAGGAATCAACTGCCGCCGCTCAATCTCCACGCAAGCAGGTGTAGACTGGACAGGTTCGGGTGGAGGACCGTCCCCTGCTGCTGCGACAGAAGATCCTCCCTAAGAGGCAGACGGATCGGGGGATCTACGCTCATATTGAGTAGCTCGGGATACCAAACTCTTCGAGCCCAGTCCGGAGCCACAAGAATGACTTGGGCCCGGTCGTGCCGAATCTTCTTCAACACTCTGGGTAGAAGTGGTATAGGCGGAAAGGCGTACAACAGACCGCAACTCCACTCGCGACGAAAAGCGTCGCCGAGCGAGTGCCGCTTTGGAAATTCCAACGCGCAGAACTGATGACATTACGCGTTCTCTTCGGTGGCGAATAGATCTAACCAAGGCTCTCCCCACTGTAGAAAGAGTCCTTGCGCCACTTCCGAGTGAAGACGCCATTCGTGATCCATCATGCACCTGCGGCTGAGTTCGTCCGCCCTGGCGTTCAGGGAACCTGCCAGGTGTTGAACCATCAGGAACATGCCCTGATGTTCCAGCCATGTCCAGAGGCGCAGAGCCTCCTGACAAAGGGTCCAAGACCCCACCCCGCCCTGTTTGTTGCAGTACCACATGGCGGTGGTGTTGTCTGTGAACACCTGCACTACCTTCCCTTTGACAGAGGGAAGGAATGCCTTGAGTGCAAGTCGGATCGCCCGGAGCTCCAGAAGGTTGATATGGAGCCGGGACTCCGCCGGAGACCAGAGGCCTCTGATCTCCGCCTCTCCCATGTGACCGCCCCATCCCAGAAGGGACGCGTCCGTCACAACTGTATGCTCTGGCTGGGGAAGGGAGAGGGATCTGCCCATGACCCATTGCCGGTTCGAGAGCCACCACTGCAACTGTTTTGCAGTTCCCTCCGAGATCTGGACGTGATCGGACAGGTTGCCCTGGTGCTGCGCCCACTGGAACTTCAGGTCCCACTGCAGAGCCCGCATATGCCATCTGGCATGATTGACCAGCAGGATGCAGGAGGCCATGAGGCCCAGCAGCCTCAGGGTCATCCGTGCCGAAACCCAGGATAAAGGCTGAAAGATCGGAATCATAGCCTGAATATCCCCGGACTCGCCGTTCGGGAGGATAGGCCCGAAACTGCGTCGTGTCCAGAACTGCTCCGATGAAAAGGAGCTGTGGAGAAGGAATCAGATGCGACTTCGGCACATTGATGGAGAACCCCAGCGAGTGCAGGAGTTCGGCCGTAGTCTGGAGGTGGGAGACGACTGCCTGGGACGAGCCCGCCTTCAGCAGCCAGTCGTCGAGGTAGGGGAAGACTGAAACCCCTGCCCGGCGCAGATGAGCTGCGACCACCGCCATCACTTTCGTGAACAACCGAGGGGCACTGGTAAGGCCGAAGGGGAGCACGGTGAACTGAAAATGCTCGGGGCCTACCGTGAACCGAAGGTAACGCCGTTGGGCCGGCAGGACGGGGATGTGGAAATATGCATTCTGCAAGTCCAACGCTACCAACCAGTCTCCAGGGTCGAGGGCAGTCAAGACCTGAGCTAGGGTGAGCATCTTGAACTTCTCCTTCCGGAGGAAGCGATTGACGTTCCGGAGGTCCAAGATAGGACGCATGTCCTCCTTGTCCTTTTTGGGCACCAGGAAGTAGTGGGAGTAGCAACCACGCCCTACTTCTGGGGTCGGAACATGCTCGATGGCCCTCTTGGCCAAGAGGGCCGTGACTTCCTTCTGCAGAAGTACCAAGTGATCCCCTGACATGCGGTGGAATGGAGGTGGCATGGCTGGGGGGGTGGACTCGAAGGGGAGGGAATAGCCCCTTCGGACAATGTCCAAGACCCACCTGTCCGAGGTGATGGTACGCCAGTGGGAAGGTGATGGCGGATCCTGCCCCTACTGGCGTGCTGTGCACCTGAAAGGAGGGACTAGGAGGGTTTGGAGGCCGCGGACGGGTTGGAGGTGGTGGCCTGACCCGCACGCTGGTTGCCCGATCCGCCACGGCGGAATCCACGTCCTCCGCCACGCGAAGACGCCTGCTGCGCGGGCCGGTGGCTGGGCTGCTGACGTGAAGGGCGCCCCTACCGTGGCCACGATAGGGGCGAAAAGCAGAAGTCAGCGGAGGGCGTGTAGCAGAAAGGCCCAGGGACTTTGCAGTAGCCCGCGAGTCCTTAAAGCGCTCCAACGCATGGTCTGCTTTGGACCCAAAAGACCGACTCCATCAAAGGGCATGTCCATGAGAGTATTCTGGACATCCCCTGAAAAACCAGTGGTTCTCAGCCAGGCGTGGCGTCGTAGCGCCACCGTCGTTGCAATAGACCTGCCCAGCGAGTCGGCGGTATCAAGGCCACATCGTATTGTGTATTTGGCCGCATCCCTTCCTTCCGCATTGGCGCGGGAAAGCAGTGTCTGGACTTCCTCAGAACACTGGGGCAAAACATTTGCCACCGAATCCCACAAGGAGTGGGTATATCGGCCCAAAAGACAAGCGGTGTTGATGGACCGCAAGCCAGCACTGGAGGAAGAAAAACCCTTCTTCCCAAATTGATCCAGGCGTTTGGATTCCCTATCCGGAGGGGCGGTAGGGAAGGCGGTTTGGGAAGCGGAGGCTTGGACAACCAAGCTCTCAGGGGTGGGGTGGACAGAGAGAAACAGGGGTCGCCCGGAGCTGGGCGATGGCGTCGGGACACGTTCCTATCCACAGGAGCCCCTGTGTTGGGCTTGGACCAGGCGCCCAAAAGAACGTCAGTGAGGGCGTCGTTAAACGGCAGCACAGTCTCCGTAGAGGAGGCTGCCGGCTGAAGCACCTCTGTCAAGAGATTAGTCTTGACCGCCACAGTAGGGAGTTGGAGATGTAAGGCCCCAGCCGCCCTACGCAACACCGTTGCAAAATTGGCTCCCTCCTCCGTAGCCACGGGAGGAGACAGCATGCCAGTGTCAGGGGAAGTATCTAGACCACTGGCATCCCCTAGACCCTCTGTCCAGTCCTCATCGTACTGACACTGTTGTGCCAGAGGGTCATCAGACCCCTCCCAGTCCTCCTGGTCCTCCTCTGGTTCAAAATAAGGGGAGGAGGGACATTTGGGACCCAAAGTCTCATCGGCGCCGGAACCGGCGTCGAGCGGCGTCGGTCCGGGTCCATGTCCGGAGCCGGAAGGAACTGGGGGACGAGGCCGCCCGGAGCCCCAGGCGGCGTCGAGAACGGCACCGGAGACATCGGCGCCGGCGGAGGTGTCGTTAGGTCGACCGGCGTCGATGGGGGTTGTGGAGCCGGGATCGAGGCCGGGGCCGGAGCCGGGATCGAGGCTGGAGGCACGGGCGACGCCGGGGCCGGAGCCGTCGGCGGCGCCGGAGCAACCCCATCAGGGCCCACGGGGCCCGAAGGCGCACCGGAGGGACCTTGAGGCCCGAAGAGGCGGGCCATGGCCGACAGGAATTCCTGTACTTGGGCCGGATCCGCCCCGAACCCGGGAAGGACCGGTATTGCGGGGCGACTCCACAGACATGTCCGGGGCCGCGGGGCGGGGACGGTGCCGGGAGGGGCCTCAGCCGAGTCGCGAGACCGGCGAGGCGAAGTCCTAGAGCGACAATGCTTTTGGACTTTTTGTGTTTTGACTTACCGGACGAAGAAGACTTCGATGCCGACGACCGGTGTGGACTCCGCGATCGACCCCTGGACCTCTCACGCGACCGGGGCTTGCGCGGAGCCGAATGCCGGGCCTCGAGGAGCTTTCGAGACCGCTCTCGCAAAGCTTTCGGGTTGAGGGCCCGGCAGTCGGAACAAGACTCCGTGTCGTGGCCTCGGCCGAGGCAGAAGAGACACTCCCAATGCGGGTCTGTGATGGACATCATCCGAGCACAGGCGCCGCAACGTTTAAACCCGGGCATCCCTACGACACCTTGAAGTCGATTGAAGAAAAAACAGTGAAAAATTCACCAAAAAGTTTGGTCAAAAAATGACCAGGGCACTGCTCTTCCCGGATCTGCGCTTGCTGGCGCGGAAAAAGAAGAACTGACGTCAGCGCGCAGGGGCGGCGCCTAAGTACTGCCCGCGACGTCATCCCGGCGATCACCACGCCGACGACGGACGCGGAGCCGCACGACGCCGCCTACCAACGCGCAAGGGTACTGCTACGCAAAAAACTTTCCGGATCCAGCCTGACGCCTGGGGATATTCTAAGGTAAGGAATCTGTCACTAACGTGTCTCTTTCAGATAGGGATATTTTAGTGAACATTCAGGATAAGGTAAAAGTTTTCTTGGTTTATAAGGTAAATTGTGGAGTGGGTGAAGGTGTACTTGTTCCTACTACACATGCACAAAAAATAAAGGATGAGTTTGGAAATTTTTGAACATGTGATGTGCAACCTGTTAAAAACAAGATGAGAAGTTCCTTTGAGACATGTAGAGAGCTGGCTGGAGTATTGAACCGCTTAGTGGAGAATCAGGCAATTGAGCCAAAAGAGAGTTTTCTTTGGTTATCTCCAACAGAGGTCGCCAGGAAGAAAAACAAAGAATTACATATGTTCACTTATTGAGTAAATGGACATCATTTGACTAAGACTGATGATTTATAGGCTGCGTTGGGGAGAGCCAAGTTTGTTTTTCAAGTTAGATCTCTGTTCTGGCTATCACTAGGTTGTTTTGACTCAGAAATGTCATCCTTTAGCTGCTCTTGTCACCCTAGATGTTGTTTTTCAATTCATAAGTACATTGCTATTAGTTGGCATCAGCTGTAGCTGTTTTTCAGGGTACGATAAGTCATTATGTTTAAAGGAAAGTGTGGGGTGTTGACTTTTCAGGACAACATTTTAATTTTTGGGAAGGACTGTTCAGAATGCAACAATGTACTGGGTTATGTTTTGGGTGTGTTATTGGAGACTGGTTTGAGTCTTAGAATGGTTAAATGTGAGTTTTGTAAAACATAGACAGACTATTAGGGCAATGTAATTTTGGCAGAAGGCAACAAACTGGGACCAGGTTTATTTTTGTCTGTATAAGAGGCGTCCCCATACATATTTTGGCCTTGATGGAATTGTGTGAATTTTACGATAAGCTTATATCCAATATTGTGATAATCGCTGTAAAATTGACAAAGCTGTTAAAGAAAGGAATCAGGTTTAGATAGAGGCTAAGCAAACACAGACTTTTGACAGTATCAAGAACAGGTTTATTTTTGCACCCAGTTTACAGCCTTATATTCCATGAATCCTTATTTGTGTGATGGTTGACACTAGCGATCATGGTTTAGTGAGAAGAGTGCTGAGCTGAACTGACAAAAGAGGAAAATCAAACATTGCATTTGCAGCATATATTTTGAGGGAGAAGGAAAAACAGTACTTTTTCACTGAGACAGAGATGCTTGCTTGAGTTTGGGCAGTGCAGAAATGTAAATAATATTTTTGGGTAATCATGTTTATGCTGAAGGCTGAACATAAGCCAACTGTATACATTTAGGAGGAACCAGACTTGCTATATTTTATCCTGAACTTTTGGAATATAAGTTTACCACTGATCAGACACCTGGGAGTAAGAACAGGTTGCGTTTGCAACTCACTAAAGAAAAAGACATACCTTATTTGGATGAGTGCACAAAAATTAGAGTTGTATCACAGAAAAACAATGGAAAGAAACATTGGAAAGTATTGACTAGACTTACGGAGTATGTTAATCCGCTATGGCCAACAGAAATTTGGTGGGCGAGTTTAAGCTGTTTGCCAATATAGCTCCAGGAGTATCCACTGAGGGTGAAATCTTGCTGAGTGGGGGAAACATTACCCCACCCAGTTTTTTGCTAAACTAGTTGATTTGATACATGTCAACCATTTGGTTTGACATTCAATATGAAAAGATTAAGGGAAACATTTTGGTGGTTGTCGTTGAACAAGGTTTTGAGGTGTGAAGTACAGAGGTATGCAGAGTGGTGGACAACAATTTGAGCACCAGGAAAATGCCTGTGGGGGTGTGGATTTACCAAACAACATGTGAGAGAAGACTCACATTATTTTTTCGGCCCTTTTCATGTTTGAGAACATGAGGTTCATTTTGCTATTGGTTTGGTAGATTAAAAGTTGAAATGGACTGAAGCAAAGTTTTTAGGATTCCCTGTTACTTTTAGCCTCTTTGTGTTTTTTTTTAACTGAAGTATTCACCAAGGAGGGTATCCCAAAGTTTTGGTTTTGGACAATTGAGTCCTATTTACTTTATTAGGAGTACAGAGGTTTCCTAGGAGATCTGGTATTGAGAATAAGATATGCAGTCTGTACCATCCACAGTGCTATGGCCTAGCACAGAGTGCAACAGGAAAGTGGGAGAATGTGAGCTTACTAGTGTACTCCCAAATCAAATACTGGGTTGTCTCTGCAGCTCTGAGCAGGTGAAAAGGTTTTCTTGTGTGGTTACAGAGGACATATATGATAAATTAATGTGAGAAATGCAAAGGGAAAGGGTGACAAGGAAGCAGCATTGAAGCTAAATAAGGTAGGACAAAGTTAATTATGTCAAAAAAGATTCTGAACTTGGGGGCATAATCAGGATCACATTTTCTGAAGGGGTGACAAAAAGGAAACTGAAATATACACCTGAAGAAGTTATAAACAGGTTGCCAGGTGAGATGTCTGCTTGGAATCTGTCAAGTAGAACAAAGAGCATGTGTGCAAGGGTTCCTAGAAAGGGGGATTTTAATGCATGGATTTTCATTTGTTAGGATGTCAGCCTGATCACAGTAGCAAGTGAGGTATGAAGGTGATTCTTTGCACTAATGTGCAAAGATCTGCAAAGAACAAGAGAAGTCCAAGTTGGATTAAGGAAAACTGCATTAATGTGACATACTTTGCTTGTGATATGCACTATAATTAATTAGTGCTGATTAGAATTTGCAGTAATTTCTTTTAGGTTTATAAAAGATTGTTTCACTGTTATTTATTTTGAAATGTGGCTCTGGGTCTGTGTGGTTTGATTGCTTAGTTTTGCTGTTTTATCATGTTAAAAAGGGAGGTATATTGAGTCTTGGTATTATGTGTGGTGGTATGTCATCCTTAATATGAGCCTGGCTTAAGCGCATTGTGAGGCAATGGTTTATATAATGTTCTTAGAGGGTACTTTGAATGATGTTCAGGGAACGGCAGTTAAAACATGGAGAAGGTAGAGGAAGATGTTTTATGTCTGCTGTGTGCGACAATAAAATCCAAATTAACTCATTAGCTGAGTTGCTGACTCTAAACAGGGGTTTCTAACAGTGGGGTCCAATAGCCAATGCATTGCATTGTTTGAAATCCTAGACAGGCACCACCTGAAAAGTACATTTTTGAGAGAACCAAGGCTATAGTCGCCTGTATCTTATTACTGAAGTACAAGTGAGTACAAATAAGTTAAAATAATTTATAAAAATCTGCATATGAAAAAAAATTGTTTTGGATCGCCTTGTTTTTGCCATTGATAATTGGATCACCATAGTGATGACCAGATTGTGGACCTATACAAACAGCAGGAGGGGGCTGTAAAGCCTACTTGAGCGACCATATTTTCAGGTGGTCAGAAAAATTGAGCTGCTCCCATCCACATGATCTAAATTTTAGGTAAAGTGAACTTCAGAACATAGTTCTTCATCTGTTCATCCAGTGCACATAAACAATGTGTGCCAACAGGATGGTAGGGGAATGTGTGTTCAATAGTAGATGATGGAAACATCTTCATTAAGAGCAGATTAACAATGCAATGCCATTCTGCTTGGTTCTGAAGCAGATAATCTAGATATGCTTCCACACTTCAAAATTCTTTGCCTGTGATTTTTGTCATATATGTGTAAGAAAAGGGGCAACCCAGTAACCCTGGGAACTGGGTAATCTAGTGATAAAGCAAAACGGTGGTCGTTAAAGGGGGAAGTGTGAACCACTTCCTCAGAGAGAGTAATTTTGACCATCAGACTGGTTCCATTACTCAATTGGACAGTTTTATTTAAATTTTTAACAAATAGAAAAAATCATTGCAGTTTTGTACTTCAATCAATTTGTAATTAAGAAGGTGATCCCAAACGGCGCAATGATGCAGTGCAAGTGAACGTTTCGACCCTAAGCATACAACTTAGACAGGGTCATCATCAGGACATAGGTATGGGAAGCACCTGCCCAATTTATAGGATGAATGTGGAGATTTTTTCTGAGCGCTACTAACGCATGGGATGACTCTGGAGTGGCTAGGATTGAAGCCCAATCGATGTAATGCAGTACCCAATTAAAGCATGTATGCCACTATGTGGGATTCCTGGTTGGAGCTGTGTTGTATGCGGTCAATGGATCTCTGCGGTCGGTATCTTTAACTAAAGAATAGAACTAAGGCAACCTGTGGCAAATGGTTGCCTCTAGGCGCTGTGCTGCAATGTCCTTGACTGGAAGTTCGAGTGAAATGTACACACGTCTGATTCCTGTACAGTCTAGTTGTATGCTTAGGGTCGAAACGTTGACTTGACACAATAATAGTGTACTGTTTTTATTTGGATTCTGGAGCATTTCACTCCTTGTCAGAGTGTGTCCCAACCACTTATGCATCCTGGATCAGTCACTATTTTATGTACATAGATTGTATAGTACTGACGCACTTTACAGTCAGTTATTTTTACTTGCACTGTATCATTGCGCCATTCTTACTTACAAATTAATTGAAGCATAAAATGGAACTTTTAGACCCAGCAGTTTCTGGCTGGCTGGGACACACCGAAGCCAGACAGAATCCACCGTCCTAGATAGGATGAGTACGAGACACTCGTCAGATAACCTGTGCTCACCCTCAGGTAGCTTGGCACAGAGCAGTCAGGCTTATCCTTAGGGTCAAAGTGTAAAGTATTGGCACAGCACCACCCTCGAACACACTTAGTACATAACAAAAAGACTCCACACCGTATGTATAAAACACAGGTGTTTGTATTACACAGTCATTGAAATCCAAACATACACATTCGATATATGCTTTACAGTTATATGCAATTGCCGAACTCTCCCATTAGCAGCAGAACAGCATGAGCATATATGTACCCTTCATAGGAATTCACTTGCTCTGTTATGCCCTCAGTATCGAAAGCTACATAAACCCATGCGCATTCTTTCCCTGAGGTATTCATGATCCAAGCGATCTCTACCACATCAAAAACGAATTGAAACATATGTGCAGGCTGTTCAGAGATATTCCAGTTTCCCACTATCACATTAGCATACATCACAACATTCCCAAATATCGCATACCCTGTACAGTTGCAATGGTCAACTAATCACAGGTTAGGACCACCTAAAGCAGAAGGAAACAGTTACTTGATTTCGTCCATCCAGATTAGGCCGTCAAGGCACCCAGTGGCACCTTCACGAGTGCAGGATCACTATCTCCTTGTTAGTAAAATACTGACACCGGAAGTTGGCGCGCTTAAAAGTTGGAGAAATGGCTCCCCCCCCCAGGCAGAGGTGCGAGCCGCAGTGGCTCCAGACAGGCAGCTGTGGGTGCCCACAAGGCACAATGAGACCCTCAAGACCAGCCACGATGTTACCAACAACAGAGTACCCTATGGCGTGGGTCCGGGGGGAGGGCGCCGGCGACCTCGGACTGAGACCGCAATGTCAGGCACTGTCGTCCTACCGATCTTGAGGTTGGAGACAGTCCAGGCTTTCGGCTTGGGTCATGCAGAGTCAGCAAAGGTCTCCCAAACCCCTCAGACACCACACGCTACGAAGTGCGAGCTAGCACAGGTTTCCGTTTGCAAGCTTGCATCCCTCGGACTCGGCAAACTTCCCCAGCACTCCTCGAACTCCTCATTTTATGGCACCCCAGGTGGGCCGCTAATCTTTACGAGTGCACTCCTCTGCACAGTGTGATTACTTCGTACGTCAGGACGGTCCTTGTCCCAACCGACAATAACTTCCACCTATTTCCGTCGCACTCTGTGCGGTCCTTACGATCTTGTGGAAACAGGGAGATCCTTTCTGTCCCTAGGATCTCGTGGACAGGTCAGCCAACCTGCCCTTGGTGAATGCTTAAAGATCCGGGCCACGACCATTGGCAATTAGCTGCAGGCCAACAACATACAGGCAATATCCACCAAGTGATAGTCCCCTTCCTTGAGCACAACAAGCCCCAGGCCACCACAAGTCTGCGGATAATCCAGTTGCAGTCCTTCCGGCCCCAATGGTTCCTCTTGTCGATCTCTCAGCGTCGAACCAGCGTAGTATGGTTCCAATCCCAAAAGTGTCTCTAAACTCCTGAGGACAGAGCCCCAGTAGGTATACCAACAATTGCCTTTGAAGATGAGATCAGTTCAAAAGGTCACCATTGAAATGCACAGACCCCCTCTAAATTTAGTCCTGTCTGCCATCCCAACCTGGGAGGCTTGACCAATATCTTTAGTGGGGCCAGGAACCTGCCCGTTGGAATGCAGGTGCCAATTCCACCCCCTCTTATCCATCCCAGGAAGGCTCCCCAGAGTCAGAGGTCTGCAGGTTTCCTTGAGTGCCCCTAGTTTATGGCCGTCTATGAGGAATGCACAGATGTAGCAGTCCTTCCAGCACCCAGATGTGGATAGGAGACAAGCTGACAGGCACACAGAGAGCCACGAACATTGAAATGCCCACTTTTCTAAAATGGCATTTCCACATTAGTAATGTCAAATCCACTCTCACTGCCGGAGAGGATTTGCCATTACTAATCCATCTATACCAAACACCATACTGCTATTCTTCTGCACATAGGAAATACAGCTCAATAGCCTTTCCATAGAATCCTCAAGTTAATCAATGTGGGAAGTAGGCCTCACAGTACTGAACACACCATCCAGTGGTATTCAGTACTAGGGCATGTAGCACACATGTGCACATGCCCTCCCTCTTCCCTACACCGCACCCTGCCCCAGGGAGTACTAAGATGTAGCGAGAGACATGCAGAACTTTGGCAAGTAGCTTTTAAATGCCAAGCTGAGTAACAGTAGCCTGCACACACAGGCCATGCCATGGCAAACCTGTGGTATGTTTCGCCATGACAATCATGTGGTACGTTTGAAGAGCTACCTCTGTGGGTGGCACAACCAGTGCTGCAGGCCCACTGAGTAGCATTTGAGTTACAGGCCATAGGTATATGTCTTACTACTGGACAAGGGACTTACAGCTAACTCAAATCAGCCAATCATGTATATATATGACAAGCACAGCGCTTTGGCACTGAATGGCAGTGTCAAAGCAGTCAAAGTCCTAAGGCTAGCACGTAAATCAGCCGAAAACCAGGAGGGACAAAAGAAAAAAGTTGAGGGAAAGCACCCTAAAAAGGGCCATTGCCAACAACACCAATATCTTGGTGGTCAAAATAACTATCTCCGAGGAAGTAGAGGTTCACACTTCACCCTTTAGGGACAATTGTTAGGATTATCTTTTAGCCTCCACAAATGTTATGTTCAGAGATCAGATCCAATCCACCGGCTGCCAATCAAAAACATGAAAGCTTTAAAGTCACCATGTCTTGCATACTACATTTTCAATAACGGTAAACCCAGCTGTCAGCCAATGTATTCCACTCACCATAAGCCTATTGCAGAAGTTATGTTCAGCCTCTCACAGATTCCTGGTGGTTCCTGGGTTACACATACAGACTTGGTCTGAGGCCTGAAGGAAAGCAGCGGTGCAATGCTTTAATTGGTCTATCAAACTGATTGTTCAGTGATGAAGAAACAATAGTAGCTCCATATACTGATATATCATTCAGAAAAGAGGAATAGAGAGTCCTTATTGGTTCAAAACTTCCAATTTATTTAAACTCAAACAGAAACCAGGCTGACACATGTTTGGCAACATAAAAGTCACTTCTTCAGGGAAAATGTATTGTCCATTGTCAGTTTACATCATATGGATGCCATTTTTACACAAACTTTCACTAAAAATTACCTAACAAAGAGAAGAAGTGGCATTCTCTGTAACCAAAATACAGTCTTAAATTCCTAGTCCTGAGCAGAAAAACAAAAAAACTGGGTGGGGAGGGAGGGTGAGCAGTGGGATTACCAGCATGATAACCGTTTCTCTCGTGCATTGATAGAGACAGAGGCAAGCGTTTACAGCGTAAACACCTTGAGCGCCAATCTTTTATCCTAAATTCACCTAAATCACATATGCGCGTCTTGCACAAATCATTCAAGAAACTAGTGCGCTCGCCCAAATCTCTTTAGTCTCCAATGGACATAATTTTTTCTAATCTGGATCATGTCCAAAATCCAGCAAATATGTAATCAACGACGAATCTCTCACAACGATTACTTTCAATCAACCACCTAAGAAGAATACTCGCACAGTGATCGAAAAAGATACTAATCTAAACAACTACTTCTCATTAGTCAATTAATGCTTGTTCTACCATCATGAAATCGCATCTAAATTGGCTATGCGGACTAGTGCGCTCAACCACAGTTATAGGAGCTGTATACAGCCGCAATTTTATTAGTCCTTAATACACCCAACAATAACCATCATTAATGATAGCGTGTCTCATACTCTAAACTGCCATCTGTACAGATAAAAAGACTAGCATGTTCAAGGAAAGTTGAGGGACCTATATAAAGGCATTATCTTTTCTACTCCTACAATAACAACAAGGAAGCCTATACCCAGGTGCAATCGACTCTTGACCACAGTCATGTGCTCATAGTGGAAAATATGCTCTGAGCCCTTCACAGAAGGTTAACAATATTAGTCCACCTAGAGTAGTATCCTAATTACTGTGAACAATTAAAGCCATGCGATTTAAATTTTAACTCAAAGCCTTAGATTTTACACTCATATGTAGTAAGAGGGAAACCAAGACTGTTCCTACAGAACAAGTTACTTACCTTCGGTAACGATATTTCTGTAAGAGACATAGATTAGTTATAGATTCCTTACCTTTAGAATTACCCCCAGGCGTAAGACTGGATCCGGAGAATTATTTCGTCAGCAGTACCGCTGCGCGTCGAAAGGTGGCGTCGGTCAACTCTGCGTTCGTCGTTGGCGTCGTGGTCGCCGGGATGACGTCGCAGTAGCTACTTAGATGCCGCCCTTGCGTGCTGACGTCAGTTTTTTTACACGACATTCCACGCCAGAAGTGCAGAGCCATGCAAGACACTGACCACTGGTGCACAAAACTAGGGCCCTGAAAGGGAAACCCTGACCCTATAAGTCAGTTCGTAGAACGAGGAGGATGGGTGGGGCGGTAAGGAATCTATAACTAATCTATGTCTCTTACAGATATATTGTTACCGAAGGTAAGTAACTTGTTCATCTGAAAGAGACAATTAGTTATAGATTCGTTACCTTTAGAATAGTTACCCCAGCAATACCAACCCCATAGGTGGGTCGGCAAACCAAGTTCACACCAGAAAGTCCTGGAGAACAGAACGGCCAAAGAAGCCGTCCCTCCGGACTTGACTGTCCAGGCAGTAGTGTTTTGTGAACGTGGGCAGAGAAGTCCACGTTGCTGCCTGACAGATGTCATTGAGGGGCCCTCCCCGTCCCAAACCAGTGGTAGCTGCCGTCGCCCTGGTGGAATGGGCACGCAATCCCACTGGAGGCTCCTTCTTTGCCAAAGAGTAGCAAGCTTTAATGACGGCGGAGCCTCTCTTCCTCCTTAGAAGGATGCGGAGGCGGAAAGAAGATGGGCAAAGTGATGGTTTGACCAATGTGGAAAGAAGTAACCACCTTGGGAAGAAAAGAAGGTCTGGTTCTTAGGACAACCTTGTCCGGATGAACAGCCAGAAAAGGAGGCTTTGAAGAAAGAGCCTGGAGCTCACTCACCCTGCGAGCAGAAGTGATGGCAACCAGAAAGGCAGTCTTTAAAGTGAGAAGTCTGAGAGGACAGTTATGTAGCAGCTCAAAGGGAGCGCACATAAGATAAGTAAGAAGCAAATTCAAGTCCCACTGAGGCATTACGAAGGGAACAGGAGGAAAAAGATGAGTTATTCCCTTAAGAAAGCGATTTACAACAGGGGACTTGAAAAGAGAAGGCTGATCAGGAAGCCTAAGAAAGGCTGAAACGGCTGAAAGATAGCCCTTAAGAGTGCCCAGAGCAGAGCCCTGCTGGGCTAAAGAAAGGAGGAACAAGAGAACCTCAGAGAGAGGGGCAGAAAGGGGATCCACAGCCTTTGCTGCGCACCATGCCACAAATTTCTTCCATCTGCAGGAGTATACCGTCTTAGTGGAGGGACGCCTGGCTGCCAAGATAACATCACAGACTTCGGGAGGAAGGTCGAAGGCTGTCAACTGTCGCCGCTCAAGCTCCACGCAAGGAAGCTGGACAGGTTCGGATGGAGGACCGGCCCTGCAGCTGCGACAGAAGATCCTCCCGGAGAGTCAGTCTGATCGGAGGATCGATGGTCATGTGTAACAGCTCGGGATACCAGACTCTTCGTGCCCAATCCGGAGCCACAAGAATGACTTGGGCCCGGTCGCGCTTGATCTTCTTCAGCACTCTGGGCAGAAGTGGTATAGGCGGAAAGGAGTATAGAAGACCGCAAATCCACTCGTGACAAAAAGCGTCGCCTAGCGAGTGCCGCCTTGGAAATTCCAACGCGCAAAATTGCTGACATTGCGCGTTCTCTTCGGAGGCGAATAGATCTAACCAAGGCTCTCCCCATTGCTGAAATAGACCTTGCACCACCTCCGAGTGAAGACGCCATTCGTGATCCATCATGCACCTGCGGCTGAGTTCGTCCGCCCTGGCGTTCAGTGAACCCGCCAGGTGTTGAACCATCAGGGATATGCCCTGATGTTCCAGCCATGTCCAGAGACGGAGAGCCTCTTGACATAGGGTCCACGACCCCACCCCGCCTTGTTTGTTGCAGTACCACATGGCGGTGGTGTTGTCCGTGAACACCTGCACTACTCTTTCCCGGACAGAGGGAAGGAATGCTTTTAGCGCAAGACGGATCGCCCGGAGATCCAGAAGGTTGATGTGGAGCCTGGACTCTGCCGGAGACCAAAGGCCTCTGATCTACGCCTCTCCCGTGTGGCCGCCCCACCCCAGAAGTGATGCATCCGTCACCACTGTGAACTCCGGTTGGGGAAGGGAGAGGGATCTGCCGTTGACCCAATCCTGGTTCGCTAGCCACCACTGCAATTGTCGTGCAGTGCCCTCTGAGATCTGAACGCAATCGTACAGATTCCCCTGATGTTGTGCCCACTGAAACTTCAGGGCCTACTGCAGAGCCCGCATATGCCACTTGGCATGATCTACCAGCAGGATACAGCAGGCCATGAGGCCCAGCAGCCTCAGGGTCATTCTGACCGAAACCCGGGAGAGAGGCTGAAAGATCGAAATCATAGCCCGAAAATCCTGGACTCGCTGTTCGGGAGGATAGACCCGAAACTGCGTCGTGTCCAGAACCGCCCCGATGAAGAGGAGCTTCTGAGAGGGAGTCAGGTGTGACTTCGGCACGTTGATGGAGAACCCCAGCGAATGCAGGAGGTCAGCCGTAGTCTGGAGGTGGGAGACAACAGCCTGGGGCGAGCCCGCCTTCAACAGCCAGTCGTCGAGATAGGGGAAGACTGGAACCCCTGATCTGCGCAGATGAGCTGCGACCACCGCCATCACTTTCGTGAACACCCGAGGGGCGCTGGTAAGGCCAAAGGGGAGCACGGTAAACTGAAAGTGCTCGTGGCCTACTGTGAACCGCAGGTAACGCCGGTGGGCCGGCAGGACGGGGATGTGAAAATAAGCGTCCTGCAAGTCCAAAGCCCCCCATCCAGTCTCCAGGGTCGAGGGCAGACAGGACCTGAGCTAGCGCCAACCTCTCCTTCTGGAGGAAGCGGTTGACGTTCCTGAGATCCAAGATAGGACGCAGGCCTTTGTCCTTCTTGGGCACCAGAAAGTAGTGGGTTCAAGGTGATTTCGCTTTTATATTGGGCTTACTAGAAGCTTGTGGAGTGCCTGGGAAAGGGCTCCTCTTATTTTTAGCCTCCTGTTTATTTCTACTTTGCTCCTAAATACGTACAGTACGCTTGGAATTCAGCTAGTGGGCGCCTGGGAAAGGGCTCAGAAATTCTCTTTTATCCTCCGGTCATTTGTGCATTGTTTTAAAAAATGTTTTAATTTACACTGTCACTCACAATCCCTGATATTTTAACTCACCGGATACTCTGTGTCCCTCCTCGGTCCACCGCGGATTGTTCCGTTTGAGTGGAGGGAGGTGACACTCACCGGAAGTAAGCGGAGCAGTCCACTTCCGGAATACAGTAGGAGGTTAGCAGTCTAGCTGCCCACCTCTCTATAAGAACACATGCCTGGGCCCACGCGCAGCGGACGCGCTTAGAGTTCAAGGTGATTTCGCTTTTATATTGGGCTTACTAGAAGCTTGTGGAGTGCCTGGGAAAGGGCTCCTCTTATTTTTAGCCTCCTGTTTATTTCTAC
Source organism: Calotriton arnoldi (assembly GCA_963921515.1). Classification (NCBI taxonomy): domain Eukaryota; kingdom Metazoa; phylum Chordata; class Amphibia; order Caudata; family Salamandridae; genus Calotriton; species Calotriton arnoldi. The sequence continues at coordinate 1,212,884 of CAWUFW010000426.1, read as the reverse complement.
TTTGCTCCTAAATACGTACAGTACGCTTGGAATTCAGCTAGTGGGCGCCTGGGAAAGGGCTCAGAAATTCTCTTTTATCCTCCGGTCATTCGTGCATTGTTTTAAAAAATGTTTTAATTTACACTGTCACTCACAATCCCTGATATTTTAACTCACCGGATACTCTGTGTCCCTCCTCGGTCCACCGCGGATTGTTCCGTTTGAGTGGAGGGAGGTGACACTCACCGGAAGTAAGCGGAGCAGTCCACTTCCGGAATACAGTAGGAGGTTAGCAGTCTAGCTGCCCACCTCTCTATAAGAACACATGCCTGGGCCCACGCGCAGCGGACGCGCGCAGCGGGCGCGCCGCTGGCGCGCCAAAGGCGCGCCGAAGGCAAGCCGTCTGCGCCCGTCCGCGCCAGCACGTCGCCAGGAGCAGGAACCTTGGTTGGCTCAGCCCCAATGCTGCTCAACTCCACACTCAGGTCAGAAGCGCGCCGCACCTATACCAGTCAGGAGCTGTTACAGATAAAGAATGAGCAAGTTAGCTGTCTTATAAGGCACACTACATGCCCTACGATCATGGATATAGAGGGACCCTTTGCATGTCGCTCTTGTAGATTCCACAGCATTAATTACATAGATTCCCCTCGTACCCACCTTGACACCGATGGATGGAACGGCTTTCTAGCTAATGTTAGTTCACTACCTAAACATGCCACCAACATTTGGGATCTTCTCTCTTCCACTCGCCCACACCTAGGGTTTCTGACAGAAACCTGGACTAAATCCAACTCTAATCCTGCAATAGCGGTGGCCCTTCCGGAGGGTTACTATATACAAAAACAGGACAGACCACTCAAAATGGGAGGTGGCATAGCCATTGTTTACAAAGATCCCATCAAAGTCTCCATTCTAGACCAAATCTGTAATGATACACAGGAAACACTTATTTTTAGAATTGACCTACACTCACAACTAATTTGGAAGGGAGCCCTTGTCTATCGCCCACCAGGACCTCTTTCCAATTTCACCTCACAACTAATGGAACTCATATCTCCTCACGTTATTTCAGCCAGGAATTTTGTATTACTCGGTGATTTTAACGTACACAGTGAAAATCCCACTAATCAAGAGGCGGCCTCACTTCTGGCAGATTTGTCCTCACTCAATCTTAATAAAATAAATAGCGACCCTACACATCGAGCAGGACATACGCTAGATTTAATTCTAACAAACTCTCCCAACATTACTTGTGGGGCAACCTGCCCCCTGATCTGGACGGATCACTCAATGATTGAGTTCAGCATTAGCGGCCCCAAGGAACTCTCTGCTCCTAAATTACTCACTAAAAAGAGTTATAGACAATGGCATAAAATTACGCCTACACAGTTTCAAGACACTTTTATCCCTCCACGGATCTCGAAATCTGACAGTATAGTGCAGCAGTTAGCCTCCTTCAATACCAGTTTAATGTTCACCATTGACCACCTAGCCCCTTTGAAGCTATGCCCTACTATTAATAAGCGCCAGCAGGCAGCTTGGTACTCGGTCTCCTTACGGACTGAAAAAGTCAATGTAAGAAACTTGAACGCAGATGGCGCCACTCACAAAACCCACAGGATAAAGACCGATTCAAACAAGCTATAACCCAGTACCATAAAAACTTAAAAACGCCCGCAAGACTCACATTGCATCCCAACTTGAACAAGAAAGTAACGCTCCGAGAAAGCTCTATCAGATCTTACAAACTTTTATTAACCCTAAGGCTTGTGACGTTGAGGCTGCCCCTTCCCAAGTTTTGTGTGACAATATAGCTATCCATCTTATTCAGAAAATTGATATAATCTATGATAAAATCATGATAGCTAAGGGCTTACAAATAGGCCCCAAGACTGACCCCCTTCCAACTATTCTTAATGATGCTACTCTGGAGAATTACCCGATACTTACTCCGGAGGAGACAGAGGCCCTCCCTTAAGTCTGTTAAATCGGGATCCCCACTAGATCTTATCCCGGCTAGAGTTGCCATGACTCTATTTAAAGAATTAGCCGAACCTATCTGCTCGATCTTGAATAGTTCCATGAAGGAAGGCATTCTCCCCCCAGAATGGAAAGCTGCACAAATTCTTCCTATCAAGAAAAACTCTAACATCTCCACGGAGGATGTTTCTAACTATCGCCCCATCTCGCTGCTTCCTTTACTGAGTAAGCTCCTAGAAAAACACATTAACAAGCATCTGTCCAATTTTTTAGAATCTTCCAACTGTCTGGATCCCTCTCAGTCTGGATTCAGACCCAGGCACAGTACGGAGACTGCGTTGGTGGAAGTTACAGATAACATAAGAGCGCAGCTCGACGGTGGTCGGGCAGTACTTTTGGTGCTGCTTGACCTGTCCGCTGCGTTCGATACCATCTCCCACCAAATCTTAATGGGAAGATTAGAGGGCACAGGCCTCAAAGGGAATGCCCTGAAATGGATTGGGAACTTCCTGTCCGAAAGAACCCAGACCGTTCATCTTGGCCCTTTCCGCTCACAGACTACCAAGGTGACTAAGGGAGTACCACAAGGCTCCTGTCTGAGTCCTACTCTCTTCAATATTTACGTCTCCCCTTTGGCAGGACTATTGAGAAAGTTAGGATTCAGTCCCATATCCTACGCCGACGATACCCAACTCCTCCTCTCCTTCGACAAAACAAGTTCAGATACTCAGGCTATTTTTGCGGAAGGCATGAAATCTATCGCGGAATGGATGAAGGATAACTTCCTCCAATTAAACACAGGAAAGTCAGAGATAATGTTGTTTGGAGAAGCAACAGTTAGATGGTCCCCAAGTTGGTGGCCGGAGATTCTGGGTTCCGCCCCAATCCAAAACTGATAGTAAAAAACCTGGGGGTCAAAATAGACCAGAAACTGACACTGGGGGAACACATTTCCACAACAGTGGGAGTCTGCTTTCATAATCTCAGCCTTCTTCGGAGAGTTTTCCCCTTTCTACCACAGTCAACCCGGAAGACCTTGGTACAGGCACTGGTGCTGAGCCGTCTGGATTACTGCAATGCTCTGCTGATTGCAGCTAATGAAAACTCCCTGAACAAACTGCAGATAGTCCAGAACGCGGCGGCCCGTTTGGTGGCTAATGCTCCCCCAGAACTGAATCTCTCCCCTCCTTAAAAAATTGCACTGGCTCCCAGTGCGGAAGAGGGTTAAATTTAAGATCTGCTGTATGGCCTTTAAATCTTTAAACAACTTAGGCCCCAGTTATCTAAAGGACAAATTAGTCAGGTACCTGCCCTCCAGATCTCTCCGCTCCGAATCTAAAGCTCTGCTCCAAGTCCCCCGTTTCCATAGAGCGCGACAGGGCGGTAAAGCCTTCTACCACTTGGCCCCACGCTACTGGAATCAACTCCCTATCCATTTACGACTATGTACGGACTATCTTAAGTTCAGAAAGATGTTAAAGTCGACTTTATTCTAATCTAGCATCCCCTTGGAGTCCTATAGCAGTTCAAGCGCGGAGATACCCTGATGGGGTGATTCGGGCGCTTTATAAATAAATAAAATAAATAAAATAGCAACCACGACCTACTTCTGGGACAGCAAAGCGCTTGATGGCACCCTTGGCCAAGAGTGCCAAAACTTCCTATCGGAGAAGGGCCAGATGATCCTCCGACATGCGATGGTACTGAGATGGCATGGATGGAAGGGTAGTCTCGAAGGGGAGGGAGTAGCCCCTTCAGACTATTTGCAAAACCCACCTGTCCGACGTGATGGTGCGCCAGTGGGGGAGGTGAAGGCGAATCCTGCCTCCCACTGGCGATTGGTGGCCCTGAAAGGTCGGACTAGGAGGGTTTGGAGGCTGCTGCAGGGGGGGGCTGTGGTGGACTGGCCCGCCCGCTGTCCCCCAGAACGAGGGCGGTGCTTCCCACGTCCCCGGCCGCGCAGGGGCTGAACAGCTTGCGCTGGCCTGTGGTTTTGGGCAGGACGTTGCAGGGCACCCCTTCCGCAGCCACCAAAGGAGTGAAAAGCAGACTGCACAGGGCGGGTGGTGGAGAGGCCCAAGGACCTGGCCGTAGCCCGAGAGTCCTTAAAGCGCTCCAGCGCGTTGTCTGCCTTGTCGCCGAATAGGCGATGGCCATCAAAGGGTATGCCCATAAGGGCGGATTGGACATCTCCTGAAAAACCAGTCGACCTCAACCAGGCGTAGCGTCGAAGGGCTACCGACGTGGAAATCGTCCTGCCTAGTGAGTCGGCGGTATCCAGCCCACAGCGGATGGTAAACTTCCTCCGGGCACTGGGGCAGCACCTGCGCCACCGTATCCCACACGGATTTGGTGCAACGGCCCAACAGACATGCGATGTTTACCGACCGCAGTCCCAAGCTGGAGGAAGAAAATATCTTCTTCCCAAGATGGTCCAGCTTTTTGGATTCCCTATCAGGTGGTGCGTTAGGGAATGCGCCTTTGGAGGTGGAGGCTTGGACCACCAAGCTCTCAGGGGTGTGATGTTGGGAAAGGAAAGTGGGGTCGCCCGGGGCCGGGCGGTGGCGTCGGGCAACCATCCTATCCACAGGAGCCCCTGTGTTGGGCCTGGACCAGGTGCCCAAAACGATGTCGATTAGGGTTTCATTAAATGGCAGCAGGGGCTCCGAAGAGCTCGCTGCCGGTTGAAGCAGCTCTGTCAGGAGGTTAGTCTTGACTGCCACCGTAGGTAGCTCGAGGTAGAGAGCCTCGTCCGCCCTACACAACACCACTGCAAAAGACGCTCCCTCCTCCGTAGCCACGGTAGGAGGAGACAATATGCCAAGGTCTGGTGAGGTATCTAGACCACTGGCTTCCCCCACTTCCTCTGTCCAGTCCGGCTCGTAACCCAACTGGTCAGTTAAAGGGTCACCAGACCCCTCCCAGTCCTCCTCACGCTCTTCTGGCTGCCAATCTGGTCTAAAAGAGCCAGGGTAGAACAAGGGCACAAAAGTACCCGTCGGCGCCGGATCCAGCGTCGGTCGACACAGGTCCGGCTCCGTGTCTACATCGAGGTGGAGGCCGGGGTCAATGCCGGCTGCGGACGTGGTGCCAGTGGATTCGGCGCTGGGGGAGGTGTAGTTAGGTCGACCGGAACCAAGGGGACCCTGCGGCGCCGGGGCTGGAGCCGCCGGCGTCGAAACCCCAGGGCCCCCAGCCGTGTCCGCGGGGCCCAAAGGCGCGCCGGCGGAGTCGGGCTGCCCACAGATGACATGCATCGCAAAATTGGCGAAGCTGGGCTGGGGTCGCTCCGGGTCCCGGGAAGGGGGGGAAACTCGGAGTCGACCCTTCGGGCTCCGCACGCGGAGCCGCGGGAGGGGCACCACCCGCATCCCTCGTCGAGTCGGCCGATCGACGGGGAGAAGTCGAAGAGGGACGATGCTTCTTCGACTTCTTCTTGTGCTTCGACTTACCTGACCCCGAGTGTGAAGACTTGGAAGAAGAATGGTGATGGCTCCGCGACCGGTCCCTCGACCTCACACGCGACCGGGACCTCGAACGGCACGGAGCCGACTGCCGGGCTCAAGAAGCTTTCGGGACTGCTCCCGCAAAGACTTCGGATTCATGGTCCGGCAGTCGGAGCACGACTTGGGGTCATGGTCGCGCTCCAGGCAAAACAGGCACACACGGTGCGGATCCGTCACCGACATCAGTCGGCTACAGGAAGCGCAGGCCTTGAAACCGGGCATCCCTCGTGCACCAGGAGTCGAAGACTCGAAAACGGTGTCGACAAAAGTCGCCAAAAAGTCAGTCAAAAAGTGACTGGAGGTACCGCTCTCTCCAGATCTGCGCTGGCTGGCGCGGGAAAAGAAAGAACTGACGTCAGCACGTGAGGGCGGCTTCTAAGTAGCTACCGCAACGCCATCCCGGCGACCACGATGCCAATGACGAACGCGGAGCCGACCGACACCACCTTTCGACGCGCAGGGGTACTGCTGACGAAAAATTCTCCGGATTCAGTCTGACGCCTGGGAGGAAAAAGGAGGGAAACTTAGAGCCGACCCTTCGGGCTCCGCATGCGGAGCCGCGGGATGGGCACCGTCCGCATCCCTCGTCGCGTCGGCCGAGGAGAAGTCGAAGAGCGGCGATGCTTCTTCGACTTCTTCTTGTGCTTCGACTTACCTGGGGAGTGCGAAGACTTTGAGGACGAGTGGTGGTGTTGACTCCGTGACCGGTCCCACGACCTCCCACGCGACCGGGACCTTGAACGGCACGGAGCGGACTGCCGGGCCTCGAGAAGCTTTCGGGACCGCTCCCGCAAAGACTTCGGATTCATGGTCCGGCAGTCGGAGCACGACTTGAGGTCGTGGTCGCGCTCCAGGCACCACAGGCACACGCGATGCAGATCTGTCACCGACATCAGCTTTCTGCAGGGTCCGCAAGCCTTGAAACCGGGCATCCCTACGTGCACCAGGAGTCGATAGACTCAAAGACAATGTCGACAAAAGTCGCAAAAAAGTCAGTCAAAAAGTGACTGGAGCTACCGCTCTCTCCGGATCTGTGCTGGCTGGCGCAGGAAAAAGAAAGAACTGGCATCAGCGCACGAGGGCGGCGTCTAAGTAGCTACCACGACGTCATCCCTGCGACCACGACGCCAACGATGAACGCGGAGTCGACCGACGCCACCTTTCGACGCGCAGGGGTACTGCTGACGAAAAAACTCACCGGATCCAGTCTGACGCCTGGGGGTAATTCTAAAGGTAAAGAATCTTCAACTAATTGTCTCTTTCAGATATAAATAGTATAATTCCTCTTCTTTATTAAAACCCAACTCAAACGCCCACAACTCTAAAATCAAGAAGTTCTCTCTTACTTGCAATTTTTGAGTTCGGACACCACTCCTTCTATGCTGCTTCAGATTCAATTGCTACGAAACGTATCCCACAAAGTTTTTTACCACACTCAGAATCTTTAAGGTGTATGGACATTGGGTATTTTTCATTTGGATTCTTAAATGCCCTTAAATGTTCTTTCCACCTTTCTTTCACAAGGTGAATTTTTGATCCAACATACATTTTAAGACATACATGTGATAACACAGAAACAAACTATAGTGTTGCAATTAAAAAATTCTGTTACTGGGTAACTTCTTTTTGTTTCACAGTCAAAAAAAACTCTTTTGCTTCCCATTTGTGACCTCACAGCAACTGCAATTACCACATTTAAAGAAACCAACCAAAGTGACAATTGTCTCATATTTTATCTCTTTTTTCGAAAATACATTGGTGTCAGTCAGACATAAAATGTCCTTCAGTAATCTTCCACGTTTGAAAATTATCTCAGGATGATCTTTTACATATTTGACTAGCTCTTTAGCCAACATAAGAAGATGACAATGGTTGTTTGAGATTCTATACACCTGTGAACTTTCATGATTATATTTGGTCATAAACCTTGTGGTGTTGGCATCATTGTTTACTTCACTCATTTCATCAATACGATTTTTATACAGCAACTTGTTTCTAGAGTATGCGCTAACGCTTCTTTACAACTTTCTTAATAATCTGGATCGAGTACTCACGCTTTGTAAAACATTACTCAATGTGGAGTACTTCCTTCTGAAATTCCGTATCTTTATTGCAAATCCTGCGTGCTTTTAGCAATTCCCCAAAGGGGATATCTTTTTTTTGGTGGGAAGGGTGAGCGAAACTAGAATGAAGGGTACTGTTAACAGAAGTCTTACTCATAATCCTATGATCTTCAATATATAGTACACAGTCCAAAAAACCGATCATATGATTACGAACTTCCACAGTTAATTCAATATTGAAGGAATTCTGATTTAAGATAGAATGGAAATTCCCTAACAATGCCTCATCCCCCATCCAAATGACAAAAATGTCATCAATAAACCTCAGCCAAAGTAAATCATTCTTATCAAAATCGTGCAAAGCAGGCCCGCCTACATATTCTTTCTCAAATTTCCCCATAAATAACGAGGTGTACGAGGGCGCAAATCGTGAACCTATCGCAGTCCCATGTACCTGAAAGTATAATTCATCTTCATAGAAAAAAAGTTCTACTTTAGAACAAAGTTTGCCATTTCCAAAAGCATCCTACTGGGAAATAACAAATTAGCTGGTCTTCTGTTCAAGAAATGCTCCATTCTCAACAAGTCGTCATCATGATTAATACATGTATAGAGTGATTTAACATTCATAGCTACTAAAAGCAAATAATTCTCCAACAGTAATCAGTAGTGTCTCTGATGTAAGATGGCAAAAGTTTTACAAAAGGTGCTATGAGCAAATCAATAAATTCTGATAATCTTTCTGTAAGAGATTCATTGCTAGAGACTATGGGTCTAACCTTGAGGGTGAATTAAGCTTCTATGCACCTTAGGCAAAAAGTACACCACTTGTATTCTAAAAAAAGATATTTAGATAACTGTATTCCTCATCTGATATCATTCCTAGCCCTCTCCATCTCTGCAATAAAGAAGTTAACTCTTTTTCGGTTGTTTTAACTGTGGAAATCGCGGTTCTTTTATAACACAAGATATTGGACAATTGTCTTTTAGCTTCATTGCTGTAATCAGCATAATCAAGTACCAACACAAAACCTCCTTTGTCAGCTTTGCGAATAATTATATCTTTATTGTTTTGAAGAGATTCTAGGGTGCCCCTCTGCTTTTTACTCATATTCAAAGGTTTTTCGTTGAATTTCAGGTTAGCAATATTTCTCGAAACGCATTTTTCAAAAATATAAATGCTATTTTCATTCGTAATATAGGAAAAAACATGTTTCAAACCACTACCTATGGGATGGTCATATACAATGTCTAGATTTTCACTATCATCTCTATCTCAACCAGAGTAGAATCCTTTAAGGACAATAAGGGTTCAATATCTCTTAGATCTTTGATTGATTGACAAGCAGGTAATTATAAACTACAATCGGGTGCATTTTTTGGTGGAATCAATTCAAAGAATTTCTTCAGTTTCAATTTCCTAATTAACCACAATAAATCAACTTGAAATCTAAAAAAAGACTAAATGCTGTGATGGAACAAAATTTAGACCTTTATTAAGAACCCAAAACTGTTCCTTTACCAACAAACATTTAGATAGATTAAACACTAAGTTCACTTCTTTTTCATTTCTTGTCTTGCTTGGAGTTTGGTTTTCCTACCTTTCCCTTTTCATTCTACCTCTACCTTTCTTATTTCCTCAGGATAGGACTTCTTCTCTAGATCTTTTTTTGTTATTAGTGCTGTTCTTCTGCCTTTTGCCTCCTTCGCAGCTAGTCTAAAAAAGGAGATTTAGAAAGGGAGACACTGTTTGATGGTTCACAGTCTGTTGTGGCGCTCGCGGCACTACTCGGGGAGATGTCTGAAGTGCTTCTAGATTTTGCTAAATTTGATTCTGTATTCTTAGACACTGCATCGTATTTTTTTGCATACGAGTAAATGCGTCCTATACTGTAATCACGAATATCACATTCTAGTTTGGACTGTTTTTTATTCCTCATCTCGTCTTGGTATTTATCCAAAATGCCATCTATAATTTCATCGTTTTCATTGGGAGATCATTACATTTGAGATCTTCGATTTCTTTTTTTTAAATGGTTTATTTCACTCTGAAGCCTAGTGATTGTTACTTCTGCTTGTTCAATAAGCATGTCAATTAAATCAAAGGAAGTGTTTTGCAGTTTCTGATGCCATTTTTCTGCCATTTCTTCTACCATATCTTCTGCAGAAAGAAACAAATTAATACATAGGCCTCTCAGAATAATATTCTTCTTTCTAGATATTGTTTCAAAGTCTGGGCTTCCCACCATTTGGAACTTTCCTTAGTTATAAGTATATCCAATTGTAAAAACAGCTGTTTTAAACTCTTCCGTATTGTTGCAGAATCAACACAATCATTCCCTTTCTTCACTTTGTTAAACAGGGAGTTCGCTAGAAGCGATATTTTACTCAAGTGTTTGGACATAGTTGGCTTTGAGTGTCAAGTTAGACACTCTAACGTCCCATAATCTGTTCTGTCTGAAGTTGTCTCTCACTGAAAAATTTCAAATAAACCACAGTTCCTGGGTTTAACTGGGCCTCTTATAATGGAAAAATGTTGGTGAAATGAACTCCCTCAGTCTATTAGTGATGAAGAAACCCTTCTCAAACTTAGGAAAATGTTAAAGATGTAGCTTTTCAACTATAATATACTGTAACCTCTTAGGTGTCAGGTTTCTTTTTCTCTTGTAGAGCCCTTATCACCGAGAAACTTTTGGGGTGTATGTTGGTGCTCGATAAATCTTTAGATAGAAATTTCTGTATAATTGAAACTGTCCTGTTTGGTAATGACTAAATCCATTAAAAGGGCTGTCACTTCAATTATGAACTATCGCCATTTGATGCTTCATATAAGGATACATCTTCAATTAGAACACTGGAATGTTGGGAGCTCCACTGAAGACAGTGGAGTACCTCCGGACTTATAATGGCTGGTACAAGTTTTCTGCCCCAACATTCCAAAGTTTGTCTTTCCGTTTCTTCCTTTTTTAAATTTAGAACATTCTACCCTCAGTGGGTGGAATGTTCTAATAGACTTATAGCCCTCCTGCCTTGGGCTACACCAGTTGTTAAAGGCCCTCATCCTCATTTTAGGCCCTTGCCTGCGGCTCAGGCCTATAACGTAGGTTCAGGGCCCTCAACAACTGGTATAGCCCTCAGCAGCGGGCTATAAGGCTATATTCTTTGTGGAAATGGAATGCTTTAAATTGAAATGGTTTGAAGGAAAATCTCTGCACTTTCAAGACTCCTTTGGAACTTGCTCCCACAAAATCTTCACAAAGACCCTTGCAATAACCAGCTCTTTTTGAAGGAAAGTGAAGACACACCCCTTGCCCAAAGCTATATGACTATCACCCACATTTAATTTCTCACCCATCCTGGATATCAACAGTGCTCGTTCAGCCATCTGAGCGCCTTGTAAAAATGTTCCATAAAAAAAAAAAAGACATTAAAAGAAGAAATAATTTTAGACCATGAGGGAAAAAAAAGCTAGGATATCATAAAGTTATAAGTAAAGAGATCAGAAGAGGGAGCACCAAACTGCATTCTTGGCCATGCAAGGCCTATAATGGCTTTCAAAAACAAGATCCACTGGAACATCCAAGTAATAAATCAGATCAACAAATCTACTGAAACCCCTTTAAGAAACATTCATAATTTTAGAGACCTACTCTACCGAAATGCAAGCTATGGCTGAAATTGGGTATCACTTAGGTCAAACTTGACCCGAAGGTATCAGAGTGCTTTACATGAGCACCAGTTGCATTACAGACGGACAAATTAATTTTGTTAGGCACGGGAGATTAAGTGATTTGCCCAGAATCACAAGATGTTGAGCGTCCCTGCTGAGACTCAAACCCGGTTCCACAGCTTCGAGGACGACCGCTCTAGCCGTTAGGCCACACCCTCTCCCCTAATGATAAGCTGGAATTCCATTAACCCAAATTGGTGAAATGTATGTACAACCAAGTTATTCACAGCCAAACACATTTCTATGTCAGGGCCGGAGTTGAGGATTAGGCTGTTATTTCTTCACTTTATTTATACCAGCAGCATTAAAAAGTTATGCAAGCAGAAAACGAACAATCAAAAACTTAATTTCCCATGAACCATAGGAAAAAACCAGAAGAAACAGTTTGTCCAATCCGCAATCAGCACTGCCCTTAAAGACTCACTGCGGACGTTCCTTTTCCCTCTTTCTTCGCTGCTCCAGCAACCTCCAGTTAAGTGCCTTTCCTCAATGTTATGTAATCACGTTTTAGGCCTTATTTGAATGATAGTATTGGCGTCCTGTACTTCTATAAGCTGTTTTGCATGCTTATTTTGCTGCCGCTGTACTAATTAACCAGTTCTTTTCAGCGCGGGACAGGAGCTTTTATCGCTCCTCCAGGGCCGCTTATGGTGCCAATTTCAGTCAGGCTCAGGGGCGCCATGCGGTCAGCTGACAGATAGCGGCCGTGCATCAACTATTGTTCGCGCTCAGCACACTCTACTCCCCGGCGGCTGAGGTGCCAATTTCACGAGTCTTCTCCTACTAGTGAAACTATACCGGCCGCATTCCTCTACAGGGACTGACTGCGATTTAAACCTCGATCCGAGGGAAGAACCTTCTGGGCCTTTGGCCCCCTTACCTCCAAGGCAGCCCAACACACTGACAGACCCTAAACGCAAACGCGCAGTTGACCCTGGGGTCGATTTAGACACTATTGCTCGCCTTAAACAAGCCTTCATAGCATCCCAACTCCCCTGCCCCGAGTCCCCACTTCCCAGTACTTCAAGGGGTCCCTCCTTTTCTCCCCCTCCTTGGAGTCCCTTGGATGGGAAGGATTCCCCTAATGCCACATATGGCGAGGACGAAAGCGAACCAACTATGCCCTGATGCCCTTCTAGGAAGTCCTCTTCTCTAGTGGGAGAATCCAAACATTACTTGTGGTTTGCAAAAGAAATTAATTAGCAAATTATAATAATATTGTAAATAAGTAGGAAAAAATACCAATTGGTAATAACGTTTTGACCCGTGATATTTGCTCCAAAAGCCAATTTACAAAAGTGACATACCGTTACGTCTATTGTACACTTCTGGTCGCAAGGATATGTAGTGTTTGTTGGTTATCCAAAAGAAAGCAACACCCAAAGCCAACAACTGAGCTGAAGCTTGTTATGGTTTTTTATTAAGTACCAACTACACAGCAATTCATATGGTAAAATATAATGGATGACAAATGGGTTATGAAGGAAACCTATTTATTTACTAAATGTGCATAAGATATTGGTTTTAACCCCTTCGCTGCTAGATCCCCCGCCCTGTGCTACGCCTTTTTTTTTTGGGCTATTTGGGGTAGTTCGCACTTAGGCCCCTGTAACTTTTTGCCCACATCAGGTATCCACACCAAATTTGCGTCCTTTTCTTCCAACATCTTGAGGATTCTAAAGGTACCCAGGGTTTGTGGATTCCCATGGAGGGGACTGAGAAATTGGCCAAAATACAGCAAATGTTTGTGGTGTTTTTCAGAAAAATGGGAAAAAGGTGATGCAGAAGAAAGTGTCTGTTTTTTTCCCTGCAAACGTTTCAACAAAGGGTTTGTGGTGCTAAAATCACCATCTTCCCAGCTTTCAGGAACTGGCAGACTTTTGTCAGCAAAACAAAAATTTCTACACAGTTTTGGCATTTTACTAGGACACAGCCTATTTTTCCTATTTAATGTGCTTTCAACCTCCTTCCAGTTGGTGGTGGAAATGGGCGTGAAAGCTATAATGGATCCCGGAAAACTACTTATTTCTGAGAAGTAGACACAATTATGAATTCAGCAAGGGGTCATTTGTGTATATCCTTCAAGGTTTTCTTATAGAAACTAACAGTTGAAATACAAAAATATTAAAAATGAGTTTAAAAAAAACCAACCATTTGAGCCAACGTTTTCACCTGTAACGTCTTCTAAGTAAGAAAGATTTTTGAAAGCAATATACCATTATGTCTGCTAGACCCCTCTGGTTGCTGGGATACATAGGACTTGTAGGTTCACCAAGAACCCGAGGAACCCAGAGCCAATAACTGAGCTGCGTCTTGCAATGTTTTTTTATTGCATACTGGGTATATATCAATTCATTTGGTAAAATATAAAGATTAAAAAATAGGTATCAAGGAAACCTATATATCTCCAAAATGAGAGCAAAATATATAGTTTGGAAGCAGTGGTTATTTGCACATCTAAGAAATTGTGCGTACCCATACAAGTGAATTAGAGGACATTTTTCAAAATGACTTCTTTTTTTACACATTGTCTAACATTTGGAAGGCAGAGATGCAAAGAAAGTCAATTGGCAAGAACACTTGTTCTACTATTCTGTTTTCCCCTAAGTCTCCCGATAAAAATGGTACCTCACTTGTGTGGGTAGGCCTAGTACCTGCAACAGGAAACGGCCCAAAACGCAACGTGGACACATCAAGCTATGGATTTTGGACCCTAGCTCAGCCGGCACCTAGGGAAACCTAGCAAACCTATACATTTTTGAAAACTAGACACCCAGGGGAATCCAGGATGGGGTGATTTGTGTGGCTCTCACTCTGTTACCCAGAATCCCTTGCAAACCTAAAACTTTGTAATAAATAAATACACATTTTCCTCACATTTCTTTGATGGAAAGTTCTGGAATCTGCATGGAGCCACAAACTTCAAAGCACCCAGCATTCCCCCAAGTCTCTCGATAAAAATGGTACCTCACTTCTGTGTGTAGGCCTATTGCCCGTGACAGGAAACAGCCCAAAACACAACATGGACACATCACATTTTTCTGTAGAATATGGACCCTTTTTTGCAAAATGCCTACCTGTAGATTTGGGACCCTAGCTCAGCCAGCACCTAGAGAAACCTAGCAAACCTGTACATTTTTTAAAACTAGACACCCAGGGGAATCCAGGATGGGGTGACTTGTGTGCCTATCACCAGGTTGTGTTACCCAGAATACCTTGAAAACCTCAAACTGTGTCCAAAAAACACTTTTTTCTCACATTTCTGTGATGGAAAGTTCTGGAATCTGCACGGAGCCACAAACTTCCAACCACCCAGGATTCTGGGCAGCTCACACCCCTGAACTATGAAAAAAGAATCCCTGGTGTCTAGTGTGCTTTCTGGCCACCCCCGGGAGGCAAATTGGGGGCTACTGCCCCCATCTGCCCCCGGGGGGGGGGGGGGCTGAAAGACTGAATTGGCCCAATTATATATGGGGGGAGCAAAGACCCTTGCTCAAGATGCCGCTCCCCCGTCCCTGGTGGCTAGTGGGTGGATCCCTGCTTGGGGTCCATCCTCCTGCGGCGATCCCCAAGCAGGGATCCACTAGGGCAGGGTACCATTGGAAAGGGGAGGTTCTCCCCTTTCCAATGATACCTCTCCCGTGTGTTTCAGTGCTCGGGGGCTGAGATAGCTCTACAAGCACCGAAGCACTGAAACTGAAAGGAGCCGATTGGTTCATTTCAGTATCAGTTTGAATGTAATGACGTCAGCGCGCCATGCGCAAGATTGTCATTACATTTAAAAAAAACAAATGCCTGGGGATGTTGGGGAAGCTCTTCCACACCTCCCAAGGCAAAAAAAAAGGAAATCCCTCTGCTGTTTACAGCAGAGGGATTTCGTGCTTGTGTGCACATAACGGAATGGTTCCGTCATGAGCACTGTGTCTCATGACGGAACCATTCCGTCATGAGCATGGAAGGGGTTAAGAATAATGGATATTTGTACATCCTAGAATTGCGGTGTACCAATGCTATCATGTGGAACAGAGGGCATGTTGAAAAATGTGTTTTATTATCGCACACTGGCTTACATTTGGACGCCGGAAATGGAGAGGACTCCAATTGGTAATACCAAATGTTCTACTATTTTGTATTACCACACTTCTCCTAATAAAAACAATAAACCACTTATGTGGGTGAGTCTATGCCCTACAACAGAAAAGGCCCCAAAACGTGACGTGCAGTCATCAAATTTCTGGCATGACCCTTTTCTGTGACGCAGGTAGACGCGGAATTTGGGCCCAGGCTCAAACGCAACAAGGGAAACTTTCCATACCCAGAAAGTCTTGAAAACTAGACATGCAGGAGTGTCCAAGGTGGATCCACTATAGCCTCAAACCTCAAACTTTTGCTTAAACCGCACACTTTTCACACATTACTAGGAGGGATAGTTCCAGAGTCTGTGGGGAAGCAAAAAATTCCTATCACTCAACGCTATGATGAAGCATGCCACCAAGTGGAAACCCTGGTGGGTGAGGGTTATTTAAAGCAAACACAGTGTTTTCCAAAACTAACCTGTGAGTGGAAAGAAACAACCCTTCCAATTTTACAGAAGGGCTCTCTTTGATTAACACATATCTTATAAATGGACTATGGGACACAATCTCTCTGTATGCAGATGATGCGCTCTTATATCTGCACAGCGTGTAAAAGACCCTTCCTCCCTAGCTGTCGGCTCTGGAGCAATTGGGGGAGACATCTGGGTTGTGGCTAAATAAAACTAAGATGTGTCTGTTTCCACCTAGGCCACTAACTGATTCAGAGTATATCGGGAGGACACCGGATGGACTTGAATGGAGCTATGTCACGTTCAAATACCTGGGGGTTAATGTTTACCACATTGACGTGGATCTCATGCAGGGGAACCTGACTTGAGTGGTGTGGAGCACTAGGCAGTCTCTGCTATTATTGAAGACCCTCCCCCTGTTCACCATGGGCAGAATAGTGGTACCTAAATGCTGGTGTTACCAAGACTGTTGTACTACTTTTCAGCGATCCCACAAAGGCTACCAAACACCTTCTTCGGGGAACTGGATGAGGAACTGATCGATCTGATATGGGGAACTGCGAGGTGCAGGGTGGCTCTCCCCAAATTGCATAACACGCTGGACAGGGGAGGTCTCGGTGCCAAGCATTAAGAGATGTACTACATGGCTGCTCAGTAGCAGAGGCCCATGAAGTGGCTCTTGGGCGACCCCAGCCCTGAGCGGGCGGACGTCATGCGCGCACTGTGGGATCCTCCGCTGATCGGCTGGCTGATGGAAAGCCGAGCGACGGTAGCCCCTGAACTGGCAAAGGTTGCAAACTATTGTTGGAACAAATACCTGCTCACTAGGACGCTCCCCCCTCCGTACTCCACGACATGTGTGTGCGACCATTGATTGATTGATTGATTGATTGATTGATTGATTGATTGATTGATTGACCTGGCATGGTCCTCAAGCAAGAGACAGGAGGTCAATGGGCCTTTGAGCTGACCTAACTGAGACCCAGGCTGCAGGTTCAAACACCGGAATCATAGCCTGAATGTCCTGGATTCGGTGAGGAGGGATGGCTCCGAAAAGAACCCCATACAGGATGGCTCTGAAGAAGTGGAGCATTGTTAAGGAGTCTGGTGTGACTTTGGGATGTTGATGGAAAACCCCAACGATGTCAACAGGCTGTCTGTCGTCTGGAGGTGGCTTACGACAATTTGAGGCAACCCTGCCTTTCGGAGCAAGTTGTTGAGACATGGGATGACTGGCCACTAGGCCAAATGGTAGCACGATGACCTGAAAGTGTTCTTGGCTCACCTGAAACCGTAGGTAATATCTGTGAAACTGCAGGACTGGGATGTGAAAATATGTGTCCTGCAAGTTCAGCATTATAATTAGGGCTCCCGGTTTTATGGTATTTTTTATTTTTTTACATTTCCGTCTGTATTTATCCATATTTATTTTTTGGTCATTTTTTTCTGTATTTATCCACATTTATTTGTGTTGCAAGCAAAAGAAGACACTGCAGCTAGTATTTTTCTACATTTATTTAATTAGACAATGCACACTTGATCTCGGTTGTTATAGGTATATATATATATATATATATATATTTGCAATGATCTCGCGCTGCCAGAGCGCAGAAAGGTCGCACACAGGATTTCAATTTAGGAGTAAAGTATTTATTGACTTGACGCGTTTCGACAGCACGGTCTTTGTCAAAAAGTCATGTATGACTTTTTGACAAAGACCGTGCTGTCGAAACGCGCCAAGTCAATAAATACTTTACTCCTAAATTGAAATCCTGTGTGCGACCTTTCTTGCGCTCTGGCAGCGCGAGATCATTGCAAATATTACAGCGGGTCCAGCGCCCGCCGGTCGGCACCAACCCCATCAGGTGGAAGCAATCGGAAGTAAGGCTGGACTGTTATATATATATATATCCACATCTCCAAGCTCATTTCGCTTCAACCCACGGCGCATCACATCGGTGCAGATTTCCAGGCAGAGCTGCGCCGGTAAATATTTCCCACAGTCCTTCACGGACATTGAAATCGCACTCACAGAGAAAGTTGAGTTTCCAAATTCCTTTTTATTTTTCAATGGTATCCAGGTTGAGAGACCAACCGACGCGTTTCGTTCTCAAGAGAACTTGATCACGGTAAAATGGCGATATTCATTTCAACCAATAAAAATACTTTTTATACCCATGTGACTCAATTTTGAACTGTGATTCTAACAAGGTGTTCTGGGAGTTGTAGTGCTGTACTACCTTAATATTCCCTTTTATTTGCTATTTGTGTGTGGTGTATTGTGAACGTGATTTTAGTGTTTTTTACGTTTATGTGCGCCCCTTCGTGTACTTGAGAATTTTTTTATAAATAAACAATGAAGAGATATGTTATTCTCATCATGATACTGCCCAAATGTTCTCACTTGCAGTGCGATTTATACTCATTTCTTATTATTCTCCAAACAACTCACAAAAGGTTAGGTCACGCCCTCCAGTGGGCCCCCTATCTTATATTATCTCTTTTTAGCTGAGGCTAATACTGGAAATTAATTCACACTGATTTTTACATGTTCGTATCTTACTTTATTTCTCATGTTAAACCCTTAAACCCAACTCTAGTTACGCCCTCTAGTGGGCATTCTCTGGGCCATCATAATGGATTTAATTAGAGGTGATCCTGCTCATATTTTTATTTTTTATTTTTTATTGTTGTTGTTGGGCGCACATACATTCAGTTGATGTCCTACTTATTATGTGTACAAATGTGTGATTGTATATATGTTGTTTGCTCATTTGTGATGTAGTTCAATTCAGGTCATAAATAGACATATAGTTCCTTGCTCTGGTTAAGACCAAAGGGAGTAAAAGTTCTGAAGTTCAGAATTTGTCTTGACTCTCTTTGCCGTAATTTCTTCTCACGGTTACCACCTCTCTCATTGTTCAATGTTGTTTCAATCGCATAAAAACTTAGTAGTTTCCAATTTCCTTCATGTTCAACCTCCATATGTTTGGCTACAGCATTTCCTCTGTCTTTGTTTACTGTTGCTCGTACGTGCTCCAATATACTCTTCTTCAATTCACATATTGTGCTTCCTATGTACTTCATAGGGCACGGACACTCTATCACGTAGACAACATATTTACTTTTACAGGTTATTAGGTCTCTTATTTGCCACGTCTTATTATTTGCCATTTTAACCTCCGTCATGTTTTTTGCTATCTGGCAAACTTTACAGTTGTGGCATTTAATAAAGCCTCTCGTTTTTAACCATTGAGTTCCCTTGAGCTTTTGTTGCTGTTGATGGTGACTATGGATTAATTTATCCTTTAGGTTCTGCGCTCGCCGGTACGTGATGTTTGGATGAGGTCCCATTATTTTCCCTACTGTGGGATCGAGTTGCAGGATCTTCCAGTTTCTTCTCAGGATGTTTGTAATTTTTTTAGAGTCACAAGAGTAATCCATAATTAACCTCACAGGTTCCAGGTTCTGTGGCATTGATGTTGTTGCCTGTTGATTTATAGTCTTTGTTTTTAGTGTTTCTTCTCTTGTTTTTGCATTTGATCTAGACCAACACTTCCTTACGATGTTTTCATTGTATCCACGTTTCTTAAATCTTATCGATGTTTTAGTGCTCTGTTTTTCCCATTCCGATTCTTCCGAACATATTCGGCGGATTCTCAGGAATTCTCCATATGGTATGTTCTGGATCACTGATGCCTTATGGAAACTATCTGCATGCAATGTGGCATTTGTTGATGTTACCTTGCGATGTAGCGTTGTTTGGATTTCATTGTTGATGACATATTTCAGTATCCAGAAAGACGACCCTTTCTTTACTAATCGTATAGGTGAATTTTACGTTCGCTTCAGTTGAGTTCAATATTTCAAAATACTCATGAAACTCTGCTGCTGTTCCATCCCATACAATTAGAAGGTCGTCTATGTACCGCAGCCACATTGCAATTTTGTTTACATATTTGTCATTATTTGGGTGCCAGGCAAGTTGCTGCTCCCACCATCCCATGACCAGGCAGACATATCCAGGACTGAAAGAGAAACCCATTGCACATCCCTTTATTTGCTTATGGATCTCATCACCGAACATGAATACATTTTGGGATAGACACATCTCAATCATGTCCAGAAGCATTTGGTTGTGTTGATTATACTGTATTTTACGTTCTTTTAGAAAGAAACTGCATGCCAATAATCCTATACTATTTTCGATGTTAGTGTATAAGGATATGACATCCATAGTAATGAGCATGTATGAGTCTTGCCATGATATTTCTTGGAGGTGTCTTAGAAGGTCGGTGGTATCCTTTAAATAAGAATTTAGGTTTAACACAAACGGCATCAGAAAGAAATCGATATAATTTGCTATTGGTTCCATTAGCGAGCCCTTTGCAGACACAATTGGTCGACATGGGGGTTTGAGAGGATTTTTATGCAGTTTTGGTAGGAAATAAATGTTGCCATGATTGGGTATTCTGTTGTAAGATATTTTCTTTCCTCATCATCAATTACATTTTTTGAGAGCCATTGTGTGATTTTCTTATCAAGGGCATCTTTGAAAATCATAGTTGGATTTTTATCTAATTTCAGGTAATATTCCCGATTTCTTAGTTGGGAATGTGCTTCCAATTCATAATCAGTTGTGTTCCAAATGACAATGTTGAAGCCTTTGTCGGCCATTTTTATGGTGATATTCAGGTCATCTGTTAGATTTTTCAGAGCAGTTCTTTCCTCTGATGTTAAATTGTCCCGAAATTTGGTTCGTTTGATTTTATAAAGATCTTGGACTACTGCTTCCTGAAATAGATCAACCTTATTTCCAGGAGCCAGTTGAGGATAAAACCGAGATGTTGGTTTTTTTACCACTCAGTCCTGCTCATCCATTTCATTTATTAAAGATTTTTCTGACGCATACTCCTTGTCTTGGTACCAATTTTTTCCGTTGAACCGCTTTCTCCTTTTTCCCCTCCTTGTTGTTTTTTGGATTCCCATCGGCGAAATTAAATAAACATAATACATTAACTTGAAAACTTTGCCATTGTAGGACAAGAACATGTGTATTTCAAGAGACTTTGAGGACATTGAGGCTCTTTCTGGTTGTTTTTTGCCTTTATGCTTTCTGGTCTCCGGACATTAGTACAAACTATTCAGAGTACAGACTGAGGGAGTCCCTAAGTCCTAGTTATCCATATGGTCTGTACAGCTTAACCCCGGTTAGGACTTCTGATCTACAACTTTATCAACTGTTAACACATCACTTCATAGCAAAAGTAGTCCAGGGAACAGCGTGCAAGTGGCCTCTTGCCGCTTGTACCCGTTACATGAGCCGGCATTTCACTTTAGGTGATTTGCCCAGAATCACGGGATGGGTAAGTAAACACCAAGACTCAAATTGTACTTTAATTCCTCCCATTTCTTCATGTTCATCTTGAATGGTTACCTTTTGCTTGGGGAGGGTTTTTTTCTCAAAGAAAATAACGTTTTTGTTTTACATCGTTGTGCATTTTTGCCTGTTTTGTATAGCGTGCACCAAAGGCATTGAAGCGCTTGACATGAGCGCCAGTCTGATTACACAAGATCACTCTAATTTCTACATGCACCGGTAAATCAAGTTATTTGCCCAGGATCACAGGATGGTGAGCAGACGCCGAGATTTGGGCCTGGTTACTCACCTCAAGATAAATAAAAGTGCTGCCCGTGAAGGCCCAGTCTAAGGGGCTTAACCAAATGAGAGAGCCCTACTTGCCTATGCCCTTGAGCTGTCCCTTATTGGCAACAGTTTTAAGTTATTAAGAACTCCAGTAGAGGGACGACACTGTGTAGGACTCGAAGCCAGAAGGGATTCTTTTGTGGTGATGCTAGAGAGGTGTTGCAGATAACCCCTACTGCTTAAACAATTTTTGAGTGGGTCGGGACAGCACCCTGCGTTATCAATGTTGGCACAGTCACTCGAGGTGATATAATAATGACCTTTGCCCTCCTGGTATCGCTCCGTGCCCCCTGCACTCGACTGTGCGAATTGCCCAGACAACACTATGCCAGGCACTGTGATGGCCAATGCCCACGCTGTGATTTTAGAGTGTCCTGGGGTCCCCTCCCCACTTACCCATGTTGCTCCCTGCTTTTCCTTTCTAGCGATCCACACAGGCACTGAGTCCAGAGAAAGAACCAGCTAATTCCAGCCTAAACAGCCGAGAGTGTGCATTAAAAAAAGCCGATAAGCGCACCTGGCCTGTTGCTGTCAGGGCGGTAGAGGCTCCCTGGAAACAAATCAGACTCACTCAGCAGGGGAGTGCTTAGGGTGATTTAGATGGAAGAATAGTGTGCAGGAGAATCTGGAAACGGTTTCAAATTTCTTTCTGCAGCCCCTGTGAACCTCAGACACGGATAGACACATCGCCGGTTTGTCAGTATTTTTCCGTGTCTATTTATAAATACAGACAAAGGAAAAAATGTTTTCCTTCTGTATTTATGTGTATAAATCCGTTTAAACGGAAAACCGGGAGCCCTAATTATAATGCAGTCTTCTGAGACCAGAGTGAGCAGTGTACTAGTCATTCATGAGGGTGAAGGTCAAGAAAGGGGAAGACCTCTGTCATTCTTCGGCACCAGAAAGTAACAGGAGTAGCAACCAGGCCTGATTACAAATTCCTGTACCTTATTTATTGCTACCTTGACTAAGAGAGCTTGAACTTGTCCACGGTGTATGGACAAATGATCCTCTGGGAGGTGTTGTGGTGCAGGTGACATGTCTGGGATGTAGAGGTGTAGGAAAGAAAGGGTAGGGGGGAAATTTCAATGAAAAAAAACAAAGGTTAAAGTATCATTATAGTTAGGTGAATTTGTCAGTAACAACATTAACGTTTTGAACTAAAAAAAAAAAAAAAAAACACAGAAATTCATCAGCTAGTGTTAGCAGTGGTAACTATAAATTGAACCTCTGCCATGCACTGCTTATGACCTCACATATTACATCACTCATGACATGTTCTATGCCATCATTTATATCACTAATGACATCTCAAATGACTATAACTTGTGAATTTCTGTTTTACTTAGTTCAAAACATTAATGTCACTGACAAATTCACATAACTTTAACATTACTTTAACCGTTGTTTTTTTCCAGTGATTTTCTGTGTTTTAAAAAAAAATTCAAACAGATCTTTTTATCATACCTAACTATAATGTTACTTTAACCTTTGGTTTTCTCAGTGAATTTTTAGTTTTGTTTTTTTAAATGTAAAGTAATATTTTATTACCATATGTAAAGCAAACCCCCGCCGCGCACAGCCTTTGGTCATGTGCGAGGAAGGTTGGTCACAGGGCCTTGTTTTTTTAAAGTGGAGGGGGCCACGTGGCCCTCCTCCCCATATCTCATTAAGCCCATTACGACCTGGGGACCCCAGGGCCTTTTGTTATTTAAAAGGGGGGATAAGAGGCCCCCCGCCCGAGCCTTATTAGGCCCTGTGGCCCCCAGGGCCCATTTTGTAAAATTAAAGGGGAGGCGGACAAATGGCCCCCCCTTTCAGAGCCTTGTTAGACCCTGGTGACCCCATCCCCGAGAGCTACTACTTTAAATGAAGGAATGGAGGGCAGCACGGCCCCCTCCCAGAGTGGTTATTGGACCCAGGGATCCCATCCCCGCGGGTTAATATTACTTATAGTTGGGTGTCCTGGTGCCCTAAGAACCCAGTGGCCCGAGCCGGTTCCCCGCATGCTGGGGGAGCCGGCATTGCTTCTGCCAGGAGGGAGAAGGTACTAATGCTGCACCCTCCGGGCGGGAGCAATATTTAGATCTGTTTCCCAGGGTGGGTTCCCCGGGACATAGCATGTGAGCAGGCCCCGGCGGATGGGGTCCCCGGTGCATTAATGGATCAGGGAGTAGGGCCACATGGCCCTCCTTCCCATTTTAAGTAATGTCGGCCCGGGGGTGGGCTCTCCGGGGCCTTTAGAGGCTAGAGGAGGGGGGACACACAGCCCTCCCATTTTGCAAAATTTCAGCCAGGGGCCTTTAGGGGCTTGGGGAGGGGGGCCGCACAGCTCCCCTCCCAATATAAACTAATTTCAGCTCTGGGGTCGGGCTCCCCGGGGCTACTGGAGGCTCAGGGAGGGGGTCATGTGCCCCCCCACATGCAAATTTCGGCCCCGAGGGTGAGCTCCCCGGGGCCTTTATGGGTCGGGGAGGGGTACCACGCAGCCCGCCTCACCTTTTTTATTATGGCCCAGGAATGTGCTTCCCGGGGCTTTTAATGGCTCAAGAGGGGGCCACACAGGGAAAACGACCTTTACAACGCGGTCAAAACGCTGCAATACATTTACTTCGCTGTCATTACAACACAAGTCATTACAACGACTTGCGCTAGATGGCGCTCTAGACTAAGGAATAGTGTGATTTACTATTCCAACACCTTCCCTACTGTTACGTAGGCTGGAGTTGGAATAGTAAATCATACTATTCCTAAGTCCAGCGCCCTCCAGCGCAAGTCGTTGTAACGACTTGCGTTGTAAAAGCTGCGATGTAATGTACCGCGATCTAAATGATCGCGTTGTATCGTCATACATTCCCACACAGTCCCCGCCTCTCTAAGAATACAGCCCTGGGGGTGGGCTCCCCGGGGCATAAACTTAATAAATGCAGCCCAGCAGCCATTTTGTTTTTTTGCAGCATTTTTTGCCAATTTGTTTTTGGCCCTATGGGGGGGGGGGGTCCCTCTGGGTTTCCCCCCATGGGGCCTAGGGGGACAGACCTGCCCACTTATACTATTTTTTTGTTTTTCACTTCAGGACAGGGGAATAAGTCACCGACTGTTGTAATGGCTGCAAGCAACATTTTTCTCATGATGATGGCAGCCAATCAGAGCGCTCGCTCCTGCGGAAGCAAGATGGCCCAAGGACCAAGATCTAACTTTCTGCCAAATTTGGTGTAATTCCGTTCAGCAGTTTTTGGGGTAGCCCGTTTTAACGAAGTCTATGGGAAATACAAGAGGATTTTGCGTTTTGGGACCTCCTTTTTTCTCGGCCTCCACTTGAGGATCACCCCAAAACGTTCCATGAACAAACTAGTAAAAAAGTAGCAACGTTTTGGAAAGTTTCATGGAGATTCGCCAAACGGTGCCAAAGTTATTGGCAACACAAAAAAACGTTTTTCCTATGGAAAAGCAATCTTAACTGAAACTACGTGATGGTGACCGCTACTAGGATATATATATATCTGAAGGCCTCATTAAAGGGAAGATGAGGTTCTTGGCTGAATTGCATTGGGTTGAAGACCTCGGTCAGCACGCTGATCTTAAACTCTTGAGTGAACAAAGTAAGGTCTCCTTAGTGGCCATAGGATTAGGTGACAACAGGCCAATGTCTGGTGAAGTATCCAGGCTACTGGCAGCCTGGAGGTCATCAAATATGCTGCCATCATCGTCATACTGGTTGTCTTCAACATAATCAATATCCCCAGTGTCATACGTGGGGCAGAAGTGTCTGGTTCAGCATAATACTGGGTTCTCTGGCATGGGTCTCTGAATGTCCTAGAACATCGGTGCCGTATCTGACATCGGTGACGGTGGTATTGGTGTCAACACCCGAAGCGGTGGCATCAGTTGTGACATCAATGGTGGCATCGGGCATAATGCAGAGGGTGGAATTGTGGGTGGCGCCAAAGCCAGGACTGGTGCCACTGACCTCTGGGAAGGGGACGACCTTCAGACAAGGTCGAAGGACACATTCAGCAACGAGGACAGATCCACTGACAGTAACACGACAGGAGGCCCCTTCGGATCTGTGGGGCTCGAAGGCGCTTCAGAAGGATCCGCTACACACCAAAAATCTGCTTCATGGCTACCTTAAGTTGATGTAGCCATTGCAATGTTGCTGTACGTTTGGGGAAAGATGGAGCAAGACTATTGTAGGAATCCACTCAGCAGGGGGGGGGTTACTCCGCGGCCTAGAGGAGCCTGGAGCATCGCGCAACTCCAAGTGGGAGGAGTGGTGGGATGAGGGAGACTCATGCTTGGATTTTTGTAATGCTTTTTGTGTGACTTCTTGGATTTACCTGGGCCCCATGACCTCGATGACGATCGTTCGCAGGAGCAGTCGCGGGAACATGTTGGCTCCCTGGACTTTGATCATGAGCGCTTTTTGGAACAATGGAGTTCGGTGACAGCAAGTATGGCCTCGTGGTCGGAGAAGCACTTTTGCTCATCCTAGCACAGCATGGACAGGATGCAGAGTCGTGTTTGGAGCCGAGGACTATAAGCAGATGTTGTGGGTGTCCATTACCGATAATCGGCAGGTTACATTTACAACACTGTTTAAAACCTGTAGTAAGGGGTGTGACAGTGTCTGCATACCTAAGAAAATTTTGAGGGGAAATGTCTGTCAGATTGTGACAGGATTACAGACTTTCTGGATCGGTATTGGCACGCTCTGGCATAAAGGAACTGACATCAGCACACGGAAGTAGTGTACATCTAATAGCCACTACGTCATGTCCGGGGCGGGGTGGACCCGGCGTGGAGCCGCATGAGCCATCGGACGACGGGCGAGAAAATTGCTACTAAAGTTTCCGGATTCAGTCTGCCACCTGGGAAAATTCACAAGTTAAGGAATCTGCATTTCTCCATCAGAAATTGCACATTCCCTGCAGTGGCGAACAGACTGAGCCAGGGTTTTCCCCACTGGTGGAAGACACGCTTTGCTACCTCTGGGTTTGCTTTCCATTTGGGATCCGCTAGGTGTCGTTGGCTGAGTTTGTCTACCCTGGCGTTTAAGATTCTGTCAGGTTGTGTACGTTCAGGAAAATGCTGTCATGATTCAGCCAGTTACAGAGGCGCAGGGCGTCTGCGCACAGAGCCCAGGACTCCACCCCACCCAGTTTGTTGCAATACCATACGGTGGTAGTGTTGTCCATGTGGATCTGAACCAGCCTCCCCTTAATGGACAGCAGGAAGGCTTTCAATGCCAAACAAATGGACCGCAATTCCAAAAAGTTGATGTGGAGTCGGGTCTCCTCCGGAGACTAGAGACCTCTGAACTCCGTCCCTCCAATATAAACTCCCCCACCAAGCAGGGATCTGTCTGTCCCCACCGTCAGCACTGGAAACCTGGATGAAATCTGACAGGGTCCCTTTATGCTGGGCCCACTGAGACTTCAGATCCCACTGCAGAACCTTCATATGCCACTGGCATGGTCGACGAGCAGAATCCCAATATACCAAAAAGTCTCAGAGTCACCCTCACGGAGTCCCAGGACAGAAGCTAAAACATCAAGGTCATAGCCTGAATTTTTTGGACTCTATGATCTGGAGGAGGCCGAGTAATGCATGGTATTCAGCATGGCTCCGATAGAAGGGAGCCTCTGTGAAGGAGAAGGAATAAGGTGTGACTTCCCCCAATGATCTCAGGAGGTTTGCACTCGTCTATGTTATGCCATGACTGACTGTGGCGAGCCCGCCTTCAACAACCAGTCGCCGAGGTAGGGGAACACTGGTACACCCAAACTCAGAAGGTATGCTGCAACTATCGTCATCATCTTCAAGAATACCCATGTGACACTGGTGAGATCGAGAGGGAGCACAGCAAACTGAAAATGCTCACTGCCCACCTTGAACCATAAGTAGTGCCTGTGGGCCTGCAAGACTGGAGCATGGAAATGGGCATCCTATTGGTCAAGCACTACCATCCAGTCTGCTGGATCCAGGGCAGATAGAATCTGGGAGAGAGAGAGAGCATCTTGGATTTGTCCTTCTACAGGAAGAAATTGATAGGTTATATAAAAAAAAATAGGACAACGGCCTTTGCCCTTTTTCCACACAAAGAAGTAACGCACAAGTTACTAACTTGTGTAACGATATATCTGTAAGAGACAGTAGTTAGTGACAGATTCCTTACCTTAGAATATCCCCAGGCGTCAGGCTGGATCCGGAAAGTTTTTGCGTAGCAGTACCCTTGCGCGTCGGTAGGCGGCGTCGTGCGGCTCCGCGTCCGTCGTCGGCGTCGTGATCGCCGGGATGACGTCGCGGGCAGTACTTAGGCGCCGCCCCTGCGCGCTGACGTCAGTTCTGTACACGACTTTCCGCGCCAGGAACGCAGAGCCATGCAAGAAGCTGACATAAGTGTCTGAAAAATACTAGGGCCCTGAAAGGGATGTCCTTAACCCTAGAAATCAGTTCGCAGAACGGGAGGATGGGTGGGCGGTAGGAATCTGTCACTAACTACTGTCTCTTACAGATATATCGTTACACAAGTTAGTAACTTGTGCATCTGAAAGAGACACGTTAGTGACAGATTCCTTACCTTAGAATAGATACCCCAGCAATACCAACCCCGGTGGTGGGTCTGCGAACAAAGATCAGACAAGGAAGTCCTGGAGGACAGAACGGCCAAAGAAGCCGTCCCTCCGGACCTGACTGTCAAGGCAGTAATGCTTTGTAAACGTGTGCAGCGAGGCCCACGTAGCTGCCTGACAGATAACCGGCAGCGGAACACCGCGGCCCAAGGCCGTGGTAGCAGCCGTTGCCCTGGTGGAATGGGCACGCAGCCCAACAGGAGGCTCCTTCTTAGCCAAAGAATAGCAGGTCTTGATGCACAAGGTAACCCAGCGGGAGATGGTTCGCTTGTGCACCGCCCGACCTTTTTTGGCGCCCACGTAGCCAACAAAGAGCTGGTCATCCACCCGGAAGTGTTGTGTGCGGTTAATATAGAAGGAGAGCGCATGTTTTGGGTCCAGACGGTGGAGCCTCTCTTCCTCTCTGGAAGGATGCGGAGGCGGAAAGAAGGTGGGCAAAGTGATGGTCTGCCCAATGTGGAAAGCAGTAACCACCTTCGGCAAGAAGGACGGACGCGTCCGAAGAACAACCTTGTCCGGATGAACAGACAGAAAGGGAGATTTGCAAGATAGAGCCTGGAGCTCACTCACCCGCCGAGCGGAGGTGATGGCCACCAGAAAGGCTGTCTTCAGAGTCAGAAGACGAAGAGGACAGTTATGTAGAGGCTCAAAGGGAGCGCACATTAAAAAGGTAAGAACCAAGTTCAAGTCCCACTGAGGCATCACAAACGGAACAGGAGGGAAGAGGTGAGTAATGCCTTTTAAGAACCTGTTAACAACAGGGGACTTGAAAAGGGAGGGCTGATCAGGGAGCCTGAGGAAGGCCGAGATAGCACAAAGATAACCCTTGATGGTACCCAGGGCAGAACCCTGTTGGGCCAGAGAAAGAAGGAACAGAAGGACCTCAGAAAGAGGGGCAGAAAGGGGATTCACAGCCTTTGCTGTGCACCATGCCACAAATTTGTTCCACCTGCAGGCGTATACCACCTTAGTGGAGGGACGCCTGGCTGCCAGAATCACATCACAAACTTCGGGAGGCAAGTCGAAAGGAATCAACTGCCGCCGCTCAATCTCCACGCAAGCAGGTGGAGGCTGGACAGGTTCGGGTGGAGGACCGTCCCCTGCTGCTGCGACAGAAGATCCTCCCGAAGAGGCAGACGGATCGGGGGATCTACGCTCATACTGAGTAGCTCGGGATACCAAACTCTTCGAGCCCAGTCCGGAGCCACAAGAATGACTTGGGCCCGGTCGTGCCGAATCTTCTTCAACACTCTGGGTAGAAGTGGTATAGGCGGAAAGGCGTACAATAGACCGCAACTCCACTCGTGACGAAAAGCGTCGCCGAGCGAGTGCCGCCTTGGAAATTCCAACGCGCAGAACTGATGACATTGCGCGTTCTCTTCGGTGGCGAATAGATCTAACCAAGGCTCTCCCCACTGTAGAAAGAGTCCTTGCGCCACTTCCGAGTGAAGACGCCATTCGTGATCCATCATGCACCGGCGGCTGAGTTCGTCCGCCCTGGCGTTCAGGGAACCTGCCAGGTGTTGAACCATCAGGAACATGCCCTGATGTTCCAGCCATGTCCAGAGGCGCAGAGCCTCCTGACAAAGGGTCCACGACCCCACCCCGCCTTGTTTGTTGCAGTACCACATGGCGGTGGTGTTGTCTGTGAACACCTGCACTACCTTCCCTTTGACAGAGGGAAGGAATGCCTTGAGTGCAAGTCGGATCGCCCGGAGCTCCAGAAGGTTGATATGGAGCCGGGACTCCGCCCGGAGACCAGAGGCCTCTGATCTCCGCCTCTCCCATGTGACCGCCCCATCCCAGAAGGGACGCGTCCGTCACAACTGTGTGCTCTGGCTGGGGAAGGGAGAGGGATCTGCCCATGACCCATTGCCGGTTCGAGAGCCACCACTGCAACTGTTTTGCAGTCCCCTCCGAGATCTGGACGTGATCGGACAGGTTGCCCTGGTGCTGCGCCCACTGGAACTTCAGGTCCCACTGCAGAGCCCGCATATGCCATCTGGCATGATTGACCAGCAGGATGCAGGAGGCCATGAGGCCCAGCAGCCTCAGGGTCATCCGTACCGAAACCCAGGATAAAGGCTGAAAGATCGGAATCATAGCCTGAATATCCCGGACTCGCCGTTCGGGAGGATAGGCCCGAAACTGCGTCGTGTCCAGAACTGCTCCGATGAAAAGGAGCTGTGGAGAAGGAATCAGATGCGACTTCGGCACATTGATGGAGAACCCCAGCAAGTGCAGGAGTTCGGCCGTAGTCTGGAGGTGGAAGACGACTGCCTGGGACGAGCCCGCCTTCAGCAGCCAGTCGTCGAGGTAGGGGAAGACTGAAACCCCTGCCCGGCGCAGATGAGCTGCGACCACCGCCATCACTTCGTGAACACCCGAGGGGCACTGGTAAGGCCAAAGGGGAGCACGGTGAACTGAAAATGCTCGGGGCCTACCGTGAACCGAAGGTAACACCGGTGGGCCGGCAGGACGGGGATGTGGAAATATGCGTCCTGCAAGTCCAACGCTACCAACCAGTCTCCAGGGTCGAGGGCAGTCAAGACCTGAGCTAGGGTGAGCATCTTGAACTTCTCCTTCCGGAGGAAGCGATTGACGTTCCGGAGGTCCAAGATAGGACGCATGTCCTCCTTGTCCTTTTTGGGCACCAGGAAGTAGTGGGAGTAGCAACCACGCCCTACTTCTGGGTTCGGAACATGCTCGATGGCCCTCTTGGCCAAGAGGGCCGTGACTTCCTTCTGCAGAAGTACCAAGTGATCCCCTGACATGCGGTGGAATTGAGGTGGCATGGCTGGGGGTGGTCTCGAAGGGGAGGGAGAAGCCCCTTCGGACAATGTCCAAGACCCACCTGTCCGAGGTGATGGTACGCCAGTGGGGAAGGTGACGGCGGACCCTGCCCCTACTGGCGTGCTGTGCACCTGAAAGGAGGGACTAGGAGGGCTTGGAGGCCGCGGACGGGTTGGAGGTGGTGGCCTGACCCGCACGCTGGTTGCCCGATCCGCCACGGCGGAATCCACGTCCTCGGCCACGCGAAGACGCCTGCTGCGCGGGCCGGTGGCTGGGCTGCTGACGTGAAGGGCGCCCCTACCGTGGCCACGATAGGGGCGAAAAGCAGAAGTCAGCGGAGGGCGTGTAGCAGAAAGGCCCAGGGACTTGGCAGTAGCCCGTGAGTCCTTAAAGCGCTCCAACGCATGGTCTGCTTTGGACCCAAAAAGACCGACTCCATCAAAGGGCATGTCCATGAGAGTATTCTGGACATCCCCTGAAAAACCAGTGGTTCTCAGCCAGGCGTGGCGTCGCAGCGCCACCGTCGTTGCAATAGACCTGCCCAGCGAGTCGGCGGTATCAAGGCCACATCGTATTGTGTATTTGGCCGCATCCCTTCCTTCCGCAATGGCGCGGGAAAGCAGTGTCTGGACCTCCTCAGAACACTGGGGCAAAACAGTCGCCACCGAATCCCACAAGGAGTGGGTATATCGGCCCAAAAGACAAGCGGTGTTGATGGACCGCAAGACAGCACTGGAGGAAGAAAACCCTTCTTCCCAAATTGATCCAGGCGTTTGGATTCCCTATCCGGAGGGGCGGTAGGGAAGGCGGTTTGGGAAGCGGAGGCTTGGACAACCAAGCTCTCAGGAGTGGGGTGGACAGAGAGAAACAGGGGTCGCCCGGAGCTGGGCGATGGCGTCGGGACACGTTCCTATCCACAGGAGCCCCTGTGTTGGGCTTGGACCAGGCGCCCAAAAGAACGTCAGTGAGGGCGTCGTTAAACGGCAGCACAGTCTCCGTAGAGGAGGCTGCCGGCTGAAGCACCTCTGTCAAGATGTTAGTCTTGACCGCCACAGTAGGGAGTTGGAGACGTAAGGCCCCAGCCGCCCTACGCAACACCGTTTCAAAATTGGCTCCCTCCTCCGTAGCCACGGGAGGAGACAGCATGCCAGTGTCAGGGGAAGTATCTAGACCACTGGCATCCCCTAGACCCTCTGTCCAGTCCTCATCATACTGACACTGTTGTGTCAGAGGGTCATCAGACCCCTCCCAGTCCTCCTGGTCCTCCTCTGGTTCAAAATAAGGAGGAGGAGGGACATTTGGGACCCAAGGTCCCATCGGCGCCGGACCCGGCGTCGAGCGACGTCGGTCCGGGTCCATGTCCGGAGCCGGAAGGAACTTGGGGACGACGCCGCCCGGAGCCCCAGGCGGCGTCGAGAACGGCACCGGAGACATCGGCGCCGGCGGAGGTGTCGTTAGGTCGACCGGCGTCGATGGGGGTTGCGGAGCCGGGATCGAGGCCGGGGCCAGAGCCGGGATCGAGGCTGGAGGCACGGGCGACGCCGGGGCCGGAGCCGTCGGCGACGCCGGAGCAACCTCATCAGGGCCCGCGGGGCCCGAAGGCGCACCGGAGGGACCTGGAGGCCCGAAGAGGCGGGCCATGGCCGACAGGAATTCCTGTACTTGGGCCGGATCCGCCACCGAACCCGGGAAGAACGGGTATTGCGGGGGCGGCTCCACAGGCATGTCCGGGGCCGCGGGGGCGGGGACGGTGCCGGGAGGAGCCTCAGCCGAGTCGCGAGACCGGCGAGGCGAAGTCCTAGAGCGACGATGCTTTTTGGACTTTTTGTGTTTGGACTTACCGGACGAAGAAGACTTCGATGCCGACGACCGGTGTGGACTCCGCGATCGACCCCTGGACCTCTCACGCAACCGGGGCTTGCGCGGAGCCGAATGCCGGGCCTCGAGGAGCTTTCGAGACCGCTCTCGCAAAGCTTTCGGGTTGAGGGCCCGGCAGTCGGAACAAGACTCCATGTCGTGGCCTCGGCCCGAGGCAGAAGAGACACTCCCGATGCGGGTCTGTGATGGACATCATCCGAGCACAGGCGCCGCAACGTTTAAACCCGGGCATCCCTACGACACCTTGAAGTCGATTCGATAGAAAAACAGTGAAAAAATTCACCAAAAAAGTTAGTCAAAAAATGACTAGGGCACTGCTCTTCCCGGATCTGCGCTTGCTGGCGCGGAAAAAGAATAACTGACGTCAGCGCGCAGGGGCGGCGCCTAAGTACTGCCCGCGACGTCATCCAGGCGATCACGACGCCGACGACGGACGCGGAGCCGCACGACGCCGCCTACCGACGCGCAAGGGTACTGCTACGCAAAAACTTTCCGGATCCAGCCTGACGCCTGGGGATATTCTAAGGTAAGGAATCTGTCACTAACGTGTCTCTTTCAGATAGGAGTAACATCCAGGTTCGATCTCCAAGGTGGGGCTGTCTCTATGGTTTCTTTCACCAAAACAGCCTGAACTTCCAGCTGCAAAAAGGAGAAGTGGTCCTCTTAAAGCTGCTCTCTTGTAGGTGGAAGAAGCATGAGTCAAAATGGAATGGCAGCGCATAGCCGTGTTGGACTCACTGCAGGACCCACCTGTCAGATGTCATGGTTTGCCACCTATGGATAAAATTACTGATTCTGCATCCCACAGGATGGTCGTGTGCTGCCAAGGGCAAACTCAATCACCTTAGAGGTCTGCTGCCAGAGGGGTGGGGGACTGGGCAGTACGCTGCCCCTGCAAGCCCGGACCATGTCTGCTAGATCTCCTATCCCAGTATCGAAAGGAATGCTGTGCCTGTTGCTGGGACATTGGGCTATGGTGCAGCCTACAAGTTAAATCCAAGGTGATACCGTAAAAGGGGCAGAACTGTTGGGGCTACTACGTTGCAGGCATGGAGAGACTGAGGGAGTGCAATGTGGCTATATTTTCTTTAAAGCTCTCAAGGTGAGCTCAGCCTTCTTGCCAAATAGGCAAGACTGGTCAAAAGTTATATCCAGGAGAGACTCCTGGATATCACTCAAGAAGCCTGTGGATCTCATCCAGGTGTGGCGCTGGAGCACCTTGCTCGCCCCATCTGCTCTTCCTAAACAGTCAGTCGTGTCCAGACCTGACAGTATGACATATTTGCTTGCATACTGGCCATCCTGAATGGTCTGCACCAAATCGGCATGAAATCGTTTCAGCCCCTGCTGGCAAAATCTCTGCAACCGTGTTGCATAATGCATGGGATTCCAATCCAGTAAACAGCTGGCGCTGACTGACAGAAGACCGATGCCAACTGAAAAAAACACTCATTTCCAAATGCACCAAGTCTCTTCAACTTCCATCTGGAGGAGTCATAGGAATAGAGTTTGGATTGATCCTGATAGTGGAAGCCTGAACTACCAGGCTCGCCACAGTAGGGTGATGCATCAAAAAGCTGGGTCACCTGGAGCAGGTCTGTGGCGTCATGCTACCTGTTTATTTACTGGTGAGAATGAACAAGGTTTAGCCCAGGTGCCTATGATGGTGTCAGTTAGGGTTTCGTTAAATGGCAGCAAGGGCTCAATAGAGGTTTGTCCAGACTGCAGAACTTCAGTGAGTACACTGGCTTTTACTTCAACAGATGAAATTTGTAAGTCCAGGATTTCATCTGCCTATCTAATGACCACAGCAATTGAGACTGTCTCTTCTGTTTAGTGACCAGGGAGGAGAGCCCAGCCCCGTACCAGGGGAGGTGACTAGTCCACTGGCCTTTTGTAGTTCCAAATAGAAATTCTTGTCATCATACTGTGGAGAAAATTGATCCCCATCAACTCTATCATTGCCAAAGGCTGGTTGGTTTTGGTTAGAATACAATCTGAAAGACTGTTGAGCTCAAGAGGGCGGCTCCTAAACAAAGGTGCTGTTTTGTCTGAGTCAAAGTGAATGAACAGTGCATCAGGACTGTTCCAGGATGTGACCTTGTAAGAGATGAGTTTGGATCTGAGTCGACAGGACAATAGGATTGACATCCTCCTCCTGCATCAGTGCCAGCGTAGATGATGCAGGAACCGGCGTGGATCGTGGAGCTGGAGGCGGAGTTAGTTCTGGAGTTGGAGCTGAACCCGAAGTCGGTTCAGGAGACAGACAGCACCAAGGGCGGACCTGCCAGTAGTAACCACACGAGAGGCCTCCGTGGATCCGTTGGGACCAAAGGCGTCCCAAAGTCAGCTGGCAGAGCACCAAAGATTCACAACATTGCTTCTTTGAACGCCTCAATATGTTGTTGCATCACGGAGGCCCTGGAAATTCGGGTTGCATTGGGATCAGCTGTGGAACTGGATCCTCGTCGGGGGACCAGGAACAAGACCGAGGGGTACTTTGACATTCTTGCGACTTCTCAGAGGGAGAGTGGTGAGGCTGGG
This sequence comes from Calotriton arnoldi, assembly GCA_963921515.1. Lineage (NCBI taxonomy): Eukaryota > Metazoa > Chordata > Amphibia > Caudata > Salamandridae > Calotriton > Calotriton arnoldi. Next base: position 1,177,520 of record CAWUFW010000426.1, on the reverse strand, counting down.
ATAAGGCCTGCTTGGACTTCTTATTTTTCTTTTTGGATTTTAACTTACCAAAAGACTTGGACCATGACGAAGTTCTGCAGCAGGAGCGGCGCCAACACTGGAAACTGGTCCGCGCTCTCCAGTTTGAGCAAGAACAGGACCTACACAAATTTCTACGGTGCTTGATGAAGTATAGCTTTGCTTCACTATCGCAAATCGCATTTGGGTATATAAGATCACACCTGTCGCATGACTTAAGAGTTGTGGCACTAACCCAAAAACCAGAGACATACTTTGAGGGGATCGGTCACAGACCTCTGCTAGCGACAGTCCCTACAAGGCTTAACCTGTAGTTTTACGAGGTGACATGTTCCCATACACACTGGAAAAGAATTGTGTCAGACTGTCAAGAAAAAACTTGAAGCTAGTTCTGAATCTACTTACGAAGGGGCGAAAAGAAAGAAACTGATGTAAGCGTGCTTGAGTGGTGTCTACGTGAAGCCGCACGACAGTACCAACACGGGCTATGCTGAACATTTTTTCAGATATAGTCTGGGTCCTGGGGATAGTCAAAAGGTAGGGAATCTGACGTTAAAAGTATCCATCAGAACAAATGTTAGCAGAGAGGCCTTTTTAGAATTCATTTAGCTCCCAATTATCAAAATGAGGAAATATCTATTTTAGAAAATTACTTCTGATAATCTTAGGGCCACAGCTAAGGGGATATAAAAAGCCAGTGTGCTTGAACAAGGAAGTTCCACATGCACCCCACCCCTCAGTCAACCTATTCTCTGCTTCTAAATGTTTTTCCTATTTTAATAACTTTTCACCCCCTAAACAGCCATTAAGGTCTTGGCAAAAGCAAAAGGAATACAACAAGAGGCTACTGTTACTATCTGTTGAAATCGGCACTCACTGTCATCTCTATTACTGATGTTTCAGTCACCTTTTGTAAAGATCAAGGATTGAGAGGAGGGGAATACTAAAGTGGAGTTAAGAAATTTACATTAAAGAAGCTAAATCTAATAATCAACAGGCACAATTCAATTCCAAGAATACACCAGATCCCACTCCAAAACTAAGAACATCTTGTCAACACTATCATAGGTACGAAAATCATCAGGGATGATTTGCTGCCTTAGAATATTCCAAAGTACCCGACCACGTATTTAACAGGTGAATTTCTTTACAGCTGCAATGAAGATGGCTTTGGAGAATACAAGTCTCAGCAAGTTTGGGTGCCATCCCATTCAAAAATATTAACATCACCAAGAGATCTATTGTGCAGTTTCCATGTATATCTGAAGTGCTTGGATTATGACTGAGAAACCGAAGAATTAAGAGAAACCAGGCTGGCTCTAGTTTGTTATTATTTTAGTTGAGTGTGCATCAATAAATAGTGCGTTCCTATGCCCTGCAAATTACTATCTTGCAATGTCAGTTGAGAGAAGGCAGATGTTAGGACTATCTTTTTATATTTTTATCCTTGTTTTAATGGATTAATTACTGTAATAATTGTATTGTGGCTTAGTGCTTATTCTGTGTGTGTGTTACATATTATTTTGATTTTAACATTGTATGATGTATAATGTTAAAGCACATGCTGAGAACAATACAAAACATTTGTTTTGATAGCATTATTCCAAGCTCGAAGCTAAAGTTGGCCCAGTCAAAGTCAATGAAGTAAAAACATTGAAGATAGAAGCAATGTCAGAGGAGATAAGGGCACCACAGGAAAGTAGTTTAATTTAATAGCATAATAGTTAGGAGGGTGGGAAAGAGTTTTTAGCTGCAGTAGTGGTAAAACCATAAACAGGAATAATACTAGCATTGATGGTTTAACTCCTTGAATTTAAAGTAGATAAAGTAGACAGAGAAGGGACTGAGAACAGGCAAAGAAGTTGATGTTTAAGAAGCACTACAGGAATGATGTCCAAAGAGGGAAAAGACCAATCCAATTTTGAGGAGCCAGTAGAGGCACGACAATGACATTTTCCTCGGGCACTGCTCAATACTTTTTCCGAAACGGAAGAGCCGTTATATCTTATCAAATAGGAAATATGACTGCACCTTCTACTCTCTGCCATATTCTTAAAGAAATTCTTGGAGGGATACAAAATTATTATACAGGCCAGGGACATGGCAATAGGCTGCAAATAAATAAAAGTAGCAAACTGTAGTCCTTGCAGGGGTAATTCTGCCCTTCTCTTGTCCTAATTATCAGAAAGTCTAAATTGGTGACACCCTAACCCCATTAGAAACCACAATATAGCAGCCTGATTAGTTTCCAGGGTCAAAGTTGACCGAGGCATCAAATTAAGTCGGTATTAATGCCTGTAAACAAAATGCCTTTGTTGCAGGTTCTGCAATATTAATCCAGATGTAGTAAGAAAGAATAAGAGGTTACAAATTGCCAAAAAACCAGTTAGTAAGACAATATATGTAAAATACAACAGGAGGAGTATGGAAGTATGCTACATAGAAAGAACGAAATATGAAAAGACAGTGGGCCACATGAACTATTATTTGGTCACAAAAAATGGTTGCAATTTGAAACCAATGTTTTTGCGATCAGTAAAGAATTTTACAAACCAAACAATGTAATAATAGGTCGATTTGTAAAAATCAGAATATGAGTGGGTCGTAATCCTACCTACCTCATGGATATTAATGAGGTAGTTTGCAAACTGCAATTCACTCACATTGGAGACTATCACAGGGACGATGGCCTGTTAGGGCAGGAGAACACGATGTCTGTGATTACCTTTCAACAAAATAAACTTACTTGTTGCAGCCTGCTTTCCATAAAGGAAACAGGGCTATGTTTACTTTTTTTAAATTTTATTTTAAAAAGGAGAGTTGGCAGTGTTCTGCGGGACCACTTCCTACTACACAACAAACTTTTTTTTAACATTCACTAAGAGGAATGTTTACAAATGAGTTGCCACTCCTGCTAAGGTGTCTGTAACTTTTAAATGTTTTGCAACTAGACTTCAGTTGCAAAACATTGAAACTTAGCATACCCAATCTGTTTTTGGAAGGGACAACCAAAACAATATATTTAGGGACTCGGAAAACATTTTCCGGATAGCTTTATTTGCTTAGTACATAAGACTAATGCTTTTAGCATTCACAAACCCTCCGCATTACTGTTTCTGAGGGTCTGCGAACACTAACACCCTCTGTATATCTCGCTTAGTGTCGGTTGTACGGCTGGTGACAGCAGAGATTTTTGCCAACTGTATAATGTTGCCATAGGCCATTTCTAGAAAGTAGAGTGACATGTTTTAAACCTCTTAAAAAGGTCACATAAGGAATTTGCTAGTAGAAATATTTGTTTACTGAATATGACTGCTTTATTAAGTGTGCAAATTAGAGGTCACCCAATGACATAGCTCATATTTACCCAATGTCGGTTATTGAACAATAGGCATCCTCACTAACCATCTAACTGACATAACCTTTATCCACCTCTAACCCGATTAATGAGATTTGAACATTTCTATAGTGAAACACAACTCTGTCTCTCTCTCTCTCTCTCTCTCTAACATCACCATGGGGATTCCCTTTCAAACATTAATCTTCATAGCCTCTATCTTTGAAGTGCTCATTTGCTCTCTCATGAGTCTGACTCTCGCTTCTCTGTTTCTAAACAGGTGAAAGTGCCCCGCCAAAATATAAGACAATTTCAATACTGCACATTGGTAAAATGAATGAAATACATATGCATATTTCTCTTATTCTTTTGTCTACTTTATGACTGGTAGCACTGACAAAATAATTAGTGTATTGACATTACCATCTTTACATTCTATGAGAATGAAGGAATTGCACAATTACCCCATGTGGTAACTAAAACATACACACAGATCAATTCATCATTTGAAATATATCAATACATTTTCAATTTTCACTCATATACTGGTGATATTTTGCAATCAACAACTGAAACAGCACACCTCAGAGGCAACAAGAATAACCAACGAGAGCAACAGACAAATGCAAATAAGAGCTATTAAGAAATTGAATGTATGATTACATAACAACTGTTAAGGTCCACAATACATTTAACAGTGGTTTTATCATATATTTACCCTACAGTAGGCACCTCTTAATAGGTATCTCATAAGTAGACTTTTTAAGAAACACAAATGTAAAACACTAACATGACCCAAGAACAAATGTCTCCATAAATGCACAGTTAATGCAAGCTTAATGTTTGAACAGTGGCTCGTTTTCATAACATTTTATAGAGAAATACACATTTTGCAACAAAAGAATTGGCTATCCCCAAGAGGAAAGTTGACAAACCACTCCAGAACACACCACATGCCCCTAGCAGACCATGTGTTTATGCCCATTCACCACATTTTCTAATGGTCTGTAACAAGGTTCAATCCACAGCCATCACACATGTATGATGTGTGATAACTTTGCATTAATAATAAATAGGGTTTGCGTTCGAATTTAGTATCCTGGTATTTTTAAATTGGAACCAGAATGTTTTGCATTTTAACAATTCCACCAAAATGCAAAACAAAAATCTTGCAGAAAGGCCTTTAAAGCTACTGTAGGGCCATCGTTGATTTGAAATTTATAGATTGAACCATGCAGTCTTTAGGTATGAACCCAAACAAGATAAGTGTACATCATACAAATCAAAGAAATAATTAATACACCAGTATGCTTGATTTTTGTTAATTAGTATGTACAATACTCCACAGCATAATCAGCCCCTGTAATTATCACATAGCACTAAGGACGATCAATTGATAAGTAGGTAAAGTAATTTCATGATTCTTAATCTTTAGGGTTAGTGTTGTTTAGAGCACCAGATTAGGAGAAAAATATAGTTTTTACTTCCATACCTATGTCAGTGACTACTGTCTTGGAAATCTTTCTGCTTCTGAATTTCACTGAAAATGACATTTTAATGTAAATCGTCAAAATCTAACAAAGAAATTAAAGGGGCTAAAAGAACCAAAAATAGTACCATTAAAACCAAAATACTGTACCCTTATCTATAAATCTATTCATTTTTTGTTCCTCATCTGAAGTGGTGGGCGAACCAAAACCTACACAAGTGAAGACAGAATGAAATGAGCATTCACAATTGTCAGAGACAAAACAACCAAGATTGGCTGAGCAAATCAGACTATGGATTGGTGCGTCATGGGTAACTCCAAATGATACCACATTTTTTTTCATACTATCGATTTCTTTTTGATGTGCGTTCATCTACACAAATGAACTTAGCACACAGAAAATCATATGCCTAAAAGCAACAAAGTAATGGCCTTAACTACCTGCATCTTTTATCCAGGTGGAACACAGTGTACCACAATATACAGAACAAAAAATCATTTTTTCTTAAAAAGCATAAAACAAGTGATTTTGCCTTGACAGTAACTTTATTGGCACACATTCTAGATTGCTTAGTTTGAGGATCACCGGAGAAGTCACTTTAAAAAGTGAGACAATGTGGTCTTGAAGACTGGCAATTAAAAATACGAGTTAGCCATTTATTAGTATCATCATGATTGAAACTTAAATACAGATTTTTTTAATTGTCATATCTAGTGAATTTTCTAACTGAATTGCAGATTGACAATATTTTAAATTAAAATCTCAGCTAAAAAGCATTAATGGAAATATTTTTCTATTTTATCAAGTTAAAGTGCAAGATAAAACTATCTTGAATACATGATAAAGTTACTGTTAAAGGTGCAAGAAGTATAGCATATAAGGTACATGTGAAGTCACGTCTATCGACTGCATATTCCTTCAATACGATGAGGAATACTCAGTATGGAAAGAACATAGAACTAGAGGAAAATGATTGCTCACAAAAAGTATTTCTAATACACTGAACAAAGGCACTGGGTTTTAAACACAGTATACTTCCACTCATTAGTACTCTACAAATGGATACACAAAGCATTTCTTGTGGCTGCAACCCCTTGAACTAGCTCTGGTACTGAAGGTGGCGGGGAGAGCATTCCAAATAAGTATCACACCCAAAACAAGGGGTGCAATACAATCTTTCAAAGTCCAATCATAGGCCAACCTAATGATATACAATGACCACCCAAAAATCACAATTGTAAATGACATACACCTATTCATTGTTTAACCATTCATATATAAAGCAACACAATAGAAAAAGCTTAACTTACTCCAATCTGGACTCAAATCATGTGTACATAGCGGCTCACTGTATTGTTTAAAGTGTGAGAAAAATCGAAATCTATTTACAATCAAAAAAAGCACAGACTTTTAGTACAGGCCTAGATTCTGCCCACAGCAGTTAATTTCAATTTCTATGATGAGCGGAGTCCGAACATATTTTAACATGAGCCGAACCAGAGTCACACTTTTCGCGGTACCCTCCCGCTTCTTCAGGACTTCTGCAGATACATTCATCTAATATTTTTAGACATTCCGATGTGCTATTGATGTGTAGGTCAGGAGGGTTACTGATCTCCACGGGTAAGAGCAGCACAGTGCGATCTCACTGAAATAACCCCTATTTGTAGTAATTCCAAATGAGTATGTTTTTTTTTTTTTTTTAAACATTTTTATTGAGCTGAGAAGGCTACTTCAAAATCTACAAGTCATTACTTCAAAAACATTTTGCCTGTTATCTCCTGCTCATTTCAAGTATAACTCCACCTCTTAGATTCCTTCCCCAAACGCACATGGAAGATCAACAGTGCTATCAATAGTTGTATGTAAAAGCACCCCATTCACCTAATCCGACTGCACATATTCGTGCTGTCAGTACATCTGCACTCAGTCATTATCGATAAATCAAATCAAGAGCTCACAGTCTGTACAGTCTGATGAAGCAGATTTGAATGCCAAGCAAATTGTCTATCAAAGGCTGCCAAATCTGTTTAAAGTGTTTATACTGGTCACTCAAGTCATACATCATTTTTCCCATAGCAATCATGTTCCGTAGCGTAGCATCTACTTAGCATTGAAGGACCCACCTTCTTCCAGCCTCCTGTAATTAGCTGCTTTGCAGCTGTTATTAAATGATTAATCAAGACTCTTGTACTTTTTATGCCTTTCACCCTTGTTTGTCTGAGGCCCAGTAAGATTACATCCAGAGTGGCTTGTACAAAGTACCTAATAATTTGCATACGTTTACTGAGAATCTCCTTCCAGACGTGTCTCAGTTTGATGCATCAACATGAAATGACAAACCTGGGCACGGTGAATTACATGTGAAGCAGGCACATCAATTCTCAACAGTCAACATGATAGCATTAGTTTGTCAAAGACAAATCTTGAAACAATGTGTATGTACTTTGTTTATTTTTTCATATTTTATTTTTTGGTACAAAAATATAACACGATTATGGCCAGATACTTTTTTATAAAAAGATTTTCAATAAATATACATATATGTTGCAATCTGATAGACAGTTGTCAAAATTAATTAACAGTTGTCATATTTCATATCATTGTTGCAATATAAACATTTCTACAATTTCAATGACCAGATATTCAATATTTTAAAACCAAAGATCAGGTTGGTGATGTGCAGAGACTGGCGGCATGTAGACAAACTACGCGCGTTTCGGCATAGGCCTTCGTCAGGTCTCCGTCACAGTGGTTACTACTGTATGTTCGATGTTCGAAACAAACCCAAAGAATCTCTAACAGATGAAGATACCGGTACTGCCGTGTATTCTCTTGCAGTTTGGAATCCGCTTTTGGAATGGATGAGCCCCTGTGTTATCTCTCATCTATCAGCACTGTGCACTGATAGGTATAGGTTGATGATCCACTGCCAAGTGGTGTCCCAGACACACAGCACAAAATGGTAATGGTCTAAAGCACTTGGTCTGGACTTATCATAGATATCGACAATCTTAGGGTAAAATATCCTTTTTTTTCCCATGTAGTTTTAGCCATCCATTAACGTGCAGTTGGCATAGAGTGGTTGTGGTTGTAGTGATCGCGCAATCTATTCAGACTCCACCACAATAGAGTCTGTATTGATAGCAGTGTCTCTCTCGGAAGACGCCGGGATGTATGAGAGCATGGTGTTGCCATTATATGAAAAGTCCAGACCAAGTGCTTTAGACCATTACCATTTTGTGCTGCATGTCTGGGACACCACTTGGCAGTGGATCATCAACCTATACCTATCAGTGCACAGTGCTGATATATGAGAGATAACACAGGGGCTCATCCATTCCAAAAGCGGATTCCGAACTGCAAGAGAATACACGGCAGTACCGGTATCTTCATCTGTTAGAGATTCTTTGGGTTTGTTTCGAACATATAGTAGTAACCACTGTGACGGAGTCCTGACGAAGGCCTATGCCGAAACGCGCGTAGTTTGTCTACATGCCGCCAGTCTCTGCAAATCACCAACCTGATCTTTGGTTTTAAAATATTGAATATCTGGTCATTGAAATTGTAGAAATGTTTATATTGCAACAATGATATGAAATATGACAACTGTTAATGAATGTTGATAACTGTCTATCAGATTGCAACAAATATGTATATTTATTGAATTTTTTTTTATAAAAAATGTATCAGGCCATAATTGTGTTATATTTTTGTACCGAAAAAATAAACAAAGTACATACACATTGTTTCAAGATTTGTCTCTGACAAACTAATGCTATCATGTTGACTGTTTAGAATTGATGTGCCTGCTTCACATGTAATTCACCATGCCCAGGTGTGTCGTTTCATGTTGTTGTATTTTCCCTGTCAGGGCTAGTCTATCCTAGATTCAGGGGCCCCGTTCTTTCCAAATCAGTTTGATGCATGACCACCAAATATGTAGACTGGAGAAATCTGCATCTCCACATCCTCAACATATTCCTCTCGTGTTTGAATATATTTCTTTTACATGCGGTGGGGTAATATACCAACTTCCCATTAAACTGTCTGCTTGTTCTCTATGCATTACATTTTTGTAACTTTCCCCGATGTCCTCCCATAATTTTTCCTATTCTTTTGTCTGTAATTTCCTTTTCCAGTGTTCTGTCCCATGCCTTTTGGAATCCCCACCTTGCTTTTTTTCACCTATCTTGAGGAGTTCACATATGTTTGAGATAACCCTCTTGGATTCTGGGTTCTTGATTATACATTTTTCCAAAGCTAAGAGGTCTCTTAATGCTCCCGCTTTTACAGACGGATGGAGGGCCCAATGATGCAGGTCTGCCTAAGTTAATCGGTCTTCTTCTGCAAAATTCAGTCTAATATTGTGGCAATGACTTATTGTTCCCATTCATAAGCAATCTCCCAATATTAGGCATTCTACATCCCTCCACCTCCGGAATGTCTGCACGATGATTGCCGGTGTGAATTCTGGATTCTGTTTAATCCTTTCTACAGCATCTCAGGTTTCACGATCATACGGTCTATGTCACTAGCATGCGCATTTCTGGGCCTAGAGTGTTTAGGCAGCCATAGAGTATTCCAAAGGGGCCTCCTCATAACAGCTCTGTCCATAAACAACAATTTTTTTAATCTGTTTCCATTACAGTACAGGCCTGAAGCATCTTAGTATTTCAATAGGTCTGGAAGTGCCAATGCCCCTCTTTTTCTAGGTGCCATTAGTAAATTCCTGGAGAAACTACCCTTTTACCTTTCCACACAAAAGCCTCTTTTTCTGAAGAAAAACGATCTTCTCCTTTGAGACAGGGTAAGGTATAGGTTGACATAACTAGAGGAGCCATGGCAGTATATTAATTTTATCTGTGGCTATCCTTTCCAACTATAAAAGAGGGACAGTGCTCAATCTGTTTGAGTCCTGCGTTATATTGCTCTTCAGCCTCGACCAATTAGCCTGTACCGTCTTTGGTAGCCAGGGCGGAATGTTTATTCCTAAATACCGTATATATAAATACCATACATAATGGGTAGCCCAACTAAAAGGAAAGTCACTATGTAGCTTGATGACTTCTTCCCGCAGTAGGGTCAAATTCAATATTTCAGATTTTTGAAGTCCGCAACCCATTCAAAGTGTTTTAGGTGGCTGTTAATGACAGATAAGGATATATTCGGTTTAGTCAGGATCAAGAGTATGTCATCTGCAAAGAAGTAGAGCGGGTGAGGCTCACCTCCGAAATCAATTCCACACACCTTTTTCCAAACAGCAATGGAAACTGTGGTCACCCCTGCCTAGTTCGCCTCTGCAGTTGCATGGTGCCAGATTTGTCATCATTAACTATATTCTCGGCATTGGTTCCTTATAGTTCATAAATAAAGCTGCTCAGTCTCTTTCCAAACTGCATTTTATGCAGTTTTCCTTGAAAAACACTCCAACTGACACAGTCAAACGCCTTTTTGGCATTTAAAGTGACCAATATCACCAGGATCATTTTCCTAGTAGCTTCTGCTACTAGGTGAGCAACCCTCCTAATATTGTTGTGCAGATGCCTGCATCTGACAAACCCCGATTGATCTGTCTCAATATGGCCTGGAAGATATTTGCTTCATCTATTCGCAAGGAGCTTGGTAAAAATCTTTAAATCCAGATTTAGAAGAGCAACTGGTCTGTATGACTTACAATCTCTAATGTCCTTTGCCAGCAGGGAGGCCAGTGTAATATCTACTTCTCTTATAGTCAGACTAACAGAAATACTCTGACCCAAAGAAGTCGATGAGCTGCATTATTTTTGGGGCAACCATTCCTCCCAGGACTCTATAACCACACTTGTACACCCATCCGGTCGACTTGTCTGCCTTCAATGACTTTATAGCTGCTATCACATTCTCATTCTCTATGGGCCTGACTAAATATTCTCTTCGTTACAGTGTCAAACTGAGGAGTCTGCACTTTTGTGAATAGTTATCCCCCAACACCTCGTCCTCTCTGGGTATGTAGCTGTAGAACTGCCACAATGCCTGTTTTCCCCAATGCGTGTTTTAATAGTGAGCCCAGGGAATCCCGAATTTCTGCAATGTATGCCTTACCGATTTTGTCCTTTAGCTAGAAGGCCAAAACCCTACCTGTTTTATTGCTTGTAGAGTAAAATTTCTATTGGGTCCTCAGCAAATGATTTTCTGACATATTGGTGGCAAAAACAGTTTAATGTCCCCTTAGTCTGTTAATCTTTCTCATTCTACCCGCCATGGGCTGCATTATGTTAAGGTGATCAACCCTTCTCAGTTGTCTTACAGTTTTCTCTGTTTTGCAATTTCCGTTCCTATATACTGCATGCGTCTAATGCTATCAACGGGGCCCTGAGGAATGCTTTCATTGCATCCTATTTGATCAACAGTGAAGTAATGAAAATCATGTAATTTAGAGCATATTTCTTGTAGGACAGCAGTATTTCTCACCTCTCAATAAAGACCTTAAGTTGTCATTTCCCACAATTCCTCCCCACGTTTCCCACTTCCTATTCTAATGTGGTGAGGACATGGTCAGACTGTAATATCTCTCACAAACATGTAATCATTGTTGTGTAAGTCTTATGCACAGCTGAAAAGGCGTATTCTCTTGCTGAACCATTTATCAGTCTCCAGGCATCAATAAATTCTATTTGAGAGGTAAAAGTGGTAATCTGTCCTGGAAAAGGTCCGACCTAGTTTGACGGAAAATAACAGATTGGTTCCAGATTTCCAAAATGGGAAAACCCTAACCCATTAAGACAAGATGCATGAATTTGGTGAAGAACAGAGCTGGAGAACTTAATCATCTTGTTTGTTATATTTCCAAAATGGTTAAGTAGGTCCAAAGTAACCATAAAGATTTTTTATTTATTGTTGTTATTTTTCTGATAGTCCTGAGAAATTCTTCCAGACAAAAACAAAGAAAAACAGCCAACACGTGTTTTGCCCCTTCTCGGCGTGCAGGCCTGGGTCTTTCTCAAGGCTTATAATGTAAAGCGCATTCATGACATTGGACAGGAAAAGAAGAACCTATTGGCAATCGTGTCATTGGCAAAAAAGCAACAAAAAAAAAGGAAAAGCAAGGGGAAAAAAAGAATCAGATTGCAAAATGGAATCATGAGACCCCAAACAAAATAGAACATAGTTGCAGTTCAGCAAATTTTCACTAGCCATGCATTAATCAATTGGCAATCCATATAAAGTCCCAATTCCATTAGTCAGGTGCCAAATGACAGTCACCAATTCATATCAAAAGAGCAACCATTAGCTTTAGTAAGCAAACATTAGGATATCGTACTCAGAGAGAGAGCATGTGCAGACATTGTTGAATATGCAAAAAAATGGTATCGCAAGTTCATGTCCAGAGAAAAAACATGTGGAAACATAATATGAATATGGTTCATTGCATCAAAGTACATGGTTCACATTATCCATTGAAGTTGCACTGATCATTCATTTTCAAAAGGCAATGCAGCTATTGGATAACGAGGCATCCATAAATACACAAAAATTGTACATACAGGTCAAAGAAAGAGTCAGGGGTCCGAAAAGAATTCATGAATGACATCACACCATCCAAAGTTAAATTGAAAACGGCGATACAATTTGAATAGAAGAAAGAAACAAATATTTGCCTAAGTTACTCTGTAAATCCTGGTTCTATACTTTGTATCACTGTACCAAAGTGAGTAAATGTGGGAATCTGTGTTGGTTCTCATAATTTAAAATTTCCATTAGCCCGTAAGTGCACTGCACATATTAAGTTAAGCAATCTATTGAGTGACAGTGAAATACCTGATACATAGTCCGTGTGGAGACTACTTGCATAGTGCTCCGAGCTCGTGCATGGTGTCACAATGCCAAAATCGTTCGTGTTAACCATAAGCTAGCTCAATCTGGTTCTGTGCCCAGAGGTACACCAGAATCAAAAGGGGGGTAAATGCAAGTCGTCACCTATCTTTAAGCCTAAACCTCTTAGGCTAAATGTTATGATTCAGAAGCAACCAGTTAGAATGATACAGAAAATTTAATACAATACATCCAACTACATTACAGGTGCTTCAGAAATGACACAGTGAAAGTGAATAGTGACATCAGTGAAACAGTTGTGGGTTGGTGCCATACAGAAACATGTACAACATATATATATACATTTGTCTCTAGGGACTGAATGATGAAGACTCATAGCAAGATTCAAAATAAGAGTACAATACGTATATCATGATAAATCATATCAGTCCACTAGTTTGTCGATATTTCTACACTATTGGGAGCAATATGTTAGGGTCATCATCGGGACAACAAAGTAATCATAGCAACCTGAAAGGAAGAAGAGAGCCAAACTAATTAACATGTGCCCTAATCACAGTAGGTGCTGACACAAGGTGCTGTGCACTGGGAAAAACCTACCAGTGTAGAGGGGAAAATCACCCAATAGGCCAGAATAGATCAGGACATTATTGTAGAGTCTGCAAAGAATACAGAATGAAATTAAACGTATTCAAAAGCAATGGCCTTTAGTCATAAATCCCACATATACGCAATACCAAAGCATCTATTTCGTAGCAAATCCTAGAGACTTTAAAAGGATAGAACGCTGCGTGGGTGTATATTACAAAATATGCTGTACATAGTTCTGTATAGCACCAATGCACAACTTTTTCACTGATGTCACTATTCACTTTCACTGCGTCATTCTTGGAGTACCTGTAATGGGATTGGACATATTTTAGTTCAATTAACTGTATGATTTAACTGGTTGCTTCTGAATCATAACATTTGGCCTAGGAGGTTTAGTCTTAAAACTTCTCCTGAAGGGGACTGTTATCTTTATCTTTTTTTTATCCTTTCCCAGAAAATGAGCCTCTTGAAGCAAGATTAGATCTGTCTTGACTTCTTTAAGATGTAACCAGAGCCTTTGTCCTTTGTTAGGCGAGTTTAGGCCTCTCGTATTTATTGATAGGAGTTTAAACATCGGAGTATTTCTCATCTCTATTTGTAGCCTCCTGCAACATGTTCCTTTTCTCGCCCGCATGTGTGCCCTTATTTCCTTTTCTGTCCACCCTATCCCCTACCCCCAGCATTATAACCCTCAAAGTGGATACATAATCAAAATCCCCCTTTGTTCCTTCTAATTGACTTGCTTTACGCCGGCTTTCAGGGGGTATGAAGAGTGCTTGCCTTGGACTTCTCATAGAGCACTCTCTAGCCCTCTACACTCAAATTATCACGGAGAATCCTAAAGTCCAACAGGCCTCAGCAGTTTACGCCTCACCCTCTCACCTTTATGATCTTTTAGATTTCAGTTGGCTGGCACCCCCTTTTTAATGGTCTCCCAGACGTAGTCTGTATTGTGGTTACGTCATACTGTCGTCTCCTGGTTTTTATCCTTCGTTTCTTGTGCCGTTTTAACCCCCGATTTTTTGCCCCTCCATTTGAACATTATTCTTTCTGGAATTATTCATCTATACAATATGCACTTAGCATTGAGCATCTTGACAACCGAGTGGTGGAGTCTGCATTTTTCTAACGTCCACCACTTAACTGTCTCCACATATTATAGTTTTCTGGGTTTGTCCTACCGCGAGTATCAGTTCTTCCAATTGGTGGGATGAGAGCTTCGCCACAATGCCCTTGGATCTTGCTTTCACATCTGCACTTTTCCTTACCCCTCTATGTGCTCTACCTATTGCTATGGGGAATTCCTCTCTTTTTTTGTAGAACTCTCCTGAAGAAGCTGTGTATATATCCTTCCATATCATCTCTCTCTTCTCCTTCTTTCAGATGCTGAACTCTTGAATTGTCCCTTCTTGACCTGTTCTCCAGGCCTTTACATTTTTCTGTGAGGTGTTACACTTGTGTTTCTAGGGAGACAATCAAGGTTGAAGCAATTTGGCTCTTTTCAGACAGACTGGATTGACTGTAGAATCAACCCTTGAACCATACTCTACATGCCTGCTTGCTTTCAGATATGTCAGTACCCAGTTCGGAGCAAAGACTGCTGAGGTTCTCTGACAAGGATTTGTCAAAGTCTCTTTTAAAGTCCACCAAGCAGGCTTGTAAGGCCTCTTTTGAGAGCGGGTGCACAGTTCACAAGGCTACTGCTGCTGAATCCCCTTTTTGTTCTCAACTTTCCATATGGTGTAGAGCTATGGCTCACAGTTTCCCCTGTGCCATAAGCGTCAATTCAGGCCCATCAGGAATCTAAAAATTATGCTGTCACCATTTCCTGCTTGACTCAGTGTCCTTGGCTTACTTTAAGTGCAGTGTTCAAGCCAAATCGAACCCAAAACGTCTTATTTAATTCCTGCCTTCTGGGGCAGTTTCAAACCATCCTCATATCTGCCTAGTTCCTGAGACTTATTACTTGCTTCTTTCCACAATTCAAAATTTGAAAGGTCCTTGTCTTGCAGTATTACCGGGCACAGCTTCAGCTTCTCAAGCATCTCCATGAGCATCAATCACCTCCCTTCCTACCACCAGTGCTGCTTATCTTTATGGATGCCTGGCACGGAAGAGGGTGCAGATCTTCTTCATCTGCAGTGCTGGGCCCTTTCCTTACTTTTGCCACCGCCTGCCTCACCCACTCCGCTGGGCCATATCGTCCTCTCGGTCTGCAGAGGTTCTGCTTCGCTGGCTCCTACAATTTTTTTTTGTGTGTGTGCTGGCCTGCTCTTCCTCTCAGCTCGAATGGACTCGGACCAGGATAGTATTCAGTGGCTGCTGCCCTTTTGAGACTGTTCACCCATGCAGGTTCCGTCCACCGCTACAAATCTCTCTCCATTTACAGCACCGCTCACCATGCGTGTCCAGCTTTTGCCTGTCTCAGGTGTGAGGACTTCTCAATCGATGATTTCTTGGACATTTCGTGTCTCATGAGAGTACTATCTTTTAATGTCCCATGGAGCAGAGTTTCATAGATGTAACTCCGTTGCCATCTTGGCTCCGCCCTCAATAAGTATATTTTTACTGCCAATTTAAATTACATTTTTTGCACTTGCAAAAAACAGGGCCTTTCCAATTGAATCGGTCCTGAAGAAAAGAAAGCAGGCAAGATCTGACAGATGTCAAGACATGAGACTGTCAAGAGGACCTCTCATAATTTGTGATGTGTTGCTCAATCTATGTAAAGATAAGCGAGATGACTATATGATGTCCCATTGTATGGATGGTCTAGAACCAGGTACTGTTTTATTTGCTTGGTGATTTCTGAAATAACAAGAGCAGTGGCCCAATACATGCTCAAAACCTGGTCCATGAGGAATGAAAATCACCCTCACAACCTATTTTTAAGTACCTCAAGAAACAAGAGATGGTTGAGTGGAATGTCTGGTTTCAGTTATAGAATGGCCAACCCCTAACGATTCCCAATAAATGCCAACAACTCAGTGTGCAATAGAGACCCATAAGTGCATGAAAAGGCAGGAGTCTAAAGGAAATCGGCAAAACAGTAAATGTAAGTGTGGATGCCCGGGCACTTGAGACTGTGAGGGAGTGTATATAATATATACAATTATATTTTAATGATTTTAGGTTGTTTTTAAGCATTTGTATTGTATATTGTTTTCAGCTAAGACCAAAACTGACAAAAGCTTTTGAATAAATCTATTCCATCCAATTTTGCAAAAAAATAAATTGCATCTATGTGGCCTAGACACAATCAACTACCATGGGAAGGCGTTCAGAGGGCGAAGATCCAAAATAGGAAGAAGAAGGCCTCTGCCTTTTTACGGCACAAGGAAATAGTAGGAGTAACATTCCGTCCTTATTTCCCAGGCCAACACCCTCTCGATGGCTCCTTTGGCCAGGATAGCCTGCAGCTCTTTCAGCAAAATATGTGCTATCCGGAAACAGTTCTGATCTGGGAGGAAATTTAGGTGGGTTGGAAAGGAATGGAAGGGCATAGCCCTGCTGAGCGATGTGGAGGATCCACCTGTCGGATGTAAAGGTCCACCACCCTGGAAGAAAGTGTCTGGCTCTGCGTCTTACAGGGTGGCTGAGAGCCCCTGAGGGCAAACTAAAGCATCAGTGTTGACTTTGTTGGTGGTAGTTAGAACGGTCAAACTCTGAGGAGTCAGGTGCTGCGTAAGAAAGTCCAGGTTGCCTAGACCTCGTCTGTTGGATCTGGTCACATGCCTGTTCACTGGCAACAGGCTTCACCCAAGTATCCATTATGGTGTCAGTCAAGGCTTCATTCAATGGAAGGAAGGGCTCAGATGAGGCTGGTGCAGGGTGCAAAACCTCAGTAAGGACATGTGTCTTGACTTCAACTGAAGGAAGCTATTGGTCCAGGGCTCGGTTGCACGTCTAATCATGCTCTCTTCTGACCCATGGCCTCGAGATACATAACCTACAAGTTAAAATCATTTACTGACTGAAACAAGAGCATTGGCATGCCCTCACTCTCACTTAGTGTTTAAGACCAACACAAAAGTAGCAGAATGGTCACTTTGGCCCTTCACAGACTGCAAATACATTGGTCGAACACTGGGTGCGGTCAGGTTTGTGGCGCAAAGATGTACAGGGGCGGACAAGAATGCTGAGTCGTATCCACCAGATGCCCCTCATGTTGTATGTTAATGTGTTAAATATGTCGGTGTGTACTGAATGGAGTGTGCTGGGCCCGTGAAAGCTTGTTCTTTCTCCTCCTCCATTTGCTCTGTCTGTACTGCCATTGTGAAGAATGTACTGTCTTATTGCGCTATGTGTATTGCTATAAATATCAAAGAAATGTTTCAGTCAAAAGAGTAGGTAAGCATGTCGGAGCCATTTCAAATCTTGATAAAAAGCACCCAAAATTCGAAAATTTTCCAACGCAATAAATATTGTAAGATAAAAGTCTAGACATTTTCTATTGTAAATACATTTAATTATGTGAACACGAATCTACTCATGAACACTTTAATGTGATCAGTTGTTTGACAGTTAAGAATATTCTAAATATCCACGACAAAACAGCATATGTCGTACACAACGGAAAGAAATGCAACAAGTCAGAATATTGCACCTGTGTAAAATCACTTAAACATCAGAACAGTATTACTTTGTTACATAGAGACTTGTCTTTTGCTGACATACTGTAGATGGCAGCATTGTAAAAGATATTGTGTACAATAATCCCTTCTTTATATTTTCATTCATTAAAAAAAGCAAAATCTCTCAGATGTATCGTGGATTTTTATTAAGTATATACATGTGACACAACAGTATGCACTTTTATCTTTTTGTCCACAATATGAGACAAAAATGCAAAAAAACAATTTGTAGGCTTTAGGGGAATGAACCGTGTGAAAATGATGTGAGCGCACCTTATTGACATTACAGATATTGGTCTTTAAACAGGTGAATTCCGAAATTCAAAACCAATTATTAATATAATGGATGCATTCCGTTTTAAAAGTCTTTAAAAAAACTTCCAGTGGCACAAATGCTTTCATGTTAGAAACCTAATTGATTATGGTTTGGATTTTAAAAAAAATCTCTTTCGCGGGATCATGTGGTTACAAAGCATAAACCATGATGTTTGAATTCTATGGCAGGACCCGGAGGCGAGGATTAGGCTTTTCCTTCTTCGCTTTTATATTACCAGTAGCCTTTGAAAAGCAACATCTCTTAACAAACTACATTTCCCATGACACATTGGGAACATTAACAGAAAAACAGTCCATCCAATCGGAGTGCCGCACTGAATATAACGGTCCCTGTAGACACTCTATCTCCCTCTTTCTTCGCTGCACCAGCAGCATACAGATACAGTGTTGCCAGATTGGGCTATTTCCCGCACAATTGGGCGACATTTTTCCCAATTGTGCGGGAAAAACCCATACCTGGCGGGGGGCTACTTTTTGGGCTGGAATTAGGCCAGTGTGCGCAATTTTCTGGCTGGGGCGGCGCCGACTCTGAGTCTGTGCCGTGCGCGTGCGCCTATCATTTATCATGGCGCATGGCATTTGTAATTGGCAAATGAGCGCGCAGCGCGCGCTAACATCAGTGCAGCACAGTGCCAAACTGCCAATCATTGAGAGGAGGACCCACCAGGACCTGCCTGTGCGCACTTGACCCCACCCTCTAGTACCCTCCCTCTCCCATCATCACGAGTCAGTGACGCGAGCGACACGTGAAATTGTGTGTAAGTGCAGCCAAGCGCTGCGCGCACCTGCTTGCACATGCGCAGCGCTGCACCAGAGATCACCACCCACCTAGCTTGGTAGTAGTGTGTGTGGGCCGATGTGGGGTCCCCAGGGCCGTCAATCTTGTAGCGCGCGAAAGTGCTACCAATGACGGCCCTGGGGGATCATTTTGGCCAGCCCCCGCGCGGTTCCTTAAATGCTGGGGGGTGACACGCTCTCGACCTCTATCGGCGCGTGCCTGTCTGTTGATTGTGCTGCTGCCCCTGGACTCATCTCATCTCTTCTCGACCCAACGACGTCGTCAGATCCCACTGGTCAGAACTGATCTCGCCCGGCCGGGCCGTACGTCGTCGACACGTGTGTGTCACTCACTGCAGTGCCGGTCAGACAGTGTGACACTGGTCAGTGGTCACTCGACTCAAGTCAGGCAGTCAGCAGACCTCGCCCTCAGCTGCCAGCCTCAGTCGGGACCGTCCGTCACTGACTGGTCACCGTCCGTCACTCTCACTCAGGCCTAGGCGGCTATACCTGCTGCAGCGCACTGCGCACCTCGACGACGGGCCTAGTAGCGGCCCTCCTGGCAGGAAATAAATAGCGCTGCGCGCACCCCCACCTCCTCCTCGACCTCGGCTCGACGACGACACGGGCCTGGCCCTGGCAGGAGTCGGGAGTGTCAGGTCATCTTCAAATTTCTCCCGTATGTCGACACGTGCCAGGAGTCGGACGTGTCACTCACTGCAGTGCCAGCCAGTGTGTCTCAGTGGTCACGACTCGAGCGACTCAGAGTCAGCAGACCGTCACCTCGTCCTCGACTGGTAACTACTGTCTTCAGCCTCGCCCTCCTCAGCTGCCTCAGTCGGTAGTCGGGACCCTCCGTCACTGACCAGCAGCGCACCTCGACGACGACGGGCCTAGCCTAGCTGAGCTCCTGCCAGGAAATAAATAGCGCAGCGCAGGAGAACTCATAAGGCTTTTCTTTAGTTCAGCCTTGCGCGCTGCCTAAGCCTTAGTTAGGCTAAGGCTGGCTGACTCCCTGCTCTACCCGACACCTGTAAATAATCCCGCGCAGCTGAAGAGGCCAGGGCAGGGTAGGGACCAACAAGTCCCGCTCTGAGTGCCACCCCCCACCGCCACCACTGGTTAATCGTCTGGAGTTGGACTCTGGTGGACTGGACTCACTCGACTCGTCACCAGTTCGCACTGCACTGGGCTGCTGCCTGCCTGGCCTGGCCTGGGCTGTCTGTGTGCACGTGCACCCACTCTGCTGCTGCCACCACAAGTCGCGGCCTGGCACAGCCAGCCTTCAATCCCTCCCTGTCCTTGAGTAGCTGCAGCTGGCCTGGCTGGCAGCTGCCTTCAAATTCAGGAATCAGGAGGACGGCAGGAGTGGACCAGGATGCCCAGTTCGGTTGACTGACTGTATCCTGCTGCCCTGCACCTAATCTAAGTAAGTGACGCACTTCATTTTTTACCTTGTCTAGGTTGAGCAGAGGGTGTGTGTGTGCACTGACCAATGTGCGTCGTTCCCAGAATCCCAGGTCATCATAACTCCATCCCCATATTATCCTCTGCCACACAATTTTTCCAGTTGTCTCTGTCCTTTCATTTTCCCTCCCTGCAGTCTCTCAAGCCCCCAGCTGCCTCTCTCTCCTGCAATTCACGCGCAAAGCTCAGGAATCTAGGCGCCGGGCCTTGGCTCCTGCATTGCAATTTGCTGCTCAAGTGCTCAGTTCACAGACGTGCCCGTGCTGCCTCCGCCTACTCTCAGGGAACCATGTCTATTTCTTTTCAGTGGGGCAAATGGGAAGGCAAGGGGCAGGCCTATGGAATGCATGTGTGGCTGTGTTTTTAGTGCCTTTTTCCATGGGATGCGTGCGTTAATTTTGCCAAATCATTAAAGGGAAAATGTAAATTGTATTTTTTTTAATATTGGAAATAATGGTTGGTAGTTTTTTGAAAAAGTTGTAAAGCAGGTTTTGTGTTTTGGTAAAATTATTCCTTCCTAAAATAGAAGGCATTGAAGTTACAGCTTTAGCACATTGGGGGAATAAGCTAGTTAGTCAGTATGCCTTATGCAAGTGACCTCATGGCGAGTGCCGTCACAGCCCATGATGTCACAATGTATGGCATCACAGTAAGTGACATCAGATAAGATCCCACACATTTGTTTTTATTAGGTATATCAGTGCATTAAGCACATTATGAGATTATACAAATTGTGCTTTAGGCTTGTGCTGCAAAAGTGGCACAATCCCAATGGAAAATGTGGGGCTCAACAAATAGTACTAAAATTGTTTTTAAAACCCTGCCATAAAGAAATTGGCAAGAAGGACAAGCATGGTACTACATCTGTTATGCTTAATTGTTTGGTAAGTCTGCGTTATCTAATATTTTATGGGGCTAAGACCTCTGCAGAGGTGCCCAGTAAATATCAGTGAATAATAATTGGTGAGAACTCTGGAGGTTAAAGTATTTGTCGGAGAGATCTCTGCTTTGTGTAGTCCTAGATCTGAATCAAAGTAGTGTAAAAGGCTAATGTGTCTCCTGTAAAGCACATCATGTAATATGCAGAAGACAGATTTTTTTTTTAATGTAACTAGGTTAGTGGGCTACTGCTTTGAATACAGATCCTTTTGTTCCTTGCAGTTCATAATTAGTAAGCCTTTTACTATTGCATTGTATAGAATGTATATTTGTCCTTAAAATTGTTTCTGATTACTATTTCTGCATAATTTGAGACTGGCTACTTTGGGCTGGTTTTTGGGCTGAAACTGGTCTGCGTTGGGTTGGATTTGGGCTTATATTTGAGCGGCTTTGGGCTTGGGATGGGTCTCAAAATCTGGCAACAATGTACAGATAAGTGCTTTAGTCTCTTGACCTCTGTTTCTGGTGTTTTTTTCATACTCGACATTGTCAACAATTGTTTAATGATTTACTGTTCACGGGGCATTCTTGTGTAAAGCGGCAGCCTCGCCGTGCACTTGGTTTGGTAATTATTGTACCCTTTCCTTTGGATCGTTCACCAACGACTGCAGGAGCGTTTAGCTCCTACGCGGTCGCATCGGTATTGCCGGCTCACGTGCGCGGTGCAGTCAGCCGACCGCCAGGAGGACCATGCACCTCACAAGCCCGTGCTCGGCGCGTCTCTAACCCCCGGCAGCCGGCGTGCGGCATTGAACATGGGGGAAGGTTTCTTGCAATTACCCTAAGCAAGGTCAATTTCGGCGTTATACCCTACGCGAGCCACAGCCTGGAGACCAGACACCCTGTAAGGGTAAGATCAGTCATCCTAGAGTTTCTGTGGGATAGTCCCAGGCGGCAAGAAAATCTCCCTAATAAAAGACAGGGTGCATGTCCCACTGGCCACACTCCCCCTGTAAGGGACTATATCAGGAGTGATGCATTCATCTATTGACATACCTGTATTGTGGAGGATTTTGAAGGCCCAGAGGAGTATATGGAGGAGGAAGCTACCTACCTTCCAATCGACGACCACTTTTGTCAGGTGATGGATGCGTCCATCCTTAAAGCGGTGACGCAAGTGGTAGTCCCCCTGGAGAAGAAAATGATGAGTATGCAAGCGCAATGCCAAAAAACCCTTGACCAGAGGGAAGACGCCTCAGGGCCGAGAGCCCCCCCTACCTCCAGGGAAACCAGCTACCCCCAATTCTGAAAAACGTAAACGCGCCGATGGGTCAGGATTCGACGTCGATGCCTTTGCGTGCCCGAAAAAGGCATTTATGGACACGCAGCCCACTCAAGACCCCCCAAAACCAGGTGCCTCTGGAGAAACCTCAATCACCCCCCCACAAAATAACTCGGGGACGGGGATGACACCCCCAATACTTCAGACGGCGATGGGGACCAATCCAGGCCCTGGCGCCCGACCTCTCTTCCCCTGCCTGATATTGACCCTGCCAACGACGCGGCTCAGGCCATGGTGGCGGACTTGTTGGACCCTGATGACCTACTGCACCAATTGGCAGAGTGGTTCCCAGTGCCCAAAGTGGTGGCCTATATGGTGAGTAGGCTAAGAAAGCCCCTAGACAAGGAAGTGAGGAACTGTCTCAAGGCAGAATGTCCTCAGCTGCCCTTAGAGGGGAAGGTGGCTCTCACCCCAGAGATCGATGTGAAGATGGCCACCTTCCTTGCCAAGTTCGTCCGTGACCCCAAGAAGGGTATAGACGGGTCCTGGGGCTTACGCCAGGATAAATTGCTGGACGTGGCAGGACCCCTAGCCAAGATCATGGACATGGTGGAGGAAACAAAGGCCTCCGGCTGATTGATCTCTCTCCACGCCCCGTCAAGCTGGGCTCAAAGAGCGATTATCTTTCTGGGAAACGCGAACTGCACAATTTCTACAGAACTATGCAGGTCATGGTTAATTAAGATCAACCTCAAACTAGGGGACCTCTCCACCTCAGAGGCAGGAACAGTGGCCCAGGGCAACCTTTTTGGGGATCCTTTCATACGGGAGCTGGGGAAATTTGTCAATACCTTTAACTCCTTGGACAAAGCCCAGACCTCTGTAAAGAAAATACTTACCCCTTATGTTTTTGCCAACGCCGGCCAAGGTAGGGGGCGTTCGACCGGCCGCCCCTTTCATCACACCTCCAAAGGGAGATTCCCGACTGGGCCAATATCAGGACTCCAACAAGTTCGGAAATTTGTAGCCAACCCGAACCTACGCCCGCTGCAGTGGAGCCAGAGGCGGTTCTAGAGGCTACAATGGCTACGGCAATACACAAGGTGAGAACGCAAAGTCGGGGTGGGGGGGCGGTAATGGTCTCCGGCTTAGGGGTCGTTTGGCTGCATTTTTGCTGAACTGGGAGGCTCTTTCTGCAGATGCATGGGTCCTTCAGACAGTACAAGGGTTTCGCGTAGAATTTTACAGGACCCGTATCCAGTTCTACAACCCCAGACCTCTGGTCTTCTCACAGGAGCAACAGGCCCTGATAGACCGGGAGATAGCAAGTCTTTTGGAGAAAGGGGCTATTGTTCACACGATGGTGCATCCCAATGGGTTCCTTAGCAACCTCTTTCTGGTGGAGAAAAGGGAAGGTGGTCAGCGCCCTGGTTATCATCCTGAAAGAACTTAACGGGTGGCTGCTCTACCGACATTTCAAAATGGAAGGCATACACCTCCTCAGAGACCTCCTTTTGGTGACGGTTTGGAACATCCGTCTGGATCTAAAAGACGCCTAGCTGGCCGTTTCAATTTTCCTGCCTCACAGGAGTTTCTTGCAATTCCGGTGGACATCTTAAGTGTTTTTAATTCACTTCCCTTCGGGCTCTCGTCGGCCCCTTGGTGTTTCACCAAACTGATGAGGCCGGTGGTAGAGTTTCTGCGGTCACGGGGTGTGCGTATATTCGTCTCTACCTCGACGATATTCTTTTTATGAATCAGTGCTCTCGGCATCTCTCCATACAGTTACAAATGGCAATAGACCTTCTAGAGTCGCTGGGTTTCGTAATAAACACTGAGAAATCCGCTCTTGTTCCATCCCAATCCCTTCAATTCCTGGGGTTCCTTATCAACTCAGTTGAGGTGACCCTCAGCCTTCCACCTCAGAAGCAGACCAGGATCAGACATGAGCTCTGGAGAACTATTCTTCACGACAGCTGGTACGCATAGTGGGGCTTCTCTCGTCCTCAGTTCAGGTGATCTTCCGGGGGCCCCCTCCGCTACCTGGTGTTACAACGATTGAAAATAATGCATCTCCAGAAGGGACTTTTATATTCTCAATTGATTCCGCTCTCTGCGTAGGTGAAGGAGATCCAGCGGTGGATTTCTTACAAGGAGGCCTGGAATGGACAAGCAATATTCGTCTCTCAACCCGATCTGGTGATCGAATCACACGTCAGTGGCTCGGGGAGCGGCGCTCGCTGTGGCGAGTTTTCCTCTGGAGGAAAATGGTCTTCCGCAGAGCAGGCCCTTCATATCAAGTGCCTTGAATTAAAGGCAGGCTCGATCGCCCTCCGCTGCTGGACGAAGGACAAAGTTCAATGTTCAGTACTTTTGAAGATGGACAACGTGGCGGCAGTCTTATGTCAATCACCTCGGTGGCACTCGCTCAAAAGCCCCGTCAGACCTCGCTCGGACACTGTGGGAGTATGGCTTAACCAATTGCATCTCCCTGGCAGCGGAACATTTTCCAGGCCGGGCCAACCAGATAGCGGATTGGCACTCCCGCCATTGGAAGGATGTCAGCCTGTGGAAATTGCACCCTCCAATCTTCCAACAACTTCAAGAGCGTTGGAGCCCGTTCTCCAGGGGCCTCTTTGCGTCCCTCTTGGACTTCCAATTGGACAGGTTTTGCAGCTGGAGACAATACCCCCAGGCCGTGGCCGCAGACGCCTTCCTTCAGGATTGGAGCACATAAGGGGCCCATGCGTTTCCTCCCTTCGCGATGATTGTCAACTCAAGTGCACAGGCAAAGGGCGGATCTGGTTGTGATCACTCCAATCTGGAGGTCTCAAGTCTTGTTTCCAGTGATAATGGAACTTTCCTGGGATTTTTCAATGCCTCTACCCATGGGTCCAGTTCTCCTGAGGGACCCCCCCCAGGGCAATCCTCACCCTCTGGTGCTTGCAGGTTACCTTCACCTTATGGCTTGGAGGATTACCGGGAATGATGGAAAGTCCCAGGAATTTTAACAGAGGTTGCCTCGTTACTCGCCAGAGCCTGGGCGGATAGCACCACCAGGCTGTACCGATCGGCCTGGTCTAGGTGGTTGCGCTGGTGTATCCAACACAAGGTGGATCCTGTGGGGGCAGTAGTTGTCCAGATTCTGAATTTTCTGGCAAGCCTGGCTTCTCAAGGCTTGGCCTACCGGTCCATTAATACCTTCAGATCTGCAATTTCGGCAGGACACTTACCCGTGGACGGGCATCCTGTGGGAGAGCACCGTCTAGTGTGCCAACTCCTAAGGGGTATCGGATTAGTTCTGCCTCCCGAACCCAGATACTGTTTTATGGGGTGTGAATAAGGTTCTTAACCTCTTTAAGTTCTGGCCTTCTAATAGGTATTTGTCTAGGAAGAAGTTATCAGTGAAGCTGGTGATGTTGCTATGCCTCATTTAGTGTTGCAGGGCCTCGGATGTTCGAGCTTTGGACATTACAGGTAGAGTTTTCACCCCGGAAGGGGTGACCTTTCATATTGCTTGCAGAACAAAATGTAATTCTAGAATTGTATCTTATCCAGAGTTTCCTTGAGTGCCGAAGTTATGCGTGGTTCGTGCCATTAAAATGTATGAAGCGGTCACGGAGGATATCTGTCCTCATGGGGGATGGGAGCTACTGATTTCTCTGACTAAACCTCACAGAGCTGTTTTTCCCCTACGATTGCCAGGTGGATCAGATGGGTAGTACAGGAAGCAGACATTAATACTGCCCACTTTGGGGCCCACTCAGTGAGAGATGCCATGGTCTCCAAGGTTTTCTCCTTGATAGCGAGACAGGAGGATATCCTCAACGCTGCTGATTGGTCATCTGATTCCACTTTTAAAAAGTTATATTTTAAACCAGTGTTATCTCTGGCAAACATAGTGGTGAACCAGCTTTAAACTAGCCTAATCCTCGCCTCCGGGTCCTGCAATAGAATGAAAAACTTCCTAGCTATCGTAACAGAAACTTTCAATTCTATTAAGGACACAAGGCAAGGATTAGCCCACCCGGTAACGGTCATATACCGACACACACCCTGACAGAGGGACAATGATGTATGGTTGCCAGAGAAGCAATGATGGTTGTTGAAGATATTATGGAATGTTCAAAGGTTTTTGATTATTTAATGCTTTGGCTTGAGATCTCATGTGGCTTATCCTGTGATGATTAAATGTATTTCATGCTTGCATGCAACTGGATCTGGTATGTGAGACTGGAAATTTTACCTTTTCTATATCTCTATTCCAGTATCGGAGTCCAATAAACAGGAGTAGACTACATGCGGAGATACTATGAAAAGAAAGAGGGAAATAGAGTGTCTACATGGACCGTTATATGCAGTGTGGCACTCCGATTGGATGGACTGTTTTTCTGTTAATGATCCCAATGTGTCAAGGGAAATGTAGTTTGTTTGTTAAGAGATGTTGCTTTTCAAAGGCTGCTGGTAATAAAAAAAAAAGCAAAGAAGGAAAAGCCTAATCCTTGCCTCCGTGTCCCTCATAGAATTGAAACTTTCCGTTACGAAAGCTAGGACATTTTTCACTCTCGTTAATGCTATATTGTAGTTTTTTAACCACTTCAAATATTGAGAAGAGAAACCGCGGTCACTTAAGTTCGGCAGATGCAGAGCACCTGACAAAATATGACAAAAAGCGGCTGATTCCATGTCTGCCTAACTTGCTTTTCCTTCCCATGCTCATTTAGACTAGGGTTGCCACCTGGCCAGTTTTTTTTTTTTTACCGGCCTGGTCTATATTTTTAAGTTCAGGCTGGTAAAAGTATTGGGGAATGCAGTGAAATTTGGTATTTTTTTCCTTTTCTGAAAAATGAACCTAAAACAGCAAATGTTAAAGAAATCAGTTAAAAGTATTCATTTATAAGCTGTCTAAATCGTTTCAGAATGATCATTAGAGGAAACCGAGGGGTAATGTTCAGGTTATAAAAGTACCCAACCACTTTATTTTTCACCTACCAACAACTAGCTGTTCCAGAAAAGCCAGTAGTAAACAAGTGGATGGTATTTGTTTTCCAAGAAAGGTGGCCACTTGAACCACAAGGATTCCACTGAAGAAGCATCAGCTAGTCTAGCGGACAGAAACACTTGACGTAATGGCAGGGCCACCACTGAGCCACATTGATTGTCACCATGCATGGTGGCCCTAGGCGGGCAAATCAATTAATGGCTGCTATGTGCGGGGAGAAAGCTCCTTGTGCGTTAGTGTCAATGGATTTTTTGTTTTTTTCAATAATAAACTTCCGCTTAGGAAAGCAGGTGAAAACAAACATGGTGCCAGTTCAGAAAAGTTCTTAGTCTTCTGTAAAACTCCCCGGCAGTTTCTTTGAAGGCTTTAGAGCTCCCCGTTAGGCAGGCTTGGATCTTTAAACTGTGCTGCCGGTTCTCCTGCATGGGAGGCTGGGAGCAGAGAACATAGCCTCTGCTGACCTAGACTAGTGGGCCATCTGCCCAAGATTAAATAACCCGCTTAGTTTTTTTATGCTACAAGGCATCACAGTGCAATAAATTTGAAATGAGCTGTAAACCGATACCAGCATCTCAGATGATCTTAATTTTCGAGGTGCAGTTGGTAATGTAGCAAATTCAGTTTGCCTCTCCCCTTGATATTCTGAGCCTACTGTCTCTATGCTGTAGCATTTACCAAAGTAAGACGAACAAAGGTGATGGACATGCAGCTCGTATGCTTTATGCTTCTGCCTTATTTATCGGAAGAGTACATGTAGAACTCTGGTAGAATAATTAATCAGCAGAATAAGTCCCTTACTTTTGACAACGCTTTTTCTGGTGGATCCTCCTGCGATTCTTCCCAGGAGCCAGGCTGGTTCCAGAAACTTTTGAAATGGATTCTGTGCACCAGCAGGTGATACTATTGAACTCTATAGAACTCTATCCTGCCTCTTGACATGATGTTACAGAGCTGCATACAGGTGCTACTCCCGCATGCTGGTGTTAATTTATTTACTCTCTATTCTGCGGCCTCAAACATAGAGCATACTGGAGAGAATGAAATGATGTGGCAGCGTGAATGCCTAACTTACTTTGAATGTCCACTCCACAGAACAGGGAGGCGGGCAGGTTATGAGGAATCTTCAGAGAGATAGAGTACCACCCAAAACAACATTATTGAAGGCAAGTAATTTACACTTTTGATGGACATTGCTAACTGCAAATTCGTCATCTTATGAACTGATACTAAAGCAATGCCCCTCCAAGGAGGTGGGTCTGCAAGAAGTCCTGTAGGACCAAATGAGCAAAACTATACCAAGAATCAATACAGTAGTGCTTGGTGAAGTGGGGATGGATGCTCAGATGGCAAAATCAGAACACCATGTGCCAGGGATGTAGGTACTCCTGTTGCTCCAGTGAAATAACATCCAAGGCCCTCAGAATGTTTCTTGGCCACAGCCTAACACAATTTGGTGCAAAGGACAACCCATGATGATGAAGTCCATTTTTGGAGTCTTTCGTTTCTCTACATGAGCAAATCCAACAATCAGCTGATCATTCACACAGTACGCCTCAGTCCAATCAATGTATAAACTAAGGAGTCGTTGTGGGTCCAACCGGTGTCACCACCTTCTCCCTAGAGGGATGTGGTGGAGAGAATGCAGTGGGACTGAATAACTGCCCCTCGTGGAAAGAACTGTACCACAGTTGGGAGAAAGGATGCACTAGTTCTTAGTACCAGACTGTTCGGAAAAAACAGTAGTACAGAAAAGCTAGACTGACAACCCTATAACTGAGGCGACATGGAGGAGTGATTGCAATGAGGATCACAATCTTCAAAGTCACTAACCACAGAGGCTCAAAGGGAGCATGTATAATGAATGTTAAGACCAAATGAAGGTTTCACTGTGGCACTGCAACAGGAGTAAGGTGAAACATATGCAAGAGAGCCATTTAAATAAACAAATCACAATAGGTGATTTGAAAGAGGGCTCAACCGAAAAAGTCCAAAAGAGATGATAAATAACCTTTAACTGCACCCAGAGGAAAGCTTTGCTGGGCCAAAGACAAAATGAACAGAACATTAGAGTGTTACCTGAAGAAGGTGAACCTGCTTTTCTTCACATAATGGGACAAATTTCATCAGTCAGAGTAAATTAGGTTGTAACAGCTGAAACAGAAAAGTTGAAACCTCTCGATCGCTTCCTCTCAGTCTCCACGCATGGAGGTGTAGGTTGTGGAGAGATGGTTTAAATACTTTGCCCCTTTGCTAAGACAAGAGATTTCCCAAACAAGAAAATCAAAATAGAGGGTAGATGCTCAGAATCAGTAGTTCTGAGTACCAAACTCTCAGGGCCCTATCCATGTCAACCAGGATCAGCTGTGCACTGTCCCATATGACTTTCTTTAGGACTGTCATGATCAGAGGGTGAAACACGTAAAAGAGTGTGAAACACGTAAAAGAGGCTGAAATCCCACCAATAACAAAATGCATCTCCTGGAGATGAAACAGGAGTAAAGTCACAAAAGGCTGGGGACTGAATATTTTAGGAGGTAGAAAAACAGATCTGCCATGGATGTGCTTTACTTGGTAAAGATATCCTGTGCAATCTATGGATGCAGACACCACATATGATCAGCACAAAGATGCCTGCTGAGTTCGTCAGCACTGATGCTGAGAGAGGGAAACATCCTTTACATCGCGGTGATTACACCGTGATGCATTTAGAGCGCTGCCATTACAACGCAAGCGTTACATCGACTTGCACTGGAGGGCGCTATAACCTAAGGAATAGTAAGATTTACTATTCCAACACCTTCCCTACTGTACGTAGACTGGTGTTGGAATAGTAAATCTTACTACTCCTAAGTCCAGCGCCCTCCAGCGCAAGTCGTTGTAACGACCTGCGTTGTAAAAACTGCGATGTTACATACCGCGATCATTTTGATC
Source organism: Calotriton arnoldi (assembly GCA_963921515.1). Classification (NCBI taxonomy): domain Eukaryota; kingdom Metazoa; phylum Chordata; class Amphibia; order Caudata; family Salamandridae; genus Calotriton; species Calotriton arnoldi. The sequence goes on along the minus strand of CAWUFW010000426.1, from coordinate 1,146,961 downwards.
GCGTTGTAACATCACATATTCCTGAGAGATCCTGCCAGGTGATTGACCATCAGGGATATCTTGTAATGTGCCAACAATGTTCATGCCCTCAGAGCATCCAGATGGAGGGCGCAAAACTTCCTCCCACTTGGTGCAGTACCACATGACGGTTATGCTACATGTCATCACATGGACTGACCTGCTTCTAATGGAAGGCCTTGAGGCTTATACTAATATCGCACAGCTCCAAAAGACTGATGTGATGGCACTACTCCAATAGAAACCAGAGGCCTCTGATCTCCACCTCATCCTTGTGACCGCACCATGATTGAGTAGACACACCCATCACTATGACCGTGACCCCCGGAGAAGGAAGGGAGAACTGTCTGCCACACGTCAGGATGGCGTCTGTCTTCAATCACTAAAGGTTCCTGGCTGCCCAGAGGAGATGCAGATCTTGTTTATGAAGTATCCCTAATATTTGGCCCACGGAAAACACAGGTACTACTGAAGGGCCAGCAACTGTCAATGAGCAAGTGACATCAGAAGATGCCAGAAAACCAAACATTCTCAGAAACCGTCAAGGCTGGGACAGTAGCTCCCGCCTGAAAGAAGTTACTTACCTTCGGTAATGCCTTATCTCGTAGAGACATGATCTAGCCGCAGAGTCATTACCTTTGAATTTCCCAGGAATCAGACTGGAGTCAGAAGATTTTTCTTCGAGCAACACCCCTGCGCGCCGGTAGGTGGCTTAAATTGGCTCCGAGTGAAGTCACTGTGACACCTGCGTCACCTATATAGGCACCACCTCGGTGCGCCAACATCATTTACTTTTCAGTCATGAAGTACACTGACACTGGTATGTTTTGAAAAACTAGGGCTCTGAAAGGGATCAGCCCTGACCCTAGAAACCTATCCAAAGTGCTGGGAGGATGGGTGGGTCGGTAAGGAATCTGCGGCTAGATCATGTAGCCTAATGGCTAGAGTGGTCGACCTTCAAGCTGGGGAACCGGGTTCGAGTCTCGGCAGGGACGCTCAATATCCTGTAATTCTGGGCAAATCACTTTAATCTCCAGGTGCCTAACAAAATGAATGTGCCCGTCTGTAATGCAACTGGTGCTCATGTAAAGCGATCATATTCCTTCAGGTCAAGTTTGCGCTATATAAAACCCCCCCCAAAAAAATATACCAGGTAGGGCGTTACCGAAGGTAAGTAACTAGTCCATCTGATAGTGACATCTAACTGCAGATTCCTTACCTTTGAATAGCTACCCAAGGAAAACCATTACTGGAGGAGGGACTGCGGACAAGTTTAGACCAGGAAATTCTGCAGGACATAGTGGCCAAAAAAAGTCGTCCCTGCGAACATGACTGTCCAGGCAGTAGTGCTTTGTAAACGTGTGCAGGGATGCCCCATTGCTGCCTGACAATTGTTGAGGACTGGAACTCCACGTTGCAACGCCATAGTAGCAGCCTTAGCTCTAGTTGAGTGTGCCCTTACGCCTTGAGGAGGCTGCTTTTTGGCCAGAGAGTAGCAAATTTTGATGCAGAGGACGACCCATCGCAAGCTAATCGTCTTCTGCTCCGCACAACCTTTCTTCGTGCCAATGTACTCCACGGAGAGTTGGTCATCCACCCGGATCTCTTCAATGTGGTCAAGGTAGAACGACATCTCTCTTGTTTTGGTCCGTACGGTGGAGTCACTCCTCTTCTTTAGAGAGGTGCAGAGGAGCGTAGAAAGTGGGCAAGGTGACAGATTGCCTCACATGAAATGGTGTTACCACTTTACGGAGGAAAGAGGCCCTTGTGCAAAGCACCAATTCTTCAGGAAATAGAGTCAGGTAAGGAGGCCTGGATGACAAAGCCTGAAATGTGCTCACCCTCCTGGCAGATGTGATTGCCACTAAAAAGGCTGTTTTGATGGCAAGCAGCCAGAGGGGGCAATTGTGCAGAGGTTCGAATGGAGCACACATCTGGAAGGTAAAAACCAAATTAAGGACCCACTGAGGCATAATGAAAGGGGATGTTGGGAACATATGATCAAGGCCTTTGAGGAATCTATTTACAATAGAAGATTTAAACAATGAGGGTTGGTCTGGCAGCTTCAGGAATGCAGGCACGGCGAAAGGTACTCTTTGAGTGTCCCCAGTGCAGAGCCCTGCTGGTCAAGCGTTAAAATAAAAAGCAAAACTTGAGGAAAGGGAAGCAGAAAGATGATCAATAGACTTTTCTGTACAATATTATATAAATTTGTTCCACTGGCTTGGTGGAGGGCCGCCTGGCTGCCAAAATAACATTACAAACTTCAGGAGGAAGGTCGAATGCTATACACTGCTGCCGCTCAATCTCCACGCAAGAAGGCATAGAGTTGACAGGTTCGGGTGGAGAACCCTTCCTTGCTGCTGCGACAGAAAATCCCCCTGAAGGGGCAGCCTGATCTCAGGATGGATGCTCAATTGGAGAAGCTCAGGATACCAGATTCTCCATGCCCAGGCCAGAGCCACAAAAATGACTTGGGCCCGGTCGCTCCTGATCTTCTTGAGCACTCTGGACAGGAGTGGTTTGGTCGGAAAGGCGTATAGGAGGCCTGAGGTCCACTCAAGATGAAAAGCGTCTCCAAGCGACAGCCGCCTTGGAAAGTCCACCACACAAAACTGCTCACATTGCACGTTCTCGGCGGAGGCGAACAGATCTAACCAAGGCTCTCCCCACTGTTGAAAGAGACCTTGCACAACCTCCAGATGGAGACGCGATTCGTGATCTGCTAGGCATCGACGACTGAATTAGTCTGCCCTGGCGTTCAGAGAACCTGCCAGGTGATGAACAACCAGGGATATGCCCTGCTGTTCCAGCCATGTCCAGAGACGCAGGGCCTCTTGACAAAGGGTTCACTACCCCACCCGCCCTGTTTGTTGCAGTACCACATGGCGGTGATGTTGCCCGTTAACACTTGAATCAGCTTTCCCTCAGTTGAAGGAAGAAAGGCTTTCAATGTCACATTCGGAGCTCCAGCAAGTTAATGTGGAGTCTGGATTCCGCCGGAGTCCTCTGATCGCCACCTATCCCAGATGGCCACCCCATCTAAGGAGTGACGCTTCTGTCACTACTGTGTGATCTGGCTGGGGAAGGGAGAAGGGTCTGCTTCTGACCCAATCGCAGTTGATCAGCCACCACAGCACAGGTCCTGTGCAGTTCCCTCCGAGATCTGAGCCATGTCGGAGAGATTCCCCTGAAGCTGCACAAACTGGTACTTCAAGTCCTACTGCAGAGCCCGCATGCGCCATTTGGCATGTGTCACTAGCAGGATGCAGGAGGCCATAAGGCCCAGCAGCCTTAGAGACATTCTCACCGAAATTCAGGGTAGAGGCAGAAACATCGGTATCATAGTCTAAATAACTTGGACTCGCCTCTTGGGAGGATAGGCCCGAAACTGCACTGTGTCCAGAACAGCTCTGATGAAAGGGAGCATCTGAAAGGGAGTTGGGTGTGACTTCGGCATGTTGATAGTGAACCCCAGCCTATGCAGAAGATTCACCGTAGTCTGGAGGTGGGAGACGTCAGCCTGAGGGGGAGCCTGAATTGAACAGCCAGTTGTCGAGTTAGGAGAAGACTGGCACCCCTGATCTGCACAGGTGAGCAGCGACCATCGCCATCACCTTGGTAAACACCCGATGGGGCACTGGTAAGGCCAAAGATGAACACAGTGAACTGAAAATGCTTGTGATCTACTGTAAACGTCAGGCAGCGCCGATGAGCAGGTAGGACGGGAATGTGAAAATAGGCATCCTGCAAGTCCAACACTACCATCCAGTCTCCTGGGTCCAGGGCAGACAAGACCTGAGACAGAGTGAGCATCTTGAACTTTTCCTTTTTGAGGAAGTAGTTGAGGGTGTGCAGATCTAGGACAGGACGAAGGCCTTTGTCCTTTTTCTGGACCAGAAAGTAGCAGGAATACCACAGCCAACTTCTGGCGCCGGAACCCTCTCTATGGCTCTCTTGACCAAGAGAGCCACGACTTCCTCCTGAAGAAAAGTTAGGTGATCCTACGTCAGCTAGTCGAAAGTTGGAGGCATAGAGGGAGGGGTAGTCTCGAAGAGGAGGGAGTAGCCCTTTCGGACTATCTGAAGAACCCACCTGTCTGAAGTGATGTTCTGCCAGTGGTGAAGGTGATGGCTGATCATGCCACCAACTGGCCGCCCATGATCTGGAAGGGCCGGACTAGGAAGGTTTGGAGACTGAGGCTATTGGGGGGGATCTGACCTGACCCCTGGCCGCCTTACCCACGGGGTCGGAATGAGCCGCGCCCACGGCGGCACAGAGGTTGCTGAACATGCGCGGTCTTGTGGCTAGGTTATGGTTGGCGCGGCTGAAAGCCCCTTTGGTAGCCATGAAAGGGGCGAAAGGCAGACGGGGACGTGTGGCTACTGAGAGGCCCAAAGACTTACCCATAGCCCGTGAGTCTGCAAAATGCTCCAGCGCCATGTCTGCCTTGTCTCCGAACAGAGGGGTGCCATCAAAGGACATGTCCATGAGACATCCCCTGAAAAGCCAGAAGGTCTCAACCAGGCGTGGCGTTGACCAGCCACTGTCGATGAAATTGCTCTGCCCAGTGAGTCGATTGTGTCGGGACCACATCGAATGCCAAACTTCTCTGCATCTCTCTCGTCTGATACTGCTTGGGAGAGGATGGCCCGGGCCTACTCCGGGACCTGTGGCAGCACTTGTACAACCGTTTACCACAGGGAGTGGGAGTAACAGCCCAATAGATATGCGGTGTTCACCGACCGTAATGCAAGGCTGGCAGAAGAAAATAAATACTTAACCCAGCTGTCCAGCCTCTTCGAATCCCTATCCGGGGTTGCGGAAGGGAACGTGCAGTGGGAGGTAGCGGCTTGGACCAACAAGCTCTTGGGGGTAGGGTGGTTGGTGAGGACATTTGGGTTGCCCGGTGCAGGGTGATGGCGGCAGGCTATTGTCCTATTCACAGGAGCCCATGTGCTGGGCTTGGACCAGGTTCCCAGTAGGACATCAGTTAAGGCCTCGTTGAAAGTCAGCAAGGGTTCCGAGGAGGGGACACCTGGCTGCAGGACCTCTGTCAAGATATTTGTCATGACTACCACGGAAGGGAGCTGAAGGCCCAGGACCTCAGCTGCCCTTCGCACCAACACCTTGGTGCGGAAAGAAAAGAACTAACGTCAGGGTGCCGAGATGGTGCCTATATGGTTGACGCGGACGTCACAACAGTGTAGATGCCGCCGCTGAAGTCACGTGGATCCGACTGACGCCACCCACCGGCGTGCAGAGGTATTGCTCGAAGAAAAATTTTCCGGATCCAGTCTGACGCCTGGGAAATTCAAAGGTAAGGAATCTGCAGCTAGATATGTCAGGATCATAGCCTAAATGTCTTGGACTCACTGTGGTAGTGAAAAGCCCACCAGAGTGACCATATCTAGAATGGCACCACATATGGTAGCATCTGAGATGGTAGAAGATGCAACTTGGACTCATTGGTGGAGAATCCCAGAAACAACATCAATGATACTGTCATCTGTAGGTGGTCTGAAAGCAGCTGAGGCGAGTGCTCTTTCAACAGCCAGTCATTGAGGAAGCGAATATGTTTATCCCCCAAACTATTAAGATGAGCCGTGACCCATGGCATCACCTCCTGAAAGAAACAAGGTACTGATATGAGGTTGAAGGGCAGCACAACAAACTGGAATTGGTCTGAACCTACTACTAAGAGGAGATTCTTCCTGTGGCCCTGCTGGTCTAAGGACACCCCAATCCAGTCCTCGAAGTCAAAGGCTAACAGAAGTTGCACAAGCACAATCATCCTGAATTTTCCCTTTTTGAGGAGTAAATTCAACATTCTGAGGTCCAAGTTTTGTCTCAGGGCCCCTTCCATATTAAGGACAAATAAATACAAGGAACAGCAGCCCAATCCTCTGAGTTTCGGCACAATTTTGAGGCAAATAAAAAAAAAGTGTTGTGATTTAACAGTTGTCCAGGAAGGGAAGGCAAAACCTTGCTAAAATTCGAGCTCCAGCAGATTAGGCAGTACTGTATTCTGACCCTACTAGTCCCAACTGCTTGTTGGTGGGGCAGTTAGGAGGTTTAGCAGTAGTGGCAGGAGAAGTATGGGTGGAGAAAGGATGCTGCTTTTGATTAATTTGATTACTGCCACCAACCCTGTCCCTAGAGCCACGAAAAGTGAGCATTGGCTGTAGGACAGGTTGTGAGGCCTCTTTGGGGACAGGCAAGGTGCCTGAATCAGCACCTACATTGACAGTATACCTGGTGGAATTAGCAAGAAGTAGAAAGTAATCTCAAGGAGTGAAATGTAGTTCTGCTATCCTCAAAGTGCTCAAAAACTCCACAAGTTTTCTCGCCAACAAGTCCATGAGAGAAGCCCTGATTTTCCCAGAAAACCTAGAGGAACGCTTACAAATGATGTCATCAGATAATGACATTAGGGCCCATGGTGCTAGCAACAGAATCGTTGGTGTCAAGACCAGAGTGCAAAATTTATTTAGCAGCGTCCTGGTCATTTTGTACCACCTGGGTGAAAGCATTATGGAAGCCTTTGGGCAACATTTCAAATGACATATTCCACAGAACATGGGAGCAGCGAACCAGGGGACAAACACCGTTCACGGAGTGCAGAGCTAGGTTATGATGCAGAAAAAACTTTCTTGCTCAATACCTTAATCTTTTTGGACATCCTTTCTAGAGGGGCACAAGGAAAGGAGCGTAGGTGCAGGAAGCTCACAGAGGTCATGTATTTACAGAAGCTCCTGTGCAGTCCAACTGACTAGTGTGAAAGCAACCCTAGGAAGGGTCAGTGGGAGCACCAGGCTTACCGCATCAAACAATAATAAAGTGAAAAATTATTTTTTTTATGAGCCGCATTGGTGGGGAGTTCATAAGCAGTGACTAAGGGCAAAGTTGTGCCAATGAGACCTGCAGCAGCTCTTTAAAAAAAAATGCATATTTTGCATACAGTCTGCGAGGTCCTAGAAAGAGTGACCTCTCCACCCCCAGCAAGAGATGTTTCCTTCATTTTTAAGCATTGCCAGAGCAAGGTGTTTAGGCTCAAAGGCTCCGGAATGCACAGACCTTGGTTTCTAGGTCCTCTGTGGTTACAAGTCAACCCTAATAAAGGTAGAAATAAGACTCCAATTGAAATGTTTGCTGTTTTGTACTGTTTGCTATTGCCAGATTATTCAAGCCCATAGGAATGACGTAAATAATTGAAGGTAAGATACATGCACACTTTTGATACCATTCTAAAATGTCTTTGGATGGCTTTATTGTTTCAGGGAAGGGCTTACGGCTGGCTACTGATTATATGGTGACAGCACTAACCAAGCCAGTAGGTCTTACATTTTTTATTAATGCCTACCACGTCCGATTAGACATATATGGGGTATTGTGTTTCTGGGAGTGAGGAGCTGCTGGTGCGCAAACCATTATGTGTGCACCAGCATTGGGGGAATCTTGTTTACATTTAGGAGAATGCTTCACCTTTGACTGTCCCTTATAATGTGCCCAAGGTAGTTTACAAGGCCCTTTAGTGTGTGTCCACAATAGTATTTCCACCTGCAATTTGTACTATTAATAGTTCTGAGCATAGTTATTTTGTTTTGTGTGTAATAAAATAATTTTCCTGTTAAATTAAACTGGACAATGATTTATTTAGTGTGGTTTGCCGTGTTGCTGAGTTCGGAGTCTCTAGCTCAGAATACCTCACTGAATAAGTGTTGGACTGCTCTGTTACGCTCCTCTGAGTGTTAAGTGCTAAAAGGGATATGTGGTTCCCAGTTTGGACTCCCACAGTATGGGGGTCCCAGGACACCACAAGTGAAAGACCCCGATTTTTACAATTGGGTCCCAGTAACTTCTGACTGCCCCGTGATCCTCTCATCTGGATTTCTCACTATCTCAACTTTTTAAGCATTTGTGAATGACTTTGGGTATGGCCAGAACTGATGGAAAGGCATACAGGAACTAATGATTCCAATTTTTAAATAAAAAAGGATTTGACTAGATACTGATTTGATAATTGTAGTTTGTTGTGTTGCTGAGTTTCGAGTCTCAATCTCTCAGCACTCCAGTAAATAATCCTTGGACTGCTCTGCCACACTCCCTTGAGAGTCAATTGCTAAAAGGGATGTTTGGTTTCCAGTTTGAATGTTCGAAGTAAGAGGTCCCCAAGACACCACAAGCGAAAGACCCCAATTGTTACAATTGGCCCCAGTAGCTTCTGACTGCCCTGAGAACCTCTGCCCTGGATTTCTGACCATCTTCAGCTTCTTCAGCATTTGTGAATCATTTTAGATCACTTTAGGTAAGTTTGAGGTTTGTAGGGCATTCTAGGTAAGAAAACTTAATGGGATTCCCCACATGTCACACCACCTAGTTTTCAGAAAATTGTGGATTTTGCAGGTCTCCCTGGGTGGCGGCTATGCCTGGGCAAATTATACCACAGCTACACACATCGCCAGAATGAGTCAATATTCATGCCAAAAACTTGATGTATCTATGATACCTTTTGAAGTCTATCGTGTTCGGGGCAATAGGCCCAGCCACACACTCGGCACTGTTTTTATCAGAAGAAGTGTGATATTGATATTATCAAATTAATTTCTCTCCTTTTTTGGATTTTAATGGCAGGCCAGTGTAGAACAAAGAATGCATTCTGCAAAATGCCTTCTGAATCACATGATAGTACCAGTACCCCCAAAGGTAGTGTTGCACAAATAACCACTATTTCCTAAACAGAGTATCTTAGGCACATTTAAAAAAAAGTGTATAGGTTTTCTTCATACTCATTTTTCATTCAATTTTACCATATCAATTACTGCATGGTTACTAGACAATGAAATATCATTATAAGCAGCAGCTTGGTTTGGGTATTGTGTGTTTTTGGACAACCAGGCAGCACTGCACATCTTATCGTAAAAGTAGATTACTTATGTAAACTGGCCATTGTGACCAAAAACAAATCACATAAGAAAACTTTGTCATCTCCTTCTATTTTTGCCTAATTAGCTGTAAGATTTAACAAAATTATTATACACGCGACCCTCAGTCAGGGTTCAGAAGGGTCGACATATCAAATACAATACGGGTGCATAGTGGCACCAGGCAGGGTTGTCCCCTGTCCCCACTTCTTTTTTCGCTTGCCATGAAGCCACTAGCGGAACGACTCCGTAAGGAAGGAGTGAACTGGGGCATCCGTTTGGGGGACGGTATGCATATTGTTTCATTATATGCCGACGATTTGTTACTTTACCTGAGGGACCTCCATAATATCCCCACTACCATAGCAGATATACTTCAGGACTTTGAAAAAGTATCGGGGCTCCGGGTGAATTGGACAAAATCAGGCCTTTAGTCCTTTCGAGATGTAATTCCTGAAACAAATGTATACATGAACAATTTTACCCTCCACTGTTGCGGTACTTGGGTATTTTCATATATCGGAATCCCATTGATATTTTAGAGAGGAATTTGATTAGAGCCATATCAGCCGTCAGATCCCAAATTCAATTCTGGAAGACCCTTCCTTTGAATGTGATGGGTAGAGTCGCACTGACCAAGATGGTAGTGTTACCAAAACTGTTGTACTACTTTGCTAACCTTCCGGTGTATGTCCCGACCAGAATATTCCGTGACCTTGAACAGCTGATCCGAGACCTAATTTGGAATAAAGGGCGACCCCGCATAGCGTTGTGGAAACTTAATGCCCCTACTAGTAAAGGAGGTTTGGCAGTGCCAAACATGGAACTGTAGTATCTGGCGGCGCAACTCCAATGGGTGGCGAGATGGCTCGCAGGGGTGGGTTTGGAAGACACTGCCACCATGCAACCGCCCTGGTCTAAAATCCGGATAAACTACCTGTTTCATCCAATCGCTCGACCACCACGCCCATCGCAGACCTGTCTTGCCCTAGCGCACCGCTGCTACAGGAGTCTATACCTCACCAGAGGCACGATTCCGTATGCCCCACTATTGCCACTTCTGGGGACACCCAGAGGCAGGGCGAGCACCACTACTGGGGCGCTGATGTGCTGGCAAGCAGCGGAGATAAGTACGCTAGGAGACCTTTATGCAGACGGTGCTCTGATATCTTTTGAGACCCTGACAGAGGATTACAATCTTCCTGCAGGCCAATTCCTACTCTATAGCGCTATCACGAAATCGCTGTCTGCGGCATGGGGGGGACATAGCTTCCGAACCAGAGATGCATCTCCTGATACAATATTTACATGTCATGGGTAATGGGTCCCACATAGTGCATTGGCTGGCTGAGACGCTGCTTGCTCACACAATGAAACCCATGACGGCTCTCTGGTTACGGTGGGAGGCAGAAAGGGGACAACAGTGGACGGACCGAGAATGGGACACAGTGCTAGCTAACCCCACTCACATCCCGAGAAACTCTAAATTCAGACTCATACAAACATACATAACGCAGAGGGCTTATCTTATCCCAGACAAAATAAATACATATTTTCACATTGTCACTTCGGCATGTCCACGATGTCAACAGATAGATGCGGACCTTCTTCATATGCTTTGATCCTGCACCTCCTTGCATGCATATTGGCGTACAATCACTGCGACACTCGCAATATGCACTGACAGACCAATAACACATACATGGGAGGTGTGTATATTATGACTTATCCCCAGATCAAAGAAATACAAGGTCACATCCAGATTCATAGACCTGGGACTAATAGTAGCAAAAAGGTTAATAACCAAGAGATGGAAACACACAGACCCTCCAGTTGTCAACAGCTGGAGAAAACCGCTCATAACATGGGCACAAGCAGAAAGTACATCACTGTACAGAGAAGAAATAGCCGGATTGCGTAAATACCCCATCGCGCAGTACTGGGATACTATTCTTGCGGATTTGAGACGCGTAGAGGGGGAGAGAGGAGACAGTCCCTTACAGGCGACTGATACACAAGATACGGACGCGAACTCCTAGACATATAATGCTCCCAGTTCAAGATAGCTTGGGGATCGACATGGGGGTAGCGAATGGCGTCCGAGAGGGACGAATGCTAACGCAAAAGAGGCCAGGTCCCAATTCCCATTAGGCATTTCTCATAATAACAGATGGGCGAACCTGATGTGGATGGGTTGGATGGGTGTCACCGGTATCACACATGTCCTGACCCGGGTGCGGCGGCTAGATGATGGCTTTGTTTGTTTGTTTGATTGTTAAGGGAAACAAAAAAAAACACCAAAAAAAAGTATCATTTTGCTGTATCCTTCTTTCCGATTGTACGCTCGGATACGGATATTTACACAAGTAACCATCTGGGTGCATAGATGCAATGACAAAAACATGGAAGACAAGTAACTTGCTATTCCAATGGACATAAATAACAAATCCTCCTGGACGCCTAAACGAGATGCAACACGAAGGGGCCATAATAAGTAACCATTTCCTTACTATATAGTACTAATATTGTGTTCTCTCTGGTATGTCTCAACAGTGAAAAACTTACCAATCAATATGTTTGACGTAACTAGCTGGCCCCTTGTGATGTATACGTTATTGGTGTCTGTACGAATGAAACATGTCCTTTAAATGCAAAAATTATAAAATGCAAATAAAGATATTTAAATTTAAAAAAAAATTTGCTGTAAGATTTAATTGTATTCCAATGATTAATTTTTGCAGGAAAACCAGGAGCAATCTACACAAATGACCCCTTGCTGAACTCAGAATTTTAGTAAACTTTTCAGAAATGTATAGCTGTCTGTTTCACACCTGTTTGCACCAGAAACTGCAAGTAGGTAGAAACCACAAAAAAATAATCGACTACCACTACAAAAAAAGGAAAAACTGTGACTCTGCATATTCCTGAAAGTTTGGAAGCCAGTGATCTTAGCACAGCAAACCTTTTGATAATGCAATTTTTAGAAAATATGAAACATACAGTTATAATTTACTTAGCTAATTATACATACACCACTGTCAAGCACTGCTTATAAACCACATATTACATCCTTCATCAGCAGCCTGCAGTGCAGCCAACCTTCTGTTCTGCACAGCTTTCAGCCACAGCAAGAGGGGGTTGGCCAGAGGACATGCGTCAAACCCACCATGGGGTGCCAACTCTGCTGCAGGTGGCATAACCTTGTAGCACAGGACAGAAGGCTGTGTGCAGTGGGGTTTGGCTACAAGCCCTGGCCTCCAGCTGGGCCCAGCACCCAACCCTCGGTGGATGCCCACGCCCCCCGGAGAACTGACCCACCTATAGTTTTTAATTTTGTTGCAGGTACCGTTGTACTCTTGCGGTACTTGCGTTCAAGCATCACCTTCCTGGTATCGTGGTGCCGTGCAAACTTCCCTGAGTACCATGAAGGGAAGTTTGAACGGCGGCTCCTGCAGAAGCATAACGTTATCTCGCAGGAGATTTGCACTGGTTACCGGAGTATCTTATGGGAGACAACACTCTCATCTCAGAGGGTCCAATTTGGCATGCTGGTAAACAAGCGAAGATTGCCTCTATATGAAAAGCAATAGAATGGGTAACTGAGAAGGTGGCAAAGCAAAGGAGCAAGGTCAAACGGGCTTACAACATGATTATGTCGAGGCAGGCAAAAACATGGTATGCAGATGATAGAAAGGATTGCAGGCGTCAGTCCCTAGACTATTCTCCCAGTTACTCATGATCAGAAAGTGGGTCTGGTAAGTAAGGTGGTTCAAGGATATTGCAGATACAGTGTATTTCAGGAACTGGGGCACAGTAACTGGATCCAGCAGTCTAGCTAATCACTCACAGGTCAGTTACATAGGGCCTGATTTACAGTTTGGCGAATGGGTACTCCGTCAGAAACATGACAGATATCACATCTGAGATAAGTGCATTCATTAGGATATAATGCACTTAGTTGGACTTGGCCCTCTCTGGAGGGTCATCCCCAAACATTTTGCCTTCACCTTCCTGTTTTTGAACCCGTTTTTGTTGGCCTTAGGGCTCTGTGATCAGTGCTAAAGTGCTTGAACTCTCTCCTCTAAACATAGTAAAATTGGCTTATACCCAATTGGCATATTTATTTGTAAGCCCCTAGTAAAGTGGTACTGCACATACCCATGGCCTGCAAATTAAATGCTACGGATTGTGCCACCCACTTAAGTATCCCTTTGCACATGTCTCAGGCATGCACTGCAGCCTGTGTGTGCAGTTTTAAACTGCCTTATCGACCTGGCAAAATAAACCTTTCGCCAGGCCCAAACCTTTTTTAATACATATAGGTCACCCCTAGGGTAGGCCCTGAACAGCCCAGAGGGCCGGGTGCAGTGTATTTGAAAAGTTGGACATGTACTTTTAAGTTTTACATGTCCTGGTAGTGAAAAACACCTACATTAGTTTCTCACTACTGATAAGCCCTACCTCTACCATAAGATAACATTGCGTTACCTTATTACATTTAATAAGTGATAACTTTCAATTGGGAGCAGGCCGACATATCGAGTTTGGTGTCTAAAGAATTGTATTTAAAAGCCTTCTTTAATGGGAAAGTTGGATTTTAATTCACAATTCTGAAAATGCCACTTTTAGAAAGTTGCTACGCAAACAAATGATGGACTGAATGCTGCACAAATCAACATTCACCCCGAATCAAGAGATCTTGGTTCAATCCATTGTTCTTTTGCTCACCATGCCACACCAGTTTGGACACAGCCATATGCAAATCAGTCTTGACCCATCTCCTCATGGTAACAGTCCAGCCTGAACTGCTAAGCCAGGTCCTCCCTGGACCGGAAACAAGCATCCTGGGACCGGTTTCGGGGTATCACCCCTCTTCAGCCAGGCTAGCTTGAATCCTGTGGCACAGCGAGCAAGGGTCCCATGTCTGGGCATACCCATCCCACTTAGGGCGAAAAATGCTACTCAAACAAATGATGGCAGGAATGCTGCACAAATCAAACATTCACTTCCAGTCCAGAGTTCTGGGTTAAATCCATTTTTCTTTTGCTCACCATCACACCCCAGTTGGGACCCAGCCAAAAGAAAATCAGTCTTGACCCTGCTCCTCATGGGAATAATCCAGCCCGAAATTTTTAGAAAGTTGCCATTTTCTTGCCTTAGTCATTTAGAGCCAGATGTACGACCCACCAATTTGCGACTCGCAAATTGGGATGTATAACAGTGTCTCAGACACTGTTTGCGATTCCTAATGGGGTCACAAATTGCATGCCTCATGAATATTAATGAGGCAGGCCGAATTTGCAACTCCATGAGGAATGGCTAGCACTCCCAGGGATGGTGGCCTGCTGGGGTCAGCAGACCACCATGTCTGGGACTGCTTTTAAATACAGCAGTCTTTTTTGTTTTTTAAAATGCAGCCCTTTTTCCTTAAAGGAAAACGGGATGCATTTAAAAAAGAAAAATGTAACTTTTCAGTTTCATTTTTTTTAAGGGCAGGCAGTGGTCCCAGGAACCACTGCCTGCTCTTAAAAATATTTTCTCACATACTCACAAAGGGGTCCCCCTTCCTCTTTGCGAGTGGTTTACCACCTACTTGAAGTAGGTGGTAAACTGTGAGTGTTTTGCGCCCGCAAATGTGGTTGCAAAACAATTGTACATGGCATGGTGACTCGCTATTAGAAAGGGACGCCCCTTCCTAATAGCGCGAGTCGCAAATGCTATTTTGCGAGTCAGTGACTCGCAAAATAGCATTTGTACATGCCTGGACCCTTTTTTGCAGTTGCAAACGGGAGGATCTCCCGTTTGCGGCCGCAAAAAAGGGTCGTACACCTGGTCCTTAGTGCCTGCAGCCTGATCCTAGGTCACATCACTAGGTGCAGCTAGTAGTTGGTTATTGTGTGTTGCTCCCAGACAGTGAAACAAAGGGAACACAGATGTTGGCAGGATGGGCAACTCTGAGTTAATGAGGGAGACGAGCTGCCACCTATCACACTTGCATATCAGAAAGACTCTCCCTGAGCACCCTTACAAAGGATTTGTAACTAGTCTTTTGTGACCCCAGACATGCTAGGGACAGGGAGGAAGGAGATGCCCAACACCTCAAGGGACTGGAAACCTCTAGAAGCTTCTCCTACTTCAAAGTGGGCACCAGGTATAAATATTGGACTTCAGACTTCAACTCTTCAGATCGCTTCTCGACCTGTGGACTCTGCTAGGCAGAATAACTGCCCAGCTGTGAAGTCTGCCCTGCCGAACTGCTTTGCTGACCAAGGACTGCTGTTGCTGCACCAAGACTCTTCTGCTGTGAGCTGCCCTGCTGAAACCAGCCTACCTGTGTGTCCCAGGACTCCAAGAACTCCATGGGTGGGTTGGCTGACCTCCTGTTCTCAAGTCACAGGGACGCAACAGGCTTCTCTGTGACACACATCTGTGACACAGGACCACGCATCGCCTCAACAACTCAGCAAGCTTGATCTAGCGCAACTCATCTCAACGCTGATAACCGGCCCAGTGTCTTGCAACTCTGATGCAGGACCGCACATCGCCTCAGCGGCTCCACCAGCCCGAAGCATCTTGACACCGACAACAGGCCCAGCTCGATGCAGCGCAGCACATTTTGACGCAAGTCCTCGCAAGCCCTAGTGGCTTCACCAGCACCGGCCCAGAGTGACGCACTGCAACCTCAGCACCGACCCATCGCTACACAAATCTTTGCGAATCCCAGCAGCTTCCTCAACGATGACACAAAATTTCGCATTGCAAGCTCTCGACGACGGACACTGACTTCGCTGTGCGACGCATCTTGGTGCAGGACCTCGCATTGCAAACTCAACGCTGATGATTTCTCGATGCCGGCCAGCACAACTCAATGCAAGGACTTTGCATCGCTCTGCAACCAGGATTTAAGGTACTCTTGTTCAGTTGGCCTAACTGGGTCCCTGTAGCCAGCCTGCATTCCATCGTGGTCAGCCTAAACTTGTAACTTTGACACCGTCCGACACGACCAGATAACCACAGTTGGCGCTTTGCGCTTATTGGCGCTTTATTCAGTGAAATCTTTAAAACTGCATATGTCCAGTTCTACTGATTGCATTTTTGCTGTTTTGGTCATGTTTTATTTATTAAAATTCACTATTTTTTCTAGTTTGGTGTGTGATTCTTCTTGTGTTGTGTTTTCATATTATTACTGTTTGTAGTGTTGCACAAATACTTTACTCACTACTTCTAAGTTACGCCTGACTGCTCTGTGCAAAGCTACTCGAGGGTTGAGCACAAGTTAACGTGGGGTTTGCTTGTGACTTCACCCTGACAAGGATTGTGGTTGCCACTTGAGTAGGGCTTCACCCCCTTCAACCAGTAACCCAATTGTGAGGGTTTTCCCAACAATGACTGCACGGTACCTTTAATTCATGACTGCCCCGGATCAGCCATTTCGGGATTCCCACGAAGCCGCGAGGACTACCGTCCGACGCCATTGAGGGTAACCACGCCCCCTTATCATGTGTCCCTACAGGAGCCAGTTACAAGGTGGGAGTCGCTGGACGTGGGCGGGACTGACTCCGGAACTGGAAACCCGAGGCCGGTAAAAGGAGCCCGAGGACAGACGGAAGGGCGCGGATCCACGGAGAGTGAGGAAGACGAGCAGGAGAGCCAGACCAGAGAAGAGACGGAGATCTGCGCGAGTCGACGAGCGGAAGCGGACGACCCAGAAGGAGAGGAGGAGTGGAGCGAGGACTGGTGGAGCCCACCGGAGGACGCTGGAGAGCGGCCGCAACTCAGGAGAGTTGCGGCGGAGCCGGTGAGTCCTCCAGAAGGAGAGAACGGGGAAGTGGGAACAGGGGAGGCGGGAGAGGAAAGCATACTTGGGGTGGGATAGGGAGCGCCGGGGTGTATAGCACTAGAAGGCACGAGTACTGAGTCACCTATCTGTACTTCCCGTTTAGAGCACCTGAAACCAACACACATCTTTAAACCCCCCCTATTCTTTTGTTTACTGCACATCCCTTCCTTGCACGCCGTTTCAGAAGACGTATCACCGACCGGGTGTGGTGACGGTTAGCACCAGACACTACCCCTTTTAGGGACTACCACTGACGACTCCTTCTTGTCTCTTCCCCCCTCTTATGAGCCTCCGAACGCCCACCACCGCATCAAGACCATCTTGGGAGGAGAGGAACGACTGAGACGACCAGAAGGGGCCCACAGAAGGAGAGGAAAGAAGGAGAGGACACGGACTGTGTTACCTGTACCTACAGTTACAAACAGTCCAAGCTTGTTAATAAAAACACTAAAGATTGCACACCATATCCAGCCTCCGCGTCTGTGTATCCGGCCCGCACTCCCCCCACGCTCACACCAATTCCTTACACACTTCTAATCTGGCAGATGTGATATCCGTCACGTTTGTGACGGAGTACCAATTCGCCAAGCTCTAAATCAGACCCATAGCCTGTTTTAAACTGCACTGATAAATCTTCTAAACCTGACAACATTTCAATATGGAGGCTGATATGAGAATGGATTCCACAGAAAAGCAGTAATCTTGAAAGGTCTATCCAAAATCCAAAATCTAAATAAATAAATAACTTCTCTCTTGCTAATTACAGCTTGGCATAAATTATTTCCATTACTATAAGGTTTAAAAAAAATCCTAAAACAGAGTTTACAGCCTATTACTTATGCAGTTCAAATTAGCAAAAATCACAAAAAGGTTTTAAACATATTAGTTAACAATCACAACTTTTATTTTTTCTACAAATTATAATTATTATTGTATTACTCAAGTACAATTTTGTCCCTTAAACACATTTTATTGAAATGCATATTAAAAACACAATTTCAGTAAAAAGCTTTAAATACAATTGGACTCAAATATTAATTTGGTAGAACCAGACTTAAATAAGAAATCTTGTAGGAGAATCAATATTGGTCATACGCAGACTACCAAATATTTGACAAAATTCAGTGAACACAGACTGCTCAGGTGATAGATATACTTGTATCCAAAATATCATACAGATTAATTCAAACAAAGACACTACCTCAAATTTAGCCATGAGCCTGAATCCCGAACTGCACTTTGTAGTATGTTTTGTATTATAACAAAACGTATTACAAAATGCAATTCACAAACTATTTGCGTAGTTTTTCAACATCACACTCCCTATACTTATGTGTGTGGAGTTCTCCAGCCCAACTGCGGAGTCTCAGGGTGTGAAAAACTCTGCACACAGAAGTATAGGGAGTGCGAAGTTGTAAATCTTTGCACGTAGTTTGTAAATACCGGAAGATTTGTAAACTTAATATAAAGTGTGAGTTTACCTTTGAGAATCAGGCACTGAGACTTTACAAGAATCTCTATCAATATTACGAAAACAGAGTGAAAGCGTCTGATCAGATACCAAGGGAGTTCCTATCCAAGGTGATGGGAAAAATGGGCGTACACCCATCATGTATTAAGATTGGTGCTGTCACTGTATCACAATCTATAGGCAACTATTTACATCAATGGCTGTAACTCTTTGTATATGGGTAACAAATGTGGCATAAATCAAGCATGCCAACTGTCTGCACTGATTTATGCAATTTACATGTAGCCATTCTTTGACAAAACTTTTATTAAAATTCCATCTGAGAATAGCAGGCATAAGGCTGTAAAGCCAACCACAGCAAAATCCAGATTATTCGAGCTGGGGAAAGAACTCCGCCAATCTGAGGGTAGTTACTAACAAGAAATACTTGAGGATCTTCACTCCTGAATCTAAAACAAAATGTGAATTGAATTATTGAATTATGCTGATACACTACACTTGCCCACTGTTTCAAACTAGTCCAGATTTGGAAACGTCTTCTGATTTCGCTCACTGGATGCATTCATATGATATAAATAATTATTCTTCCCATTTTCTTGCACACATTTCATTCTAGACCTCTTTAAATTCCTCTCAACTTCTTTAAAAAGCGACGATGTAGAGTATAAAGAAAATTTTAATTACCCATATTCAAAGAGAAGATTGTTTCTGGACTAGAGATTATACTACTGGGCATATTTGAGTAAATGCCTGATATTTCTCAAAGTATTATCTGAACGGACAGTTGACTTCATATTCATTATGAGACTGGCTGCTATGATGCTTTGTTCAAATTACGGACACCAACTCCTTTAAAAAAACATTTTAATGCAAGACACATCTAATCCCCAGAAATATGCACAAGGTTGCAGTTTAGTGGTACTCTAAGAACTGATTTAGAATATGAAATTCCAAATGAGTCTCAGAAATCAGAGTTGCATTAAATTCAAATCAATAGATATAGACATCACAAAAAATAGCTATTTTGAAGAGGGTTATTCCTTATTTCTTTGCTTCAACTTTAAAAGCACGGTTAAGGACACAGTCAAAGCGTTTCGTCCCACGACATTGGGACTTCTTGAAGGCTGTTAAAAACATATGTTTTGTCTTATATGTTTTTAACAGCCCTGAAGAAGTCCTTAACTGCGCTTTTAAAGTTGAAGCAAAGAATTAAAGAATGACCGTCTTCAAAATAGATGTATTTTGTAATGTCTACATCTATTGATTTGAATTTAATGTAACTCTGATTTCTGACTCTCATTCAGGATTTCATTTTCTAATTTAGGTCTTCATTAGACTCTTTTCCTCAATATGTTCATAGGAGTGCTTCTCCCTCCTGTTTGTTTCTTGCCAACTATGGGGACATTTTGGACGATAGGCCCTGGGAGGGAGCACCTCTTTATTTGGGAACTGTACGGAGTGCTGTGACATTTGCCGCAACAGTTCCAGTTGTGTTATTACCAACTCTAAAAACTGATGCTTTTTAAATCTTTTGTTCAAATTAAGTTTAATTTTACTATAGTTCTAAACTGCTTTTTAAATATTTTCAAATAAGGGACTACTATGGACATCTAATTCAGCTTGATATATTATTCAAAGAACATCCTTTTGTTAGTCTAATACTCGTGTCAGAGTTCATGTTGATTTTGTCACTATCTATAGATCTCTACTTCCTGCATCCTAAGTGGTGACTGAGATGATTGCAGAAGACTAATGGCAAGCATGAGGCAATAAAGTCAATGGCAGTAAAATGCAGATTATTCCAGCTGAATTATTCTAACCGAGAACATCCACCATCACAATCAGAGAGCCTAACAAATGAACTGCAATAGGGAATAATTCCTATTGTTTCATCTGCTACAGCAGGGGGACTGCTTCCCAACAAAGGGTCGACAACCCCACACCACCCCCTTTGTTGATGTAATGGATGGTGGTGGTGTTGTCTGACAGAATTTGGACATTGCTCCCAAATATGAAAGGGAGTACGAACTGGCCATAGCTCACTCACATTCATGTGCAGGCACTGGTCTGACACGGAACAAATGCCCTCTGCCGTTCCTGCCACCCAGATGAGCATCCCAGTCCAGCAAGAATGCAACGATGACCATGGTAGACTCAGCTTGTGGGTGCTAAATGGGTAACCTCTGAGAAAATTGGAAGGGTCCATCCACCAGCGAACAGCCTGCTGTACTGACTGGAAAATCTGCATCTGAGCTCATAGACTTCCTTGGAATGACATTCATTGCTCTCCCAGGCGCCAACAGAGGGCTCTTATTTATAATCTAGTAAGATGCAGCAACAAAATACATAACGACACGAGGCCTAATAGGCAAAACCTGCAACACCGAGATCTGAGCTTGAGACTGACACATTAGAACATCACTGTACATCTTCAATCCTCTAATGAGGAGGGATGGCCTTCTTATGGGTTGTGTTGACTTATCTTCCAATGCAAATGTTCCTGGACCAGTGTCCGATCCTCCACCTTCACCAGCCAGTTATTCAAGTATGGAAATAAACTGACTCCTTACATATACAGCGAAGCTGTCACAACCAGCAGCACCTTAGAAAAGAGGCATAAGACAGTTGTCAGTCCAAATGTAAGGACCGTACACTGAAAATATTTTGACCCTACAATACAAAGCTGTGCCTGGGGGCAGGGAGTAATGGAAGATAAAGATGAAAATAGGCATACAGGGAGAACAACCAGTCTCCCAGGTTCAAGACCAATAGGACCCGAGTCAGGGAGAGCATCTTTAACTTGTCCTGACGACTGAAAAGGATCAAGAGGTGGAGATCCAGGCCTCAGGTCTCAGTCCTTCTTGGGGACCAAGAAGTAAAAGGAGTAAAATTCCAGGCCCTACTATCCCAGGAGCACCACTTCTGTGACCCCTTTTTCCTGTAAGACAAGGACTTCCATCTTCAGGATCGTGATGTGAGCCCGATATGCATGTTTTGAAGGATGACGAGTGGTCTGGTGAGAAGGATGGGAAGAAAGAGACAACCCGAGGCAGATCAACGGAAGCACTCATGGGTCCCTTGTGATCGCCTCTCACTGAGTGATAAAATGGAAGACATACATCACACCAGAAGGTGATGCAGTGAGGGAGAAATCAGAGGGGTTTGGATGCAATAAAGCCTGTGAAGAATGGTGGTTAGAAGATCTGCTACCGACAATGCCTCCAACATCCTTACTTGCCTCAAAAGGAAGGGTATATTTGCTGTGGCGTTTGAACTGGCTGAGACGACTGCCAATATCAGGAATGCGCAGTCCTACAATAACCACTGAACATCTGTTACAACTGTTGATATGCAGTGCTTAAGAGGCTGGGCCTAGAAAGCCAGCAGCAGCCATGCAGCTCTTGAAATGTTCCAACGAGAAGTCAGCCACCTCCCTGAAAAGCCAGTTACTATCAAAGGACAAGTCCATTAGTCTAGCACTGACATCTCCCAAAAATCCAGATGGAACATACCAAGCATGTCAACGCAGCATGACCACCATACCCACAGACCAATGAATTGTGTCTACAGAGTAAAAGCCACACGCCAGGATATGCTTTGAGGCATCTAGGCTATCAAACACTAAGTCAGAGAATGACTTCTTCATATGCTTTGGCAGGCCCATAACCGTACATTTATCCAGCTACAATAAGGTCTAAAGTGGAGGTGGGATTAGCTGTGTGGAGAGAGCCCAGCTGCTGGAGGCAAAATATTTGTGACTCAAAGCGTCAAGCTTTTTGTATTCCCTGTTCAGGAGAGCTGTAACTAAAGCACTTAGGTTTTGTTTTAAAGACAACGTTGGTAGCACTAGACTCCACGGCGATGGGTGGGTGGACAAATAATGCGGATTCCCTGAAGCAGGTTGATGCCATTTAGATATGTGACTACAAAAGCTTAACCTGAACGGGGTTTCTCCCAATAAGCCATTTTACGCTCTAGGAGGCTCTCATTAAACAGGAACAAGAGTTCCGCAGAATCTGTTAAGGATTTCAATTCTTTAGTCAGATTGTTAGACTTCACTTCAACAGAAGACAAAATCTGTTACAAGGTGTTAGACCTGACAGCCTTAGTCTGGTCTTCCCCACAACTTTATGCCGCCCTCCCTATATTTTGCTGTCCTCATTTTTGCTGGTATTAGGGTTCTGTGCACTTTACAACTGCTAACCAGTGCTAAAGCGCTTGTGCTCTCTCCCCTACAAATGGCATTATCCCCAATTGGCATATTTAATTTACTTATAAGCCCCTAGTAAAGTGGTACCCCTGTACCCAGGGCCTGTAAGCACTGATTGTGCCACCCATTCAAGCAGCCCTTTAACAATGTATCAGGCCTGCCACTGCAGAGCCTGTGTGTGGAGTTTACACTGCCATGTCAACCTGGCAAAATAAACCTTTTACCATGCCAAAACCTCCCCTTTTTATATATATAATTCACCCCTGAGGTAGGCCCTGGACAACCCAGAGGGTAGGGTGTAATGTATTTAAAAGCCAGGACATGTACTTTTTAGTTTACATGTCTTGGTAGTGAAAAACTGCCAAAGTCATTTTCACTACTGCAAGGCCTATCTCTCTCATAGCATACCATTTTGATTACCTCATTGCATTTTATAAGTGTAATTTCCAATTGGAAAGAGATAAAACCTTTAAGTCTGGTGTCTCTAGAATAACAATTTAAAATCACAACTTATGGTGAAGTCGTATTTCAAATTGCAATTCTTGAAAATGCCATTTTTAGAAAGTTGGCATTTTCTTACTTTAGCCATTTGGTGCCTGCTGCCCGTCTCTGACCACATGTCCAGGGTGGGTGACAGCTGGGATTTGTGTATTCCCCCTAGACAGCCACACACATTTGGAGCTTAGGTGTTACTTAATGGGCCTTCCTGGGAGGATGGGAGGGAGGAGCTGAACCCAGCCTCACTTACACCTGAATAGGCTGGGTCATGTCCCAACACAAAGGGCTGCATAACCCCCTGTAGTGAGTATTGAGACAGGACAGGAAAGGGCAGGACCTCTGTGAGCTTCAAAGGCCTGTCCTTAAAGTCTCCCCCACTTCAAAGGCACAACTGGGTTTAAGTACTGAACCTCGGGCACAATCACTTGGGTACACTTCTGGACCTGTGAAGACTCTGCCAAGACGAATGTCTGCTGTGCTGATAAAATGATTACCTCTCTGCTGGACTGCGGTTTTGCTGAACTCCTGCTTTGCTTTGTTGCCCTGCTGTCCTCTTGCCTGGTTGAGGGGACTGGACCTGTATCACTTGAGCCCAGAGTGACTCCAAGGACTAGCTGGCTGGCCTCCTGATCTGAAGTCTCAGGGACGTAAAAGACTTGCAACCTACCTGCTTCTGCACCTGGACTCAGCAATCTGTGAGTCTGCCCAGCCAAGTGGTGCCACCCCAGTCCTGGAACCTTAGTAGTGGGCCTAAGGTGTTTCTCCAGCAGAACCGACGCATCCTTTCCTGAGCAATATATCCCTGACGTATCTCCTCGGCTGAGCAGCGCATCTTCAAGAACAACTGAAGCTTCACCGCTGCTGCGTGGATTGGACCCGGCGCAAAAGAATTGTATTGCTGCTACATCCTGCATCTGGGTGTTGCACAAACACTTTACACATTGCCTCGAAGTTAAGCCTGACGGCTCTGGGCAAAGCTACCAGATGGTGAGCAGAGGTTAATTTAGGGAGCACTTGTGCCTTACCCTGAATAGGATTATGGTTACTGCTTGACCAGGGCTTATACACAAGTCAACCAGGAACCAATTTCTAGCACAAGGCCTCTGTC
Source organism: Calotriton arnoldi (assembly GCA_963921515.1). Taxonomy (NCBI): domain Eukaryota; kingdom Metazoa; phylum Chordata; class Amphibia; order Caudata; family Salamandridae; genus Calotriton; species Calotriton arnoldi. The sequence goes on along the minus strand of CAWUFW010000426.1, from coordinate 1,122,892 downwards.
ACATTCCAATATTTGTTGTAAAGGAAAGACCTCCTTCGCAGCAGGGGTAACTATCCAGGCTTACATGTAAGTCCATGTAAATGCTGGCATCAGTATTTTAAGGTGGCAACAGATGACCATCTTCTGAGTCATCATCCTGTCTGCAGCTCTAGTCTCTGAATAGAAAATCTCCTCTAAGTGGGTGAACCTTTGAGCCCCTCACACAATGATCATTGTTAAAATTTACCCTGAACTTTTCATTTGCCACATAGATATTTATCCTCTATTAAGTCCATGTCAAATGCCAGAATTGGCTCAGTGAAGTGTGTCACTATCAACTTAAAGATCGGTGCCGTAGAAAGGCCTGAATAAACAGAAGACAGCACTCTGGCTGGTGTCAACCTCACCTTATATCCATGGCCAGAGACTGTGGAGGCGCATTGTTGGGGTCAAAGCAGCCGGATTCCCCTAGTCCAGGAACAGAACCCACTCCTGCATGAAGGGTTGCCCAGAGGATTGTGGAGCCATCCTAAAAAGGTTCAGCATCACAAGCCGGAATGTCTCAACATGCGTGGGGTCAGCTGAAGCACCTGGAAACTCAGGTCTCAACATTTTAGGCATAAAGGTTTTGCCCAATGTCAATAAAGAGTCAGGGATTGGGGAACAACATTGAAACACCAAACGCTGACAAGAAAGAGACTGCTTCCTTGAGGAATACGAGGACTTTCTCTCCCTATGGTGTTTTTGGGCTTTCGGTGGAAAGATCTCCCTGGGAGACTGTTATCTACAAAAGTGACATACCTTTGAGAGAGATCGAGAGTCCACTTAGGTGTTTCAATGCTGGTCTTAGTCAAAAATACCTTTGCTTCCAGTTCCATGATGGCCTTTGGGTACATGGAGGTACAAGCACCTTAGGCCGCAGCATAACTGCCCAACCCCAGAAAGCATATACAGTTATGGTGGCGATACGAAAGGGCCATTTTCTTGCAGAGACATTTGACCTAGTTGCTGTAGGAAGCTGAGTAATATCTTGGTGAGACGCCAAGAGAAAGCTCAGACAATGTTGATGAGACTTTCAAAAACAGGAAGTGACAACAGAGCGCTGGTTGGCCCTAATATAATCCAGCAATGTCATATCTGCAGACAAGTGGCTGGAGCCGCGTGCACCATTGAATAGTCGTTGCTGGGGAGATCTTTTACTGGACCAGTCTGAAGCATTATAGGAGCATTCATAGGGTTAGGAATCTGCAGCAAAATATATCCATCAGGAATTCTATTTTGAAGGATTCATTTTTGAATGAGATGAGATATAGATCACTGAATAAGAGTGTCATCGTAGTATTGCAGAAGGGAGACACGAGTGCCCTCAGTTCTTTTCCCAATTGTTTCATACAAATGTTGTCAAAGCAAGAGTTTCAGGATCAAACTCTGAGGTAGCACAAAAAGTATGGGAATTAAAGCTGTCTAGAAAACATCAACTGAACATATTGAGTATATCCAGAAAGTAAAGAAGAGAACCAATCAAGGGCTTTCCCTGAAATTCCCATGCATGATGCTCAGCGGGAGAAGTGCATCCTGCATAGTCCACCACAGTGAAGGCTACTGAGATGAGAGATCCAGCAAGGCTGTTAAGAGGTGTGTCGCTCATTCAGCACAAAAAGGGCATATCCATCATGCAAATGGGTGAGTCTCAGTTCTAAATCAGGGACTAAAGCTAGCAAATAGAACGAAGTAGGTGACAGAAAGTGCGAATGAAGCTGAAGAGCTTCACACTTCTTAAGGAGGCCGCTGACAGACTGACAAATGGTAATAAACCGATAATTTACCACATCATCTGCATCTAGATCATCTATTTATACTTTTACAGTGGTAGAAACTGCAACCTCTCAAGTGCTGTAGAAGCGCTATGAGACAAGGATGCATACACCATGGGAGCCAGAAGATTGAGGCGGCTGTAGAAATAGCTTTCAGAAGAATGGTGTATGCATAAGCAATCGATGCAATGAAAACAAAGGATTTATATTAACATCAGCAGCAGTAAGAGGCAGAAAGGTATGCCAGTAAGTATGGGGTTCAGTGGAATTTACAATAGCGGTGGATCAAAAAGTAGCATTGGCACACATTTAAACCTATTTGGAATCTTAACAGCAAAAGAATGAATAGTGTTAATGTCTGTAAGTGTAGAGAAGAGAATCCACCATAGACATACATGTCATGACCTGGCTGCACAGTAACTGCCGAGTCAAAAATGCCATGTCACATCTCCTCCGCATAGAGACGGTGACCAAATCCCCATCACAAAATAGATGAGGCGCCGAATCCCCTTAAGAAAAAAATCGGAAATGACCTTCTATACTGCGTTGAAATGCTACTCTTCGAGCCGTATTTCGGCAGTGTAACTGTATGTTAAAACTATTTTCAATACAATATTCCCTTGAATTGTCGGAGAACAGCAGGTCTGATGCAGCGTACCGCTTACCAGCCCCTAGTGGTGCAGCCTTAAGCAGAGGCCTTAAAACTGCTGACCTCCTTTAACCTCCGAAACAAAGTTAAAGGAATGTCTGTGGGAAGGAAGACGTGCAGATCTGAGCGCTGCCTGATAACATTGGCACTCTCCACAAATTAGTATGGACGCTACAATCTAGAGGAGCTAACAGGGTCGGATTGGTAAGGCAGGCACTCGGGTGATGGGCCAGTATCGGAGTTGCAGCTGTTGGCAGGGCACAAGTCGTAAAAAAGCAGTGGGGGGACTGACTTAGTTTGGCAGTATGCAAGTGACATCACAGCGCATGACATCACAGCGCACAACATCACGGCGCACGACATCACGGCGCACGACATCACACACGGTATCACAGGAATTGACATCATAGAAAGTGGCATCACAAGCCATGACTTTACAGGAAGTGGCATCACAAGAAGTGACATCAGATTTAAAGCCCTCACATATATGTTTAGCAGGTCTATCATGTGTACGTTTGAGCGCATTGCGAGAATAATAGCACAGCGAGCTATGGAAGATATGTGACTTCTACACCTTGCAATCCCCCAGTTTTATGTAACACATCCTGTACATTCATTTACAAACGTATATAATTTATTGTACATGTAATATGCACGTGTTGATGTAAAGCGCTCTGACACCCTGCATTGGAATGAGTAGGGCTATACAAGAAAAAATAGTGGTACTTAAATTATTTCAACGCCTCCTCAGGGGAAGTAAGCTCTGTATAAATGCAATTTGCTTTGTGTAAATACTGGGAAAGACCAACACATCTGATATTCTTACAGTGCATGCAGATCTCCTAAACAAGGACTGAACAAAGTGAAAAGCTGCCTCTCTTAAGTATGTAGGAAGTGCTAACAAGGTGTGAGCCTTTGTTTCCCCTGTGCTTCATTTGCATCAGGTGTGAGGCTCCTGACCGCTCGCTCCCAGCCAGGAGACTGAACAAAAGGAAGCCAGATGACCCCTCAAATTTGGCCTTTGTTATGGGCCCAGCAGGAGTCTTAAATAAGAAAGCCCCGTCCTCGCCTGCACATTGTTTTTTTTATTTTTATTAAATATTATTTTTATTAATCAAAAGGAACACAAATGCTTCAGAAAATATTACAGTATACATAGTGTGAGTTTGGCGTGTACAGATGCATAATATTACCACAATTCAAACCTCCCAGTGGCCCGCCCACCCAACCAATCTGCCGTAGGGTACAAATATTCAACTGGATCCCTGACATCCCCGAGGCCCCTTACTAGACCTGGAGCTGCCCGGTTCTGTAGCTCACCCAGGCCCCCCATATCTTTTCCCATTTGCGTGGGCATCCCCTGCTCTGGTATACTGTCTGCTCAGCCCGTTGGCACCAATCCAAATAATTTTCCCAGGATTCTACCGTTGGGGCTGCACTGGCACCCCATGCTCGGGCGATGTTACGCTTCGCCACCACTCCTGCCAGGGCAAGCCATGTCGTGGCCCATTTGGACCATACTATTTCGCCAGTCACCCCGAGGATATGCCATCTCGCATCTACTGGGACCTGCTCCCCCACCACCATTGTCATCACTCGAGTCAAGCCATTCCAAAATGACTGAATCTTGGGGCAGGCCCACAATATGTGGAAAAAAGTTCCGTCTCGCCACAGTCCCTAGTACACTGCGCTGACGTACAAAGGCCCATACGGTACTGTACCGTCCTCGAGGCGTATGACCTGTGTAAAATACAGAGTTGGATCAACCTAAATCTCGCTCGCACAGCTATCTCTCTGGGGCTCTGCAGAGCCTCTCTGCAGTCATCATCCTCAAGGAGACCCACATCCGACTCCCAGGCCGCCTGCAAGGGTCCCAGACAGTCAGGTGTATTGTTTATTAGCTTTTTGTAGGTAAGGGATATCGCCCTATCTATCATTGGATCCAGTAGGAGTCTATCTTCAATTGGTGTGTACTCCGGTATTGAGTCCCCTTCCTTCAAGTGGCAGTAAAGTGCGTGTCTCAACTGTAGGTATCTGAAGTGTTCGGTCATACCCATTTGGAACTCTGTCTGAAGACGATCAAATGTAATCATGTTCCCCTTTTCCCAAATGTCCCCCAGAAGATCAATGCCCATGTTACTCCACCTATGGAAACCCTTCAGATGCCTTACCTCTCTTAGAAATTCTCCCTCCCAGAGTGGCGTTTGTTCAGTGAGTCTGGCCTCCCAACCGATCATTTTAGTCGCCTTCCGCCATGCCGTGACCATTGTCTGAGTGTGGATCGGGAGGGACGGAGTGCCCCTCCCCCCCCCCCCCGTAGAGAGCAGACAGGTAGCCACCTGAACCCATGGCAAATTGATCGACCCGGTAGGCTGGCTCCTCAGTCGGCGAAAAGACCCACCCATTAATGTTGACAAGTTGAGCTGCCCAGTAATATTTTCTAGTGTCCGGTACCGCCAGCCCCCCTTCGTAGACCCCTTTCTGCAATTTATTCAGGGCTATCCTAGGGCAACCTCCCCCCCATATCAGTGTTCGTTGTTCAGACTCAACCGCGCGGAAGAAGGCTTCCGGGATCTGGAATAGGGTATTCTGTATAGCATACAGGAGGCACGGGAGGGCCATCATTTAGAACAAAACCGCCCTTCCCGTAAGGGAGACCGGTAAGCGCCGCCAATGGGCCACATCCCCCTTCAACCTATCCAACTGCGAGTACACATTTAACTGCATGAACTCCTCTTCCGTTTTGGTGAACCAGATACCCAGATATTTAAAGGAATCTTTGTGGACCAGCTCTTTGCACGCCGGCGTCAGAGCCGGAGGCTCCCCCGCAAGAGTGTATACCAGAGATTTATCCCAATTTATACGATATCCAGAATATTGGCCAAAGGACTGTATAATATGGATAAGCCTGTGAAAGGTCTGTCTAGGTCTATGGGCGTACACAGCAGGATATCGTCCGCGTAGAGGGAGATACGTTCTTCCCACCCCCCTCCCACATCAATGCCTCTCACCAGCGGATCTCCTCTTACCCATGAGGCCAGCGGTTCAAGTGCGAGCGCAAAGAGCACCGGCGAGAGCGGGCAGCCCTGCGGCGTACCCCTATGCAGCCGGAAAACTCTAGACACCGTTCCATGCACATTGTTGATTGTTGTAGATGGAAAGCAGACAACGTGCAGGCGCTGCTGAAAGTGTCCCGGTGTTTGGAAATTACACCGGGACGAGGTCAGCACATTAGTCAGTGGGGCCCAAATTCTTGGCAGGGTGGGCGGCGTTCACCCTGTGAAAAAAGTGGGTGGACGCCGTCCACTTGCGTGTACCCCTGACTCGTGCCCTGGCTGTTGGACACACTTTTGGCCAGCGTGGTTGCTGATTTGTGCTGTGTCTGTGCTGTTCAGATGTCGCAAGCGGCCCAGCGGGGGCCCGAGCGACCTTTCCAGGTGCAGATGGGACTCTATTACCTCACTTTTACAGGCGGGCGGATGTGTCATTCCCAGTGTCTTGCTGAGCCGGCCCATTAATGTAGCCCATTAATGTTTGTAGACTGAGCATAAGTGGACTCACTTACATTCAGGTGTGGTTCACAGGTGTGAACTAATCCGTGCACAAAGAGTCCTGGCAACATCTGCATTTTTTTTGCCTGAGTGAAGTTAAGAAAACATGCCTCTTTTAAAGAACCCCCACTCCACCTCCTTTTTTTTCATAACACGTAAAACACTGAAGCAGTGTTTTGCGAAAAGCCGCAATCCGCAAATGTGGGCCTCTTTTTTTTTTTTGTTGAGTGCCTGGGCCTATTTTGTATCGCAACCAACCCTGGCTAAGGCCTCTGAGTGTATACATTCTGAACGCAACATATTAATCTCATTTTCAGAAATCATGGTCGAAATCGGTACACTTGCATTTTATACATGAGTCCTTAAGCTTGGGATCCACGACTGTACAAAATAATCTCCCACTCAATAACGTGCACACTCTCGTTCACAGGGGAACAGTATACAAATCACTACGGTAGCACTACTACAATGTTTGGAAAAGATTTCCGACTTCCTGTGGATTCTCAAAGCATGTTGGGATTGGTCCTAAAATCTGCAACAGTCGCCGCACTCACCTGCTCATTTTTTATGCGTGCTGCATTTTTATCAGTTGTACATATCTGAAATTAGAAAGAGCGCTTTAAAGTGCAACCGCAGGCTCTCTTTTGTCTGACGAAGCTCTCTTATAGCTCTATTAAATACACGAATGTTCCCTCCTTATTTCACCCAGGACACCTACTTTCCCCTGCTCATAACAAAAGGAGTTTTGCATTCTTATCCATGAAGGAATAAAATGTCCTGGAAAACTGTAGCGAATACCCGTAAACGTACGGGTTTTTGGGTGCTCTCCCTGCATTTTGCACTTATGGCTCATAGTACAAATGAGGTGGTAAACAAAAAGTGAGCTGCATAAATATCAGGTAAATAAATGACGTTTCCTACTAATTTACTTTACAGCAGTTTTTTTATAATAAACTACTAAACTGTAGTTTTTACTTATTTACATATGGTTTTGAACAGTTAAAAATAAAACGACTTGGTAATCACTTTAATACATTCAGTTAAGTTTAAAGTAAGGGCAGGGTAAGGGATAGGAGAATTTATGGTGTTATGGTTAAGGCTGGAGTTAGTAGGGGAAGTTAAAGAAAAGGTTAAATTGTGGCCAAAACGCATATCTTACTTAGTATTTATACGTGAAATGTATATTTTGTCTATTCCACTTTTGCAAGGAACTTTATTACATACAGCTGCAATGTCACCACCCTCTGAATGCTCTCTTTCTTGTGCCTAATTACTAAATCTGCTAACACAAAAAATTTGCATTATCAGAAGAATTTTACCAGTGCAACATTACACAAAATCGGATACTGTGAATCGGTTTGTGGTCGTTCAGCTCTAAAATAACTTTCCTTGTGCATTTAAGATCAATCTAGGTGCACGAAAAGGTTGAAAATCAGCACACAAAAAAAATAAAGCATATCGGGTGGTAGTGCTGAAGGAGAAGCTTTTTACCACACCCATTATTTCTGTTCCTGTGCAGACTAAATATAAAATAGCAATCCCAGCTCTTTTTGCTAGAGGCCAAGATTGTTTTGCATTTGGATAGTCACCTTCTGTTATGCCAGGCTCAAAATATATATTCACTGAAAAAAACAAAGGTTAAAGGGACGTTATAGTTAAGAAATAGAGTTAAAAAAAAACTTAGAAATTCACTGAAAAAACTAAAGGTTACAGGGATGTTATAGTTAAACTCACATTTCACTCGTACAAAACCAAAGATTTTCAGCAGTTTTAGTTACCTTGGCTAACTATAACTTAAGCCCTCGCAATGCACCCCACATATTACATCACTCATGACATGGTCAGTGACATCACTGATGACACTTCAAATGACCACTGATCTTTCACAGCGACAGAGAAACAGGCAAAAACTCCACTCTTAGCAAGCAGGAGCGATTTCACAGCTCTCGCTTGCTGACAGCGGAGTTCATGTTTGCTTTGACTTGGCGAGAGCTGTCAAAGCTCCTGCCAAGTCAGAGTAAACAGCTATGTCCCGGGACGTAGCAGGAGCCAGCCCAGGGGGTTGGCGGTCCCCAGGGCCATATATGGCTCCAGGAGAGGGGCTGAGCGGCCCTCCTCCTTCTCTGAGCATGGGCCTGCCCAGGGGAGGTGGTGGTCCCCGGGACCATATATAGCCCGGGAGCACCGCGGCCCCTCTCCAATTCTTTTAGAAAATATTTGGCCCAGGGGAGGAGGTGGTTCTAGGGGGTCTGGGGGTGGTCCCTAGGTCTCTACGAACCTTAGGAGGGGGGCCCCATGTGCCCCCTCCTTTTTTTTAAATATTAAATGCCCCTGGGACCTGGCCCACCCGGGGGTCCTTTTAAAAACGAGCACGGGAGCCTGCACGTGTTTTTTTTTTTTAAACATTTTGTGCCACATGAATTTACAGCAATTATTTTTTTTAATGCTTTTTTGCCCTGCCCCCTTTTCTTTTTTTCACATTTTGTTTTTGGGACTCGGCTGAAGCCGACTCCCAGAACCACTGGCAAGATCTTTCTAGACATGTCCTAGAGGGTGTGCAGATATCAGGCCGGTCGGCAAATCGTACTGGTTGACCTCAAGGTCAGGCTTGCCGAAGAGAACATTTGTTTCCTGAACGCCTCAATCTTTTTTTACTCCCGGTCTGGAGAAGTGGGGTTGAGGGTTAATTGAAAATTAATTAGGGCTCACCTTGCTGATGGAAGCCTGGCCCACCATACTATGAGTAGGATACTACATAATTCAAGGTCACTTGGTGTCAGTCTGTGCATCTGGCCACCTGCCTATTCACCAGTGGGCAACAACAAGCGTTAGACCAGTTGCCCATCACAGTACCATTTAGGTCTTCGTGGAATGGGAGTAAGGCTTGAGAGGAAGCAGACCCAGGCTATACAACTTCAGTAACCATGTTCATTTTAACCTCAACAGAAGGCAGTTGTTGGTCCAGGAACTCAGCAGCACATCAAATTACCACAACAGAAGCACTCTCTTCTGTTGGGGGCCCAATGGGGGAAATCAACCTTTTTATCAGGTGAAGTATCAAGTTCACTATATTTCTTGAGATCCATCATAATGGGGCATTAAATCATCCCCCATCATTACCATTGTTATTTTCGCAAGGAAAACTCTGGTCTGAATCAGACCCAAAGAGATGATGAAGCCTCTGAGGACGGCTCCATGGTAGTGGCAGTATAGTGTCACAATCAGGCTGTACAGGAACCAAGTGCGCAGGAGCGGAGTCATGGCGAGTCAAGGCGAGTCCTCATTCGTGGCTGAGATGAATTCAGCTCTAGATAGCACATTGGAGTCAGCACCGGACACCCCTTCAGTGCTGGTGATGTTGGAATTCGCGTTGATGAAAGAGGGACCAGCGCAGGTCTCAGAGCTTAAACGGAAGTTGGCACCGGAGTTGGTGCCGACTCCCAACACTGGTTCTAGAAGCACAGACAGCACTGTGGATGGATGTGCTTGTGGTACCCGACTGGAGGCACCTGCAGATCCTTGCAACTCAAAGATGCATCCAAGGGAGATGGAAAAGTGCTAAAAATACACAGCATGGCCTCCTTAAGGCTTTGACTTGCCACAGAGTTGCCAGTGGTCCCCCGGATCTCAGGGTACATCGGGATGCATTGTGGAATAGGCTCCTCAAGTGGGTTCATGAGCAAGACGGTTTGGAAACTTGACGCCCTCGCAACTTCTCTTTAGACAGAGTGGCGGGATGGGGTTAAGTCCTGCTTCGCCTTCTTAAGTTTCCTCTTTGACTTGGACTTCAACCTATCTGTTGATTTAGAACAAAAAGATCTGTCTCAGGTCCGACCTCAAGAGCAGGAGCAGATCGGTACCCTTGATGAGGAAAGGGACTTACATGATGTCAGTGACTTCTTTTGATGTTCAGTACGTACAGGTTTTCTTCACAGTCCTGGATTGCCTTTGGGTGCATGAAGGCACACTCACTGCACAACTTAAGAATTGTGCCCCAGCCCAGACACCAAAGGCAACCTTTGTTCGGTTCCATTACTGACATCTGTTTCCAACAGTGACAGCATGGTTGAGCACTGTAGTGTTAGGTGGGGACACTGCTCCCTTGCAAACTGGATTTGAGCTGGAATACATCAAAAACGAACGAAAAATGGATTTGAACTCCAGATCCGGGTTCAAAAGCACAGAAAGAAAGGAACTGATTTCGGCACATGTGTGGCCATAATATGTCGCTCCGTTATGTATACTTCCAGGGTGGAAAAAAGCCAATGCGGAGCAGCAAGGCACTACTTAGAGGTGCGCAGGAGCACTGCTGAGAAAACTTCCAGATCCAGTCTGGCACCTGGGAGATAGTCTATAGGTAAGTAATATGCGGTAAGAAGTATCTTTCAGAAAATACATTTCAATAAAATGCATACAACTTCAGAAAAATATAGTCACACATAAGGTTCATTAGCAAATAAATATCATCGCTTCCTAAGCTCATCGTATTTCTGGGGAAATTAGATAACAAATAAATTGCAGCAAAAATAAATAAAATTTAAAACCTCATGGCAATGAACCATACATGTCTTAACGCTCCTAGTATTTCAACGAGTCTACATATCTTCATATTCTTGAGACTTCCCAGTGCCTTAGCATGCCCTGCCTCAGAACCCAAACCACATTTTGACAAAGTCGAACAAGTTACTTACCTTCATTAACGCCTTATCTGGTAGAGACTATCTAGCTGCAGATTTCTTACCTCAGCATTATCCCCAGGTGTAAGACTGGATCCAGAACATTTTCGTGAACAGTGGCCCAGCGAGCTGATAGGTGGATTCGTTCCACTCTGAGTGGCTTTGTTGGCCATGCCAGAAGAGACATGCACAGTGCCTATGTAGGCGTCGCGCCCCAGGTGCTGACATCAGTTTTTTTTCGTGACTTTCCACACAAGAAGCGCGGAGTCATGAAGAGTACTGACCACTGGTGTGTAGGGTCCTGAAAGTTAACAGCCCTGCATCTATTAATCCGTTCACAGAGCGGGGGTGGGTAGGTCAGTAAGGAACCTGCGGCTAGATAGAGTCTCAACCAGATAAGGCGTTAAATCAATCAATCAATCAGGCGTTTGTTAAGCGCGACTGCTCAACCGTAAGGGTCTCAAGGCCCTTGTGTGCGTGGGTGAGCATCTTGAAGGTGACTCTGGCCTCAATGAGGAGCCAGTGGAGTGTGCGCAGGTGCTGGGAGATGTGGCAGTGTCTTGGCAGGTTGAGGACCAGTCTTGCGGCGGCGTTCTGGATGTTCTGTAGCTTGCGGGTGAGGTTTTTGTTTATTCCGGCGTAGAGTGCGTTGCCGTAGTCGAGTCTGCTGGTGACCAGGGCGAGTGACGGTCTTTCTGTATTCGAGGGGGATCCATTTGAAGGTCTTACGTAGGAGGCAGAGGGTGTGGAAGCAGGAGGACGAGACGGAGTTGATCTGTAAGTAAGTAACTTGTTCATCTGATAGAGACTTCTAGCTGCAGATTCCTTACCTTAGAATGGATACCCAAGCAATACTCCCCGGAGGTGTGTCTGCAAAACTATTTCACACTAAGAAGTCCTGCAGGATCGAACGGGCAAAATGCCCATCTTTGCGGACCTGACAGTCCAGGCAGTAGTGCTTGGTAAACGTGTGCAGGGATGCTCACGTTGCTGCCTGGCAGATGTCCAGGACCGGGACTCCGCCTGCTAACGCACTGGTCTTGGCTCTGGTGGAACGAGCACGCAAGCCCTCAGGGGGGTTGTTTTCTGGCCAATGCGTAGCAGATTTTGATACAGAGAACGATCCATCATAAGATGGTCTGTTTCTGTACCACCTTCGGTTTCTGGGCTACTACACATCCCACGAAGAGTTGGTCCTCCACCAGGAACTCTTTACTGTGGTCAAGGTAGAACGACAATGCTCTTTTTGGGTCTAGACTGTGGAGTCGCTCTTCTTCCTTAGATGGATGATGAGGAGGGTTAAAGGTAGGAAGGATGATAGACTGTCCTACATGAAAGGGAGTGACTACCTTTGGCAGGAAGGAAGCTCTAGCCTGAAGAACCAGCTTGTCTGGGTAGATGTTAAGATACAGAGGCTGAGATGACAAAGCCTGGTGCTTCCTGCCCCACCGGGCAGATGTTATTGCCATTAGAAATGTCATTTTTATAGCAAGGCGTCTGATAGGGAAGTTGTGGAACAGCTCAAAGGGAGCACACATGAGAAAGTTTAAGACTAAATTTAGGTCCACTGAGGCATGATGAAGGGTGAAGGTGGGAACATGCGCTGGATACCTTTCAGAAACCTTTGTACAATAGGGGACTTGAATAGGGATGGCTGATCTGGCAACCGCAGAAATGCAGAGATGGCAGAAAGATAGCCTTTTAAGGTGCCCAAAGCAGAGCCCTGCTGGGCTAGAGAAAGAATAAACAAAAGAACCTTTGAAAGGGGAGAGGATAGGGGCTCAACCTGTTTTTCTGCACAGCATGCCACAAACCTTCCCCAATGGCAGGTGTATACCGTCTTGGTGGAAAGATGCCTAGCTGCCCAAATGACATTACAGACTTTGGGCGGAAGTTCGAAAGTTGTCAACTGATGCGGCTCAATCTCCACGCATGAAGGAGGAGCGTTGACAGGTTCGGGTGAAAAACCCCCCTGCTGCCCAACAGGAGATCCTCCCGAAGGGGCAGCTTGATCGGACTGATGAACATGCTCAACAGCTCAGGATACCCGACTTTCCAAGCCCAGTGCAGAGCCACAAGGATGACTTGTGCCCGGTCGTTCCTGATTTTCTTGAGAACTGTGGGCAGAAATGGCATTGGTGGAAAGGCGTACAGGAGGCCAAAGCTTCACTCAAGATAAAAAGCATCTCCAAGCGAGAGCTGCCTTGGAAACTCTAGAACTGCTGAAATTGCACATTCTCTGCGGAGGTGAACAGATCTACCCAAGGCTCTTCCCACTGCTGAAACAGCCCTTGCATCATCTCTGATTGGAGACGCCATTCATGATCTGCTAGGCATCTTCAGCTGAGTTTGTCCGCTCTGGTGTTTAGAGAGCCCACCAGGTGTTGAACCACAAGGAAAATGCCCTGATGTTCCAGCCATGTCCAGAGGCACTGTTTGTTGCAGTACCACATGGCGGTGGTGTTGTCTGTGAACACCCGCACTAGCCTTCCATTAATGAAGGGTAGAAAGGCTTTCAATGCCAATCAGATTGCACTGAGCTCCAACAGGTTGATGTGGAGATGGATTCCGCCAGAGACCAGAGTCCTCTGATCTCTACTTCTCCCAAATGGCCGCCCCCAACCCAGGAGTGACGAATCTGTCACTACCGTCATATCTGGTTGGGGAGGGTTAGGAGTCCGCTGGTGACACAACTGCGGTCCATTGGCCACCACTGCAGATCCTTTGCAGTGCCCTCCGAGATCTGGACCATGTCGGAGAAATTCCCCATATGCTGCGCCCACTGGAACTTCAGGTCCCACTGCGGAGCCCCCATATGCCAATTGGAATGCATCACTAGCAGGATGAAGGAGGCCATGAGGCCCAGCAGCCTCAGAGTCAGTCTCTGCGAAACCCAGGATAGAGGCTGAAATATTGGTATCATAGCTCGAATATCCTGGACTCGCTGATCGGTAGGATAAGCCCAAAACTGCACAGATCCAGAACACCTTAGATGAAAGGAAGCGCCTGAGAAGGGATCAGGTGTGACTTCAGCACGTTGATAGTTAACCCAAGAAAGTGCAGGAGGTCTGCCGTAGTCTGGAGGTGGGTGATGACCACCTGGGGCGAGCCCGCCTTCAACAGTTAGTCATCGAGATAGAGTAAGACTGATACCCCTGATTTCAGCAGATTAGCTGCAACCACCATCACCTTGATGAACACCCGAGAGGAGCTGGTAAGGCCAAAGGGGATCAAGGCAAACTGAAAGTGCTTGTGGCCTACTGTGAATCTCAGGTAATGTCTGTGGGTAGGCGGGATGGGAATGCAGAAGAATGCATCCTGCAAGTCCAACGCTACCATCCGGTCTCCTGGTTTCAAGGTAGACAGGACTTGAGCTAGCGTGAGCATTTTGAATTTCTTCTTTATCAAGAAGAAATTGAGAGGGCACTGGTCTAGGATAGAACAAAGGCCTCCGTCTTTCTTGGGGACCAGAATGTAGCGGGAATAACAACCACGACCAACGTCTGATACCAGCACCCTCTCTATGGCTCCCTTGGCCAAGAGAGCTGCCACTTCCTGACGGAGTAAAGAGATGTGGTTCTCGATCAGCCTGATGCAAATGGGTGAAATGGGAGGAGGGCTAGTCACAAGGGGGGGGGGGGGTTGGTGTAGCCCCTTTGGACCATCTGGAGAACCCAGTGGTCGGATGTTATCAACCTCCAGTGGGGCAGGTGATGGCGTATCCTAGCTCCCACTGGATGCCCATGTTGGTCGGAGGCTGCCAGGTAGGGGGTGGACTGGCCCGACCTCTGGCTTCCTGACCCACGAGATCTGTTGGTATTGTGCACTCGGCCACGCAGGGACTGGGAATCTTGTGTGCCATGGTGGCTGGATAGGTAGAGACACGGTTGAAAGCCCCTTCCGTGGCCACAAAAGGAGTGAAAGGCAGAATGGGGTTGGGGAGGGGCCATGGAACGGCTCATGGTGCTGGGCGTAGCTCTTCTGTCCTTGGCGCGCTCTAGGGTTGAGTCTTCCTTGTCAAAGGGCCATGAGCGAGGCTTGGACATCCCCGAAAAGTCAGTGGTTCTCAATCAGGCGTGGTGCCTAAGGGCGACCAACAATGAAACCGCTCTGCCTAGTGAGTCAGTCGTATCCTGCCCACAGTGTATAGCAAACATAGCTGTGTCACTTCCGTCAGCTTGGGAAAGTATGGCTTGGGCCTACTCAGAGACCATAGGCAGCACCTGAGCAACCGAGTCCCAGACGAATGGGAGTATCAGCCCATAAGGCATGCAATGTTCACCGACAGCAGTGCCAGGCTAGCTGAAGAAATCATCTATCCCAAGGTATCCAGCATCTTGGATTCCCTGTCTGGTGGAGTGGTAGAGAACGCACCAGGATTTACTCTTGAAGTGGAGGCTTGCTGGGTGAGGACGTTGGGGTCCCCTGGGGCAGGGCGTTGGCAGTGGGCAATTGTCCGCTTCACAAGAGCCCCTTTGCAGGGCTTGGACCAGGCCCAGAGAGGGACGTCCATGAGGGCTTCCTTAAATGGGAGAAGCGGTTCAGAAGGAGTGAAGCACTTCCATCAAGATATTTGTCTTGACAGCCACGGAGGGCAGCTAAAGGTCCTGGACCTTGGCCGCCCTCCCCACCATCATTGCAAATGAGGCTCCCTCCTCTGAAGCCACAATAGGAGGAGAGACCAAGCCAATATCTAGGGAGTGGTCCAGTCCACTGGCATCCGCCACATTCTCACAGCAGGTGTTCTCGTTGACATCTAGGGGCCGGCATTCATCAGGATACAGTGGCCCCTCTCAGTCATCCCCAAGTCCTAGCCCGTAGGAATAGTGCACAGACTCCAGCCTGTATGGAATGCCTCTAGTTGTGCCCATCCAGCTCTGTGTCAGAGTTGGGGATGTATATGGGGGCTGTTACGCCGGGGATGTAGGCAGAGGGGCCAGCACCAGAGAAGGTCAAGGTGGCATGACCGGTGGTGGTCCACATTCGTCCATGGAGCCAAAGGGCCAGACTGGCGCCAGGGACGAGCGCCTGGCAGAAGACCAGTAGGGACCCCACCCGAGCCCAAAGGCGCTCCAGCAGAAACGGGTCGCTCAAATATGAGGTGCATGGCCTGATAAAATTCACGGAGTTGGGCGGTGGTCGCTCCTGGAAACTCAGGGAGGCGCAGGCGGCCAGGCGCAGGCTCAACCATTGAGCTAGGCCTCTAATGCCAACGCTCTCTCTTCTCTTTGGATGACTTCGACGGACGGGGTGAAGTCAAAGACTTCTTCAACTTCTTGTTCTTTTTGTGCTTGTGGGACTTACTCGAATGCCTGGACGACTTAGGAGTGCGACAACAAGCCCTTGGAGTGGCTCAGCGACCAATCCTCTTGACCAGGATTGAGACCGTTGCGGCATCACACGCCAAGCAGCAATGAGCTTCAGAGACCGCTCCCTCATGGCCTTGGGGTGAATGGTGCGACAAGCAAGGAGCTTCAGAGACCGCCCCCTCAACAGCTGACACAGGTCTTGGCATGGTCGCGCTCGAGTCACCAGAGACATACAAGGTGTGGATCGGTCACCGACATTTGCTGGTGACAGGTATCACAGGGCTTAAAACCAGTCTTCCTCGTGGACATCCCTCACACCCCAGGAGGCAATGTCTCAAAAAGGGTAAAAAAGGGTAAAAAAAAAAAAAGAGAGGTCAGTCAAAAAGTGACTGTGAATAGCTCTTCACCGGATCTGCGCTGACTGGCGCAGAAAGAAAAGAACTGAAGTCTGCACGCTGGGGTGGCGGCAATATACGCACCACGCACATCACTTCTGGCGTGGACAAAGCCATGTGGAGCCGAACGACACCACCTACCAGCGCGCAGGGGTACTGCTCACAAGAATATTTCCGTATTCAGTCTGACGCCTGGGGATAATTCTAAGATAAAGAATCTGAGGCTAGAAGTCTCTATCAGATGTACAGGGTAAGATTCGGCCGAGCATTAAAACCTGTAACCAATAAATGTTCATTATAAATAACCTATAAGCCATAAATGTTTGCAGCACTCGAGTTCGTGAAGTGTTTTTTACTCCAAATTTAAAGTACATAGACTCAAACCAAAAAATAGAGGACAACAAATTCAAATAGCATTAAAGATTCTTGGTAGACCGCACAGAAACAATTCTGCATTCCGTTCACCAAAACAGGCTGTTTGTCATTATATGAATGTCGTCCCTTTACCTGAAGTGGGAGACTTGCACCGGTCCTCTGACGTCGCAGTGGTTTCGTTGATATCACAAAGACCTGCTGGGAAGTAGAAATCACAGCAGAATAATTCAAAATGAATCGACATAGGAAAGGTGAAACCTCTTTTACAATTAACTCATGGTATCATGTCTCATAAAGGTTTATATAGGAAAAATACTGCACGAAATTTTATTATTAAAAGTGTTTTTTTAAACAAGTTCAGCAATATCGTGATTATTGAAACTGAGAAAAAAAACAAGCAGACGATTCTCCAGGTAGCATTTAATTAAAATCAGCTAAAAAGAAACAAAAAAGAGACTACCACCATTCTGTCATGGTGTCATTAAAGACATCAGTGATGGATTCAAAATAATCGCATTAGAAATATGGTGACATCAGCACACGACTTGGCATGAGCACAGCGCTTTGCAAGCCATGTGACGGCTCATTTAGGTTTCATAGGTTCTGTAGATATGAAACAAAAACCTCATGATTGGAAGTTATGAATCCTAGTTGTTCAGACTGAGTTCTCATAAGAAGTGCCTTGGTGAGACTATTTCTGACAGCAAAATGTTATAATTCTTTAAGTTTACATGCAAAGGTAAGTTTACTGAATTATGGTTTAAATTGTGTTTCGAACCTTCACCGAATGGCTATGGTTTTATCAGGAAAAGAGAAACATTACTTCCATGCTTATTCTTGACAATCATTTGCGGTTTGTAAGTATTCATGCCTATTCGGTAATTCAAAGTGCTAGAGAAGTAGGAAGAGAAAATATTTGAAGAACACATCCCGTTAAGCCAATAAGAGGCGAGCCTCTCATCTATACCGAAAGAATGTTTCAATTACAAAAGGGTAAGAATGAGAAATAAATTACAAACGGTGAGCTCTTGGAAAACCATAGGTGCCTCGGCCTGCACAGCAGCTAGCCAAGCCTGTTCTGTTGCCTTTCTAATGGTGAGAGCTTTGGGCAGCGTTTTGCTTAAAATGGCAAAACAGGTCTTGAACATATAGATTCAAAGTGCACGAACCTAAACGGTAAACGTATCGTTAGTGTACAAATGTTTAAATAAATGTAATGTTTCTAAAACATAGTTAAACACTTTTAAACATTGAAACCGCAGCATGGGAAGTCACACCAGGAGAGGAAGAAAAGAGAATGTAATAAATGGTGGCGAGGAATAGTGCTTCTAAGAAAACAAACTAAGCAACTGAAGGACACTTAAAGACAACGTAGAAAACAGGGATAAGAACGTTAGAACTTCATGCACTGCAGAGGAGAAAGCTGCAATGCAGAATGAATAATCTGTCAAACGGGTTCCCTACTCAGATGTCTCGTCTTAGAAACAAGAATTTACAGCCTTCAAGCCTACAGAACTTTAATTGCTCCTTGAAAGAAAGACACAAAACTAACAGAACGATACTTGCCCACTTCCTTGACCTCCACATGTAACAACACATTCTAAAATATTCCTAGTAACTTAGAACCAAATCGCAATACAATGCGCATAGAATCAATTTGGCCAGCAACCATAACCTAATCAGAGAAAGGAGGGGTGCTCACTTTTAAGAAATTAAACATGAAATCAAAAATACCACGTATGATTGACAACTCTTTTCCAAGGAAGACTGATATATGGGCGAACAATAAGACACTACTAAACTGGAGTAGTGTAACATTCGAAAGACTAAGGACACAACAAAGATCATAAAAAGTGACTTCGACTAGAACCACTTGATCAAATAAGTGAGGATCCCTGAAGCAACTGACAAAGTAAGAACTGGAAGCCCCCTTAGTCCGACCTAGAAAAAGGGTTGCACATCAACTGCTTAGAACTGCTTGCAGAATTGTTCGCTGTGCACTCTCTCACAAGAGGCGGAGTGTCGTGCTACGTTGTTTTAAAAATGGACGCTCTATCTGGAACATCAACTGCTTCGGCAGGATGAGGTCAAAGCTTCTTGCAGACTCATGTAAAAGAGTTTTGTATGTGAGGGCACTGGATGTATCCTCCAGGCTTTTTACCCTGGATGGGGTTACCTTTACAGTGTCACAGAACACAAAGACCAATATCAGAATGGTCCATTAACCGTATTTCCCGGATCATTCTAAGCTTTAAACGGTTAGGTGACTTAAAGCTAATGAGACACTGATAGAGGATGCCAAACCTGCAGGTACCAGACAGTTGTTGATTTAGCTTAAGAAGCCTTTTAAACCTGTACCCCTCCACAATAGCTAGGTGTCCCTGCTGGGTGATGGATGAAGCAGGCATCAACAACTCTTCCATTGGCACGCATTCAGCCAGGGGAGCTATAGCCTCCTACCTTCTAGGCGTTTTCAGTGAGGGTATCTCTACAGGACATTTTGAAGGCTGCTAACTGGTTGATAGATTCAGCTTTTAAAAAGTACTACTTTAAGCCTGTGATGGAAATGGCTTCACACAAGTATAATACGAGCCTTCAGTCTTGACATAGAATGAAAATCTTTTTAGCTATTGTGAAGGAAAGTTTCAATTCTACACAGAGGCAAGGATTATCCCACACAAGAGGAGACAATATCATCCTTCACACCCTTATACTTAGATTTGTTTAACTCCGTTTGGAATGAGTGTATTCTTTGCTAACTGCACATATTGCAGATGCTATTGGGGTTGTATGTTTCATAATATGCTATAATAATTGTTTTACAACTGTAAAGTAAGATGGTTTCATAACTTCTGTTGGACAAGTTTAGACGCTGTCATGTAATTTGTATGTGCTGAACATAAAAAGGACTACCAGTGATGGGAATATCAAATCTTGGTTTTCTGCACAGAGAAATGCCTTCCTTAGAAATTCCTTGGCAATGTCTTTATGTGGCGATAGAGCCATCTGAGTGGTTGGAAGTTGTAGTCCTTCGCTTGGATTTTATATATTTTAAATTATTGTTAGGCTGCTAAGCTAATAAATGGAAGAAAGAAAGGCATAGTCCAAGCCTCCATGTCCTTAACAGAATTGAAACTTTGCTTTCACAATAGCTAAGCCATTTTTGATTCTCTGCAACAATTTTTCTGCTCTGGACTCATTGTCATAACATTTCTAATATTGAGCTGTGTTAATCTGCAAGTCATTAACTGTGATTAAAAAATCAAATGGAGATAGCGCCATGTTCAGAAAGGATTTCATGTCAAGACCGGAGGCTAGCATCATGCATAACCTTTTATTGCCAATCCAAACTGCAGCACTTTAAAGCATTTTTTAAGCACACCCAAAAATACAGAATTAGAAAATCACCACAGTCCATATAAGCCAAAACACAGCAGCCATCTTCCTCTTTTATTCGCTGCTCCAGTCAGTTAAGTATCTGCTAGCACTTATTCTTACTATTATTAATTTTGTATTTATGTTTTATTTTGAATGTAAATTAAGAAGTGAAAGATTATTGAAATTGGTTTAAAAAAAAAAGTAAATAGGTATTGAGTTAGTTCGTTAAAATTCCCAATTTACAGGAATGGGGTTTTTTGTGTTGTTTTTTTTTGGGGCGAGGTAATGTTCGTAAAAGTATTCAGTTTTATGGTATTTGCAGGGTTCTCTAGAAATTTGATAAAAATAAATTAGAGAGTTTTGTTTTACCTCGCGAGGCGAGTCTGACGCCTGCCGTTAGCATTTGAAAGATGCTGAGGGTGCAAGGCAGAGGAGCATTGCTTTCTGGCAAAGCGATACAAAAGGGGATGATGGACGGAACGTTTGAGCCAATCAAACACTCACCCCCAGTCAACTGATCTGGGTTTAATCCATCATCATTCTTTAGCTCACTCCACCACCCCAGTTCAGACATGGCCATATGCAAATCAGTCTGACCCTGTGCCTCATGGGAACAGTCCAGCCCGAACTGCCAAGCCATGTCTTCCCTGGACCGGAAACAAGCATCCTAGGACCGGTTTCTGGCATTCCAGCCGCCATCAGCCAGGCTTGCTTGAATCCAGTGGCAAAGTGAGCAAGGGACCCACGTCTGGGCATACCCCGCCAACTTAGGGCGAACAAAGCGATACAAAGGGGATGATGGACGGAACGCTTGAGCCAATCAAACACTCACCCCCAGTCAACTGATCTGGGTTTAATCCATCATCATTCTTTAGCTCACTCCACCACCCCAGTTCAGACATGGCCATATGCAAATCAGTCTGACCCTGTGCCTCATGGGAACAGTCCAGCCCGAACTGCCAAGCCATGTCTTCCCTGGACCGGAAACAAGCATCCTAGGACCGGTTTCTGGCATTCCAGCCGTCATCAGCCAGGCTTGCTTGAATCCAGTGGCAAAGTGAGCAAGGGACCCACGTCTGGGCATACCCCGCCAACTTAGGGCGAACAAAGCGATACAAAAGGGGATGATGGACGGAACGTTTGAGCCAATCAAACACTCACCCCCAGTCAACTGATCTGGGTTTAATCCATCATCATTCTTTAGCTCACTCCACCACCCCAGTTCAGACGTGGGTCCCTTGCTCACTTTGCCACTGGATTCAAGATAGCCTGGCTGATGAGGGTTTTGAACCCGAAACCGGTCCCAGAATGCTTGTTTCCGGTCCAGGGAAGACATGGCTTGGCAGTTCGGGCTGGACTGTTCCCATGAGGCACAGGGTCAGACTGATTTGCATATGGCCATGTCTGAACTGGGGTGGTGGAGTGAGCTAAAGAATGATGATGGATTAAACCCAGATCAGTTGACTGGGGGTGAGTGTTTGATTTGCTCTAACGCTCCGTCCATCATCCCCTTTGGTATCGCTTTGTTCGCCCTAAGTTGGCAGGGTATGCCCAGACGTGGGTCCCTTGCTCACTTTGCCACTGGATTCAAGATAGCCTGGCTGATGAGGGTTTTGAACCCGAAACCGGTCCCAGGATGCTTGTTTCCGGTCCAGGGAAGACATGGCTTGGCAGTTCGGGCTGGACTGTTCCCATGAGGCACAGGGTCAGACTGATTTGCATATGGCCATGTCTGAACTGGGGTGGTGGAGTGAGCTAAAGAATGATGATGGATTAAACCCAGATCAGTTGACTGGGGGTGAGTGTTTGATTTGCTCTAACGCTCCGTCCATCATCCCCTTTGGTATCGCTTTGTTCGCCCTAAGTTGGCAGGGTATGCCCAGACGTGGGTCCCTTGCTCACTTTGCCACTGGATTCAAGATAGCCTGGCTGATGAGGGTTTTGAACCCGAAACCGGTCCCAGGATGCTTGTTTCCGGTCCAGGGAAGACATGGCTTGGCAGTTCGGGCTGGACTGTTCCCATGAGGCACAGGGTCAGACTGATTTGCATATGGCCATGTCTGAACTGGGGTGGTGGAGTGAGCTAAAGAATGATGATGGATTAAACCCAGATCAGTTGACTGGGGGTGAGTGTTTGATTTGCTCTAACGCTCCGTCCATCATCCCCTTTGGTATCGCTTTGTTCGCCCTAAGTTGGCAGGGTATGCCCAGACGTGGGTCCCTTGCTCACTTTGCCACTGGATTCAAGATAGCCTGGCTGATGAGGGTTTTGAACCCGAAACCGGTCCCAGGATGCTTGTTTCCGGTCCAGGGAAGACATGGCTTGGCAGTTCGGGCTGGACTGTTCCCATGAGGCACAGGGTCAGACTGATTTGCATATGGCCATGTCTGAACTGGGGTGGTGGAGTGAGCTAAAGAATGATGATGGATTAAACCCAGATCAGTTGACTGGGGGTGAGTGTTTGATTTGCTCTAACGCTCCGTCCATCATCCCCTTTGGTATCGCTTTGTTCGCCCTAAGTTGGCAGGGTATGCCCAGACGTGGGTCCCTTGCTCACTTTGCCACTGGATTCAAGATAGCCTGGCTGATGAGGGTTTTGAACTCGAAACCGGTCCCAGGATGCTTGTTTCCGGTCCAGAGAAGACATGGCTTGGCAGTTCGGGCTGGACTGTTCCCATGAGGCACAGGGTCAGACATGATTTGCATATGGCCATGTCTGAACTGGGGTGGTGGAGTGAGCTAAAGAATGATGATGGATTAAACCCAGATCAGTTGACTGGGGGTGAGTGTTTGATTTGCTCTAACGCTCCGTCCATCATCCCCTTTGGTATCGCTTTCTGGCAGAGCTCGGGTCGCATAGGGATCGAGCTTTCCAAGCTTCAAAGCAAGTGACGTAGCGAGTTGGCAACGTGCAGACGTCAATTACTTGCAACGGGCTCGGGGGCACGACTACGGCGGACTCTAGCATGCTCAGAAGAGTAGTGCGCAACGTAGTAAGGTGACACAGGCGTTTTTGTTTGCGCCGACGTAAGCATATAAAAAAACTTTTTTAAAAGAGACGGGACGCTGTGCGTCAAGAGTTGCCATAGAGACACTTTCTAGGCAGCTGTGTCGGTTGGGGACAGTTGATTAAAGGCAAATTGTAGCTGGGAGATATAAAAAAAAAGGAAAAGAAATATATAAGAGAAGGGAAAGGTTTGAAGAAGTTTGGGGAGCGTTTTTATAACGCTTACAGGAAGAGGTTTTAAAATATATAGAGTGGGACAGGTTGTAGATATAGACAATGAGTGAGCAAGGGGTGCCCATGGAGAAGGAGACTAGTAATGATCTAATGAAGAAGATGGTAGTGGAGGAGGTAAGATCTTCAGTAAAGGAAATTTTGGGATTGGTGTTTAAGAGGAAAAGGAAAGCAGATGTTTCAGATGAGGCATTTTGGTCTTTGGAAGAGGAGGAGACGGATCATGCTTCTAGCATGATGGGAAAAAGGAAAATGAAGAGAAAGAATATAGAGAAAGAGGAGGATAGGTTCAGGGTCTGGCAGAAAGGTGGTCTTGACACCACACAAAGAGAAGGTGCTAAGCGCAGCACAAAAGAGGGTGTCCTTGGCGGCACACAAGAGATTCAGGAAGTTTCTGATGATAATTCATATGGGCATGATGTGGAGTGTTTTGACAAGTTTGTTTTTGACAATATGGATACTGAAGAATGGGATCTGGATTATGATAAAGAAGAAAAAAGAAGAAAGGAGAAAGGGTTAGTAAAAGACCCTCAGGGTGCTGATACGTTCAGCTCGGATTTAATTAGGCACCCAAGAAGTGCAGACTGGTGTCCGCTAGCGCATTTTGGCAGAGTTTATTGGGATGTGGATCAAGAAGCCACTAGAGAAGGAAGCTAGATCAGTGATGCGGGCAGTGTTCTCACCCAGTGTTAGATAATAAGGCATGCGCAACACGAGATCTGGATCGGATTAGTTTTTTGTTTAAAATGGGACGTGATCCCAGGAAAGGATTGGAAAGGGCACTAAAGCAGTGCCAGGATCGTTTACTGGATGTAATTGGTCCATTAGCTAGAATAATGGACATGGCTGAAGAAGCCAAGACAAACTCAGTCTCTGTAGATATTGAACTATTAAGAGGTTGGTCGCAAAGAGCGGTATGTTTCCTTGGGAATGCTAATGGCTAATGGCTATTATGGCAGAAAGACGAAATGCTGCTCTCATGAGAATCAGCCCTAGGTAAGGAGATTTTGCAAAAAAAGAACCTAGCGAGGATCTGAAAGGTTATTTATTTGGTGAGGGACTAGTGAAAGGAGTGGGTAAATACGTGTCCACCTTCACTAGCCTTGACAAGGCTCAGAGTTCCCTGAGGAAAGTCTTTAGAGAGCGTGTTTTTGACAGGGCTGGAGCTGGGGGACGTTTCTCCAGCTGGTTCAATACAAGGTCCCAATATCAATCTTTTGGAAGGCCATCTTTCAGGGGATTCCAGTCAGCGACTGGGTTTTATCCTCAGAGGGTAAGAGGAACAAGAGGACGTCAAACCAGAGGAAGAGTTTGTTTCGGACAAGGAAACCATGGTAGGTATGAGGATGATTTCTGCTTTTACCCAAGGAAAGGTAGGGGAAGATTAAAATCTTTCATGGAAAATTGGAGGAACCTAACAAAGTATCAATTGGTTTTACAGGCAGTTCAAGGTTATTCGATACAATTCAGGGAAATCCCAGATCAAGGGATGGAACCAAGAGAGTTAGTTTTCCAGAAGGATCAATAGGAGCTGGTAAGTGCGGAGGTTCAGAGTATGTTGAAGAAAGGAGCAATAAAGGTAGTGAATTCAGAAGGTATGAGATTTGTAAGCATGTTATTTTTGGTAAAAAAAGAAGGACAAAGGTTGCCATCCTGTAATAAACTTAAGAAACTTTAATTGGTACCTAGTCTACAGGCATTTCAAAATGGAGGGTATACATTTGTTGAGAGACATTCTGGAGAGAGACGATTGATTGGTAAAACTGGAACTGAAAGATGCGTATTTTACCATTCCAATAGAAAAAGGGAGTCGCAAATATCTTCAATTCAGATGGATGGGAGTCCTTTATCAGATTGTATGACTTCCATTTGGCCTGGCGTCCGCACCCTGGTGTTTTACAAAGGTGTTAAGGCCAGTGGCCTCATATCTCAGGGAAAGAGGAGTACGTATGATAATGTACCTCAACGATTTCTTGCAAATGTCTCAGAATCAGGAGAAGTTGAGGAATCAGTTGACATTAGCATGTCAACTTTTGGAATCTCTGGGATTTCTGATAAATTTGGAGAAATCGGTTCTAGAACCATGTCAAGATTTGGAGTGTCTTGGTTTCCAAGTGAATACTTCGCAAGCAGAATTGAGGTTACCAGAGAGGAAGGCTGTGAAAATAAAAAAAAGAGGTGAAACAGGTCTTGAAGAGGAAATATATTTTGTTGCAAACTTTAGCTAGGATAATAGGTTTGTTTTCGTCTTCAATACAGGCTGTTTTTCCAGGACCTCTTCACTACAGAGGATTGCAGAGGTTAAAGCCAGTAGGTCTGAGAAAGGGCCTATGGTATGGAGATCAAGTTCAGATTACTGCGGAAGCAGAGGAAGCGTTAGCTTGATGGATGGAGAATTTAGAAGCATGGAATGGCAGAGCAATTTTGGGAATTTGTCCAGATTTTGTACTAGAGACAGATGCAAGCCTTACTGGTTGGGGGGGCCTGTTTGGAACAGGAGAAGACAGGTGGCCGATGGTCATTAGAGGAGAGTCAGAGGCATATAAATGGTTTGGAAATGAGGGCAGGACTTTTTGCGTTACAGAGTTTTGTAAAGAAATAAAAGAATTGCAATGTTCTGTGAAGATGGACAATGTGTCCGCAGTTCGTTACATAAATCGTTTGGGCGGAAGCAAATCGAGAAATTTAACACAAGTGGCAAAAGAGATATGGAGTTTTTGTCTGGAACAGAAAATAGGTTTGCAGGCGGAGTACATTCCAAGTCTGTTCAACGCGGCAGCAGATTAGAATTCAAGGTATCTCCGAGATTACAGCGACTGGAAATTGGGTGTGAATGTGTTCAGAAGAATTCAGGAAGTTTGGGGCCCCTTAGAGGTGGATCTTTTGGCATCAAGGTTAACCTTCCAGTTGCCACAATATTACAGTTGGAGAGCGGATCCACAGGCGGAGGCAGAGGGTTATGCGTTCTCTCCGTTTTCTATGATTCAGAGGGTGCTGTTGACGGTAAGGAGGCAGTGTTGTCAGATTATCTTAATAACTCCGTTTTGGACGGCTCAGCCATGGTTTCCAGGTTTAATGGAGTTGGTAGTAGAAGAGCCTTTCTTGATTCCTATGACAGAGGAGACATAAACAGGGCCAGGAGGAGAGATTCATCTGTTAGTCGTAGACGGCACCTTGAGCCTTCTCGTTTGGAAGATTTCCGGGGTGGAAAGCAGTTTGAAGGCCTTTCAGAACAGTCTCAGGAGTTGCTCAAGGAATCTTGGGTACCTGGAATGAGGAAGAGATATATTGGAGTATGGAGGAAATGGGTTAGTTGGTGCATGGAGAGGGAGGTGGATCCCGTGGAGGCATCTCCCGTAGTTTTGGCACATTATTTGTCAGATTTGTTTGAGAAAGGTTTTTCTTATAGGACAGTTAATTGTTATAGGGCTGCAGTTGCAGCAGGACATGCACCAGTAGAAGGTTTTTCAATAGGGAGACATGTTTTGATTTGTAGAGTAATGAAAGGGATTAAGTTACGAAGACCACCAAAGCCTAGATATAGTCATTTATGGGACGTGAATTTAGTTTTGAAGAAGATAGTGAGTTGGCCTTGTAATAGGTATTTAACATTACAGCAGCTGAGTAGCAAAATGGCTACACTTTTGTGTTTGATATCTTTCAGAAGGGTTTCAGATGTTCGCACCTTAGAGGTGAGTAATAGATTTTATAATCTGGATGGGGTGATTTTTAATATAACAAAAAGAACAAAGACAATGTCATCTTCAATTTTTTACCCAAGGTTTGAGGAGCATCCGCAGGTATGCGTTGTGCGATGTTTAAAGGAGTATGAGAGTAGAATGACTGAATTTAGGTGAGATGGAGTGAATCAGTTATTGATTTCGTATGTTAAGCCGTTTAATGCAGTGAGTGCGGCGACTATTGGTCGTTGGATGAAATGGTGTATGTTAGAGTCAGGAGTGGATATGTCTAAATTTGGAGCACATTCAGTAAGAGGAGCTATGGCGAGTAAGGCTTTCGCATGTGGGGGTCGCATTGAAGACATTCTGAAGGCTGCAGACTGGTCAAATGCAGGTGTATTTGGGAAATTCTATCTGAAGCCTACGGAACATGTTTCAGTGATGGTGCTATCACAGCTTTGGACATGCATAATGCTAGCCTCCGGTCTTGACATGAAATGTAGATTCTCCAAATTTTAATGAACAGAGAATCTGGATTTCATTAAAGACACGGAGGCTAGCATTATCCCTCCCTCCCTTCCCAGGTAAGTTATTATGAGCGGGTGAGAGTGTGTATTTGAGTAAAGTGAGAAGTTGGAATTGTTTAAAATGTAACTGGGACGTGCAACTTTAATTGCAGTATTCATTCGAGGTAACGCGTTGCTCTTTTGACAGAGAATCTTTAAAGATGAAGAATGGAAGAAGGCAGGAAGAGTCAGGAAAAGAGGATGGCTTCTTTTGTTGGTCATATTATTTGGATAAAGATGAGGAAGTTCTTGGAGCAGCTAAAAGAGGAAGATGGCTGCTGTGTTCTGGCTTATATGGACTGTGGTGATGTTCTAATTCTGGATTTTTGGGTGTGCTTAAAAAATGCTTTAAAGTGCTGCAGTTTGGAGTGGCAATAACATGTTATACATAATGCTAGCCTCTGTGTCTTTAATGAAGTTTAGATTCTCTGTTCATTAAAATTTGGAGAATCTGCATTATCTCAAGCAAGGTATTAGTCAAGAACGGCATCATCACACTTTCAAAAGCTGTGAAGATATCTAGGATAAACAATGCTCCTGGACCTCCACATAGGCTTTTTGCTGAAGAGTATCTAAATTGACACATCCCATCCTTAGCACCTCTCCAAGGCCTACAACAGCCCTAATTTACTGATACCTCAAACATCTGCACTAATAAGTTAGAGACCTCTGACCTAATGATGGAGGAAAGCTTTAGATCTACAGCAATATCTATTTCATCAGGCTCCCCACTAGACACTCTATTGCCTAGAATATGGAAGTGCCTAGCCAAGGATCCATGCCCTGCACTATTACTAACATGTAATAAATCGTTGGAAATGGGTCAAGTCCCTCAAGCCTGGAAAAAAGCATTAGTAACTCCGCTGTTAAACAAGCCCACAGCCAATCCCTCTGTGCTAAGTAATTATAGACCTACATCTTAGTCAGCACTTCATGTGAAAATTCTGGAATGATATGCAAGTAAGACATTGTCGACATTACTGGAAGACCAAACTCTTCAAGAAGAAGAGCAATTAAGCTTCAGGCCGGCACATGGTACTGAATTAGCATTGGTGCTGACCATGAACAAGCTGCAAATGACAATGGACAGAGGTCAAACAGCAGTTCTGATACTATTTGACCTATCAGCCGCATTTGACACAGTCAACCATAAGAGACTACTGTCAAGACTAGCCAAGATTGGAGTGGACGGAACAGTGCTAAAATGGAGCGAATCGTAATTGACAGCGCTCAAGCAATCTCACTCCACCCATACGGCTCAGAATTTAAAGTAATAGAGTATGGAGTTACCCAGGGTTCAGCACTAAGTCCGATCCTTTTCAACATATATATGCACCCTCTAATAACTCCTGTCAGATCCCATGGTATCAGTCTTATTAAATATGCAGATGATACTCAACTGACTTATTTCTAGGAAACAATAAGCCAGAATCACTAGAATCATTCCATAACTGTCTGAGGGACATTGCGAAGTGGCTAAACAACAACTCAAAGTTTAATGGAGACAAAACCGAAATTCTTTGCTGCTCAGCCAATAAACTCTTAATGGAACTCCTGGTCATTGACAAATTATGGAAATTTAGAAGCATCACGGTTAATTCGTAATCTTTTATAACAAGCTATTCATGAAGAGCCATGTCAACAAAACAGCACCTACCTCCTTTGCATTACTTCGCAATCTGAGGAGACTTTTACCTATACTACCCACACAGGCAAGGACACGGATAGTACAATGTACCATCGTAAGCAGGCTTGATTATTGTAATACCCTGTTACTGAGCGCACCCGAATATTTAATAAAAAGACTATATAGAGTACAAGCTGCAGCCGCGAAACTAGCACTCAGCAAGCCAAGAATATCATCTCCTCTACAGCTCTGAAATCACTATGCACTGTTTTCAGAGCAATTCAGAAAAAGGATCCTATTCCCCTGCAGAAAAAAAAATCAAGCGCTATGTACCTTCAAGGAACTAAAGTTCGCCCACTACAAATCTTCCATGCATTCCTAAATTTCAGAACCAGGGAGGGCAAGCATCCTCAGGCAAGGCAGCACAACTCTGGAATAAGCTGCCAGCACACTTGAGAAATAGTAAGGATCACTTTTAATTTAGGGAGGCATTTAAAACCTGGCTATTCCCATACAATTAATGGTAAAGGCCCAGTGACTGACAAGTAGTTTTCTATAAGAGGCAAGCGCCTGGATACCTCCGAGGTGATAACTGCGCTTTATAAATGTTATAAATAATAATAAAACATAGTTTGAAATAATTAAGAATAGTTCTGTTCTCCGAAAACACTTAATATGCAGTAAAATGTATCTATTAGAAACTAATTTTCAGTGTACAAATCTTGTCCAAAGCGAAGCAGTCTCAACCTTCGCTCTGGGAAACCAGGCCAGAGCACACAAAAAATAGGCGAATCGGATCATTCACAACCAGTCCTGGCCAATCATGAAGAATACATCAACTTGGTTATGTGGGAACGAGATTAATTATTTTGTATTGCCTAAAATACAAAACAATGCCTGGCAAACATTGCGAGATGTACTCAAAAAGGCTTTCACAGCCATTGAAGGTCCGTCAGCCCGAGAATGTCCCCTTGCAAGTGCAGGTGTTAAGATTTTTACTAACCAGAAACAACACAATGCTATGGTAACATATAGGCACAAGTAGCACTGTTATGATTTAGACGGAATAAGCTTACAGGTGCTTAGTCACCTCAGTTCATTTCTTAACTGATAGAGTTTTTTGGCAGACACATGTTCCAAAAGTGTGCAGAAAATTAATAAAGCAGGATGTAAGGCAGCTTGGAATAAAACGATACCCATAAATCAGTTCACTTTTTTCTCACAAAAAAGCTAAGCTGTCAAAATCACTTGAGAAAGGATCGGGTGGGTGAAAATCAATTCATAGTGGTTAGTATACATTCATATTTTAGAATAATGTTTCCCCAAAGATGAAATGACTTACTTATATAAGAGGTGCGAAGTTTTTTCACAGACTCAGAATATAAGCTAGATAGGCCGCACATGCAAGAAGCCACAGTCTGCATACCTTAATGAAGCAATGAGAAAAGAAAATACTGACAGCACAACAGGACACAGACAGAAAACCTGTGGGGCAGAACTGAAAAGCATTAGTAATACGTGTGCTTTATCCAGACATGCAAATTGTTAGTAAATGCAAATGAGAAAACAAAACACAAATTACAAGTAAGTAATACATAGGCAAACACAACGGCCTTAGATTATGTTAATGTATTGTCTTTGCCAGTTCAGCTAGACAAGCACATGCAGTATAAGTTCATAAATCAGATAAACGTGAAGTATGATGACAGTAGACAGGCGTTAACAGTAATTAATTTCCTGAATTTTTAACAATGTTGAGCTGAGAAGCAATTGGTCATCCATTTTAGGATTTCAAGATTTTGCATTATATTAAGTGGGACACTGTTAAAAGACTGCATTATAAGTCACTTTTTCTGCTTGATATCGTAAACACTTTACAAAAGGGGAAATAGTTTTATCTTAGCCACCTCTGATTACTATAGATAGAACTTGCTAGCAAATCACTGACAGGAGAAAGGAGAATAAGATACTTTAGACATAATGCACTCTGGGAAAGCTTCAACAACACTCAAATCCAGCAATTCATAGAGGCTAGCAGAGGGGTCTCCAACCTTTTATTTAATAAGAGCAACTGAAGTTCAATGAAAATCATCTGTGCTACTAATTTTGTTAGTTCTGTAGTGTTGTAGTGGTGACCACGTCAGACAAAATAATATTAGTGGCCACCCTATGCAAGATTAGCACCAATGACCACCTCAGTGGATCAGGCAGTGTTGCCACCAGCAACGTAAAAAAACGATTTGTCAACTTGGATTGCCTTTACCTGGGTAATACAGAGCAGTCACAGCTGCAACACCTCAGGCACCGTGGTAATAATATTAGTAGTAAGTCTCCCCAACACCAAATGATTTATCACTCAAATATCAGTTTTAAGTGTATTTTGGAAATTCAATAATTTTTTCTTTAAACATCATCTTAAGAGTTCTAAAAATACACAAATTTTGGCCTGAATACACACTTTTCAATTTTGATATAAATATATTAACTCAGAGAAGCAAAAGCTTATAATTTAGTAATGGCTGAGCTGCACACAGGAGAGTTACTTACAGGTAGCTGAAGAGCTACCATTAGCTCACGAGCTACTTGTTGGAGAAGCTGCTGCTAGCCTAAGACTCCAATATGTTTCCTTAGCTCTCCAGGAGGTTCTCAGAGATGCAAGAATTAGACAGCAGGACAGACGAGAGATAAAGAACACGTGTTTCCAGACAAAGGTGAATAAAAAAATAGCTAAAATGTATTCATTATAAAAATCGAAAGGTTAAAAATTGGTGTGAGTAGTGTACTGATGGGGTTTTACAGTAGAGGATTACAACAGAAGCCCATTTAAGTCCATGGCCATTAAAAATAACTGCGTCTGAGGGTGCATATACTAGCATATTGAGGGATCTGACACTCTGGAGCTCTCCACATGTTATTGTTACACAGAATAATTAGGACTATGCTTGGCATAATGATGTCGCTCTTGACATACCATGGGCGCATTTGACATAATTAGCTTTCCCTAGCTTAATGGTACCCCTGGAATATTGATGCCCAAACCGCTGCTATTAGGGTCATTCTTGACATAATTTTTAGGCTCTCCCTTCCTTAATAATTAATACTTTTATTTGCGACAGTCTCTGGCATAATGATGACATTGGCCGAATCTTTCTCATCCTTGATGTACTGTGGCCATCCTTGACATCTGCCGATATACTGTAAGTAATGGTAGCCATTGCTTAATGGTAACCATCCTCGACATACGGGGTATGTTCTTGAAATAAGTATGGCTCTCTCTGGCATGTTTGTACAGGCCTAATTGTGGACATCACTGACATATTGCGGGCATCCTTGACCTAATGCTGGCTATCTCCAACATAACAGGGACCCAGACCAATTTGTGCCTATCTTTAAAATGCTGTAGCTTTTTTGACATAATTGTCGCTATACATGGTATAATGGGGAACCGGATGTGATAGCCCTAGCCTTGAAATAATGTGATGATTCTAGATCATTCTGGCTATCTCTGGAATAATCATGGTGGATGATGTGAGATGCTGTATTTATTTGATGTGAGATGCTGTATCTAACTTCAACGGGTCTGGGTGTGTGAACACTGTAATTATTTTAATAACTATCTCTTTATTTATTGGCTCGAGATGTGTCCGGGGTTATGTCTATTGATTTCACCACAATGATTTGGTAAGATTTAAATTAATCGTGCAAATACATAAAAGAACTTGAAGGGAAAAAAAATCATGGTTGAACTTGCCATATGATGGCCATCGTGTAATTTGATGATAGGTGGTGATGATAATGATAAATAGGGTTAAAGGCTGAATCATATTTACGTGGTGTAGTTTGTAACAATGGAATCCTTGCGGCTCCTGATGAACTCCGTAAAACAGTGATGTAAGTATTAGAGCGTAGTGAAGTGAATGCAGGTGTAGAATGTTAGGTTCGCAGTTACACGCAGAAGAATAAAAACGTGTTATACTAAGCTTTGTGTGTGGCATAGTCATTGGCAAGTACCCGGGCTGGGGAGGCCGCCACAACTGACGACGAGATAGGGGATAAGTAACCCGAAGATCGACAGTGCTCTCCTAGAGAGTTTGCTGTGGTCCAGAAAACTGCTTGTACGTGTCTCGTGTGCCTCCGTCGAAGGGCGTAATCGACGTTTGGCATATGTGAAGTCAAAGTGCAGACCCTGTCCGTGTAAAGCATTGGAAGATAATGAAAGGCTTCACTGAGCAGTATACACATCGTTGGCCGAGAACCTGCTGGGAAGGCCGCAAAAAGAGATACTACACTACTACGCAACATAAAGCCATACATCATATTGAGTGATAACTCCAACCAGGTGTAAGGCAGCACAAAGATGATTACAATCAATGAAATTCAAATCAAAGAATGGTCATCTGCTTACCAGAACTGAGCAAAGAGAGTCATTCTACTTCTGCACTGGGGGAAGTGGAGCTATCCATACCCGTAGCGGCACACCACCAATGCTGGCGGGTGGCGGTTCAGGACAACTCCAAAGGTCTCCTCAAAGCAAAGGGTTCCCATGGAGACCAAGAGGAAGTTCATGGTTCCACGGACTGTCCAAGATGACCCAGAGGCCAGCACAGTACAGGACCTTAGAGATGGTATGGATGAAGCAGGTCCTAGCGAACAGCAGATGGTGTCGGAGAGAACTCCACCCTCAGTGTCAGCCAATCTTGCAAATGGTTACAATGCAGCCGCCTTCTTGAAACCACCACCGCCATTCGATACTGACAAAGAGCTGAATATTGGTGACAGATGGACTGCCTGGATAGAGACATTTGATGATTTCATTGATTCTATAGAAGAAGCAGATAACAAGAAGATTATCAAGTACTTTAAGAATCTTGCTGATGGAGGTGTAAAAAAAAGTCACAAAGGAAATGCTGCGAACTGATGACATTACATACAGTCAAATCAAAGCATCTTTGAATCTCAAATTCAATCCAATGCAGATTACGAAAGGTACATCTTCAGTCCAGGATGACAGAAAGCTGGTGAGACCATTGAAGAATTTGTGGAGAGACTGGATACGCTCAAACACTGTAAGTTCAATGAATTTAATGATGAGGAAGCTATACGTCTCAGAATGAATGACAGATGCTTGTCACACTTGTTCAGACGACGAATGCTAAAGAGAAACTCTTATTCTGGAGTGAGTTCTCATGGCTGCCAGAGCTGAAGAGCGTGCTGATTGAAAAGCTGTTTACATGGAGGCCAGAGGTACCCAGAGTGAGCCAGTCATGAATGTGAAAAGTAAGCCAAAGCCCAAGGCAGAGGGACACAGAGTGTTTTCTCCACAGAAAGAAATTGTGCTTCAGGTGTTACATTTTTGTTTCCACATGAAGGCAAATGTGCTGCCATTAGGCAAATCTGCAAAGGCTGTGGAAAAGAGAACCATTCTGTAACGGTTTGCAAGATAAAAGAAAAAGTAAGCGCATCACAGCGCAAAGATAAAGTGGCTGCCCGAACGTTCCAGAAGTGACGTTCGACGCACGCCCATAAGGCCAAGCGACCACATCAGCTAAGGCAAATAGACACCAAACGAAGTCGATCAACATCTAAATCTTTGTCAAACAGTTCTTCAGTATCAACGTCATGTGAAAGGGAAGAAGATGGTTGTGCCATGTCGATGTTTACCTCAGAGAAACGTGCGCATGTTGGACTGGCCACCTGTGAGGAAAAGTACCGGTTCAAGAAAAGTCGACACGACAAAGCATCAAAGTGATTCAAACATTGTCCGAAAATCACACTAAAAGTCATCGGTTGTTCAATACCTTTCATTATTGGTAGTGGTGCGTTGTAGGAAGCTGGCTCTGTATAAACTATACCAAAGTAAGGTATAGTGTGTATAGAGTCCACGAAGTCCCCAGAGTTATAGTAGTGGCTAAATTAGGTAAGTACTAACAGCTCTCTTTGTGGTAGTGTGGACGAGCAGTTAGGCTTATGCAGAGGGTGTGTTAAGCATTTATTGTATTCACTCCATCATGACTGATGGACACACTCAGAGATTGAATCCAGACCAATTGGGTAAGTATAAAAAAGGTATACTTGTATTTCATATCTAGAACCGAGGAGTACTTGGTACAGGTAGGTAAAAATATACTTGGAATGCAGGATTTCAAAATGAAATTCAGTTATGATTGAATTTTGCAATAGTTTCAGGTTGGTAATGATTGAGAAAGCAGTTTGCATTATACAATAATTACTTTTAGAATACTTTTTAGTTACTTTTGGATTACTTTGAGTATTGGGAGTGGTATGTCTAGATACCACAGCTAAGGTTCTTAGAATACACTGTAAGTAAGACTTTTTAAACTTTGCAGTTTAGTTTCTCTTTCCTCCATAAAAAGAATAGTTCAACACAAAACATTTTAGGCCTAAAATCTCATAACATGGGTTCCTATGGGAGAAAAATTGTTAGCGGTTTCTCAGGTAAGTACACGACTTACAAGTGGGAGTTTTGGGGGTTAGGACCAAGGTTCTCTTTGGTCTACATGGGCACTCGCGTTGCACCACCAGTGGCACTGGGGCGGCCGGGTGCAGAGTGCAGGGGCCCAATGTTAGCCAATGGGGCCTTCAGTTAGGAACTGCTGATGAGCAGGCCACTTGGGTGTGGGAGCAAATCTCCTGGGGTTAAGGTCAGCACTGCAGGGGTCAACGACCAGCACAAGAGTTGCACCTCCAGCGGCACTGGGGTAGCCCGCAGCAGGGTGCCAAAAAGACGTTGTAGATCCAGTGCTTTTCAATGGAGACCTTTGGTTCGGAGAAGTTGTTGCAGGCTCGGACAGGGAGGCTTTCTGAAGGACAGCACCGGCTGGAGAGGTAAGTTGGGATCTTGGGGGAAGCCTGGACACCGTCGGTTGGGCCACCCAAGGCCGTGGGGCGTCGGGTGTCTTCTGGCAGCGGGTTTTTCTTACCAGCTTCGGTCGCGGTCGGAGGGGACTCTTCATGTTGAGACTGCAGGCTTCGTCTTGAAGCCTGAGGGAGGTCAGAGATCCTTTCTGGGTCAGCACAGCTCTTCGGTCCTTCTTCTTTCTTCCTCGAATCTGAGAAGGCAAGGTTCAGGGTTGCCCCTAAATACTAGATTTAGGGGCGTTTAAGGGGGTGTGCAGGTCGGGACCAATGAGTCCCTTCCTTGGGGTGGGTACACCCCCTATTATGCCATCCTCCAGTGGGAGGGGAGCATGAGCCTCTTCCTGATTGGTTGGGTCCCCTCATCTTCAAGATGGAGGGGACTGAGATGTGGGCTTTACCTCGCCTCCCCCACCTGAGGGGTGGGGTTGGCAAATGTGGGCACACCTTTCCTGCTAGCTTGGTTTTACTGCTGATTCTCCCATCCAAACGTGGGGGCAGAACCGGTGGGAGCCAGATGCTGGGAACAGCAAAAGGCAGGGACAGCTCTCAAAGGCGGCAGATGCACGTCGAAGTTTGTCCCAAAGTGAACGTACTTATTCAAAATCTGAGAAACAAAGCTTAGCAGTGGTGTGGGCTTGTGAACATTTCCATGTATTCTTCTATGGGAAGCCCTTCACGCTTGTGACAGATCATCAAGCATTGTTGACTATCTTTGGCAATCAAAAGGTAAATATGCCTTCTCACATGGAACGTTGGGGTCTGCAATTGCAAGAATACAACTACACCATAGTGCATTGTCAAGGGAAAGATCCTAACCCTGCCAACTACTTCTCACTAGTGCCTCTAAAGTGCCCCGGCACCCATTCTAAGACGTCTGAAGCCTACATAAATTTCATTGTGACAACAGATATTTGAAGTGGCCTATGAAGGACATCATGGAATTGTTGCCACTAAACGAGCTCTTCGAGACAGAGTCTGGTTTCCACATCTCGACGAGAGAGTTGAAAGAGAATTGAAGGCCTGTCATCCATGCAACTGCTTGTCATCGAAAACCACTCAATACATCTTAAACACGTCAGAGTTGCCAACTCATGCATGGGAAAGAATTGCCAATTACTTCTTCTGTCCTCTTGACAACAGACATCACCTGATGGCGATCATTGATGAATGCTCCAGTTTTCCATTGATATAAAATCTCTCAACTATCATCGAGAGATTAGACAGCATCTTTGCGATATGGGGTGTTCCTGCGATCTTAAAATCTGACAATGGCCCACGTTTCAACACTCAAGAATTCAGAGACTTTCTGAGTCATCCTAATGTAAAGCATCAGAAGAGCACACGTCTTTGGCACAGGACAATGGCCTTGCCGAACGTTTCATGAGTACTCTCAAGAAACCTATCCAGCGTGCTGTACTAGAAAAGCTCGACCTTAAAACTGCCTTAAATTCGACTCTTCAAGCTTACCATTCGAACCCCTTACTTGACCACAGGTAAAATTCCTGCAACCTTAATGTTCAGGAGAGTCAAGATGACCAAGTTACCTCAATGGACCAACAGAAGATCAAATACTGAGGAAGAGACCTGCATGAAAGGCTTGGATAGTAAGAGGAAAATTAAGGCCTAAGTTGACAAGCATTGACATACAACAGGTGTTGCGTTCATTAGAGGAGATCAAGTGCTTGTTCGTCAGAATAGAAAATGAAAGTCTGATGCTCCTATCGATGCTGAACCATTTCATGTTGTCACCAGCAAAGGACACATGGTGACTGCCAAATGTCTTGGAAAGGCCATTGCACAAGATTCCTCGCATTTTCAACATGAGGCTCATAGTTCGTCAAGCACTGATGTCAATGTAGAGACTAGGTCTGAAAGGACACTTGAAGACCCACCGACCACTGTTGTTTCTACATCCCCAACGCCAGTCATGGACACTTCTACTGCCTGTCCCCAGTTTCCAAAGACACGGTTAGGACGTGTGATCAAAGCGCCATGAAGGCTCATTGAAGAGCTATGATTGTGTATATAGCTGTAAAAAAATATTTGTTTTATTTAACAGAGGTGGGGATGAAGTATCGTGTGAGTCTGTAACGACGGAACCCTTGTGCCACCTGATGGACTCCGTAGAGCAGTGACATAAGCATTAGAGTGTAGTGAAGTGAATGCAGATTAAGAATGTTGGGTTTGTGGTTGCACTCAGAAGAATAAAGACGTGCTATACTAAGCACCATGTTTGGCATAGTCATTGGCAGGTACCCGGGCTGGGGAGGACGCTACATGTGGTAGTAACTGTTGACTGTTAAAAGTAGTTGAAGAAAGTCGCTGATCATTTAAAGCGCATGTGATGCAACCGAACATCCTATAGAGCAGCATTTGCCTTGAAAAAGTTCACAGGCATATGTTTCAGACAAGGGAGGGTAAAGGTTATGAGTACTGGTTTCTCAATGGTTAAATGTCTGCTCTAAGGTCTGGTAAACTGTAAAGAGTTTGAAGGTTCAATGAATATAGTGAAATATGTGTTTTCATTTCTATTGATGGACAATTATATTTTATTGGTAACACGTTTGACAATATTATCTTTTAAGTATATTATGCATCAAATGTAAAAACAACTTTTGTCTTTCTCTCTACCCTCCCTCGTATTCTGTAAATTATGTAAGTGTCAGTGTACACTCACATAACGCATCACATAGACTACAGTTTTGTCTGAATGTCATAGTTATGTTTTGATCCAGCTTAGTAAAGAGTCCCTCATGTATTCATGGTTAAGTTTCTAGGCTATCACTCGAAAGATTAAAGATTAAAGTTTTGAGCTATAGTGGCTCAATGGTCATCTATCCAGTCATTTGCAAGGAATGCAATGGTCAATGAACATACAGGAATATTTTTTTCATGTTTATTGCTGGACATATATATTTTCTTGGCAATATCCCTAAAAATACAATGCCCCAAAGGTCAAAAACAGTTTTATTCCTCTTTCCTCTCTCTCGGTCCTGTTCTGTAAATCTGTAAATGATGTAGCTGTCAGTGTCCACTCACCAGATGGCCATGAATTATACCCAAAAACAATACAATAAAAGGAGTTTTGTTGATTGGCACTCAAGAACATGGTGTTTTATTTTAGTTACAAAGAAATTCATTCTGGACAAAAGAACTCCGGTTTCTATTATAATAGCGCAAGTGAAACTACATAGCCAGACTTTCTTACGGCTTGTATTACCAATATCTCTATTGACGATCTTTAATCAAATTGTCATGAAAATGCAGTTTTTTCATTTCCCACAAGGGAAACATAAGGTTTAACCGGCAAACCATTAAAAGGTTGGAATATTCCCTTAGTATCTCTTCAGAACATTTTCACCTGTAGCAAATGTACACCATTCAGTTGTTTGGAGAGACCGTCCTGGAGGGAGGCAAGCTTGCTTGATTCATTCATCCTATACAATTAGGGGCAGGCGGTTATGTCCCACACCTCTTCGAAAGTTCATCTCAAAATGTGATTTATATTGTTTAAATGCTGTCAAGTTGTACTGAAATGTGCAATGTTTTTATTTCTCTGGTGCCAATGTCTATAACGTATATCTAGAAGATAATGTAACTATGAAAAATAATGCAAGCTGTAATACACAGGTTATAAACACCAGAAACTTGGAAGCTTCGCCGTGACATGCAGAATAAAACAAATAAATTATTTCTGGCTAGATTGTAATAAAAATCTTACAAAAATAGGATTTCTATTAAACATTTCTGTTTAAAAGCACAGGAGGAAACAACAAATAAAAATATAAATATAATATAAATAGTTAGCAATGTGCTTGTTCATTAAGCATTTTTGATTTTAAAAAATATGCTTTACGTACCTCCTGATGGCTGCCGTGTTTTGCGGGGGGACCGTGGTTGCCTCTGGTATGGGTCATTTGAGCCATATAATTCAATTGTGCCAAGGTTCAGGAGGACTGTCTTCTGTATGTAGTCAACCATTGCAATCCCGTTACAATTGCCAAAAACTACTCTAAAGGCAGAGAAAAAATAAAACGCTTGTACATCTCAACTTGCCCATATTAATTAACAATGCCGCCCTAAACTCAACAGTTGCAATTTTAATGTTAAATGAATAACTGATTATAGTAAAATACACACATGAACAGAATAAAACACCCCTTATAAAGTAGAATTAATATCCCAACATAGAGAAACAGAATTACTGAAAAAGAAATTATATGAGATACAGAATCATAACGAGGAACACTTGACCATGCTGTTGACACCACAAATAGACATTATCACCAGTTGCAGTCACTGCTTTTGATGTGTCACTCAATTCTCATATGAGAAAAGGGCCAAGAGAGAAAATTAGCAAAGTATACAAATACTGCAGTCACTGAAGGTGTGACTCTTCCATGTGCCCTTAGTTGCACCACTTATTTAGCCTGTGTGCTTAAGCTCTTTTGCAAAATCCAACCAACAGAAAGATATTTTAAATGTGTAGGCATTGTAGGATTAGAAGGGCAACTGTTTTGAATAGAGGTCAGGGACCAGAGCTAGACTCATTCACGCACTCTCACTGCACAGCCACTTTTGGAGATTTACCAATTATGAGAAGTGTGAGTGGAGTTCCTATGTTTGTCTTGGAACATGCCCCATCCCTGCACTGTCGATGTTCTCACAAAGTTTCTCCTTTTTTTACTCCATTGAGCAAGTTCGAAAGCTCCTGTTCTTCATGTAGTGTATTGCATGGTGGTAAGACAATCCTATGAGTTTTACAAACAAGAAAAGTTGCTGTAATATTGGATCCGAAAAGTTGTCTGAACTTTATCAGGGTGGATTGGTGGGTCTCTGTTTCCCATGCTCTTTCTGTCTATTAGTTTGTGAGGGTGATCCCGATTTGTTCCCTTGTGCTCTTCCGTGTGTTTACTATCAATACAGAAAGAGCTAGTCTTTGAATTTATCGAGTGATGGCTCTTATTAGGTTTAACCTATGAACGCCATCCTACTGCTTCAAAGGGTGAGGAGGAAAAGGAGAAAATGAAGGCTAAAAATGATCTCACTTGCAAGAAACTTCGTAGCAACCTTAGGCACAAACAGAGGATTTACCCTCAAAGTAACAATGTGCTTAAGTTTGAAGGAGAGAAAAGCATCTGCAGCTCACTATCCTCATAGCAGACATGATGGCCAGAAAATAAGAAAACATCTTCTAAGAATTTCAGCAAACAAAAAAGTGTTAAAAAGGTGGGCCCATTAAAAACATATCAGTCCCACATTGGTAATGCACATGGAGTTTGAGTAAACGTCTTCATTAAAGAATCAACAAATACGGTTTAAATGAAAAACCTTGATCCAGCAAATTAAAGCAGGCAGATATTGCAGCTAAATGACCTATCAATACTATAACCCTCTGTGCTAAGGAAACAGAACATCCTAAGGACATGCACAATGAATGCTGCTAAAGAATCAACAGACCTAAAATGAATACCAATTTGCAAATATAGGACACCTGCCGAATAAGCTGCCCTAGTGAAAGGACGTTGAGTGGCAAATAAAATGTCTATCATGTTCTCAGTAAACAGACAGAGCTAACATTTCAAGTTCCAGCCTCTCAAACTCAGAGTCTTCAAGTTGGGGTTACATAACTTGCCCTTCCACTGAGGCACAAAGCCATCCCTCAACAGAAGCTGTAAAGATGGCACCTTCATGGCCTTCTTATTATATCTGGCGCAATTAAAAGAACGTCATCCTT
Organism: Calotriton arnoldi; assembly: GCA_963921515.1. NCBI lineage: Eukaryota > Metazoa > Chordata > Amphibia > Caudata > Salamandridae > Calotriton > Calotriton arnoldi. The sequence goes on along the minus strand of CAWUFW010000426.1, from coordinate 1,081,038 downwards.
GTAAAAGTGATTCAAGCGCAGACCTTACAGAATCAGAGGACATGGAGGAAGAGGATAACGAAGATTTGTTGTCCAGGGCAACATCAGATTAACTCCTAATGACCTTCTCATGAGATGATATAATAAGTTGCATTTCCTGTTCTGGCTTGTGGCAAACAGATCTATTCACAGTGGGCATCAACGATGATACTGCACTCATGCTGTTCAGCAGAATCTGCACATGTACTCGGTGCATCTGTATAAAGAATGCTCTCAGAGTCAACTTGATAACTCTCAGCTCCAGAACACCTGTTTGAAACCCTGATTGTGTCTGGGAATCAATGACAATTTATCGACTAACTGCCCGATGAGTTACCCAAAGAAGAAGCGAGATGTGATCACTGTTATGTTATGAGGGAGCGAAGTGAAGAGAAAACATACTGAAGTGTTGGACTGAACATTCAAAATCAAAGACTCAAGCACCTGAGCAGAATTTTAAAGGATCTCCTTCAGACTACCATAATGCTGACTGGATGATCTCTTCAGTCACTATTGTAATGGTCACATCCATAGACACATCAAAAGGATCACAAATAAGCATCATTCCACCCGTCCTAACAGACATAAAATGACCTAACTGGCTGCCAGGGAGCATGGGCAATATCCAACATGATCTGGGATGTAAGAACCAACCTGCTTTGAGAGGCAAATGCTCTGAGAAGGTTAATTTCCAAAATTGCTCAGACGAACTGGATGCACTGACAAGAGACAATATGCATATTGTTTACACTGAGAGAAAAATGCAGCTAGTGTAAATGTATGACTGTGTGGGAAAAGCTGTAGAGGAGAGACCGTTTCTAAGGAAAACTCAACAACCACTTTTGTGGACAAAGATACAGAAAATGGCCATTACGATGTAGATAAGCCACAACCACGGCCATTACTTTCAGAAAAAAATACAGGTGTCAAAGCCGCACATAAAGGGAGCACCTTCAATTACAAATGCATATTCCCCATAGTGAACCGAGATATTTCACCTGAGGCGCCACAATCAGGGTGTAAAAATATGCATGCTGGAGATTCAGAAACACGAGCCAACCATGATCCTGAAGACACTGCAGAACCTGTTGCAAAGTCCCTGCCTGATCTATGTCAAACTTCAGACAAAGACATAGATCTTCTGAGAGTACTGGCTGTCCCCAACTCTCTGGTGGTCTTGTCCACTCAAATACTTCACAAGAGAAAGAACAGGAAAGCAGGAAAGGGAGAGATAATAGACAGGTGCACTTGTTGACACAAGCCAGTGTTGGCAAAACCCCAGGTGCCGTATTATCTCCTTGGGGATTAGCCCTCTTACTCGTTCTTAGATGGTGTATGGCACAAAGTCTAAATGGTTAAGAGAAAGAGTTAGAGGTCAGTGAGAAGGTGCTATTTAAGTATGTTTGGTAGTGTGAGACCTTAAACCCAATGAAGCACCTAAACTTATCCAAATTCCAGGCAGACAGTGCAATCATAAGAACAGGCATGGATCATAATACTGCTGTTGCTCCCCTGAATGCCCAGACATTAGAGACCAAGGATCAGTAGCTGATAGACGGTGTTCTAACAACATGGAGACAAGCAAAGAAAGTAAAAGGAGGTAATCTAGGTTATGACCACATGAGAAAATCAGAATAAGGTAAAAGTAAAAAAGGTAAGGGGCACAGGATCAGGTAGAGTAACTAAATGAAACAGAGAGCCACTAGAACTATAAATACTTGCCAAGCAAATAGACTTGTGCGTTGTGCTGTTGAATAGGCGTTCCTACTACTGACCTAGAAGTGTACTGCAGTTTGGAACTACCCACATGGCTGTGGTTAATGGTCTATCGTTCTCAGTCTCCACTGCACAGTCTTTCAAGGATTCTATTCTCTTCCCTGTTGGAGCCTGGTGATTCAGAAATAAACATGAGGGGCAATACACATAGGACCTGATTTAGAGTTTAGCAGATGGGATAATGTTAGACCTGGTATCCTTGGCGTGGTTTCCCCCTAACCTTTTGCCTTCAGACCTCCTATTCTTTCTGATTTCGTTTTTGCTGGCCTCAGGACTCTGCACACTTTACCACTGCTAAGCAGTTCTAATGTGCTTGTGTTCCTTCCCTAAAACATGTTAACATTGGCTCATACCAAATTGGTACCTTTAATTTACTTGTAAGTCCCTAGTAAAGTGCCACTACCTGTGCCAGGGCTTGTATATTAAAGGCTATTAGTGGGCCTGCAGCACTGATTGTGCCACCTGCTTAAGTAGCACTCTATGCATGTCTCAGGCCTGCCATTGCAGAGCCTGTATGTACAGTTTTAAACTGCCCTTTCGACCTGTCAAAGTAAACACTTTGACAAGCCCAAATCTTCCTTTTTAACACATATTAAACACCTATTGGGTAGGCCCTGTACAGCACAGAGGGCAGGGTGCACTGTATTTAAAAGTTGGACATATACTTTTAAGTTTTACATGTCCTGGTAGTGAAAAACTCTTAAATTTGTTATTCACTATTGCAAATCCTGCATCTTCCATAGGATAACATTAGAATTTCCTCATTTCATTTTATAAGTGCAATTTCCAAATGGGAACAGGTAACCCCTATATTGTTTGGTATCTCTGGAATCGCAATTTAAAATCCTAATTTCTGGTGAAGTCAGATTTTAACTTGCAATTCTGAAAATGGCACTTTTAGAAAGTTAAAGTAACAAATGATGGACGGAATGCTGAACAACGCAAACATTCACCCCCTAGTCACAAGGATCTGAGTTTAATCCATCGTTCTTTTGCTCACCAGGCCACCACAGTTTGGACCGAGCCATATGCAAATCAGTCTTGACCCTGTTCCTCATTGGAACAGTCCAGCCCGAACTGGCAAGCTAGGTCCTCCCTGGACCGGAAACAAGCATCCTGGGACCGGTTTCAAGGCATTTTCTTGCCTTAGCCATTTGGTGCCTGCTGCCTGTCTTTGGGTCACCCGAATGGGTGTGGGTGACAGCTGGGCTTTGTGCATTCCCCCTAGACAGCCACACCCAATGGGGAGCTTAGGTGTGACTGGATGGGCTATCACTGGCAGGATGGGAGGGAGGAGCTGGGCACAGCCCACTTACACTTCAATAGGATGTGACCTGTCCCCACAAAAAGGCCCGCATACCCCCTGTACTTAGTCTGGAGCCAGGGCCATGAATGCAGGGCACCTGTGCACTTCAAAGGCAAGCCTCTGAAAGCTTCGCCCCATTTCAAAGGCACAGCTGTGTGTAAATAGTAGACCTCAGACACCACCACTTCAGTTCACTTCTGGACCTGTGGATACTCTGCCAGAAAGGAGGACTGCTGTGTGGCTACAAGGACTGCCACTCTGCTGGACTGCTGCTCTGCTGTGCTGACTTCCTGCCCTCTTGCCTGGGTGAGAAGGACTGGACCTCCATCTCTTGAACCCATAACCAAGAGTGACTCCATGGGCTAGTTGGCTGGCCTCCTGACCTGAAGCCTCAGGGACTTAACAGGCTTGCACCAGCCTTGCATCTGCACCTGGACTCTGCCATCTCTAATTCTACCCTGCTAAGTGGTGCCACCCCATTCCTAGACCCCTGAAGTGGGCTTAAGGGGCTCTGTCAACCTTTTTGGATCCAGCAGAACCGCTGTATTGCCCCGACAGTGCGACGCATCAACGACACACACCCTCGCAATCCTCGTCAATGGCAGCCTCGATGACATCGCTGGACTCTGCATTGCAGCTCTTCAGTACAGACGCTCCGCCCAGACTGCGCGCAGCATCCTCGACGCCGAACTTCACAACGCAAGCCCTTTTGACTTAATTCTTGATGGAGACCCAGGCCCTCACATCGAAACCTCGTCACATCTCGAAACTGAAGCATCGCTTCGGCTGTGCGACGCATCTTCAACACGGATCCTCGCAACACTCCACAAACAAGGATTTAAGGTATTTTGTTCAGTGGGTCTAACGGGGCCCGGCCCATGCTCCATCACACTGGGCCTGAACTTGTGACTTTATCCTGGTCCGGTGCGAAACAGATATCCACAGTTGGAGCTTTGTGCTTTTTGCTGCTATTTTTACCTAAATCTTTCAAATTGAATATCTCCGGTTCTACTGATTGATCCTCTAGTAACAGGGTAATTTCCGTATTGCTGAGTGACTGTTCGTGTTGCACCTGCGTTGTCCGAACAGGAAGCGGAAGTAGAGCCACTACTTTCGACACTCATCCGACTGAGCGAGGAGCGGAGTGCATGAGGGAGCAAGGACCGGCCCGTAGCCTCATGGCCGCAGCCTGCTGCCCAGAGCCTACAGCCCACTGCGGGTTGAGACGGACTGAGGTACTGGCTTACTGCTCTGGCCCGGCTCTCTCACTGTATTCCCCTTCGCGCTCGCCCACCGTCCAAGCCTCCTAAGTGGCAGGCATGAGGGATGCCGCGGAGGCAATCGGAACGCTTGGCGCTCTGTTTCAGCCTCACAAGCCTCTCAAGCCACAAGCAGCGGGGCTGGGGACCTAAGCTGCAAATGGTGAGAGGCGCCGCACATTGAAGTGGAAAAGCATTGGGCCTCGTATCGGGCCCTGCAACAGGCTGCAGAGTGGTGGTAAGTGAGCAATAAGTGAGTAGTCTATGGGTTTTACTGCAAGGGTGGAAGGTGGGACTGGCAGCTGGGCAGCGGGTTTGGCAGACCTAGTCCCAGGGGCGCAGAAGCGGCCCGACTAGGATTGGGTGCAGCTTGTGACCTGGGTGCACACCCTTCCTGCATTGTGTCAGCCCAGGCCTTTCATCTACTGTGCTTATAACCCTTCTCGCCGCACCTTAAGCACACAACCTTCGTCAAGCTGGCATCTGCCTTTTCCTGTTGACACCTGCTGCATTTGCCACTTCTGCTGCACCACCTCCCTGAAAGCAGCCAGCTGTTATCTATCAGCCATTTGCCAGTGTTTAGCCCTCGCTCCATGAAAGTTTCTATTCTACATTACACCTGCATGCTCGTGCACCCCCTCTCATTGCAACAAGTTAACCACTCTGCGGGAGGGGTGAGGTGGCGCTAAGACTGACTGAGTGAGCCACACATCATGTCGGAAGGTGGCCCCAGGGAAGGAAGCGCCCGGGTCCCCCAGCACCTTACCCACTAATCTACCACAACTGCACTTGCGGCACTACGTACTGGCCAGGCCCTAGGAGATAATAGTTATCAATAAAGTGTACCTACAGGGGAAGAATGGCCCTTGACTTCCGTGGCAATAGTATTAGAAAGAAGAAGAGAAAACCTTTCAAATGATTACGCTTCAGTTATGCGTTTAGTGCATTTATTTTCACACATCCCATTTCAAAATGCAAAAATGGATTTTAACAGTATAATACAATATTTATACTTTTCTAGAACCAAGGTGCCCCTAAAAGGTGACGGTGCAGTGAAAGTGAAAAATAGTGAACAAAAAGTGCTCTTGTGCTATATACAAAAATATATACATATGGCTGATAGGGACAGTAAGATGTTTGCAGCCAACACCCGTCGTATTATGAGTGTCAATTTTCACCATTAAATTAAACAAAAAAAGCGAGTCCACATTTGTTATTGTCATTGTTTCGACCCCTGAGCATTTCGTTATTTAGAGCAGGGTCATCATCAGGATGGAAAATCTCCAACCAAATGAGTCGTTAACCATGTCTCAGGAGGAACTTTCGAAGACTCTTGAATCAGACCTAAAATCAGACAACTCCACGGATCTGCAGATCCTCTCACCTCAGACTTTCTCCCAGTACATTAGCGATAAATCAAGCCACTCCCTTTCAGGGCAACTGGTAGGAGCCTAGGGGATGCTTTAGTACTTTGGAACTCTGAAATTGGAGGAAATACTGGCACTTACCCGCAAGATCCGCCCCAGGAAAATGCCTCTGCCACTGGTCTACATAGCTGCAAGAAAGGCCCTTACCCTTGTACCCTTACCCTTACCCTGGGGCTGTCCTCGGCTGGAACAAAGCATTACGTATGGGCAGTGTAATTGCTTCTCTTCTGAACACAGTGCAGTTGTCTGTGGAGGCAGTGCACTATCAATCAAACAAAATGGACATCCAGTTGTCACTGCTTAACATTCTGGCTGTTTTCGTAGCTGGTATCGACGAGAAGCTAGGGGATCTAATTTTGCTCATCAAACGGGCACATTCAAAAACCTTTGCGATACAAGCGTGCTGCACGTGTGCCCCAGTGTGGACAAATTGTCCTCTCTTCACTCCATGCTCAATGACTTACTTAGTGAACTTAAACAAGAGCCTAAGATTTTCAGGGGCTCACCTCTCTTGGAAGCAATTAACCAACGTTGAGTCACAAGGCTTGCTAGTTATTTCAGAAAGCTGCCTACCACAAACCGTCAGCATACCATCCAAGGGGAGTACTGTACCCTCACTCATCGGACCAAGTGCAACATACACTGAGAAGGGTGCCAAACCAGACAGCGCCCTGAAAGTTACAACAAATGAAAGACAAAAACAAACCCAAAGGAGGAAAGGTCGGAACAAAAAGAATGCTGCATCGAATAAATTGGGCATCTACCCCCCTGTAGACCAGTAACCAGACAAATAGAAGCGATCACTCTAGAACTGGCCATCCAACCGGCACTTGACAACCAATCCATCTCAGAGTTTAGCGCAGGGCTCAGCATTCACAATGCCATGGAGGAGCAATTTAGCCCCGCAATCGAGGTACCATTGATGACAGCAGGTACGAAGGGTGTACCGCCGGAGTCTGATAAAGCAACAATCTGCGCAGTAGGCCCTGCATCGCAACATCTTAGAGGCACCTCCGGCCCCCAAATCAATGATACATCTCCAGTCAGTGCCTCTTCGGAGAACCACACAGCAAAATACTGTTGGCAAAAAGTTGGCTTCAGCAGCAAGGGACACCATGCAAGAAGGTGGATCCAGGATGGAGTTGGCCGACGCCGGGTCACCTACCATTTGCCACACTGCACCAACGACTGGCATTTTCTAATCAAGTGAGTGGGGGCAAAATTTGTTGGACGTCCAAAAACCAGCAACTCAACATTCATGGGAAACCAAACAACCAAAACAGGCTTTGCCAGAACAGCAGTTAGACACAAACACATTAATCCTCATGCCAGAGTACTAATCCAGGGGAAACTGTGATGTTCTAAATAGGGGCAACATTTTATTGCTACTTTCATCCATCCTGAACTTGGCTGGCTTAAGGTCAACTGACATCGTCAATAGAGTTTATTTGCTTTGCTGACCCTTCCCCCACCCCCACAGCGAGTGAAGCCACCAAGGCCACTTGGAGAACATCTGCAATTGCCCAAAAAGTGCTGACAGAACACCCAACCTTTAAGAAACGGGAAATACACATTACCCCTCATTGCGAACCAGGCTACCACTTACCCCTGCTTTTACCTGATCAAAAAAGAGCAGCCACTAGACCACACAAACTCACTCGGTGCTCGAGGGGCCTTGAGGCATACACCAACAAAGAAGCCAGCACCCAACGATCGACAAGGCCTACACTCGATCTTAACAGGGTCATGCAATTCTGACATAAGGTGGAACTCCAGAACAATAAATTGCTTACCTGGCAGCCCATGACAAAATGAAGATAATGGCACACTTACCAAGAACAAACAAGGTCTCCTCTGTCTATGCTCATGGAATGTCATTGGCCTTACCAGCAAAATAACTGACCATGAATTCCTTCAGTGTGTAAAATCTTTTCACATCATCCTTATGCAGGAGACTTGTCTTGTCGAACCGCTCCATCTACAGGGGTTTATATGTTTTTTGTGCCAGCCATCAAGGGGGTAAAATATGGTCACTCACCCGGTGGCCTGGCAGTTTACGTCTCAACATCCTTCACAACCTCAGCAAGGGCCTCGCAACAGCAGGGGGAGCAGCTTCTAATGTACACAGGCGAAAAGGGAACCTCCAACGTCATCCTCTCAGGCGATCTGAACCTGCATCTCCTTGGCTCTTCGCCAGATGACTCTGTGCCAACACAATCTTCATACTGGGACATCCCGGCGCAAGGCGGAAACCCTTAAGGCAAAATGAACAAAACCGGTAGACTCCTATTGGACGATATAGACCATCTTAGTTTTAGGGTCCTCTATGGCAGGTTCGCTGAGGCTATCAAAGCGGCAGCTTCATTCCATTCTTCTTCCGCATGCTCGACCCTAGACTATACTTTCATCACTCTTTTGCTGTTCCATCGGGTTCACTCATTTCGCTTAGGGGTCAGAGACAGTGACCATTTACCTTTCTTGTCACTCTGCCCACACTCAGCTGCACAATGGAAGAAGCTGGGTCTGTCTTTACCATCTATTTTAAGGGAATCAAGTAATCTCGCCATTCTATAAAAGCAGAGACAAATCCTTGGTTAGAAATTATCGTCACGTGGCCCTCATCGACGAGGCCAAACACTTCACCAGGACACTGCTAGTTGAATTAACATCTTGGGGATCCGACAACGTCATAATCCCACTTAACCAGACAGGGTTCTCTAAAATGACAGGCATGACAACTAACATCTTGGCCATTTTGCTCCTTATGGATGCAGCAAAAGTTTCCAAGCTGCTCCTCCATCTTTGCTTTATCGACTTTAGTACATTGTAAGAAGGTCCCAATAGACAATTCATCAGCAACCAAAATTATGTTAGTTCAAAACAAATACTAGAAAAGACACATAATATATTCAGTACTCAGTGTTGTTTAATCACACTGAACATACTCCAGTTCGTAAAATTATTTCAAACAATGACAAAAAGTAGTGCCCCCAGGAGGGGAGAAAGAAAGAATGAATGGGTAATACGGTGAGTATTGTCATTGGAGTGAGGATAGAGGGATAAGTATAAAGGGTATAGTGCAAATCACACGTTTCATTACATATAGAACAAACGGCTCCTCATGAAGCCTCAAAATTCGAAAATGTTCTTCAAAAGATAAATAGTCATGATTGAAAAGCAGTATCACAGTGATTAATCGCTGTTGATCGAGCTGGCAAGTAATACAAATGTCGACGTTTCGACCCCTAGGATATTGTAGGCGGATTGTCCCTTACGTTGGGGTCTTCCTCAGGACAGTAGAGAAAGGGGGAGGGGGGTACCTAGGATTAAAACATGAGAGACGTCTTAGAACTGAATAACAAACGCTAATCTAAGTATTGGACCAGATTGGGCCTAAGCCTCAAAAATTACCATATAAATCCCTCCACTGGGAATCTTGTTGTGGGCGTGGGCGCGTAGGCTCCAAGTATGTACAGAGCAAAGGACAGTCACCTGCAATATTAAAGTGCAGAGTGAGGGAGGCCCACTCGTTATCGCGTTGGGCGGAAAGAAATGAGGAGAGAGTCAGGCGACTTACTTGGTTAGGTAACAGATATCATCAAGAGAAAAAGAAAGGGAGAAAAACAAAGTCGGATGTTCTGCTGGGTCATGAAATATCTCCGTTCTAAAACAAAAGATCAGAAAATACACTAATCCGGACTAAAATTACTAATACCACCACTAGATTAAAAAGGAAGCGTGCTCGGCGGTGAGAGGGAAAGCGGAGGTCGTTACCTGACGAAATCATCAAGTCGGGCAAAATCGCTCTGTGATTATCGAATCCTGTAAGAATGAACACAGAAAAGGCCAGCTTTAGAAACTACACTCCGGTAATAGGCAGAGCTTCTGGGAAAATGAGCATGTGAATCAGAGGCTTGCCGCTGTCTGTGTAAAACGTCTCCGTCCGACAGGTGGGAACCGGAGCACAGAGCGCCTGCTGATTAAATAGGGAAGCGCACGGACGTGACGGGCCCGGCGCAAACGCTCAATGCTGGTGAATCCAGACCGGTGCAGGATCAGCATGGAAGACAGACTGTGAGGGTAAAGTCGCCACTAAGTTGTGGATAACTAGGGACAGCATAATTTGGGACAAGGTGGGTTTGGTTCGTAAAACCCATTCATAGTTTACACATTGAGTAAATCAGAGTACATAGCTTGGTGGATATACATTATGAGGAGCGCAATTAACATTCCTAAAAAATATATATACATATCACAGTTTCAATCGTCGTTCGAATGTAAATGCCAAAATGCAGACAAAGAGAGGAACCATATGGAAGGCAGTTCTGTCATAATAGATGCCAAGAGTTAAATATTATGTTCCATAATGTGCTTCGTTACATCGCTGAACATTACATGGCACAAAGGCCAAAAGTGATTAGCATTTGGCCCGCAGAGCATACAACCACGTTAAAAGACAATTTATCACTAAGATTATACAACAGAATGAGGATAAACATGTAACATTCCATAATATGCCTCGTCACCTGGATGGAAAAATTGGCTAAAAACAAAAAGTTGGAACAGCCATTGTAGACAGGGTTACAGGCTCAATTACAATACAAGAGCCCCTTCAGCACATCGTCGGCATAGTGCCTGAACATATTACTGTGACATTAAGGAGCACCTCCATGTGTACATAAAAATACTGTAGCAATAATTCCAACATAATCTAGGTCATTCAAGTAAGAGACAGGCTAATTGCGCATGACTGACCTCGGATTCATTCAAACCATTCTCTATGGAATCAAGCAAAGACATCCATTTACATTCCCTTATATTTAATATTGTTCCAATGTCTCCACATCTAGGGCCAAGGGAGGTTTTCTCAAGTACTATCCATTGGAGTTCGTCTGGGCTATGGTCTGACGCCCTGAAATGTTCAACCAAGGGTGCTCCCTGTACACCACACCTTATTCGACTGCAATGTTGAAGAATGCGTGCTTTTATTTTCTGTTGAGTTTGTCCCACATAGATAAGGCCACAGGGACATACAATTCCATAAATCACATTGCTAGTGTTACAATTCGTGAAAGATTTCAAGTTGTTCACGTGGTGTTTATACAGAAACTGTTTGGTTTGCATAGTAGTTTGGCATGCCTTACACTGGCCACACTTGAAATGGCCAAGTGTTGGTGGTAAATTCCACAGGGATTGGATAGTGGGTACTTCAAGTGGTTCTAGGAAAGAACGCACAATATGGTCCTTAACACTCTTGGCTTTCTTGTACGAGTGCATCGGTGGGTTGTCTTGTTCTATGTCATCTGAAATCAATCCCCAGTGTCTATTGATCACCTTCTTAATTGCGTTGCTCTGGGTAGAGAAGGTGATGACGCATATCATCCTTTGCATGTGTCCATCTACTTTCTCTTTGGGTGTCAACAGGGTCTCACGGGGACTGTACCAAGCCCTTTTCTGTGCCCTTTTGATCAGCCTCCTCGGGTAGCCTCTTTCCAAGAGGCGATTACTTAGGTCATCAGATTGATCCATATAGTCATTCTTCTTAGAACAATTCCTGCGAATACGCAGGAATTGTCCGAAGGGTAGATTGTCCCCGAGTCCTCTTGGATGATAGCTGTTATATCTCAAAAGGGAAGCTTTTGGCCACGTGGATTGGGGTAAACTCTGCACGAAGGTGGCCCATTGGCACATCCCCCAGGCCCTGCTGGGCATTCTCATACTGCTTCACACGACACATGGGTTCAGGTCAAACTGGGCATAGGTACACACTTCTCCAGACGAATACCAACAAGCAAAGGGCTGAAGCAGGGGTGTGTTCTCACGCCCACATTATTTAACCTCTTTCTGGGCGACCCGACGCAGAGGCTTAATACCTGTAATTCCTACGCCCCAAAGTTAGGGGGCATGATACTCTCTAGCTTCCTGTATGCTGATGATGTAGTTCTCGTGAACCATACCCAGGTGGGGCTTCAACGCTTCCTAACATAATGCAAGAATATTCTGCAGAGAATGGTCTGAACATTAATCTTGACAAAACAAGGACAATGATGATCAATAACAACAAAAGGAGCACACCGGTCTGGCACTGGGCCAACTCACGGATTAAGACTGTAGCAGAATACAAATATCTAGGAATAATTATTGATAAAGATGGCCTATTTGTCCACCAGAAAGAGTCAATCAAAAGGAAGGGTCTGGCATTAGCAGGAACATTAAAAAATCTGAAATCGAAAATGACAGGGTCAACACTGTCCCCATTCCTTCGGGTGGAGCAAGCCAAGTTACTTCCAACCATAACATATGGCAGCAAACTTTTGAGAGGTAGGGACACTAAAATAATGGACAGCACAATGATAAAAGCATATAGGATCATTTTCAATCTCCCGAATTACACCTCACCGGAACAGTTCAGGTTGGAGTTCAGCCTGCAAAGACAGACCTTGACCAGGTGAGGGGCGTTCATAATCTGCTGGAACAAAACTAGAAAGACAGACCCCAACACCCTGAACTACTATCTATGGCAGGAGCTGCAGCACAGGGACACTTCAGCCGCCAGAACCTACCTTCAGGAATCTCTGTTAGTAACTGGGCTCACAGCTCTGGGAAACCTTCATCAGCCACACAGCTTTTAAAAAACTGGCATGGAAAACACTAAAACCTCTCTCGATAACTGACGATAAGGCTGTCTTCACAGGCAGAGCTCATGCCTGGATCACTAAACAACTACAGAACACTTGTTTCACAAAATATTTTGATATAGGGTACTCAAGAGCCATCAAAGAGAAATTTTTAAAATTACGCCTGAGACTGCTCCCCCCTGTATTGCATCTCCCCTCTTGGCAGCGGGAGCCCACATTCAATGCTTTTCTCTGCGGCTAGGGAATAGAAGATCTGTCGCATATACTGTCCTCCTGCAAAGAGCTATTTGGGGAAAGAAGACAGTTGCTTAAAATCCCCTTCAATCAAAGAGGAATCCATACGCGAAGGCAATCTGTGTTGGCTTGCTTCGCGCCCGGGGACCCGCAGCTGAGTTGCAGGCTGGTAAAGTATCTTGAACAGGTGAATAAGAGAATGCCAACACGGGCCTGCTTGACATCCAACTCCACTATCTCCACCAATGCTTAGGAAAGCTACCAGATGGACCTGCCAGCACTTTACAGAATAGTTTGCGCTATAGACCTTAATTCGGCCTGCCGTCTTGGTCCGAAGGAGGGACGAATAATCAAACTTGCACTTGCTTTTATGTACACTCTATTCATCTTTGGAACGTACCTTCCTTGATACACTAAATTCAAGGTGGCGGCCCAGAAAAACCTGATTCGTGTGTCACACCCTGCAAAATGGGACTGTTTCCACCTATGCATTCTGCATCTTTTAATGTCCCCCCTATACTGAGGCTCCCCAGATATGCTAAACTCAACGGGCGGTGGCTAATAACTATGAATAGTTTGTTCTGTTATATTGCAGTTTGAATAGGTGTAAGGAATCTGACCATAGGCATTATAGACTCCTCTAGGATCCACCCACTTTGCACTTTATCTTACTGTGCAAAGAGCAGTTGATACCAGATGTTTTCATGTTTCTCATTTACTATTGGGAATAGGCCTGTATCCGCCTTAGTGCATTCCATCGTATCCACTGGGAAATAGGCTCCTAGCCTTCAGGCACTATAGCACACCCACAGCATTGCTATGGGGGCACTGTGTCAACGGGATTATGGGTATTGACATACTTATAGGATCTATTGGGGGCAGGGCCGGCTAAAATTTGCAGGATCCCAGCCTGTACCTTCTTGATCTGCTTTGCATTCTAAATACATTTCAGGAGGTGACTCACTTCAAGTTGATTTGCTGCTATAAATATCCGGCAGAACGTATACATTGGTTGTGCATTGGAACTCCGTATCTTACGCCCTTTGTACTTCATTGATCTGATGTACAATGAACGGTTAGCATTTAACATTGCCATGTCCCTCTTCCCCCCACCAGGGAAGTACACTCATATCTGTTCACCCCGAACTTCTATGAACCTACAGCACTTTAGGCAGCCTTTGCTACTCCTGGGGTCGTGTGCCAATGGGGTCATGAGTGCAGAAACACTTATACGATCCTCCGGGAACAGAGGTTCACCCATTTTGTCGTTATTGTTTTTTATTTTTAATATATCACATGTGGTGACCGATTTTCAGCTTGTCTAGCTGCTACAATTCTTTTGATGGGTCTGGCGGTATTATCATTTCTTTTAATTGATGCACATTTTTTGGTTTTATTGCTTGTATTTCATTGCAATGGTTTTAAGTAACTGCAAATATATATACTTGAACTTCTACTGATTGGATTTTTGTTATTTTGGTCTTGTTTTATTTATTAAAGAAAGTTCTATATTTTTAAGTTGGTGTGGGATCCTTTTTGCTTGGTGCTTTCACTTTATTACTGTTTGAAATGTTGCACAAATACTTTACACATTGCCTCTAAGTTAAGCCTGACTGCTCAGTGACAAGCTACTAGAGAATTGAGCACTGGTTATTTAGGGTTGGCTTGGGCCTCACCCTGACAAGGATTGTGGGTGTGCTTAACCAGGGCCCACACCCCAGTCAACCAACAATCCTATTTCTCACAGATACTCGATAACAAATGTGATGGATATCCTGCCCAGCGTATTACAAGTACGTTACATCCTATGGCACTTGTAATACGGCAGACAGGATATCCGACAAGTTTGAGACACAGTATCTAATCGGCCAAACTTTAAATCAGGCCCATAGTACTTAACCATTTTCTCAGCACTCTTGGATTGATGTCCTGACAGTCTGAAGCTCCAAGGTCAGCGGAAGACCCCAATTCTTCTTGGGAATTATGAAATAAGAGTAAAACTCCTGAGCTTCAAGAATATTCTCTATGTCACCTTTCTTTTAGAAGCATACAATTTCCTCCATTAATATGTTTTGTGGGTGAGGAGGAGAGGTTTGAGGGGTAATGTGTGGAGATCTCTTCCAGAAGTGTGGAGAATAACGCTGATTCAAAATCTGATGGACTCATCTGTCCAAGGTCATCTCTGACCATTTGTGAAAGAAAGACGCCAGCTCTCCCACAAATGGAGAATTGTGGGAAGAAATCGGAGAGGACTCAAAAGGGTTTTAGATTGGTACAGGATAGAGAAAGAAAGTTGCTGCAGCTTAAAGACTATTTCTACCACTCGTACCCAAAAGGCTTGAAATTATTTCTTGTATTGCCGAGCACACTGATGACTGTAACCTTTAAATCATCTGTATTGCTGGTGGAACTTATGCCATGGAGGAGCTAAACATAGTGTGAGCAATAGCATAACTCTCCTTGAATTTCTCCAGAGAAGAGTAAGCCTTCTCCCCAAATGACCTCTGGCCTTCAAAAGACATATGCTTAAACTGATCTTGAACATCAATTTAGCAGCTTTTAGAGTACATTTTGTCTGCTTGACAAAGAGAGAGAAATCACAGAATACGTCTACAATGGCAATGCTGGTACAAAACTGGCATTAATGAAAGAATAAAAGGAATAGGCACCAAAGCTGCAACCAAGGAACGCATCCAAAGTCTAATCCAGGTTAAAATGGACACCAACTCCAATGTAAAGGCTCATAAGACACCATAGAGGCTCATGGGGGGCGACTGAAAACTGTCAACGGAGCCTTCTGGTAAGAACGCATCTAAGGAAAATGACCTAATGAGTGGGTTGCAGAGATTGAAATACTTCATGTGAAGATGAACAGAATGTCTCCTTGGCCCCCTTCTTACTCATGTGGTTGTAGTAGAAATTGTCTCTTATGTTTCTTATACCAACTTGCTCCTGGAACAAAAAGAGGTACTGAAGACCCTGGGACCTAGGAGATTTGGAATTCCTAAATGAAGCAACTAAAAGCTGTGTCTCGTTCCCCTTGATTGCCATAGAGTGCATAAAGGTCCATACGTTGCATGGCATAGGATTATGAAACTTATGAACACACCATAAAAACTCAGGATGTTGATCTGTAACCGACATCTAATTGCTGGAAGACGAGCAGGGCTTAAAGTCCAATGACTTTGAGGTTAGCATGACTCCTTACTAATAAAACATTTCATCCACAAAATGTCAAGAAATCAACCACAAAAAATCGTTGCATACAGATTTGCATTGGTACAGGTGCAGAATAAAAGGAGCTGATGTCACTGGTACTTGTATGCTTTACATATACTAAAGCATCATCTGTCATCCGTGAGCAGCTATGATAGCTGGGGTATTTCTCGAAGCACACTAGGAGTCTAAAGGGATTCACATATGAAAGCTGCAGGAGCCTCCACTGATTAGAAATATGAGGATAATTCTAAACAACACAGTGCAACAATCACATCTGTCTCAGTCTCTTCAGTGTTTCTTTAATTTCCTAGCTTGCAAGAGATGTTGGCAAAGACACAAGGCATGATGAGTTCAGATGAAATCTATTGTAAATCAGGCACGCTCACCCACTCCTCCATCTAAAGAAATACAGGGGCAGCCATTCGTGGACAAGCAAAGCCATGTCCCCAGTGAAGGAGGGGTCAAATGATAAAGCATGTCACCTCGGTGAGTGTGGGCCTTCGCCTTTTTTAGGGTAGCTAGGTTTGTTCCCCTCCTCCCTTCTTGAACTCATGGAAAGGTGATTATAATGCAGTGTTTTGTGTACTTTGTAACTAATCTAGATTAGAAGAGGCATGGAAGAAAAATATAGATCAACAACAGGATGTATGGTGCTGAAGGAGAATCATCAAGAATGCGCCACCAGTAGGAGCCAGGAAAGCGCAAACAGGCGAACTACACACTGGATGGTTAGGTGAAAACATCATAGCAGCACACATGTGGATTGTCCCCAGTAGAGCCGAAACACATTAAGATAGCTTAATAAAACAAAAGTATTGCAAAAGACATTTTTATCAAAGAAATGAAAAGCACTTTTTAAAATAATAAGCATTAAAACAATAATCTGCTACTGTGATAAAAGAGCACACTGCATTGATTATAAGAAGTCTTTAAGCATAGTAGACCTACTCATTAGCCCCACCTGATGTTCTACCTTTTTAATAGAGGAGATGGTGATATGTTCAACCTCAAACATAGATGTTTTTGAATTGAAGGCCATGTCAAGCTGGTTGTTTCCACGCCCTTCCTCCTTCAATTGACCTCTATTAAGGATTCAGAACGGGAATTCAATTTCAAAATAATTCCCATATTTTGTTTTCTGAAGCTAGTCACTTGCTAAGTGAGTTGTACATTCTCCTATTATTTTGGTTTAACCCCTTTTCAAGGTGCAGTTGAGCAGGATTCTGAGGCATTCAAACCTTTTACTGGGATCGATTTTGGAGTTTGAAGGATTTTGTGTTTCTAAGCAACACTCAATGCTCTCTTAATTTGCCTTTACTTACCTCAGGGTTTCCTGAGGGTAAATGCTGTTTTACGATCACTTAATGGTCCTAGATTTTGTTTCCGTGCTGTTGGAAAAGGTTCTAAGTTATGCATGGTTTCCTCTTGCACCCTCCTTTTGAGGTTCACTCAACCTCCAAGTAGTCAGTGTTTCAAGCTAATTCAAGTATTTCTTTGGGGGGATTAAGGATTGAGGCTTCTTAGTACACCCTTGCTCACTTAGTCATGGGAACCGGGGCGTTCCTCCTCTGTCATAGGTTTCTTTCTGAAGCAAACACCACTCGGTAGCAGAATCAATGCCTTTCCACTTTGACACCTCAGTGTCTCTGGAGGGGGCTCTAACCTTTTCATCATTACTATTATTGCAAATGTCAAATGCTTACTGTAGCAGGCTCGATGCCTTACTGATTCCTCTTCCTTGAAGGGGATTGGGGAACAGGAGGTTAGAGGGGAATGAGGGCTATCTGTTCTCATCCATAAGAAAAAGTTACTTACCTTTGGTAACGATCTTTCAGGTAGCATTAGTGCCTCAAGAACATCTGTACCAACACCCAACACCTATATAGCCACCTGATAGATGTCCAGGCATGCTAACACAGTAGCAGCTCTTTCCTGGTGGAATGAACCCATAAGCCTTCTGAGGGCAGCTTCTTCGCCAATGCGTGGCAGATCATTATGCAGAGAACAATCCATCAAGAGATGGTCCTTTTTGCACTGCCTTGCCCTTCTTGGCTATGGAAAACCATACAAAGAGCTGATCCACTCAATGTTCCTTAATAATATCAATATAAACACTCAGTGCCCTCTTAGGCTCCAACCGATGGAGTCACTCTTACTCGTTAGATGGATGAAGTGGAGCAAAGAATGCTACAAGGGTGGTAGCCTATCCAGCATTAAAAGGAGTGACCACTTTCGGTAGAAAGGAAGCTTGGGTCCTCATCACCAACCTACCTCGGAAGAAAGGAGCGCAAAAAAGCTGAAAGAGAAGATAAGCAGCCCTTAACAGTGCATAAAGCAAGTCCGTGCTAGGCTAGGGAAAGATCAAACAACAGCACTTCAGACAAATTTGCTTGTAATGGGTCAATTTGTCAGGTGCTGCACCAATTCACAATTTTGTCCAAACGACTGGCGTGATTCTTTTGGAGGGACGCCTCACTGACATGATGACATCAATGATCTCAGGTAGCAGGTTGAAGGAGGCCAAATCAAGCCACTCAATCTACAAGTATAGAGATGCAGACTGTGCAGGCCCAGGTGTAGCACCCTGCCCTGCTACTGTGTCAGAAGATTCTTCTGCAGCAGCAGCTTCATCAGAAGACAGATGCTCATGCCCAGGAGTTCAGAGTACAACACTCTCCTGGTTAAAACTGAAGCAATTAGGATGACTTGGGTTGGGTTATTACTGATCTTCCTCAGAATACTGGGCAGGAGAGGCACTGGTGGAGGGCATATATGAGGCCCGAGCTCCACTCTATACAGAAGGAGTCTCTGAGAGTGAACTGCTTTAGAAACTCCAACAAGCAAAAGTGACAATGGGCGTTCTCGTCAGCAGTTAAAAGACTGAGCTAGGTTTCTCCCCATTGCTGGAAGACACCCTGAGTCACATTCGGGTGCAACTGCCATTTGTGATCCGCTAAGCAACTGCCTGAGTTTGTACACTCAGGTGTTTAAAGATTCCGTCAGGTGGTTCACCAAAGAAATACCTTGGTGGTCCTGCCATTTTCAACAGTTCAGGGCCTCCTGAGACAGGACCCAAGACCCCACCCTCTCCTGCTAGTTGAAGTACTATAGATCAGTGGTGATGTCCGTGAGGGCCTGCACTAACAATCCGTCCTCTGGTGGTGGGCAGGAAGGCCTTCAATGCCAAATGCATCAGTCTCAACTCCAACAAACTGATGGAGTCGGCCCACTGACAGAGACCAGAGGCCTTCAAACTCCACCTCTACCAGATGGCATCCCCAGCCCAGCAGTGATACATTCATGATAACCGTCAGCGGTGGTGGAGTAAGGAGAGGTGCCCGCCATTGAACCAATCACAGTCCAGTACCCACCACTGCAGATCTTGTACAGCCTTCTCCGAAATCTGGATACAATCTAATAGATTCCTCTGATGTTGTGCCAACTGGAATTTAAGGTCCCACTGTAGAGCCCCCATGTGACACCTGGTGTGTTCGGCCAGCAGGATGCCGGAGGCCGACAACCACAAGAGCCTAAGAGATATCTGCACTGAGATCTAGGACTATGGCTGAAGCATCAGGATAACAGCCTGAATGAACTGGACTCTCCACTCTGGGGGAAAGTAATGAAACTGAGCAATATCCAGAATAGCTCTAAAGAAGGGAAGTGCCTGCAAAGGAATTTGGTGTGGGTGTGGCACGTTGATATTAAACCTCAACAAGAGGTTTGCCATAGTTTGGAGGTGGTTGACAACAGCCTAGGGCGAGCCCGCCTTCAACTGCCAGTTGTCAAGATACAGGGCGACTTGTAACCTCGACCTCCGAAGGTGTGCTACAAACACCGCATTCAATTGCTTGAAAACACAAGGGGCACTGGTGAGGCCAAACATGAGCACTGCAAACTGAAAATGCTCCTGGCCCACTGTGAACCGCAGGTAGCGCCTGTGGGTTTGCAGGACGGGGATATGGATATAAGTGTCCTGCAGGACCAATCCCACCATCAAGTCTCCAGGTCTAGGGCTGACAGGACTTAGGCTAGAATGTGCATCTTGAAATTGCCCTTTTGCAGAATGACGTTTAGAGGGTGAAGATCTACTGAAAGATGGATGCCTCCATCTTTCTTCGGCACAAAGAAGGAGCAGGAGGCCAGAACTCTCTCTCTAGACCCTTTGGCCAAAAGGTCTGCATTTCCTGCTGCAAGATTGACAGGTAGTACTCCGCCACCACCGTGATAGTGGTGGGGTAAAAAGAATAGGAGGGCATAGCTCTGATAGATGATTTGGAGGGCCCATTTGTCTCAAGTGACAGCCTGCCAATCTTGGAGAAAATATCTGATCCTGCCTCCGACAGGGTGGCTGCGTGCTGGCTAGGACACACTAAAGCAGTTTTGAGGCTACGGCTGCTAGAGGGGCTGTACCCTGAGCTAAACATTGTCCCTGCTGTTCTGAACGTTATCTCTGAGGACTGCGGCCACAACCACGAAAGGGCTGAAAGGCCTGCTGGGCTAATAGAGGAGTCTGGCGCTGGTGAAATTGAAAAATACAACCATAGCCAAGGAGAGGGTGAAATTGTTGCTGAAATTGCTTTGTGCAAGAAGAAAGGCCTAAGGAACATGCTGTGGCTTTGCACCCGATGAACCACTCCAAGGTCGAGCCCGCTTTCTTACCAAAAAGGTGAGATCTATCAAATGCCATGTCCGTTAAGGATGTCGATACATCCTCGGAGAAGCCTTCGTAACTCATCCAGGCGTGGTGCCGAAGGGCTTTACTAGTACCCACTGCTCATCCTAAGCAGTTGGTCGAGTCCAATCCAGAGTGAATGATAAATGTTGCCGCATTGCGGCTGTCCTGAATAGCCTGAGTAAGGTACGAAGATCGCCCAGAAAAGCAGGCAAAACGTGCCAGAAAAACCAAAGGACATGAGAATAGCAGCCCAGGAAACGGTATGGCATTCACACACCTCTGGGCTAGGATTGTGGATAAGAAAATCAATTTCCCAAATGCCTCTATTCTTGTGGATTCATGTTCAGGCAAAGTAGCAGAAAAAGCATTGGGATTCATTTTGCTGGTAAATGCCTGTATCACCAGGCCCTCTGGTTTAGAGTGTTGATTAAGAAAGGCCGGGTCACCTAATGTGGATGATGGTTGAAGAGTGACTTGCCTGTTAACATGTGGACCTGAAAAAGGTTTTGACCAAGTGCCCAAAATAGTATTCGTAAAGGCCTCATTAAATGGCAACAGTGGCTCTGTGGGAACCTGACCAGGTTGAAGTATTTCCGTCAATACATTAGTCTTTGCTTCCATGGTGGGTAACTGTAAATCTAGAACTTCTGCTGCCCTTTGAATAACAACAGCAAAAGAGGCACTTGCCTCTATTGCAGGGCCAGGGAGGACACAAGGCCAGTATATGGGGAAGCGTCCAGACCATTTGCATCCTGCAATTCTTCGTACCAGTTATTCTCATCTTATTGGGGAACATAGTCGAACCCTTCATCATAGTTATCATTGTCAGAGTCAGTACCAAAAATATTGTGTAAAGTCTTGGCCCTACCACGTGGCAGGATATAGGAATATGAAGGGTGGCCAAGTGATTGTGTGCTGGTCGGAGCCAGTAGCAATCTCGGACAACTTCATGGTGGATCCTGCTCAGAGTCAGATAGCACTAGAAGCTGTACATCCTCCTTCGGCATCAACTGCATCGATGCAAATGGACTCAGCGAAGGGTATGGTGTCGGAACCGAAGTTGGCACCTGAGCTAGAGCTAAACCTAGTGAGGTTCCTTAGGGCAAAGACAGCGCTCAGGGGCAGACCTGCTGGCTGATGTCTAACTGGAGCCCCTTCTGGATCCTTGAGGCCCGAAGACGTGTCAGACGCAGCCTGTGAAGCATTTACATTTGTTTTTTCACTGTCTTCCTTTCCCTTCATTGTCAGAGAATTTCACGATGGAACACACACTTTTTCTTTATGGGGAGAAAGCAACCGATGATAAGTGGGTGTGCTAGTGAGTACCAACCAGCAAGCCCCCCTTGGTGTTACGACCGTGAGGTGCTTTCTCTCCTCTTCCACACTTTTTTCTTGTATGGTTGGGATTCTTCCTATGTTGTATTGACATTTTTGGTTATAAATAGAACACATTGACACTTGGATTGGCGATAGTGAGTCGCTCCTGTGAGGGAGTATTTGAAAGATGTTAGAAACCCCTACAGTGTCTTGAATTTATTGGAAGGTGTTCATGTCAAGTCAGGCCCCTTGTTGTTCATGGTCTGTTGAGTGGGGGGCGGCCTGACTGTTTCTCCCCCTGTTGCTCCTTTTGTGTTGAGCAGCCTGTGAAGTGCCAAATATATGCAGCAAGGCTTTTCTGAAGGCCTTTACTTGCGGTGAAGTCGCTGACAGAACCTGGATTTTGTTGTGTTGAGACAAAACTCTGAATCGGCTCTGAGGGAGATCAGGAGCGAGAAAGGGAGGCATGTTGATGCTCTTGCTCCCTCTCTGGAGTCTGAGCATGGGGGAAAGGGGCCAATTCCCGTTTCAACTTCTTGTGCTTTTTCTTGGACTTACCCGAAGCCTTCGACCGCGACAATGATCTGCCGTGGGAATGACTTTGGGAACGGGAATGGTACCTTCATTTCGACTTTAACCAATTACGGTGTGGAGCTTTCCTTGTGTTTGGCAATGTAAACATTGGCCTCATGGTCCCTTATAGCCATCGGGTTCATCTGGGTGCAGCTGTCGCAAACCCTGAAGTCGTGCTCCAACCCCAGGCACCACAAACAGACTTCGTGAGGATTCATCACAGATGTCTATTTGCGACAGTCCCTACATGGTCTAAACCCCATTGTTTTAGATAGGTGACATTTTCTATTGCAAACTGGATAATCTGTGAAGAGTAACGGTCAAAAGACCAAGAAGAAGCTCCGGATCTGCTTGTGAAGGCGTAGAAAGAAAAGAAGTGACAGCCGCATGCACAGGTTTAGCTTATATGTGGCTCCGCTCATCACTTTTATAGCGAAACAGTGTTGACATGGAACGGCGTTGACTCAGAGCCGTTTGACGCCACCTACTGGCACGCAGTACTACTGCTTTTAAAGTGTCCGGCTCCAGTGCGACGCCTGGGTAATATCTACAAGGTGAAGAATCTGCAGTTAGAAGTATCCATCAGAAAAAAAAATCTAAAGTCTTACCAATTCAAACACTGCCTACAGGTTTAATTTTGTTACACATCTCCCAGACTTTTTTTTTGTTCAGAAGGCAATGCCAAGGGAGGGTCACAGCAATTTAATCGAAGAGCATTATATTTGGTAGCTGTACTACATAAAGAGAGGCAAGCGAGTCATGGTTCCAGGCCAATGGCTGGCAAAGATGCAAAGTTCATTTCTATTAAGGGGATTCCTGGTCTTTGTCCGGTCTTTTCCCGTGAAGTACCTATTGTTCAGACACTCACCTCTTAATGTCCAGTTGTTCCTGGTCTACCAGTATTAGAAAAGCCTCTGATCACTGTACCAGTGGTCTGCATTGACATCAGCTGGCTCCTGCTGTTGTATTTGTCGCTTGTGCTCCAGCCCTGCTAGCCCCAGTCATGCCATCAAAAACTTCAGCATTTCAAGAAGTGTACTACAAATGGGGATCCAGCACTTTGGTGCTTTTTTGAGCAGTTGGAGTTTTTCCTCCTGGAGCAGCCAGGGACTACTTTCCAGATAGCAATATCTCTGTAACCCGTGCTACACTCAGAACAACCAGTGTGGCTTCTGGAACAGGTCGCATTTACTACAAACTGCTAAGAAAAAGGGGAAGGTGCGACATATGTGTCCGATCCTTGACAGTACCCGAGTGATACAATGCTAGTTCCAGTGAATATTCTGTTAAACTTCTGTTTCGTTTTCTCTCCCCTCATACTGAGATTAAGACCATAGCCAGCAGCTACATCAGTTTCTTGTATGGTCTCACCTCCACACTCCTTTTTCACCTCTGCTAGTTATCCCTTTACTCTGAGTGAATGATCTATAAGGTTTCCATCCAGATTGGCAGGTGCCTCTATCTCATACAACAATCATGAAAGTTCCCTCTTTTTCCACACAATCTGACATCGGACATTTATGCTGAAAGGTAATGATTTTAATGTCCAGTTCTTTCAAGTGTAGCTACACCTAGATGCATGATTTAGCTAGAGGGTTAGGATGGGAAGTCTACTGGCAACACAGCACTATGTGTATATTGGGTTATGATACTGGATTTTCTTGGAGGCCACACAGAGTACAGAATGGTTGGCCCTTGCCTGAGACTCTTTATGGGGCCTCCATTCTAGGTGACACAGTGAGATTCAGCAAGTCTGAGAATTTAATTTAAAATGCCTGCTTTCCATATCTAGACAGGAAACCGGAATATGCCCTCAGTTATGCTGTCATGGCAAATGACTGAAGAAGGCTCTTGTGATGCCTGCAGCAGCCATTTTCGCTTGCGGAGAAATGAGTAGAACAATAGCTGGGAGCTACATTGCATGGTACAGTGAAATATCTAGCATCATTTGAGGTTGCCATTGTCAAGACTGGAGAAGAACACTTAATTGCCCATCAGATACAGAGCTAAATCTATTAACAGTTAGGTAATCTAGCCATCTAGGGAGTCTACACAGCTTGTTACATAATCAGCTTGGTGTGCTCATACCTATGTAAGGACTAAAATGTCACTTCTCCAATAGCTGAATATCAGGATTTACTTTCAAAATGCTTGAATACTCACCTAGAATACACTGTGCAATAGATGTAGCTTTGAGCATAAAGGCGCCTTCATTCTCAAAATCTCTATGTAACTCCTATGTGGTGTGAGCTGATGTTTACAGATGGCATTATAAAATATATTTTGGAAGGGCAAGCATTTCTGTAATGGTCAATACTCTGGATAGTGCAAATAATGACTCTGCATGAGCCACAATATATTTGATTTTATGTGGTTCAACATTTAGTTATTTGCTTGATTGTGTTGGGATTATTTTGTGAGAGCCTAGGGTCAAGGCTGCCCAACACGTTCCCGAATGGGAACCAGTCCCACAAATACAGCTTCTGTGTTTGTGAATCAGTAACCATCCCAACAAGTGGGTCGGCAAACGATCAACGGTTTGCTACCTCAACTGCGTTGCAAACCACTGACACATAACTTTCTGACTGGTAAATAGGAGGAGATGGTCCCTTCCATGCCCTCTATTATTTGAAATTTGAAAAAAGTTACCAATGATCTTTTCTGACTTGTAAAAAGACTTTTGTACATTTCTAATACCCCTTCTGCGGTCATAAACCTATGATTTTGTAAGGTTTGCGACTGTAAAAAGGGTCTGCAAATCAGGCCCTTTCTTCCCTCTTTGACATGCCTCTCTAGCTGGCTACTTCCTCTACATGAATGCCAACTCCAAGCTCATTCCTTGTTCTCTTTGCAGAATAGGAACTGATGGTTACTATACAGAGTTCAATCTTCAGTGTCTCATGCAAACATAGTGTTTGCTTCTTTTAATAGGTCTGTCAGACAGACACTGGACTATGATGGGTGCTGACTCTTGATTCTATTGTCTGGGTGGGTGAATACTTTTTACAGTGATCAACTCAGCATGTACATGAAATAGCAGATACTTGCGCTCCGACTGTTTGTCCCATTATTGGTTCCTGCATAAAACATTTTGTGCCTAAAGTCTTAAATCTCAAGTCATGTAGTCTTACCACATCAACAAACACGGTGCTCTGCTATGACAGGTATATTTTTATTCTTTGTTGATGCATCTATTTTTATTTGAGGCACAGTACTCTTTGGAGGTGCTGTGAGAATGGCAGGAATGTTACTATGTGTGATCTGCAATGCTTATGGGCAGTTTAATATAGCCTTTTTCTTTGCCACTGAAATAAAACGTCTTAAACTCTACTGTGCTTTTGAGGTCAGCCCCATAAAAGCAATCTTATTTGCAAGCATCTTCTTCTTTACAACACCTGGTCTCAAATTTTCTAGTTCTTGGTCTGGAATAGTTTATTCAGTTGGCATCCTGGTATTAGGGTATTTTAATAGGTCCTGATTCTCTGCATGCTTTATCGGTTTGCTCTCCTTTCCTAAAAGATACATTTTCAACCAGTATGGGCTGAGGGCTTTGATAGCTACCTTTTCTACCCCAGATCAACTCCTTCATTTTTAGTGGAGTACATCCACATCTTATTTTTCTGTTGCACTGGATTTCATATTTTCACTACTATTCTAGGACCGGGATGGGTGTGGGGGGTGTTGAGTTGAAAATGAAGGGTCAGATTGTGGGACCACAGTATTTTGCTGGTGGTGTCCCATCCCTGCCTAGGGCTTACAGTAGGCTGTATTGGTAAAAGAAGACTGTGCATGCAAAATTTGCTAGACACCACACTCAGCTTGTTGGTGGGCATCCTCAGAGTGCTGGGCCATGCTGACGATTCTGTGATTGCAGTCACCCATAGGGGTGTCAGCAGCAATCCCCTGTAGGCATCATTTGGCATGGGTGGCGGTAAAACGGTGGAATCTGGCATTGGGCAAAGGAAGTCATCTGCTTGTCTTCTTCGCATGCTTAGCCAGTGCCATAATTCAGGGGAAGAGGCGTGGTCAAGCCTGTGAACTACTCTTCCAAGGTGGAAGATTGTCCAGAAAACTCTATGGAAGATTCACAATCCAAGATGAAGCATGAGTCTTGGATGTTAGTGCCTGATTAAATTGTTTGTAAGGAATGTGCATTTTTCAGTGACAATAGTACTGCCCTTTTACTATTCAACATGACACTTATCCAGTGATGTTCAGTAATAGCATTTCAGATGCTTTTGAGGAGTAATTCTTAATGTCCTCCTGCAAATGTTCTGGGTTAGTCTCGGTGTCCAGGGTATAGAAGTGTAAATAATTTTACAATTTAATCCCCGGAATTCACTTGCTGGATGATAAGTTCTGATGGAAATTAATTGTTAGCATGGGTGTTAGTGTGATCCCCATAAACAAAATATAAACAAGGACAGATTATTGGATTTTATAGGTGCCCCAATTGGGGACAGAGAGGGCAAGAGGAAGTGATTCAGGAGGATGTTTAAAGGAAATAAAACTGTACATAAGCCAGTCTAGAAACTGAAGCATAACAATGTAAGTCACATTTTAAGAACAATGCAATTAACGGAAATCTTAAAATGTATGCACCCGTTTCTTTTAATTTCTGGATATTTTCAACCTAATTGTAGCACTGGTCCTTCTGCCTTGTTCCAACAAATTAGTTTGTTGTTTCTTGAATTTTGGCTTAAAGGTGGCAGCTTCTCTGTAACAAGGTGATCTGTAGAAACTATTCTTGGGCCTTTTGACAATAGAGTGTTTGAAAACTAAAGTGCAAATATGAGGCAAGTAGATAAAAAGGCATTAGCTCATGCAGAAGAACTAGACAAAATAGGTAAACATTAAAAACATAGATGAAAGTGTAGAACATCCAAAAAGGAAGATGACATAATATTATAGAGTTT
The DNA here is from genome assembly GCA_963921515.1 of Calotriton arnoldi. NCBI lineage: Eukaryota > Metazoa > Chordata > Amphibia > Caudata > Salamandridae > Calotriton > Calotriton arnoldi. The sequence continues at coordinate 1,053,677 of CAWUFW010000426.1, read as the reverse complement.
ACAATCATCTTAAAAAGCAAAGAAAGTTTTTATCTTAAATAAATTCAGCATTCAATATCAGATTTGAAGCTTCAAATAAAAGGTACTTGAAAAACATTTTTTTAGTAGACTGTACTCACAAACCATAAGACGAGTTGAGTTCCAAACTAGTTATCTGTTGTGGAGGTTCACCACTAACCCACACTAGCTGAATAACCAGCTCTACCTGGTAGCCAGCCGACTGTTTCAATGGTGTGCTTTTAACTCTGTAAAACAAGTAGAAATTGTACACTGTAAAACAGAGCAGCTTAAATGAGCAAGAGTTATTGAAAACAATAAGAGAACATAACATTGGAAAGTTAGTAATCGTCAAGGAGAAACTGTCATCAATAGTTAAAAGTAATTCTGTACAATAAGAAACAGCTTTGACAAATCCATCAGCATTCACATTTTAGAGTGCATGAACCATGCTCAAGAGACTCTCACTGTCCCGCACAAAGGATATGATGACGCTTTAATGCTTCACCAACCTATACAGCAGAGTAGTTATCAGTAGTAGGGAATTAATAAAACACATGTAAATAGTGCATATAAATGGACAAAATGTAAAACCAATCCCTGGCCTAAACTGGAGAGTTATTTATACAGCCATCAGGCGAATGGTCAGCAACCCGATAATTTGGTTGGTATGGAGTGTTTGGGGGCACTTTAATTCAGCACTTTAAACAGTTCCAATTGGAGGCCTAGTCTATGGTGACTCCTATTCAAGTTAAGAAGAGAGTTGCGAGTTTCAGGTGGTTCTAGCAGATGAGGCTGGATAGCATGTAATAAAAGAGGGATCTTCAAGATAAGGGCTTCCACAGGAAAGGAGGCCATGTCAGCATTATACATTTGTGAACTGCAAGGTATGGGTGGTTTTCATGCACACAAGGGATGGAGAATTGCGAAGTTGTAAAACAAAAAGGGAAATATCTAACATTTTAGAGTCTCATTACAGTATGATTGTGTTCACTCTGAGCCGGGGTCAAAGAACTTTTTTGGGGTTTTTTTTAACTAAAGGGGATTATAATACACTTCCAGAAAAGAAAAGTTACATAGGCAGTTTATGGGCCTGTTTTGTGGCCAGGTGGTCCGGTTTTACTGGTGATTTCCCTGACACTACCAAAAACATTGCCTGAAGCAAACAAATGCATGCAGTCTATCATACCAAGCAAAATACTCATAAAGCGTGTTTTCCATACAAGTTCAAATCTGGCCTGATTTGCAAATGTGGGACACTTTTTTAGCTATCTGGTTCGCTATCCAGGGCCACTTTTATTTTGGTGCATGGGCTTATTCTTTGTCCCAGTCTTACCCTGTGTATATACCTTTCTTATGGCATAGCGTTCCCTGCAGCTAGCGAGAGAACCTTCAGTCGCTCCATGGGCAGGAGCGTTCGTTTCTACCCTTCCTGTTGGAAGGGGCGGTACAGCTTTACCAGCCCCCTGCTCCCCAGCTTGTGCCAGTAACTGAGCGCGTTTAAAAGCCCTGGGTGTCACAGGTGCTCCCTCTTTCTTCACGATGAGCGCTCACATCTCCTTGCGCCACAGTGACATTAGCAAAGGCCGCTCATAACTCCCACCCACCCACTTCCCTAAAAAGAACGGGTGGGAAAGTTCAGGAAAACATAGCGGGGTTGATGTGTACACTGGACTTCTTTTTAGATGTCAGTCTATCCAAGAGAATACGATTCGCGGGGCAAAGGGCTGGCTCGGAGGAGATTGCCCAGTGTGTGGTCCCGGAACTTGTAGTCGGCCCCTAGGCTCCTATGTTATAATTTCTATAGACCTGTGGCTAGCTAGTTTGGTCATGGATGCACTGGTAGGGTCAGTGCGGTTCCCTGGTGAGCTATTGCGTTTTATGGTGGTAGTCATATTTACATCATGCAACATGCAAAAATTCTGAAGTGCCTCAGATGTTTTAATGTGTATCTACATTGATTTGAAGGGCCTGACCCCGTGGCGGGGTTGTGAATTGTCAGAGGTCTGCCCCTGCCCCTTGGGGGAGTGTAAACAGTAATTTTGACTGCTAGGAAATGTTAACTTCAATGTCTTGTTTTGCTATGTCTTTGTCCAACAAGTTACTTACCTACGGTAACGATCTCTTGGATGGAAATCTATCTAACCACAGGTGCCTCACCGTGTGAATATTTCCCAAGACGTCAAACTGGATCTAGAAACTCAATAGCAGTACTCCTGCATGATGTTAGGAGGTGCCAAGCAGCTCTGCACAAATGTTGTTCTACTCTAGAAGTGACTAGCGTGGCCACATAAAAGCACGACCCATCAGCTGCTTTTGAAGGCTTGTCCACGCCCTCAAACACAGAGCCCATGAGCAAATTGGCTTGACCACTGTTCAGATCTTGAGTTTGGGACTTTTATAGATGGAAAAGAGTCTATTCTAGTGAGGAATTTGCAGACGGAGTATCCACCAGAAACAGCTTTACCAAGGGTAAGTAACTTTTTCTTCTGATGGATACTTGTAGCTACAGATTCCTCTCCTTGTGAATAAATACAACAGCAGTACCTCCTCAGGTGGTAGGTTTGTGGAATGGCTCAGATCAAAAAGTCCTGAAGAACCAAACAGGCAAAATGCCCATCTTGACAAACCGGACTGTCAAGGCCAGGGGCGGCTCCTCCGTTATGGTGGCGGACCGTCGCCCCACTGGTGAAATGCTGCAGAAAGAAGAAAAATAAAATGACAATAAAACTATTTTATTGTCATTTTATTTTTCACTTGCAGTCCGCGAGTCTGGGGCGGGCGAGGCCATGTCTCAGCATCACTAACTACTAAAGGTATCCCACCCAACGTGTTTAAGGCTCAGCGCTAAACTCTTGTGGCGTTACCCGCTCAGCACGGGAAAAGGAGCAATTCCTTTTTGTTTAGTTTGTTAGTTGTTTAGTCCTTAAACACATTGGGTGGAATACCTTTAGTAGTTAGTGATTTGATTTGGGAGGACGTATCCTCACCCGACATACCTCTGTACCCCTCCGGCCTAGGTGGAGGGTCTCTCTACCCTGGCCTAAGTACAGGCATGTCTCAGCATCAGCAGCAGGGGGGAGGAGGTGCTGTAGGCACTGATAGTGCGCATGTCCGTTTGGCCGGCCGTCTTAGAACGGCCAAACTGACATGCGCACTTTGATATCTCCAGGGTGTTCCTTGGAGATATCAGCAGTGCTCAGGGGCACAGGCTCCCAGTCCCTGCTGGAGTGTGAAACTGGCCCGCTCCACCCAATCCCAGCGCTCCTTTCATGCTGGGCATAATTGCATGAGAGAAGCGCTGGGATTACGTGGGGAGTCTGAGAGCCTGTGCTCCTGAGGATTGTAGTGCCGTGCAGAGAAGCAGCCAGGCGCGGGAGCAGAAGATCTCTGCAGCAAAAGGTAAGTGTATTTTTTAAATTATTTATTCCATAGGCTGCCCCACCCCCCAAGTCGGATTGGCAGCAGACGCCGCTGGTCAAGGCAATAGTGCTTCATGAACAGTGCACTGATGCCCTCTCTGCAACCAGAAAGATATCCAGGACAGGAACACCATGTGTTAGCGCAGTGTTAGCAGCCTCTCTGCAAGTGGAATGAGCTTTTCATCCTTCAGGGTGGCTGCTCCTTAGGGAACGCCTAGCAGATTTTAATGCAGAGGACTAACCACTAAGAGACGGGTCTCTTCTACAGTGCCTTGCCATTCTTTGCTCCCAAGAAGACCACAAAGAGGTGATTGTCCATCTAATGGTCCCTGGTGCAATCAATGTAGAAATTAAAGGCTCTCTGGGTGCCCAAATGATGAAGTCTCTCCTCTTTTAAGGGATGAGGCAGGGCAAAGAATGTAGGAAGGGTAACAGTCTGCCTGACATGGAAAGTGTTACCACTTTCGGCAGAATTGCAGTTCAAGTTCTCAACAACAGTTTGTCTATAAAAAATGTTGTGTAAGACAACTAGACCTAGAGTGCCTGTAACTCACTCATGCAACACACTTAAGCTATTATGACTAGAAAGAACATTTTCAGGGTTGAGAGACGTAGTGGAGAACTTTGCATTTGCTCAAATTTTTTTCATATTAGAAAAGTGAGAAACAAATTCAAGTCCCACTGTGGCATTGCAAAGGGCATCGGTGGAAACATATCTTGTAAACCTTTAGGAAATCCCATCACAACAGGTGATTTAAACAAATATGGCTGACCCAGGCAACTTTAAAAACGCCAAAAAAGCTGATAAATAGCCTTTAACAGTGCCCAACACTAGTCCTGGCTGGGTCAATGACAAAACAAACAACACTTCAGTCAGCTTAGCTTGTAGCAGGTCAATCTGGCGGGGCCAGCACCAAGCTACAAACCTGTTCTAGCACCCGACATACACTGATTTCCTAGATGGGCGCCAGGGTATGAGAATAACATAAATGACCTATAATGGAAGATCAAAGTAAACTATCTGCTGCCGCTCAATCTCCACACATGGATGTCCACATTGCGGAGGCCTAGTGCAGGAACCTGCCCTGTTGCTGCAACAGCAGATCCTCCTAAAGCAGTAGCTTGATGGGAGCACTGATGCTCTTGCCCATAAGTTCAGGATACCACACTCTTCTGGCCCAATGTGGAGCTACTGGGATGACTTAGGCACGGTCGGTCTTGATGATTTCCAGAACTCGAGTCAGGAGGAGTGGAGGCGGGAAGGCATACAGGAGTTCTGAGCTCCACTCCAGGTGAAATGCTCAGCAAGGTAGAGCCTTCTTGCAAACTCTAGCATGCAAAAAAATTGTCATTACGAGTTCTCTGTGGTGGAAAAAGTATTGAGTCGGGGTGCTCTCCACTGCTGGAAAATGTCCTGTTCCACCTCTGGGTGTAACTGCTGTGTATGATCTGCTAGGTGTCAGCAACTGAGTTTGTCTGAGCTGGTGTTTAGAGATACCACCAGGTGGTTCACGATCAGAGAAATGTCCTGCCGAGTCAGCCACTTTCCGAGACACTGAGCTAAGTACCAAAGACCCCACTGTGGCCTGCTTGTTGCAATACCACATATAGGTAGTAGTGTCCGTGAGTACCTGCACTATCCTCCCTTTGATGGATGGTAGGAAGATCTTCAACGGATGGTCAGAAGATCTTTAACATTAAGAGGATCGCTCACAACTCCAACAAATTGATATGAAGAAAGGCATCAGCCGGAGACTAGAGTCCTCATATTTCCTTTTGCAAGATGGCCTTCCCAGCCTAGTAGAGATGCATCCGTGACTACCGTCAGCTCTGGGAGTGATAAGGAGAGGAGTCTGCCACTGGCCCAATTGCAGACTTCCAGCCACCACTGTAGATCTTTTTCAGCCTCCTCCGAAATGAGGATGAATCAGATAGGTTACCCTTGTGCGGTGTCCACTGGGAATTCAGATCCCACTGCAGAGCTTGCACATGTCATCTGGCATGGCTGGCTAAATTAATGCAGGAGGACAATTGTCCCAGCAGCTGCAATGCTATCCTCACCGAGACTCAGGACAAAGGCTCAAACATCAGGATCACAGCCCAAATGTCCTGGATTTTCCACTCCATGACGAAGGCACGAAACTGTACCATATCTAGGATGGGTCAGATGGACGGGAGCATCTGAGAAGTAGTTAGGTGTCACTTCAGCAATTTCATAGTAAACCCCAACGATGTTAGAAGGTGGGCTGTCGTCTGGAGATTGTCTACTTCTGCCTTGGGCTAATTCACCTTCTACAGCCTATCATCAAGGTAGAGGAAGATTGGAACACTCTGAACGTGCGCTGCAACCACCCCACCAATTTTGTGAGCATCCAAGGAACAGTGGTAAGGCCAAAATGGAGCACCACAAACTGAAAATGCTTCTAGTCCACTGTGAACCACAGATAATGCCTATGGACCTGCAAAAAGGAAATATGGAAATACGGTTCCTGCAGGTCCAATGCTATTACCCAATATCCAGGGTAGACAAAACCTGGGCCAGTGTAAGCATCTTTCATTTGTCCTACCTTGGGAAGGACTTAAGAGGGCACAAATCTAAAATAGAACGAAGGTGTCCATCCTTCTTAGGCAAAAAGAAGTAGTGTGAGTTACATCAAGTACCTACTTTCAAGGCGGGAACACTCTCTATGGCTTCTTTGACCAAAAGGGCCTGCACTTCCTGCTACAAAGTGGATATGTATTCCTCTGATAGCCATGCTGATGACAGTGGATGGTGAAGCAGGGTATATAGAAATTAGGGGGGTGGGGCTTATCCCTGTTGAACGCTTTGGAGGACCCATGCGTCCGAAGTGATGTCTCGACGCCCTTGGAGGAAATGTCTGATCCTACTTCTCACAGGGTGGGTAGGTATCAAAAATGGGTTTGAATTAGTGATCGCCAAAAGAGAAGTGGACTGAGCAGCAATTTGTTCCTCTTGCCCTGAATGTTGTCTTTGGGAGCCACGGCCTCAGCCATGTGGTGCCAGCAGCGGAGTCTGGAGCTGGGGATATTGGAAACCCCTAGCATATCCACAAAAGGGGTGAAACTGCTGGGGAAATTGCCTGGTAGAGACAGACAGCCCCAGGAAATGTCTGTCACTGCATTTTTTTTAATTGTTTCAGGGCAGAGTCCACTTACCCGCCAAGGAGGGAAGAGCCATCCAATGGTATATCCATTAAGTATGCCTAGACATCCCCTGAAAACCAGTAGACTTCATCCAGGCATGGGCCGAAGCACCACACTGGTGCCAGACCCAAGCAATCTGCTGTGTCCAGACCAGACTGAATAACAAATGTTGCTGCATCCAGGCCATACTGTATGATTTGGGATAGAGACGGCCGTGGTCCTCCGGAATTGCTGTTAGGATTTCACCTATCATGTCCCACAAAGCATGGCTGTAGAGACCAAGGAATGAATCAGCTGGCATTGAGATGGACATATAGCAAGGCTGGCAAAAAAAGACCATGCACTTGCCATCACTAAGGGGTTGTAGGAGAGGCGATGGGGTTTACTCTGCTGGTGGACACCTGTAACATCAGACTCTGTGGCATTAGATGGTGAGTCAGAAAGTCCAGATCACCTGACACTGGTCTGTGGCAACAAGTTACCTGCCTATTGACTGGGAGCCCAGAACATGGTTTTGCCCAAAAGGGTATGTGTAAGACCCTCTGTAAATGGCAGGAGAGATTCAGTAGGTGCCTGGCTAGGTTGTAGAATCTCTGTCAGGACGTTAGTGTTTACTTCCGGGGTAGGGTGCTGCAGCTCAAGGACCTCTGTAGCCTGTTGCATAGTCATGGCATAAGGAGCTCTCTTCTTTATGGGAGGGTCAGGGTGAGGCAAGTCTAGTGTCTGGGGAGGTGTCTAGACTACTGGCATCCTGTAATTCTGCGTACCAATTATCTTCATGACACTGTGGGACATATTCACCCTCTTCATCATAGTCATTGTTTAAAAAAATGTTTTTGATTTTTCTGTTATAACTACAATGTACAGTGACATCAACCCCGGTGGTGACCCCAAAATACATGTATTAATTGACAGCATAGCTATTATCGCATATTCAGCAGAGAGGCCAAGGCAGGTATGCTCAACACCTGTTGAATAGATATAGATCAGTACAGCACAAAGTTGTAGGCATGTTTCTGGCTAAAACACAGTCTGTGATTTCCTGTCCTTATGGCAGCAAGGACAAAGAGCAGTCCAGTGCCTGGAGATCACTAATGTTCTTGGAGATCTTTCCAAGGGTTACAAATGTTCTCAACTTTTTGAGGACACCCTCGTGCCTGGTACACTGCTTTTTCCGTCTACATACACCAGTCCATATTTTGCGCCCACTTGTGCACCTTGGGCAGAGTCACACTGCCCCACAGTCTGACTACAACTCTGCGGGCCACCATCAATACCACATTGAAAACAAAAGGGTATGTTTTGGCAACAACTGTTCTCCCCATATCCCCAAGCAAACTATTTGTACATTAAAATCCAGCTCAGATTCCGGTGACATTTTACATCTGTCCAGAACTCCCAGAGTCGCGGGCAGGACCATAAAGTGTGTGTTAGTGAGCCTTCCTGCTGGCCTTCCCATAGGAACCTGTTATCCAACCTCCCCATGTGATGTAACCTGATCCGTGTATAATATGCCTTCTGCAAAAAGTTACATTGCACTAGCCGAAAGGCTGTTCTGATAGCCACTTGCCGTGGGTATTTACCCCAGTCTGAATTCTACATCTATTCCAAGTCTTGCTCCTACCTCTCTCTAAGGCTCTCCAGGGGGTGTTGGCAGTTACTCAACAGTTTTGCATATGTGTGAAATAGCGTGAGTGTAGTGGTGACAGCAGCACTCTATATTTCAGCAGGCATTCTTCTGCAAGGTTCTGTAGTTCGATGGAGTATTAGGTCAGTGCATGTTGAACTTGTAGATATTTATGCCTCTATGACTCCGACAATGTATACTGTTCTTGGAGTTCTGAAAACTGAACCACACCCTGAGTTGTCCACATAACACCTAACCCAGTTATTCCTAATAGGTCCCATTTCTAAAACACTTCTAGGTTTTTTTAAGGTCTGCAAGTCTATCTGACTCCCACATGGGAGTCTCCATGGTCAGTCACATCATGGTCATTGTTGTAAAAATCAGAACCAAAGAACTGGTGTAAATTATGAGTTCTGCCACAAGGTAAAGTAATGTGTCAGAGTTGGACGGGTTGGATATTATCTGTGCTGCAGTAGGATTGGAACAAGGTTACAGACAAGGCCATCTCAGAGCTGGACGCCATTGGCACCAGGATCAATGTTAAGGGAACTGGTGCAGGGACCCGAACCAATGTCAGCACCGAAGCCAGTGCAGATCCCAAAACAGCTTCAAGAGGCACAGACAGCGCCATCTTCTGATGTTTGGTGACAGAGTTTCACCCTAGGATCCCATATGTCCTTTCGGTTCATCTGGGTGCAGTCGCTGCAGGCCTTGGAGTAATGTTCGGACTCCAGGAGTCACAGGCATACCCGTGTCCGTCACAGACATTTGTTTGCAATAGTCCGTACAAGGTTTGAACCCTGTCATTTTGGAAGGTGATATATTTCCCTTGCACACTGGAAAAATAAAAATGTTGGAAAAGGATTCACCAGAGACAAGAGTTCCAGATCTGTGTATGAAGGCACGGAAAGAAAGGAACTGACATCAGCGTGCCAGGATGATGCTTATATGCAGTCCTGCTGGTCACTTCTGGAGTGGAACGATGTGGATGCAGAGCCGCATGAGGCACCTACAGCCAAGCACGAATCCTGCTTTTGAGTTTCTGGATCTAGTCCGACGCATGGGAGAATATTTACAAGCTGAGAAATAAGCACTTTGAAGTATCCATCAGAAGAGTGAGTTATCTTTCTAAGATATTGGTGTACTATTATAATAGTGTATCATGTAAATGAAGATACATTTCAAAAGATCAAAGGCACTTCAGATTTTTGCAAGTTACGTGATGCAATTATGAATACCAGAATTTTTAAGGTGAAAATGGAGACTTTCGGGCCTCAGCTATTTGTACAAGGATCCGTTCTTTAAAAGATCAGGCCATCTGTCGCTGTATTAATTACAGGAATGGCTTACCTAATAAGCTTTCTACCAGAGGAGTAATAGTTAGAGAGACAGGGACCGAAAACTGGCTCGGTATCGCTCCAGTGTGAACCTTTGCAGCTTCTGAAATGCAAAGCTTCCCTATCCAAGCTTTGGCCTAAAAGCAACAAGCATTGTGTTATGCCTTACAACACCAGTGGGACTTTAGGATGTAAATGCTTCTCAAGCTGGTTGAGCTTTCGCCTCAGCGAGGAGTGCAATACGTCTGTGAAATTACATTGGCTGGCAGTTACATTAAATACACTTCTGTTCACTAATATGAAACTCGCAAATGGCAAATGGAACGAAAAACTAGCAACACCCTTCACAAACATTACAGGGATGCATAACAAATCTGGCTCCTCCGACCAGAAAGAAGGGGTACAGACTGTGTTGGCCAAGTTCAGTAGGACAGCACACTTGCTGGGTATTTAAAGTTGCTATGGCAAAGCACTCCTCGAAATCTTTGTACTGGAGACAGTAATATCTTATGAGAAGGACACAGACAGAGGGGTTACATGTACTTTTAACATAATTGAATACCCCTTCAAAGAGCATTTGCAGGAAAATGTAATTTATAGAAGTAACACTGAACTATTACTACTCTAGGTTTACCAAGAGTACTTTGAACATAATTTCCTATGTGCAATAAAAGAGTCTGAGAAACTTTAATCATGAAGAATTCAATCAAATAAAGGGGGAAGGCTAAAATTGGTCTCCCAGAGCACAGGGACTTAACTATTTCCATAGAGTCTCTAAAATAACCTGTGGTCACCGTTTGTTAGGTTAGACAACTTCAATTTCTGAACAATGCAAAAGGTGATGTGATCTAAGACAAGTAATGGATTAACTCAAAGCTTCTAAGCAATGGTATGAATGTCTTGAGAAGGGAAATTAACAATGTGTAAACATTAAATAATTTCTTTGATGTCAACCCATTTGTTACCATAGAATTTACAGTTTATTTAAGATGCTGTTAACTTCTGAGAGCTGGAGGTTTTGTGCAACGTATTGTCAGTCTTACATTAAAAACAAATAGCTGTGTTGAAAAATACTGTTTCTAGACAAAATGTCTGGTTACACCATCATAGGAAACGTGTCTTGAGAAAGTAGAATGCTTGGTTAGATTCTTTAGCTTAGTGGGTTTCTGCTGAGATTGATCAGTGAAGTGCGCATTCAACAAAAGCGAGAAATGAATTATCTAGAAGGTGGGAAAATCAAGACATTTTTCTCTGTCGGAGAATGTTCAAAGTTTAGGCCATTCCAGAAAAGATCAGGTTTCATGATCCGATGATAGTAAGTGGAACATAGTACCTATCCAGGTACCTCTATTTCCGTAGTAAAGACACACAATTGCTCACATTTTACATAAAGGTGATTTCAAACAGAATTTTTATTGCGTGGTTTGTTATAATGAAATAAGAAACAAAAGCAATACCACAAGACAATAATACAACATCATCTTATGTACTTCTGTCCATGAAGTATAGTTCAGTATGGAGAATTTGTATCCACATCTTAAATTTTCACCAAGACCACATATATCTGAGATTGATCACTATGAAGAAAATGCAGTTTCCCCATTCACATAATTTTCTACATCTTGGTTGCCATTTACTGCCTATGAGCGAGCCTGTATTACTCCACTGTTCTGCAATGATAGATCTGGCCACTAGGAATCACACAAAAATTAAAAAAATCACATTTTCGACTACTGATTTGTTTCCGCTGCCTCAGCACCATTCAATCAGGGTAACACTCTGATCCAAATACTGGGTTCCAAGGCACACAATAGTTTAACCCTCCAGTAGGACTGATAGTGAACTTGGATCTGAGAATATATGTATGTATGTATGTATTGGTATTTGTATAGAACAAAGGCTTACTTTCTGGTTTGGTCATTTGGCTTCTGGTTTGGTCCTGTCCACAAAAGGAGGTTACATTTCTGGGGATACCTGGGTTGTATGTATTCTGTGCTGTAAGAGGCACTGAGGTGAGAAGAACTCAAAGGATAGTTTGCGGGTTGTGAGGCGCTTAGTAGTGCCTTTTTAGTGCAGGCTTTCAGTCCTTAAGGTAGCTCTCAGAATACAGGGAATATTGGATACTTCATGACAAAGAGCAAACTAACTAGAATCAGAAGAGTTAAAATAATTATTTCCCCAAGAAAAACTACTGTTTCATTAGCCTGGAGGTGCCACATTCAGTACATCCAGTCTTGAATCTTAGGTACCACCTCCATCATCAGTGCACTGCCACCAATTGTCTGCCTGCCAACACCGTGATGACCATGTGTTGACCTGTCTTGTAATACATGAATAGGTCTATCCTACTGGACATCCAAAAACAATTATTTCTGGATGTCCAGGTAAGACAACAATGCATAGTCTCTTAATCACTGAAACCACTTTTCTTTAATGCTTTCTAGTTTAGGGTATTTTCAGAGGAGAAGCAATATCATGCCTTCCACTCCTCCCGTTCACCAGCTTATATTTTCCCAAATTCCCATTTATGCATCCAGTTTACAGTATAGTGCCAGCAGAAGAGGAGCTTGTAAGCAGATTTACGACCAATTACTCTCCTAGGGATCTTTGATGTACTCCAGTAGGATGACTCCCAACTGGTCATCTCTCAAGAGTTGTTTGAGGTCTTTTTACCAGGCAGCTTCAAAATGTACCCTGTAGGTTGTGTTAGAGATTTGTATGGGTGGGTGCCAGGCTTTTGTCCTTATACTTTGCCTGAAGCCTCTCGAATTCAGTGAACGGGCAAGTGGCACGTAGCTTACTGGATGGATGCATTACCCAGTGTTTAACCTGGTCCTAGACTTCATAGCACAGTTACTCCTTCACTGGGAACATGAATTCCCTCATTCAAAACAGCTTTGTGAGGCCGTTCTTACAGTGGTCCCAAATTGCCATGACATCTTTTCTTTTCACCCTTCAAACACTCTAGCAGTGCAGGTATGAATTCAAGGTTGTTAGCTATTGGGGTGAATGCCAAGGGAAAATTAGTAAACCATTTTGCTATGATAACCTTCTCACCAAGGAGCTGTATCTCTCTTTACCCTTCTACGTTGTGCTTACTCAGAGAACCATTCAGAGCAGGCAGTTGACTATGGTATGGTCAATTATGATACAGAAAACCACACACAGCTTTGGTGTGCTATAGAGCATGGCATCACTAAGATCCTGCTATGTAGTATAGCCAAACATGGTAAAGTTGTATGCAGTTTGGTAGTGGCACAGTGACCGACAGTGTGAAGCATGTGGCACACAACAACTGATTAATAATGTGAACAGAATCGAGAACACATTTTGATCAGCTAGTATGTGTGCTTTTAACACAGGAAGGTAATATCTGGTTATTTTAATGGTCTATGAAGCACCGCTACTTATCTGCTTTCTCTTTGCACCATTCTATCATGAATCACAATTGCACCACGTAAGTAATGGATGATATGTGGCACACTCAAACCTCCTTGTCCGGCATGTAGAGTCATCTGTTGACCCGTGATCCAACTATATCTTTGCCCCTCCACCCTGACGGATATAAGCATCAACCAATACTTGTAGGGACTTGAGCAGACAAGGAGATATTGGGAGAGAGAAGGTTTGATGAGCGTTCCACTTGCAAAGCTCCCTCTGCATTTCTTGCACAAGATGGGAAGAAGGAATTAAGCTAAATAATTCTGTTGATGGTGGGAGCCAACTGGATGCACAAGTATTCAGTGGAATGTGAGGCTTATTTGAATAGGAATATCTTCTTTAGTTCCATCTGATAGGTGATGAACGGGTAAAGGCTTAATTTAAAGTTTGGCAAGTTTACATGCTTATAGGTCTTCCACAAGATAAGGAAACAAATGGAGGACATCAGAGAGGAAACACAAGGAGATGATGGACGGAGCACTTAAAATTTTCAGACATTCACCCCCAGTCACAGATCTGGGTTGAATCCATCATCGTTCTTTAGCTCACTTCGTCACACCAGTTCAGACCCAGCCATATGTAAATCAGTCTTGACCCTGTGCCTCATGGGAACAGTCCAGCCCGAACTGCCAAGCCAGGTCTTCCCTGGACCGGAAACAAGCATCGTGGGACCAGTTTTGAGATAACACCCCTCATCAGCCAGGCTAGATTGAATCCAGTGGCAAAGTGAGCAAGGGATTCACATCTGGGCATACCCTGCCAACTTATGGCAAACAAAGCAAACAAAAGGAGATGATGGACGGAGCACTGAAACTTTTCAGACACTCACCAACGGTCACAGATCTGGGTTGAATCCATCATCGTTCATTAGTTCACTTCGTCACCCCAGTTCAGACCCAGACATATGTAAATCAGTCTTGACCCTGTGCATCATGGGAAGAGTCCAGCCCGAACTGCCAAGCCAGGTCTTCTCTGGACTGGAAACAAGCATCTTGGGACCGGTTTCGGGGTAACACTCCTCATCAGCTAGGCTAACTTGAATCCAGTGGCAAAGGGAGCAAGGGACCCACGTCTTGGCATACCCCGTCAACTTAGGGAGAACAAAGTAAACACAAGGAGATGATAGACGGAGCGCTGAAACTTTTCAGACATTCAGTCACAGATCTGGGTTGAATCCATCATCGTTCATCATCAGAGAGGTACAGCAGAATGCTGTCCACATACATAAATGGTTTGGATTCATCCTGCACTAGGCTAAAACCTTTTATCTCATCATTGTGTTGGATGTGCACCACCAGCAGCTCGATCCAAATAGCAAACTGTGTCAGGGAAAGGAAACATGCCTGCCTTCTGCCTTTAATGGTGTTGAGGAAACCATACTTACTTAGTGCCTGCTATGTCGACTGGCATGTAGGGCAGGAACGAAGTTCCTGTAACAAATGATTTTTATGGGACAAAGTTGTTAGCCTTGTGCCCAAACCCCAACCTGTAGGACCAGTGGATCGCGTTTCATCTGGTCTCTACCCTTTGACCTGTCTGGCTTGGCGACAATGTAAGGTCCTGCCAGCATAATTCTCCAGGTAACTGAGACACGCAAGCCCCTTGACCACTCAAAGGTGGCATTCCTCAGAGGAGGGAAGAAACCATATAGATCCCTTTTTTGCCCTGGGAAATTAATAGCTCGCATGAATGTAGTTCTGGATATTGTCATCCAGATCGATGGCCACCAGAGTGCCCTGCAGAAACCACTAGTCAATCAGATCAAAGCATTGTTGGTATCCAATTTAGTTAACATCATGTTAAATCATATGTGCCTCACAATGTACACTATATGCAGGATCTTTTTCATGTTGTCACCCTCTTGTCTGTTTGAATCCTGACCGTTGAGTATGAATGACGTAAAAGTCCTTTACTTTACACACCAGGATGCTCATGCATAGCTTCAGATCGAAATTGAGGAGCGAAATCTGATAATGAGCAGCTGAGTTTGGGGTCTCTGCAAGGATTTTGGAATACTAATATCAATTTATAGACAGATTTAGTAACAGAGCAACTGTGTAGGAAGTAGCCCAAGAGGGACGGTAGTTAAGCCTCATCCAAATGTCTTAAAGGATAGTGCTGTTACCCATAGGGCCTGAGGCCTTTACCCAATCACACTCAATACCTCCCCTATCCAGACTGGCATTTCCAGCAGTTCGTGCTGCTCCCTGGGTAGATTAGGCATGTGAGCATCATTATACATATTAATGGGTGTTGTCCTCACTTATGCGGACTCAAGTGTACTGAATACCTGCAGTTTTTACCTATTTTGTGGTCATTGCACACCAGCATTCCAACCACGGAGCCTTATAGTTCTAGCATGGTAGTCTTTGCAGCAAAGCATGTGAACAGCAGGGCTTGGTGCACATTCAGCTGTTGGCAAGGCGGGGCCCCAGGCCAGGTCCTGAAGCAAACCCCTACTGTGTTTGCACCACAAGTCAGGCCCTGCATGCCACCCATGCGACTAAAGATTGAAGCCTATATAGAGCCTGGGTTGGCCACATTGTAGCCTTAAGACCAAAAGGCACTGAGTAGGTGTGATTGTCAAAATGGGTTGGGAATAAATTAATATAAAAACATGGGAGTTGGATGTATAACACAACCAAAATCCCAGCGCCTAATTTTCTCTGGTTTGTCCAACTTACCACACATAATTTCAGTGGTTTTAGATGTTGTTTCATAACAATAACACCAATTTCTCGGGTTTTTAAAAACAAATATTAACATTTTACAAGCAAATGAAACCATAACTTACTCTTAAAGTTGTTGCCAGTGAAGTTTTGGGGTCAACCTCATTGGTACCTTAGGCCATGTACTGGTTTATATTACTGTGAAAGTTTGGTTGCTATCCTTAACACTGAAGCCTCTCAATGATTGGTGCCAAGTCGCTCACAGCAAACATGGATGCAATCAAAATAACACATTGGGAATGTCTGTAGAGAGGTCACAAAAACAAATTCCTGGGGTTGTTCTCTACTGTACGTGGTTTCTGGGGCACACTGGATTTGAGGTTCTTCTTCAACACACATTCAGTATTGTTGGTACTGTCTAATTTCGTTCGCAGGAAAGACTTAATTATAATTTGGGGAGCTCATTATAAAACCATAGGTCATCAAAAAAGTTGACAACTACGCATAGATACTTTTTCAGTATTAGAGGATCAGGGCCAACAAGAATATTTTGTTTAAATTACCCTCATGCCCATAACACATAGCAAATGCTGCCTTACATTAGTCGGGGGGCAGACTGTCAGGTGAAGGAGGCCTTTGAGGATAATCAGGCACTTCACTATTCAGTTGAGCAATACCCAGCAGGGTGTGGTGGCCTGGTAGACTAAAGGATACACTCCAGGGATCTATGTATGACTCCACTGTTACAGGCTTGAATCCTAGCAGGTTCACTCAGACTTTCATCCATGAATATCATTGAGTTGGGTGACAATACATATCTGTTATCTGTAAATTGTGCAAATACACCTTAACAAGGCTGAAAGCACACTCTATAAATCCATCAGTTCTGTTATGGCTGGTGACACTGTCATTATGTTCTGTAGATGCTGTAGCTGAAGTGTCACATGCTCCTGCTATCGCTACTGCATCTATCATACTCTAAACCGTAATGCTAGTTGTGCCCCTTAAAAAATTCAAATGAAAGGTTTTAGAAAAGTTAACATGTCCTAACATATATGTCACAAACCCAGTAATTTTTACCTATGGTACCTAATGAGGCTATACTCATACTGTCTAATGGAGGGGTCATTTCTTATACTGCTTCAACTGTCTAAATCCAGACACGCTTAAGTTGCAGGGAAAGAAAATTGCTATTCTTTTATTGCGGATCATTCGGTTTTGCTTTTGCTTAGCAAACTGTCAATGCACTACATTCTGAAGAAAAGTATAGCTTACAGAAGCAATTGGTTATTAATACCATAAAATTGAAGTTTATGATATTAAAACCATGTCTCCATCTGTAAAGAATGTTTAACATTCACAAAGTCCCCCTGTGGCAGGTCCCTTATTATTATGCAAGGTTGTCACGGGTGCCTGCACGAAGACAGGACAATATGCACACTGGAACAAGTATCAGGAGCTGTTTTACACTGCTGGTTGAGAATTTAATTCCACAGGTATATAGGATGAAGGCAGTGGTCACAACTGTCTGTGGAGCAGAAGTTTGGTGGTATAGTAATACTTCAAATACACAAGCGACAGAAAATAGCTTTTTAAGATCATCATAGCCCCTGGCATACCATTAATTTCTTGGAAGTTAGAATTAGGTTTACATGTAATGCTGACATTATTGATTTATGCTCAGTTTTGTACTGCGCTAAACTTTACAACCATACGGACTGCACAACGTAATTTGGATCATTATTAGATGTATCCCATTTCAAAATGTTCAGTAAAAACTGCTGGTTAGGACCGTTTTGGAGGAAGACGCCTAGAAGATCGTTACACAAATCTATTGTTAATAAATATGAATAAGCAGGGGTAAATCAAGAAACAATACTGACGGACAAGTAACTAACCTTCGGTAACGCCTTATCTGATAGAGCCATGATCTAGCTGCAGATTCCTTACCTGTGAACTTCCAGGCGTCAGGCAGGATCCAGAAGATTTTCTTACCAGTACCCCTGCGCGCCGGTATGTGGCATAGGTCGACTCCGCATGTCGTATGGCGTCGAGTTCGTCGTCATGACGCCCGTGTTGTCTATATAGGTGCCACCTCAGCATGCTGACTTCAGGACTTTTCACGACTTTCCGCAGCAGAAGCGCAGGGCCATGAAGTTAACTGACAGTGGTGTGTCTAAATAACTAGGGCCCTGAAGGGGAACAGCCCTGACAAGAATAACTGATCCACAGTGCGGGGAGGATGGGTGGGTCGGTAAGGAATCTGTGGCTAGATCATGTCTCTAGCAGATAAGGCGTTACAGAAGGTAAGCAACTTGCCCATCTGATAAAAACATCTAGCTGCAGATTCCTTACCTGTGAACAGATACCAAAGCAATACCATCCCCGGAGGAGGCACTGCGGACACGTTATAAACTAGAAAGTCCTATAGGACAGAACGGCCAAAAAGGTCCTCCCGACGGACCTGATTGTCCAGGCAATAATGTTTAGCAAATTTGGGCAGGGATGCCCAAGTAGCCTCCTGGCAGATGTCAAGAACCGGGACACTACGCTGGAGAGTTGCGGTGGCTACCTTAGCTCTGGTGGAATGAGCTTGGAGGCCTTCAGGAGATAGGTTTCTTTGCCAGAGCATAACAAATTTTAATACAGAGAAAAATCCATCATGGGATGGTCCTCTTCTGTACAACACGTCCCTTCTTTGCTCCAACGTACCCCATAAAGAGTTGGTTGTCCACCCTGAAATCTTTATTGCGGTTAAGGTAGAATGAAAACGCTCTTTTTGGGTCCAGATGGTGGAGATGTACCTCTTCCTTAGAAGGATGCAGAGCAGCATAAAAGGTGGGCAAGGTGACAGATTGCCCTAGGTGGAAAGGAGTCACAACTTTAGGCAAAAAAGGAGCCCTAGTGCGGAGCATTGCCTTGTCTGGAAAGACGGTCAGGTAAGGAGGCTGATCGGAAAGTGCCTGCAACTCGCTCACCCTCCTGGCAGAGGTTATTGCCACTAAAAAGGCTTTCTTAATGGTGAGCAGCCGGAGGAGACAATTGTGCAGTGGCTCGAATGGTGCACACATAAGATAAGTGAGGACCCAGTTAAGGTCCCACTGGGGCATGATGAAAGATGAAAGGTGAAGAGGGAAACAAATGTGTAAGCCCCTTCAGAAATCTATGTATAGTAGGGGACTTGAATAGTGACAGTTGGTCTGGCAACCATAAAAAGGCAGAAAGGCCCGAAAGATAACCCTCCAGAGTGCCCACAGCAGAGCCCTGCTGGGCAAGAGACAGGATGAAAAGAAGAAAGTCAGAGAAGGAGGCAGACAGAGGGTCAATAGACAGTTCTGTACAATATTTACAACATTTTTGCCATCCGCTGGGATATACAGACTTAGTGGAGGGACGTCTGGCTGTCAAGATAACTTTGCACACTTCAGGAGAAAAGTCGAATGCTATCAACTGTCGCCGCTCAATCTCCACACAAGGAGGCAGAGGGTTGACAGGTTCGGGTGGAGGGCCGTCCCCTGCTGCTGCGACAGAAGATCACCCCAAAGGGGCAGCCTAATTGGAGGATCGATGCTCATCTGCAGAAACTTGGGATACCAAACTCGCCATGCCCAGTCCAGAGCCACAAGAATGGCTTGTGCCTGGTCGCTCCTGATTTTCTTGAGCTTTTGGACAGGAGTGGTATGGGCGGAAAGGAGGCCAGAGCTCCACCCAAGATGAAAAGCGTCGCCGAGCAAGAGCCGCCTTGGAAACTCCAACGTGCAAAACTGCTGAAAATGCGTGTTCTCGACGGAGGTGAACAGATCTAACCAAGGTTCTCCCCATCTCTGAAAGAGACCTTGTGCCAACTCCGGATGGAGACGCCATTCGAATCCACAAGGCACCTTCGGCTGAGCTCGTGCGCCCTGGCGTTCAGAGAACCAGCCAGGTGTTGAACCACCAGGGAAATGCCCTGATGTTCCAGGCAAGTCCAGAGACGCAGGGCCTCTTGACAGAGGGTCCACGACCCCACCCGCCCCGTTTGTTGCAGTACCACATGGCGGTAGTGTTGTCTGTGAACACCTGAACAAGCCTTCCCTTTATAGATGGCAAAAAGGCTTTTAGTGCCAGTCGGATCGTCCAAAGCTCCAGCAGGTTGATATGGAGCTTGGCTTCCGCTGGAGACCAGAGTCCTCTGATCTCCACCTCCCCCAATGGCAAACACAGCCCAGAAGAGACGCGTCCGTCACTACTGTGAGATCTGGGTGGGGAAGGGAGAGGGGTCAGCCTTTGAACCACTCGCATTCTGTCAGCCACCACTGCAGATCTTTCGCAGTTCCCTCTGAAATCTGGACCAGGTCGGCGAGATTCCCTCAATGCTGTGCCTATTGGAACTTCAAGTCCCACTGCAGAACCCGCATGTGCCACCTTGCATGGGTCACTAACAGGATGCAGGAGGCCATGAGGCCCAACAGCCTCAGAGTCAGTCTCACCAGAGCCCAGGATTGAGGCTGAAACATTGGTATCATAGCCTGAATATCCTGGACTCGCCGTTCGGGAGGATAGGCCTGAAACTGCACCGTATCCAGAACCGACCCAATAAAAAGAAGCGACTGAGAGGGAGTCAGGTTTGACTTGGGCGCGTTGATAGTGAACCCCAGCGAATGCAAGAGGTTCGCCGTCGTCTCGAGGTGGGAGACGACTGCCTGGGACGAGCCTGCCTTCAACAACCAGTCGTCGTGATAGGGGAAGACTGGGACCCCAGTTCTCCGCAGATGAGCTGCGACCACCGCCATCACTTTAGTTAACACCAAGGGGCACTGGTGAGGCCGAAGGGAAGCACCGTGAACTGAAAGTACTCGTGGCCCACCGTGAACCGCAGGTAGCGACGATGGGCAGGCAGGATGGGACATGAAAGTAGGCATCCTTTAAGTCCAGCGCCACCATTCAGTCTCATGGGTCCAGAGCAGACTGGAACTGAGCAAGGGTGAGCATTTTGAATTTCTCCTTCTTGAGGAAGAAATTGAGGGTTCTGAGATCTAGGATAGGATGAAGGCCTCCGTCTTTCTTGGGCACCAGGAAGTAGCGGGAGTAGCAACCACTGCCTACTTCGGGCCTGGGAACCCTCTCTATAGCTCCCTTGGCCAAGAGAGCATTGACTTTCTCGCGGAGCAAGGCAAGGTGATCCTCCGTCAGCTGATCGTATGCTGGAGGCATAGAAGGAGGGGTAGTCTCGAAGGGGAGGGAGTAGCCTTCGGACTATTTGCAGCACCCACCTGTCCGTTGTGATGGATTACCAGTGGTGGAAATGATGGCATATTCTGCCACAACTGGCCGAGAGTGTTCCTGGAGGATCAGACTAGGAAGGTGTCGCGGTGGAGGAGGGAATGGTTGCTTGGCTCGCTTTCTGGTTCCCAGACCCATGAGGCCTGGGTGAGCCACGTCCAAGCCCCGCAGAGGTTGCTGAACTTGCGGGGCCCGCTGGCCAGAATAGGGTTGGTGCGGCTGGTAGCCCCTTCTGTAGCCACGAAAGGCAGCGAAAGCTGGATGAAGCCCTGGGGGCAGTAGTGAGGCCCAAGGACTTGGCTGTGGCCCGCGAGTCCTTGAAGCGCTCAAGGGCAGCATCCACCTTGCCTCAGAAGAGACTGGAGCCATCAAAGGGCATGTCCATAAGGGTTGGCTTGGACATTCCTCGAAAAACCAGATGTTCTCAACCAGGCGTGGCGACGAACTGCCACTGTCGTAGAAATTGCTCTACCTAGCGAGTTCGTTGTGTCCAAGCCACATTGGATGGCAAACTTAGATGCGCCTCTCCCGTCGAATATAGCTTGGGAGAGTAGGGCCCGGTCCTCCTCCGCGACCCTGGGCAGCACCTGAGCAACCGTATCCCATAAAGAATGGGAATAACAGCCCAAGAGGCATGCGGTGTTCACCGACCGCAGCGCTAGGCTGGTGGAAGAGAAAATGTTCTTCCCAAAGTTTTCCAGCCTCTTAGACTCCCTGTCTGGGGGTGCAGAAGGGAATGCACCTTGGGATGTGGAAGCTTAGACCACCAGGCTTTGGGGGGTGGGGTGAGTGGTGAGGAAAGGTGGGTCCCCCGGTGCGGGGCGATGGCGGCGGGCGATCGTCCTATTCACAGGAGCCCCTGTGCTGGGTTTGGACCATGTCCCAAGAAGGATGTCTGTCAAGGCCTCATTGAAAGGCAGTAGGGGTTCAGAGCTCGAAACCCCGGCTGCAGGACCTCTGTCAAGATGTTGGTCTTGACCGCCACTGTAGGAAGCTGTAGGTCAAGGACCTCTGCAGCCCTACGCACCACCATGGCAAAAGGTGCTCCCTCCTATGTAGCCAGGGTAGGAGGAGAAAGCATGCCAGAATCTGAGGAGGTGTCCAGACCACTGGCATCACCCAATTCCTCATACCAGTCCAGGTCTTGCTGAGGCATAATTTCTAAGGGATCCGGCTCCCCCTCCCAATCTACTTTCTCCATTCCTACCCCTTCAGAATAGAACAGAAAAAACGGCATGGAGCTGTATGGCTCAGTCGGCTCCAGTCTCGGCATCTGTGGATGCCTGACTGGCTCCGTGTCGTCGGAAACGATGATCGGGGAGACGCTGCCGGTCGGCACCGACGACGGCGAGGACCTCGGCGCCAGACGCAACGCCAGGGAAGATCGCTGTGAAGTTGCGACCGGTGTCGGTCCGGACCTGGGAATGGGTCTGCTCCGAGACCATGGGGCTGGGGTCGGAGCCGCCGGCACGGGAATCACGGGGCCCCTCCATAATCTGAGCCTGCAGGGCCCGAAGGAGCGCCTGCAGGGTCAGGCCGCCCAAATATGGCGCAAATGGTGTCATAAAATTCCTTGAGTTGGGCGGGGTCGCTCCCAGCCCCGGAAAGGGAGGAAAACGCAGAGCCAACCCAGGAACCCGCTCCGCAGAACGAGGCCTTGAGCGCCGAGGTTCCTCCGCTGTGTCACAAGACGGGTGAGGTGAATTCGAAGCACGCTTCGACTTCTTGTGCTTTTTGTGGTGCCTCTTACCTGACTTCGACGAAGAGGACTTCGAATTGCCGGAGCGGTGCTCGGACCTTCCTCTCGATCGAGACCGGGATCAAGACCGGCGAGGCGACCTCCACAGTGCCGGATGCCAGGCCGCGAGAAGCTTTAGGGACTGCTCCCTCAAAGCCTTCGGCGCCATGGCCCGGCAGTCGGAGCACGACTTGGAGCCGTGGTCGCGTTCCAGACACCACAGACAAACCAAATGGAGGTCCGTAACCAACATGGCGAAGTGACAGGCGCCGTGCGGCTTTAACCCCGAGGTCTTCTTACTTGACATCCTAACATACCAACGGAGTCGACAAAAAGTCAAAAAAAGTCTGTCAAACAATGCCAAGGGGTAGCTCTCTTCAACGGATTGGCGCTGACGGGCGCTGAAAGGAAAGAACGTCAGCGCGCCGGAGTGGCGACTATATTGACGATGTCGAACACGATGCCGATGACGTCACGCGGAGTCAACTGATGCCCTCTACCCGCGCACAGGGGTACTGTTACGAAAAATCTTCCGGATCCAGCCTGACACCTGGAAATTCAAAGGTAAGGAATCTGCGGCTAGATGTCTTTATCAGATAAAGCCTTTTAACTGGGTGAGGTCGCTCCCGGCCCTGGGAAGGGAGGGAAATATGGAGCCGACCCAGGCACCCTCTCCATGGAGCAGGGCCTCGAACGCCGAGACTCCTCCGTCTCGTGATGGATGGGGCAAAGTCAAAGCATGCTTCGACTTCTTGTGTTTCTAATGGTGCTTCTTACCTGACCCCTTCGAAAATTTTCAATGGGAGGACGAAGTCTTGGATCCCCCGGAGCGGTGCTCGGACCTTCCTCTTGGCTGAGACAGAGACCGAGAACGAAATCTCCAAGGCTCCTGAAGCCGGGCCGCAAGCAGCTTTAGGGACTGCTCCCTCAAGGCTTTCGGTGCCATGGCCCGGCAGTTGGAGCACAATTTTGGGTCGTGGTCGCGCTCCAGGCACCAAAGGGAGAAAAGGTAGGGGTCCGTTACCAACATGGCTCAGTGACACAAGCCATGCAGTTGAACCTCGAGGTTTTCTTGGACATCCTACACACCGAAAAAAATTCAACAAAGTAAAAAAAAATTCTGGCAAAAAATGAGAAAAGAACTGACGTCCACGCCGAGGTGGCGCCTATATAGATGACGCAGATGTCACGACAACAAAATCGACACCGTATGACAGTAAGGAATCTGCGGCTAGTTAATGTCTCTACCAGATAAGGCGTTACAGAAGAGGGCTATTTCAATGTGCTCACTCCTGAAGTACATCGATCGGTGTACATTAAATTTAGGTTGGGTAGTAGAAGGAAAGTAGAGATTAAAGATGGCTAGTGATTTTGCAGGCTAGGCAACAGAGCTGATGCATTATAAGCTTTTTTTGTACAATACATGTTACACAAAGGAGGACTATTGTGCTTCTCTTCAAATTGTATGATATGGTACCACGATCAGCAAGTTTTGGCATTGTGCTATAAGTCAGACTTAGTGTTGATCTTACAGTGGCATGAGTATATTTTGTCAAATTTCCCACCAGTCTAAATTGGGGCAATAGTATAAGACGAGTATTGATACTGACCAACGTTTAAGTGTCAGAAAATATATTTGAGTGTTTTCCCATTTCTTTTCATTCTTTATGAACATTTCTATTTTATGATCTGGTTTTACTGAATAGGTAAAGTTTATTGTTATGGCATTGTGTTTACTGCTGGAGCTTTTTGATTGCCTAAGGCAGACACAGCTATACTACTAGATCAATTATTACCTATGCTGCAAAATTATGCCATATTTATCCTGTAAGTTAGAGGTCAATATTCTCTTATACATTACCATGTATATTATATAATGAGGCCATAGCTATATTGCGTGATATTGGTTGTTTTTAAGGATACTGTCCACAGGTGAATACCTATAAAGCATATGTTGGCTTTTACAAATAAGTTTCTTTGTGCTTATATTTATGTTCTCACTGTCCACACTGGTTGGATGTAAATAGGTGTGTGCTTGCTTCTTTATGTGAGTGAGTGCAAGTATGTTTATGCAACCCAGGGGTTAAAACATGCTCCAAAAATATACTAACCATAAATATAATGGCAAGGAGGTGATTGAAATTATTCTCAGAATATGTGATTTTCGTTCTATTGTCGAAAATTGTGTAAAATAGAAAACACTGCTTTCTTCCAAAAAAAAGGTAATCAAATATTGCACATTTACTTTTCATGAAATGGTTCCAACAAAAGGATTAAACTTCTAAAATTGCTAATTTATCAGCACTTTAAAAATGTCTAATATGGAACAAAGTTTTAAAATACTTAATCTGTTAAAACAGTTAGGCCCTCATTATGATGTTGAGCGGACTGCCACTGGTGGCGGTCTGCCTGACATCTAGGGCATCGGTCCGACCGCCGGATTACAATACCAACGGTCGAAGCGCAGAGTGCGGGGGGAAAGGCCTCAGACAGGCTCAAGGAGCCTGTCAGGGCGGCGGTCGGACAGTAATCCCTACAATGAAGGCGGTGACTGCACAGGCACCACCGTAGGGGATTACGATGTCCATTTTCCCCAGCCTTTTCATGGCTGTCCCACCGCCACGGAAAGGGACTTTGGGGGCCCCTAGCAGGGCCCCCACTCCCCGTGGGCCATCGCTATGTGGCAGGGGTCACATGGGGTGCCCCCCCAAATATCCATGCACTGTGTGCCAGGCACCACATGGTGCCTTTTCTACTGCGGCTAGTGCTCCGGCCCTTTTCCGGGCCGCAGCACAAGCCTCCATAGAAATATTTGTAGCATGTTTCCGACCGCCTACATGGTGGTCGTATCATAATATGGCGGATGGAAGCGCTGACTATTTGTCGGGCGGTCCCAATCCCGCAGCGATGGCGGTCGGACGCTCGTACGACTGCCATCTAAATAAGGCCCTAAGTAAACTTTTAAGGTCTTTACTTCTAAAAAATTACAAAATGTTCTGAATGCAGGAAAAAGATTTTTCAGATTTCCAATAAATTCCTTATTCATAATTCTCACGCTCAAACGATCTGATAATTAAAGATATTAAGCTGCAAACAACTGTGGAAATGATTTGCACCTCCGTCAATAGTCGATCAATAAATATCCATGTAATCAACAGGCTGATAGGTCACCCTTTCATAGGATATCCTGTTTGCAGAATTGTTCTCACAATATGAGACCCCAAAACCTAACCAGGACTCACAAAGGTTTCACATAGGTTTTCATACCCCATCTCAATCGTCCACATGGGAAGAAAAACATTCAGAAAGTTGATAACAATGTAAGCTCTACGTTTTTGAAAATCAGACAGCATTAGGTTAGCATATGGTCACTTACCTACCTCATAAAAATGATTGCTCAAAAATATTATGATTTGTTTTACAGTTTTGTGGAACATTTATTTTTTGAACAACTACATATAATTCCACTAAAATCAACTGGAAGCCAAGGGCTAACAAGGAATTTCTGATCAACATTTCTGCACATCCACTAACATCAGTACCCAGATGTGAACTGATGCAGTTGACCAGCAAAGTATAGTCACCCTAGAGTGAATTAAGGAACAAGTTTCACTTAATTATAAGAAATTATAGGTCTACAAACATCTTGATCGGACTCTATAAGTCAGTTGAATGATGACCCAGGACCTTACCAACCCCCAC
Organism: Calotriton arnoldi; assembly: GCA_963921515.1. NCBI lineage: Eukaryota > Metazoa > Chordata > Amphibia > Caudata > Salamandridae > Calotriton > Calotriton arnoldi. The sequence goes on along the minus strand of CAWUFW010000426.1, from coordinate 1,027,317 downwards.
TTCTTAAGAAAAGAAATGCCTTCTGTCTTGTAGTGATACAGCATCTTATGGGCAGATTAGGTGGTGGCATGACAACAAGCCCCTCAACCCCATTACCACCTCCCCCCCGCTGCCTCTCAGGTGAATGAAGAGCTTTTCAGGGGAGGAACTTGGAAAGGGGTTGGAAGAATAAGACAACAGACTGGATCACTTGATTTAGGTGTAACAGAGTGAGCAATTATCTACTCTGCATAAAGATTATAGATTGTCCACTGATCATACCCTGTGGGTTGGATTCTGTGGTTATACTATACTGTTCAGTACAAAGTGTACATTTAGTTAACTCATACTTATCACTGGTCTGCCTGAAGTATGGCAGGTAACAGCTTTTGAATAAACAAGGCCATGAAGAGCATGTTACTTACCTGTGGTAAAGCTCTTTCCACACCAACGTCGTGCTCCTGAAGTGGCGAGCAGTGCCACATATAAGCGCAACCTGGGTGCGCTGTCAGTTGCTTTCTTAGGCAGTCCACACCCTCAGACGCAGAGCCCATTGGCAAAATAGCAGGACCAGTGTACAGCTCTCTAGACTGGGACCTTTTTAGATAGCCAGGTTCCCAGAAAGGGGAGGTGGGAGGGTCAGTGAGGAATCTGGGGTTAGAGTATTAACCAGAAAGGGCATTACAGAAGGTAATTAGCTTGTTCTTCTGATGGATACCTCTCGCTGCAGATTTGTCACCTAGAAACCATATCAGCACCGCCTCACGAGGTGGTGGGTCTGTGAACTGGCTCATACCAAATAGTCCTGCAGGACTGAGCGGGCCAAATACCCATCACCACGGACCTGACAGTTGAGGCATTAGTTCTTCATCAACGTCTGTACCGAAGCCCACTTAGCCACCTGACAAATATCAAGAACAGGCATGCTGCAAACGAATGCAGTGGTAGCAGCTTTCTCTCTGGTAGAATAAGACCATAGGTCTTCCAGAGGGTGCTTCTTGGCCAATGCATAGCAAATCTTGATGCAGAGCACAATCCATCACTGCCCTGCCCATCTTTGTCACCAGCAGACCCCACAAAGAGCTGATTATCCACCAAATGTTCTTTGGTACGATCAATGTAAAACTGAGTCCTCTCTTGGGATCCAAACAATGGAGTCTCTCTCCTCTTTTGGGGGATGAAGTGGAGCAAAGAAGGTTAGGCATGTGACAGCCTGTCTGAAGTTAAAAAGCTGTTACCACTTTTGCCATAAAAGAAGCTTCGGTACTCAGCACCAGCTTATCTGGGAAGAACATGGTGTATGGTGGTTGGACTGAAAGAGCCTGAAGCTTGCTCACATGATGAGATGATGTTATGGCCATCAGGAAAACTGTTTTGAGGGTCAGGAGACTTAATTAAAAACTGTGCAGTGGCTCAAAGGAAGTGCACATTAAAAAGGTAAGAACCAACTTTAAATCCAACAGTGGCATCAAAAATGGATTTTGTGGAAAGAAATATTGCAAACTTTTCAAAAATGTCATTACAACCGAAGGCTGATCCAACAACCACAACAAGCAGACTAAGACAAGTAGCCTTTAACAGTGCCCAAAGCAAGTCCTTGCTGGGCCAAAGGCAAAACAATCAAGCATATGTCAGACAACTTGGCCTACAACGGGTCAATCTGACGGGTGCTGCATCAAACCACAAATATGTCTCAAAGACTGGCGCACACAGATTTTGAGGAGGAATGCCTCACTATCAAGATGGCATCAACGACTTCAGGAGGAAGGTCAAATGAGAACAACTGCTGCTGCTCAATCCCCAAGCACAGAGATGTATACTATGAAGACAAAGGTGCAGCACCCTGCCCTGCTGCTGTGACAGAAAATCATTCAGAAAATGCATCTTGATCAGAGGGTATATGCTCATGCCCAGGAGTTCTGGGTACCACCCTCTCCTTGCCCAACTGGGCCCTGTTCTTCCTGATCCTCTTGAGGGCAGGTGAGGCAATGGTGGGAAGGCATACAAGAGTCCCGAGCTCCACTCTAGTCAGAATGCATCTAAGAGAGAGCCTCCTTGGGAACTCCAACACGCAAAATATGGACATTGTACAATCTTGGACATTGCGAAAAGATCAAGGCAGTGTTCTCCCTAATGACAGAGGGCGCCCTGCACTACCTCTGGGTGTAACAGTCATTTCTGGTCCGTAGGGTGCTGGCGGCTGAGTTAGTCTACCCTGGCATTTAGATATCCTGCCAGGTGGTTCACTCCCAGAGAAATTGCCTGGCAGTCCAGCCACTTCCAGACAGGCACACATAGAGCCTCCTCTCACAGGTCTCAAGACCCCAGCCCACATGGTACAGGGCCACATGGTGGTGGTGTTGATCATTAACACCTGCACCTGCCTTCCTCTGATGGTGGGAAGAAGACCTTTAATGCAAAGCGAATCACCCACAACTCCAACAAACCGATGTGGAGTCAAGCTTTTACTCAAGACCAAAGGCCTCTGATCTCCACCTCTTCCAGATAGCCTCCCCAAACCAAAAGCAATGCATCCTTCACCACGGTGAAGTCTGGGTGGGGTAAGTAGAGGGGTATGTCACGGACTCAAACGTGGTCCAGCAGCCACTACTGAAGATCATCTGCAGCCTCCTTTGAAATCTGGATACAATCCAACAGATTCCCTTGGTGGGGTGCCCACTGGGACTTTAGAACTTTAGATTGCACTGCATATGCCATCTAGCATGTTTCACTAGCTGGATGCAGGAGGTCAACAATCCAACAGCTTCAGCATGATCAATCAATCAATCAGGGGTTTATAAAGCGCGCTACTCACCCGTGAGGGTCTCAAGGCGCTAGGGGGGGGGGGGGGAGGAACGGCGGCTCTGGATCAGTCGAAGAGCCAGGTCTTGAGGTTCTTCCTGAACGTGTGCAGGGTCGGGGAGCGTCTGATGTTCACCGGGAGCTCGTTCCAGGATTTTGCTGCGATGTAGGAGAAAGCTCTCCCGCCGGCTCTGTTTCTGCGGATGCGGGGGACCTCTGCTAGGGCGAGGTTGACGGAGCGGAGGTTCCTCTTGGGTACGTGGAAGGATACTCTCTTGTTGAGGTATTTGGGTCCGATGTTGTTGAGGGATTTGTAGGCGTGGGTGAGGAGTTTGAAGGTGACCCTCTTCTCGATGGGGAGCCAGTGGAGGCCTCGTAGGTGTTGTGTCATGTGGTCGTGGCGCGGTGTCCCGAGGACGAGTCTGGCTGCGGCGTTCTGGATGGTTTGGAGTTTGTGTAGAAGAGTGTTGTTGATTCCGGCGTAGAGGGCGTTGCCGTAGTCCAGTCTGCTGGTAATGAGTGCGTGGGTGACGGTCCTTCTGCAGTCGGGGGGGATCCATTTGAAGGTCTTACGGAGGATGCGAAGGCAGTTGAAACTGGAGGCGACGGCGTTGATTTGGCGGTTCATGGAGAGGGAGGAGTCAAGGATGATGCCGAGGTTCCGAGAGTGGTCTGTAGGGGTGGGTGGGCTCCCGAGGGCGGAGGGCCACCAGGTGTTGTCCCAGGCGGAGGTGCAGGGGCCGAGGATGAGGACCTCAGTCTTTTCTGAGTTTAGCTTCAAGCAGCTGTCCTTCATCCAGGTCGCAACGTTCTTCATTCCTTCCTGGAAGCAGAGTCGGGTGTCTTCAGGATTCTTCGTGAGCGAGAGGATGAGCTGGGTGTCGTCGGCGTAGGATATGATGCTGAGCCCATGCTGTCTGACGATGGCGGCGAGGGGGGGCCATGTAGATGTTGAAGAGCGTGGGGCTGAGTGAAGATCCTTGGGGTACTCCGCAGTTGGTTTCCGTTGGTGTGGAGAGGAAGGGAGGGAGTCGGATCCTCTGGGTTCTGCCGGAGAGGAAGGATTGGATCCAGTCGAGGGCGGCTCCTTGTATTCCCGCGTCGCGTAGTCTGGCTGCGAGCGTGCGGTGTGAGACTGTGTCGAAGGCTGCGGAAAGGTCTAGAAGGATGAGGGCCGCGGTGTGTCCCTGATCTAGCAGCATGCGGATGTCGTCGGTGGCAGCGAGGAGGGCGGTCTCGGTGCTTTGGTTGCTGCGGAATCCAGACTGGGAGGCGTCCAGGATGGAGTTATCTTCTGGCTGCGAGCGAGCGTGCGGTGTGAGACTGTGTCGAAGGCTGCGGAAAGGTCTAGAAGGATGAGGGCCGCGGTGTGTCCCTGATCTAGCAGCATGCGGATGTTGTCGGTGGCAGCGAGGAGGGCGGTCTCGGTGCTTTGGTTGCTGCGGAATCCAGACTGGGAGGCGTCCAGGATGGAGTTATCTTCTATGAAGGCGGTCAGCTAGGCGTTTACGAGTCTCTCAGTGACTTTGGCCGCAAAGGGGAGGAGAGAGATGGGCCGGTAGTTCTTAAGGTCTGTTGGGTCGCCCGTTGGTTTCTTGAGGAGGGGTTTCACCTCCGTCCGTTTCCAGTCGTCTGGGCAGATGCTTGATCTGAGGGAGGCGTTGATGGTGCGTCCTAGTTCGGGTGCGATGACGGTGGCGGCCCTGTGGAAGATGTGCGGAGAGCAAGGGTCCGTAGGGGCTCCTGAGTGGGTTTTCTTCATGGTCGCGGTGATGAGTTCGACGGTAGCGGGATCCCAGGACGTGATGGTCGGCTTGTCGGCGGCGGTGGGTGGGGTGGTGGTGTTCGTAGTTGGTTCGCTGAAGTTGTCGTAGAGGGCCTTGATCTTCAGATGGAAGTAGGAGCTGAGCTTGTCGCAATCAATCAATCAATCACAGAATTTGTAGAGCGCACTACTTACCCGCGAGGGTCTCAAGGCGCTGGGGAGAGGGAAGGGGGGGGGATGGGGGCGCAGAGTTCCTGGGAAGGTGTGACGTACGTGGCTTCGCAGGTGGGCTTTGCGAACTTCTGTATGACGTTGAACAGTTCCTTGGCGTTGGTCACGTTGGTCTGGACTTTGTCTCTTTTGAAGGTTCGTTTGGTGTCCCTTATGCGCTGGTGGTATTCCTTCAGGGCGCTCTTGTGGTTGTTCCGTGCTTCCGTGGTTTTCAGGTTTCGCCAGGTTTTCTGTAGGCGTCTGCAGGAGGGTCTGGCTTCTTGAAGTTCTGCGGTGAACCAGGCGGCTTTCAGCGGGCGTTGTTTGGCGGGGTGGAGCGGTGCGAGCTTGTCGGCGCAGCAGGAGACCCAGCGGTGAAATTCCCTGGCTGCGGAGTTGGCGTTGGTCGTGGTGATGGGGGGGTTTTGACGGAGGGTGGTGTTGAGGTGCTCCTCTGTGACTTTGCTCCAGTTCCGTCGCGGCGGGAGCAGGGCGGGTTTGGGTGCGCTGGTGGTGTTGAAAGTGAAGTGGATGCCCAGAGGGGCTGGGTGGTGTGGCAGAAGCGGATGTTTGTTCCTCCCGCGAAGATGGGGTCGAGGGTGTGGCCCACTCTGTGGGTGGGCGTGTTGACCAGCTGCTTCAACCCTAGGTTGGCGAGGTTGTCGAGGAGAGTGGTGGAGTCTGGGTCGTTGTCGAGGTGGAAATTCAGGTCCCCGAGTAGAATGTAGTCCGTGGAGGTGATGGCGAGGGGTGCGGCGAGCTCGGCGATGGTAGATGCGTGGTGGTTGCGAGGTCCTGGTGGTCTGTAGATGAGGGTGCCGCGTAGCGTGGTTCTGGGGCTTGTCTGGATCTGGAAGTGGAGGTGTTCTGTGTTGGAGTGGGGGTCACTCGTGCTGGATGTGGAGAGTCGGAGGGGGGTCTTGTGTACGATGGCGAGTCCTCCTCCTGGGCGGTGCAGACGGACCCTTCTCTGGATCTTGTAGCCGTCTGGGATGGCGAGGTCGGGACCGGAGGTGGCGTTGGTCCAGGTTTCCGTGAAAAAGGCGACGTCGGGCGAGAGGGTGTAGATCAGGTCCCAGATCTCTACGGCGTGTCGGTGCAGGGAGCGCACGTTGAGAGCGATGCAAGTCAGGGTTTCGGTGGTGTGTGCATCGGGCGTTCCCTCGGCGGTCGTGGGAGCTATGTCGATGGTGAAGGATCTGCGGCAGGGTCTGCACGAGAACTGCCCGTGGGTGGTGCTCGGCGAGGATCTCGCGCAGTCGGCATGTCTTCCGGGGTTGAGTGCGTGGAGGGCGGTTGCGTCGTAGCGGTGGGGTCTAGGAGAGCCAGGGGTCCTGGCGCTGGTCGCGGCCGGGCTTGCCTTTGGCGCGACCGCGCAGCGGCCGCCATTATGAAGGGGAGGGACGTGCAGCTGGGAGGCGGGAGCGGGGTGGTATGGGGAGGGGTCACGGGTCAGCGGGAGCAGAGGGAGCGGAGGGAAACCAGTAAACAGAAAACAGTACACAGCAATGGACAGAGCAAGCAAAATGAAAACAAACAGCAGCAGGCACAATCAGCCTAAAATAACGTAAAATAAGCCACAGAGTGCCCAACAGCGAAAAACCTGAATCAGGGTAGCCTCGAACCCTGCAACGGAGGGGGCTGGCCTCAGAGGCGACGCAGAGCACAGCGGAGCTGCCGGGGAGCGTGTGCACACAGGACCGAGGTCTGTGGACTCCCTGATCATCCCTGAGATTCAGAACAGAGGCTGAAACACTGGAATCATAGCCTGAACTAAGCCCAAAAAATGTTAGGAGGTTCACCGTTGGCTGGAGGTGGTCTATAACAGTCTGGAGTGAGCCTGCCTTTAACAGCCAGTCATGAAAATGTGGGAAGACTCGTACAACCAACCTCCAAAGGTGTGATGTGACCACCATCGCCCAAAGGTCACACGCGAGGTCTAAATTGAGCACCATGACCGTGGCCTATTGTGAACCGCAGGTAGTGCCTGTGGGCCAGCAGGACGGGGATATGAAAATAAGAGTCCTGCAGGTCCAACACCACTATCCAGTAGCGGGGTCAAGAGAACAGGATCTGGGCTAATTTGAGCATCTTGAATTTGGACTTTGGGAGAAAAGTTTTGAGAGGATGGATACTAAGACAGGACGAAGGCTTCTGCCCTGCTGCGGCACAAGGAAGTAGTAGGAGTAACGCACAGTTCCTACTTCAAAAGCCAGAATTCTCTCAATGGCTCCTTTGGGCAAAGGGGCTTGCACATCCTGCTGTAAGACAGGCATGTGGTCCTCTGTAACCATCATGATAGCGGTGGAAGGTCGGAGGCATAGAAAGAAATAGGAGGGTGCAGCCATGACAGACAATTTGAAGTACCAACCTGTCTGGCATAATGGCTTGATAGCCTTGGAGGAAATGCTGGATCCTGCCCCTGACAGGATGGCTGTGTGCCAAGAAGGGTACGTTAAGAGTCTTTGCGGCTGCAGAAGGTGGAGATGTCGGGAACTGAGCTGCCCTTTGCCCCATATGCCATGGCCTCAGCCACGAAAGGGATGAAAGACTTGTTGTACAGGCAGTAGGGTCAGACGTTGGCAGTTCTGGAAATCCATACTGTGGTCTTGAAAGGGCTGAAATTGAATATGGTACTGTTTGTATGGGGCAGACAGGCCCAAGGACTGTACTGTTGCACTGCTTTCTTTAAAAAATTTGAGGGCGAAATTTGAGGGCGGAGAACACTTTCTTACCGAAAAGCGAAAGCCATAAAACAGCATTTTCATTAGGGATGCTTGCACATCCATGCAAAAGCCAGTAGATTTAATCCAGGCGAGGCCCCCAAGTGCCACACATGTACCAATCACCCAGACAAACAGTTGGTCATGTCCATGCCAGAGCGGATAACACATTTTGCGGTATAGCAGCCATCCTCCATAGCCTGGGTCAGGGACACCCAGAGGCCGTCCTGAATAGCTGGTAAAACCTGGGCATAGTAATAGCAGTCTAGAAGGTAGCTGGTGCTAACTGATCACAGTGATAACACCACAGTAATATACAGAGTCCACACAGTTTACATGGAAATAGTGCTAGCCATGGAGAGAGTCATAATTGTGCATTTTAAATAGTTATACGGTGCACAGTTTACAAATAATAATGGTTGGGGTGAAAGATGTACTCCAGATTGAAGGCTGAACGTACCTGATGAGAGTTGCAGAGGTATGTTTGCAAGTAGGTTGTGGCTTGCAGCTAAAGTCTGTTCTAAAGAAATCTGTGAGAAAGACCGCAACTCCTGTTGACAATACATTAACCACTTGTGGATATCTAGGAATGTTTTCATGTTAAATAGTTGCAATGCACAAGTTACTAACTTGTGTAACGATATATCTGTAAGAGACAGTAGTTGGTGACAGATTCCTTACCTTAGAATATCCCCAGGCGTCAGGCTGGATCCGGAAAGTTTTTGCGTAGCAGTACCCTTGCGCGTCGGTAGGCGGTGTCGTGCGGCTCCGCGTCCGTCGTCGTGATCGCCGGGATGACGTCGCGGGCAGTACTTAGACGCCGCCCCTGCGCGCTGACGTCAGTTCTGTACACGACTTTCCGCGCCAGGAACGCAGAGCCATGCAAGAAGCTGACATAGGTGTCTGAAAAATACTAGGGCCCTGAAAGGGATGTCCTTAACCCTAGAAATCAGTTCGCAGAACGGGGAGGATGGGTGGGGCGGTAAGGAATCTGTCACCAACTACTGTCTCTTACAGATATATCGTTACACAAGTTAGTAACTTGTGCATCTGAAAGAGACACGTTAGTGACAGATTCCTTACCTTAGAATAGATACCCCAGCAATACCAACCCCGGTGGTGGGTCTGCGAACAAAGATCAGACAAGGAAGTCCCGGAGGACAGAACGTCCAAAGAAGCCGTCCCTCCGGACCTGGCTGTCAAGGCAGTAATGCTTGGCAAACGTGTGCAGCGAGGCCCACGTAGCTGCCTGACATATATCTTGCAGCGGAACATCGCGGCCTAAAGCCGTGGTAGCAGCCGCTGCCCTGGTGGAATGGGCCCGCAGCCCAACAGGAGGCTCCTTCTTAGCCAAAGAATAGCAGGCTTTGATACACAAGGTGACCCAGCGGGAGATGGTTCTCTTGTGCACCGCCCGACCTTTTTTGGCGCCCACGTAGCCAACAAAGAGCTGGTCATCCACCCGGAAGTGTTGTGTGCGGGTGATATAAAAGGAAAGCGCACGTTTTGGGTCCAGACGGTGGAGCCTCTCTTCCTCTCTGGAAGGATGCGGAAAGAAGGTGGGCAAAGTGATGGTCTGCCCAATGTGGAAGGCAGTAACCACCTGTGGCAAGAAGGACGGACGCGTCCTAAGAACAACCTTGTCTGGATGAACAGACAGAAAGGGGGGTTTGCATGAAAGAGCCTGGAGCTCACTCACCCGCCCGAGCGGAGGTGATGGCCACCAGAAAGGCTGTCTTCAAAGTAAGAAGACGAAGAGGACAGTTTTGTAGAGGCTGAAAGGGAGCGCACATTAAAAGGTAAGAACCAAGTTTAAGTCCCACTGAGGCATGACAAACGGAACAGGAGGGAAGAGGTGTGTAATGCCTTTTAGAAACCTGTTAACAACAGGGGACTTAAAAAGAGAGGGCTGATCAGGGAGCCTGAGGAAGGCCGAGATTGCACAAAGATAGCCCTTGATGGTACCCAGGGCAGAACCCTGTTGGGCCAGGGAAAGAAGGAACAGAAGAACCTCAGAAAGAGGGGCAGAGAGGGGATTCACAGCCTTTGCTGTGCACCATGCCACAAACTTGTTCCACCTGAAGGCGTATACCACCTTAGTGGAGGGACGCCTGGCTGCCAGAATCACATCACAAACTTCGGGAGGCAAGTCGAAAGGAATCAACTGCCGCCGCTCAATCTCCACGCAAGCAGGTGGAGACTGGACAGGTTCGGGTGGAGGACAGTCCCCTGCTGCTGCGACAGAAGATCCTCCCGAAGAGGCAGACGGATCGGGGGATCGACGCTCATACTGAGTAGCTCAGGATACCAAACTCTTCGAGCCCAGTCTGGAGCCACAAGGATGACTTGGGCCCGGTCGCGCCGAATCTTCAACACTCTGGGTAGAAGTGGTATAGGCGGAAAAGCGTACAACAGACCGCAACTCCACTCGCGACGAAAAGCGTCGCCGAGCGAGTGCCGCCTTGGAAATTCCAACGCGCAGAACTGCTGACATTGCGCATTCTCTTCGGTGGCGAATAGATCTAACCAAGGCTCTCCCCACTGTAGAAAGAGTCCTTGCGCCACTTCCGAGTGAAGACGCCATTCGTGATCCATCATGCACCTGCGGCTGAGTTCGTCCGCCCTGGCGTTCAGGGAACCTGCCAGGTGTTGAACCATCAGGAATATGCCCCGATGTTCCAGCCATGTCCAGAGGCGCAGAGCTCTGACATAGGGTCCACGACCCCACCCCGCCTTGTTTGTTGCAGTACCACATGGCGGTGGTGTTGTCTGTGAACACCTGCACTACCTTCCCTTTGACAGAGGGAAGGAATGCCTTGAGTGCAAGTCGGATCGCCCGGAGCTCCAGAAGGTTGATATGGAGCCGGAACTCCGCCGGACACCAGAGGCCTCTGATCTCCGCCTCTCCCATGTGACCGCCCCATCCCAGAAGGGACGCTTCTGTCACGACTGTGTGCTCTGGCTGGGGAAGGGAGAGGGATCTGCCCATGACCCATTGCCGGTTCGAGAGCCACCACTGCAACTGTTTTGCAGTCCCCTCCGAGATCTGGACGTGATCGGACAGGTTGCCCTGGTGCTGCGCCCACTGGAACTTCAGGTCCCACTGCAGAGCCCGCATATGCCATCTGGCATGATCGACCAGCAGGATGCAGGAGGCCATGAGGCCCAGCAGCCTCAGAGTCATCCGTACCGAAACCCAGGATAGAGGCTGAAAGATCGGAATCATAGCCTGAATATCCCGGACTCGCCGTTCAGGAGGATATGCCCGAAACTGCGTCGTGTCCAGAACTGCTCCGATGAAAAGGAGCTGTGGAGAAGGAATCAGGTGCGACTTCGGCACATTGATGGAGAACCCCAGCGAGTGCAGGAGTTCGGCCGTAGTCTGGAAGTGGGAGACGACTGCCTGGGACGAGCCCGCCTTCAGCAGCCAGTCGTCGAGGTAGGGGAAGACTGGAACCCCTGCCCGGCGAAGATGAGCTGCGACCACCGCCATCACTTTCGTGAACACCAGAGGGGCACTTGTGAGGCCAAAGGGGAGCACGGTGAATTGAAAATGCTCGAGGCCCACCATGAACCGCAGGTAACGTCGGTGGGCCGGCAGGACGGGGATGTGGTAATAAGCGTCCTGCAAGTCCAACGCTACCATCCAGTCTCCAGGGTCTAGGGCAGTCAAGACCTGAGCTAAGGTGAGCATCTTGAACTTCTCCTTCCGGAGGAAGCGATTGACGTTCCGGAGGTCCAAGATAGGACGCATGTCCTCCTTGTCCTTTTTGGGCACCAGAAAGTAGTGGGAGTAGCAACCACGTCCTACTTCTGGGGTCGGAACGCGCTCGATGGCTCTCTTGGCCAAGAGGGCCGCAACTTCCTTCTGAAGAAGCACCAAGTGATCCCCTGACATGCGGTGGAATTGAGGTGGCATGGCTGGGGGGTTGGTCTCGAAGGGGACAATGTCCAAGACCCACCTGTCCGAGGTGATGGCACGCCAGTGGTGAAGGTGATGGCGGACCCTGCCCCCTACTGGCGTGCTGTGCACCTGAAAGGAAGGACTAGGAGGGCTTGGAGGCCGCGGACGGGGCGGGGTTGGTGGCCTGACCCGCACGCTGGTTGCCTGACCCGCCACGGCGGGAGCCACGTCCTCGGCCACGCGAAGACGCTTGCTGCGCAGGCCGGTGGCTGGGCAGCCGACGTGACTGGGCGCCCCTAAAGGGGCGAAAAGCAGATGGCTGCGGAGGGCGTACAGCAGAAAGGCCCAGGGACTTGGCCGTAGTCCGTGAGTCCTTAAAACGCTCCAGCGCATGGTCTGCCTTCTTCCCAAAAAGACCGACCCCATCAAAGGGCATGTCCATAAGAGTGTTCTGGACATCACCCCTAGAAACCAGTGGTTCTCAGCCAGGCGTGACGGCGCAGCGCCACTGTCGTTGCAATTGATCTACCCAGTGAGTCGGCGGTATCAAGGCCACATCTAATGGTAAATTTAGCCGCATCTCTTCCTTCCGCAATGGCGCGGGAAAGCAGTGTCTGGACCTCCTCAGGACACTGGGGCAAAGCTTGCGCCACCGAGTCCCACAGAGAGGTTGAATATCGGCCCAAAAGGCAAGCGGTGTTGACAGACCGCAAGCCAGCACTGGAGGAAGAAAAGACCTTCTTCCCAAATTGATCCAGGCGTTTGGATTCCCTATCCGGAGGAGCGGTAGGGAAGGCGGTTTGGGAAGCAGAGGCTTGGACAACCAAGCTCTCAGGAGTGGGGTGTTGGGAGAGGAACAGGGGGTCGCCCGGAGCGGGGCGATGGCGTCGGGCCACGTTCCTATCCACAGGAGCCCCTGTGGCGGGCTTGGACCAGGTGCCCAAAAGAACGTCAGAAAGTGCGTCATTAAACGGCAGCAGTGGCTCCGAGGAGGTAGCCGCCGGCTGAAGCACTTCCGTCAGGAGGTTAGTCCTGACGGCCACTGTAGGCAATTGGAGGTGTAAGGCCCCAGCTGCTCTACGCAACACCGTTGCAAAGTTTGCTCCCTCCTCCGTTGCCACGCAAGGAGGAGTCAGCATGCCAGGGTCAGGGGAGGTGTCCAGCCCACTGGCATCCCCAAGTTCCTCAGCCCAGTCCTGTTCGTACTCACACTGCCGTGTGAGAGGGTCCTCCGACCCCTCCCAGTCCTCTTCGTCCTCCTCAGGTTCAAAATAAGGAGAAGGAGGGAAACGCGGGACCCAAGGTCTCAACGGCGTCGGAGCTGGCGTCGAGCGACCCTGGTCCGGCGCCGTGTCCGGATCCGGAGAGAACCGGGGAACGACGCCGCCCGGAGCCCCGGGCGGTGTCGGAAACGGCACCGGAGACATCGGCGCCGGCGGAGGCGTAGTTAGGTCAACCGGCGTCGATGGGGGTTGCGGCAGCACCGGAGCCAGGATCGAGGCCGAAGCCGGGGCCGGGATCGAGGCCGAAGCCGGGGCCGGGACCGAGGCTGGTGTGACAGGCGGCGCCGGGACCGGAGTCGTCGGCGGTGCCGGGGAAACCCCATCAGGGCCCACGGGGCCCGAAGGCGCACCGGGGCCGAAGAGGCGGGCCATGGCCGACTGGAATTCCTGGATCTCGGCCGGAGTCGCCCCCGAACCCGGGAAGGACGGGTAATGCGGGGGCGGCTCCACAGGCACTCCCGGAGCCGCGGGGACGGTGCCGACAGGAGCCTTAGCCGAGTCGCGAGACCGGCGAGGCGAAGTCATTGAGCTTTGACGCTTCTTAGACTTTTTATGCTTCGACTTACCGGAGGAGTGCGAAGACTTGGACCCCGACGACCGATGAGGACTCCGCGACCGGCCCCTCGACCTCTCGCGTGACCGGGGCTTGGTGTGGTGCGGAGCCGACTGCCGGACCTCGAGGAGCTTTCGAGACCGCTCTCGCAAAGCCTTCGGGTGCAAGGCCCGGCAGTCGGGGCACGACTTCGTGTCGTGGTCGCGGCCGAGACAGTAGAGACACTCTAAATGCGGGTCTGTGATCGACATCATACGACCACAGACGTCGCAGGGCTTGAAGCCGGGCATCCCTACTGACACCTTCGGAGTCGATAGACTCGTGAGAAAAAACAGTGAAAAATCACCAAAAATAGTCAAAAAATGACTAGGGCACTGCTCTTCCCGGATCTGCGCTTACTGGCGCGGAAAAAGAAGAACTGACGTCAGCGCGCAGGGGCGGCGTCTAAGTACTGCCCGCGACGTCATCCCGGCGATCACGACGCCGACGACGGACGCGGAGCCGCACAACGCCGCCTACCGACGCGCAAGGGTACTGCTACGCAAAAACTTTCCAGATCCAGCCTGACGCCTGGGGATATTCTAAGGTAAGGAATCTGTTACTAACGTGTCTCTTTCAGATACAGTGGTATAGATAAATTGTTTTAGTGATATATATTTATCCTTTAATATATATATATATATATATATATATATATATATATATATATATATATATATATATATATATATATAGTTATAGTTGGGACCTAGTTAGGACCTAGTTTCCATAGGAAAAGCATTTTTGACTTGCCTGTAACTTTGGAGTCGTTTAACCAATCTTCATGAAATTTTCCAACAAAAGTGTCAAAGTAAGTTCTGGTTGTCAAGGAAAGTTTGAGGGTGATCCGTGCAGTGGGGACTGAGAAATAGGGGCGCGAAAAATGGGTGCGTTGTAATGTTAATTCCCATAGGAACTTGTCGAACTTACAGCCCGAACCGCTGGACAGAATTACACCAAATTTGGTAGAGAGGTAGATGTTGTTACGTAGAGTGTGCTTTTTGTTATTTGGTGCAAATCCGTCCAGTAGTTTTTGAGAAATTTAAGCCAAAAATTATAGATATATCTCTGGCTGCGGATATTTTGCATTGGTTTCGCAATTAATCGCGAATGCACGCGCTAACGGGAATGCTTTGATTGGCTGGACGCAACCTGAACAGAAAGTTGCGACCACCATTTTATCATCCGGGAACGGGTCCTGGGGCTAAAAATATGTGTGAAAGCTAGCATAAAGGGTCAGGGTGGAGATACTTTGACCGCATGTTCGAGAAATGGGTGTGTTAGTGAAAAGTTATGAGTCCAAAACAGATTTTTTTTTATTGCGCGTGATATTCACGACGATGCTGCGACCACCAGCGTGGCCCCGTGTACCGTCACGGGGGCATCGTGAATATCGCAAAGTCATCGTGAACATTAGTCAAAGTATAAAAATATATATATATTTGTACACACTCCCGGTCACTGTCACACAGTCATGTACGCCCTCACTCACAAACTCACTCAGACACTTATACACCCATTCACATATCCACTCACACACTTATACATTAGGTCACATACCCACTCAGATACTCATGCACTCACTCACATAACCATTCAGGTACTTATGCACACACTTACAGTCTTACTCGGAGAGGGACACACCCATGTACAGACCCACCCAGAGATTCACGCACCCACTTACAGTCCCACTCACGTATGTTCTTACAGACCATCTGAGACACTCATACACCCACTCACAGATCCACTGAGACACTCATACGCCCAGTCACATACCCATACAGTCACTCCCATACTCAGTCAAAGACCATCTCAGAGAGGTATGGACTCAGTCACTCACACATTTTTTTTATTTATTTTTAGAGTTTTCTATAGCGCGGACCAGACCCAGGGTAGGGTATCAGAGCGCTTTACAATGAGAGCACAGTACGAATGATACAGTTAGCAAAGCATAGCATACAAAGAATCAACATAACATGTTTTGATAAAGTTCGGAGGGTCGTAGCATAGTTCTGAGCCCTAGGCACAGGTCGAGAGGCAAGGGTATCCTTATTGGGATAGAGGAGGCGAGTTTGAAGATTTGGAACTGGAGTGTAGAACTGGAATGGTCCATGTGAGTTTATGGGAGGAATTTACACATCAGGAATGATTTTGCTTCCCTTTTGAATAGGGGAGTAGAAGAGATTTTTCTGATGTATGCGGGAAGCGAGTTCCATATTCTTGGTGCTGCTCCGGAGAATGCTCGGTCATAGGTTTTTTTCTTGCTGAAACGCGAGGGTTTCAGGAGTAGGTTATCGGTGCTCCTTGAGTGTCTAAGTCCCCCAGATAGGGTAAGTTTTTGGGATAGGTACTGGGGGGAATTGTGGTGTAGCGCTTTGTGAGTGATGCATGCCATTTTTAGGTGGATTCGAGCGTCATAAGGTAGCCAGTTGAGTGCTTTCAGGTGTGGCGATATGTGGTCATATTTCCTGGATCCAGTTAGGAGTCTTGCTGCGGCGTTGAGACAGGCTTTTAATGGGGCGGTTGAAATTTTGGGTAGCCCGAGAGGGTGGTGCATCCGTACTCCAGCCTTGAGATGACTAAGGACTGAACTGCATTTTTGAGGTCCGGGTTCTCGATGAAAGGTTTCATTTTTCTAAGATAGCTGAGGTGAAAGCGTGCGTTTTTAGCTAACAGGTTAATGTGTGTTTGCATGTTAAGGTTCTTATCTAGAGTAATTCCAAGTGATTTGGTGGAGTCCACCAAGGTTGGCTTGCAGTTTAGAGCAGTGATCAGCTTGGTCCATTCCTTTGTCTCCTGGGAATTATTGTGGGGGGGGGGAATTAGAAGAAATTCTGTTTTTTGCGAATTTAGCTTGAGGAAGTTGGTCGATAGCCAGTGGACAGTCTTTTCGAGTGCTAGATTCATCGTCTTTATGTCTTCTATGGATGAAATCTTTATGTAAAGTTGAGTGTCGTCCGCGTACATGTGGTAGGCGATGTTTGCCTGCTGTAGTAGTTCGGTTAGTGGTTCGACATACAGGTTGAATAGGGTGGGGGATAAGGTAGAACCTTGTGGTACTCCTAGAGGGTTCGGTGAGGAGGGAGAAAGATTTTTGTTCACCATGAATGATTGCGTTCTGTTTTCTAGAAAGGATTTGAACCATTTAAGGACTGTGCCTGATAGACCCATCCTGTTTTCCAGTCTGCTTAGCATTTTGTCGTGATTGACCGTGTCGAATGCAGAGGAGAGGTCGAGCAGGACTAGTAGGCATGTTTCGTTGCGGTCAAGAGCTAGGAGGGCGTCGTCAACTATATGCAGAATGGCTGTTTCTGTGCTATGGACAGGTCTGAATCCCGATTGGTGGATGTTCAGAAGATTGAAGTCCGTGATGTGTTGGTTCAGTTGTTGCTGAACACATTTTTCCAAGACCTTAGCTAGCATGGGAATGTTGGTTATGGGTCGGAAGTTATTGGGGTCAGCGTTGTTTGCTGTTGGTTTCTTTAGTATAGGGGTGACTTGGCCAGTTTTTAGGCAATCCGGGATGTGACCTTGTGCTAGTGAGGCGTTGATGATTTTGGTCCAGAGAGGTGAGATGACTTGGTAGATGTGGGGAAGGCAATTTGAGGGGACTGGATCGTTGAAGTGGTTGTTGGGTTTGATAGTTGTTAAGGTTTTGGTGATGTCATTGAGATCATACCGTTTGAAAGAGGACCAGTGAGAGTCATTTTTGGGCAGAGGTAGTTCAAGTTGATCTAGGTTTACAACTTGAGTGGTCTTTGGGGTGGCTGAGTTAATTGCAGCTGTGCTGAGCTCGAGTTGGAGGGAGTTCGTTTTTGCTGTGAAGAATGAGGAAAATTCTTCACTACTAAGCTGTGATTTCGCGGTCAAGAGTGTGGATTTGGCCAATTTGTTGGACAGCCACTCAGAAACTCACTCAGATATACAGGCACCCAATGAAGGCTCATGCATTCACTCACAGACCCACCCAGACACTCGCCCTCCCAGTCACAGACCCACTCAGACACTCATGCATGCACCCATTCACTCACCCACTCAGAGACTTATGCTCTCACTTACAGACCCATTGAGACACTCATACAACCACTCACAGATCCACTCAGGCACTCATACATCTACTCACGGACCCACTCAGACACTCACACACCCATACAGTCACTCAGACAGCCACTCATAGACCCACTCAGACTTATGCACCCAGTTAAACACTCAGAGACTCATGCACCCACACACAGTCACACTCACAGAACCACACACCCACTGACAGAACCACTCAGACAGTCACGCTGTCTGTCATAGACCCAGTGAGACTCAAGCACTCACTCACAGATCCAGACACTCATGTACCCACTCGCAGATCCAGTCAGTCATATACTTACAAATGCACAAAGGCACTCATGCACCTACTCATAGATTGAGTGAGAGACTTACGCAACCAATCACAGACCCATTGTGACACTGATGCACCCACTCATAGATGTACTGAGCCAGTCACGCATTTTATTACAGAAGTATTGATAGGCTGATTCATCGTCTCATAGATCCCCTCAAATATGTATACAGTGAATGAGAAACTTAGTGATACAGTGATGCATGCAGTCATAGATGACACTGAAAAAGTGAAGCACTGTGTTATAAAGATATTAAGGGATTTGTACATACTATTATACAGTCGTTTAGATAGTAATGTGTTTAATGTGTCGGTTATAAATCATTTTGCTGTTATAAGTTTTGAATGTGGTGGTGGCTACTGAATGTCTGCATTTGTTTTGTCATTCCAGAAGAACAAGTTACTTACCTTCGGTAACGATATATCTGTAAGAAACATAGATTAGTTATAGATTCCTTACCTTTCGAATTACCCCCAGGCATCAGACTGGATCCGGAGAATTTTTTCATCAGCAGTACCCCTGCGCATAAAAAGGTGGCGTCGGTCGGCTCTGCGTTCGTCGTTGGCGTCGTGGTCGCCGGGATGACGTTGCGGAAGCTACTTAGACGCCGCCCTTGCGCGCTGACGTCAGTTCTTTTACACAACATTCCACGCCAGAAGCGCAGAGCCATGCAAGACACTGACCACTGGTGCACAAAACTAGGGCCCTGAAAGGGATTCCCTGACCCTAGAAGTCAGTTCGCAGAACGGGGAGGATGGGTGGGGCGGTAAGGAATCTATAACTAATCTATGTCTCTTACAGATATATCGTTACCAAAGGTAAGTAACTTGTTCATCTGAAATAGACCATTAGTTATAGATTCCTTACCTTTAGAATAGATACCCCAGCAATACCAACCCCGGAGGTGGGTCTGCGAACCAAGTTCACACCAGAAAGCCCTGGAGAACAGAACGGCCAAAGAAGCCATCTCTCCGGACTTCGCTGGCAAGGCAGTAGTGTTTTGAGAACGTGTGCAGAGATGCCCACGTAGCTGACTGACAGAGGTCATTAAGGGGGACTCCCCGTCCCAAATCAGTGGTAGCTGCCGTCGCCATGGTGGAATGGGCGCGCAATCCCACTGGAGGCTCCTTCTTTGCCAAAGAGTAGCAAGCTTTAATGCACAAAACGACCCACCTAGAGATGGTCCGTTTGTGCACGGCCCAACCTTTTTTGGCGCCCATGTACCAAACAAAGAGCTGGTCATCCACCCGGAATTGCTTGGTGCGATCCAAATAAAATGACAGCACACGTTTTGGATCCAGACGGTGGAGCCTCTCCTCCTCCTTAGAAGGATGCGGAGGCGGAAAGAAGGTGGGCAAAGTGATGGTTTGACTAATGTGGCGAGAAGTAACCACTTTAGGAAGAAAAGAGGGTCGAGTTCGAAGGACAACCTTGTCCAGATGAACCGCCAGAAAGGGGGGTTTTGAAGAAAGAGCCTGGAGCTCACTCACCCTGCGAGCAGAGGTGAGGGCAACCAGAAAAGCAGTCTTTAAAGTGAGAAGTCTGAGAGGACAGTTATGTAGAGGCTCAAAGGGAGCGCACATAAGATAAGTAAAAACCAAATTCAAGTCCCACTGATGCATTACGAAGGGAACAGGAGGAAAAAGATGAGTAATGCCCTTAAGAAAGCGATTTACAACAGGAGACTTGAAAAGAGAAGGCTGATCAGGAAGCCTAAGAAAGGCTGAAATGGCTGAGAGATAGCCCTTAAGAGTGCCCAGAGCAGAGCCCTGCTGGGCCAAAGAAAGGAGGAACAAGAGAACCTCAGAAAGAGGGGCAGAAAGAGGATCCATAGCCTTTGCTACGCACCATGCCACAAATTTGTTCCATCTGCAGGCATATACTGTCTTAGTGGAGGGACGCCTGGCTGCCCAGATAACATTACAGACTTCGGGAGGAAGGTCGAAGGCTGTCAACTGTCGCCACTCAATCTCCACGCAAGGAGGTGGAGGTTGGAAAGGTTCGGGTGGAGGACCGTCTTGTACTGCTGCGACAGAAGATCCCCCCGAAATGGCAGTCTGATCGGAGGATCGATGGCCATGTGTAACAGCTCGGTATACTAGACTCTTCGTGCCCAATCCGGAGCCACAAGAATGACTTGGGCCCGGTCGCGCTTGATCTTCTTCAGCACTCCGGGCAGAAGAGGTATAGGGGGAAAGGCGTATAGAAGACTGCAACTCCACTCGCGACGAAAAGCATTGCCTAGCGAGTGCCGCCTTGGGAATTCCAATGCACAGAATTGCTGACATTGCGCATTCTCTTCGGTGGCGAATAGATCTAACCATGGCTCTCACCACTGCTGAAAGAGACCTTGCACCACCTCCGAGTGAAGACGCCATTCGTGATCCATCATGCACCTACGGCTGAGTTTGTCCGCCCTGGCGTTCAGTGAACCTGCCAGGTGTTGAACCACCAGGGATATGCCCTGATGTTCCAGCCATGTCCAGAGACGGAGAGCCTCTTGACATAGGGTCCACGACCCCGCCCCGCCCTGTTTGTTGCAGTACCACATGGCGGTGGTGTTGTCCGTGAACACCTGCACTACTCTTCCCAGGACAGAGGGAAGGAATGCTTTTAGCGCAAGACGGATAGCCCGGAGCTCCAGAAGGTTGATGTGGAGCCCAGACTCCGTCGGATACCAGAGGCTTCTGATCTCCGCCTCTCCCATGTGGCCGCCCCACCCCAGATGTGATGCATCCGTCACCACTGTGAACTCCGGTTGGGGAAGGGATCTGCCGTTGACCCAATTCTGGTTCGTTAGCCACCACTGCAATTGTCGTGCAGTGCCCTCCGAGATCTGAATGCAATCGGACAGATTCCCCTGATGTTGTGCCCACTGGAACTTCAGGTCCCACTGCAGAGCCCGCATATGCCACCTGGCATGATCTACCAGCAGGATGCAGGAGGCCATGAGGCCCAGCAGCCTCAGGGTCATTCTGACCGAAACCGGGGATAGAGACTGAAAGATCGGAATCATAGCCCGAATATCCCGGACTCGCTGCTCGGGAGGATAAGCCCGAAACTGCGTCGTGTCCAGAGCCGCTCCGATGAAAAGGAGCTTCTGAGAGGGAATCAGGTGCGACTTCGGCACGTTTATAGTAACCCCAGCGAGTGCAGGAGGTCTGCCGTAGTCTGGAGGTGGGAGACGACTGCCTGGGGCAAGCCCGCCTTCAACAGCCAATCGTCGAGATAGGGGGAAGACTGGAACCCCTGACCTGCGCAGATGACCTGCGACCACCGCCATCACTTTCGTGAACACCCGAGGGGCGCTGGTAAGGCCAAAGGGGAGCACGGTAAACTGAAAGTGCTCGTGGCCTACCGTGAACCGCAGGTAACGCCGGTGGGCCGGCACGACGGGGATGTGAAAGTAAGTGTCCTGCAAGTCCAACGCTATCATCCAGTCTCCAAGGTCGAGGGCAGACAGGACCTGAGCTAGTGTCAACATTTTGAACTTCTCCTTCCGGAGGAAGCGGTTGACGTTCCTGAGATCCAAGATAGGACGCAGTCCTTTGCCCTTCTTGGGCACCAGAAAGTAGTGGAAATAACAACCACGACCTACTTCTTGGGCAGGAACTTGCTCGATAGCTCCCTTGGCCAAGAGAGCAGTAACTTCCTGTTGGAGAAGGGCCAAATGATCCTCCGACATGCGATGGTATTGAGGTGGCATGGATGGAGGGGTAGACTCGAAGGGGAGGGAGTAGGCCCTTCGGACTATCTGCAAAACCCACCTGTCAGACGTGATGGTGCGCCAGTGGGGGAGGTGATGGCGAATCCTGCCGCCCACTGGTGATTGGTGGCCCTGAAAGGTCGGACTAGGAGGGTTTGGAGGCTGCTGCAGAAGGGGCGCTGGTGGACTGGCTCGCTTGCTGTCCCCCAGACCCACGATGGTGGGTCCCACGTCCCCGGCCTCGCAGGGGCTGGACAGCTTGCGCCGGCCTGTGGCTCTGGATGGAACGTAGCGGGGCACCCCTTCCGTAGCCACGAAAGGGGTGAAAAGCAGATTGCGCAGGGCGGGTGGAAAGGCCCAAGGACTTGGCCGTAGCCCGGGAGTCCTTGAAACGCTCTAGCGCGTTGTCTGCTGTGTCGCCGAACAGGCGACAGCCATCAAAAGGCATGTCCAGCAAGGTAGTCTGGACATCCTCAGAAAAACCAGTCGACCTCAGCCAGGCGTAGCGTCGAAGGGCTAACTACGTTGAAATTGTCCTGCCTAGTGAGTCGGCGGTGTCCAGCCCACATCTTATGGTAAACTTGGCTGTGTCTCTCCCCTCGGCGACTGCATGGGAAAGTTGGCCGAGCCTCCTCCAGGCACTGTGGCAGCACCTGCGCCACCGTATCCCACACAGGGTGGGTGTAACGGCCCAACAGACAAGTGGTGTTTACCGACCGCAGTCCCAAGATGGAGGAAGAAAACATCTTCTTCCCACGACGGTCCAGCTTTTTGGATTCCCTATCAGGTGGTGTGTTAGGGAATGCACCTTTGGATGTAGAGGCTTGGACCACCAAACTCTCAGGGGTGGGGTGTTGGGAGAGGAAAGAGGGGTCGCCCGGAGCCGGGCGGTGGAGTTGGGCAATCATCCTATCCACAGGAGCCCCTGTATTGGGCCCGGACCAGGTGCCCAAAAGGATGTCAGTAAGGGCTTCATTGAAAGGCAGCAGGGGCTCCGAAGAGGCCGCTGCCGGTTGCAGCACCTCCGTCAGGAGATACGTCCTGACCGCCACCGTAGGTAGCTCGAGGTTGAGGGCCTCAGCCGCCCTACGCAACACCACTGCGTATGAAGCACCCTCCTCCGTAGCCACAGCAGGAGGAGACAACATGCCAAGGTCTGGGGAGGTATCCAGACCACTGGCTTCCCCCAACATCTCTCCAGTCCGGTTCATCCAACTGGTCAGCTAAAGGGTCTACAGACCCCTCCCAGTACTCCTCACCCTCCTCTGGTTGCCAATCTTGCCTGCAGGGAACCGCAGGGTAGAACAGAGGTACAAAAGTACCGCTCGGCGCCAGATCTGGCGTCGTTCAACGTCGGTTCGGCTCCGTGTCATAGTCAGGGTGGAGGCCGGGGTCGACGCCGGCTGGGGACACAAACGGCGTGGGTGGCGGACGTGGTGCCGGTGGAATGGGCGCCGCGGGAGACGTTACAAGGTCGACCGGCGCCGATCCGGATCCAGGCCTGGATCCAAGGGTCCTTGTGGTGCTGGGGCCGGAGCCACCGGCGTCGAAGGCCCAGGACCCCCAGCCGAGTCCGCAGGGCCCGAAGGCGCGCCAGCGGAGTCGGGCTGCCAAAAGATGGCATGCATCGCTTCGTAGAAACTCCGAAGCTGGGCAGGGGTCGCTCCGGCTCCCAGAAAGGGAGGGAAACGCGGAGTCGACCCTTCAGGCTCTGCACGCGGAGCCGCGGAACGGGCACCGTCCGCATCCCTCTTCGCGTCGGCCGACAGACGGGGAGAAGTCGAAGAGCGACAAGGCTTCTTCGACTTCTTCTTGTGCTTTTACTTACCTGAGGAGTGCAAAGACTTCGATGACGAGTGGTGGTGACTCCGCGACCGGTCCCTCGACCTCCCATGCGACAGGGAACTCGAACGGTGCGATGTGGACTGCCGGGCCTCGAGAAGCTTTCGGGACCGCTCCCGCAAAGACTTAGGATTCATGGTCCGGCAGTCGGAGCACGACTTGGTATCATGGTCTCGCTCCAGGAACCACAGGCACACACGGTGCGGGTCCGTAACCGACATCAGCTTGCGACAGGTGTCGCAAGCCTTGAAGACGGGCCGAGGATGACTGGACATCCCTGCGTGCACCAGGAGTCGATAGACTCAAAAAACTGTGTCGACAAAAGTCACAAAAAAGTCAGTCAAAAAGTGACAGGAGGTACCGTTGTCTCCGGATCGCGTCCCTTAAATAATGAAATTGGGCACCTGGGATGGAGTACCTGTGCCTGAAAACAGCTCGCTGAGGGGTGTTTCGCGTCCTCCTCCCCATAAAAATGAAAATGAGCCCCCAGGGCTGAAAATGCCTCAGGGACAGGGGGGCATGCACCCCCCTCTCCCAAATTAAATATTGCGGCTCAGGGCCAGCATTTTATTTTTATTTTTTTGCCGCGGTACCGCAGGAGTATTGCAGGATTTCACCAAAAATAGATGTTTTTTTAAAATTTTGGCACAGGGGATCCCTATGGGTCCCCCTCCCAGGGCATAGGGGGCAGAGTATCTCTACCCTGCCCCCTTATATTTTTTTTTTGGTACAAGTTCAGGACAGGGGACTAAGACACCGAGTCCTAAAATGGCTGCCAGCAACAATTTTATCATGTTACTGGCAGCGAATAAGAGTGCTCGATCCTACAGGAGCGAGATGGCCCAACAGAAAGAAAGCTCCCTGGGCCAATCAGAACACTCTATTTTTAAACCTTAATTTCTCAAAAACTACTGAATAGATGTACACAAAATCACAAAAAGCACGATCGGTGGACAAAGATGTTGCTTCATGCCAAATTGGGTGGAAGAAGAAAGAAGAAAGGAGAGAGGGCAGAGGAGAGAGGAGGATGGAGGGTAGAGGAGGGAGGAGACACGAGGGAGGAGGAGTGTGCATGCGTGTAATTAGACCCTCCAGAGTAGGGGCAAAGGGGTGAAAGATTTTCAAAGTGAAGTAGGTGAGACTTGAGGCCACCATTCGACTTAGTAATGGATTATGTGCCTCTGAATTGGTAAGGGAGGGTTAATCCATAGAAGAAGACAAGGAGCTCAAGCAATCTCAACCTTGAAGTGGTACATCTGGGTCTGGGTAAAACATACAGATAAAGGCTAGCAGATCGTAAGTAACAGGCTTAGTTCGATAAAGGCCATTGTTGGCTTTGAATACCAACCAACCTCCTTAGTGTCAGCGAAATGATGAAGGTGATATTCTAGGCAGATAAAATACTGTCTGGAGGGCGAAACTGCCAATTTGGTTGTATGGTGAGAAGGCGTTTATCCCTTAGGAAATCTGTTACAATAGTCTAAATTGTTCATGACAAATGTACAGCTGAGGGATCTGGCCTAACAGAAGGTGAAATACTGGCAAAGGTTTAATTTATTTAGCAATGTTAAACTTCAAAGGAGGAATGCCAATTGTAATACCACCAATTTTATTTTTTGAGAAAAAAACTGGAATTTAGTGTAATAACTGTCTTGAGAAACAGTATGGGAAAAACATGATCTCAACAGTGAAATTTCTGGTCTCTCTTAAGCAGGGTGCGGAGAAATGGGGCAGCTGACAGATAAAGCTCTATTTTTCAACTTCCCTGTGGAGGGACATGTGGGTGATAAGGAATTTACCCTTGCTGAAGAAATAATTATAAGACAGAACCAGGTGGCCTCTGCATTTCCTTTTCCCTCACCCACAAGAAGCTGACATATTTTAGGTGGTATGAGTGTACGGGAGACCAGGATCCTGACATGTGGACCTACTACTGGGGAACCCATTGGTCTATAGTACTCCATCAGATACCTACAGGTGGTCGATTAGGAGCAAACTCATTGGATCTACCTACCCGGTTTCCTGAAAGGTATTCAGGATGGAGTAAGGGTCGGAGAGGGTGCCAGCCATAGTCCAGCAGGGCCACTGTCTCTCTCTCCAGTGACACTGAAGGTCTTTGGTGGGCATCATCATTCAGAGATCTGCTACTGCAAGACAATAAGTCAAATAGCTATACAGATAAGGTGTACAGATTTCGAAAGTCCAAGCTATAGTTTTATTAAAGTTATAAAAATGCTATATATATATATATATATATATATGTTCCAACAAATGCCCGAAAGCTGCAGGGACGCACACGCACACATGGCGCCATTTGACGAATGTTCGCGAAAGTTTCAAAACTAATGGTTCACTCGGGTCAGCTCCTGTCTTGAAAGTTTCGGGGTGATTCGACAAGCGGGGGCCGAGAAAAAAGGGGGTCCCAAAACGCGTTTTTGCCCATGTTAATTTCTATAGGAACTTTAGACAAAGCTACAGCCCGAACTGCTGAACGGAATTACACCAAATTTGACAAAGAGGTAGGTCGTGGTCGAGAAAGCGACTTTTTTTTAAATGGTGTAAATCCGTTCAGTAGTTGCTGAGAAATTCAAACAATAAAAATGCATATATCTGAGCACCGAGGAGGATTCGCGAACCCTCCAGAGGACGAGCTTAATTCTGATTGGCTGCCAACACTCCAAACCAGAATGTGTTGGCAGCCATCTGTGACTCGGCAATTGAGTCACAAGAAAACAGTAGAACAAACATTAAAAAACAAGAAAAGGGGGCAGGCTAGAAACACCCTGACCCCCTAGGCTTGCTCAGGGGCTCCCACAAAGACCCC
Source organism: Calotriton arnoldi (assembly GCA_963921515.1). NCBI lineage: Eukaryota > Metazoa > Chordata > Amphibia > Caudata > Salamandridae > Calotriton > Calotriton arnoldi. The sequence goes on along the minus strand of CAWUFW010000426.1, from coordinate 1,001,296 downwards.
CAGGGCCAAAAAAAGCATTTTTGTTTTTAAAAATCGGCCGAATTCACGCTGGGTGTGTGAATCCGGCCGAAAAAGAAAAACGAAGTGCAGGCTCCCGCGCTTCGTTTTCTAAGCCCCGGGTGGGCCAGGTCCCGGGAGCAATGTTTATAATGTATGCGGGGCTGCGTGGGCCCCCGCAGCCCCGGGGACTGCCACCTCCCCGGGGCTTTTGAAATAATATGCGGGGGCACACGGCCCCCGCACAGACCCGGAAACTGCCACCTCCCCAGGGCTTCTTTGAAAAAAATGCGTGGGTGGGCTCCTGCCCCCCCCACGCTGCCCCGGGGACTGCCACCTTCCCGGGGCATCGTTAATTATGTGCGGGTGGGGGCCTCCCGGGCCCCCCCAAGCCCTGGGGACCACCACCTCCCCGGGGCTTAAATATAATTAAAGAAGTGTGGGGGGGGTTCCTGCCCATCCCCACACTGCCCCGGGGACCATCACATCCCCGGGGCACACTTCATTAAAATGCAGGGGTCCGTTGCGGACCCCCGGGGACCACCACCTCCCTGGGGCTATTTTGACGAAGGGAGTGGGGGCCACGCGCCCCCCCTCCTGGAGCCCTCCATGGCCCTGGGGACCGCCACCCCCCAGGGCCGGCTCCTGCAATGTCCCGGGGTGCCCACCCCCAGGACATTGCCGTTTGCTATGGCAGGGAGGGAGCTCCGCTCCTGCCCTGTCATAGCAAACACTGCTTTGCTTCTTGGAAGTTAGAGCAGGAATGGGGAGAAGAGGTCCTCTTGTGTCCTGAGGACCTCAGGACTAAAGTGGACTTCATCCCCCGGGCAGCAGTGCGCCAGGAGGCGCGTTTGCAGAGTGGTGTAAAAAGGGGGCGTGGCCTCAGACCACTCTCAGCAATCCAGCTGTGTGGGGCTTACTGGAGGTACCTGGTGGGCTAGTTGGCCCCCAGGGACCCTCAGGAGGCAAGGGGACTTAATCCCCCAACCCAGAATGAGCCAGGAAGCGTGTTTGCAGAGTGGTGGAGAAAGGGGGCATGGCCTGTGCCCTCCTGTCAGCTATCCCACTATCTGGGGCGTACTGGAGATATCAGGTAGGCTAGTTGGCCCCTAAGGACCCGCAGCAGTGAAGTGGACTTTAATCCCCATCCAAGAGCGCGCCAGGGAGTGCGTTTGCAGAGTGGTGGGGAAGGGGGCGTGGCCTGCAATGAGAACTTAGCAATGCTGTTGTGTGGGACTTACTGGAGGTAATAGGAGGGGTGGTTGGCCCCAAATGTTGTCCTTGGGGACCAACTACCCCTCCTGTTACCTCCAGTAAGTCTCACACAGTGGTATTGGTAAGATGTCTTCGGAGGCCACACACCCATTTCTCCACAGCTCTGCAAACGCGCCTCCTGGCACACTACAGGTTGGGGGATGAAGTCCACTTTGCTCCTGAGGGACTTTGGGGGCCAAGAAGCCCACCTGGTTCCTCCTGTAAGTCCTACGCAGCGGAATTTCTGAGAGCTGGTCGGAGGCCCAGCCCCCTTTCTCCACCTCTCTGCAAACGCGACTACTAGTTAAAGAAGCATTTGCAATGTAATAGGTTTCACATTTGCGAGAGTTAGAGCTATAGGCGTTGTAAATGTAAAAGTGTTTTACTAATGTTTCTTGGAGTGGAGTAGATGTAGGTTGTGGGTAGTGGAATTATGTGGTATGATGTGCAGTGAAATTATGTGGATAGACTTTGATGTGGATAGAAAGTATGTGGTATTTAGTGTATAGGAATTATGTAGAATGAGATTATGTGTTATGGAGAGTAATTACGTGGTATGGTAGTCTGTGTTGTGGAGTGGTAACCTCAGGTTTAGTCTTCTTCATTTCCATAGAAGCTAAAGTATGAACTCAATGAGACAAAAAAAAGAAGGAACCAGTGAGGAGCACATCTGGACCTAGTCAGAGGTATGAGCAGGGCCACTGGAATTATGCGACTGTTTGGCTGCACTGACTTTTGCACAATTATACATTTTCCGCATTTGCCACATAATCCATCATCTGCTGCATAATCTGTAGATTTGAACAAAAAAAACCTTGTTTCCAGCTCAAACGGCTCAAACATTACCAAAAATGCAGCGACAAGTGTTACAGTGTGGTGGAATGCCCTTTGCAAACCTAGAATGCTCACCTGTTAGTTATTGCTAAATGTGGGTATTAAATTGGTACTAATGGTGTGCAAACCAGTCTTGCTTCTTTCTGCGCCTCTCTTGCCTCTTTCTGCATTTCTGTTGCTTCTTTCTGCACCTTTCTTTCTTTTTCTGTACTTCTTTTGCCTCGTTCTGCTCATCTCTTCCACTTTCTGCACCTCTCTTGCCTCTTTCTGCACCTCTGTTGCCTCTTTCTGCACCTCACTTGCTTCTTTCTGCACCCCTCTTCCCTCTTTCTGCACCTCTCTTGCCTCTTTCTGTACCTCTGTTGCTTCTTTCTGCACTTCTCTTGCCTCTTTCTGCACCCTTTGCGCCTCTTTCAGCACCTGTTGCTTCTTTCTGCACACATGTTCCCTCTTTCTGCACCCTTTTTGCCTATTTCTTCAACTCTCTTGCCTCTTTCTGCACTTCTTTTGCTTCTTTCTGCACCCTTCTTCCCTTTTTCTGCATATCTCATGCCTCTTTCTGCACCCTTCTTCCATTTTCCTGCATGTCTCTTGGTTCTTTCTGCACTGCTCTTGCCTCTTTCTGCACCCCTCTTGCCTCTTTATGCACCTCTTTTGCTTCTTTCTGCACTTCTCCTGCCTCTTTCTGCACCCCTCTTGCCTCTTTCTGCACCTCTCTTGCTTCTTTCTGCACTTCTCCTTCTTCTTTCTACACCTCTCTTGCTTCTTTCTGTACCTCTCTTGCCTCTTTCTGCACACACAGGGCTACTTTTAAACTGACCTCAGGCTCAGCAGTGCACACATGCAGGTGCAGAAAAGGGCTGCTGGCCTCTAAACTGCCATGACCTATTATATGCTAGGGACTTAGAGGTAGTTTTAATCCCCCTGCCCTATTATGTACTAGGACCTTACAGGGGAGGTCATGCCAATCATAGGGGTACCCCAACCTATAGTGTACCCTAGTGTATGTAGGTGTTTTCACTGTATTCTAATTGTCTTTCAGCATAGCACTGGCTCCGGGCCTGGTTAGGAAGAGCCCAGGGTCAGTCAGAGTCAGTTACCACCAGTACCAGTCAGCAAAAAGTTGGGGGGTGCCCAGGATGACTTTGCAACAAGGCGTCTTTCTGCACATCTGTTGGTTCTTTCTGCACATCTCTTGCTTCTTTCTTAACTTGTCTTCCTCTTTCTGGACTTCTGTTGTCTCTTTCTGAATTTCTCTTGCTTCTTTCTGCGCCTTTCTTCCTCTTTCTGCACATGTCCTACCTATGTAGGCATAGTTAGAAATTAGCATTTAAAAAACCTTTGAAATTCACTGAAAAAACCCACAGGTTTCAGGTACGTTATAGTTAGTTGGACATTTCACTCGTACAATACCAGAGAAATTCAGCCGTTCTAGTTTGTTGAGCTAACTATAACTCGCGCCCCCGCAAAGCACTGCTGATGACGTCACATATTACATCACTACAACCCCGAATAGGAACTTTGGAGTGCGCCGTATCAGGGGCGTATTTTCCTAACCTTGAATATACCCAATTTATGGTTTTGGATCGCATGACATTGAATATTTCCAGGATAATATTTGTACCACCACTTACAGATAAGATACACCACTTTTAGCTTTTTCAAACCTTGGATTAGTGGATTGTGATCCTCAACATACTCGTGATGATTGATTTCATGTATTCAATTAATATATATGAGCCCTGATGAAGTTCCAATAGGAACGAAACGCGTTGGCTGACTTTTGCTGTTTGGCTGACTTTTGCTGTCTTATACTCTTTTTATACGAAATAAAGAAAATATACTTTTTGAAGAAGTGGTAACATTGTGGACTCTTTTGACCGGTGCACCTTCCCTTTTGCAACAAAGTTATGGCACATGCTGGAGGCAAGCGTTTCTGGGAAATTCCACTGAGGCCTTCCCAGGAAGGTCCATTATCCAAGATACCTCTATGAGCTGATTTGTTAAAAAATGTTGTGAATAGGCAACATCTCACTATTTAATTAACATACTAACATATTCCACAAATAGAATGTCCATCAAATGTTAAACATACATTTCAATTTTCAGGCACTATACAAGTAGTAACTAACCATACCAATACGCTGTAAGGCATTATGTGTCATGTGTGGGCAAAGTTGAGTACAAGGGCAGACTAAGCACTCTTTTTTTTTTTTTAACACGTAAAATGGTGCAGAGGAAGGTGCTGAAACCCATCCTGGACTATTCATTATTCTATTTTTAAAACATACATAATGCGCAGCTCAATGATGCCTGAACGGCTCTCTGATGAGAAAAACATACTCCTTTACTTTACAAACATAGAAATAAGCTGAACCCACAGCAAGTTTAATCATAAGTCAAATTCTCAGACATTGCCTCCTTTAAGTGCAGGGAAATAAAATTGAGGAAAAAGCCATTAGTGAACTGAGGTCTTTATACAGGGCATGCCCTAATCAGGACTACTGATCCTCTTTATTCATGAATGTATGCATCTTTTGGCGTGGTGAAGGTAGAAATAAAATAGTTACAGAAAACAAAATTGTTAAAAAATTCTTTGAGATGTCCCACACAGAATTCTGCATAAAACTGGTCTGTGAAGGAGATTTCTTGTCAATAACAGGCACAACATTTGCCTTCAGACCTTGCACGACCTCTCTGCAAAGTTTAACACAGTCAATCATCAAGCACTGATCGATAATCTGGAAACTCTCTTGGTCTGCACAGGCACAATTCTGCCACAAGCTGGCACAGAAATGAACTGCCAAATACCAGAGACTCCCCATCTCCTGCGCAATACCTAAAGGGTTTATCATCTCCCGCATCATTTTTTACCTTGAATTGGAGCTCCCGGGATCCATTCTGAATATTAACAGCATCAAAGACCAACAATAATTTCACAACACTCAACTCTACCACAAAAACTTCTCTATCAATACCAGTCTGTGGATCAAATCCTGCCCTGACCTAATCAAGAACTGGATGTCAACTATCTACAAAAATCCTCACTCAACCCTTTTTTGAACTTGTTTCCCAAGAGCTCCAATTATTATCCATAGTTTCAAACATGGCTTTTTATTTTAACATGTTTTATTAATTTTTTTATTTAAATTTATAAATGCTTTTCATTTTCAATCATAGCATCTGATCAGATCTATCTGACTACATTGCAGAGTTTCCAAATACAGTACATATGTTTTTGTCTTTTCCCGTACAAATCTGACTTTTTAAAAGGAACTCAGGAGGCTTTATCTCAACCAACTGATAAACAGTGCAAAATCACCTGGAATCACCCTCAACTTTACATTCAAAGAATGCATCACAGAGAACAACAAAACTGCATGGTACTGGTGATTGTTTTGGTGGAAAGTGAAACACTTTCACCCTGAAACCGATCAAACAAAAGCGAAAACACCGGTCCTTTACTACCTGGATGGGAGCAAACCTCTTCTAAATGGCCTCCCAGACACTGCATTGGCACTCGTGAAAACCATCCTACTCACTGCTGCACATCTCATCATAGGCTGAAGAGTTTGACAACAAGACGTCAACACTGAAGAGAATAAATTGGCTCTCCTCATGAATCATAGCCTCGGGTTCTCGCCGTCTGTTCAGAGCTCTGCTGCGTCTCAACTAAGCTGGTGCTCTACCAATTTAACATACACAAGTAACTGCCCAGTTCATTATAACAATTCTTTCATTAGTCTTCAAAACTAATATATTTGAACAATATTTGCATTATTAACTACCATCCTGTTACAATGCAAACACTATGAATATTAATGAGAAATCTGCTATAGAATTAGCTTTCATCGACAGTATCCAGGCATTAATTCCAAATATATATGTCCTCAATAACCAGTGCAGAGTCTTCAAACGGCCATCAACTGAGTAAAACGCTTTAAAGATACCTGTAATTATCTGTATATTTTGACTACTACGTCATTGGAATATTTAATTACCACAAGAAAGACACATTATACTTCTGCTTCCATGGAAGAGAGTAATTCCACATGGATTTCAGTATTTATTCGCACACAAAGTGATCCAAACCCTACCCACTTGAGGAGTATCACTAAAAGGAAAACCTAGCACTGAAAAGTATCATCCCCATAACTAAAATCAAACAGAACTTGTCGGAACAAGGTACCCAACAAATGACTACATTAAATTAATTGATTTTTGAAAGTGAAACCGGATTAAAAACTACAATGCTCTCCTATCGACAGATTCTTAGATATGAAATAACACAAAAAACACTGAAGGACAGAACGATCTCCCATTCCCAATGATGACCACACAAGACAATAACCATATTAGAAAGACTCTGGATTCCTAATAAACAGTACATGAAAGCAAAAACATAAAGAACAATTTAGTTAACGCTCTCTGACCAATAGCTCTAAAGGGATACATAAAATCTGCTGTTCAGCAGACAACTGGAACAGACATCTTAAATCATTAAGTTGGTGCCTTTGTGTGTTCCTGTGAATAGTGTAGATAATGAAACAACTCTACATCATCGTTTTATGAAGAGACCCATTTGAAATCATGGGTGAACATTGTGCTTTGGTGACGAGATGCACAACCATTTTTGCATATGAAGATTTTTTTTTAAAACAAACGTGAGCTTAATCGCATACATTTGTTTTAATATTTTCCAAATAACAAAAAAAAATCAAAGTTTCTTCCGTCAATTCAGATAAGGTAACTAATGAGACCTAGCAAAGGTACATCGTGTGTTTCTTTCAAATGTTAGGGAAACTGATGAAGTATTAACAAGAAACCATGGATAATTACTTGTATAGCAAAAAAGCTCCATCAATTGATGACAGTCGACAGAACACATGTTGATGCAGTAATGTGTATTGACTTGTATGCCATGGTCTTTAAGAGACAAGCCCCATAAAGTGTATGTACTTATTATAAAAATCTTTCCATTAAGTGTCTTTATAAAAAATAAAAAACAATAGGACTCAATGGTTTACATAGCAAATTCTCTAGGCAACCACTTTGATGAGATGATTTCAAAAGCATTCTTATCTGTGGATGGGATTTGCATAAGCCTGAAAGCTAAGGTACCATAAACATTTGTCTCCTTTAAAAAACAAAGTTTTACAAACCAACACAACCTATTAAAACCTGCATTAAGAAAGAACAGAGGAGCAACCACTTAGTTATTAGGGTATCAAATTATCAGATCATACCAACCAAGAGTCCCATTTTTGGATCAACAGTCCCTCTAGGTTAGCATTTAAAATGTATTCTATTGTCATGTCCATCTTTAAACGATGTATGCCTCTTTTTGGTAGGGGTGGATCTAAGTTCATACCCAAGACATCCATCTTTGGTGGAGCACCTGACCGCAGCTCCATTTTGCAGCCTTATCAAAAGGCTTAAGTTCCTGGTGAGTCCCTGAAAGTGGTGGAGGTGTGAAGAAGGGTCCCTTTCTCCATAAGATCATTTCCTAAATCCAAGGACATCCACCTGAGAAAATATCAGCTGCATACCACCTATTCCTCATGCTCTGCCACTGATGATTCATTTTCGCGCACCCAGTGGAGGGAGTCCTGACCCTTCCCTCGATAAGAAGGGCTGGGGTGGGAATGTTTGCATCAAAATCTATAGGATATTGCTGCTTTAAACGGTGGAAGAAGATACACTACATAAGGTCATATCCACTACAGCCGAGGATAACAGATTAAGCAGAGAGAACAGCCTGGAGAGGTCACTGTGACTTCCCTAAGGTGACAGCAAGAAAGATCTCTTTGTTGTCCTCTGGCCACATGTATGAGCTGGTGACTAAGGCCAGAGGCAGGAGCTTATTGCAGCTCTCAAAAAAGCACTAGATGTGGCTCTCTTTTTGTTTTGATAAGAACTCCTTAGGTGACAGTCAATACTTCAGTTCCTACAGCTAGTGTCCACAACAGGGAAGACATAGAAGGATCGATTTTTTACACACTGTGTAACCATTCGGCATATGTCACATATGTCAGGAGGAGAGGCCCAGTCATGAAGGTCCCTTTACACTCAGTGAGAAGGCGGCCATTGCCCTGCAGCAAACAACAGCAACAAAACCAACTTTGAAGGCTGTGGACTTTACATGAGAGGTTGAAAGGGTTAATGTCAGAGGTAACATCAATTGGGACACACCCCAAAAACTTACATTCACAAGGAGAACAGACAAAAACGACCATGGAAGGTGATGCGCAAATGTTATGACGGTCCACATCACACTGGAGACCAACGGAATCGTAAGTATGGAAGCATGAATGAGGATTGTGCGAGTTCTACCATAGGTTCATGTTAAAGAAATTAGGTGTCCTTATCAGTCAGACCCATCAAGGAGGTTCCCATTTGATTCAATAGGACTGCAGGATCCAGATGAGTCAACTGAAGTCTCCCTATTTTAATTGCTTGGCTGTGTTGGTTATACTTATTCTAAGTTGGGAGACAGCGATGCAGAAGAGTTCCCCAACCTTACTTTGAAAAATTCCCTTGAAAGAGAGCCCTATGCAGTATTAGAAAGAAATTAAACTATGAATTCCACCTGCCCCTTAAGCTCATAGTAGAACATGCAGGTGAAAAAATATTCCTTTATCCAGGTGAAAGTAGCCAATCCATTCCTGTTTGCCATGAGGGAAGCAGGAGTTTCCTCATCATCTCCCTTTCCTTTCACACTTAGTCCGCTTGAGCGCTTATAAGAATTGCATAATTTGGTGTGTTCGTACACAAATATTTATAACCCTATAATATCTACTTCAATTTTGCATGGAGTCTTGGTTCAATTGTACAGTATAGTAATATGGTACTTCATGACCCTAGTGAAGCTCAATAAAGGACAAGTAGCACACTACATTGTGGAGGCGTGGTGGCTGGAATTTTTTAGGTCTCGCCTAGGCAGCGCACATGCGCTGCTCTAGGAGATGACCTTTAGAAATCGGTCAGCTCCTTTTCAAGCACACTCGTGCTTGTGGTGGCATCCACCTTGCGGGAGAGAGCAGCGGCGCGCCGACCATTTGTTTCCAATTAGCGTGGCCGCGCGCGCCGCTCCTCGCTCCCGCAAGCACGAGTGCTTGAAAACAGCTTAACCTCCCCCACCCTACCTCACCTTTGATGAGATGCATACATTATATTCAGCGCAGTAATTTACATTTTGGATTCATTGTGTATAAGCTCTCATGTGCCGAATGGAAAACCCGGACACCAAAGGCCTTTGAGATTTAGCAGGACCATGATTTTACTCATTTTTTCTTTCTTTCTTTTTTGTAATCGCACTGTATTTTCCCTATCGGGTCATCGAGGAATGCGACTGTGCATAGACTGCTTTCGCTTTTGCTGGTTTTAAATGTCACTGCGGGTTCCCTTTCTGCACCGCATGCTGATGGATGTTTTCAGTTTTTTCCCCTGACCTCCAGTGCGGTTAAATTCCCATCTTTCCCTCCCCGTGTGCTCCTATCCCCTCCCCCCACCTCTTCTGCCTGTGGTTTCCGCTCCGTCTTGCTCAGTAGTGGCAGGGAGATTTACTCTATGCTACGTAAGGGTCCTGCCTCTATATACTGTGGATTTCTTCGCCGAGTCCCGCCATGATGGTGATTTCCGCTCTATTGTAGTGGGGTGATCGGATTACGTATTTACTTGGCGTTAGAATTAGTCTTGACCAAGATAGTGTTAATTCTGCATTTCAGGGCAGAACGTGAATCTCTCTTAGCGCTTATTAAATGTGAAGCCGCTGGCCCTGCAGATACAGCACGCTGTTGTGTTTCTTTTGTCGGTGGCGGGGGACCTTGTGAATGGATCGGTTTGCTTGTCTCCCATAGTCGCCATACACTGTATAATCTTATTATTCTGAGAACATCTGAGTGCGGTAAATATAAGGTGGCACCAATTTCCAATTTGATGCTACTCAATTGGCCGAGCTTTAAAGGATGAAGAGCTGAGGTGGCCTTGGCGGGACTCGAACTCGTGCGGTGCGGGCCATACAGATGTGAAGGACCAGAGTTCAACACGGTCCTTGGGCCACCCTGCGGTGTAACAGGGGCTTCCACTTCCACAGTGCCTGCACCAAGAGCCCCCACACCCTTCACACGGGCTACCCAGCACCCCGTTCCCCCTGCGTGCATCTGAACACATCTGATATGCAGTGTGCACTGAGCTCCGGTGGACTCTGGGCACATCTTTCTACAGTCTGCATTGCGCCCGTTAGCGGTGTGTACGGTTCTTTACAGTGTGGACTGATCTCCATTGCAGTATGAACGGATATTCTCTACAGTGTGCACTGAGTTTCACTGTAGTATGAACGGGTATTCTCTACGGCGTGCACTGAGCTCCACTGCAGTATGAGCGGATCTTCTCTACATTGTGCATTGAGCTCCACTGCAGTGTAAACGGCTATTCTCTACAGTGTGCACTGAGCTCCGCTGCAGTATAACCGGATATTCTCGACAGTGTGCATTGAGCTGGACTGCACTATAAACAGATCTTATTGGCAGTGTGCACTGAGCTCCACTGCAGTATGAACAGATATTCTCTACTGTATGCACTGAGCTCCAGCCGAGTCCAGCGCAGTTTGAATGGATATTCTCGACAGTGTGCACTGAGCTTCACTGCAGTATAAACAGATATTCTGTACAGTGTGCACGGAGCTCCACTGCAGTGTAAACCGATATTCTGTACAGTGTGCATTGAGCTCTGCTGAAGTATAAACTGATCTTCTGTACGGGGCCAATTGTTGCTCTTTTGGCTGACACGCAAGCGTTAAAGCCGGACTCTTGTTCGAGGCACGCCGTCGAGTGAAGACTGTTCTTAGACGTGGTTGCATCGGACATCAGGCGCTTGCCCATCTCACGCAACAGCGCACCGACTACTAGTAGGTCCAATAGCAAAGTGTGGTCAGAGTCAGCTCCTGATTGGCAGGACACACTAGGGCTCATGCAAGGGTTTCAAGCCGGGGCAGTCAGGTTAGTGCTTTAGGGGACTGTTTAGACACCTGCACAATGGCGGCTGATGAACATTTAAAGTGGTAGGGTGTAAGCCTTGGCTCAAATCCCAGTGAGCGAGCCTGACTTTTACTCAGTGGGTTCACGCACAGTCACTTCCCACTTAGTCTTACTCTCTCACATGTTCTCATTCATTTACCCTCACGTTTACTTACTCTGCCTCACTCAGTCTCAATAACTTCCATAGTCTCACTCTGACCCACTCAGTCTCACTCATTTTCACTTACTCTCTAAGTCTCACTCCTGATTCACTCAGTCTCAGTGCAACTCAGTCATTTTTACTCAGTCACATTCTGACTCACTCACTCCCATTCAGTCTCACTTATTCTCAAACCTCTCGGTAGAAGCCTACACACCTACTAGATACTGTAGAGGGAATACTTACAGTGGACAGTCCGCTGATGAAATGTTCTCCACAAGAGCTGCCAACTCGAGGCTTTCTTTCACAGGGCGCACGCACCTCTGTTAATATTGCCCAACGCCACCCAAAGGTTGCTTTGTGCAGAAATATTTCATCTGGCAAAGGTAGTATCTTAATTGGGCTGGTATTCAAAAATAAGTAAGGGCAGGTTTCATAGTTTAAAAAGGCTTGCAAAGATAACGAACTGTGAAGAAAATCTAATTGCATGCATTCGAAGCACTGGCCTACCTGGATGAAAAACAGTGTACTAAGTGACCGAGCATGGACTGTATAAAGTGTAGTATTACCCTCTATATTAAAATGACTGTGGTGCGTAGTACTGTGGGCAGGCTGTGCCACTAGCAAATTATGGGGAAAAGTGATGGGTGAAGTACCTGAGTTAATCTCAGCGTCGTTCTCCTTCGGGTGCATTCTAGTCCATCTTTAGTGTTTTGCCCACCATGCCACAGTAGTCTCTTTTGTGCTACATAGCTAAACACTTATAAGGTCCCAAAGGCGAGATCTATTGGCTATGCCAATGCTTGTTTTAATTGCAGTGGTGTATATGGGAAGCCTGAGTAAACCGATTAGTGGTGTTATCTTGTCTTGTGTCACCACGGCTAGGCCTGCAAAGGAGCGAAAATAAAATGCACCCACTTTACCAAAATTTATTGTTGTGACTGCTTCGAGGACACCCTCAGATCCACTCAGAAGTGATAGAGATGCACCCCATGGCGTGCCCTAGATACAGGCAGTTGAGGCAGATGATCTACCACAACACTGGAGCAACAGGTAAGCCATCTAAAGGTAAGCACTTCATCACCCTGCCGGCGTAGATGAACTTAATAATGGAGTCTTTCCATAAACAATAAGGAGTAACCTGCAGGCCGGCAAAAGAGCAACACAGCCATAGTAAATTCTCTTCAGTCACTTTTCAGATGAAAAAGCAAGCAACCCAGTGGAAAGCACTGGAATCAGTCAGCCAGAGTAAAAGCTCTAAAGGTCAACCAAGAAAGGAGAAAAGAGCAACTTATGGTCACGTGCTGGCTTCAGGAAACCTGCATAATCAGTATGGAGATCAATCCAGGAGTGACAGTGGAACAGAATAAAGGCATCCTCCGGATAAAGGCAGCCACCACAAACGATCTAGAGAGTCAGTTTTAAGAATGACCAAGTGAACATACAGACATACACAGGAGACGTGCAGCTATAGTAGATTCTCTTTAGAGTCTATTAGGAAGTGAAAGAAAGGAGGAGAATCCAAGTGCACTGGCGATGGGCAGAAAGTCACAAGTTGAGGTGATGGCCTAGCATACAAATAGGTAATGACACCCCTTCGTCATCTAGATTTTGCGCTGTCCTACATATTTTAGTCTTTGTACCTAGTAGCAAACAGGAGTAGCCCACGGCATGCACTGGTTACAGGCAACCAAGATAAATGCCCCATATGGCTCACCCTAGAGCGATCGAGGAGCTGCACATATAATGTACTGGTTAATGGCAGCAAGGGTAAATTAATATGCAGTTTTCTTTTTCCACGCTGACCCTCCTATGGGTTGGCTCTTTGGTAAAAAGTGTTCACAAAGAAATATTTCTATCAAGAGCAATTACATGTGGAATTGGAAATTGTCCAGATTTTGGAAGCTTAATGTCTTTTTCTAAATACCGAATGTTGGTAGTTACATATAATTCCATTAATATTTTAGAAGATCTCTCCTATTTTCAATTTTCCTATTTTTGTAGGAACAGAGCTGCTGTGGTTTATCTGTGCCATATGTTATTAGATGACTTAAGATAAGTCCTATTTCCAGTTTCACATATATATATATATATATATTTGTTATACTTTAATTTACCTGATCAAAAGCTACTGTAAAGGAGTTGTGTGGAATAGGGGAATACGTCAACACAGCACCTAATTTTAATCCTTACTTGAGGCAAGAGGAGTACAGCTATTTGTAATAATAATCGAAATGCACAGTTGTGTTGGCATGCAGCGGTTACCACACATTACAATTTGAAGACACTGCATGAAATGTTGTACTATGCTGTTAAAATTGAGAGCTAAACAAAGCACTAATTGACTGAAATGAACATTTATTTCTTCTAGGATTTTGTATTGGAACTGCAACTAGTGTAAAATAACCGTATTGCTTGTAGTACCTGCAAAATCCAATAAAATAACCCCTCTCTGCAGTCATTACATTTGAAGCAACATCCAGCTCTTGAAGACAGGCAACTCACTTGAGTTCTAAAAAATAAAGAAACAAGTTATACCGTTCCTGTTAATGCCGAAGTGGTATATATGCATGACTGATTACCCCTCAAACATTCTGGTTTAGGCTTCTCAGGACATACAGTGGTGGAAAGCATAACAAGTGTTCTACAGCTGGAAAACGGTGTGGAGGAGGTATGTAGTGATGAAGATAATTTTACAGATCAAAATAATGGAGATTACTAGTAAGTAATCTAATTATTACTGCCAATTTGTCTCGTCATCACTTTAGTCATTAACCATGAGGATGTCTGCATATAGTGCTCGTTTTGACATAAAAGTTACAAATCTAGACCGTGTCGGTGATGAACAATCATTAGACTTGGATAGAAATACCAACAAATGAAGGAAAATACAGTTTTACTTTGCTACAAATTGAAGAACTTGTCTATGTAACATAGTGTGACTAGAGCAATATAAAGTACCATTCACAAAGGAAGAGGTTTCAAACCAAGAGGCTAAAACACAAGTGGTAGGTCATCTATTTAAAAAAAAACTGATGGAACCTTACAGGTATGACTTTTCAGTAGATAAGCTAATCCAGCAGGTTCAAGTTGAGTCAACCAGATTTTTGCAAAGATTCTCAACAGAGTTAAAATGAAGACATCCAAACAGGATAACAAATAACTGACCAGGCAGTACTCTCATTAAAGACAATCATTCAATTTGAGACTTTAGACAGATAACAGAGATTAAACAACCTCATTCAACGAAAGAAAATGCAGTAGGGAAATGTTTTACGCTAACCTGCAGTATGGAATGTGCCAAGCCCTACAATAAGACAACAAAGAAGTGTCAAGAAAGAGTCGAAAATTGAAAATTACTCTCTTTTCCCTGTATGATAGACCCTGGCCAAAGGAAGGATCCCTCAAATCAGAGAATATGGCCATTGTGGAGGACAGTATCCGGCACAGAGGGGGGATCCCAGGTGGAATGTAACTTCCCCTACATGCAGGATTGCCTATGAAAATGGGAGCGCTACGTTAGAGAGAAACCAGCAGCGCTGCCTCAAGCCAAAATGTGCCCGCTACTGAAGAGGGCATGTCAGAGACCATCTATGTGCCCTTGCCCAAATGGAGAAGGAAGGGTTTAGAAACTGCTGCCATTGATGGATGGGGCAGGTAAATGGATCTCATGTTTTGAGAAGAACACCGTGGGGATAAACCTAGCAATAAGCCATGTCAAAAGTCTGCTAAGCAGTCTCATCAGAGAACAGACTAAAACGGTGTTCGCCCGAGCCTGCATCCCAGCAGTCACGCTGACAAATACCGAGCATGACGGGCTGCATTCAAGTTGTACAGGCATCCAAAATGAACGGCCCTGAGGCACAAGTTACTAACTTGTGTAACGATATATCTGTAAGAGACAGTAGTTAGTGACAGATTCCTTACCTTAGAATATCCCCAGGCGTCAGGCTGGATCCGGAAAGTTTTTGCGTAGCAGTACCCTTGCGCGTCGGTAGGCGGCGTCGTGCGGCTCCGCGTCCGTCGTCGGCGTCGTGATCGCCGGGATGACGTCGCGGGCAGTACTTAGACGCCGCCCCTGCGCGCTGACGTCAGTTCTGTACACGACTTTCCGCGCCAGGAACGCAGAGCCATGCAAGAAGCTGACATAGGTGTCTGAAAAATACTAGGGCCCTGAAAGGGATGTCCTTAACCCTAGAAATCAGTTCGCAGAACGGGGAGGATGGGTGGGGCGGTAAGGAATCTGTCACTAACTACTGTCTCTTACAGATATATCGTTACACAAGTTAGTAACTTGTGCATCTGAAAGAGACACGTTAGTGACAGATTCCTTACCTTAGAATAGATACCCCAGCAATACCAACCCCGGTGGTGGGTCTGCGAACAAAGATCAGACAAGGAAGTCCCGGAGGACAGAACGGCCAAAGAAGCCGTCCCTCCGGACCTGACTGTCAAGGCAGTAATGCTTGGTAAACGTGTGCAGCGAGGCCCACGTAGCTGCCTGACAGATATCCTGCAGCGGAACACCGCGGCCTAAGGCCGTGGTAGCAGCCGTCGCCCTGGTGGAATGGGCACGCAGCCCAACAGGAGGCTCCTTCTTAGCCAAAGAATAGCAGGCTTTGATACACAAGGTTACCCAGCGGGAGATGGTTCTCTTGTGGACCGCCCAACCTTTTTTGGCGCCCACGTAGCCAACAAAGAGCTGGTCATCCACCCGGAAGTGTTGTGTGCGGTTGATATAAAAGGAAAGCGCACGTTTTGGGTCCAGACGGTGGAGCCTCTCTTCCTCTCTGGAAGGATGCGGAGGCGGAAAGAAGGTGGGCAAAGTGATGGTCTGCCCAATGTGGAAGGCAGTAACCACCTTTGGCAAGAAGGACGGACGCGTCCTGAGAACAACCTTGTCTGGATGGACAGACAGAAAGGGAGGTTTGCATGATAGAGCCTGGAGCTCACTCACCCGCCGAGCGGAGGTGATGGCCACCAGAAAGGCTGTCTTCGGAGTCAGAAGACGAAGAGGACACTTATGTAGAGGCTCAAAGGGAGCGCACATAAGAAAGGTAAGAACCAAGTTCAAGTCCCACTGAGGCATCACAAACGGAACAGGAGGGAAGAGGTGTGTAATGCCTTTTAGGAACCTGTTAACAGGGGACTTGAAAAGGGAGGGCTGATCAGGAAGCCTGAGGAAGGCCGAGATGGCACAAAGATAGTCCTTAATGGTACCCAGGGCAGAACCCTGTTGGGCCAGGGAAAGAAGGAACAGAAGAACCTCAGAAAGAGGGGCAGAGAAAGAGTTCACAGCCTTTGCTGTGCACCATGCCACAAACTTGTTCCACCTGCAGGCGTATACCACCTTAGTGGAGGGACGCCTGGCTGCCAGAATCACATCACAAACTTCGGGAGGCAAGTCGAAAGGAGTCAACTGCCGCCGCTCAATCTCCACGCAAGCAGGTGGAGGCTGGACAGGTTCGGGTGGAGGACCGTCCCCTGCTGCTGCGACAGAAGATCCTCCCAAAGAGGCAGACGGATCGGGGGATCGACGCTCATACTGAGTAGCTCGGGCTACCAAACTCTTCGAGCCCAGTCCGGAGCCACAAGGATGACTTGGGCCCGGTCGCGCCGAATCTTCTTCAACACTCTGGGTAGAAGTGGTATAGGCGGAAAGGCTAACAACAGACCGCAACTCCACTCGCGACAAAAAGCGTCGCCGAGCGAGTGCCGCCTTGGAAATTCCAACACGCAGAACTGATGACATTGCGCGTTCTCTTCGGTGGCGAATAGATCTAACCAAGGCTCTCCCCACTGTAGAAAGAGTCCTTGCGCCACTTCCGAGTGAAGACGCCATTCGTGATCCATCATGCACCTGCGGCTGAGGTTCGTCCGCCCTGGCGTTCAGGGAACCTGCCAGGTGTTGAACCATCAGGAACATGCCCTGATGTTCCAGCCATGTCCAGAGGCGCAGAGCCTCCTGACAGAGGGTCCACGACCCCACCCCGCCTTGTTTGTTGCAGTACCACATGGCGGTGGTGTTGTCTGTGAACACCTGCACTACCTTCCCTTTGACAGAGGGAAGGAATGCCTTGAGTGCAAGTCGGATCGCCCGGAGCTCCAGAAGGTTGATATGGAGCTGGGACTCCGCCGGAGACCAGAGGCCTCTGATCGCCGCGTCTCCCATGTGACCGCTCCATCCCAGAAGGGACGCGTCCGTCACAACTGTGTGCTCTGGATGGGGAAGGGAGAGGGATCTGCCCATGACCCATTGCCGGTTCGAGAGCCACCACTGCAACTGTTTTGCAGTCCCCTCCGAGATCTGGACGTGATCGGACAGGTTGCCCTGGTGCTGCGCCCACTGGAACTTCAGGTCCCACTGCAGAGCCCGCATATGCCATCTGGCATGATCGACCAGCAGGATGCAGGAGGCCATGAGGCCCAGCAGCCTCAGGGTCATCCGTACCGAAACCCAGGATAAAGGCTGAAAGATCGGAATCATAGCCTGAATATCCCGGACTCGCCGTTCGGGAGGATAGGCCCGAAACTGCGTCGTGTCCAGAACTGCTCCGATGAAAAGGAGCTGTGGAGAAGGAATCAGATGCGACTTCGGCACATTGATGGAGAACCCCAGCGAGTGCAGGAGTTCGGCCGTAGTCTGGAGGTGGGAGACGACTGCCTGGGACGAGCCCGCCTTCAGCAGCCAGTCGTCGAGGTAGGGGAAGACTGGAACCCCTGACCGGCGCAGATGAGCTGCGACCACCGCCATCACTTTGTGAACACCCGAGGGGCACTTGTAAGGCCAAAGGGAGCACGGTGAACTGAAAATGCTCGAGGCCTACCGTGAACCGCAGGTAACGCCGGTGGGCCGGCAGGACGAGGATGTGAAAATAAGCGTCCTGCAAGTCCAACACTACCAACCAGTCTCCAGGGTCGAGGGCAGTCAAGACCTGAGCTAGGGTGAGCATCTTGAACTTCTCCTTCCGGAGGAAGCGATTGACGTTCCGGAGGTCCAAGATAGGACGCATGTCCTCCTTGTCCTTTTGGGAACCAGAAAGTAGTGGCAGTAGCAACCACGTCCTACTTCTGGGGTCGGAACATGCTCGATGGCCCTCTTGGCCAAGAGGGCCGTGACTTCCTTCTGCAGAAGCACCAAGTGATCCCCTGACATGCGGTGGAATTGAGGTGGCATGGCTGGGGGGTGGTCTCGAAGGGGAGGGAGTAGCCCCTTCGGACAATGTCCAAGACCCACCTGTCCGAGGTGATGGCACGGCAGTGGTGAAGGTGATGGTGGACCCTGCCCCCTACTGGCGTGCTGTGCACCTGAAAGGAAGTACTAGGAGGGCTTGGAGGCCGCGGACGGGCGGAGTTGGTGGCCTGACCCGCACGCTGGTTGCCCGAACCGCCACGGCGGTAGCCACGTCCTCGGCCACGCGAAGACGCTTGCTGCGCGGGCCGGTGGCTGGGCAGTGGACGTGACTGGGCGCCCTTCCGTGGCCACGAAAGGGCGAAAAGCAGAGGTTAGCGGAGGGCGCACAACAGAAAGGCCCAGGGACTTGGCAGTAGCCTGTGAGTCCTTAAAACGCTCCAGCGCATGGTCTGCTTTGGAACCAAAAAGACCGACTCCATCAAAGGGCATGTCCATGAGTGTATTCTGGACATCACCCGAGAAACCAGTTGTTCTCAGCCAGGCGTGGCGAAGCAGCGCCACCGTCGTTGCAAGCGATCTGCCCAGCGAGTCAGCGGTATCAAGGCCACAACGTATGGTGTATTTAGCCGCATCCCTACCTTCCGCAATGGTGCGCGTAAGCAGTGTCTGGACCTCCTCAGAACACTGGGGCAAAACAGCCGCCACCGAATCCCACAGGGAGTGGGTATATCGGCCCAAAAGGCAAGCGGTGTTGACGGACCGCAAGCCAGCACTGGAGGAAGAAAAAGCCTTCTCCCCAAACTGGTCCAGGCGTTTGGATTCCCTATCCGGAGGGGCGGTAGGGAAGGCGGTTTGGGAGGCAGAGGCTTGGACAACCAAGCTCTCGGGGTGGGATGTTGAGAGAGAAACAAGGGGTCGCCCGGAGCAGGGCGATGGCGTCGGGCCACGTTCCTATCCACAGGAGCCCCTGTGGTGGGCTTGGACCAGGTGCCCAAAAGAACGTCAGACAGTGCATCATTAAACGGCAGCACAGTCTCCGAGGAGGAAGCTGCCGGCTGAAGCACTTCCGTCAGGAGATTAGTCCTGACAGCCACAGTAGGCAACTGGAGGTGCAAGGCTCCAGCTGCTCTACGCAACACCGTTGCGAAATTTGCTCCCTCCTCCGTAGCCACGGGAGGAGACAGCATGCCAGTGTCAGGGGAAGTGTCTAGACCACTGGCATCCCCAAGTTTCTCTGCCCAGTCCTGATCATACTCACACTGCTGTGTGAGAGGGTCTTCCGACCCCTCCCAGCTCTCCTGGTCCTCCTCTGGTGTAAAATATGGAGGAGGAGGGACATCTGGGACCCAAGGTCTCATCGGCGCCGGAGCCGGCGTCGAGCGACGTCGGTCCGGCTCCATGTCCGGAACCGGAGGGAACCGGGGAACGACGCCGCCCGGAGCCCCAGGCGGCATCGGGAACGGCACCGGGGACATCGGCGCCGGCGGAGGAGTGGTTAGGTCAACCGGCGTCGATCGGGGTTGCGGTACCACCGGAGCCGGGATCGAGGCCGGGGCCGGAGCCGAGGCCGGGATCAAGGCTGGCGGGACAGGCGACGCCGGGACCGGAGTCGTCGGCGACGCCGGAGCAACCCCATCAGGGCCCGCGGGGCCCGAAGGCGCACCGGAGGGACCTTGAGGCCCGAAGAGGCGGGCCATGGCCGACAGGAATTCCTGTATCTCGGCCGGAGTCGCCCCGAACCCGGGAAGGACGGGTAATGCGGGGCGGCGCCACAGGCACATCCGGAGCCGCGGGGGCAGGGACGGTGCCGACAGGGGCCTCAGCCAAGTCGCGAGACCGGCGAGGCGAAGTCTTAGAGCGATGGTGCTTCTTAGACTTCTTGTGCTTCGACTTACCCGAGGAGTGCGAAGACTTGGACTCCGACAACCGGCGGGGGCTCCGCGACCAGCCCCTCGACCTCTCACGGGACCGGGGCTTGGTGCGGCGCGGAGCCGACTGCCGGACCTCGAGGAGCTTTCGAGACCGCTCTCGCAAAGCCTTCGGGTGTAAGGCCCGGCAGTCAGGGCACGACTTCGTGTCGTGGTCTCGGTCGAGACAGTAGAGACACTCTAAGTGCGGGTCTGTGATCGACATCATTCGACCACAGACGTCGCATGGCTTGAAGCCGGGCATCCCTACCGACACCTAGGAGTCGAGAAGACTCGAAAAGAAACAGTGAAAAAATCACCCAAAATTTAGTCAAAAATTGACTAGGGCACTGCTTTTCCCGGATCTGCGCTTACTGGCGCGGAAAAAGAAGAACTGACGTCAGCGCGCAGGGGCGGCGTCTAAGTACTGCGCGCAACGTCATCCCGGCGATCACGACGCCGACGACGGACGCGGAGCCGCACGACGACGCCTACCGACGCGCAAGGTGCTGCTACGCAAAAACTTTCCGGATCCAGCTTGACGCCTGGGGATATTCTAAGGTAAGGAATCTGTCACTAACGTGTCTCTTTCAGATGAAAATATTCCCTGATTGCCCAGATGAAGGAGGATTAATGGCAAAAAGTATGAAGCCTGGGGAGACCATAACAGATGGGGGCAAGAGACATGACAGCCATAGACCGATACAGGCCCACAGGTAGCATTCTTTTATAACATCCTCAAAAGGGGCTGCCCACCGAAATACAAAGTGGACTGGACAGTGTAATATGGTTAGACACCAAACCCTGGTTGGAAATACAGACCCACATATTACATTATTAGAGAAAGAAACAGGAAAAGGACAGGGGAAAAAAAGGAGCAAGCCCAGAGAGACACCACCAAGTTGGTCCAACACAAGTTGAAAAAGACAACCCTCGAGGGGGCCGTGTCGGCAGCAAATGTACAAACGATATGACATGCAATTTATAATGAGCGCAGCTACTCCCAGGAGTGTCCCGGCTCAACAACAAATGACACTAGTCTTGAAGGGGGCTCCACCGTAAAACCCAAGAAGGTTTCAACCCAGTTATAACGGCAGAGGTCGGGGAGGTTTGCAGCAGCCGGACCTCAGGGGATGTTATTATTGCCACTGAATGGGACACATGGCCGACCGATCCAGCTTAAAAGCACATCACAAGCAAAGATCGATAAATCTGGGCCAGTCCAAGCAAAATCCACATTCTCAAAACCTAGTCCAAGGTAACCTGAATGCACCTTACGCTCAGCCGCAAGGAGGTCAGATAGCCACTGCACCACCGCAGCAAGGAGACGGTGGTTGGTCAAATACATGGCAACAGCAGCAATAGACAGGGACTACAGCTCAACAAGGATGGCAGCAGGGAGGAGTAACTGTCTGGGGAGGCAATGCCTTTCCACAACCGCAAAACCCACCTGCACAGTCAGTTCAGATCTCTAAAGCAGAACATACACTTCATGCACACCTCAAAACACATTTCAAAATAATGACTAGTAAGACAACATTAGGAATTCCAAGTCTTTACTCGCGTTCGGGAAACTCAGGGCTGCTGATCGTCATGTTGATCGGTAATCCGCACTAGAATCTGCCATTTGGGTGCCTGCAGGAGCCTAGGCCCCACTCTGCTGCTGATCCACCAGGGCAGTGTTGGGTGCCCGTGCCCCGGGGAGAGGGCAGTGTGATGAGGGGGCAGGGCAGCTCCCTATTCAGTGCATAATAACAAGCAAACAGGTCCCCCTCAACAAAGTCAAATACGGAAGGGTTCCGATTACTACATCAAAAGGAACCCATACTCGGGCATCTGGCCCGGGACCAAAATTCCCTCATGGCGTGTGGTCCCAACTGCAGCCTCCAGGCCAATAGAGGCCCCTTCTCAGTTCCAAAATGAAGCAATGTTCCAGTGTCGGGGAGCCAGGTTTCCCGCACATTTTGGATAATGAAGAATCCATAACATCCACAGAACACGCATAAAACTCTGACCGATCGCAAAAAGCACTGCATGGTGCCGAGTCAGTAGGTATGTTCACCAGAATCATCAGTAATCACAGTCCAATGCCCATACCGGGAGAAATTCAACGAGTTCAGGCCTCGAACCGGACTCTCCATTTAGCAAATATTCTGCCTCTTCCTTTCCCTTAAAGTTCTCCAAACACCCAAAGCCTGCTCGTCGGGTCATGTCCCACCAAAACAACAAAGGTAGCATGTTTCCGGTTGGAAGTTCCTGGCCACACTCTGGGACAGCCGGCCCAAAAATCCTGGCTAAGACATAGCCGAAGGGAGATGGGGTGCCAGGAAGGAGAGAGTCCGCAAAAATCCATCACAGCTCCTGCGAGGTATTCAGAAATAGGCTCACCGCCGTGTCCGGCCTATCGATCAAGCTGATGCACAAGGCCTTACAAACACAGTCTAGGGAAACAAATAAGCCCAATCTCGGACACTGCCACATCAGAAACACATGGGGACCGCAGGACAGCTCTCCGACCCCCTCCGGTACACTATAAAATAGATATAACCAAATCACATGAGAACCTAGGGAAACACCCAAGATACCAGCAAAAAGAAGCCCAAAGTTAGCCCAAAAAGAACCCTGTAGACAAAGGGCATAGTCAAGACACCTGACGCCGCCAAGGAACGGTCCACCTGAATGCCACGTGCTGGGACTAGAGGGGTAAACACATGACTCCAGAGCATGCTGCGATCGCCAACAATACCAAATTACAGCAAGCTCCCTCGTTACACATCACCCCATGCACGTCTATGTCAAAAGGCACGCCCGCATTCCCTTACTAGGGAAGGTATGATATTAGAAGTCTAGCAACACCCATAAAATGTTAGTTAAAAAACCAAGACCATCCACATGCTCATGAAAACCACCCCTTAACAAAATATATCCCTTTCTGTCATGGTGAGGGGAGAGGAACCGATGACCTGTAGCAAGAATTAAAGTGACCCATGAATAAACACCCATCGTCTTAAAAAAATAAAAAGCAGACACCCCAAATGGGGGCCACCTTCTGGTGCCCCACTAAAAATAACACATACCAACATAAAAGCAGACCCCTAAAAAAGAAAGGGACAGGAATACCCAAGGATGATGATGATACGTAAGGATGCAAATGTTCTCTGAACTTAACCAACAAACAACAGCTCTTATCCATCAGGTCTACAATCGAGCCACCAAAGTGCACCACCCTTACAGAGGCCCAACATCTCTTCAGCCACCACTTCCATAATCCTAATAAGACCCAAGTGTGCAAGACAAAGACCTCAAGCTTTTATCACAAACTTTTCCACTGAACTCTTTCGAACCTTTCCAAGTAAAGAAATCCCCCCAATCACTGGAGGACTACAGACATCTTTCCTGGATCCTTCCCCACGACCTACAATGTTCAACAAGTTATGTATTATTGTACAATTGTATACCATCTGTTTACTGTGGGTGTGGCCGCATTCATATGTTGGCAAAGATCTGCTTAGTCAAATGGAGTCCACCCCAACATTTGCACAGCGCTTGCGTAGGGACCTCTCCCGTGTCCCTTATAATCCAACACTAGCATTCCACACGCACTACACAGCACATGGTATCAGCACATGATCGTCGTGGGTGCCCAGACATCAGCCAGGTCATGTTACATCTGTTCACTGATAACACAAGCAGTAGGTGCAGACAAGCATTACTTGTCACAATAGATAGCCCCCGCAAAACTGAAAGGCCATCTCCACCTGTACCTATGTAGGATTATGGCCAAGATACAACTCAACAGAGTAGAAACCCATGGAGTAGTAGTGAACATGACCCGGTACACAAGACTCATCCCATAGCACTGTACCTTTTCACCGATCCTAGCGAGATTCAAACAGAGATACATAAGATTCGCAGGTGGGGCACCAGAAGGGAGGATACTGTTTGGCTCGAGACGTTCCAGAAAAGAGATTCATGGGGGAAGCAAAGCCACAGCACCAGTGCAAAAACTTGTCCGCTCCTGCTTCCGTATGTGGTCCCAGGATGGCCCTTAGCATGTCTGGGGCAGTCTTCTTTAATAACAAACGGACACCAGACATGGAGTTCCAATGAAGGGCCATCCACCTCCATGATACAAAGGGAAATGAGTCTCGTAGAGGAGGGTTAAACACCGGCATAGATAACCCATGTCAGGAAATATGGGCTACAGAGAGAGATAGGTACACGTGGTTGGAAGGGAAGGGGCAGCCCCTAATTTTACGGAAACATACACTGTACTTCTTGTGTTTCAGAGGCAAAGGAACAATTCCACCCAGCACAGAATGAGAACTGTGGCGCTATACTGTACGTACCAGACATGCAATGGGGCACGTCCATGCTGATGGAAACGTACTGGGAGTGTGGCAAGTTTGCCTACACACAGGTCGCCCGCGGATGGTATGGCCTGTACTCCCTGGTCACCATGCACACCCCTACCGTGGTAATTCCTAGTGAAGATCTGTCAAAGTTGTACCAATATTCGCTACAGAAGAAATCAACTATGTTGCATTAGGCTTGAGAGAAAAGAACTGCTGATTATTTTGGCTGGGCTCAGTTCAATGACATTCTGGAAGAATTCAGAATGTTTTCTGACACACAAGTCAATGCAGGAGGGTCCATACCCTTCTTCACCGTGCAGATGAAAGCAAACGCCGGATGGTTGCAAATAACCAGATGGGAAATGATGAAAATGATGAACAGTATTGAGCTCGGCCTTAATGCAATCAAGGAAGAACTAATAGCCATCCGTCTAATGGTGATGCAACATTGATAAGTGTTGGACTTGATGACCACAATGGAGGGAAGGGGTGCGCCAAGTTCGGTGCATCCTGTGGCATGTTTATCCCAGGCATTGACATGGACAATGGGACTCTGACTCTTGCCATCCAAGCACTGCATCATTTACAAACCAACATGCATAAGGAGGGAGGTGCCCCCGAGCAGGACTGGTACACTCAGTCAATCAGGACACAGCACAAGCAGTGATCACGCGCTCCCCATGCCAGACATCTAAACACGTTACCCACTGGCCCTCATTGAATCCACCCAAGGTCAAGACTCCTGCATTTGTCATCAGGTGGAAGTAATGACTCCATGACTAGGCCCACATTCTTCTCCCTAAACCGGACGTATTAATTGTTTTATGATGCTCCAAGAAAAGAATATAAAGACACTCAAAACGACTGTACTTTGAGTCAGTCCTCAGACCCGTTTCTGTAAGCTGTACTCCCGGCCGCAGTGTTTGATTAAACCAACTGTTCCTGTTCGGCAAACGCCTCTTGTCTTTTCAAGGTAAATTCATATTCGAGCAACATGATGCCAATCAAACCAGTACTTTTGCAGATAAATACAGGTACAGAAAACACGATCACTAGAAACACTAGATGAGGCTAGGCTCTAGCACATCCTAAAATATCCTGATAATAACTCAGGGCCCGCTTAGTAAGGTGACCAACATACTCTAAGTTTCCTTCATACAGGTATGAAACATAAAACTTGAAAACAGATGCCCTTAGCAAGCCCATCTTGAAGTCCATGGGCTATTGAATTACAGCAAATATGAGGTGGCAACACACTTTTCACAATCAAGGTATTTTCAATGGTTAAACAATGATTTCTATTAGTGGTCCTTCCAGCAATTGGTTGAGTCACATTGACAGGCCTGTATCACAAATACCTGTTCTATGGAATATGGAGGGCACATGTTTTTATTGGTCTCCGTTTACTGCCAGTAACTATTAGAGCAATTCATACACTTTATACGCCTACATGCCTTTTTGTGGATAAATCAGTCTTTATTACAACTAAAGCAAATTCATACATAAATGATATATCATAGATCAGGAATAAAAGGAGTTGGGAACAAATGTACTAAAGTATATTCCTGTCACAATGCTTGGGATACGCTAAATCACAAGCTGTGCAGCTGGAAAACACAGTGTTGCAATGTGCAAAGGGTACGTTGTGAACTGGAAATGTCTTTCTGCTCCGTGACGTAAACTTTGTGACCCCTTATGATTTGGAAAGTGGAGAAGGAGTAAATGTCTTCCTCCCCCTTCTAAAAACAATGAAATGTATCAATGATTTGTGACTGTAATTGTGGGCAAAAATCATTGAGCACATACTGACTGACACTCTAAAAGGGGATGATGGCATCCATTCACAAAACAGAAGCTGTCCCTCTAAGGAAGTCTCCACAATGTGAGTGTGGACTTTTGGCATTGTGGGGAACAGACAGCCTAGTACAGCTGTTAAGCCTGTTTTCTAACGAAATCATTCACCTTGTGATAGAAAGCTGAAAGTTGGTACAGACATTCGTCTTTGTAATATTAATCACATAAGAGCAAGAGCCGAAGTGCATCTTTCCTATGATGACATATAGTCTAATTGAAATCCAAGATGGCAGACAAATATCAAAAAAACATTTTAAATCTTCCGATTTGTGTCAAATTTGACACAAAAGTTAATGGGTACATGTCAGTGCATGTCATGTGCATGTCCACGTTGGATCTAGACTGTGCCGTCATAAATATAAAACCAAAATGGCTGCCAAAATCATGTAGAAAACTTTAAAATTCAAATGTTATAAATTTGTTGTCAATATTTATACTTATTGACATGTTTCAACATTTATTAATCTGTATTATATATTAATATGTATATTAATATGTACCTTTCTATTTTTTCAGCTTCAACACGTCTTCTGTAATGCCTGAAAATGAGTAGAATGTTGAAACAATATCTTATTGCAACACCCACAACCAGTGGTCAAGCTGTCCAGCACGATGATGTTGCAACAAATTGGTCCATCTGTGTTCTTTGTCAGGAAAGCACTCCAGAAAGGCTTATTTGCCCACCGAATGCTATACGCAAACATTATGGGTCTGGATATAGTATTTTAGACCATAACCTGAAGAAATTTAAAGAAATGGAATGCGTACCAATGAATATCGAACTAGAACAGCTTAATGATGGTTCTGGACATTAAAGACTAACAATGCAGTGTGGCATAAATCATGTTTTAACAAGTGCGACAATTTAAAGCTGCAACGGGCTCAGAAAAGAAAACAGTGATGCAGGTCTATATGGTAGCCCAGTTAAAACACTTTTGACAATTCCAGTTCCAAATAAACTTTCTGGAAGAAAAACATGTTTTTTTTTAAACGAATCAGATACATATGTAATGCATAAAGCGAAAACAGAAGAAGTGAATGCTAATGTTCATCAGTGTGCCGAGTTAGTGCAAGATACAACACTTATCGCAAAATTGGCTAAGGGTGCTATGCACGCGCAGGATGCTGAATACAATCATAAATTTTTAGCTAGCACATAGTGTATGAAAGAATAAAAACAAATCACTTAGTGAGATATCAGTAGAAGGAATAGCTCAAGCGAGCTTGTATCTTATCTGAAGGATTCGCGACTTAGTAAACCTTTACACAAGCAGAGTAAAGCAGCTCGATTCCACTGCAGAGAAGGTTAACTTAACAATACTAGAGGGCGTGGCCTATGCAAGATGGCCAACAGGATGCGCTCCTAAGAGGCTTCTGTCGACCCCTGCAATATCCTGCAGAATCCTACCATCTACGCTGCGGCTAGAGGTTCCATTCCAGGCGTGCGGCACTACTGAGAGCCCCCCGCACTGGACAAAGAGATTTCTGGATGGTGGAGGTGTTTGCTAGGGTCAGCCGAGGTCTGCGCTAGATCCCCGGGGCCTGGCTGTCTTTCGGCTGGGATCTGGGTTGAGTAGGTAGAGCTGCTGGAAGTGTCGAATTGGTGCAGGGAGAACGTGTTGGTGGCTGGCCGGATCGTCCCCAGGGAATGGAGGCAGCAGAATTCTGCAGTTGGCATCGGCCGGCTGCTTGGCAGTGACGCGGGGTATTGGTGTGGCTGAGGGAAGCAAAACAGCGGCCTTGCCCGGCCCGATCAGAGGGCGATGAGCGCCGTCAGAAGCGAGGGGTGGAGTGCTGTCAGTGAACGGCCACACACAAGTTTCTGTGCTGTGCTCTGTTGCCCTCCCAGGCGACATTGGGTGCCTCTGACCCTTCTGTGGATCGGCGGCGGTGCACGCAAAGGTGTACTGCCTGGGGGACTTCATTTGACACTTCTACTGTTGCAGGACATAGCAGATCCTGCTGTGTGGCCACTGTGTGCCCTCTTGAGCAGGCAAGTGACACCCTGGGAGTCCCTATGTAGTTGCTGGCCCTTCCCTTCATCTTTGGATCATTGGGGGGTGACCTTGCACCTGAGGGGTACCCCTCACCCCGCTCCGCTTTTGGTGGAGTGACTGTGAGGCGTTGTTCACCTCTTCTCATCCTGTTGGTTAATTTTAAACTGCATCTCCTCATTCTGGCTGTCTGTGATGGGCAGAAATAAGGTGGCAGGACCCCCGCAGGGGAATACCACGGACCAATATAAGTCCCAGGCGACCCCCTCGCAGCGCCCTATGTGACAAACTAGTAGAAGGGGTGATCGGGAGTCAGATTTGCCTAATGAGGAACTCACGCGCGTGGAATTGCTTGCGGTTATCCAGGGTTCCAGGAAGGCCTTGGAGGGGCAAATTGAAACTGTGTCCATTGAGGTAACCCTCCTTTGTACTGATTTGCGCATGGTCTCTGATAGGTCCGGGTGGCTGAGGGATCCATTGTGGGCTTGCAGGCTGAGGTGGCCTCCTTAAAGAAGCAGGTGGCTGCAGTCACCTCCAGGGCCGGGTCCTGGAGGCACGGGGGAGGATGCGGAAGGGAGGTCTAGCCGCAATAATGTGAGACTGTTGGGGTTCCCAGAGTGGGCCGAGGCGACCTCTTTGGAGCACTTTGTTGAGCATTTGATCCGCAACACCTTGCGGCTATTGAGAGGGCACATCGGGCACTGGTGGCGCCTCCGAGGCCGGGCGCACTGCTGCGGGCTATCAAAGCGCATTTTGAACTATAAGGACCGGAATTGCATTTTGCGGGCGGCCAGGGAAACGGATCTTGCCCGGTTTGAAAATCAAAACATTTCCATATATCCTGATTATACTAACAAGGTTCAGGGATCTCGGAAAACCTTCTTAGAGGTCAAGGCCAGGCTCAACTTCATGGGTCTCCGTTATATGCTCCTGTACCCAGCTAAGCCAAGGGTGCTGGCTAGGGGCAAGTCTCACTTTTTTGACTCTCCGGACGATGTGTAGAGGTGGCTGGAGGTATGGGACAAGGTACCCAAGGATAGGATTGGACCCTGGAAGTCTGGACCCCATGACTCCGGTGGGACTCGTAGCCCCAAATGGAGGCTGCGCAAGGAAACTGCAGAGGGGGGGAGCCAGTCCCTCCCTGCTGATAGCATGACAAGAGTTGTAATTCAGGGGATGGCACCATGGCGCTGGCTCCCTAGACCCAGGAGGTGGATGTGGAGAGCGCTCTGCCGGCAACAGAATGCCTTGACGACCGGGGACTCGGATGCGTGATAAGATACTGTTTATCCTATGTTTTTGCATTGGGTCTGTGGGGATCTGAGTCGGGGGGAGGATGATTACTGTGTAAGACGATGTTGCAGATATTGGTTCATGAAACTACACTTGGTGCATGGGTGGTAGAGGGTTCTGTACACTTTTGATGATGTTGTATGATATGGCACTATATTCTCTTCTGCGGGGGTAACAGGGTTGCCTCTCCACATTAGTGGTAGGTACTAGTTGGGGGTTGTGGGGTTAGGCTGTGGGTCCTGGCAGCAAGAGAAATGTTGGATCTGCAGAACACCTGGTTGTTATTGTTGTTTCTACTGCTTATCTAGGGTGGGTGGGGTTGGGATGGTTTGGAGGTTACAGGCTTCCTATGTCTGGAGTGTTTGGTTCTTACAGAGCACGTGAGTACATGGGTCGCGGGAAGGCCTCATGGGAGGTTTCATAGCTGGGTATTGGCAGGCACGGGGGAAGCTTGCGGGTGGGTGGCATCCTGACACATGGCTGAACATATAAGTATGGTTATGTGGAATGTCAAGGGGCTTAAAAATGATTCTACACGTAACAGAGTACACTCTTTCCTTTGGAGAGGCAAGGTGCAGATATGTTTACAGGAAACACATTTGATGGACGGTGAGTCCCAGAAATTGGGAAAGAAATGGCGGGGACCACTATTCTCTGCATCATACTCATCATATGCTTGGGGTGTAGCTATTTGGGTGGCGCTGGGGGTCCCCTTTAGACACACTTACAACGAAGCCAATGTGGAAGGGCGTTATCTCCTTCTGGGTACATTGGATAGGGAACGACGTACGCATCTAACACTGATGATCGGTCCTTCTATGATAAATTGATGGATTTAATAGAGACTGGTGTGGGGTCTCCCATTATATGGGCAGGAGATTTCAATTGTGTCATGGATGGGGAGGGGGATCGTCATCCACCGCAGCGGGGGTCTAAGCTCATCATGGTGGGCTCCCTCAATGCGGTCATGCATAATTTGGGACTATGGGACAGTTGGAGGGAGCTGCACCAGGAGGGCCGGGAGAACACTTGTCACTCAAAAATGCACAACACCTATAGTCACGTGGATCGCTTTCTACTGGCGGGTCTGGACCACTCACAATTGAAAGCAGTGACACACCTAGGAAGGTTCCTTTTTGATCACGCTCATGTGCTTCTTAGACTGCATTGGGGGGGCTGCAAAGGGCAGGGTCCGATCCTGGCACATACTTCCTTACCTCTTAACTGATACGGGCTGTCGGGAAGTATTAGCTATATCTGTGACTGAATACCTGGAGGTCAATTGGGGTACTATGAATACTAGAGCGGTTGAATGGGAGGCACTGAAGGCAGTCACCTGAGGGAAAGGTATGGGGACTGTATGTGGAGTTCGCCGGCAGATGAAGGCGGAGCTCAAGAACTTAGGAAGGCGCTTGACTGATATGCAAAAAACGGAGACGCACTCTTCTGATGCGCATAGGGAATATCTGTGACTGCATAGAGAGATTCGCAGGAGCTGGGGGGTGCTTCATAAATTGATGCTTAAGAACCATCGTCAGCGATTACACGGAGGGAGATAAATCGGGCCTGTTGTTGGCATGTATACTCCGGCGGGAGGTGGAGCCCCCTCCCATATTCCATCTCAGGAAAGCTGCTGGAGTGTTGGTCACCGGTCGGCAAGACATCCTGGCCGTCTTGGTGGATCATTTCCATGCCATTTACCGGGCCAGACCGACAAGCACGTTAGGGGCATTAAATGACTTTATGCAGAGAGTGAGGCTTCCACAGCTGGGGCCCGAATACGTGCAGGAACGGTAGGAGGACATATCCTTGGAGGAGGTGGGGGATGCTATAAGGGCTCTGAACCTTTCCAATCATACTCTGTTGTGCTCTGGTAGAAGTTGCTGAAGGTTCTTCTTGAGGGACGGGAAAGGGGTGTATTGCTGGAAACTATGCGCCAGGTTATTATCTGTCTTATGTTTAAGCCTGGGGGGGACCCGGCGATTCGGCCTATACGACTATGCTCAACTCCGATATCAAGATCTTATGCAAAATCCTGGTAACTAGTCTGCAGTTTTTCAATTTTCGGCCTCTGCCTTTTGGATATGCATTTCTTTCCTTTTTTCTGTTTCCCGCCTGTTTTCCCCTTCATCGCCCCTGCTCCTGCAATCCCCCACGGCCCGACCCCCTCCAGTGTCCCTTCCAGCGTTTTCCAGCCTCTCAGCTGTCCAGCCCCCCTACAGCACTGCTTAATGGTGGCCACTTTGCAGCCATGCGCAGTGGGTGCGCCGGTGAGTCAAAGGTAAGACCGTCCGTGCCTGGACCGCGCCCAGCGCCAGGGAGCAGCACCTTCGTCTACAGGCCCCGACCGCCCTCATAGACCTCATCACACCCCAGGGTCCCGCATCCTCCGACTACATCCTACTCGGAGACCTCAACTTCCACATAGACAACCCCAGTAACCAGAACACCACCTCCCAACTGGAGAACCTCGCCAACATCGGACTCAAGCAGCTAGTCACCGAGCCACATAGCCGGCCATATGCTCGACCCAGTCTTCTCCGCCAGCGGGAACATCAGCTACAGCCACACCACCGAACTCTCCTGGACCAACCACCAATGCGTGCATCTCGCCTTCGACACACCCACCGTACACCACCGTCCTCCTCAAACCCCCCCCGGGGCAGCTGGATCAAGGCCACCGAAGAACTTCTCATCGACTCGCTCAGCACAAGCACTCCGCCAACGGCAACAGATGCCAATACCGCAGCACGCAACCTCCACCGATGGATCGCCAACTGCGCTGGCACTCTGGCACCCCTCAAGAGGAGACCAGGCAAGCAACACTCCAAGAAAGCCAGTTTATTCACTTCTGCCCACCAGACAACTCAAGAAGAGATGGAGGTACAAAAAAAAAAACATAAAACCAACGCAACCTTGAAATCCGCCGTCAACGCACACCACCTCCTCCTCAAAACCACGAAGAAAACAGCCTTCCAAGACAAAATCAAAGTCAACGCACACAATAGCAAAGAACTCTTCGCCATTGTCCAGGAGTTCGCCAAGCCCAACAGCGAGACCACAGGCCCAAGACCTTTGCAACAAACTCGGCTACTTCTTCCACCACAAGATCATGCAGATCTATTACAGCTTCGACACACAAGACCCTGCCACTATGCCCGCCACTACCGCATGCAACCACGCAGCACCCAACAGTCCGTGCTCAGTTGGATCCTACTCACAACAGAGGACACACTCAAGACCATGAAGAGCATCCACTCAGGAGCCCTGTCTGATTCCTTCCCGTACCACATCTTCCACAGAGCAGCTGCCGCCGTCGCCCACCAACTTCGCCGAAACATCAACTGCTCCATCGAAACTGACACCTTCCTCGACGACTGGAAAGACGCTGAGATCAATACCATGCTGAAGAAGCCGTCCTCAGACCTGACAGACTCAAGAACTTTAGACCCATCTCCCTTCTCCCCTTCCCAGCCAAGGTCATCGAGAAGGCCATCAACGTGCAACTCTCAGAGTTCATCGAAGTGAGCCACGTCCTGGACACCTCCCAATCCGGCTTTCGAAGCAACCACAGCACGGAGACCGCACTCTTCGCCGCCACTGCTGACATCCGCACCCTCCTCGACCAGGGCAAGTACGCAGCCCTCATCCTACTGGACCTCTCGGCCGCATTCAACACCGTCTCCCACTGCACCCTAATCACGAGACTCCATGACGCCGGCATCCGCGGCAAGGCTCTGGACTGGATCCACTCCTTCCTCACTGGCCGAACACAGCGAGTTAGACTACCCCCATTCCCCTCAGAACCCACAGAGATAAGCTGTGGAGTGCACGAGGGCTCCTTCCTGAGCCCAACCCTCTTCAACGTCTACATGGCCCCCCTCGCAGCCATTGTCAGAAGCCACGGATTCAACATCGTCTCCCTCATCAACAAACCCACAACAGCCAGAACCTACTTCCACAGCGGAGTGAAGGCTGTCGCTACCTGGATGAAAGACAGCTGCCTCAAGCTCAACTCAGACAAGACCGAAGTACTCATCCTGGGACCCACCCCTTCAGCCTGGGATGACTCCTGGTGGCCATCCGCTCTAGGATTCCCTCCCACCCAGACAGACCACGCATGCCACCTTGGCATCATACTAGACTCATCGCTCACAGTGAACCGGCAAATCAACTAAGTTTCTTTAGCCTGCGTCCACACGCTCTGCCTGCTCCGAAAGATATTAAGACGGATCCCGACAGAATCCAGAAAGACGGTCACCCACGCACTCATCACCAGTGGACTCTACTACGCCAATGCACTCTACACCGGCGTCACCCAGAAACAGCTCAAGAAACTACAGAACGTTCAAACTACAGCAGCCAGAATGGTCCTCAACATCCCCTGCCGCAGATACCTCAGGCAACACCTCTGACAACTCTACTGGCTCCCAGTCAACAAGAGAATCACCATCAAGCTCCTTACACATGCCTACAAAACTCTCCACGACGAAGAGCCAGCATACCTGAACCACCGCCTCGCATTCCATGAATCCGCCAGACAACTTTGTTCCGCCCAAATCGCCCTAGCAGGAAGTTCTTTCTCCTACCTCACCACCGAGACCTGGAACACCCTACCCCTCCACCTCAGGCAATCAGCGTCGCTGACTCAATTCAAGAAGGACCTCAAAACCGGTCTCTTCGAATGATCCCCTACCAAAAGGGACCAGCAAACCCCCCCACAGCGCCTTGAGACCCTCATGGGTGAGTAGCCGCTCTATACAAGCCCCTAATTGATTGATTGTCAGTGCGGGTGGGTGATGAGTGAATGGGTGAGTCAGTGGCTGTATGGGTTAGTGAGTGCACGTGTGTGGGGCTGTATGGTTAAGTGAGTGTGTCTATGGCTGTGTCGGTGAGTGAGTGCATGTGTCAGTGGTATATGGGTAAGTAACTGGGTATGTGAAAGGCAGTATAGGTGAGTGATGGGGTATATGAGTGACTGTATGGGTGAATGAGTGAATGTGAGAGTGGCTGTATGGGTGAGTGCTTGTGTCAGTGACTATAGGTGAGTGAGTACGCATTAGCATCTGTATGAGTGAGTGTGCGTGTAATTGTATGGGTGAGTAAGTGGCTGTGTGATTGAATGTATGGGTGAGTGAGTAGCTCTATGGGTGACTAAGTGGCTGTATGGCTGTATATGTCAGTGGCTGTATTAGTGAGTGAGTGGGTGGGTGTGTTAATCCATGAATTAGTGAGTGGCTGTGTAAGTACTGGTATGTGTGTGTGAATGGGTTTGAGAATGGTAGTTGGAGTGGGTGTATGAAAGGTTATATTGAGGCGTAAGTGGGTGCGTTAGATTCTGTGGAAGACGTCATCAGTGATGTCATTTGAACCGTCATCAGTGATGTCACTGACCATGTTATGAGTGATGTAATATGTGAGGTCATAAGCATTGCATAGTGGGGGCGTAAGTTATAGTTAGCTCAGGAAACTAGAACTGCTGAATTTCACTGATTTTGAACTATTGAAATCTGAGCCTAACTAGAACGTCCCTGTAACCATTGTTTTTTTCAGTGAAAATATATTATATATTTATGTATGTGTATGTATATATATATATATATATATATATATATATATATATATATATATATATATTACCTACTGGCAGTCGCCAGTAGGTAGTTATAGTTAGGACCTATTTTCCATAGGAAATGCACAACATTCTATTTCCAATAACTTTGGCGCCGGTTGATGAATCTTCGCGAAATTTTCAAAACTCGTGGGGTGCTCCGGTCCGCTCCTATCCTGAAAGTCTCGGGGTGATTCGTCAAGTGGGGGCCGAGAAAAAAGGGGGGTCCCAAAACGTGTTTTCCCCATGCAATTTTCCATAGGAACCTTTAGTCGCAGCTACAGCCCGAACTGCTGAACGGAATTACACCAAATTTGGCAAAAGGGTAGCCCTTGGTTCAGAGTCGTGCCTTTTGGTTAAATGGTGTAAATCCGTTCAGTAGTTCCTGAGAAATTTGTAAAAGAAAACACATATATCTGGGCGGAGCCTAACCACACGTCATCGTGAGATCTGATTGGCTGTCAGCACTTCATCCTGGAATTGCTGGCAGCCATCTTGGGACCAATGCACAAGTTACTAACTTGTGTAACGATATATCTGTAAGAGACAGTAGTTAGTGACAGATTCCTTACCTTAGAATATCCCCAGGCGTCAGGCTGGATCCGGAAAGTTTTTTGCGTAGCAGTACCCTTGCGCGTCGGTAGGCGGCGTCGTGCGGCTCCGCGTCCGTCGTCGGCGTCGTGATCGCCGGGATGACGTCGCGGGCAGTACTTAGGCGCCGCCCTGCGCGCTGACGTCAGTTCTGTACACGACTTTCCGCGCCAGGAACGCAGAGCCATGCAAGAAGCTGACATAGGTGTCTGAAAAATACTAGGGCCCTGAAAGGGATGTCCTTAACCCTAGAAATCAGTTCGCAGAACGGGGAGGATGGGTGGGGCGGTAGGAATCTGTCACTAACTACTGTCTCTTACAGATATATCGTTACACAAGTTAGTAACTTGTGCATCTGAAAGAGACACGTTAGTGACAGATTCCTTACCTTAGAATAGATACCCCAGCAATACCAACCCCGGTGGTGGGTCTGCGAACAAAGATCAGACAAGGAAGTCCTGGAGGACAGAACGGCCAAAGAAGCCGTCCCTCCGGACCTGACTGTCAAGGCAGTAATGCTTTGTAAACGTGTGCAGCGAGGCCCACGTAGCTGCCTGACAGATAACCGGCAGCGGAACACCGCGGCCCAAGGCCGTGGTAGCAGCCGTTGCCCTGGTGGAATGGGCACGCAGCCCAACAGGAGGCTCCTTTTAGCCAAAGAATAGCAGGTCTTGATGCACAAGGTAACCCAGCGGGAGATGGTCCTCTTGTGCACCGCCCGACCTTTTTGGCGCCCACGTAGCCAATAAAGAGCTGGTCATCCACCCGGAAGTGTTTTGTGCGGTCAATATAGAAGGAGAGCGCACGTTTTGGGTCCAGACGGTGGAGCCTCTCTTCCTCTCTGGAAGGATGCGGAGGCGGAAAGAAGGTGGGCAAAGTGATGGTCTGCCCAATGTGGAAAGCAGTAACCACCTTTGGCAAGAAGGACGGACGCGTCCGAAGAACAACCTTGTCTGGATGAACAGACAGAAAGGGAGGTTTGCAAGATAGAGCCTGGAGCTCACTCACCCGCCGAGCGGAGGTGATGGCCACCAGAAAGGCTGTCTTCAGAGTCAGAAGACGAAGAGGACAGTTATGTAGAGGCTCAAAGGGAGCGCACATTAAAAAGGTAAGAACCAAGTTTAAGTCCCACTGAGGCATCACAAACGGAACAGGAGGGAAGAGGTGAGTAACGCCTTTTAAGAACCTGTTAACAACAGGGGACTTGAAAAGGGAGGGCTGATCAGGGAGCCTGAGGAAGGCCGAGATAGCACAAAGATAACCCTTGATGGTACCCAGGGCAGAACCCTGTTGGGCCAGAGAGAGAAGGAACAGAAGGACCTCAGAAAGAGGGGCAGAAAGGGGATCCACAGCCTTTGCTGTGCACCATGCCACAAATTTGTTCCACCTGCAGGCGTATACCACCTTAGTGGAGGGACGCCTGGCTGCCAGAATCACATCACAAACTTCGGGAGGCAAGTCGAAAGGAATCAACTGCCGCCGCTCAATCTCCACGCAAGCAGGTGTAGACTGGACAGGTTCGGGTGGAGGACCGTCCCCTGCTGCTGCGACATAAGATCCTCCCGAAGAGGCAGACGGATCGGGGGATCTACGCTCATATTGAGTAGCTCGGGATACCAAACTCTTCGAGCCCAGTCCGGAGCCACAAGAATGACTTGGGCCCGGTCGCGCCGAATCTTCTTCAACACTCTGGGTAGAAGTGGTATAGGCGGAAAGGCGTACAATAGACCGCAACTCCACTCGTGACGAAAAGCGTCGCCGAGCGGAGTGCCGCCTTGGAAATTCCAACGCGCAGAACTGATGACATTGCGCGTTCTCTTCGGTGGCGAATAGATCTAACCAAGGCTCTCCCCACTGTAGAAAGAGTCCTTGCGCCACTTCCGAGTGAAGACGCCATTCGTGATCCATCATGCACCTGCGGCTGAGTTCGTCCGCCCTGGCGTTCAGGGAACCTGCCAGGTGTTGAACCACCAGGAACATGCCCTGGTGTTCCAGCCATGTCCAGAGGCGCAGAGCCTCCTGACAAAGGGTCCACGACCCCACCCCGCCTTGTTTGTTGCAGTACCACATGGCGGTGGTGTTGTCTGTGAACACCTGCACTACCTTCCCTTTGACAGAGGGAAGGAATGCCTTGAGTGCAAGTCGGATCGCCCGGAGCTCCAGAAGGTTGATATGGAGCCGGGACTCCGCCGGAGACCAGAGGCCTCTGATCTCCGCCTCTCCCATGTGACCGCCCCATCCCAGAAGGGACGCGTCCGTCACAACTGTGTGCTCTGGCTGGGGAAGGGAGAGGGATCTGCCCATGACCCATTGCCGGTTCGAGAGCCACCACTGCAACTGTTTTGCAGTCCCCTCCGAGATCTGGACGTGATCGGACAGGTCGCCCTGGTGCTGCGCCCACTGGAACTTCAGGTCCCACTGCAGAGCCCGCATATGCCATCTGGCATGAGTGACCAGCAGGATGCAGGAGGCCATGAGGCCCAGCAGCCTCAGGGTCATCCGTACCGAAACCCAGGATAAGGGCTGAAAGATCGGAATCATAGCCTGAATATCCCGGACTCGCCGTTCGGGAGGATAGGCCCGAAACTGCGTCGTGTCCAGAACTGCTCCGATGAAAAGGAGCTGTGGAGAAGGAATCAGATGCGACTTTGGCACATTGATGGAGAACCCCAGCGAGTGCAGGAGTTCGGCCGTAGTCTGGAGGTGGGAGACAACTGCCTGGGACGAGCCCGCCTTCAGCAGCCAGTCGTCGAGGTAGGGGAAGACTGAAACCCCTGCCCGGCGCAGATGAGCTGCGACCACCGCCATCACTTTCGTGAACACCCGAGGGGCACTGGTAAGGCCAAAGGGGAGCACGGTGAACTGAAAATGCTCGAGGCCTACCGTGAACCGAAGGTAACGCCGGTGGGCCGGCAGGACGGGGATGTGGAAATAGGCGTCCTGCAAGTCCAACGCTACCAACCAGTCTCCGGGGTCGAGGGCAGTCAAGACCTGAGCTAGGGTGAGCATCTTGAACTTCTCCTTCCGGAGGAAGCGATTGACGTTCCGGAGGTCCAAGATAGGACGCATGTCCTCCTTGTCCCTTTTGGGCACCAGAAAGTAGTGGGAGTAGCAACCACGCCCTACTTCTGGGGTCGGAACATGCTCGATGGCCCTCTTGGCCAAGAGGGCCGTGACTTCCTTCTGTAGAAGCACCAAGTGATCCCCTGACATGCGGTGGAATTGAGGTGGCATGGCTGGGGGGTGGTCTCGAAGGGGAGGGAGTAGCCCCTTCGGACAATGTCCAAGACCCACTTGTCCGAGGTGATGGGACGCCAGTGGTGAAGGTGATGGCGGACCCTGCCCCCGACTGGCGTGCTGTGCACCTGAAAGGAGGGACTAGGAGGGCTTGGAGGCCGCGGACGGGTTGGAGGTGGTGGCCTGACCCGCACGCTGGTTGCCCGAACCGCCACGGCGGTATCCACGTCCTCGGCCACGCGGGCGCGCTGCTGCGCGGGCCGTTGGCCGGGCTGTGGACGTGACTGGGCGCCCCTTCCGTGGCCACGAAAGGGGCGAAAAGCAGACGTATGCGGAGGGCGCACAACAGCAAGGCCCAGGGACTTAGCAGTAGCCCGTGAATCCTTGAAACGCTCCAGCGCATGGTCCGCCTTTGAACCAAAGAGACCGACTCCATCAAAGGGCATGTCCATGAGAGTATTCTGGACATCCCCTGAAAAACCAGTGGTTCTCAGCCAGGCGTGGCGACGCAGCGCCACCGTCGTTGCAAGCGATCTGCCCAGCGAGTCGGCGGTATCAAGGCCACAGCGGATGGTATACTTAGCCGCATCACGCCCTTCCGCAATAGCGCGGGTAAGCAGTGTCTGGACCTCCTCAGAACACTGCGGCAAAACATCAGCCACCGAATCCCACAGGGAGTGGGTGTATCGGCCCAAGAGGCAAGCGGTATTAACAGACCGCAAGCCAGCACTGGAGGAAGAGAAAGCCTTCTTCCCAAAGTGATCCAGGCGCTTGGATTCCCTATCCGGAGGGGCGGTAGGGAAGGCTGTTTGGGAGGCAGAGGCTTGGACAACCAAGCTCTCAGGGGTGGGGTGTTGGGAGAGAAACAGGGGGTCGCCCGGAGCCGGGCGATGGCGTCGGGCCACGTTCCTATCCACAGGAGCCCCTGTGGTGGGTTTGGACCAGGCACCCAAAGAACGTCAGTGAGTGCATCGTTGAACGGCAGCACAGGCTCCGAAGAGGAGGCCGCCGGCTGAAGCACTTCAGTCAGGAGGTTAGTCCTGACGGCCACTGTAGGCAACTGGAGATTTAAGGCTCCAGCAGCTCTACGCAACACCGTTGCAAAATTAGCCCCCTCCTCCGTTGCCACGGGAGGAGACAGCATGCCAGAGTCGGGGGAGGTATCCAGCCCACTGGCATCCCCAAGTTCCTCAACCCAGTCCGGGTCAAACTCGCACTGTTGTGTGAGAGGGTCGTCAGACCCCTCCCAGCTCTCCTGGTCCTCCTCAGGTTGAAAAGATGGAGGAGGAGGGACATAAGGGACCCAAGGCCTCATCGGCGCCGGAACCGGCGTCGGGCGACGCCGGTCCGGCTCCATGTCCGGACCCGGGAGAACCGGGGAACGACGCCGCCCGGAGCCCCGGACGGCGTCGGAAACGGCACCGGGGACATCGGCGTCGGCGGAGGCGTGGTTAGGTCAACCGGCGTCGATGGAGGTTGCGGCACCACCGGAACCGGGGTCGAGGCCGGGGCCGGAGCCGAGGCCGGGACGAAGGCTGGTGGGACAGGCGACGCCGGGACCGGAGTCGACGGCGACGCCGGAGCAACCCCATCTGGGCCTGCGGGGCCCGAAGGCGCACCGGAGGGACCTTGAGGCCCGAAGAGGCGGGCCATGGCCGACAGGAATTTCTGTACTTCGGCCGGAGTCGCCCCCGAACCCGGGAAGGACGGGTAATGCGGGGGCAACTCGACAGGCACGTCCGGGGCCGCGGGGGCGGGGACGGTGCCGACAGGGACCTCAGCCGAGTCGCGCGACCGGCGAGGCGAAGTCTTAGAGCGATGACGCCGCTTAGACTTCTTGTGCTTCGACTTACCGGAGGAGCGCGAAGACTTGGATTCCGACGAACGGCGGGGACTCCGCGTCCGGCCCCTCGACCTCTCCCGGGACCGGGGCTTGCTGCGGCGCGGAGCCGACTGCCGGACTTCAAGGAGCTTTCGAGACCGCTCTCGCAAAGCCTTCGGATGAAGTTTCCGGCAGTCAGGGCACGACTTCGTGTCGTGGCCTCGGCCGAGGCAGAAGAGACACTCGAGGTGGGGGTCCGTGATGGACATCATACGACCACATACCTCGCAGGGCTTAAAGCCGGGCATCCCTACGACACCTTAGGAGTCGTGAAGACTCGTTGAAGAGAACAGTGAAAAATTTCACAAAAAGATAGTCAAAAAGTGACTAGGGCACTGCTCTTCCCGGATCTGCGCTTACTGGCGCGGAAAAAGAAGAACTGACGTCAGCGCGCAGGGGCGGCGCCTAAGTACTGCCCGCGACGTCATCCCGGCGATCACGACGCCGACGACGGACGCGGAGCCGCACGACGCCGCCTACCGACGCGCAAGGGTACTGCTACGCAAAAAACTTTCCGGATCCAGCCTGACGCCTGGGGATATTCTAAGGTAAGGAATCTGTCACTAACGTGTCTCTTTCAGATATAAATGATAGTACCCATTGAAATGCATTGTAGTGAATCGAAGATT
This sequence comes from Calotriton arnoldi, assembly GCA_963921515.1. NCBI lineage: Eukaryota > Metazoa > Chordata > Amphibia > Caudata > Salamandridae > Calotriton > Calotriton arnoldi. The sequence goes on along the minus strand of CAWUFW010000426.1, from coordinate 959,546 downwards.
TTGAGGGTTACCAAAAGGAGAACTATAAAGGGTGATAACAGACTTTAGTTACATTAGAATTCATTTGTTGATGGTACCATACTAATTTCAGGAATTGTGGTGTGTTCTAAGGTGATTTTACCCTGTGAAAAACCTTCTGCTGGGATATCATGAATCATGTTTGAGAGAAAACTATTTTCACATGCTTGTCCCATACAGTTTTGGAAGGTGCTCCAGAAGCTAAAATGAGAGCATATTTTCTGTAAATTCACATTATCTTTCTCAGTCATGTGAGAATGAAGTCTGACATTCTCAGTAAAACATGTACATCCAACAAGGGCAGAGACTGTCAGTTGATTCCTTTGTGTTCTACTGCAGCTTCCCAGAGTGTTCTAAAGAACAACTAGAGCGCTAACAGTCTTACTTATGACAAAATTATGGCACACCTGAAGCCATCTTAATTGGAATAAACTGGTAACTCTTAAAACATTTAATTTAAAAAGGAACAAAATGAGGGGGTTCATTTTGTCATAGAAATTATGGTTAGTGCTGTAGAAAGAAAAATTAGGACATGTTTTAAGTGAGATCTCAAATCCTCTTCTATTTATTAGAAAATTCTGACATGCAGACTGAAACAATCACTTTCAATACCAGCAGTAGACTTCCAGTTAACTCCCTGGTGAGCAGTAGCTTTACTACAGTGATCTAATGAACAACTAGAGTGCTAACATTCTGAATTTATGGCAAATGTGTGACACATCTGAATGCCTTCTTGATGGAATCAAAGTAAAAAACTGAAAGCATTTCCTACTGAGGAGACTGCAGTAAATGACGAAATTAGGAAACTTCATAACAAATAAGTCTCCCAAGATGGCCACCAGAGAAAAAAGAGCCCAAATGTAGCACAAATATCACCCAGATGTAGCCCACATATAGCCCAATGACAGAAGTGTGCAAAACACTTTTTATTTTTAGTTTTTCTGCAATTTTATATAGTGCAAACTGGTCAGGTATTGGAGCGTTACATCTTACTTGGACCCCTTATTGCGTATTTTGCACGAAGTACATGAGATTGATCTTGCGAAACATTGAACTTTACGATTCTGTTAACCTGAAGTTGCTCTGAACCGGGCTTTGTAACACCCGTTTTTACCTACTGGTTTTAATTAATTCTCACTGTATTGTATTAGGAAAGAGGATTTACTGTTTTTATGTACACTTTTATGATCTATGTTTCTAAATCAGATCAAATAAAGTTTAATGGATTCTATGGCAGGACGGAGGCGAGGATTATGCATATCTTTCCTCACTTTATTTGCATAGCAGTTCAAAGAAAACGTAACACAATAATCATTAAACAAAAGACTACACAACCCATGAACCATTAGGGGGGTAGTCTCCAAGGCAACTATAGTCCAATCATATCACAGTCCATCGTATATAATATCGTGACGTCCCTTCAGCTTCCTTTTTCTTCACTGCTCGTCAGTTAAGTGCATTCCTTACATTCTTGGCTTAATCCGACGTTGTTGCTGTTTGTATAGCGGTTTCTTATGCACGTTATTAGCATCATTGCCTTGGTATTGTTTCATATTCCCTGAGCAGCAGGCACTTGCCCGAGCGCGTTCTCCCCTTCGCAGTTTCTCCCGCTGTGTGCTCTGCGCGCGGTGAGATCCTGTCAGGCGCATCTGGTCCGAGCGAGACAGCTCCGTTGAGCGCTCCCGCTGGTCTTTACGCGCGTTTGGGAATCCGGTCACTCCTTTAGTGTCCACTTGATTCCCAACCAACCCTCGCCTAATTTTGACACCGCTACGCGGTGATTTCCCCACAAGGCCACGTTAGTGACCAGCGCCACCTGGTGGTGGTAATTGGTATTGCGCCTCAGTCTATTCTTATAACAGCTTCGGGGAAAGCCCAGCTGTTGGAGCACCGGCGAGGGGGCTGTCTTAAGGATTTTAAGGCCATTTGTTCTGTGCTCACACCCTCTGCTATCATGTCTTCTCCAGAAGACCATTTTTACTCCTCCTACCAGGAAGTGGAGGAGGAATGGCCCCCCAACTTCTCCCTCCAGCAGTGGACCAAGCCCTCCCTCTGGCTATTTCTAGGGCGCTGGCTCCTCTTAGGGATCAGGTTGATAAGCTGGCGAAAAGCATCCCTGGGGTGTTCAGTGACCCAGATCTGGTGGTGGCGGGTCCAAGTAGCTCCCAGATGGGGAATAAAAGGGCCGTTAAGCATAACGCGGGGCACTTGGAAGGATTTGATAAACTTACGGAGACATTCCTCAAGAGTGCGCGAACGCTAAAACATGCACCCTGCCGGGAGGAGGAGGGGCCCGGAGAAAATTGCGACACTGTCACCACTATTGTAAACCCCGACGGCGGGTTTCCCTTAGAGGGAGAGGGTGTATCGGAGGACGATTTCTCCTCCGATGAGGATAAGGACTCGGGGCGTCCCTGGCGTCCAGAGTCCCACTCCTCTCAGTCCCCGGTTGGGGACGGGGTCCACTCGGACATGTTCGAGCCTACCCAAATTTACCATCCTAGGTCGGCAGAGTGGACACCTGACGCCAAAGTGGCAGAGTATGTGGTGGGGACAATCCATCAACCCCTTGAAAGGGAGGTCAGGAATAGGATGAGGGGAGAATGCCCCAGGCCCTCACTGAAGGGGAAGGTGGCACACACGCCTGAAATTGATGAGAAACTATGTACCTTTTTCTCCAAGTATATGAGGGATCCCAAGAAAGGAATTGATAGGTCTTGGACATGGTAGGGGCCCTTGACCCAAATTATTCAATTGACGGAGCGTTCCAAAGAGTCAGGATCCCCTTTGTCCACGGATATTGTGGCTGGTTGGGCGCACTACCCTAAACCCTAAAACACTACCTCCTCCACTACCCAAACACCACTGCACTACCCTAAACCCTAAAACACTACCCCCAGCACGACACCCTACACTACCCAAACATAACTGCACTACCCTAAACCCTAAAACACTACCACCAGCACGACTCCCTACACTACCCAAACACCACTGCACTACCCTAAACCCTAAAACACTACCCCCAGCACGACTCCCTACACTACCCAAACACCACTGCACTACACTAAACCCTAAATATACCCCCAGCATGACCTCCCACACTACACAAACACCACTGCACTACCCTAAACCCTAAAACACTACCCCCAGCACGACCCTACACTACCCAAACACCACTGCACTACCCAAAACCCTTAAACATTAACCCCAGCATGACCCCCTACACTACCCAAACACCACTGCACTACCCTATACCCTAAAACACGACCCCCAACACTACACAAACACGACTGCACTACCCTAAACCCTAAAACACTACCCACAGCATGACCCCCTTCACTACACAAACACCACTGCACTGCCCTAAACCCTAAAACACTACCCCAGCACTACCCCCCACACTACCCAAACACCACTGCACTAAGGTAAACCCTAAAACACTACCCCCAGCACAACCCCCTACACTACACAAACACCACTGCACTACCCTAAACCCTAAAACACTACCCCCAGCACGACTCCCTACACTACCCAAACACCACTGCACTACCCTAATTCTACCCCCAGCACGACCCCCTACACTACCCAAACACCACTGCACGACCCTAAACCATAAAACACTACCCCCAGCATGACCCCCTACACTACACAAACACCACTGCACTACCCTAAACCCTAAAACACTACCCCAGCACGACCCTCTACACTACCCATACACCACTGCACTACCCTAAAACACTACCCCCAGCACAACCCCCTACACTACTGCACTACCCTAAACCCTAAAACACTACCCCCAGCACGACCCCCTACACTACCCAAACACCACTGCACTACCCTAAACCCTAAAACACTACCCCCAGCACGACCCCTACACCACCCATACACCACTGCACTACCCTAAAACACTACCCCCAGCACAACCCCCTACACTACTGCACTACCCTAAACCCTAAAACACTACCCCCAGCACGACCCCCTACACTACCCAAACACCACTGCACTACCCTAAACCCTAGAAAAGAAACCCCCACCCCATGCCCAATCCCCCGTACCTCTCACTCCTCATGGTTCCTCTCTCCTCGTGGTTCCTGCTTCACGTCATCTCTGAGGGGCGGTGCACGTCGTTGTGAGGAAACGGAACAGCCTCTGTTTCCTTACAACGACATGGATCGTCTACATGTTTTTAGAACGCATGGTCATTTACCATACATACCTTTACAACAAAATTTGTTGTAAAGGCATGCGTGGTAAATGACCATGCGTTCTAAAAATGCGAGTAATAACTTCGTGATGTACAACGCATGCGTGGTAATGCATGCGTTGTAATGGTATCGCAAAGTAAAAAGTCGTTGTAACGGCTGTTTACCGATCGAAGCTGGCCCCTGTTCTTCAGTGAGACGTTTATTTGATTAATTAGGAGGAAGGAATGTGGTTTTTTTACCGAAAAGTGCCTTCCCGGCTGTTGTATTGTGAAAGTGTCCGCGTGGCCTGGTTTCACTTCCGGTGAGAGAGTGGAAGAGCCTGTTTGGATCTAAAGGAGTTCTATTGTTGGACGGGGCTGGCGCGACATGTCATCAGAAAACATAGCTAATGGAAAGCGTCCTCCCTGAAGTGTGGAGCAGTGCCATGAGAGGTCAACGAGTGTGCGTCCCACCGCAGTATGACCGTACCGTGTGACCCATGTGCCGCCTCCAGGGTACGGGAGGCAGAAGCGGCATCGCAGGTCCTCTTGAAGACCGTTGTAGCACTAATTCTACATTTTGGTACTAGGGCATTTTAACTTCATTGTTCCTGCCAGATACAAAGAGAAGATCCTATGTTATTCAGTGCCCTCGTTACCTTTTTTGTGGGTTGTGGTGCTTGTCACTTCGCTGCCCCGCCGGTGCACACGAGTGGGCACCCCACCTCGTGTGCCATCTGCAGGGCCTCTGCCCTCGGATCACTGGTTTCGGTTTCTGGAGTGGCAACATAAACAGTTGCTCCCAAAGGACTAGCCTGAACACTTAGGTGAATATCCCCTGCACCAGCATTCCACGGAAATTCTTTCCCAGCTCTCCCACGTCAACAAGCACGGCTCCGCTCGCGACACCATATGACGTCATCGGAGCCATAAGAGGACCTCGGCGTGCTGACGTCAGTTCCACCCATTTTTTCCGTGCCACCGAGGCAAACAGGGGACCGAGACATTTTCACATGTATACATAGTATAATAAATATATATATATATATTCACTGAAAAAACCATAGGTTTCAGGCACGTTATAGTTAGAAATTAGCATTTAAAAAACCTTAGAAATTCACTGAAAAAACCATAGGTTTCAGGCACGTTATAGTTAGAAATTAGCATTTAAAAAAACCTTAGAAATTCACTGAAAAAACCATAGGTTTCAGGGGCGTTATAGTTAGTTGGACATTTCACTCGTACAAAACCATAGAAATTCCCCCGTTATAGTTAGTTCAGCTAACTATAACTCGCGCGCACATAATGCACTGCTGATGACGTCACATATTACATCACTCATGACATGGTCAGTGACATCACTCATGACATCACTGATGACATCTCAAATGACATCACTGATGACATCACTGATAACATCATCCAGTGAATGTGTGTTTTTCAGAAAATTAAATATGTTTTATATATGTATATCTCAAGGTCGATGGAAGAATAAATGGGTACATAAGTGTCTAAATGGATGATTTTTTTTGTAAAATTGATTGTATAACTGACTAAGTGTATGTTAGTGAATACATAGGTTAGTGAGTAATGTTTAAATATGAAAATATCTGTATCAGTCTCTCACTTTGTGTATAAGTGGCTGCATGGGTTGGTGAGTAGCTACATGAGTGTCTATATGGGTTATTAGTTGGTTTTTGAGTATCAGTATGAGTGTCTGAGTGTCTGTATGGTTCGGTGGGGGGTATTACTTAGTGCATAGATGCATGAATGAGTGACTCACTGTTTGTATGTGTTGAAGACAGCATGTGTGCAGGACTGTATAGGTGGATGAGTATGTGTATGGGTGTGTTAGTGAGTGAATGACTGTCTCAATAGTGTCTTTATGAGTAACTACATATGTTTTAAACTAGTATATGTGAGTATTGGTGTATATAAGTGAGTATGTTATGTTATGTTAATTTCGACTTGTATAGCGCCTAATACCAACAGGTCTCTAAGCGCTTCAAGAAGATCAGCGTCAGTTCCAGGTGGGATGGTAATATAGTTAGGCCCAGGCTTCTGTGTACAAGAGGGTTTTGAGTTTTTTTCTGAATGGAAGAAGGCGTCCTTCCGCACGGAGCTGACTTGGCAGCTTGTTCCAGAGTGGCAGTATCAGGACAGAGAAGGCACGTCCTCCTTTAGTAGTGTAGTGAAAGCGTGGGCATTTTAGGAGGCCCTCAGTAGAGGACCTAAGTGAGCGGCCAGGGACATATCTCTCCAGGCGTTCTTTGATGTAGTGGGGTGCCTGTCCGAAGAGGGCCTTATGCGTAATACAGAGTCCTTCGAATTTGGCCCTCTGTTTGTGAGAGTGAGAGATTGGAAGAGTTCCTGTACAAATAAGTAGGTGTTTCTATAAGTGATTGTTTAAGAGAGTAAGTATGTGTAAGTTTCTGTAGAAGTAAGTGTGGTAGTGTGTGTATAACTGTATATGCAAGTAAATGGATGTTTGATAAGTCCGCGCACCCTCCCGATGACCAGCTGTATGCTAATTGGCTGTCAACACTCCAAACCAGGAAGTGTTGGCAGCCATCTTGTGACTCGGTAGAACCGAGTCACAAGAAAACAGTAAAAACAATTGCGCAAAACGCAAAAGGGGGCAGGGTAGAAACACCCTGACCCCCTAGGCCTGCTCAGGGGGTCCTACAAGGACCCCAGGGCTAAAAAAAAAAAATCGGCAAAAAACGCGCTGGGTACGCGGATCCTGGCGATAAAAAAAAAAAAAAAACGAAGCGCGGACTCCCGCGCTTCGTTGTTAATTGGCCCCCAGGTGGGCCAAGTTCCGGGGGCATGCGTGGTTTCCAATTTTATGTATGGGGGGGCCTTAGAGGCCCCCCCAAGCCCCGGGGACCGCCACCCCCCGGGGCTTTGAAATTATAATGCTGGCGGGGGGACTCACGGCCCCCCTGCAGCCCCAGGGACCGCCACCTCCCCGGGGCACTAATTAAAGAAATGTGGGGGTCCGTTTCGGACCCCCGAAGCCCCGGGGACCACCACCTTCCCGGGGCTTTGTAGATGGTGGGAGGGGGGCCGGGTGGCCCCCCTCCTGGAGCCTGTGGTGGCCCTGGGGACCGCCACCCCCCAGGGCCGGCTCCTGCAGTGTCCCGGGGTGCCTACCCCCGGGACACTGCTGTTTGCAATCACAGGACGGGAGCCTCGCGGGTCCCGTCCTGTGATTGCAAACTTGCTTTGCTTCATTGAAGCGAGAGCAGGGAAACCTGCTCTCGCTTCAATGAAGCAAAGCAGAATTGCTTTTCCATAAGGGGAGCTGCATGTCAGCAGCTCCCCTTATGGAAAAGCAATGCTGACTCCCGCTGGACGCGGGGAGCCGGCGGGACCGTGCGGGGATTGGGGACCCCCCCACGGTCCCCAACGGGTGGCCAGGCCCCGGGGGGATGGGGTCCCCGGGGCCATTAGTGGCCCGGGAGGGGGGCCATGCAGCCCCCCTCCACAGAAATAAAAAATTATTTAAAAAAAACATAAATGCCGGCCCCGGGGGATGGGGTCCCCGGGGCCTTAAATGGCCTGAGGAGGGGGGCCACGCAGCCCCCCTCCAAAGATTTAAATAAAAAAAAAAAAGAGGGCATGCCCCGGGGGATGGGGTCCCCGGGGCCAATAGAGGCCCAGGGAAGGGGGGCCACGCGGCCCCCTTCCCGGTTTTTGGGTTTTTTTTTTAAACAAAAAGAAAATCCTCTGGCCCCGGGGGATGGGGTCCCCGGGGCCAAAAGTGGCTGAGGGAAGGGGGGCCACGCAGCCCCCCTCCCATAAAAAAAAAAAAAAGACCGGCATCGTGCCGGAGGCCCCGCCCCCTCCCTGCAGCAATCTGCAAACGCGCCCCCTGGCGCGTTTTAAGAAGGGGAAGTAATTCCCCTTGAATACTGGGGGTCCCTGGGGGCCAACTAGCCCACCAGGAACCTCCAGTATGCGCCAGGGGGCTGCGTTGCAGAGAGGTGTATAGAGGCCAGGCCCCTTTTTACACCTCTCTGCAACGCAGCTATGGGGCGCTTTTTGGAGGTACATGGTGGGCTAGTTGGACTCCAGGGACCCTCAGGATTCAAGGGGACTTAATCTCCCAACTTAAAACGCGCCACGGGGCGCGTTTGCACAGTGGTGAAGGGAGGGGGCGGGGCTTGAGGTGACATGTGTGCAAACAGGCCCCGTGGCGTGTTTGAAGTTGGGGGATTAAGTCCCCTTCAATCCTGAGGGTCCCTGGAGTCCAACTAGCCCACCAGGTACCTTCAGTAAGCCCAACAGAGCTGCGTTGCAGAGAGGTGCAAAAAGTGGCGTGGCCTCTGAACACCTCTCTGCAACGCAGCTCTCTGGCGCATACTGGAGGTATCTGGTGGGCTAGTTGGCCCCTAGGGACCCTCGGGATTGAGGAGGAATTAATTCTCCAACTTAAAACACGCCACAGGGCGTGTTTGCAGACATGTCACCTCAGGCCCCACCCCCTTCCTTCACCATTGTGCAAATTTTTCTCTAAAATCAGCCTAACTACGAATTCCGATTTACTCACCTGTTATCAGGAGAGACCTCAGTGCTGCATCTTTGAGCCCAGTACTGACCCTGAAAAGTAATTTTAACCGTACTTACCAGTAACTTGAATTTCCTTCCATAGGCTAACATTGACTGGTTTCACTTGGAAATTCTTCTAAGTGTGGAGTTTTGGAACTTTATAATATTGCTCTAAAATCTGCCGAACTACGATTTACTCACCTGTTATCAGGAGAGACCTCAGTGCTGCATCTTTGAGCCCAGTACTGATCCTGAAAAGTAATTTTAACCGTACTTACCAGTAACTTGAATTTCCTTCCATAGGATATCATTGCCTGCTTTTTGCTGAAAAAGTTTCTAAGTGTCGATTTTTGAAACATACAAATATTCCTCTAAAATCAGCAGAACTACGAATTCCGATTTATTCACCTGTTATCAGGAGAGACCTTAGTGCTGCATCTTTGAGCCCAGTACTGATCCTGAAAAGTAATTCTAACCGTACTTACCAGTAACTTGAATTTCCTTCCATAGGAATCCATTGTCTGGTTTTCAGCAGAAAAGTTTCAAAGTGTCGATTTTCACAAACTACAAATATTCCTTAAAAATCGCCAGTATGACTTAAACGCATTCTTTCAACTGTTTACAGGAGATGCACCAATGCTGGCTCCAAGATCCACCACTGAGTAAGAAAAAGTAACGATAACACTACTTACCTGCTAAGTGAATTTCCTCCCATAGGATAACATTGGTGATTCTATGTGAAAAAGTTTCCAAGTGTCAACTTTTAAAATACAATAATATTCCTTAGAAATCACTACTGTAACCAAAACGCTTTTACTCAACTGTTTACAGGAGATGTCCCAGGACTGAATCTAGGATCCAGTCCTGTGGTTAGAAAAAGTAATCCATAAAGTAACTAATTACATTTAACTAGAAATTCACATTGAGCTCAATGTTGCATTGTGTTTGAAATTGTGTTGCCCATTGCAACAACTGTAACTACTGTACTTAAAAGTCTATTGCCTATTTGCAAAGTATTTAAACTAAAGTAATTAATTCTGAGAAAGTATATTTTGTAATGTAATGTATAATGTAATTACAATGTAATTTAAAAAATAAAATATGTAAAAATAAATAGTTTAAAAAAATGTAGTAAATCAGTATCAAAAAAATAAATATAACAATTAATACATTTAAAAATTGTCATTTACAAAACCTTTGAAATTCACTGAAAAAAACCATAGGTTTCAGACATGTTATAGTTAGGAATTAGCATTTAAAAAACCTTTGAAATTCACTGAAAAAAACCATAGGTTTCAGGCACGTTATAGTTAGAAATTAGCATTTAAAAACCTTACAAATTCACTGAAAAAACCATAGGTTTTAGGGACAGTTATAGTTAGTTGGACATTGCACTCGTACAAAACCATAGAAATTCCCCCGTTATAGTTAGTTCAGCTAACTATAACTCGCGCCCCGCAATGCACTGCTGATGACGTCACATATTACATCACTCATGACATGGTCAGTGACATCACTGATGACATCTCAAATGACATCACTGATGACATCATCCAGTGACTGTGTGTTTCTGTAAAGTTTAAATATGTTTATTATATATAGGGAAAGGCGTATTGAAGAATGAGTGGGTGTATAAGTGTCTGAATGGATGATTTACTAGGTGCGTGACTAACTCTATAAGTGAGTGATTAAACGTATCTTACTGAATGCATGGGTTAGTGACTAAACTGTGTGAATGTCTGTATCCGTCTGTTTGTTGGTGTGTAAGTGGATGCATGGATTTGCGAATAGCTACATGAGTGTCTATATGAGTTATTGATTGGTTGTTTGAGTATCTGTATGGGTGCCTGAGTGTTTGTGTGGGTGGGGTGTGTGTGACTCTGTGCATAGATGTGTGAGTGGGTGATTCGCTGGGTGCATGGTTTCAAGAGTGCATCTGTGATGGACTGTATGGGTGGGTGAGTGTGTGTATGGGTGTGTTAGTGAGTGAATGTATATCTCAGTGGTACATGTGTGAGTAACTACATATGTGAAAGGCAGTATATATGTGTGTTGGAGTATATAAATGGCTATAAGTGAGAGAGTGTGATTGTGAGAGTGGCTGTATGGATGAGTGTATACTTGTATCAGTGATCGTATAAGAGCGTAAGAATGTGCTAGTATTTGTATGAGTAAGTGAGCTGGTGTGTGTATAACTGTATAGGTGAGTAAATGGCAGTGTGATTCATTATTTGCATGACTGACTAGGTGTGTGAGTACCTCTATGGATGAGTGGCGGTGTGCGAGTGTCTATGTAGGTGTATGAGTGCATATGATAGTCCTGTACTGAGTGACTAAGTATGAGTGACTGTACGGGTGAGTGAGTGGATGTGTGTGTAGACCTAAGAATCAGTGAGTGGGTATGTAGTTATTGGTGTTGGAGTGTCTATGGTTTTGCGAATGGCAGTCTGTAATTTAGAGTTGGTGTATCAAAGGTTATATTAGGGTGTGAGAAGGTGCATCAGATTATCACGTGGATGATGTCATCAGTGATGTCATCAGTGATGTCACTGACCATGTCATGAGTGATGTAATATGTGACGTCATCAGCAGTGCATTGCGGGGGCGCGAGTTATAGTTAGCTGAACTAACTATAACAGGGGAATTTCACGGATTTTGTACGAGTGCAATGTCCAACTAACTATAACTGTCCCTAAAACCTATGGTTTTTTCAGTGAATATATATATATATATATATATATATATATATATATGTGTGTGTGTGTGTATATAGATCTGTAAAAAACACTTAAAACTAAAAATCATTAATGCACAAGTCACTTACTTGTGTAACGATATATCTGTAAGAGACATTGATCAGTGATAGATTCCTTACCTTAGAATATCCCCAGGTGTCAGACTGGATCCGGAAAGTTTTCGTCAGCAGTACCCCTGCGCGTTGGTAGGCGTTGTCGTGCGGCTCCGCATACGGCGCTGGCGTCGTAGCCGCCGAGATGACATTGTCGGAGCTACTTAGACGCGCCCTGATGTCAGTTTTGTACATGAGTTTTCCGCGCCAGGAACGCAGAACCATGCCAGAGACCGACTACTAGTGCAATAGAACTAGGGCCCTGAAAGGGATGACCTGTACCCTAGAGAACAGTTCGCAGAATGGGGAGGATGGGCGGGCGGTAAGGAATCTATCACTAACTAATGTCTCTTACAGATATATCGTTACACAAGTAAGTAACTTGTGCATCTGAAAGAGACACGTTAGTGATAGGTTCCTTACCTTAGAATACATACCCAAGCAATACCATCCCCGGTGGTGGGTCTGCGAAGTGAAATCATACCAGAAAGTCACGGAGAACCGACCGGCCAAAGAAGCCATCTCTCCGGACTTGACTGTCAAGGCAATAGTGCTTAGTGAAAGTATGCAGCGAGGCCCACGTAGCTGCCTGACAGATATCTTGCAGGGGGACACCGCGTCCCAATGCTGTAGTAGCAGCTGTCGCCCTGGTAGAATGGGCGCGCAACCCTACTGGAGGTTCCTTTTTAGCCAGAGAGTAACAGGCTTTAATACACAAGACAACCCATCGGGAGATAGTCCGCTTGTGCACAGCACGGCCTTTCTTGGCGCCCACGTAGCCAACAAAGAGTTGGTCATCCACCCGGAACTGTTGTGTGCGGTTGAGATAGAATGAAAGCGCACGTTTTGGGTCCAGACGGTGGAGCCGCTCTTCCTCCCTGGAAGGGTGCGGAGGCGGAAAGAAAGTAGGCAGAGTGACAGTTTGCCCGACATGAAAGGCAGAGACTACATTTGGCAGAAAGGAGGGACGTGGCCGAAGCACAACCTTGTCCGGATAAATCACCATGAAAGGAGGTTTACACGAAAGAGCCTGGAGCTCACTCACACGCCTAGCGGAGGTGATGGCCACCAGGAAGACAGTTTTCAAAGTCAATAACCGCAAAGGACAGTTATGAAGAGGCTCAAAGGGAGCGCACATTAAGTATGTGAGAACCAAGTTCAAGTCCCACTGAGGCATCACAAAAGGAATAGGAGGGAAAAGGTGAGTAATACCTTTGAGAAATCTATTGACAACACGGGACTTGAAAAGAGAGGGCTGATCAGGCAGCCTAAGAAAGGCTGAAAGAGCAGAAAGGTAGCCCTTGATAGTGCCCAGAGCAGAGCCCTGCTGAGCCAAAGAGAGAAGGAACAAAAGGACCTCAGAAAGAGGGGCAGAAAGGGGATCTACAGCTTTCGCTGTGCACCATGCCACAAATTTGTTCCACCGGCAGGCGTATACAGTTTTAGTTGAGGGACGCCTGGCTGCCAGAATCACATTACAGACTTCAGGACGCAAGTCAAATGGAATCAGCTGTCGCCGCTCAATCTCCACGCAAGGAGGTGGAGGCTGGACAGGTTCGGGTGTAGGACCGTCCCCCGTTGCTGCGACAGAAGATCCTGCCGAGGAGGAAGTCGGATTGGGGGATCCACGCTCATACTGAGTAGCTCGGGATACCAAACTCTTCGAGCCCAGTCCGGTGCCACAAGAATAACTTGGGCCCAGTCGCGCCTGATCTTCTTCAGCACTCTGGGTAGAAGTGGTATAGGCGGAAAGGCGTACAACAGACCGGAACTCCACTCGTGACGAAAAGCGTCGCCGAGCGAGTGCCGCCTTGGAAACTCCAACGCGCAGAACTGCTGACATTGCGTTTCTCTTCGGTGGCGAATAGATCTAACCAAGGTTCTCCCCACTGCCGAAAGAGACCTTGTGCCACCTCTGAGTGGAGACGCCATTCGTGATCCAACATGCACCTGCGGCTGAGTTCGTCCGCCCTGACGTTTAGGGTACCTGCCAGGTGTTGAACCGCCAAGGAAATGCCTTGATGTTCCAGCCACGTCCAGAGACGTAGAGCCTCCTGACATAGGGTCCACAACCCCACCCCGCCCTGCTTGTTGCAGTACCACATGGCGGTGGTGTTGTCCGTGAACACCTGCACTACTCTCCCCTTGACAGAGGGAAGGAATGCTTTCAGTGCAAGTAGGATCGCCCTGAGCTCCAAAAGTTTGATATGGAGCTTGGACTCCGCCGGAGACCAGAGGCCTCTGATCTCCGCCTCTCCCATGTGGCCGCCCCATCCCAGGAGGGACGCATCCGTCACCACTGTGTGCTCCGGTTGGGGAAGGGAGAGGGATCTGCCGCTGACCCACCACTTGTCCGTGAGCCACCACTGCAAGTCCTGTGCAGTGCCCTCCAAGATCTGGACAGGTTTCCCCAATGCTGTGTCCACTGGAACTTCAGGTCCCACTGCAGAGCCCGCATATGCCATCTGGCATGATTGATCAGCAGGATGCAGGAGGTCATGAGGCCCAGCAACCTCAGGGTCTTCCTGACCGAAACCCAGGACCAGGGCCGAAAGATCGGAATCATAGCCCAAATGTCCTGGACTCGCTGTTCGGGAGGATAAACCCGAAACTGCGCCGTATCCAGAACCGCTCCGATGAAGAGAAGCTTCTGAGAGGGAATCAGGTGCGACTTCGGCACGTTGATGGAAAACCCCAGCAAATGCAGGAGGTCGGCCGTAGTCTGGAGGTGGGAGACGACTGCCTGGGGCGAGCCTTCAGCAGCCAGTCGTCGAGATAGGGGAAGACTGAAACCCCTGACATGCACAGATGAGCTGCGACCACTGCCATCACTTTCGTGAACACCCGAGGGGCGCTGGCAAGGCCGAAAGGGAGCACGGTGAACTGAAAGTGCTCGTGGCCTACCGTGAACCATAGGTAACGCCGGTGGGCTGGCAGGATGGGGGTATGAAAATAAGCATCCTGCAAGTCCAACGCTACCAGCCAGTCTTGCGGGTCTATGGCAGATAAGACCTGAGCAAGTGTGAGCATCTTGAACTTCTCCTTCCAGAGGAAGCGATTGACGTTCCGGAGGTCTAAGATAGGACGTAGGCCCTTGTTTTTCTTTGGAACCAAGAAGTAGTGGGAGTAACAACCACGACCTACTTCTGGCGTCGGAACACGCTCGATGATCCCCTTGGCCAAGAGGGCCGCAACTTCCTGCTGGAGAAGTGTCAAGTGATCCCCCGACATGCGGTGGCACTGAGGTGGCATGGCTGGAGGGGTAGACTTGAAAGGGAGGGAGTAACCCCTTCGGACTATCTGTAGAACCCACCTGTCCGAAGTGATGGTGCGCCAGTGGGGGAGGTGATGGCGAATCCTGCCGCCCACTGGCGTCTGGTGGGCCTGAAACACCGGACTAGGAAGGTTTTGAGGCGGTGGTGGCAGGGGCGGTGGTGGATTGACCCGCCCGCTGGCCCCGGGACCCACCACGGCGGGCCCCACGACCGCGGCTGCGCTGAGACTGCGGCTGCGCAGGCCGGCGATTCTGAAAGGAACGCGCTTGGGCGCCTCGACCCTGACCTCGAAAGGAGCGAAAAGCAGACCCCGAGGGAGTGCGAGTAGTGGCGAGACCCAAGGACTGGGCCGTAGCCCGAGAGTCCTTAAAGCGTTCCAGGGTGCTATCCGCCTTGTCACCAAACAGGCGTGTGCCGTCAAAGGGCATGTCCGACCAAGTGTTCTGGACATCCCCAGAGAAGCCAGTAGTTCTGAGCCAAGCGTAACGGCGGAGCGCCACCGTTGTGGAAAGTGCCCTGCCGAGGGAGTCGGCCGTGTCAAGCCCACAACGGATAGTGAATTTAGCGGCATCTCTCCCCTCGGTAGTGGCCTGGGAGAGCACCGCCCGAGCTTCCACAGGGCACTGAGGCAGCACCTGTGCCACGGTGTCCCACACAGAATGTGAATAGCGGCCCAACAGGCACGCAGTATTCACCGCCCGCAACCCGGAACTGGCCGAAGTAAAAATCTTTTTCCCAAACTGCTCCAGTTTCTTAGATTCCTTGTCTGGAGGAGCAGAAGGGAATTCGCTCGGAGAGGCAGAGGCCTGGACAACCAGACTTTCAGGTGTCGGGTGTTGTGTGAGAAAGCTGGGGTCGCCCGGCGCCTGGCGATGGTGGCGTGCCACACCTTTATCCACAGGAACCCCTGTGTTAGGCTTGTTCCAGGTGCTTAACAGGATGTCAGTAAGTGCATCATTGAAGGGCAGCAGCGGCTCCGCGGAGGAGGACGCTGGCTGCAGCACCTCAGTCAGGAGATTGGTCCTGATGGGCACAGAAGGGAGCTCGAGGTTAAGAGCCTCAGTTGCCCTACGCAACACCACAGAAAAAGTCCCAACCTCCTCCATAGCCATGGAAGAAGGGGACAGTGTACCAGGGTGTGGAGAGAAATCCAGGTCACCTGGACCTTACATATCACCCTCCCACTCCGGCTCATCCTCACATTGAGCTGCGAGAGGGTCCTCAGACCCCCCTGGAATTGGAATCAGGGGGTAATAGACCAATCCAGGCTCGACGTAGTTCGGCGTCGTATCCGGCGCCGTCCCCGATGCCGGCGGCGTCGCCGGGCCCGGGGGCGGTGCCGAGGCCGGAGCCAGCGGCGCCGCAGGGTATCTTGCTGGCGTAGCCGAGGCCAAAGGCGGCGGCACGGGGGCAGAACCACCCAACGGGTCCACGGGGCCCGAAGGTGCTCCGGAGGGACCCGATGGGGCAAATAAACAGCCCATGGCCGACAGGAATACCTGTATTTCTTCCGGAGTCGCGTGTGGGCCCGGGAAAGGCGGGTAGGCCGCAGGCAACAACTGAGGCTCCATCGGAGCCGCTGGGGAGTGACCACCCGCCCCCTCCACCGCGTCCCGCGACCGGTGAGTGGTAGACGAAGAGCGACGTCGCTTCTTCGACTTCTTATGGCGCCGTGACTTACCTGTCCCCGATTCCGACGAACGATGGTGTCGGCTCCGCGACCGGTCCCTCGACCTCCCACGGGAGCGGGACCTCGAGCGGCGCGGAACCGATTGCCGGGCCTCCAACAACATTCGGGAACGCTCCCGCAAAGCTTTCGGCACCATGGCCCGACAATCGGGGCACGCCTTGGGGTCATGTGCGTGCCCCAAGCAGAAGAGACACATGTCGTGCGGGTCCGCTACCGACATGTTCCGACGGCAGGCCCTACAGGACTTAAACCCAGGCATCCCTACTGCACCAGGAGTCGAGTACTCGACAGAACAAGAGAAACAAGTTCTCAGAAACCAAGTTAAAGTATTAACTAGGAGTACCGCTCTCTCTCGGATCTGCGCTTGCTGGCGCGGAAAAAGAAAGAACTGACGTCAGCGCGTCTAAGTAGCTCCGACGACATCATCTCGGCGGCTACGACGCCAGCGACGTACGCGGAGCCGCACGATGACGCCTACCGACGCGCAGGGGTACTGCTGACGAAAACTTTCCGGATCAAGTCTGACGCCTGGGGATATTCTAAGGTAAGGAATCTATCACTAACGTGTCTCTTTCAGATACTTACATATATTTACCTTTAAAACTTTTACAACAAATGAACAAGAAACTTACCTTCGGTAACGATATATCTGTAAGAGACATAGATTAGTTATAGATTCCTTACCTTAGAATTACCCCCAGGCGTCAAACTGGAACCAGAGACTTTTTTCGTCAGCAGTACCCCTGCGCTTCGAAAGGTGGCTTTGGTCGGCTCCGCGTTCGTCGTTGGCGTCGTGGTCGCCGGGACGACATCGCGGCAGCTACTTAGACGCCGCCCTCGCGCGCTGACGTCAGTTCTGTACACGACTTTCCACGCCAGATGCGCAGAGCCATGCAAGACACTGACCACTGGAGCACAAAAACTAGGGCCCTGAAAGGAAATCCTTAACCCTAGAAGTCAGTTCGCAGAACGGGGAGGATGGGTGGGGCGGTAAGGAATCTATAACTAATCTATGTCTCTTACAGATATATCGTTACCGAAGGTAAGTAACATGTTCATCTGAAAGAGACAATTAGTTATAGATTCCTTACCTTAGAATAGATACCCCAGCAATACCAACCCCGGAGGTGGGTCTGCGAACCAAGTTCACACCAGAAAGTCCTGGAAAACAGAACGGCCAAAGAAGCTGTCTCTCTGGACTTGGCTATACAGGCAGTAGTGTTTTGTGAACGTGTGCAGAGATGCCCACGGCGCTGCCTGACAGATGTCGTTAAGGGGGACTCCCAGTCCCGAAGCGGTGGTAGCTGCCGTCGCCCTGGTAGAATGGGCGTGTAGCCCCACCGGAGGCTCCTTCTTTGCCAAAGAATAGAAAGTTTTGATACACAAAATGACCCATCTAGAGATGGTGCGCTTGTGCACGGCCCAACATTTTTTAGCACCCACGTAGCCAACAAAGAGCTGGTCATCCACCCGGAATTGTTTTGTGCAATCCAAGTAAAAGGAAAGCGCACGTTTTGGATCCAGACGGTGGAGCCTCTCTTCCTCCTTATAAGGATGCGGAGGCGGAAAGAAGGTGGGCAAAGTGATGGTTTGGCCAATGTGGAAAGAAGTAACCACCTTGGGAAGAAAGGATGGACAAGTTGGAAGGACAACCTTGTCTGGATGAACAGATAGAAAAGGAGGTTTTGAAGAAAGAGTTTGGAGCTCACTCACCCTGCGAGCAGAAGTGATGGCAACTAGAAAGGCAGTCTTTAAAGTAAGAAGTCTGAGAGGACAGTTATGAAGCGGCTCAAAAGGAGCGCACATAAGGTAAGTAAGAACCAAGTTCAAGTCCCGCTGAGGCATTACAAAGGGACAGCAGTAAAAAGATGAGTAATGCCCTTAAGAAAGCGATTTACAACAGGGGACTTGAAAAGAGAAGGCTGATCAGGAAGCCTAAGAAAGGCTGAAATGGCCGAGAGGTAGCCCTTAATACTGCCCAGAGCAGAGCCCTGCTTGGTCAAAGAAAGAAGGAACAAGTGAACCTCAGAAAGGGGATCCACAGCCTTTGCTGCTCACCATGCCACAAATTTGTTCCATCTACAGGCGTATACCGTCTTGGTGGAGGGACGCCTGGCTACCAAGATAACATCACAGACTTTGGGAGGCAGGGCAAAAGCCGTCAACTGCCGCCGCTCAATCTCCACGCAAGGAGGTAGAGACTGGACAGGTTCGGTTGGAGGACAGTCCCCTGCTGCTGCGACAGAAGATCCTCCCGAAGAGGCAGTCTGATCAGAGGATCGATGGCCATGTGTAGCAGCTCGGGATACCAGACTCTTCGTGCCCAATCCGGAGCCACCAGAATGACTTGGGCCTGGTCACGCTTGATCTTCTTCAGCATCCTGGGCAGAAGTGGTATAGGCGGAAAGGCGTATAGAAGACCGCAACTCCACTCACGTCGAAAAGCGTCGCCTAGCGAGTGCGGCCTTCGAAATTCCAACGCGCAGAATTGCTGACATTGCGCGTTCTCTTCAGTGGCGAATAGATCTAACCAAGGCTCTCCCCACTGCTGAAAGAGACCTTGCACCACCTCCGAGTGAAGACACCATTCGTGATCCATCATGCACCTGCGGCTGAGTTCGTCCGCCCTGGCGGTCAGTGAACCTGCCAGGTGTTGAACCACCAGGAATATGCCCAGATGTTCCAGCCATGTCCAGAGACGGAGAGTCTCTTGACATAGGGTCCACGACCCCACCCCGCCCTGTTTGTTGCAGTATCACATGGCGGTGGTGTTGTCCGTCTGCACTACTCTTCCTCGGACAGAGGGAAGGAATGCTTTTAGTGCAAGACGGATCGCCCGAAGCTCCAGAAGGTTGATGTGGAGCCCGGACTCCGCCGGAGACCAGAGGCCGGAGACCAGAGGCCTCTGATCTCCGCCTCTCCCATGGGGCCGCCCCACCCCAGAAGGGATGCATCCGTCACCACTGTGAACTCAGGTTGGGGAAGGGG
Source organism: Calotriton arnoldi (assembly GCA_963921515.1). NCBI lineage: Eukaryota > Metazoa > Chordata > Amphibia > Caudata > Salamandridae > Calotriton > Calotriton arnoldi. Next base: position 939,990 of record CAWUFW010000426.1, on the reverse strand, counting down.
GAGAGATCTGCTGTTGACCCAATCCCGGTTCGTTAGCCACCACTGCAGTTGGTGTGCAGTGCCCTCCGAGATCTGGACGCAATCGGACAGGTTCCCCTGATGCTGTGCCCACTGGAACTTCAGGTCCCACTGCAGAGCCCGCATATGCCATCTGGCATGATCCACCAGCAGGATGCAAGAGGCCATCAGACCCAACAGCCGCAGAGTCACCCTGACCGAAAACCGGGACAGAGGCTGAAAGATCGGAATCATAGCCTGAATATCCCGGACTCGCTGCTCGGGAGGATAGACCGAAACTGCGTTGTGTCCAGAAACACTCCAATGAGAGAGTCAGGTGTGACTTCGGCACGTTGACAGAAAACCCCAGCGAATGCAGGAGGTCGGCCGTGGTCTGGAGGTGGGAGACGACAGCCTGGGGCGAGCCCGCCTTCAACAGCCAATCGTCGAGATAGGGGAAGACTGGAACCCCTGATCTGCACAGATGAGCTGCGACCAACGCCATCACTTTCGTGAACACCCGGGTGCACTGGTAAGGCCGAAAGGGAGCACGGTAAACTGAAAGTGCTCGTGGCCTACCGTGAACCGCAAGTAGCGCCGGTGAGCCGGCAGGACGGGGATGTATAAGTAAGCGTCCTGCAAGTCCAACGATACCATCCAGTCTCCAGGGTCGAGGGCAGAAAGGACCTGAGCTAGCGTCACCATTTTGAACTTCTCCTTCCGGAGGAAGCGGTTGACGTTCCTGAGATCCAAGATAAGACGCAGGCCTTTGTCCTTCTTGGGCACCAGAAATGAGTGGGAATAGCAACCACGACCTACTTCTGGGGCAGGAACTCGCTCGATGGCTCCCTTGGCCAAGAGAGCCGTAACTTCCTGTTGGAGAAAGGCCAGATGATCCTCCGACATGCGATGGTACTGAGGTGGCATGGCTTGGGGGTAGTCTCGAAGGGCAGGGAGTAGCCCCTTTGGACTATCTGCAAAACCCACCTGTCCGACGTGATGATGCGCCTGTGGAGGAGGTGATGGCGAATCCTGCCGCCCAGTGGCGATTGGTGGCTCTGAAAGGTCGGACTAGGAGGGTTTGGAGGCTGCTGCAGAGGGGGCTGTGGTGGACTGGCCCGCGCGCTGGCTCCCACATCCACGGCGGTGGTTACCACGTCCCCGGCCGCGCAGGGGCTGAACAGCTTGCGCCGGCCTGTGGCTCTGGGCGAAACGTGGCGGGCACCCCTTCCGTAGCCACGAAAGGGGCAAAAGGCAGACTGCGCAGGGCGGGTGGTGGAGAGGCCCAAGGACTTGGCCGTAGCCCGAGAGTCCTTAAAGCGCTCTAGCGCGTTGTCTGCCTTGTCGCCTAACAGGCGACGGCCATCAAAAGGCATGTCCATAAGGGTAGCTTGGGCATCCCCCGAAAAACCAGTCGAACTCAGTCAGGCGTAGCGTCGAAGGGCTACTGACGTGGAAATCGTCCTACTTAGCGAGTCGGCGGTGTCCAGTCCACAGCGAATGGTAAACTTGGCTGTGTCTCTCCCCTCGGCAACTGCACGGGAGAGTACGGCCCGGGCCTCCTCCGGGCACTGGGGCAGCACCTGCACCCACCGTATCCCACACGGAGTGGGTGTTATGGCCCAACAGACATGCGTTGTTTACTGACCGCAGTCCCAAGCTGGAGGAAGAAAACATCTTCTTCCCAAGGTGGTCCAGCTTTTTGGATTCCCTATCAGGTGGTGCGTTAGGGAATGCGCCTTTGGACGTGGAGGCTTGGACCACCAAGCTCTCAGGGGTCGGGTGTGTTGGGAGAGGAAAGTGGGGTCGCCCGGAGCCGGGCAGTGGAGTCGGGCAATCATCCTATCCACAGGAGCCCCTGTGTTGGGCCTGGACCAGGTGCCCAAAAGGATGTTGGTTAGGGCTTCATTAAACGACAGCAGGGCTCCGAAGAGCTTGCTGCCGGTTGAAGCACCTCTGTCAGGAGGTTAGTCCTGACCGCCACCGTAGAGAGCTCAAGGTTGAGAGCCTCGGCCGCCCTACGCAATACCACTGCATAAGATGCTCCCTCCTCCGTAGCCACGGTAGGAGGAGACAACATGCCAAGGTCTGGTGAGGTATCCAGAGCACTGGCTTCCTCCAGTTCCTCTCTCCAGTCTGGTTCGTAACCCAACTGGTCAGTTAAAGGGTCTCCAGACCCCTCCCAGTCCTCCTCCACCTCCTCTGGTTGCCAATCTGGCCTTAAAGAACCAGGGTAGAACAGGGGCACAAAACTGCCCGCCGGCGCCGGATCCGGCGTCGGTCGATGCCGGTCCGGCTCCGTGTCTACGGCGCGGTGGAGGCCGGGGTCGACACCGGCTGGGGACACAACCGGCAACGGCTGCGGATGTGGTGCCGGTGGAGGTGTAGTCAGGTCGACCAGCGCCAATCCGGATCCAGGCCTGGATCCAAGTGGACCCTGCGGTGCCGGGGCCGAAGCCGCCGGCATTGAAGGCCCAGGGCCCCCAACCGAGTCCGCGGGGCCCGAAGGCGGAGTCGGGCTGCCCAAAGATCGCATGCATCGCTTCGTAGAAACCCCGAAGCTGGGCAGGGGTCGCACCGGGTCCCGGGAAGGGAGGGAAACCCGGAGTCGACCTAGCGGGCTCCGCACGCGGAGCCGCGGGAGGGGCACCACCCGCATCCCATGTCGCGTCGGCCAACGGATGAAGAGAAGTTTAAGAGTGACGATGCTTATTCAACTTCTTCTTGTGCTTCGACTTACCGGAGGAGTGCGAAGACTTGGAAGAAGATTGGTGGTGGTGGTGGTGGCTCTGCGACCGGTCCCTCGACCTCCCACGCAACCGGAGCGGACTGCCGGGCCTCGAGAAGCTTTTGGGACCGCTCCCGCAAAAACTTCGGGTTCCTGGTCTGGCAGTCGGAACACGACTTGGAGTCATGGTCGGGTTCCAGACAGAACAGGCACACGCGGTGCGGATCCGTCACAGACATCATCCGTCGGCAGGAACCGCAAGCCTTGAAACCAGGCATCCCTGACGTGCACCAGGAGTCGAAGACTCAAAAATGACGTCGACAAAAGTCGGCAAAGAGTCAGTCAAAAAGTGACTGGAGGTACCGCCCTCTCCGGATCTGTGCTGGCTGGCGCGGAAAAATAAAGAACTGACGTCAGCACGCGAAGGCAGCATCTAAGTAGCTGCCGCAACGTCATCCTGGCGACCACGACGCCAACGACTAGCGCGGAGCCGACCAACGCCACCTTTCGACGCGCAGGAGTACTGCTGACGAAAAAATTCTCCGGATCCAGTCTGACGCCTGGGGGTAATTCTAAGGTAAGGAATCTATAACTAATTGCCTCTTTCAGATATGCTTTTACCATTTATGCCTTTACAACGAAATTAGTTAAATATGGCATGCGTGGTAAAGGTATATTAGTTGTAAAATCCCGCGTGGTTAAGCCTGCGTGGTTAAGGCATGGGGGGTTCCGGAAGCGTGTTTAAGGCTGTTTCCCATTTTTATGAGGTGTTGCAAACGTTTTTGAAGCCCATAGTAGATACAAAGAGTCCAAAGACAAACTATCCCTGTTAAAAAGGAATTTCAATCTGTTTGCTAGATTATATATCGGGTGTAAGGCAAGAAATGGTAATTTGGAGAAAAAAATTCAAGCAAGAGAATCAGTCTTTTCCACCATCTATATCTCCAAATGGAACACTCAGACAAGAACAGCTATAGTAAATATGCCAACTCCCAAGTCTTATAAAACATTTGATTACACTTCAACAGTTTTTATACCCTACATAGAAACTCAAGCAAAGAACGTGAAACGATTGGATCTTGTGTGGGATATATAAATAAATATCAGCCATCAAAGTAAAAGACGGTGCCCTAATAAAAGCCTCTAGGAAGAGCTATAAGACAACCTTACATCAAGCAAGACGGGCGTGGGATGAATCCCGGTGGCAGCAATTAAAGGAAGCGTGCACGGAGAAAGATTCTAAATCTTTCTGGTCCCTAGTTGCCTGGGGTAACCAGGCAGGGGCCCAATCACCACCCACTTATATCACTGACCAGGCCTGGTTTGATCATTTCTTGAAGCTTTATTTGGCCTCTGGGGAGACGCCTATTATGGAGGAAGCTGGGCCTTTTATCCAGCATTCGACAAATGAGTTTTTTTTACCCTGGGTGAGATTGAGTCCTCTCTAAGCAGAATAATACAGTCTAAAGCGGCAGGTCCTGATGGTATACCGGGGGACTTATTCTTATCTGATATTCCAAGCTGGGCTAACTATATCTTACTTCTGTCCAATGCCATGGCCAATGGTGCTCCAGTTCCAGGGTCATGGAAGGGGGCAGAGGTGGTCCCAATTTATAAAAAAGGGGATAGAGGCGAACCCTCAAATTATAGGCCTATCAGCTTGCTCGATGCCCTCCAAACGGTCTTCTGTAGAGCCTTCTGCATAAAATCCAGGCTTGGGAGGAAGAAAATGCAATCTTATCCCAATATCAAGCTGGTTTTAGGGAAATGACGGGGACTATCGATCAAGTATTTCGTCTCCAGCTCCTGTATTGGAAAGTTGTTGTGATCGGTCGGGGCAGTCTTTATCTAGCTTTCATCGATTTAAAGACTGCCTTCGACTTAGTCCCCAGGCACAAGCTATGGCTCGTGCTTAATGATATGGGGATTCCTCCACCTATCCTCGGCTTGCTAGTTCGATTGCAGGAGGGGAATTATGCACAGATCAGATGGGGGCCGCAGGGGCAACTCACAGAGAGTATCCCAGTTAGTAGGGGAGTGCGCCAAGGTTGTGTCTTGGCTCCCACCCTTTTTTCATTATATGAACGGGGTAGTCCGCTTTCTGCAACAAGAACCTGCAGAGGCACCAACCTTGGGGGGAGACAAGGTACCAACCCTTTTGTTTGCAGACGATACCCTGCTGGTGTCTAAGACTCCGGCGGGACTTCAGCTTCTGCTCAATAGATTCCAATTGTTCTGTGACACTAGGGGTTTGGTTATTAACACTACCCAAACTAAATTCATGGCTTTTAATCCGCATAAGTCCTTTAAAGGCAGTGTAGTGTTAGATGGGTCCCCCCTGGAAAGAGTCGGTACCTTTGACTACCTATGTGTCCGCCTTTCAGATAGAATGTCTTGGAATCCCCACATAACCAAGATGTTATGAGCCACAAGCGTGTTACGGGTGCACTAGGGAAGGAACATCGCTCCTCGCATAGTACACCGGATGCTGCCGCTTTGCAGGTCTATGATCTGAAGGCGGTTAGCGCAGCGCTGTATGGCGCGGAGCTGTGGGGCTTTGACAAGACATCCGAGCTTAGTACCTCAGAAAACAAATTTCTTAGGACCCTCGTGATGCTACCCCAAAGTACCCTGCTTACACCCTTAATGCTCGATATGGGCAGATACACTATTAGCAAATGAGCGAGGCTCCGCCCGCTGCTTTATTGGGCACACATTATGAGGACACTGGAGCTACTGCCCTTCGCGGAAGCCCTGGCAGAGGTCATCCGTCTTGACACGTGTAATAAGGTCGGGTGGATTAGAAACGTCAGGAAATTGGTGTCAGATGTTGGGCTCCAGAGTCTTTGGGACAAGCCAGACCCCACCCTGCTTCGAAAAGAGGTCCTGAAGCAATACTATTGGAAATGGGTGGAACAACGCGAGTCTATCAAGCCTAATCAGGGGAAACTCACTGAGTAACTCCTGCTCCACAAACAGGTTAGATCGTTGGAACTCTACCTAGACATAATCCAGATCCCCCAGGACAGGACGTTATATATTCAATTCAGGTTTGGTACCCTTCCTGTGAGTGAGGTTACAGCTATGTGGCAAACTAACTCTCCATGTCCAAGCAATTGCCCTGGTTGCAATGCCCCGGTGGAGTCCGTAGCCCATGTGCTGTTTGCATGCCCTGCTTACGCGCAGCCCAGGAACAAGTGGCTCAAACCGGTTTGCCGACAATTGGGCACACGGAACCACTGGGATGCACTTTGCATACTGAAGTCGGACACCAGGCCCTCTTTGCCTGCGCTATGGCTAAGTTTTTAAGCCACATGTGGGGTATTAGAAGGAAGGCACTTACAAGAGCACCTCAGCAATGGCCAGGTTGACCCCTAGCCTGAGTTGCTTTTTGGGTTCTAGTGACTAAACTCAGGTTACCCACACTTGCACTAGATGTTGCACAAGCACTTTATTGTAGATTGATCGCATAACCCGGACCCTAAGGTCAAACCTGTGACATCCTCTGTTAGATGTTTTTATTATTGTTTTAATTAGTTTTTATATTTTACACTAGCTTTTAACCAACAAATCCTATTTTTAAATGTATGAAAGATTTTATGATGTATAACTCTCAATTGGCTGTTGCCGAACAGATATGGTATCCATTTGCCGGCTGATACATGGGCTTGTCTTCATGTGGGTAGTTTAATTGAGCACCCTATGTAATTTTTTCCAATACTGGTCTAACATGTTTTAGCCATGTAGGCAACTTGCCGCCAAATAACAATCTTGTGATACAAGTTTTTGCATGTCTATTGCTGGATGCCCTGTGCGACTTCTTTCTTTCTTACATTTTTAACTGCGTTTTATTACGTATGACTTTTGTAGCTTTTATGACTTGAATAGTCGAAATAAAGCTTAAATGATGATGATGATGATGATATATATATATATATATATATATATATATTTATATATTACTGGAAGCATCAAGCAAAGTGTTAAAGAAAAAAGAGGTGAGGGTCTTCGCAAGCGAGTTGAATCCAACATTCCTGTACCCAAAGATTGCCATAGTTTCTTTAGAGAAGACAAAAACAAGACAGAGTTGCTTGGTTTTCTGAGTAGGAGTGCGCAACTTATTAATATTGAAGGGAAGCCAGTAATTGTCACCTGTCAGGATAAAGTTGCAAGTTCCACACCAATTACGAATTTCGAAATGGGATCGCCCTGCAATAATGAGGAAGCGGACACATGAGTTATGCTTCATTCTTTCCATGCAGCAACTGAAAGTCATTCCAAAATAATGATTCTTACAGTAGATACCGATGTAGTCGTTCTTGCGATTGCTTATCTTAAAAACATTGGATGTCAAGAATTGTGGTTAGCCTTTGGTACAGGAAATAAGTTACACATACCAGCTCACAGTATTGCAGCAAGCTTAGGCATTGATATATGTGAATCTCTGCCCTTTTTCCATGCTGTTACAGGTTGCGACACCACACTGGCTTTTCATGGAAGAGGGAAGAAAGCAGCTTATGACACCTGGATGGCACTATCTTCTGCTACTCCTGCATTTACATTTCTGTCAGATCGACCAAGTTCTGTTGATCGTGTTCACTTTGGAAATGTCAAGAGATTCATTGTACTAATGTATAGCCGCATGTGTCCATTGTATGAAATAAAAGGCGCTCACCAATTCATGTTTGCAAGTGGCAACAGAACTTTGAATACATCACACCTACACAAGATGTTCTTCTTCAACATGTTTAACGATCTGTGTACCAAGGGGCCATCTTTGGAGCCAGACTTTAGTGCCCATGCAAGAATTGCCAAATTCAAATGATTGGGGCTGGATGCAGATTGATGGAGCAATGGTACCACACTGGACAACCATTCCGGAGGCATCTAAGGCATGCAAAGAACTTATTTGCTGTGGGTGCAAAAAGTTGTGCCAAAATCAATGCAAATGCTCAAAGACGAACCTCCTGTGCACTAACCTTTGCTTTTGAAGTGGAAACTGTTATCAAGATTTAGACACTATACAAACTCGAATCATCAGTGTTTCATATTATAGAAATGTTTTCAGGGTTTGATATAGTCTTGTATTGTTTAACTATAATGGAAACATTATCCATATGTTCATAGTATGTGTTGTAAGTATCCGAATGATGCAAATTATAAGTTTACTTTCGCTACAGTGTGTGTTACTGAATCCTGGAGTCCATATTGACAGCCATTTTGGTTTATATTTATGACGTCACAGTATAGATCCCACGTGGGCATGCACATGACACGCACTGATGTGTAAACATGAAACTTTATGCCAAATTTGACATAAATCTGAAGATTTAAAATGATTTTTTTATATTTGTCGCACATCTTGGATTTCGATTAGACTATATGACATCATAGGCAAGTTCCACTTGAGGTGTTACTCTTATATGATTACTATTACAAAGACGAATGTCTGTACCAACTTTCAGCTTTCTATCACAAAGTGAACGATTTTTCGGTCTAAAAGGTATACTTATCAGTCCAAGGGAACGTAACATGCTCCCTCCCTCCCCGAAAAGCCATTCACAGAATGGCAATTTATTGCTTGAAAGTAGCTTCTGTCACTCTTGGGGACAGGGGCTACCTAAAAATAATGGCAGTCGATGGATGTGGATGGAGGGATGGAGTTTATTTGTCCCTCTTAGGCATCCAGGCCCGCATTGAATGCTATCCACAATGAGTCACAAAATGAATCCTACCTCAAACAGATGAATGAGGCAGGAGTTTTTGTGACTTCTTGACAATAATGGTTTTGCCATATGGTGGATTTGTACACCAGTCTCAGTGCAATGTTCAGGTTAGGTTGCAAAACAGTCAGTGTACCAAAACACTGGATCTTTGCAACATGACCTTAGAACATTTGGCCCTTATCAGCTAAGTCTCCTCAAAGCTCTCAAGGATTTCTTTGTAGTGTCTAAATGAGCAAGCCATTCAACAAGGAGGCATGCAGTTTTTTTGTTTGGGTACTGTAACACAATCACTACAAAAACTTACTAAATGTGTACAAATCATCATTTGAAAATCATTCCTGTTGAACTAGAATGTTTAGTTATTTGTGTGAAATCTTTTATTGAAGCAGAGGAATGATTTTTCAGACTGTTGTTTATGAACATAATTTTGTTTCGATCACAAAATACATAGAACAGACTATCTGGCATACTCGAAAATCTATCTTCTAATGCAACCTAATATCTAAAATGAGGACTGAATAGTGACTTTAGGTAGGGAGCAATATCTCGCATTCCGCAAAAAAAACTATTTGTGGTACTAACCAATGGAAAAATTTTCTCAGTGCTCCTAGCAAAGACAATTTACATGTAATTCCATTTTATCCCTCAATCTAGCAGTGAATTGTGGCCCAACATAAAGTCGATAACGATTCTCTGCTATCAACGTTAAAGGTAACTGACAATCAAAACTAACAAAGCAATGACATAAACTGACATCTTACTCAAATTAAGTGGTAGCTAAACAGATGTGTATTCCTAATGTTAATAGAAAGAAGAGATTTGAGGCAGGGAGGATGACAGCAATCCATAGCTCTAAATAGGTCCTATTATTCAGCTTAAGGATTACTTTTTGCAAAGAAAATGTGAAGGTAGTCAAGAACAATAGTCTATGTAAAAATCATGGTGCACATCCAAGACAAGTTACACCTAACTCCAGCACTTGTGAGATGTTAATGGAAATTTGTAAAGCATCAGACCACACTTCTCTCATATATACATGAATTACATAAAACCGTGCTCTCATAAAGGGACAGATTTCACATGAAATGAGTGGTCAAGAAAACAGAATCTAAATGCAAACTGTAATCTAGAAACTATGATGAAATATTAAGTAAATGTGCAGTAAGTTAAAAAGACAAAACGGTTTCAATGTAAACATGAAAGAAAGCAAGGCACAGAAAATTCACGGCTGTGGAAACCTTTTTCTATATGAGACAACACAGGTTGTGTGACGGAGAGGAGGAGCTTGAAATAACCCAAGAGATAATAGTATGGTCCTGCCTTTAGGAACAGGACATACCAGGACATATCCTCATGGTTGATGACCGTAGTCACAAAATAGGAAGCTTATGTAAGCAGTATGCACTATAATGAAACGTCTGTGTTGGTATTGAATCTAAGTAATTTGTGGGCATAATATTCTATTAACCACATATCATTTAACAAAGGAAAGACACCATTACTAAGATGCCACAACAATTTCATTGCTCCTCGGGTGCCTGTATAACATACACTAAAACAAACATCTGTGGAAGGCACAAAGGAGTAACAAAAATAAGCGTAAATGGATATAAAAGAACAGTTCAATTTATACGAGAAGAAATTAAAGCTGAAGGTTTTCCCTGGATATTTAGTCAATGATAGTCCAGCAACATGTGATTTAGACATATTTTCTGCACCTTCTTTTGTCTGTCTAACTCAAATCAAACTGTATTCAAAAGAGATGGAGTCCATAAATTCAGTTTAGTTTTTCAAGTGTACTTACGCACTATTTTAGCTTTTAACATCCTGGAACACAATTCAATATACAGTTTCAAAACTCAAATAATGAGAAATTAGCAAGATTTGTTTTTTAAAATAAGACAAATACTCTGATTAATTAGAGTCTCATTTCACAATTACAGCCTTCCTAAATAAAGTCTCATTTCATTATCAAACATGTGAATGGAATAAATCTAGTTTTAGCCATGATACATTATTAAGGGAATAAATACTCCCATTATTTTGGTGGTTTTCACCTGTGATACCATATGAGGTGCAGACATGATTTATCATAGTGTGGGAGTTAGTATCTGCCACGTCTGATTATTATAAGCATTATTTTGAGTGAGATTAGTAGATTATTACTGTCCATTTCTTTTGGGTGTATTTCAAATAGAACATAATTGGTGTAATCAATGGCATAACAGGACTACCTTAATCAGGGAATCACATGCTTGACAGAGAGAGCCCATTAAGGATACCCACTGCTTAACTATGCATGGGTATAATCTCATTTGAATTTGCAAATAATCTGAAGTTTTAGTAAATTTATACATGTTGCTTAAATGTTGTTTAAAGGTGCCATCCAGAGAATGGTGTCACAATAGATTTCAAAATCCCAACAAATATAATCAAACAAAGCATCAGTTTAGAATGTATATCGCTGGCAACTGTTGGAGATTCAGGTCTGGGAGAAGAAAATTGTGTTTTTTTTCTTTGCACTATATGGCACCTCTAATAACGTCTTCCAATATTTCGCACTGATTTTATATACGAGTTCCCTTGCCTGGCAGATCCTTTTCAGACTTTCAAATCTTTAAAAATTGGATAAAATTAACATTCACCCATGTATTGTTTTCATAACTTTCCTGGTAAGTAAATTGAAAGTAAGGTGATCTATACTGATTTTTGACACATTAGGAACATTTTATAGCCACACCTGTCATACAGCAGTATAAAGTAAAATAGGTGTTTTCACAGGGAGTACTTAAGAGCACACATCATCAAAATTGTAGTAAAATGATAAGTGAGTGCATGGTAGTCTCATAAACCTACAATTTTTCCATCAGAAATTTAATACTGGTAATACATTTTATCTGAACATTTAAAAAAATTCATAATGTACTAATTTTCAGCATAATCCCAAAATCTAATCCAGAAACACAAAGGGAAGCACTAATGATTTGGGAATGATTTGTTGCACCAATGTTCAATAATTTTTCAAATCAAGTGAGGCACATTATTTCTTTTGCTTGTGTGTATTTAGTTGGCGACAAGTAATTCATGGCGTCCTCTCTGCCCTCAAATTAAATATTTTTGTTTCTTCACCCAGCAGACAAAGAATTGTCCACGTTTATCTTCACTTGGCCAAGTATGTTTAACACATAAATAACATTGCAAACCTTGCTTTCCCAATGTAACGAATGAAATTAGATACCACTATTTCATCACGTTATTCCTAACTTTTGCACCATTACTTTTATTATAGTTTACTTCCAACTTGAAACCCAAACTTAGACCATACAAGGTTTTCAGTCTTTCTTTTCGTAAAGGATTAAGCTATAAAAATGCCCCACAAATATGCCTACAAGTGAATGAAAATGAAATGAAATGAAATCCAGTATTTGTAAAGCGCACAATTACCCGAGGGTGTCAAGGCGCTGGGGGCCGTCGGGAAGATTAAGCGAGCTATTGCCCAGAGTCACATGGTGCTGGGCTAACCTGCCACCGGCACCGGGGATCGAACCGTGAACCCTGTGGTCCGGAGTCACAGTGGGACGTACCTATTTCTATCCGTTGGTGGAACTCTGGAATCTCGCAGGGTTTTTATGTAACTCCACGGAATTCCGAGTCAAATTTAATGATTTCTGCCCACCCCTAGAACCTTGCCGCTTTGTAAGTGTTAGAAATGGGGGTCTCTAGTTGGCAGAGGAAGGTACCTTTGTCCAAATAGGGACCCTTGCTTCTAGTCGGGGTAAGGGGTGATTCACACTTTAGATAACCCCTGCTCACCCCCTGGGTAGCTTGGCACGAGCAGACAGACGTATCCCAAAGGCAATGTGTAAAGTATTTGTACTCAAAACGCACAGTAATACAGTGATAACACCACAAATGGACACAACACCAGTTTAGAAAAATAAAGTATCTTTATCTAAACTCAACAAGAACAAAATGACAAAAATCCAACATACATGTAATAAGAATATGACTTTAAAAAAGGTTTCAAACAACTTGGTCCATAGAAAGCTATGGGTGCGTGATTTCTCTCAAGGTACCTGTAGTTGCGACAAAATTCAAAAAGCTGAAAAGCCGCAGAGATGGGAAGCGTCGAAAAACAAAGATGCGTCAGTTCCTAAGACCATGGGGAGGCGATGCAACAGTTCTGCTGCACGCAGAAGTGTTGCGTCGAATTCGGTCTGTAGGGGTAAGTAATGCGTCAATTCCGAGACGGTTCTGGACCGCGGGTGATGCATCGGGAAAACTTGCTGCACAGGTACGATGCGTGGAAATACAGAATGCGTTGGCGATCAATGCGGTGGCGTCGAGGTGCGCTGCGTCCGTTTCTTCAGCCGCGATCCCTCAGTTCTTACTGCGGTAACAGGCGCTGCATCGGTTTCGGCAGCGGCACAGCGATGCATGGAGATTCTTCTTGCACATCGGTGCTGGGTCGGGAAAATAGCTGCAAGAAGAGTGATGTGCCACTTTTTGTAGTTCTTCAGGTTTCCTCCAGCAACAAGCACAACCTACAGTGGCCCAGACTGGAACAGGCACCTCCTGGCAGGTCAGAACTCTCAGCAACAGAGTTCAAGGGGACCTTGGGGTGAAGTCTTTGTGGCCCTCAGACTTCAGAACAGGAGGCCAACACACAGGCCCTCGGAGATCTTCTTCAAGCAGGTTCAAAGCAAAGTTCCAGTCTTTGTCCTCTCCGTGGCAGAAACAGCAACTGCAGGCCAACCCCACACAGCAAAGGGACAGTACTCCTCCTCACAGCTCTTCCGCTTTTCTCGTTGGCAGAGGTTCCTCTTGATTGCAGAAGTAGTCTAAAGTTCTGGGGTTTAAGGTCTACTACTTATACCCCAAAAATTTCTTTGTTCTCTTTGTGCAAGGGTCTTCCAGCCCAGTCCAAACCAGTACTGTCCTCACTGGTGCAGTATGACCACAGGGGGTAGAGACAGCATTGTGCAAGGGAGACAGGCCCTACTCAGGTGCAAGGGAATCTCCCCCGGCTACTCTAAATGCAGCCAAGCCCCATTCTGCTCAGCTCTGAGTCATCCAGGAAGGGCCAGGCACACCTCACCCCCCCAGTGGCTGTCCACAGTGAATGCACATCTCCAGCCCCTGTCACTCCAAAACCAGACAGTCAATACACAAACAGGTAGAAGCACACAGAATGGTTAAACAAGAAAATGCCTACTTTCTAAAAGTACCTAATTTAAAAACCATCTTTGCTAAAAGATGTGTCATTATATTCTGAGTTCAGAGAGCCTAAACCTTATCTTGACCCAATGGGAAGTTATACTTGTAAGATGTTACAAAGTAGTTACCATTCTATCCTATGGGACAGACAGCCTTTCAATAGTGAAAAACGGAATTGGCAGTATTTCACTATCAGGACATGTTAGACACTTTGTCTACGCTATTGACAGTGAATGGTGGTCGCTGTACAATTTCCCTTTGAGCTTTGTCATTTTCGTACTGTTTCATTTTACGTGTTTACTTTACCTTGCGCAGTTTATACCCCACTACCTTACTGTGTGTGCTCATGTTAGACACACCAGTAAATGTCCTACCTTTCACATACACTGCACACTGCCTATGGGGGTACCTTGGGACCTACCAATGGAGTGCCATACATGTAAGAAAAGGGAAGGTTAGGGCCTGGCAAGTGGGTGCACTTGCCAAGTCGACATGGCGCACAAGTTACTAACTTGTGTAACGATATATCTGTAAGAGACAGTAGTTAGTGACAGATTCCTTACCTTAGAATATCCCCAGGCGTCAGGCTGGATCCGGAAAGTTTTGCGTAGCAGTACCCTTGCGCGTCGGTAGGCGGCGTCGTGCGGCTCCGCGTCCGTCGTCGGCGTCGTGATCGCCGGGATGACGTCGCGGGCAGTACTTAGGCGCCGCCCCTGCGCGCTGACGTCAGTTCTGTACACGACTTTCCGCGCCAGGAACGCAGAGCCATGCAAGAAGCTGACACAGGTGTCTGAAAAATACTAGGGCCCTGAAAGGGATGTCCTTAACCCTAGAAATCAGTTCGCAGAACGGGGAGGATGGGTGGGGCGGTAAGGAATCTGTCACTAACTACTGTCTCTTACAGATATATCGTTACACAAGTTAGTAACTTGTGCATCTGAAAGAGACACGTTAGTGACAGATTCCTTACCTTAGAATAGATACCCCAGCAATACCAACCCCGGTGGTGGGTCTGCGAACAAAGATCAGACAAGGAAGTCCTGGAGGACAGAACGGCCAAAGAAGCCGTCCCTCCGGACCTGACTGTCAAGGCAGTAATGCTTTGTAAACGTGTGCAGCGAGGCCCACGTAGCTGCCTGACAGATAACCGGCAGCGGAACACCGCGGCCTAAGGCCGTGGTAGCAGCCGTTGCCCTGGTGGAATGGGCACGCAGCCCAACAGGAGGCTCCTTCTTGGCCAAAGAATAGCAGGTTTTGATGCACAAGGTAACCCAGCGGGAAATGGTCCTCTTGTGCACCGCCCGACCTTTTGGCGCCCACGTAGCCAACAAAGAGCTGGTCATCCACCCGGAAGTGTTTTGTGCGGTCGATATAGAAGGAGAGCGCACGTTTTGGGTCCAGACGGTGGAGCCTCTCTTCCTCTCTGGAAGGATGCGGAGGCGGAAAGAAGGTGGGCAAAGTGATGGTCTGCCCAATGTGGAAAGCAGTAACCACCTTTGGCAAGAAGGACGGACGCGTACGAAGAACAACCTTGTCTGGATGAACAGACAGAAAGGGAGGTTTGCAAGATAGAGCCTGGAGCTCACTCACCCGCCGAGCGGAGGTGATGGCCACCAGAAAGGCTGTCTTCAGAGTCAGAAGACGAAGAGGACAGTTATGCAGAGGCTCAAAGGGAGTGCACATTAAAAGGTAAGAACCAAGTTCAAGTCCCACTGAGGCATTACAAACGGAACAGGAGGGAAGAGGTGAGTAATGCCTTTTAAGAACCTGTTAACAACAGGGGACTTGAAAAGGGAGGGCTGATCAGGGAGCCTGAGGAAGGCAGAGATAGCACAAAGATAACCCTTGATGGTACCCAGGGCAGAACCCTGTTGGGCCAAAGAGAGAAGGAACAGAAGGACCTCAGAAAGAGGGGCAGAAAGGGGATCCACAGCCTTTGCTGTGCACCATGCCACAAATTTGTTCCACCTGCAGGCGTATACCACCTTAGTGGAGGGACGCCTGGCTGCCAGAATCACATCACAAACTTCGGGAGGCAAGTCGAAAGGAATCAACTGCCGCCGCTCAATCTCCACGCAAGCAGGTGTAGACTGGACAGGTTCGGGTGGAGGACCGTCCCCTGCTGCTGCGACAGAAGATCCTCCCGAAGAGGCAGACGGATCGGGGGATCTATGCTCATATTGAGTAGCTCGGGATACCAAACTCTTCGAGCCCAGTCCGGAGCCACAAGAATGACTTGGGCCCGGTCGTGTCGAATCTTCTTCAATACTCTGGGTAGAAGTGGTATAGGCGGAAAGGCGTACAACAGACCGCAACTCCACTCGCGACAAAAAGCGTCGCCGAGCGAGTGCCGCCTTGGAAATTCCAACGCGCAGAACTGATGACATTGCGCGTTCTCTTCGGTGGCGAATAGATCTAACCAAGGCTCTCCCCACTGTAGAAAGAGTCCTTGCGCCACTTCCGAGTGAAGACGCCATTCGTGATCCATCATGCACCTGCGGCTGAGTTCGTCCGCCCTGGCGTTCAGGGAACCTGCCAGGTGTTGAACCATCAGGAACATGCCCTGATGTTCCAGCCATGTCCAGAGGCGCAGAGCCTCCTGACAAAGGGTCCAAGACCCCACCCCGCCCTGTTTGTTGCAGTACCACATGGCGGTGGTGTTGTCTGTGAACACCTGCACTACCTTCCCTTTGACAGAGGGAAGGAATGCCTTGAGTGCAAGCCGGATCGCCCGGAGCTCCAGAAGGTTGATATGGAGCCGGGACTCCGCCGGAGACAAGAGGCCTCTGATCTCCGCCTCTCCCATGTGACCGCCCCATCCCAGAAGGGACGCGTCCGTCACAACTGTATGCTCTGGCTGGGGAAGGGAGAGGGATCTGCCCATGACCCATTGCCGGTTCGAGAGCCACCAATGCAACTGTTTTGCAGTCCCCTCCGAGATCTGGACGTGATCGGACAGGTTGCCCTGGTGCTGCGCCCACTGGAACTTCAGGTCCCACTGCAGAGCCCGCATATGCCATCTGGCATGATTGACCAGCAGGATGCAGGAGGCCATGAGGCCCAGCAGCCTCAGGGTCATCCGTGCCGAAACCCAGGATAAAGGCCGAAAGATCGGAATCATAGCCTGAATATCCCGGACTCGCCGTTCGGGAGGATAGGCCCGAAACTGCGTCGTGTCCAGAACTGCTCCGATGAAAAGGAGCTGTGGAGAAGGAATCAGATGCGACTTCGGCACATTGATGGAGAACCCCAGCGAGTGCAGGAGTTTGGCCGTAGTCTGGAGGTGGGAGACGACTGCCTGGGACGAGCCCGCCTTCAGCAGCCAGTCGTCGAGGTAGGGGAAGACTGAAACCCCTGCCCGGCGCAGATGAGCTGCGACCACCGCCATCACTTTCGTGAACACCCGAGGGGCACTGGTAAGGCCAAAGGGGAGCACGGTGAACTGAAAATGCTCGGGGCCTACCGTGAACCGAAGGTAACGCCGGTGGGCCGGCAGGACGGGGATGTGGAAATACGCGTCCTGCAAGTCCAACGCTACCAACCAGTCTCCAGGGTCGAGGGCAGTCAAGACCTGAGCTAGGGTGAGCATCTTGAACTTCTCCTTCCGGAGGAAGCGATTGACGTTCCGGAGGTCCAAGATAGGACGCATGTCCTCCTTGTCCTTTTGGGCACCAGAAAGTAGTGGGAGTAGCAACCACGCCCTACTTCTGGGGTCGGAACATGCTCGATGGCCCTCTTGGTCAAGAGGGCCGTGACTTCCTTCTGTAGAAGCACCAAGTGATCCCCTGACATGCGGTGGAATTGAGGTGGCATGGCTGGGGGTGGTCTCGAAGGGGAGGGAGTAGCCCCTTCGGACAATGTCCAAGACCCACCTGTCCGAGGTGATGGTGCGCCAGTGGGGAAGGTGATGGCGGACCCTGCCCCCTACTGGCGTGCCGTGCACCTGAAAGGAGGGACTAGGAGGGCTTGGAGGCCGCGGACGGGTTGGAGGTGGTGGCCTGACCCGCACGCTGGGTGCCCGATCCGCCACGGCGGAATCCACGTCCTCGGCCACGCGAAGACGCCTGCTGCGCGGGCCGGTGGCTGGGCTGCTGACGTGAAGGGCGCCCCTACCGTGGCCACGATAGGGGCGAAAAGCAGAAGTCAGCGGAGGGCGTGTAGCAGAAAGGCCCAGGGACTTGGCAGTAGCCCGTGAGTCCTTAAAGCGCTCCAACGCATGGTCTGCTTTGGACCCAAAAAGACCGACTCCATCAAAGGGCATGTCCATGAGAGTATTCTGGACATCCCCTGAAAAACCAGTGGTTCTCAGCCAGGCGTGGCGTCGGAGCGCCACCGTCGTTGCAATAGACCTGCCCAGCGAGTCGGCGGTGTCAAGGCCACAACGGATAGTGTATTTGGCCGCATCCCTTCCTTCCGCAATGGCGCGGGAAAGTAGTGCCTGGACCTCCTCAGGGCACTGGGGCAAAACATCCGCCACCGAATCCCACAGGGAGTGGGTATATCGGCCCAAAAGACAAGCGGTGTTAACGGACCGCAAGCCAGCACTGGAGGAAGAAAAACCTTTCTTCCCAAACTGATCCAGGCGTTTGGATTCCTATCCGGAGGAGCAGTAGGGAAGGCGGTTTGGGAAGCGGAGGCTTGGACAACCAAGCTCTCAGGAGTGGGGTGGACAGAAAGAAACAGGGGGTCGCCCGGAGCAGGGCGATGGCGTCGTGACACGTTCCGATCCACAGGAGCCCCTGTGTTGGGCTTGGACCAGGCGCCCAAAAGAACGTCAGTGAGGGCGTCGTTAAACGGCAGCACAGTCTCCGCAGAGGAGGCTGCCGGCTGAAGCACCTCTGTCAAGATGTTAGGCTTGACCGTCAAAGTAGGGAGCTGGAGACGTAAGGCCCCAGCTGCCCTACGCAACACCGTACCAAAATTGGCCCCCTCCTCCGTAGCCACGGAAGGAGACAGCATGCCAGTGTCAGGGGAAGTATCCAGACCACTGGCCTCCCCTAGACTCTCTGTCCAGTCCTCATCATACTGACAGTTGCGCGTCAGAGGGTCATCAGACCCCTCCCAGTCCAACTGGTCCTCCTCAGGTTCAAAATAAGGAGGAGGAGGGACAGTTGGGACCCAAGGTCCCATCGGCGCCGGAGCCGGCGTCGAGCGACGTCGCTCCGGGTCCATGTCCGGAGCCGGAAGGAACTGGGGGACGACGCCGCCCGGAGCCCAGGGCGGCGTCGAGAATGGCACCGGAGACATCGGCGCCGGCGGAGGTGTCGTGAGGTCGACCGGCGTCGATGGGGGTTGTGGAGCCGGGATCGAGGCCGGGGCCGAAGCCGGAGCCGGGATCGAGGCTGGAGGCACGGGCGACGCCGGGGCCGGAGCCGTCGGCGACGCCGGAGCAACCCCATCAGGGCCCGCGGGGCCCGAAGGCGCACCGGAGGGGCCTGAAGGCCCGAAGAGGCGGGCCATGGCCGACAGGAACTCCTGTACCTTGGCCGGATCCGCCCCGAACCCGGGAAGGGCGGGTATGGCGGGGACGACTCCACAGGCAAGTCCGGGGCCGCGGGGACGGTGCCGGGAGGGGCCTCAGCCGAGTCGCGAGACCGGCGAGGCGAAGTCCGAGAGCGACGATGCTTCTTGGACTTCTTGTGCTTAGACTTACCGGACGAAGAAGACTTCGACGCCGACGACCGGTGTGCACTCCGCGAGCGACCCCTGGACCTCTCACGCGACCGGGGCCTCCGTGGAGCCGAATGCCGGGCCTCGAGGAGCTTTCGAGACCGCTCTCGCAAAGCTTTCGGGTTGAGGGCCTGGCATTCGGGACAAGACTCGGTGTCGTGGCCTCGGCCGAGGCAGAAGAGACACTCCCAATGCGGGTCGGTGACGGACATCGTCCGCGCACAGGCGCCGCATCGCTTGAAGCCGGGCATCCCTACGACACCTTTAAGTATGGAAAAAACAGTGAAAAATTCACCAAAAAGAATGGTCAAAAAATGACCAGGGCACTGCTCTTCCCGGATCTGCGCTTGCTGGCGCGGAAAAAGAAGAACTGACGTCAGCGCGCAGGGGCGGCGCCTAAGTACTGCCCGCGACGTCATCCCGGCGATCACGACGCCGACGACGGACGCGGAGCCGCACGACGCCGCCTACCGACGCGCAAGGGTACTGCTACGCAAAACTTTCCGGATCCAGCCTGACGCCTGGGGATATTCTAAGGTAAGGAATCTGTCACTAACGTGTCTCTTTCAGATATGGAACAACTGCGCACAGACACTGCAGTGGCAGGTCTGCTTTACCTTTTTAGAGCTACTCATGTGGGTGGCACAATCAGTGCTACAGACCCACTAGTAGCATTTGATTTACATGCCCTGGCACACTCCAGTGCACTTTACTAGGGACTTACCAGTAAATCCAATATGTCAATAAGGGAGAACCAATTGTAACAACAATTTACACAGGGAGCACTTGCACTTTGACACTGATCAGCAGTGGCAAAGTGCCCAAAGTATCTAAACCAGCAAAAACCACATCCAGCACAGCATCAAAAATACAGGAGGTAGAGGCAAAAAGTCACGGGAAACCACGCCAAAGATACCAAGTCTGACAGTAAGAATAAATATTTTCATTGCCACCTTTCAGGTTTCAATTTCTTTTTCATAAAATGATTGTTATTTTGTTTTCCTGATGAAGTGGAAACAACGTATTTACTAAATAATAAAAGCTAACACCCTTACTAAACAAAAATAAGATACAAATACGTTCAGTGTGAGGTTCACAAGAATAATATTACATAAAAGCAGGAGCCTGTACTACAAGAAAGGAGATAGCTCAGCCCAAAAAATTAATATTTTCAGATGGAACATATGTTTTCAGTATAACTGCTGTTACTGGGTCCATCAGAATTATGAACTGGGATATTTTCAACTGAGATTTCGGTAGCTTTATTTTGAATGTTAAAAGCACCTGAAAAAACAAGTTATTTACCTTCAGTAACACCTTATCTGGTAGAGACTCAATCTAGCGAGCAGATGCCTAAACTTAGAATAATCCCCAGGCATCAGACGGATCCGGAAACTTTTCAAGCAGTACCCCTGGGTGCTGGTAAGTGTCGACGCACAGCTCCGCGTCAGAGTCGCTCGCCCCGTATGTGACGTGCGCAGTGCTTACATAGGCGCCACCTCAACGCGCTTCATCAGTTACGTTTCATAACCTTGCCACGCCAGAAATAGAGAGCTATGAAGGTTGTTGATGTACTAGTGTACAGACACTAAGGACCTCATAAGAGTTACCCTATATGGAGAAATCCGTTCATAAAGCAAGTAGGATGGGTTTAATACAGATTACAAAATACTTGCTAAGGTGTTAGCGGATAGATTAGCGCAGGTGGTCCCTACACTGGTCCACACTGACCAGAATGGCTTTGTGCCCTCCCGGAGCACCTTCCTTAACCTGAGACGCTTTTTTAGAGTAGCGACGGATGCCGTGCAAGAGTGGCCGAGAGCAGGATGTCTAATATTAGACTTGGAAAAAGCCTTCAACTCCCTGGAATGGGACTACCTGTCTGCGGCACTACAGAAGTATGATTTAGGCCCCGGGTTCCTTCAATTAGTCAATCTGCTTTACACTGGCCCCACGGTCAGGGTCCGTATGGGACCATACATCTCGAACGCTATCCCGGTGCGTAGAGGAACTAGGCAGGGGTGCCCCCTGTCCCCCCTCCTCTTCGCGCTCGCAATAGAGCCATTGGCAGAGGCGATGCGCACCATACTGGGAGACGGTATACCTCTGGGAGATGCCGTGCATCAGGTATCACTCTATGCCGACGAACTCCTCGTATATATAAAAGACAGAGAGAGTTCCTGACCAGCTGGCACACCTGTTACAGAGCTTTGCCGCAATCTCTGGGTTGCGGGTGAATGTGGAAAAATCCTGCATATATGCATTTAGCGAGGGGGGACTAGACCCAGACTTCACTATTAGTGGTAGAAAGGTACAGTGGAGGGAAGATACTTTTCGCTACCTAGGTATCTGGATCTATCGCCAGCCGAAAGATCTGTTTGATGGGAACCTGGGAAGAGCTCTGGCGGCAATCCGGTCGCAAATGCAATTTTGGGGCACGCTTCCACTCGCAGTAACAGGTAGAGTGGCACCAGCCAAGATGGTAACCCTCCCTAGGATCTTATATTATTTTGCAAATCTACCTATATGCATCCCGGTTTCCTTCTTCACCACACTAGAGAAACAGGTTAGAGACTTTATATGGGGAAGTGCCCGGCACAGAATGACGTTAACAAAACTGTACTTACCAACAGACCGAGGGGGCCTAGCGGCGCCCTGCTTTGAGCACTACTATTTAGCTGCTCAACTGCAGTGGATAGCCCGATGGCTAGCGGATAGGAACTGCGCAGACACGGCCACTGCGCGGCCACCCTACTCGCAGTAACTAATTGTTAGACTTTTCCACCCTGCCACGAAGTCGAGGACACCAGAGCCATTATTACTTGCAGTGGCATACAAATGCTTCCGAAGGAGCTTATACATAACCCGAGGCATTGTTCCCTATGTGCCAGCGATACCATTGGAGGGATCTCCCAGTGGCCACGCGGTGCTTACGGCACAGTCACTTGAGGAGTGGCAGGAGAGAGGGGTCCAGACTCTAGGGGATCTATATCGAGATGGAGCACTCACACCATATACGTCCTTGTTAGAAGTAGAGGGGCTCCCACCGGGGCAATTCCTTACACACCGCTCGCTGATAGCCACACTGACGGCCAGATGGGGGGACATGGCTATGGAGTTGTAACCACACCTTACCATACAGTATTTACATGTCATGGGGCGCGGCAGACACCTCATACGATGGTTCGCCGCCTCGCTTAGGACCCATGCGGCGGTAAGCCTGGATTCCCTCTGCCGTAAGTGGGAGCTTGACCTGGGGCGCCAACTCGTAGACAAGGAATGGACTCAAATACGGGAGAGTCCAACACGCATACCCAGAAACATGCGGTTTAGGCAAATTCAGCTATATATAATCCACAGGGCATACCTCACGCCTGCTAAGATCAATCAGTATTTCAATCGAGCAGACGCAGTGTGCCCGAGATGCGCGGAGCTGAGCTAATACACATGTTGTGGAGCTGCCCCCGGATTGGTGCATATTGGAGCGAGATAGCCAGAATGTTACACACCTGCACAGGCCGCGAATTACCCTTTGAATGGCCGGTATACTTACTACACAAATTCAGGAGAACGCCAGCCACTAAGGTAACATCTAGGTTCCTAGATCTAGGGATGGTGGTAGCCAAAAGATTGCTAACTAAAAGGTGGAAAGCAACGGACCCACCACATGCGCAGGCATGGCGTCATTCACTGCTAGCATGGGCCAAGGCAGAAAGCATCGCCATCAGGCGCGAGGAAACATTGGGTCTGCGCCAGACCCTCATAGCAACACACTGGGACGCTCTCTTAAATGAGCTGCAGCAGAATGAGGGGGAGGGGCCTGAGAGGCCTTCTGACTGAGGGACGTGTGGACAGGTGGCAGAAACCGGACATGTCATTTGAGTGTAGACCGTGATATTCCATGGGCAAATACGTGTCAAGTATGAAGCTATGCAGGCACGCACGCCACAGACAAGGGACACCGAGAGATACACTAGCAACGCAACACTACGCAAGCATATGCGGGGAAGCAGGGAAAAGGTACTACGGGCAAGGTCAATGTTGTTGGTTTTCTTTTTGTTGTATCATCTTTTCCCTTATGTTCAATATGTTAGAACTAAATGAACTCATGCAAAACTTCACATCCACTGTACTTGCACTCAACTGTGCCTAACTGTTTCAGTGTGAAACGATGATCAAAGATAAAGAATGTAGTTGCTCCTTAATTCGAAAAGCTGTTAAGATACACCAGATATACTTGGTAAACACTGCGTTGTCAGTATTACATTCTGAACAGTGTTAATGATCTGCTAATGTGTACACTTTGTATCAAATGCAACTGTTAGAGAAAAAAGCATCGTATATGTATGTAAATCCGCATACGAATGCATAAATTCAATAAAAAAGATTTAAACAAAAAAATAAAGCAAGGAGGATGGGAGAGTCAGTAAGTAATCTACGGCTAGATAGTCTCTACCAGATATGGCCTTCCCGAACTTAAGTAACATTCATCTGATAGAGACTTCTAGCCACAGATTCCTTACCTTATAATAGATACCAAAGCAATACCTCTCCGGACAGATTTAGACCAAGAAGTCTTGGAGATCGAATGGGCAAAGTGCCCATCACAACAGATTGGACTGTCCAGGCAGTAGTACTTGGTAAACTTTAATAGTGATACCCTCGTTACAGCATGACAGATGTCAAGAACAGGGACTAAGCAAGCTAAAGCAGTGGTCACAGTTTTGGCTCTGGTGGAATGAGCATGCAAACCCTCAGGGGGTTCATTCTTGGCCAGTGCATAGCATATTGTAATACAGAGAACAATCCACCGTAAGATGGCCCTTTTCTGGAGGGCCTTTCCTTTTTTTGCTCTGGTTAACAAAATGATGAGTTGATCATCCATCCGCAGTTCCTTACTACGATCAAGTTAGAACGATAACACTCTTTTTGGGTCCAGTCAATGGAGTATCTCCACCTCATTGAAAGGGTAAGGTAGAGCAAAGAAGGTCAGAAGTGTAATAATCAGGCAGACAGGGAAGAGTGTCACCACTTTCTGCAGGAAAGAAGCATGCGTTATCAGTACCAGTTTGTCTGGGAAGATGTGGTGTATGGAGGGTGCACAGATGGTGCCTGCAGTTCGTGTATCCGCCTGGCTGATGTAATGGACATTAGAAATGCAGCTTTTATGGTCAAAAGTCGTAAAGGGCTGTTGTGGAGAGGCTTAAAGGGCAAGCACATTAAGAATGGTAATACCAGTTCAAATCCCATTGGTGCATGGAACAGATGTTGTAGACCTGTAAGGAATCGAGTCACAACAGCCGACTTAAACAAGGAAGGCTGATCCGGCAACTGCGAGAACACCCATATGGCCGAAAGATACCCTTTAACTTTGACCAAAGTAAAGTTTTTCCATGCGAATGAAAGACCATATAACAAAACCTCTGGACAGTTGTGCAGAAAGGGGATCAACCTTTTTGGTAGTACACCAAGCCACAAATTTGTCCCAGACGCAGGCGTATACAGTCTTCATCAGGTAGGTCGAAAACTGACAAATGTCACCACTTAATCGCCATGCATGAAGGCAGCGCATGAGACGGTTTGGGTGCAAGATCCTACCCTGTTGCTGTGACAGTAGATCCCCCGAGAAGGCAGCTTTACTATAGGACCAATGCTCATGCTTAGGAGTTGGAATAACCCTACTCTCGATGCCCAATCTCGAGCCACAAGACTTTTTTGGGCCTGGTCGTTCCTGATCTTCTTGAGAACTCCGGGAAGGATTGGTATTGGCGGAAAGATATACAGGAGGCCCTTGATGGGAGGAAGAAAGGCTTTTAATGCCGGTCAGCTTGCTCTCCGCTCCAACAGGGTTATGTGGAGCTGAAACTCTGCCAGAGGGACAAGTTACTTACCTTAGGTAACGCCTTATCTGGTAGAGACATGATCTAGCTGCAGATTCCTTACTTTTGTACTCCCAGGCGTCAGGCTGGATCCGGAAGATTTTTGATAGCAGTGCCTCTGCGCGCTGGTAGGTGGTGTCGGTCGACTCCACGTGACGTTGTCCGCGTCATGTTCGTCTTGACGTCCGCCCTGTCAATATAACTGCCATTCCGGCGCACTGACATCAGTACTTTTCACAACTTTTCCATGCCAGAAGCGCAGAGCCATGAAGTGACTGACCATGGTGTGTTAAAAACGGAACTAGGGCCATGAAGGGTAACAGCCTTGACACTAAAAACAAATCTGCAGCGCGGGGAGGATGGGTGGGTCGATAAGGAATCTGCGGCTAGATCATGTCTCTACCAGATAAGGCGTTACCGAAGTAAGTAAATTGTCCATCTGATAGAGACATCTAGCCGCAGATTCCTTACCTTTGAACAGATACCCAAGCACTACCATCCTCGGACGAGGGGCTGCGGAAAGGTTTTAGACTAAGAAGTCCTGCAAGACAGAGCGGGCAAAAAGGCCCTCTCTGCGAACCTGAGAATCCAGGCAATAGTGTCTGGCGAACGTGTCCAATCATGTCCACGTGGCCGCTTGGCAGATATCAGCAAGTGGAACACCACACTGGAGAGCTGTGGTTGCTGCCTTCACCATAGTATAATGGGCCCTAAGGCCTTCAGGAGGCTGTTTCTTTGCTAAGGCGTAATATATTATGATACAGAGGATAACCCGGCGTGATATGGTCCTCTTTTGGACAGCAATCTACTTCTTTGCCCCCAAGTACCCTATAAAGAGTTGTTCATCCACCCAGAACTCTTTGGTACGATCAAGGTAGAACAACAATGCTCATTTTGGGTCTAGACGGTGGAGACGCTCCTCTTCCTTAGAAGGATGTGGGGTTGCATAGAAAGTGAGCAGAGTAATAGACTGACCAGTTGGAAGCATGTTACCACTTTGTCCATAAAGACAAATCTGTGATGACAGTACCTGCAGTTCACTCAACCTCCTGGCAAAGGTGATTGCCACCAAAAAAGCTGTTTTGATAGTAGGCAGCTATACAGGGCAGTTGTGCAGCGGCTCAAACGGTGCGCACAACAAGTAGGTAAGGACCAAATTAAGGTCCCACTGTGGCATAATAAAAGGGGAAGGGGGAAACAAATGGGTTAACCCCTTCAAATATCTCTACACAAGAGGGGATTTAAAAAGTGAAGGCTGATCTGGCAGCTGAAGAAAACAGACAGGGCCGAAAGGTAGCCCTTCAGAGTACCCAGAGCAGAGCCCTGCTGGGACAAGGAAAGAATAAACAGGAGAACATCTGACAGAGAGGCAGATAAGGGGTCAATAGACCTTTCTGTACAAAATTTACAAAGTTTGTTCCATCAGTAAGCGAATACCGACTTCGTGGAGGGACACATGGCTGCCAGAATAACTTTGCAGACTTCGGTAGGAAGGTCAAAAGCTGTCAACTGTTGCCACTCAATCTCCACGCAAGGAGGAAGATAGTGGACAGTTTCGGGTGGAGAACCCACCCCTGCTGCTGTGACAGAAGATCCTCCCGAAGGGGCAGCCTGATCGGAGGATCGATGCTCATTGCCAGAAGCTCGGGATACCAGACTCTCTGTGCCCAGTCTGGAGTCACAAGAACGACTTGTGCCCGGTCGCTCATGATCTTCTTGACCACTCTGGGCAGGAGTGGTATGGGCGGAAAGGCGTACACTAGCGACGAAAATCGTTGCCGAGCGACAGCAACCTTGGAAACTCCAACGCGCAAAACTGCTGACATTGCGCGTTCTCTTCGGAGGCGACTAGATCTAACCAAGGCTCTCCCCACCACTGAAAGAGTCCTTGCACCACCTCTGGATGGAGACACCACTCATGATCGAAAAGGCACAGTCGTCTGAGTTTGTCTGAGTTTGTCCGCTCTGGCGTTCAGAGAACCGGCCAGATGTTGAACCACCAGGGAAATGCCCTGTTGTTCCAGCCAAGTTCAGAGACGCAGGGCCTCTTGACAGAGGGTCCGCAGGCCAACACCGCCTTGTTTGTTGGAGTTGCAGTACCACATGGCAGTAGTATTGTCCATGATGACTTTGTGTCGTGGTCGCGCTCCAGGCACCAGAGACACACTAGGTGGGGGTCCGTGACCGCCATGGCGCAGTGACAGACCCTGCACGGCTTGAACCACGAGGTCTTCTTGCTAGACATCCCTACACACCAAAAGGAGTTGACAAAAAGTCGAAAAAAGTCTGTAAAAACAAATGACAGGGGGTAGCTCTCTTCAACGGATCTGTGCTGGCTGGCACGGAAAGAAAAGAATTGATGTCAGTGCGCCGGAGTGGCAGTTCTATTGACGACACGGACGTTACAGCAACATTGAATATGACGACAACGACACACGGAGTCGACTGACGCCACCTACCGGCGTGCAGGGGTACTGCTATCAAGAATCTTCTGCATCCAGACGGACACCTGGGTGTTAAAAGGTAAGGAATCTGCAGCTAGAGGTCTATTAGTTTCCTCTGATCTTCACCTCTACCAGATGGATGTTCCAGCCTAGGAGTGACGCATCTGTCACTACACTGAACTCTGGGTGGGGAGAGGGGTCTGCCACTGGCCCAATCACGGTTCGTTAGCCTCCACTGCAGGTCTTTTGCTGTTCCCTCTATCTGGACCAGGTCAGAAAGACTCCCCTGATGGTGCGCCCACTGGGACTTCAGGTCCCATTGTAGAGCACGCAAATACCAGAAGGTATGAGTCACCAGCAGGAAGCGGGAGGCCATGAGGCCCAGCAGGCTGAAAGTCAGTCTCACTGAAATTCAAGATAGAGGCTGATACATCAGTATCATTGCCTGAATATCCTGGACTCACCGTTCTCGGAGGCTAAGCCTTATACTGCGCTGTATCCAGAACAGCTCTGATGAAAGGGAGCATCTAAAAGGGAGTCAGGTGTGACTTTGGTACATATTTAGTGAACCCCAGTGAGGTTTGCGGTGGCCTGGAAGCGGGAAATGACTGCCTGGGGCCAGCCCACCTTCAACAGCCTGTCATCAAGGTTGGGAAAGAATGGAAACCCCGACTTCTGCAGGTGTGATTCAACCACTGTCATCACCTTGGTGAATACCCGAAGGGCACTGGTGTGGCCAAAAGGGAGCACAGCGAACTGATAATGCTTGTGGCCCACCCTGAACTGCAGGTAACGTCTGTGGGCAGGCACGACAGGAGCGTGTAAGTAGGGGTCCTGCAAGTCCAACGCTACCATTCAGTGTCCAGGCTCTAGGGCAGGCAGAACCTGACCTAACATGAGCATCTTGCATTTCTCCTTCAGGAAGAATTTGAGAGGGTGCAGGTCTAAAACAGGTGGAGTCTTTGTCCTTTTGGGCACCAGAAAGTAGCAGGAATAGTAACCATAACCTACTTCTGATGCTGGCACCCTCCCGATGGCTCCTTTGGCTAAAAGAGCCTGAACTTCCTGACGGAGAAGGGAGAGGTGGTCCTCCTTCATCCAGTCTAGGTAGGTTGGATGGGTGGTGGGGTTCCTAGCAGAGGAATGGAATAACCACGCTGAACAATTTGTTGTACTCCCTTGGTCTAATGTTATGGGCTGCCAGCGGGGCAGGTAACGATGGATCTTACCGAGAACTGGGTGCCCGTGATAGTGTGAAGACAAACTAAAGTTGTTTTGAGGCTGCGCCTATTGAGGGATGACGGACTGGATAGACCTCTGGATGTGTGTTCCACAAAGGAACTGTGTTCGCTACAACCAAAGGACTGGGGCTGGAGGACAATAATATTCTGTCCCCATTCCAGGCAGGTTTCCGCCCAAAAATAAGTACCATAGATCATGCTTTTAGTTTCTTGATACTAAGCTGGAAAACTGTAGATCTTAATGGAGGGAGCCTTTATGTAGCGTTTGTGGATCTCAAGGCTTCCTTCGATATAGTCCCCAGAGACAAACTTTGGGCTGCCTTGAAGAACATGGGAACCCCCCGCGCTACTGGAAATTATTGTGAGATTACACACTGGAAATTATGCCCAAGTAAGATGGGGCCCAGAGGGTAAATTAACTGATCGTATTTCAGTAGACAAGGGTGTAAGGCAAGGATGTGTCCTTGCTCTAACACTCTTTCAACTCTTTATCAATAGGTGTGTCGAATTCCTAATGGAGTTCATAAATGGCTCTCCGGTCTTGGGTGGTGTTAGGATCCCGGGATTGCTATTTGCCGATGACACCCTTCTGGTGTCAAAAACCCCTAAAGGTTTGGAACTATTGTTAGAAAGATTCAACTTGTTCTGCACCACCAATGGGCTAGCACTGAATGCTGACAAAACTAAATTTATGGCTATCCACCCACATAAACAATTCAGAGGAACGATTAAACTAGGGGGAGTTTATCTAGGGAGAGTCTCAGACTTTAATTATCTGGGCATATGTCTTTTCAACACCACCTCATAGAACAGCCAGGTTGTCAACAGTGGATCACTTCTGAACCATAGGGCAGCTGCCATGCTGAATTTTGCTAAGAACAAATCTTTCCATCCAATGTCCCTACTACTGGAAATCTGGAGAGCCCAAGCCATGGCTGCGGTTATCTATGGCTCTGAACTATGGGGCCACAGTAATGTTAATCCGCTAGGTATTGCCAAAAACAAGTTTTTGAGAACAGCACTTAGACTTCCCCGAGGCACGTCCCAGGTTTTTTTCAGAGTGGACCTAAATGTTCGCCCAATCAATGCATAGTGAGACTAAAACCAATCTTATACTGGTTGAGATTATGGTTGGTTCCTGAGCTGGAATGTTTTAGAAATGCATTGAAAGATATCCTTCTAATCCCAAGGTCTGTCAACACTTTGCCGTGGCTAAGCTATATCAAGCAATTCCTCTCTGCATTAGGGGACCCTGATCTTTGGAAATGCCCAGGGAGCATCTCTATTCCTCTATAAAGGGGATCAAAGAAGCCTTCTGGACAAATGAATGGAGGAAGGTATTGGAAACCACCAGCAGTGGTAGTTGTGCTGATTTTTTACTGCATCAAAAAACTGAGCCAAGGTTTGAAACTTTCTTGGACGAAATTGACCTGCCATTTACTAGATCTCTGTATAATAAATTTAGGTTGGGTACTTTTCCACTTGCATCCTTCACCAGCAAATGTAGATCCCATTCGACGGTAGTGCAGCCTGCTCTGCATGTGGAGCAACACAGGAGACAGATGCCCACCTACTCTTTTTTTCGCCCGCATACACCAGACTTCGAAGACGCTGGAATGCTCCCTTGTGCAGATACCTTGGAATACGGCTCCATAAACAAGCTTTGCGTATTGGAGGGTAAGACACGGGGTCTACAGCTGCACACTACTGTGCGGCGAACTATCAAACACAACCTGCCAAGAATGCATTTACTTTTAGCAAAACACTGATTTTATACAGCTTATCTTTCGAAATTGTGTCTTAAAGTGTGAAACTGACTTTCTTACACAGATTTTATTTAAACTTAAAAACAAAAAACTTTTAATACCATGGCACTGTCTCTTGGGAAGTCCAGCTTTTAAGTGTATTTATTTGTTTGTTAATACAATGTGATTCCTATTTTATGCTGCTTTTATGGTGGGTGTCGACCGAAATAAAGTATTTAAAGAAAGAAATACTGGGGAGTCTCTTATCCTTGGTGACTGGGCAGGAATGGTGCACTTGGTAGCCCCTAGCGTAGACACGGAAGAGGCGAAAAGCAGAATAGAGTTAGTGTGGGGCCACGGAGAGCCCAAGGACCTGGCAGTGGCTTGGCAGTCCTTAAAGCACTTCAGCACTGAATCTGCCTTTTCTCTGAAGAGACAGGTGCCATCGCAGGGCATGTCCCTAAGGGATGCCTGGACATTACCCGAAAAGCCAGTTGATCTCAGCCAGGTGTGTCGTCTGTCACGGACGACAGAATCGCTTTGACTAGCGAGTCAATCGTATTCAGTCTGCAGCGAATGGTGAACGTTGGCACCTCTCTGCCATCTGCAATAGCCCATGACAGTATGGCCGGGATAGGATGCTATGTGAGAAAAGCTGGGTCCTCATGAGCGGGGGTGATAGCGATGGGCAATAGTCCTGAGCACAGGGGCCCCTGTGCAGGGCTTGGCCCTGTCCTCGAGCAGGACATCAAGTGAGGGTTTTGTCAAAAGAGAGAAAGGGTTCTGCTGGAGTAACTCCCGGTTGAAGCACCTCTTTCAAAACATTAGCCTTGACTGCCACCGAGGGGAGCGTAAGGACCAGTAGCTCAGCCGCCCTTCTAACCACCATACCAAATGAAGCCCCATCCTAGGAGGAGGGTCCAGGCCAGTGTCTGCGACAGTGTCCAGACCACTGGCATCCGGCAGTTCCTCGTACCAGTAGTCTTCGGCCTCATCAAGGGGGTTGGTAAAACCATAAGGATACTCAGAACAGCCCTACTCCTACTCTTATCCTGGCCTGTCAAAGAAAGGAGACACTGGGTCCGACTCGAAAGGTCGAGTTCCGTCCTGCGTCGGAGACTCCAGGGTCGGGTATGATTATAGTGTAGGCACCGCCGTGGAACATCAGCGGCGCTGGAAACAACATCACTGGAACAAGGTTCCGGGGTAGGTTGTGGTCACGCGATTGGAGTTGTTCTAGATCCAGAATTAGATCCAAGAGGCCCAACTGGCTCAGAGGCTGGGCCCACCAGCAGGATTCCAGAGGCAGCCCTGTCGAACCTATGGGGCCCACAGGCACCCCAGAGGAGTCAGCCTACCCAAAATTGAGGTGCATGAGTTCATGAGATTCTCAGAGTTGGGCGGGGTCGCTCTGGTTCCAGGAAACTCAGGGAGGCTCTGAGTGAAATGACGAGCATCTGGAACGACTCTACAAAAAGGCCTAAGACCTTACGACCAGGAGCGTCGAGGAGGCGACCAGCGTCGGGAGACAAGGAGCTTCAAGAAGCGCTCTCTCAGCGCCTTGGGGTTCATGGTGCCGGAGTCATCACACGTCTTGGTGTTATGGTCCGACTCGAAGCACCAAAGGTAAACCAGATGGGGGTCTGTCACTGAAATCAGACAGGAACCACAGGGCTTAAACCCCACTGATTTTTAGGGGACATCATTGTCACTCTGGGAGACAAAGTCATGAAAAAAAGGCTTGATAAAACATTGAAAAAAAGTCAGTCAAAAATTGACTAAGGTAGCTCTCTCTGGATGTGCTCTGACTGGCAAGGAAAGAAAAGAACTGATGCCAGCACTCTGCGGTGGCACCATGCACATCACCTATGGCGCAAACGCCAAGCAGGAGCCAAAGGATGAGCAGGGGTATTGCTCGAAACATTTCCAGAGCCAGTCTGACGCCTGGGGATTATTGTAAAGTAAGGAATCTGCAGCTAAAAGTCTCTATCGGATACTGTGCGTGAAACCGGAGAGGAAAACATCCAGTGTTCGGTGCAAAACCTCCAATTCCCTCATATTATTTCTTAAACTCTAGAAATCCCTGTTATTTCACTATCCCCTGATTTACCTGGACCCCTGGTAAACATAATTCTATGGTGGGGAAATATAATGAGAGCCTTGGTATACATTTTAGGGGAAGCCTCTTTAGCAAATGCTTAGTTCTCACTAAATTACCTACTATTACCACAACATCTAGGAGTTACTAGCTTTAACAGTAAACTAATAAAATGCATGTACTGCAAAAAGCTTCTTTCACATTACAGATAATAATATTTTCAAGTCAAAACATTTCTTCTATTACCACCTATTAAAGTAAAATGATGAAATGCATTTACCCCTCCATTTACAATACTCATTGCGCAATATTAACAAACCACTGCTTTACTTGCACACCCGGCGAGATCGATTGGCCTTGTCAATTCTTGTTACTTTAGACTTTAAATTGTTTCCTGTCCTCTGAAGTGACCTCATCCTTATACCCAGCAATCAACAGGAAGTTTCCACAAACATATTTGTATTACAATTCATCAGAAGTTATCTGCATTTTTTCCACTGACCCAATAAGGGATAATCGTTACTTTGCTTGCATGTACATATAGTCAGTGCTTTAAATGGGTCGGTACTGTCCGGTACGGAGTACCGGCACTTTTTTATTTTGAGAGGGAGAGTACCGGCACTTCTCAAGAGTGACGTAATACTTTTAATTGGAGAGTACCGGCACTTCTCAGAAACAAGCAGGTACTCTCGCACAGAGTACCTGTACTTCTATTTTTCCATTTCAAGCACTGCATATAGTGCTAATAAAAATCTTCAGTACGTCTATCCTTAGTAGGAAGAAAACCTGGGATAATCATTCAACTTCATAAGGCCATGTTAATTTTTATGTCCCCTATTGCCACTACTATACGTTTTGGCCACGGAGGCACTGTCCTGTCTAATGCACCAGGACCCAGTGACTGAGGCATTAATGTCAGACGCATGCTCAATAATACCTCTCTGTACGGAGACGATGGCCTTGTGTTTCCGGAATCCATAGATAGGCTTACTCCAGTGATGGACATACTGTACAGCTTCAACGTAGGTCTGAGAGTTGTGGTGTACACATACACTGTGGGAACTGGGGACGCCGTGTCTACTCCTTTACGGGCATGTATTGCGAAAGACCTGCAGGTGCTGTAGTGTGCCCCTTGTGCTGAGCACCGGACACGTTTAAGCGTCTGGGAATTAGGAAGTATCATCCCAGGGATAACCTGAATTAAGGATACCAGACAAGAAGAATGCTGGTGGCACTACGGAGGCCCATGAGGCTGTCCCGAATAGTGCTGTGACCTTACTACCCCTGCCCATGGCAGAATCCCCCTGGTAAAGTGGTTTATTGCAAAGTTGCAGGGGTTCTTTTTTCTTGGTTTCTACGCTATTGTTATTGAACCAAATCTCTCTTGTCCCGACAATGCAAGATAACCACAGACTTCAAGCTTGACTAAATACATATCTGAATGTACTGTGCAAAATATAGGTCTACACCAAAACAGAAATAATAAAATGGTTTAAAGAAACATGATGTTTTCATGACATAACTCTCGCTAGTAGTGATTTCTTTTGCTCGACGTGTATTTCTTTAATAATTTAAAAAAGGAATAATTTAACACCAACTGTACATTACAAGCATATTGCAAGTCACGTAGGAGTCCCATAGCAATATAGGGGAACAAGTCAGAAGGTCAAGGGCTTTTACAGAGGCACGGAATTCTGGGGTGACTTGCCATATCCTTGAACCAAGTTATTCCCGACGATACGTGATATTTTCTTATTACAGATGTGTTCGAAAGTCAGACCGTTTTTTTACGAACTGTTATGACAAAAATGTTGCCTGCATTAAAGGCCTATTATGTTCTCTCACTGATGATAACGCTGACAAATCACTATTATTACTAATAACACAAAATACATACGTATTAAATGCACAACACAAACATAAATGTAATAAAAATGTAAGTTACTATTGAACTTGAATGTTCGTTTCATTGACCGTTAAAGGATTAAAGCCTTTCTGGGATTCTAAACTGTGACCTTCAGGATTTTGTGCGTTGACTCCTCTCTATGCACCATCTGTCAGGCTAGCCCTCTATTCAGAGTTTTGGCTGACTACATTACTCACTGAAATGATACAGTAATGCGTTGTGCACAGTGACAACACTTTTGAAGCTCTCATTGAACCAAATTAAGTCTGGGACGCACAAAAAAGAGCACGAATAGAAACCATTAAGTTGAGAACATTAGTTACCCTACAGTGTATCCTGCGCCCAAAGAAACGGGCTAAAGTGGTATCATATTTTTCCTATAAGATGCGATAAAGAGAGGTATAAAGGAGTTATTTTATGCAACAATATCTATAATAATTTATTTTACATAAATAAGAATATGTCATTAAAAATATCCTGTATGTAGTTATTTACTCAATAGACTTTAACCAGTGCGGCTCCAATCGACATCTGACACCTATCATCCTACTGATGAACAGTTGAACAAAGTCAATATTTTTTATGCACTGCACTTTATGGTTATGAATAACCAAATAAAGTTTTTTTGACTAACTATCATCATACTGATGCCTTATGATAGATATACAGGGTTAATTTTAAATTTGGTGGCCAAAACGGCAAATTATTAGGGGAAGTGGAGACCTTGTCCCTGCCAGTTCAGTGTTGCTTGCTTGCACAACCACTCTGATGGGGCATGTTTGAAAAAAGTGCTCCTGCATAAAAACTGGGAGCAATTTCAGTGAAATTCTAAAGCTGGTAAGGCTTTCATGTCAAGGCAGGAGATGTGGCCTAACGGCCTGAGCTGGAACTGGGGAACCAGGTTCAAGTCCAGACATCTGCTCTCTATCTGTTGATTCTGGGCAAATCACTTAATCTCCCTGTGCCTAAAAAAAAAAAAAAATCTGATCTGTGTCTAATTTGGGACTTTTTAGAGGAATCATCAGAAAGAGGGTTACTGAAGAAAAGTAACTTGTTCTGATGCATACTTTTAACTACAGATTCCTCACTTTTAGAATAGGTAACATATCAGTACCTCCTGAAGGTGGAGGGTTGATGTAGTGGGTTCAAACCAAACGTCCTGCAGAACTAAACTGGCACAATGGACCTCCTGTCGGATCTGGCTGTGAAGGTAGTAAAGCTTTGTGAATGAGTGCACTGATGCCCACGTCGCAGGCTGACAGGTGTTAAGGACAGGCGCTTTGCACATCAACGCAGTGGCGGCAGCATAAGCCCTAGTTAAATGAACTCTCAGACCAGCCAAAGCCTGCTTTTTGGTCAGTGCACAGCAGGTCTTGTAGCAGAGAACTATCCACCTCACTCTTTCCTTTCTTGCCCCACTGAACCCCACACAAAGCTGATCATCCATCAGATGGTCTTTGGTGCACTCAACATAAAAGCTTAAAGCCCTTTTGGGATCAAGTAGATGGAGTCTCTCCTCCTCTTTGATGGGTGAAGTGTGATAAAGAACGCTGGAAGAGCGATGGATTGTCCAATGTGAAAAGGAGTCATAACTTTCAGCAAAGATGTTGCCCCAGTCCTCCGCACCAGCCTGCTCTGAAAATGGTGGTGTAGGGCAGTGTACAGAAAGAGCCACAAGCTCACTCACGCGACAAGCTGAAGTCAATGAGGGAGACAGTCTTGAGTGTCAGAAGACATAATGAGCAGCTACACATTGGCTCAAAGGTGGTGCATGTGAGCAATGTCAGGACCAAGTTAAGGTGTCACTGTGGCATCGCAAACCGTTTGGAAGGGAGAATGTGTGCTAAACCTTGAAGAAACCACATCACAACCGGTGATTTAAACAAGGAAGGCTGGTAAGTCAAATGCAAAAAAGCTGAAAGGATTGACAAATAAACTTTAATAGTGCCACCTGCAAGACATTGTTGGGACAAAGACAAAACAAACAATAAACCATCCAACAGTTTCGATATGAAGGGGTCTGTGTTACGAACTCCACACCAGGCCACAAATTTGCCATGGTGCCCAGTGTAAATGGACTTTTTAGAAGGACACCTGGCAGCAAGGCCAACATCCACACCCTTAGGTGGTAGATCGAATGCAGTCAAGTGTTACACTCAATCGGGGGCGTGGCGAACCGCCAAGCATGGCGGACGTGTATGAAGGAAGCTCCGGAGCCCGGCTACAACTATCCTGCGCCACACCTTTAAACTGTGTCCCGCGGAGCCTGTTGCAACGGGAACACAGAGCGGAACAACTGTAACACCCCCGGGTGCCCATCCAAGGTGCCCAGTGGCGACTGGGTGGATGATCTCTGGACCCTTGCCGCCGTGGGCCGGACGCCGATGCATGCTGGTTTAGTGCAGACGCTACTACGCTCCGTGAGGCGGATTGCGACAAAATCGTTGCAGCCGTGTGTGGTGCGCCCCATAGAACTGTTCTTCTCCGGTGGACCGTCCTTTCTACGAACGAGAGGGCAGTGCGCCGAGCGCTGGAGAAGTAGTAGGCGGACCCCTCCCCCGATACCGAGAACTGCATCGGCCCGGATCCGAAGAAGCGTGGGAGGTGAGCCTGCCCTGGTGCCAGCGCCATCGAGCGTTGGTGCCCTGCCCTCTCCGCCTCCCCTGTCTCCCTCCCCCACGCTGCATGGAGCTGCTGACTTTACCTGCTCCGATACGTACTGCTGCACGGGCGTGCCCAGCTCGATTGTGCTCCTAATTGTGCTCTCTGCTCCGCTGCTGGACGCCGTCCTTCCCGGAACGCTGAAAGCCGCGTTGTCTTTTCAGGCGGCCGCCTCCCTCTCCGTGCACTCTGTGGGTGTCGGACGCACTTTCCCCTCCAATAAGCCCTATGTGAAGTCGGTGGCAGTCCGGGCGGGGTGAGCAGAAGCCGCGGCGGGCGGCACGAGACGCCGGCACCGGATAGGACGATCAAGAGGGCCGAATATCCATACTTGCAGAGACAACACTACACCATGTCATTATGCCGACACCTTGGTGTCTCAGGTCAGTGCATATTATTGAGGCCCTGGAGGGGTGTGAACTCTGAACTCCTGCAAGGCAACACTGTTCCATGGGGCCTAGATCTACATCTGGTGGTCCTGATTTCCACACTGTGAATCCTTAGGTAGCTGCTTCCTCGTAGTCCATTGCAGTGGGGCACTATTGGAATCGGACTGCGCTCTGTTGCACAAGTGACATACACTCCACTCCTCTTGTAAGTTCCACTGTCAGTTACCACAATAAATGTGTATGGCGTCGCTGTGACGGCCCACCATTGGATTTGTGCCATACAGAAGGCAGTAGAGAGTGGTGGCCTTTGACTGCCTCCGAGTGCGTACCCCTGTATTAGACATTGTCCTGTACTGCGAAAACTGCGCCTCTGGTTCACACGTCAGCTTTACCTAACAACGAAGTGTGTGGCAAACCTAATACGGCTCAGGTCGATTTCAACCCCCCCACCCCCACCCCACCCCACGGCGATACTGTCAACTCCGTGGTGTCTGTGTGACTGGTGTGGCTGAAGCATAGTGTGCAATGGGACGACAAAGAGGGAAAATGCAGGAGCCCCCTGTTTCTAACTCACAGTCCACTGAAGAACTGGAACAGTCTACATGCCCCCCCTCACTCTCCTGTGTGCCACCTACTATGGAAACGTCGGCTCCGGACAAACTGAATTTAACTTTACTAGAGGTCAGGGAGTCCAGAAGAGCGATTGAGCAACAAATTGGCTCACTCACTGCGGGTTTCACACTGCTCAAGGCAGACCATTCAAGCTAGCCTCTAAGGTACAAACCAATAGTGAAGCCCTGGTAGAACTTGTAACACAACACAAAGAACAGGCATCACAACTAGTGGCATTACAACGTCAAGTCACGGGCCTTCTGAACAGGGTGGAGGATGCGAAGGAAGAGCGAGACGAAATAACATACGCGTCATAGGCCTTCCCGAGCGTTCAGAAGGATCCGATGCAACCTCATTCATGGAACAATGGTTCCAAGAGTACGTGGCTCCTGACGGGCTCTCGAACTTCTTCTGTGTAGAACGTGCCCACAGGATACCCACTGGTAGACCAAAGGTTGGTGCCCATCCGAGGCCGTTAATAGTCAAAATCCTGAACTTGAGGGACCAAGATGCACTGCTTCAGCGGGCTAGAGAGCGATCCCAAATTCGATACGAGAACTGTCAAGTGTCCCTATATCCGGGCTACACCTTACTGGTCCAACGGAGACGATCCTCATTTCAACTTGTCAAAAAGAAATTGCGGGACATGAACCTCAAGTATGCCTTATTATTCCCGTCCAGATTAAAAATTATATACGACCAGAAAACCTACTTCTTCGATACTCCTGAGGACGTGGAAGAGTGGATAGAAGTGACCGAACCAGCGACTATATCCAGAACAACCCACCAGACACACTCTGGTGACTCTATGCGAATGCAGAGACGTCGCTCACGTCGCACAGGCAAGGGCCCCCACTCCAAAGTAACCCACATCCCCACTGATGATCAGGTGCGGAAAAGCAGAGATGAGGCCTTAGATACTGCGACCACGTTCAGAGACTCTACCTTGCATGTGGAGTCTGATTCCACGGAAAGAAGTGTTGAACATTCGGATTCGGAGGGCAGCGTCGCCTTCTTCCCCACAGTAACACCTCAAACCGCTGATGATCTTCTGGGCTGTTAAACACAGAACCGCAGCCTCGTCTGTACAGTAGTCTATGCGAGCACAGAGCTATTGTTGCATGCTCCCAAGGACATACATATCCTTTTTTCAGTAATTAATATGGCATTGTAATGTTTCAATAATTCATTCCGGGCTCTCTCGAGCAACTAAGTGTAGGCACAGAATCGTACTTGGCGCAAGCAACGTACCCCCAATTGCGTATGCAATAGTTCAATGCAACACAATGTTGGTTGTTGTATTTTTGGTTTGGTCCAGCATAGTTTGTCGGTTGGGCCTTGTATTACTGGTTTGTTGGGGATTAATGTGTTCTGATGTAACCTTGTTGTCATGCCCTAATTCTTGGTTTCTTGCCCAGTCCGCTGGTCCTCCCACTATACATGTCAGGCCATGCATAAGCTAAACACTTACACTTTAATAACATGGAATATTCGGGGTCTGGGATCTGTTCATAAACGGCACAGAGTGCACACGCAATTGCTTAGACGCAGAGCGCAAATTGTACTTTTGCAGGAGACCCATCTTACAATATCAGAAGCGGCAAAAATGCGCAAGAAATGGAAAGGGCAATTATACTCCACTGATTACTCCGCCTTTGCCAGAGGTGTTGCAATTTGGATCAGATACGGTGTCCCATTTGTGGAACTGGAAAGACGGTGTGATGCGCAGGGCAGATACCTTTTTATTCACTGGACACTTGATGGTAGGCATGTTGTATTGGGGAACATATATGCCCCTAATCTCGACCAAAACAAATACTTCATGAGTCTTAATGCAATTTTAGCAGGATGGGAAGCATTTCCATGGGTAATAGGTGGGGACTGCAATGCAGTCATGAATATTGACCTGGATCGTTCACACCCCCCCTCCGTAGTGCCGGGGTTGTTAAACAAGCTGAAGCTCTTTGTAATTGGGTGACCGGCTGGGATTTATGTGACGTCTAGCGCCTGCAAAATAAAGCATACAGAGAGTACTCCTTCTACTCCCCAGTAGATGATTTGTATACAAGGATTGACAGGTTCCTCTGCTCTCTCACCATAGCTGCACAAATACTGCATGCTACTTACTTGGCGAAAACCTTCTCCGATCACAACCCACTAGAAATCCGTATTGCATGGGGTAGGGTTCCCGCCCCAGTACCTACCTGGAGACTATGGCCTCAATTATTGGAGGATGCGGTGTTTCGATCTACATTATCCACTACAGCGGTGAAATATTTTGCTGAAAATGGTAATATTGTGTCCTCTATTTTAGTGGAATGGGATGCGTTAAAGACAGTGATTAGGGGTGCTGCAATTAGTACTACATTGGAAGCCAGGCAGGAAATACAAGCAAATGTGAAATCTACTGAGGAGAATATGGGCAGGTTGGAACAGGAAGCAGTGGGAGACACTGACAAACAGTGCACTGCAAGAAGCGCGCATAAACACGCTGAACTTCTGGAAACTCTTAGAGTTATAGATTATAGAGCATACACACAATTACAACACACAGACGCTGACAAAGCAGGGACACTCTTGGCGAAGGTATTGAAAGCGGATCCTCCGCCTACTGTGATAAGTCAAATATCCTTACCTGGGGGAAATGTGGTTCATACTCAACAAGAGATAAATGATTCCTTTCTTGCGTATTACACTGCCCTGTACAGTAGTCCGGCCCCATTGAATATTGCCATGATAGATACATTCCTGGCGGACCTGCAATATCCCCAGATCCCTGAAGGATGCAGAGATGGCTTGGAAGGCCCAATCAGGGCATGGAAAAAAAAGCCGCTATAAACAGATTACCGCGCAATAAGACACCGGGACTAGACTGTTTACCGGTAGAATTTTACACTACATACTCAGAAATTTTGGTCCCACAACTAGAAATCCTATACAGAACATCACTAGATTTGGGCAGGCTCCCTGACTCCACTAAACAGGCGCTAATAGTCACTCTCCCTAAACCGGGTAGGGACACCTCGGACATCACAGGGTACCGTCCGCTCTCACTACTAGTGACTGAATATAAAATATTAAGTAAAATATTAGCTAACAGACTCCTTCCCCATCTACACAAATTAATTCACACAGACCAATGCAGATTTATACCTGCACGCAATACGTCCTTAAACATACGAAGACTCCACCACATAATGTCAACTAACCCGGACCAATTGATTAACGCAGGTTGTATAGCACTCGACCTCAGACAGGCGTTTGATACTTTATCGTGGGACTATATGTTCCGGGCTCTTGAGAGATTTGGACTCCCCCTAGGTTACCTTCGCTGGGTACGCCTATTATACGACGCTCCTACTGCTAGGGTGAGGACAGGTAGTCATATATCTAAGGAATATCCCATATATAAAGGTACACGTCAGGGTTGTCCACTCTCCCCACTACTGTTCGTACTTGCCTTGGAACCGCTAGCACTCAAATTACGACATGAGGCACTACATGTAGGGATACCATCCGCCAATACCACACATTTAATATCTGCATACGCAGATGCATAATAATTTATGCGAGTGACCTCATGGGCAACTTGGATCCGATACCTGGAATATTTGCCTCATTCACAAGTATATCCGGACTGACCATAAATGAGTCGAAATCAAATGCCTTTTTCTTTCACCAGCATATACGCCCTGAAGGGATTGACTTTGGTCTGTACAGACTCCCGGTCGCACACACCACCTTTAAATAGTTAGGCATCCAGATTTACAGATCATCGGTGGATATGTTGGAGGGCAATCTGCATAAGGCCATAGGAGGGCTGCGCTCCAGCATAGCATTCTGGACCTCGCTTCCACTCTCAACGATGGGCAGAGTAGCGATATCCAAGATGGTGGTCCTCCCCTGACTCCTATACTATTTTACAAATTTACCGATCATAATTCCTCCCCCCCCCTTTTAAAACACTAGATACTGCACTCTTAGAATTAATCTGGGGACCTGGTAGATGACGGATAAGCCTAAAAAAGTTACAACTGGGAACACAAGTGGGGGGCTTGGGTGTGCCGGACTTCCGAGCATATTACTACGTATGCCAACTCCAGTGGCTATCATACTGGACCGCAGGCCGCAACCTGCAAGAGATAGGCTACACAGCGGCCCGTATCGAGCAAGGGGCACTTCACACTCTACTACTACCAAAGGCTAGGATTCCACTAGACACACCGCCCCTCTTGCAAACGGCACTACACTGTTGGAAGAGAACACTACAATACACGTCCACTTCCCCTCCTTATGCAGACAATATCCCACTGTTGGGCATCCCACTTCACACTGGTAGACTTACTCCACATAGGCTCCGGGCATGTTCGAATGAAGGTGTGGACACAATTGGGGCCTTTTTCAATGACGGAATATTAATGGACCATGATAATTTTGTTCGGGAAAACGGGGTACCAAATCACCTATACATGCTTCATGTGTCGATCTTACATTATGTGAAAAAACATTGGGCCCCTCAACGGGAAGAGCCCCAAATACATGAACTAGTCAAAGCATTGTATTATATGGAACGAGGTAGTCACCTCATTAAATGGTTGTACGAAGGGATCCGTGCTCACGCGGCGACACCTCTGGATGCCCTGAAGGCTAAGTGGGCGGTGGATGTCGGACGTGATATAACTGACAGGGAATGGTCGTCCATAATAGAGTATCCTAAAAAAGTGACTAGGAATGCAAAATTTAAATTCATACAGTGTATGATACACAGGGCTTATCTCACACCGCACCGCTTACAGAAGATGTATCCCCACACACAGCAACGTTGCCCTAGATGTCAACTGAAAGAAGCAGATTTAGTTCACATGCTATGGGCATGTCTACACCTGAGGGAATACTGTGTAGCGGTCCGCCAACATACACACTCGGTCACAGGTATGGGTATCGAAGATTCGATTTTGCAATGTTTACTAGGTCTCCGTAAGCGATCGTCCTCCCACAAGGTCCAACTTCGCTTTCTTGACTTGGCAATTATATTAGCGAAAAGATCCATCACTATGAGGTGGAAATCAAGGCGGCCACCCACTATATATACATGGCACAGTGAAGTGCTACGGTGGGGAGGATGAAAGTGCAGCTATCCGTCGCGAACAGGCATGCGGCCTCCGTAAAAAGCAAATATCCATGGAATGGGACACAATGCTAGAGGCACTCAAGGGTATAATCACAGACCATGCACCTAGCACCCCGAGCACACAATAAACTACATTACTGATGTGACACGCAAGGACACATGTGGTAGTTACCCGGACGGGCACACAACATCGACAAGAATTATTACATCTAGACCAGGAACATGGGGCGGTGACACGCTTTAAATTAACTACAAACATTAGAACACTGGGGGGAGGGATTGGGTATGTTACAATAAAATTTGTGACGGTTTATATGATTACCCGTGCTATGACTATTAGGACGAATTGAATGAACATCTGTCACATGTGC
This sequence comes from Calotriton arnoldi, assembly GCA_963921515.1. Taxonomy (NCBI): domain Eukaryota; kingdom Metazoa; phylum Chordata; class Amphibia; order Caudata; family Salamandridae; genus Calotriton; species Calotriton arnoldi. Next base: position 896,175 of record CAWUFW010000426.1, on the reverse strand, counting down.
AACTGTTAAAATTCACAGACTATAGCACATCTATGTTAAAATGCAACTCTGTATCCACTCTGTATTAAGGCTGTATAAACGCTGCTGCAAGAACATGATCTTCTCTATAGTTCAGAGTTTTACGTCCCCTGCAGTACAAGCATGCTCTCTTCCAGCCTCTGAGGGCTGGTGCAACACTCTCTCCTATTTTTTCATGGACAAAATACGCACGATTCAGGCGACTTTCACTGCCTGCCCTGGTCCTTCTTCTGCTCTTGCTGTACCGCCTGTTGTTCCCAGGCACGCTCTACGAGCCTTTTCCCCTGTGGATCTGTCTAGTTCTCTTAAAATCCTGAAGGCTCTGAAATCGGGGTCACCTGTGGATCCCTGTGCAGCGAGACTGTTTGCTGCAGTCGTGGAGACTATTAACCCTGAAGTTAATTCAATCATAAATGCCTCCCTTTTTGAGGCTCGGGTACCGAAGGTTTGGAAACAGGCAAAAATCCTTCCCCTTTTAAAGAAGCCCACTCTTGACCCCCTGATTCCGGGGAACTATCGCCCTATTTCCCTTCTTCCCAGTTTAGCCAAAGTCTGCGAGAAGGTGGTGACCAGGCAACTGACGGAGTTTGTGGAAGAGTTCGATATTTTGCATCCTGCGCAATCGGGGTTTCGCTCTTCCTACAGTACTGAGACTGCGTTGGTGGAGGTCTCTGAAGCCATCCGTGACTGTTTAGATGCTGGTGGGCGAGCAGCATTGGTCATGCTCGACCTGTCAGCAGCTTTTGATACGGTCCCGCACTCCCTGCTGCTCACCCGTCTTAATGAGATTGGTGTCTCTGGCACGGCCTGGGATTGGTTAAGGTCCTTCCTTGATGGGCGGACTCAACAGGTCTGGTTGCCACCGGCCGCCTGTTCCCCGCTGCCGGTCTCTACTGGCGTTCCACAAGGGTCTTCCCTTAGCCCCCTTCTTTTTAACATCTATGTTACTCCTCTGGTCTACTTAGCCGAGGATCTGGGGGCTAAGGTGATAGCCTATGCTGACGATACTCAGCTTCTCTTCATGTGGGGAAAGGATGAGGACTCCATATCTTTTGTACAGCACTGCTTGTCTTCGGTTTTGAGTGGCTTGCGGCGGCCCAACTCAAATGCAACGAAGACAAGTCAGAGATTCTTCTGTATGGGAATTTCCCCCCTGGCTTTCGAGACTCGATCTGGCCTCCTGGGTTTCCGCTACCAACCTCCAATGGGCAATGCGCTAAAAACCTTGGAGTATGGTTTGAGGGTAACCTCTCCTTTTCTGCTCAGGTGAAAAAGCGCTCAGGTAGCTGTTTTGGCCTTCTCAAAACACTCAGGAGCTTTTTGCCGCTCCTCCCCAGGTCTGCCAAAGAGACGGTTATCCGTGCCTTGATCCTCTCTCGATTGGACTACGCTAATGCGCTGTACTTCGGCATCCCCGGCTACTCTCTGAATAGACTCCAGGTTATTCAAAATGCGGCCGCTAGGCTGCTCCTGGGAATTGCGAAGAGGAGCAGTGTGCGTGAACATCTTCGCGCTCTCCATTGGCTACCCGTGGCGGACCGAGTCAAATTTAAATCCCTGGTCATTGCCCACCGTGCCCTATACGGTCTTGGACCAGTCTATTTACAGAAGCGGTTTACCTTTTATGTCCCATCAAGACAACTGCGTTCCTCTGCCCTTCTTCTTGCTAGGGTCCCCGCTTCTCCCGTCATAGGCTGGGTGGCTGCTCTTTGGCTGTTAAGGCTGCCCAGGCGTGGAATGCCCTTCCGTTTCTATTACGTAATACTCAGGACCCGCTGGCCTTCAAGAAACTCTTGAAAACTCATTTATTTCCATAGTTATCAGTGTGTTGTTTAGGGACTCCTCTTGGACCCGCGCCGGGACACTCTTCGGAGTAGCTGTTGCGCGTTATAAGAGTACTTAACATAACATGAAGATATCCATGTCCTATGAGTATGCTTATGAAAATCAATAAACTATGTTTAAAAAAAAAGTGTTACACTCAATCTCCACACCTGAAGGTGTAGACTGTACAGGTTTGGGCACCAACCCTGCCTTGCTGCTGTGACAAAAGATCATCCCAAAGTGGTAGCCTAATCGAAGGACAGATGCTCATACCCAGATGTTCTGTGTACCACATTCTCCTGGCCAATCAGACCACTAGGATGACTTAAACTCAGTAGGTGCTGATATTTTTCAGAACTTTGAGCAGGAGAGGAAGGGGCAGAAATGGGTGCAAGGAGTCCTGGGCTCCACTATAGCTGAAATGCATCTCCTAGTGAGAGCTTTCTTGGCAACTCCAACACACAAAAGGTTTTGCCACTGTGTACTCGACGGTAGCGAAAAGATCCAGCCAGGGTTCTCCCCACTGTCAGACGATACCCAGCACCACCTCGAATGCAGCTGCCATTCATGATTTGCCAGGTGCTTATGACTGAGCTCGTTCACTCTGGCTCTACTGATACACCTCCCTTGCAAGCTTTATGTGATGCCATTGCAAACCACTTCGAAGAAAAAGTTAATTTGATCTATTTGATCTACGCAAATTTCCTAGAGCAAGAGACCAATTGGGAGTAGAATCCTACTGCATCCCCTCTAATGTTTATGGTACAGAAATACTAGAGAAATGCGTGCCCCTCAAGGCTGACTACGTCTGTGAAATGCTGAAGACTGCCAAATCAGGGTCCCCTTTAGACATAGTGCCAGCCAAGATCTCAGCAATTCTGGCCAATCAGTTAGCCCCCACCATCTGCTCTTTATTAAACCTTTCTATGAGCTCAGATAGGCTTCCACTAAACTGGAAGGCCGTACAGGTTATGCCCATTCATAAGAAGGTCACTCTCCTTGCCTCAGAACTGGTGAATTACCGTCCTATCTCGGTTCTCCCCCTGATGAGCAAACCTTTGGAAGAACACATTGATAAACAACTTATGGAGCACTTAGAATCCAACAGGTTCCTAGATTCTTCCCAATCCGGCTTTAGACCCATGCATAGCACAGAAACTGCTCTCCTAGCAGTAACGGATTATAATAGAAGTTCCCAGGATGCAAATCAGCCTGCTCGGTTAGTGCTGCTTGATTTATTGGCAGCCTTCGACACAAGGTCCCATCATAGACTTCTCCGCAGATTAGAAGCGATAGGTATTCGGGGCGTTGCTCTACAATGGTTCATGAGTTTTCTAACTCATCGAACCCAGACCATCAATCTAGGCCCTTTCAGATCCCGCACCACAGAGCTCAACAAGGGGGTGCCTCAGGGCTCTTGTCTGAGCCCCACATTGTTTAACATCCATGTGGCCCCATTGCCAAAACTATTAGAACCTATGGATTTACCCCCCTTTCATATGCGGATGACACCCAACTTCTCATCTTCTTCAATAACGACTTACATACTACCAAAGCACACTTCTCTGAAGGTATGAAAGCCATCTCGGCTTGGATGACTGGGAACTTTCTCCAGCTAAATACGAGCAAGACGGAGATTATGCTCTTTGGTAAAGCCCAACTTTTCTGGTCCCCGGATTGGTGGCCAATTGACTTGGGTGTAGCACCTACTTCCAAGTCGTCAGTTAAAAGTCTGGGCATTCGCCTGGACCAAACTCTCACTATGAAAGATCAGGTAGTGGTTACCACTGGCACCTGCTTTCATATGAGGAGTCTGTGAGCAAAGTCTTCCCTTTACTCCCACTTTCAGTGCGGAAAACCCTAGTACAGGCACTAGTGATCAGCTGCCTGGACTACTGTAATGCCCTTTTGGCCGCCACTAGTGAGTCTCTACTTAACAATCTCCAAGTCGTCCAAAACACAGCGGGCTGCCTCATTCAGAATATGCAGGCCAGAACAGCCGCTCTCCCCTCTTACGCTCACTCCATTGGCTTCTTATAAGCAAGAGACTTACATTCAATATTTGTTGCATAGTGCACAAATCACTGAACGGCAGAGGACCCAGATATCTGACAGAGAAACTTATTCCGTACCAGCCAAGCAGACCTTTGCGGTCCAGGGTGAAATGTCTTCTCACTATGCCCCGCATTAGGAAAACACGCTCCGGGAGGAAAGCTTTCTCTTATCTGGCCCCTTTATATTGGAATCAGCTACCCTCCCATCTACCGAAGTGCACGGACCACTTTTATTTCAGAAAGCTTCTCAAAACTGAGCTTTTCAGATGCTAATGCTGCTTGCCTATGGTGCCCTGCGGCACTGAGATACCCCTTTCAGGGCGATTCATGCACATTGTAAATTATATTAACATGACATAACATTTAAAGATCCCGGCAGGTGGTTTATGATCCGGGTGTTGCCCTATTGCTCCAGCCACCTCCGAGGCACAGTGCCTTTTAGCAGAGGACCTAGGACCCCACTCTGCCCTAACTGTTGCAGTACCACATTGAGGTGGTGTTGTTGTGTCAAACTGTACCAGCCTCCCATTAATGGACGGCAGGAAGGCCTTCAACACCAGGCAAAAACCCCCTTATTTCAACAGATTGATTGAGAGTTGGGTTTCGTCTGGAGACCAGAGCCCTCTGATCTCCACCACCCACAGATTACCTCCTTAACCCAGCAGCAACGGATCAGTTGCCACCATCAACTCGGGGTGGGGCAGGGACAACGGCCTGCCCCTGGTCCAGTTGCAGTCAAGCCTCCACCATTATTGGTCTCTTGCAGTTTCCGAAACCTGGATTGAGCCTGATAGGTTTCCCTGGTGCTGAACCCACTGAGACTTCAGACTTCACTGCAGAGGCTGCATATGTCACCTGGCGCAGTTGACAGAAAAGAAGTAGGAGGCTAACAGGCCCAGAAGCCTTAGAATTGCGCTCACCATGACCCAGGACAGAGGCTGAAACATCAGGATCAGCATGTCCTAGACTCGTGATGGAGGGAAAGCCCAGAACTGCACAGTGTCCAAGACAGCTCCTATAAAAAAGAGCCTCTGCAAAGGAGTCAGGTACGAGTTCGCCACGTTGATCGAGAACCCAACACATTATCAGGAGGCTCACCGTCATCTGCAGGTGGGCCCCGACTGATTGTGGTGAGCCCACCTTCAATAGTTAGTCATCAAGGTAGGGGAAAGCTGGTACTCTCGACCTCCCAAGAGGGGCGGTGACCACTGCTATCACTTTTTTGAACACCAGTGGGGCGCTGGTAAGGCCAAAGGGGAGCACGGCAAACTAAAAATGGTCCTGGTGTACCTTGACTCTCATGTAACGTCTGTGGGGCCGCAGGAAGGTATATGAACATTTGTGACCTGCAGGTTTAAAGACATTATTCAGTTGCCCAGATTCAGGCAGATAGAACCTGGGCCAATGTGAGCATTTTAAATCTGTCCTTCTGCAGGAAGGGATTCATAGGGCGAAGATCTAAAATAGAATGGAGGCCTCCATTCTTCTTTCGCACAAGGAAATAGCAGGAATAACCCCCAGTCCCAATCTCCGTGTCCGATACCTCTCAATAGGCTCTTTGAAAAGTAAAGCTTGCACCTTTTGCAGCCAGATGGAAAGGTGTTCCTCTGGAAGCGGTGGTGGGTCGGAAAGAACGAGAAAGGCATTGCCCTGCTGGATGATCTGGATGGTCAACTGTCACATGTGATGGATTGCCAACCTAGGAGAAAGTGTTGCATCCTGCTTCCCAAATGATGGGTGTGCACCACTAAAGGCAAACTAAAGCGATTTAGGAGTTGAAGCCGCAGGGGAAGGAGACTTGGAAGATGGTGCCCTTGGGGACCCTCGCAGTACCTGCCTTAAACAAGTCCATAGCCACAAAAAAACTGGGGTAACTGCTATGGAGGCAGGGGAGCCTAGTGCTGCCTGTATGCCAACCCTTTGAATATCCCTGAAAAGGCTGAAACTGGTGAGGGAACTGTCTTGCAGTGGTTAAGAGGCCTAAAGACTATGTTGTGGCCTGCCTCTTCCTAAAACATTCCAAGGCTAAGTCAGCTTTTTCGCCAGATAGGAGGGATTCATAAAAAGGTATATCGATAGGGAATGCTTGTATGTCTCCTGATAAATCTGAGGATTACATTCAGGTGGGGCAATGGAGCCCAACACTAGTGCCACCCATTCGCTTCAGAATCAGTAGTATCTAGGCCAGCATAGTTCACATATTTGCCTACATCCTGGTAACCTAGGATGGTTTGAGCCAAGAAGGCCATAAATTCTTCAGGAACACCAACAAGATCTCAATAGCCATGTCCCAGAGGGCAAGTGTGTAGAAGCCTAACAGGCAAACAGCATTAACCAACCTCAAGGCTAGACTGGCCATTAGTTTCCCAAATGCCTCAATCCTCTTTGACTTCCTCTCTGGAGGGGGGTAGGGAATGAATTGGATACATATTTACACTTTGCTGGTGGAAGCATGGACAACCAAACTCTCTTGAGTAGGATGTTGGAAGAAAATCAGGGTCGCCAGATGCTGGTCTGTGGTGTCTGGCCACTTGCCTTTTCACCAGTGGGCAAGAGGAAGACTTGGGCCAAATGACCATCTGAGTATAAGTTAGGGCTTCGTTAAAAGGGAATAAGGAATAAGAGGATGCAGGCCCAGCCTGCAGAAATTCCCTAAGGACGTTAATTTCAACTTCCACAAAATGCAGTTGTAGGTCTAGCACCTCAGCAACACATCAAATTCCAACCGCAAAGAAAGCACCCTTCTGTTGGCGGCCCACAGATGAAAAGCAATCCCATCAGGGGAAGTATCAAACCCACTAGACTCCTGTATACCCGTATATAAACTGACATCATCGTAATTTGATGGTAAACCGCTACCATAGCCATCTCCGGGTGGACGACCCATGTATGAATCAGAACCAAAAAGGTGATGGAGCCTCTGTGGAAGGTTCCGCTGTAGAAGTGGTACGATGTCAGAATCAGGCTGTACAGAAATGGGGAGCGCTGGAATGTATTTGGAGTGCAACTTCAACCGGAGTCGAGATGGATTCAGCTCAGGGTCACGCATCGGAGTAAGCACCGGATCACCCTCCAGCAATGTTGGTAATGGTGTTGATGAAAGAGGGAATGGAGCAGGTTTTGGAGCCAAAATTAAAATCTGGACCAGATTCAGTGCAGAACTCGAGACACGTTTCAGGGACTCAAACAGTGCAGAGGACGGATCCCCTAGCAGTAACCTGACCGCAGACCCGTGCAGATCCTTGGGGCATGGAGGTGTGCCAGAGGGAGCCAAAATAGTGATAAAAAATACATAAATGCCCCTCCCTCATTTAAAGGGCCTGATTTGCTACGAAGTCACCCATGGTGCGAGGAACTTGCGGTGCATCAAGATCATTTGCGGAATCGGCTCTTCAAGCAGGAATCAGGAAAAAGACAGATTGGAATCTAATGCCTTTGTGGCTTCTCTTTCGATAGAGAGTGCCAGGATGCGGATGGTGACGACCTTGAGAGAGGGAGAGAGCGGGTCTACACCCTAGACTTGGAGCAGGGCTTGCGTTAGGCCCAAGACGTCTTTCGATATTCGGGGATGTACAGCTTCACTGTACATAGCTTCAGATACGATGTGACAGGAGATCCAAAGATAAAACTGGTTCAAATTTTACGTGTATGATGGGTCAAGCAGCCAACATTAAAAGCAAAGTTTGTGCTTTTGAGAGGAGAGTTTTGGGTGGCCCAGGGGCATCAGGGCTCAGAGAGCTGGGGCATGAAATCTCAGGCATCAATTCTATGTCAGGACCGGAGGCGAGGATTATGCCTTCTTTTTTCAGTTTATTTTCAAAAGCAGCCATCATTCAAACGTCAACATCAACTACAGTTCCCATGAACTCTTGGGAAAAAGTAGAAAATGAACAGCCAATGGGGAAACAGTCACACAACATCCAATCAGGAGGCACAGTGTCCAACATAGTCCCTCTTCAATTACCCTTCTCCCTCTTTCTTTGCTGCTATGCAGCCGAGAGAAGTGCTTTCTAGTTTTTCTCTGTGTGCTTGTACAGTGATTACTATTGTGCTTACTGTTGTGCTTATTGTTGATGGCTAGCGCTGCCTATGTGCGTCTTTTTCCTTTTAGGGAGCACTCACCGCAGTGCTGTTTCTTTTTTCAGGTTTGCTGAGTTGTTGTTGTTTCCGGCCGCGGGAACGCTCTGCTCTCCTGCTGCGCGACCACTGCTGGTGCGCCTCCTGCGGTGCAGACCTCCCACCTTTAGGGGGCGCTGTGGGCACTGCGGGCACTGCGGGACCACGGCGCGCAAGTTTGATCTTCCTCACTGAGGAGAAAAGACTGTGCACCATAGGTCCGGAGCCTTGCCGCCTGAGGATTACGCTGCAGCAGGGGTCTGTACTGCCGATTGGGCCGCTTCAACATTCATTACAGCCGATCGCGTTTGTTTTCCTTGAAGCTCTGCTATGCAGAGTCTGTATCAGGTTTTCTTACACCTCCAGAGTCTATAGTTAACTTTAGGCCTCAGAAGCCTTTCGGGACACATTCCCAGGCCGGCCCCTACTTATTACGCGCCAGGGTGAAGTGTCCCCGGGCCTAGACCCACCTGAAAGCAAGGCTGTGCCCGCAAAGAATTTTGTGGCTTCCACCCAGCCCCCCTTACTGAATCCTCCCTGGTTCTCAGCTAATTCTGGGTCTCTACCCCATACTGGTTTTTCCTCAGTTGCACCCACACTACTTCCCTGGGTCATGGAATTTGAGGAAGATCCCCAGGGGATAGAGGAGCCCCTGGCTGCCCTTCCATGGGATGATGATGATTTCCACGATGTGGTGGACGCATCTATTTATAGGGCAGTGTCCGAAGCCATGGCCCCCTTAGAGGAACGCCTGTCCCGCCAGTTAGCCCAGGCCTGTGCCAAAATGTCGAGGTCCCTCCCAGCCCCGAACCCTCCTCCTGATGCCCTAGGGGTTTCCCCCCGCTACCGACCAGGATCCAGTTCCGGCGAAGCGTTGCCGCGAAACCGGGGTGGATCTGGATGCCTTTGACAGGCTAAAACAAGCCTTTCTGGCCAGTCACCCTTCTTCCTGGCCCGCGGGGGATGATGGGGGTCCAACTCCTGATGCCTCTGGGCCAGTTCACCCAGACGGGGATGCAGACAATGAGACTGGCCCTTCTAGACAATGGATTACCTCCCGCCCCTCTCAGGGTGCCCAGGGTACTCCCACAGATATACTTGACCCTGATAAAATTGTTCATCCTCGGTCTTCAGAATGGGCCCCAGCCGAGAAGGTCGCAAGCTACGTGGCAGGGCGCATTCAGAGACCTCTGGAGAAGGAGTCCCGTAACTGCCTCCGAGCAGAGTGCCCGCGCCCCTCACACCGGAAACCGACGCACGCATGGCCACCTTCCTCCAGAAGTTCATGAAAGATCCCAAAAAAGGGATTGATAGTCCCTGGCGGGCATGCCAGGGCAAGCTTCTGGACACCCTGGGTCCCCTTACAAAAATCCTGGACGAAGCCGAACTCTTCGGGTCCCTGATCACTTTTGGGGTGGGCACAAAGGGCAATAATTTTTTGGGGCAACGCAAATTGTGCGCTGTCCACAGAGCATCGCTGCTTCCTCCTCATTAAGGTGGACCCCAAGCTGGGGGATCTGGCGGACTCCGAGGCGGGTGCCATTGCTGAGGGAGGGCTCTTTGGGGAGCCGTTTGTAAAAGAACTCAGCAAGTTTGTTAACACATTTACCTCCCTTGATAAAGCCCAAGCGTCTATTAATAAAGTGTTCCCCTCTCGTGTTTTCCACGGGCCGGTCGAGGTAGGGGCAGCTCGACTGGCCGCCCTTCCAATCAATACCCTCCCAGAGGGCAAGGCTCCCGGCAAGGCCAGTTTCAAGATCAATCCCACTTTGCGAACTTCTACCCAACGAGAGGTTGACGTGGCAGAGCCAGAGGAATCCGAGGAGCCACGGCTTCCTCCAGTCCCGGTGAGTGTTCTCCCTTCTTCCCGTTTAAGGGTAGGGGGGCGGCTGGCAAATTTTTTCCAGACCTGTGTATGGGGTACACTGGGACAGGCGAAAAGGACATCTCAGTAGATAAATGCAAAATGATTGTAACAACTGTACAGTATTGGTATATCTCTCATGGTTTTTATTATATGCTATGCTGACTGCAAATAAATAAATAAAAAATAAAAAAATTCCAGACTTGGACTTCTACCACAGGGAACGCCTGGGTCCTCCAAATAGTACAGGGATTTCACATTTTTTCGGCGAACCCTCTCAAGGGATCAGGCCTCGACCTATTCAGTTCTCAGGTCAAGAGGCCACCCTCGTGGACGAAGAGATCGCCTCTCTTCTCTCCAAAGACGTAATTTCTCTTTCGACTCCACATCCCCGGGGGTTCATCAGCAACCTCTTCCTGGTCGACAAGACCGATGGGGGCCAGCGGCCGGTGATCAACCTCCCCGAGTTCAATGAGTGGCTGGTCTACCGCCACATCAAAATGGAAGGAATTCATCTCCTGCGGGATGTCCTCCGACCCCTGGACTGGATGGTATGGCTGGACCTCAAGGACGCCTACCTTGTCATTCCGATTTTTCTACCTCACAGACGGTTCCTTCAATTTATGTGGCGTCAGCAGACATTCGAGTTCACCGCACTGCCTTTCGATCTCTTCTTCACTCTGTGGTGTTTCATGAAGGTCCTCAAACAGGTGGTGGAATACCTGAGAGCCCTGGGGATACGGTTGATAGTGTATATGGAGAATCTTCTCCTGAAGAATCAGTGCCCTCACAAGCTGTCTATTCACCTCCAAATGGTGGTAGATCTTCAGAGCTTGGTGTTCGTGGTGAACGAGACAAAATATCTCTTGAATCCAGCTCAGAGGGTGACCATACTGGGCTTCGTTATAGACTCGACCACTCTAAGTCTGCCCTCCAGGAAAGTGTCAAAGATTCGGCAAGAGTTGAGACGTAGTCTCGCCAAACAACAGGTTTCCCTCAGGCAGCTAGCCAGGGTGGTGGGCCTCCTCTCCATCAATTCAGTCCATCTTCCCGGGTCCCCTTCACTATCGGGCGCTGCAACGCCTGAAGGCCGCACATCTGCTCAGAGGTCTTCCCTACTCTCACTGAGTGTCACTATTCAAGGAAGCTCAAGAAGAGATCCAATGGTAGCTAGCCCACATGGACACCTGGAATGGCCGGGCAATCTTCAGCTCCGCCCCAGACAATGTCATAGAGTCCGACGCCAGCAGGGCAGGCTGGGGTGCCAGATGCTGCGCTTTTTCCATGGGAGGATTGTGGTCTCTACAAGAACAGAGGTTACATATCAACTGTTCGGAGCTACTTGCAGGTTTCTTCGCGGTCCGTTGCTGGATGAAGGATTCCATCCAACCTGTGACCTCCTCAAGATGGACAACATCTCAGCAGTCTGGTATATCAACCATTTAGGGAGCACACGTTCCAAAGCCCTCTCGGACCTCGCTGCCAGCTTTTGGCAGTATTGTCTAGATCGCCAGATATCGGTCACAGCGGAGTACTTACCGGGCCAGGAGAACCAGGTGGCCGATTTCCAGTCCCGCAACTTCTGGGACTCCAGCCTTTGGAGGCTCCATTCAGAAGTCTTTGCGTCCCTGCAGAGAAGATGGAGGCCTTTCTCCGCTGACCTCTTTGCCTCAAGGTTAGACCACCAGCTTCCCCGGTTCTTCAGCTGGAGACTGGACCCACTGGCAGTGGCCACGGATGCTTTTCTCCAGGACTGGAGCCAGGAGAGGGGTTATGCCTTCCATGCCTGCGCAATGATCACGAGGACCCTTCGCACAGGTCAGGCGACAGGGGGCGGAAGTGGTTCTGATCACCCCCATTTGGAGATCACAAGTTTGGTTTCCAGGTCTACTGGAACTTTCCTGGGATTCTCCAATCCCACTCCCCCGGTTTCCAACTCTCCTCCTGAATCCCGACCAAGCTCCACATCCATCGATTCAGGAAGGCTCGTTATCACTCATGGCTTGGAGGATTACATGGGACGATGGGCGATCCTGGGCCTTTCAGAAAAGGCTGAAAACTTCATGTCCAAGGCCTGGGCTGAAGGCACGGTCAAGAGATACCTGTCCGCATGGGGTAGATGGACCCGCTGGTGTATACAACGGAGTCTCGATCCCATGGCTGCAGATGTAGTACACATCCTTAACATTTTAGCCCATTTGGCTTCCAGCCTATAGATCGGTGAACACCTTTAGTTCAGCTATTTAAGCAGGCCACGTTCTGCTCAACGACACAGCGGTTGGGCAACATCCCCTCGTGTGACGGTTGTTGCGAGGAATCACTCTCCCTTCCACCAGAACCCCGCTATTCAGCTCTTTGGGATGTGAACCAGGTGCTTAACTTATTCCTCTCGTGGCAACCTAACCGTTTTCTCTCGAGAAAGGAGCTTTCCGCCAAGCTAGCTACGCTGCTTTGCCTCAGCTCTTGCCGTCGCGTCTCGGATGTGAGGGCATTGGATATTACGGGCAGGATCTTCTCCCCCAACTGCGTGACTTTCACGCTCTACAGACTAACGAAGTGCCATACCAGAGTCATAACTTACCGGGAATTTCTGGATTCCCTGAAGTTGTGTGTCGTCCAGTGCCTGAAGGCATATGAGGAACTTACCTAAGAGTTTTGTCCCCTGAGGGAGCGTCAGCTCCTCATTGCCCAGCGTAAGCCATTTAAGGCAGTTTCCTCCCCGACCATCGCTAGATGGGTTAGGTGGGTGATGCATGAAGCAGGAATTGACCTTCAAATTATTGGGGCCCATTCGGCACGGGGTGCGATGGCCTCCAAGGCATTCGGCTTGGGTGCCCCTTTAGAGGATATCCTCAACGCGGCAGACTGGTCTTCTGACTCTGCCTTCAAGAGGTTTTATTTCAAGCCAGTGCTGGATATGGCTCACCTCGTGGTGAGCAACCTTTAAACGAGCATAATCCTTGCCTCCAGTTCCGACATAAAATGAAAAACTTCCTAGCTATGGTAATGGAAAGTTTCAATTCTATTAAGGACTCAGAGGCGAGGATTATCCCACCCTGGGCACTTCTGTGGAGATTTCACCCTCCCAGTCAAGAGTAAGTAATACAACTTTATTGGATTTGAGATTGTCTTGATGTATATGACGGAGTTTCCTTCTCTCTGACTACTTACACAGCTGTTTCCTCAGTAGGTGGTAGTAGGTTACTGTGCTCTGTGGGGACAGTTTACTTTATCATTATAGGGACTGACGTGAATAAACAGGACTCATGAAGGTGATCCAACGGCTGACTTCAGGCAACGAAAGAGGGAGTAGGGTCATTGAAGAGGGACTATGTTGGACTCTGTGTCTCCTGATTGGATGTTGTGGGACTGTTTCCCCATTGGCTGTTTATTTTCTACTTTTTCCCAAGAGTTCATGGGAACTGTAGTTGATGTTGACTTTTGAATAATGGCTGCTATTGAAATAAAGTGAAGAAAGAAGGCATAATCCTCGCCTCCGGGTCCTTAATAGAATTGTAACCTTCCGTTACAATAGGTAGGAAATTTTTCGTTCTCTAGCAGAGATCTGCACTTATATGCCGAAAACAAATACAATTATATCAGGGATTTCTGCGACTATTATTTGAGGAATGTACACACTTATGTTAAGATTGTCACTATTGAGCTAAAGCTGAGTGGTATGGGCTCCATTATGCCCAAGATGCCCTCATTTGGGGAAAAAAGACCACCAGTATACCAGGACCAACTTTATACTAAGGGTAAGTACCACCACACTAAGGATGTCATGAATGGCCACCCTTATTCCAGGCATAGGCACCGTCATAGCGTGGCAAGAATGACCTAATTTTCCAAGGGTGCTCATACTATAGAACAGATCGCTGCACATGCTGTGAGGGTCTGCAAGATATAAGGAAACAAAAAAGGGGGGGGGACCGACGGGCTTTCTCCTCCTATCGGAATGGAGGAAGGTCCAGCATAAACGCCCTGAGTGAACTAATGAAAGTATACAGATATGCTGTTCCTGATGGTTGTCAACACAAGGGAAGTGACACCGACCTGATCCAAATTTGGTTCAAGGTGGGAAGTCTATAGTAGGGGCTCTTTATCGGAGATCTCAAAAGTGAGTATTATGTCTCAAGTAAAGGCATCATCATTCTTAAAGGAAGGTCAACATGTTTCACGCTTGTTGTCAAGATCTACATGCGACTTTTGAGCATCACATTATCACTCTTTTAATTAGGGTAGGAGACCATTTGAATAAATCACATTTAATGGAACTCCCAACTCTATTTTAGATCACACATTCAACTTTATACATCTACACAATTCTGGCCCCATACCCCCACTTCACCATACGGCTATTGGAAGAAGATCTCCGATAAAGAGCCCCTACTATAGGGAGCCCGTTGGGTATTGCACCGCCGACCCGACGAGGAGCAGCCCAGATGATGAAGCATGACACCCTTTGGGTGTGTGAGGGCATTATAATCCAATAATTGGACTTCCCACCTTGAACCAAATTTGGATCAGGTCGGTGTCACTTCCCTTGTGTTGACAACCATCAGGAACAGCATATCTGTATACTTTCATTAGGGTCTGCAAGATACCATGGGTGATTGAGATGCTAGGGTCAGATTGCTGAAGGAACACTTTCAGGACACAGAAAGACACTATACAAGGTCCATACCCAACATATGTGTCACAAGCGCACACACATACAAACATGTCCCCTGCCACCACTCTTTACAGCTGCAATGGAGACAAGTTGGTGGTGTATTTTTTGCTTTATTTACTTGCCTATCTCCTTCGTTTCAGCAGCGCCTCTATAACTCCAGCTTTAGACTCAGCCAGCACACCTGGTCTCTGCTCACTACCTGGCAGAATTTCACATTCTGAGCTGTGGCTTCGGCTTCTGCCTATCAGGTCCCGATATTCGTACTAGCGTTGTGATTGACAGCATGTGGCCTGCTACATGACCAGTCACTGTGCAGCTGTAGACACTCATTCAGAAAGAATACCCATGATGAAGAACTAGGATTACAAGTAAAATTTCATCTTCACCATTGGATTCTCCAAAGATATTCATAAAAAGTATATTAGTAGCAATCTAACCCAACCTTAAAATTGTGTTCAGCGCCACAGAAATGATCTCATTAGGCAAACAGGTTGTGCAGAGAGGCCTGAACCACCCATGTATCTGTTGTGGAGAAAGAGTCCAGACAATGTTTGGCAAAAGTACTGATTGGCTCCAAGTGGCAGCATTGCAATGTAAGGAAAGGGGCCAATTCCCTTCAGAGCAGCAAAAGGCACCTTAGCCCCTTATAGAAAGGGCCCTAGGCTTACTAGATAATGATCTATCTCTTTTAAAGAACAGGTTCTAATGAAAGAAACTATCTACTCGATTACTGTCTGTTTAGAAGAAGCTAGGCCGGTCCAGACACCACCGTAATTAACAAAGAGCTATTTGTACTTACAAATTTGTTTAGTCTTATACAAATAATAGTGTTACGTCCTCCAGACACTGAGTAGGTAACAGCCTCTCAGCTGGATTTGGGACAAAAGTAGACAAGGAATTAGTGAGAAAAGTGTGAAAATTAGAAACAAGTTTTGGGAGAAATGGAAGGGTGAGTTCTTAATGACACTTTAGTACGATGAAAAACCATGTATGGTTCATTGATACAGACAGCTTGAATGTCCCTCACCCTACTGGCAGATGTAATAGCCATTTAAAAATCAATCTTCCATGAAAGGTGATGTACATTAGCATTGTTTCAAAGGTGGATCCCATCTGGTTATAGAGTACCACAATTTCCAGGGAGGAGATAGCCTTCTAAACATTTTTTTCCTAAGATCCTGAAAGAATTCTACAATCACTAGAATAGTGAAGAAATATGACTGGAAAGGAGACTTATAGTAAGCAGTGAGTGATGGCAGCCAAATGCATTAAAATAGAAGAAAAATCTAAACCAGACTTTTCAAGAAAAAGAAGATAGGGTAGTACTGTCCCTTGTCTTTAGGTCCACCTGTTTGCGGATACACCCTAAGCACAACCTCTTCCACTTGAATCCATAAGAAGACCTTGTTGAAAGATGCATCACTTCTCTCAGAATAGCCATGCAATCATCAGGTAGCGTCAAATGTTTATGCTGTAAACTTTCCGAAGACAGGCAATAAAGTCAAGAGATAGAAAGCTTGGATGGAAGATTCTGCTTGACATCCTGGAAAGCAGGTCCACGCTTACCAAAAGTCTCTTGTGCTCCAGAAGGGATGAATGAAGACAGTCTGGGTAGTAACATAGGCAGTGCCAATCTGGGGCGATAGGAATTATCTTTCATTTGCTTAGTCAGAACGCTTTGATTAAAAACTCCTACTACGCAGCGGAAAGGAGTTAGCCAGCCACCCCCCCACCTGGCCCGGTCCCTGCTTCTGAACCCAGCCAGGTCGGGGGAGCCTGCCCTGGCCCGATGGACACGTGACGGGCACCCGGACCCTCGCCAGGCCGCAGGATGCGCCTGGGAAGGAGTGAGATCACAGAAAAAGCGTATAAAAAATCTTACCAACCAAAACACTGAAAGTGCATTTCGCAGGGACTGAGGATACTAACCTGCAGGCATAAGCAACATTTAGTGCTTTCTTCTAATGCAGGGTTCTCCAAAGTAGGTCCTGGAGGACTGGATCCATGTCAGATTTTTAAGATAACTACATTTATATAAATGAGGATATGCTAGAAATCTGGCATGGATCCAGCGCCTATCCAGGACCTACTTTGGAGACCCCTGTTCTAATGCAAACAAATATATTTTAGAATGACTTTAACAAGTGATAATATTGCCAGCACCTAGTTGTATAAAAGCTTTGTTGTCCCAATCTCTCAACTTCTGGCAAATATCCTACCTTAATTCCTGCAAAGATCTCATACACAATCTCTCATCCAACATAGAGATGCATAAGACCATGGATCCCTGAAGAGACTTTTTTGTTGAACTGAAGGAAACCAACCCATGGAAAACTGAAAGCATTTCCAACATATGGAAATAAATATCTCATAAGAAAAAGACATGCTTCCCTTTTCCATGTCTAGGACCACTCCTAAGTGTAGAATTCTTTGAATTGGAATCTTTGTGGATTTACCTAAATTCAGTAAAAGAGCCACATTGAATAGAAAGTTGACTGTCAACTTCAAAGTCTTTAAGCCACAGTCTGAGGAAGCCTGTATCAGCCAAACATCTGGATAAGGATAAATGAACAATCCTATCCTGCAGATGTATGCCAGATCTACCAGTACAGTGTTTGAAAAAGCACTGGGGCATATTTCTGTCCAAACTGAAGTATCTTATTTTGATAGTAAGTTTTATCTATCTTGAACTGCAGAAAATAATTGTGACTTAAGCAAATAGGTAAATGAAAATAGGTGCCACACAGATTCATTGCACACATCTAATTGCCATGTTGGAGAACAGTAAAAATGTAATGAAATGTATGCATTCATGAAGTGCATTCATTCTTTTTATACCCGCATGTTTGCATTTTTCAGATCAAAAATAGTGCAAAAGGCTTGTTTGGGACCCTTGAAGATTAGGAAATGATGGAAGCAGACTCTTATGTTCCACTGATATTCTGGCACTGGTCTCTTGCGACTCTCCACCTATTACTCACAATAAGTAGCAAATATATCCATGAGTTCATGATTTTTGGTCCTGAAGATTGAATATTGGAAATACTCCTTCCCACTGGGGTGCTTGCCCGTGGATGGAAGATGATGGAGTCATTATTTTGCACGTGCTTTCCAAGTAGCAGTGAAAGACTGTTGAACACTATTCCTTCCTCAAGAAGGCTTTCGCCATTGAAAGGGTTGCTGCTGTTGCTGTCTTTGACACAGCTGTTGATTTTTTCAAGCATATGTGAATGTTGTTTACTCTTGCTGAAAGGATTTAAATAGTATGAGTGAAGTCCTCTCCTGCTCTAACTTCACAGACTTCAAGGTCTCCGCCCTCATTATCTTCTGGATTTCCTCTTTTGCCAGAGATCTGAAAAGAGATGACTCGCGGAACGGCAATTCCATCAATTTTGGTTAAGCTCGAGGGATCAATTAAATTAACCTCAGCCAGGAAGAACTACTCATAGAAATTCAATGATAAATGTCACCTGTAGCCAGGTCCACAATGTCAACATTCCTTCTTTAACCACTCAGGAATATCTTCTCTTTTTTCCTATTGAGAGATAATTCTTGAATTGGTTCATAGAATCCAAAAGAGAACAATTGTGACATCTCATCAACCTCTTCAACGGGGAGGTAAAGATGGTGCTCTGACAATTCCAGCACAAGTCTGACAGATCTTTCTCTAAATCTATCCCATTATATGTTTTCCTTCTTTGGTGGATTCAAGGTAGTTGATTCAGCTGCATTAAACTTCTTTAAAGCAGCTACAACCAAGAACTTGCTGGTAACATTTCCATCAGAAACTGGGCCAGAATCCACTAATCTGAACTACAGACTACAAAACGGTTTGTGAAGGTATCCGTGATGGCTTCCAAGAGTCCAGGAACCAATGGCACAACAGGGCAAGCTTGAGTCTTCATCTGAATGGTTTTAAAAAATCATGGACTTACTGATTTCAGGTGTGGTAGTATGCAGATTGAATGTCTTTGCAGCTTAATTTCAGAGCTCATAAAAAGTCACCAGCCAATCAATAGGGGACATTTTTGCTTGAATATAATCAGAAAAAGCCAGAGAAAACTTGCACCAACCAGGTGACAAGTTACATGCTGAGCCTGAATCCTAAGACAACGGCCTACATCATCATTCTCCCTTTAAACTAGATGACTCAGAATGGCAGACACCATGACGTCTGCCACGAGAGACATGCTCTGGCTTCTCTTTCCTGATCTCTTGTGGGAAAGCCTAGATGGTTATCTCTCTCTGGCCCCCAACGATTTTCGCCTAGAGACCTCGTGTCATTTTGGCAAGGCTGTGTAACACCCATTTCCATGTCATGTATAGCTGGGACCTCCATTAAAGGCTGCAGAGGCTGTTGTGGCTGAACTCTCTGAGGAGAAGCTGGTGCTGCAGGGGGATGGGATGTATCATCATTCACTGTTTAAACAACTATCACTACAACGTATTAATCCCATGGAAATGGATTAGATGACAGAGAAGGTCAACCAGTTCTCGTCAAGAAGGAGGAGACTGAGAGACCGGGGGGGGGGGGGTCCCTTATCCCCCTTCATCGGAATGTCTTTTGATGTTGACAGGTACATCAACATCAACAGAGTACTATAAGCCTTTTGACATTGAAACATGTTTATGACTTGACATTCAATGCTTCGACATCGACCATCTCCCTCCTTTTTGTCGATCAATTTAGTACTGGCCTTCTCGGCTGGTATTGAGAGTACCAGTGACAATGAGTAGCTTATACACTCAACATGAGAAATGGCAGAAGCCATGGGAAAAAGACAGGGTAAACTGGTGACCGTTTCCCTCTAAGGCAGAAGTGGATGCTGCAGATGACATCTTGTGTCTAATTTCCACCTTCTTAGCCCCAAGGAAGACCTGTTCCTTGTCCCTCAGCCTTCTATAAGACATATTTTGACAAATCCCACAGTCTTTCATGGTGTGGGTATCAAGAACACAAACCACAGAGATGTTGTGGTGATCATTCCTCCACATTTCCCTTCCGCAGTCTGGACACTTATCAAAAAGAGGTGGCATAGTAGGTAAAAGCAACAAGAAAATGGCACACCACCAAGCAGAGTCAAAGACAAAAGATAAACTTGTTAGGAAACATTAAATATGTAGAGAGAGAGAGAGACAAAAAACACAAACTTTGATTCAAATAGTTTTACATAAAGCAGGACTGTTTTCAGGTTCTTCCTCAAAGAGAGGAAAAAAATGAACTGCCTAATTACTACCCTTCTGAACATAAGGTAGTGCAGTATTCCTAGATTATTTTATTAAACATATTTCATTAACAGGTCACCCTCACAGTACAGGTGTCTTCCCTCGGAGGAAGGGAAAAAAAACATCTTTATGATTGTCACTCTTTATGTTTTCACAAAGTTCTCTTTAGAGTGCACACGGGCCAAAATTCTCTTAACTGTACTGCTACAAGAATTGCAATGAGATGATCAAGAAGTTCCCTTCCTCCACTTTTAACCTATTGTGTTGCAGTGTATTACTTGTAAGAGATTGCAGAATTCTCTTCGATGGGGGTCTCTCATCAGATTTCTTTGTATACTCTTCAAGTATGGCGTTCCATGCTTCAAACTTGGTATGTCTAGTGGGTTTCCTGGTTATGGTAAGCAGGACTTCTATCACTGCAACTGCCTATCAAATCACATCTGACCTCCACGTTCTGAATAGCGAGGCCTACCATCACTCCCAATGCATCGCTATTCTATGTTTTGCCACGATCAGGAACATATTGATGAAACCACTGTCCAGTTACTCCTTCCCTCCATGCAGGGATAATCCTAGTAAACACAACTCCAGGGTAGATCGATGTCCACTTCTACAGTGTCATTAATCTGTTGAACTACTTCAGTCCTATATCCCTGAATGCTGGGACAAACCACACAAAGTTGATTGTTTTAGTCTGCATTTTATGCCGGACACCTGGTGCACTGTCCAGATCCCATTGCAAATAACCTACAGATTCAGTCTTCCTAGGTTCTTAAAAGAGAAGAGTCTAAAAGTGTCATGTGCATACTTTACATTGGGGAACCATTTACTGATTTTCTATTTAATGTAATATAAACCGTTTTGGTTGTTATTTTCAATCAAATGTACTGTTTGACTTGAATTTTGGCTACTAAAATTATCAGTAAATGTTCTGTTCTTGGGAATGTTTTATACTTATTTTAACTTAAATGGCAAACAACTATCATTTTAAAAAATTGGGAGCTGGGATCTCGCATATACATGGAGCTACTGTACCTTTCATGAAAATGAGAGAGTCCCATGGTGAATAACAGACTAATAATATATGAATGCTTTAAATGAAGAGTGCTTGAGGGAAACATATGACCAGTAGCCTTTGGTTGCCACCCTATCTCTCTCCTCCATCAAGGAGTCATTAAAAAGCTCTACTGTGTTGTAGCTAGTTCAGCATTAGTTTTGGCCCCTAATACAGTTCAAACAAAAATTTAATTTCTAATCATTCTTGACAATAATAGGATAGAATTAGAAATGCAATTGTTACACTGCCAGGCTATAAATACCTTAAACATGGTACATTGTCACGAAGACCATCAGATGAGCCGCTACTCGTAGATGCATGTGACTGAAGGAGAACAGGTTGTGAATTAGGACCTCCACTCGGAGTTGGCACTTGCTCAATATCCGGAGACTCCACATCGCTTATTTCATACAGTAACCGAACTTCAAGCATCTACAAAAGAAGATATTCATCATAATTGTTCTTGCAATCTGACAGCTGTTAAGGTCCCAATGTGTGTAACTGTTTTTTCTGTACCCAAATGGAGACTACTCCATGCTTTTTGAGAACAAACTAATCAGAAATAAACAGCCACAGGGAATCATAACCTTAGAAATAATCTATATTACCATAAGTAGACGCCAACCCAAACAGCTGATTTCTACCAATTTGATCAAAATTATATTCACATCCTACAATTTAAACTGCCACAATTGACATTTCCTTTACTATTATGAAACGTAAAGAAGGGAATTGAAACATTAACAGTCATTTCATTAGAAAAAATATTCTAAGAAAAATAATTCATAAACACATTAAGAATGAATAAATGTTGTGTCTTAGTAAGGAGATCCAGTAGACGTGGTTAGGTTACAGATGAATAAGTTTATTGTTCTTAGATGTTAAGTAGGTTTTCCAGTAAAGATGTAGAAAAGGCCCCACCAGGAGCAGCCTCCCTGCTGCTCAGCTCAGGATCCAACTGACACTCCACCTCACATCAATCCACACATTCCAATGACATCACCAAACACACCAACATTCTACCCAACACATTCACACTGGCTGAGCAGCAGAGGCAGAGAAACAGGGAAGATGCATAGTATAAAACTTTAGATATAACACACCTTTCCCCTTTATATAATACACAAAAACATAGCAAATATAAGAAGAAAGATCACAACGATACAAAAGAAACTTGCAAGAGAAAATGTCGCAAAATACAAGTTGAAAACAGAATACATAAGAAACGCAAAAGACTAGAATATAAGCAGAAAATTACAGTTACAAAAAGGAACTTGCATAAGAAGATATCACAAATGCAAAATGCAAACAGCATTTCGTGAACTACACAAGGCACTTAAATTGCAACAATGCATAAAAAATGCTGAAACATGCAAGGAGGAAATGGAATACATGAAAGATAAGACACACATCTCCTTCCTTAGACGAGCAAAAATGAAACCAGAAAATTTTAAAAAAGAAAGAAGGATGATGTACAAAAATGCCAAAGAAAAAGAGAGAGAGACATACATAAACAAGAGAAAAGTATTCCAAGAAAACAAACAAGAAAAGAGTGCTCCAAATTACCACCACAACCACACCGGCTGGCGAAGAAAATGGGGAACACAGTCCACAGCAAAGAAGAACAAGCATTTGCAATGCAATCGGTCTCGCCTTTGGGACCTTATATGTATTTAGCTATGCAGCACATTAGCCTGGGTGCTAAACATCTACTGTTCTTTAACATGGAGGGAAAGTAAGCACCAAACTGCGTGACACGCCATGTATGGGAACACATGGAGAGAAATATTGCCTTTCAGCTGGAAATGGTATAGTCCAAAGCAAATGAAAATAAATATGTATACAGTCCAGTAGACACAGGATCCTCTATACATGTAAGTGACTATCCATACACCTATAGTTGGTAAAACATGAATCTCTATACAAATCGGTGACAATGCATGCTTCTATATAAATCAGACTCTCTATACATTATGGCGACAGTGCTAAATTGCCTACTTGTATTGCAAATATCAAAAATCACTTAATATGTGCGGTATACACAGGTGGATACATTATACGGACTCCAGCAGTAAAACCATCGTACTGCCACAACGATAAATATAGAAGAACAGCATATTAAAAGGGAGGGATGTGTTAACGGTGAACAGTGAATGCGCGGTGGACACAAATTGGTAGATAGAGCAACGTAGGTAAAGTGGAAAATGAACGATAAGCATATGTTAAAGGTAACCGAAATATGCAGAGTGGCAAAGAAAAGCGGTGCTGGTACATCATAAAAATCAACTGCTTACCAGGGCTTAGTTACGGTAAATCGTATTCCTACAGTAAACAAAACATAAGGGGTCACTAGAGCTTGCCACATGTAAGAGACTGACGTGCAGTAAATCACAGGAGCTGGTATGCCGTGACATATGGGAGGTATCTTCAATGAATCAACATTCGCTAAAAGGCGCGTGTGAAAAGTAATGGTACTGGGGGAATTGACCACAAATATGAAACTGACGTGCTGTGAGTATCGAGAGCTGGTATGCCAAGAGAGTACGGGAGGTATCTGCATTAGATTACCATGGCTAAGAAGTACGTTTTAAAGTAATGTGTGGGTGGAGGATACGGAGCATGGCGTCTGAGGAAATAACACGCTGGAAGACGTGAGTCTGCGACTGGAGAGACACGCTGGAAGACGGTAGGGTGTGATAAGGTGAGCGTAAGTGGGTCTGTAAGGGTGCGGAGCCCCCATCTTACCTCTAAGTCGCTTGGTTAAGGTCACTGCGGTCCCGGAACAAGACGAGTCACGGGAGACGCCGGTAGTTATAGCGTGACTTCGAAAGTGACGTCAGTGCAGGGAGCATGACGTGTCGCTTCGGTCAAGGCCACTGAAAAGTTACTGAACTTCGGGGAACGGTGGGAATACCCCTTCAAAACCGTAATGACAGGAGGGTTGGACAAAAGGAAAAAATATGGGAAACAACCAGTCAAAGGGGTCCGGTGAAAGGTGGATGTAGGGGCAAAAAAGTTGAAGGAGCTTGAACAAGCATTGGCCACGTGCGCGCGAGCGGCCGCGAGACGCGATATGTGGTGGGGGAGGGGGAGAAGCGGGAGTTGTGTGCGCTACGAGGAGGGAGTGGGAGGGGGTAGGGGAGGGGATTCACGCGCTGTAGAAAGCCAGATGGCAGCTGCTGTGCACGTCGCGCGCGCTTGTGCGCATAACAGCAAGCTGGTGGCCGGCTTGGTAGCACTTTCAAAAGCCCCTTACTAAATGTCTCGCAGAGCAGCGCATGCGCTGGCTCAGCGAGACCTAAAAAGGAATACCAAGTGAAACCAGAAAACAGGGATAAGACACAACTAGAAAAACCAATAACTTCCAAGACAGAACACAGACAGAACTCCAAAAGAGAAAACTATGGAGAAAACAACTGAACCAGAAAATAAGCAACGGGTGAGAAAACACCCAACCAGAAAGCAAGCAAAGGGTGGCTTACACCCAACCAGAAAGTAAGCAGGAGTGGCTAACAGCCAAACAGAAAGCAAGCAACGGGTGGAATACACCCAACCAGAAAGCAAGTGGTAGGTGGCTTACACCCAACCATAAAGCAAGCAACGGGTGGCTACACCCAACCATAAAGCAAGCAAAGGGTGGCTTCACACAACCAGGAAGCAAGCAAAGGGTGGCTTTCACCCAACCAGAAAAACAAGCAAAACGGGTGACTTACACCCGACCAGAAAGCAAGCAACGGGTGGCTTACACCCAGTAAGAAAGAAAGAAACGGGAGCTTCACCAAACTAGTAAATCCCCAAACAGCAAACACAAATTAAAAAGTGCGATCTGGGTGAACTGGACCCCACCGAAAATCAAAAGTGCAGTCACACCACAAATAAGACCATGCAAGAAAAATAAACGCAAGAGAAATGCAGACATAACAACTTGCACACCAGAGCAAAATACACTGTAAACAGATAAAAAGTGCGATCTGGGTGGACTCCAACACATAGTACATCAATAGTGCAATCACACCTCAAGTTAGATCACGCTTGTGAAAAACGCAAAGAAGATACACGCACCAAAACTTGCGCACAACAGAAAAATACACTGTAAATGAAAGTCCTATAAAGAGCAAAGGTTAACAAAGAGAAAATGCTCCACGTCAAAGTACAGACAGAAAAAACGTATGAAAACCTGCATGCCAAGAAAGAAATACATTAATGACACAGTAGCATGTAAATGGCAATATGATAAAAAGTACATTATAAGAATAAATCAATACAGGAAAATAAAAAATATGCAAGACAACTGAATATAATGGCAGTACTACAAGAAACAAATGAGCATCAACACATTGTATCATTAGAGAATGGCATAAGTGAAATGGCAGGAAAGGTGATGGAAAGAAAATGCAGGTGCGAGAAGAAGCCGAAAAATGCATAATATTAAAAACGCCGTAGATATGGGAGCCAAAATGAGAGAGCAAAACACGTTGCTTGTGTACCCAGTATAACCTGAAGTTCAGCACTTAAAGGTGAAGCAACGAGGAAAACTGCAAAGCGTCTCTAATCCGAAGGCGGTGAGGCTGTAGACAGTAAAATAATGTCCCCCAAAATACCTCACACACATGTGGCTCCACGGACGTCAAAGAGTAATCAGCAGGGAAAATCCGGAATGAAGCAGGAAGATAGCCTCAATTAAAATGGCGTCACGCCGGATGGCTCAAGGCGTGCAAGAATGGTAAAGCGTCTACGAGCAGCGAAGATCCCAGGATTCCAAGAGGACAGGAGAAAGAAGAAAGGAACGTCCAAGAACAGGCTCACGTGGAAGGGAGTGCGCACAGTGACCATGGACACCTCGCGGACGATTTGAACATCGTGCAACATAACGGTAAGAATGCGCGCTGAGGAAGCTGAATAACTGCCGCAAAGTGAAAGATGGCACTCTGGTAACTTCCAAACCGGAAGATAAAGCACAACCAGAGATGACTCTCCATGAAAAAATTGGAGCATCCATTTTCTGATCTCATGCCCCAAGTCACGACCATCCACAGTACAATCACAGGGCACAAAAAACACCAAGTGAAGGGGGTTGAAGTAGCACCAGGCTAGGTCAAAATCTAAGTGAGGTGCCACGCACAGCACAAATAATAACTCTGCCAGCCCAACGGAATTCACTGCTGCACATACTGTGAAAAGATAGCTTCTTGATATGAATGTGAAGGAAGCAGAGCAGGAAGCAATACGCCCTGTCAAAGGCAGCAGGGTGTCAAAGGCAGTGGGAAACAGACGCCCTGACAATGGCAGCAGGAAACATACACCCAGTAAATAGCAGCAGGAAACATACGCCCTGTAAATGGAAGCAGGGTGTCAATGGCAGCTGGAAACAGACGCCCTGACAATGGCAGCAGGAAACATACACCCAGTAAATAGCAGTAGGAAACATACGCCCGGTCAATGGGCTGTCCGGTGAATCTGAACACTGGTGGGGCAGCAGGGCGCAAAATGCTTGAGAGGGTTCTTTTATAATTATAATCTTGAATGAAAGTTCCTTAGAAGTAGCTTGAAGTAAATCCTCATGCGTTGTTTTTGATCCAACTCGTCGCCAATTTATGTTGTGTCGTAGTAAGGAGTTCCAGTAGACGTGTTAAGTAGGTTTTCCAGTAAAGATGTAGAAAAGGCCCCACCAGGAGCAGCCTCCCTGCTGCTCAGCCCAGGATCCAACTGACACTCCACCTCACAGCAATGCACACATTCCAATGACATCAACATCCACACCAACATTCTACCCAACACATTCACACTGGCTGAGCAGCAGAGGCAGAGAAACAGGGAAGATCCATAGTATAAAACCTTAGATATAACAATAATGTGTTAAATAAAAATATAAAAACATAATTAACAAAACATATTCTAAAAGAAAAATATTGTTACCGAGATTAGCTCCGTATTAACTTCCTGCTTGCTGAACCTGTATATAATGACGTGAGCTGAAACTCCTGCTATACAAAGCATTCGACTTTCTGGACACCAAGAGATCATCTGAATGGCATATGGATCTTCATCTACAATGTCTGTATTGGCTTTGTCATCCTTATTTCGCGACTTCTCAAATAATTTAGCTGTTTTTAGCTTGTATAGTACTTGTAGCGTTACTAGAAAAAGAAAACAGAAAAGAAAAGTCTATATCAAACTAAATATCATGTGAATTATTTAAGACTAATAAATATTTACGAAATATTACACTTAATAAATTAGAGGGATACTTAATGGTTTGGTAGTCTGACTGCCAAACTGCTATTGTGGCGGGGGCCCCAAATGCACATACTTAGACATTTTTTCAAGGGAGAGTGGGAAACAGTGGTGCAAGTTCTAAGGTGCCTTGGAGAGTGGCATACGTTTGTCACCTACATTATTCCTAGAGAAAGACCCCATTACCAAAGAGGGGTCCATTTCTATTAGTCACATAACTAATACCCCCAGCAGACCAGGAGATGTTTCCCAGTGCTTGGGTAACATTTCAATTTTTCATGTTTTCAATGGTGGGCCAGGTCAGAAAATATGCTGGCCAAAACTATGTTGAAGGTACAGTTAGTTGAGTTACCCGAATAGCACCACTGTTATCAGCGCTGAGAGGGTATCCTAAATTGCATAACAGGCAGAGAAAATTAATGAATGATCTTTATTACAAAGATTAATTAAAATCATAGCAATACATATAAGCAACATGAGTCAACAAGTAGCATTCATCAGAGTTAAAATAATAAAATTAAGGAGGAAGAGGGCTCAGTATTAACATTCATTATATCAACTGTGTTGGACAGAGGCCAAAAATGCAATCATACCATCATATGCATATTACTTAGAAAAGTCATCATAGACATTTTGATTATACGACAATAGGACCAACAGTGCAATCATACAATCAAATACATAAAAATAATTTTAAAAAGCTCTCACAGAATTTATTAGGTCAGCTGACTAGGACAGAGGACAAAAAGTGCAGTTGTGCCTTTACGCACATAATTTACCTTAGAAAAAAATTCCTCATGGGCAAAAATCATTATATGACATAAGGACTGAAAGTGCCAACAAATACATAAAATTCATTAAAAAGGTCATCACGAATTAATTGATAAAAAAATTCTGGTTTCAAAATCAAGTCAGTGCCTGCTCACAATTACTAAATTCTTCACAAACAAATTTAAAGAGTGAGCCTTTCCCAGCCTACTGTACTAAAATGTTCTTAAGGAAATCAACCCGGAAAGGTATCTCATTAATGCTATTTTCCGTTCCAATGGCCAGGGCTTCTTAAGATAATGTGGAACCCTCTGCTGTTCATATAATGTGGGAAGCAAGTTAATACGCAATTTCGTTACTTAAGTCTTGTGCCTTGCCTATTTGATAGATGTTTAGCTTTTTTTTTTTTTTTTTTAATTTATTACCTCATTCGCCTCTAACCCCAGACAACCAGGAAACTGGGAGGCCACCACTGTTACTCAGTTATGAGACGTAGGCCCGCGAGGTGTATACCCCGCGTCTTTATCGCACGCCTACCAGTGGCAGACAAACCCCCTTCCTGTTGCTGACCTCTCGTTGTCAAGGAGAGGGTGGTCATGCTCTCTTCTGATTACTTAAAACCGGCGACTGTTGCTGTGAGTCCTTTCAAAATCAAGCCTGAGGACCAAAAGAAAGAGGCAACACAGCCCAGCACAGTCTGAGAGCTTCCATGAGGCTTAATCATAGGATAAAAGATTATGTAGATGACCTTATCAACACAAGACAAATAGTTGGTGTTTAACCAGGAGACCAATTTACCAAGCAATCCCAAATATCTTTCTTCCTACTATTTCCCAGTCTGACCAAATCAATTCTGGAGGTTTTGTACAAGGAGGACAGCCAGTCTGAATGCATGGGGGTGTGGCCTCAGCCCATCTCTTGCATATTTCTCGTCTAGCCAGCAGAATAGCATAGAATAAAAAGCCTCTGCTCGAGCCTGTGATTTCACTTAATAAGCCAAAGATGATGAGCCTGAGGGAAATAAGTACTGGACACCCTAAAATGTCTGTAAGAGTGTTCCCTACTTTCTCCCAGAATTCAGCATTAGCTGGGCAATCCCAAAACATATGTGTGTCTGGGGCATTTTCCATATGGCATTTTTTACAACTGACAGGAGGGCCCTTGGATATTTTGGAAAGTCTCGCCGGAGATAAGTAGGCCCTATGTGTGGTGAAATAATGGTTTCTTCTGAACCAGGCTGGTTTCACAACTGTAAACAAAGTATTCAAAGAGGTTTGCCACAGTTCTACCAAGTCTATATCCGAAGTCGAATCTCTCCATAGTTCTTCGGCTAGTCTGAAATCTCCATCTATGGCCTCTTCAATAGCCCAATAGAAAAACGATACTTCTTTCTTTCCTACTGGCTTCCGTAGCAGATGTTCTTCCAAAATGTTTCCCACACCTATAGGTTTTTTAAGGCTCTGGGACCAACTCTTTAGTTGTAGATATTTAAATCTAGACATGCCACCCTCCACTTTATCGTCAAATAATACCCAAGGCAAAAGTGATCCCTCAGTGGCCAGATCTCCCCGCACCAGGAACCCAGCTGTTTTAAGAGGGGCTGCCAATTTATCCTTTAAACAACTTGGTGTCCCCGGGCTATCCCACAGTGGAGCCAAACTTGAGTAATACTCTAGGCCCGTTAATTTTTTAATTCTGGCCCATATTTGAACAGCACACAATAATACCTTCAGTCTTACTTTCTTAAAAAACTTCTGGTCTCCATATTTAAAAAGAAAGCCCTCATGAGATAAACCTACTTGGTCTAACATAGCCCAAAACATTTTCCCCCTTTCTGATGAACCCGGGGATTTTAGCAGCATTCTTGAATGTGTTAACTGAAAGGCCCAAGCATAATACTGCATATCTGGGAGTGCAAGACCACCTTTTTCTCTCCTGCGTCTTAGTTTTTCCACGCTATCCTTGTTGCTTTGTAAGCCCACACAAATGAGTTAATAGATTGTTGAAACTTATCTATTACCTGCTTCTCAAAGTGTAAAGGGATAGTATTAAAAAGAAAGGTGGCTTTTGGTAAGATTACCATCTTGATCAGATTAATTCTACCCAAGATGGTCAAAGGGAGGTGGGCCCAGGACTTCATGAGTTTTTGACACTCTCTTAAGATGTTCAGGAGATTAGTCTCCGCAATCTTATCTATATCCTGGACAATCTTCACTCCCAGATATCGCATCTCATGCTTAACTTGATATCGACACCCCGATAAATTCCATGTCATGATTTCTGTTTTGTCTGCATTAATTTCGTAGCCCGAGACCCGACCAAAATCCTGCGCTAGACAGATGACATGAGGAAAAGATGACTCCAGATCCGATGATAAAATTAATATATCATCCGCATACAGGGCTACCTTCCTCTCCCATACTCCACTTTTAAATGGTGTAATGTCTGTCTCTTCCCTGAGACGTTGAGCAAATGGTTCTATGTACATATCGAATAGGAGGGGGAGAGGGGCAGCCCTGTCTGGTTCCTCTTTTGATTTTAAAAGGTCTGGTTAATTTTCCATTAACCACAAGTTTCGCTGAGGGTCACTATATATAAGACTAATAGTTCGACGGAATTTTGGCCCACAATTAAACTTCTCGAGCACGGCCCCTAGATAGTTCCAATTTACCCTATCAAATGCCTTAGTGGCATCCAATGTCATTGCTGCCAAAGGGAGTGAAAAAGTAGAGGCAAAGTCAATGGCACCTATAAAATCATGGGTAAGGTCATGGAGATTTCTACCTCTCAAAAAGCCCTTTTGGTCTGCATGTAACAGACCTCCTGCTACCGCACCCAACCTATCTGCCAATATTCTGGAAAAAATCTTATAATCGTTGTTTAAAAGTGAGATAGGTCTGTATGACCCACATTTAGTTGAAGATTTGCCTGGTTTTAAGATCAGTGTTATATTAGCTTCACTCCATGAGGTGGGGGTCTAACTCCATCAACCAAAATTTTATTAAAGAGAGTTGTCATGAATGGAATTATCACCTCTCCTAGGCTTCTATATAATTCCATAGGAAGGCCATCCGGCCCGGCAGCCTTACCTATCTTACAAGCTGAAAAAGCCTTCCTGACCTCCTGTTCTGAAATCTCAAGCTCTAAGTTCTCTCGCTGAGCGAGATTTAAGGAGGTAAGATTAATCTGGTTTAGCCATTCACGTGCACATGTGCTATCTACATCATTATCTTCGTTATATAAATCTTTAAAAAAAGTGAAAAAGGCTTCTCCTATCTCTTCATCGTTAGTTATCGACGAATTAGTCTGCACATCATCGATTTGTTTAATAAGGTTACGAACCCTATCAGTTTTAGCCTTCCATGCCAATAATTTGCCGGCCCCCTCACCATATTCAAAATGGGCAAGTTTACTAGCTTCCCATCGTTTAAAAATCCTGGCCTGAATAGTATTCTCTAGCAATTCTTTCAGAGTTTTCAATTTCTCCTCTAGTACTTGGCATGTAGCTTGGTCGACTTTGTTGTTAGACTTCCTTTCCACCTCCTTCATTTCCCACTCAATAGATGCCATTTCCTCTCTATACTGCCTATTCTTATAGGAGGTTCTATTTATTACTAAACCTCTCAGGTATGATTTCAGGGTATCCCATACCACTGAAGGTTCTGCCGAACCTACATTTATGTTTAGGAAGTACTCTGTCTCCTGGGATAAGTACCCGGCTTCAGCCTCATCTAAGAGGAGTGTGCGGTCAAATGTCCACACTCTCCGCTGTTCTTTATCTAATATATTTAACTCCATCCATACCGCTGCATGGTCCGACAGATGAGGGGTCAAATAGCCTATATCTTTAACTTTACCCCTTAGATCATTACTGATCAAGATGTAGTCGATCCTTGATTTATGTCTATATTTTTTGTTATAGAAGGACACACCTAGTTGAACACCTGATCTTTCTCTCCAAATGTCAGATAGGGCATTCTGCCTCATCATCATCTTTAGATATGTCCTAGATTTAGACAAGACATGTGCCCTACTACTAGGGGATTTATCCCTTTGAGGGTCCAAAACTATATTAAAATCCCCGGCTAAAATGATCGGATCAGGAAACCCCAAAAGATTTGCAAAGATGGTTTTAAGTATAGAAGGGTCATCCTGATTAGGTCCATAATAACCCACTACTGTTATGAGTGCGCCATTAACGGACAGCTTGGCAATGACCCACCTGCCACTTGGGTCAGTCATAGCTCCTAGGAGACAGGCGTTAACTTGTTTTTGACTAAGATGGCTACACCCCTAATATTGGCATTTTGACAGGAACTAACACAGTGCTCCACCCACCTGAGCTTTCCACAAATACCGCTAATCTCTTCTCTCAAGAGGTGTGTTTCCTGCAAGATTATTATCTGTGCCAGTGAATCTTTAAGATATTGAAGGATTTTTTCCCTCCTATTTTTGACCCGAAGACCATTTACATTCCAAGATAGATATTGTAACGTTCTCATGGTGGATTAAAAAAAAACTGAACCCTAAGTATACACCATCTCCCTCTCCCTGGGTGTCGACACCGAGCCAAAAATAATAACCAATCAATGACAACAAGGTCGGAAAGCGAATGAGAATTTTCTTTTTTTTTTCCTTTTTACCCCTATGCTCTCCCACCCGTGATTCCCTATCCCCACCCCTGATCCCCTCCCTGGAGAACCCAACCCCCATTTACCTGGACTTAGTCCAGATTTTACCTGCCGATGTGCCCCACTCTACCCTATATTTAACTATTACCAATTGTTAGAAACTGCATGTAGCCAGGGCTCCCACTAAGGCCCCCACTATTTCTAATACTATTTCCAATATCATATTTTCGTATTTCCTACTGTAAATAGGTTTAGACTATAACCTTGATTATTTGCAGATATGTACAGGTGTATGTGGGTCTATAAGTACTTCCCATCATAATTCAATTAACTGCCTCTTCAGATTCCCATAGGTATATGGAGTAGTCTCCCAACTAAGGTATTCTTCCAGGAATTATTTTAAGTTTCTCAAAAGCTCTTCTGCCTCCTGTACTGTTTTCAAGTTGTACATTTTATTATTGTACATAATTTTTTATTGTGCTGGAAACTTTAATTGGGCGGTGGCCCCCAATTTTTTAAAATCATCCATTTTTCTGCCCAACTCCCATTGTCGGTCTAGAGTGGTACGAGAGAGATCTGATCGGATCTCGAAGCGAAATCTCTAGGTTTCAATGATTTCTGCTTTAGGGCAACTGTTAGAATTCTTTCTTTCAGGGAACAGGTCAGAAAATTAATTAAGATCTTCCTGGGCTTTGTTCGATTGGGATGCCTCCTGAAGGGGTCTCTATGAATCCTTTGTATGTCCCTCATCAAGTCTTCCTCTGAATCATCGATCTGAACTGATTCTTTGATGAGTGTTACAATGTACGCTCTAAGATCCTCTCCCTCCTTACCCTCCGGTACATTCAAGAGGCGTAGATTGTTGCGCCGGGAGTTATTCTCCTGTGATTCCAACCTGTCTCGGAGCATGGCCTCTTCCTTCTTAAGTATTATAATATCGGCTTTAGCTGCTCCCAGGTCTTCTTTAAGCCCCTCCACTGAGTCTTCTAAAACTACCATCCTAGAGTCTAAAAGGTCGAACTTTTTCTCAAGTGATTCACAAAAAAATCTGATCTCTCCTTGATTAGACTCCGAAACAGCAAACCCTTTCTTAATATCTGAAGACAGAGTGGAAAATAGAGTCTCTAAAGGAGTCACAGGAGTGCCTTCCCTCCCTGGAGTCTTCTCCGTTTCTATATTACTCCTACTCACCCCATTGCTACTACCATTGCCATTACCATTTTCACTGACACTAACTCCTGCACTTCCCACCACTAAATTTCCTCCTCCAACATGCTCGGTAGTTAAAACTACACTCATAACTGTACCTACTCCGGGGATCTCAAGGCTATTCAGTGGTTCAGGTTGCTTGGCAGATTGCTTGGTGGAATTGGGGGAGGGAACTAGTATAGTTGTAAATACCGGGGGAGGATGGGGGTAAAAGAGGAGATATTTCCTAGATCGATATCCTCCATAAATCTCAAAGGAGGCTGTCTTGCTATCTCTGTCGGCCCGGACTCTTTCCTGAGGGCTTCTCCCTGTTTGGCGATATCCAAAACCTGTGGAAGAGCCTTAAAATAGGATCTTAACGATGGAGTAATTTTTATTTTAGCCTCCACCGGATGGCCCTTCTTTCTGTTTATTTTACCACCCTTGCATTTGTTTTTCCCAGATTGTGAGAAACTATTTTCAGGGCTACCTTCTGGCCTTATTGCCAAAGTATTACCCCCTTTCTCATATATATCTGGGGCAGTTTTACCTTCGAGGGGTGGCTTAGTAATGTCTTCACAGAGTTTCTCTTTTCCAGACCTCTGCACTATGGATTCCTGTACTGCGCCTCTTTTCCTGCCTCTCCTTGCAGATTTCGTTTTAGATTTAATTGCCTGCGTGTTTTTTTTGACTGCACTGGACTAGTTACCAGGTAACCCCTTTCCTGGCTCGTCGGTATAAGGGAACAAGGGAGGAAAGCTTACCGGCTTCTGATACCTCACATATACCCCCGTTTTTCTGGCACCCCAATGCCTCACACTCCTCTAACTTCTGCTTTGAGTCCCTCGAAACCGATCCACACCTCACCGCCGTCAATACGCAATCCAGCGTCTCCTTCTCCGTCTCTCCTCCAGTCCCCTCTGTGTCAATGTTCTTTTCCAGCGTGGATGCAGCGGCAGCAGCCGCTCTCCCTGTGCTGCCTCTGCCCCTGGCTCCTCCGGAATCACCTCGGAAGCAGCTGCCTCGAAGGAAACCACGCGCCGCCAACCTTCGGCTCTTCCTTAACTCCAGGGCCGCTAGGAACCAGCGCGGGAGGTCCAGCGACGCATCAACACACATCCCCCAAGTAAGTCTCCAGGGGGGTAAAAAAAGGGGGGCAAAAAATGCGGTTTAATAATCCCCGCTACAGCATGCCTTCATCGAGCAGAGCGGGAGCACCACCGGCAGCCGGCGACCGCTTAGCTCACGGCCGCCATGTTCTCCGACCAAGTCCCCGATAGATGTTTAGCTTGTTGATTTACTATTTTGGAAAATAATTTATCAGGGAGGTCCTTCATCCAGAGGTTCCTAGCTTCTAAATCTTTTATATCCCTTTCCGAATAAATTATCCAGCTTGCACCTTTATTCATCATTGTCCAGAGATGAAACTTCAAAGTATCCGGGACAGCCCTTTTAACTTATTACAATAGGAAATAAATCTGGCTTGAGTAAGATTTTTACATCTAGACAAGTTGAACTCTAACCTTGGTTGTGCTTGTGAGGAGGCAGAAGGAAATCTGAATGCTTGGTCATAGCACTAACAATTCCAAGCCAGTCCACCAGTTTATCTTTAAACACAATCATGTCACACAAAATTGTTGACATTAGTTTGCACTCCATTACTTTACACAGTTGACTTGTGTCAGGACATGAAACATTTTTCGGGAAACTGCAGAATGTTGTGCTTAGAGAGGCGAACACATTTGTAATTGATGTGTTGTGCAGTTTTGCACATCCCCGCTCCTCAAACCACTCCCCTAGATACTTATAACAAGACACCTTCTCAATGGGTTCATTAGCAACCAGTCAGTGGGCCTTCTATTTTTTTCTTTCTACCAAAGTCAATGAGCTTTGTCTTAGTCGGGCGGAGTTTAATGTTATTGCTCATGCAGTATTTTGTAAAGTAATCTGATTGCCTTTGGAGGCCCACTCTGGGTAAATCCAACAAAATAGTATCATCAGCATACTGTAAAATGATGACCTTCACTTCTGCTAACTTAGGCAGGCAGGCTGTTTTTGGGAGAGGGGCTTTATACAAGTCCACCAATTATGGATTAAAGAGAAGAGGGGCCAATAAGCAACAACACTTCAGC
This sequence comes from Calotriton arnoldi, assembly GCA_963921515.1. Lineage (NCBI taxonomy): Eukaryota > Metazoa > Chordata > Amphibia > Caudata > Salamandridae > Calotriton > Calotriton arnoldi. The sequence continues at coordinate 860,388 of CAWUFW010000426.1, read as the reverse complement.
CCCTTGATTGTAAAAATGTTCTTTGAGGTGACCCATTTGGACGTTTAGTCTTATCTTTACTCACGTATTTGAATATAGGCCAAATAGCCTTCAACAAGGGTTGCGGAATGCCTCACTCATTACGTTTTGGACATTGTCAAAGGCTGTGGTAAACAATAAAAGCAGCGTAAAGCGAATGGAGCTAACATTTCAACCAACCACTAGCATAGCTTTGAACAGGTTCAAGTTTTGCACCAGAGCAGAAAAAGATGAAGAGTAATTTGATGAGTTTTTAACTGCGTTGAGAGCCTTATCTATTAATTGTAATTCTGGTGCCATCACAGATTAAAGGATCCGGGATCAGATTCTAGTACATGTAAAGAGTAAAAAAGAAACAAGAGCAGTTATGGATTATGGGTGATCCCAAGTTACAGGATGCTATTGCCACAGCTAAGGCGTTGGAGCAATCCGAGAACTGGATGTCAGCCGTGAAGAGAACTAGCATACATGTGGAGGGTGCTGAGGATGTGTGTGTTGTGAAACGGGTAGAGGAATACCATTCTGATGGGTCTACAGCAAGTGGTCAAAGAGTGAATAATTTTGTTGCTAGTAGGAAATTTGATAAAACAGAGAGAAGTGGGGTGTGCTATAGGTGTAGTAGCAGTGCACACATGGCATTGTATCCTGGGTGCCCCGCTATCAACAAAGAATGTAAAAAATGTGGACGAGTAGGTCATTTTGTGCGAGCGTAGAGATTTAAGGAGGAATTGGGGTCAGACACGGGGTACAGTGTCATACACTGCTAAAACATGTGAGGTTAGGCTGGGGTGCGAATGTGGGAAGAGTGCAGATAGCAATAGAGCAATTGTTTTATCAATCTAAGAGAGTGGGGAAAGCTTGAGTGAGAGTATGGTGAAGAATCCCCCCAAGTGTGCGGTGCACATTTCAGAGGTAGACTTAGATCTTTATGGTGGATTCGGGTTCCTCGTGGACCAATATCAGCAGGAAATATTTCAAGAAAAAAATGTAGTTGCATTTTGACACTGAATGTTTGCGTCAGTCTGACATCATTGCTGTAAGCTTTGATGGCTCTACCATTGAGATGGATGGTTATTCATGTGTGGTAGTGGAGTTTATAGGGAGAAGTGCCCAAATCAAGCTTTATGTTGCTGTAAAAGGTCTCAATGTGTTGGGATGGAGAGACCAGTGGAAGTTAGGCATAATGCTGAATACCCGGTGCAAATAACCTGTTTTGTTGGGCGAGGAAGCTTTCGATTAATGTGTCGTTAACTGGTGAAGGCAACGAGGAAAGTTGCTTAAAGGAACGTTTTAAGAAGGTGTTCTCCAGGGAGTTGGGAAAATTGAAAGATTTTGCACACAAAATTAAATTGAAAAGTAACGGGTTCCCAGTAAAGCAAAAGTTGAGAGGTGTGCAAATCAATGTGAGAGATGAGTTGAGAGACATGTTGAATGAGTTAGTCAAATAAGGGATTATTGAAGAAATTGAGTCAGCCGAGTGGGTTTCTCCCATCGTTTTGGGCCCGCAAGGCTGATGAAAAGTTGTGTTTGTGTGTTGATTCGAGGGCGTCAAACTCTAATTTAACCGCTTCGCTGCGGCGCACATTCCCCCGCTGTGCGGGCGAATTCTACGTGTGCGCAAATCGGACGGCCCCTGGCCGTCCGACGCACACACCCACCGTGACGTCAGACGGCCGGGGGCCGTCCGACGCACGGAAGAGGATATTGATTGATTGTCATCCTTTGCCCATATCAATTAAGTTGTTTTTATGTTGGAGGTTGCAAAAACTATTTTCCACCTTGGACCTCAGGCCAGCGTACTACCAAATTCATTTAGCTGAGGAATCCAAGCATTTAACCGCCTTTAACACGCCACAAGGATTGTATCAATTTACAAGAATGGCATCTGGCCTGGCCTCTGCGGCCTCGGTCTTTTACTGAGCTATGTTCCACATTTTTAGAGACGTTGACAAATATGTTAAGTGTTTCCAAGGTGACATCTTGATATTTTCCAGGAATGAAGAGGAGCACATGCAACACATGACTAAAGTGTGCACCAGGTTAGAGAAAAATGGTTTGACGCTCAAGGGTTGCAAGTGTACAATGTTCAAAAAAGAAATCTGTGTAATATCTGGGCCACACCTTATCTGGTGATGGGGTGGTACCAAAGAAGTCCAACGTGGACGCAATTTTTAATGCTCCTGCACCTACTACTAAAGAATAGTTGCTTTCTTTTGCTGGCATGTGCGAGTATTACAGCAAGTTCTTAGAGAATGTTGCGACTAAAATGGAATCCCTGAGAGAGCTGCTGAGTAACAATGTTATGCATGTGTGGTCGGACCAGCAACAGGTGGCATTCGAGAACATTAAACAGGAACGTGAGAGGGCTCCCGCACTGAGACCGTACTGTATGGGGAAGGAATGGGTCATCACATTGGATGCAAGTATATACGGTGTGGGGGGCGTTTTATCCCAGAAGTATGGTAAGGAGGAGTGGAACATTGCATTTGCCTCCCGCACTCTGAGTGCTTGTTGCCAGTGTGTGAGCTATTGAACACTTCAGAAACTACGTATGGGGAGGCAAATTCGTTTTGAGGACCAATCATAAGCCATTAGTGAATATTTTGTCTCTTGGAGGTGGTTGGAATTCAACGGCACGTATTTCCAGGCTCACCTCAAGATTACAGTAGTATAGTTTTAAAACTGAGTATGCTCCCAGAAAGAAAAATGTGACTGCAGATTTTCTGTCGTGGTTGCCTTGTCTGCAGGATGGCACATGTGACATGGGAGAAGGTGAGATGATTGACACCATTAAAGATGAAGCTACCAAGGAGTTTGGGGAAATTTCAGAAGAGTTCGGGAAGGAGTGTGAAGGATCGGATGAAGTATGGCACGCCACTAAGAGGTGTGTCTTGGAAGGGTGGTCCAGGAGGAGCGAAGTAAAACCCGAGTGTTTATCCATGTACAAGGTAGCAGAAGAATTGGAAATTGAGGGTGATTTATTGTTCGAAGGGGGAAAGTGTGTTCCTCCCAAGGGGGTACAAGAAACCATTCTTAAGTTGGCCCCCAAGGGACATCTGGGAATGTCTGCCATGAAATGCCTTGTTCGTATTTTTTTCTGGTGGTTGGGAACGAATAGAATGATAGATAGGACGGTGAGAGACTGTGAGGTGTGTGCTGGGAGGAAAAAAATGTAGAAGGTCAGTGCACCCCGCTTAAAAGTTGTGAGTGGCCCAAGTTGCCTCAGCAAAAGGTGGCTTTTGATATATCTGGTCCTTTCAATTTTCTCTTAATGGACACTAGGTTTGCATTAGTTTTAATAGATTATCATTCAAAATGGCCAGAGGTTAAATTCGTGTCACAGGCTACCACAGGTGCATTGGTTGAATTTTTCAAAGAATTGTTTGCCTGAGAAGGTTGTCCATCTGTGTTGGTCACATACAATGAAGTTCAACTCACGAGTGGAGAAATGGAATCTTTTCTCAAGCATTGTAACATTAAACATGTAACTACTGTATTATATGAACCACATTAAAACAGACAAGTGGAGAGATTTAACCGCGTGTTGACAGGATATGTAGTAAAGGCACATCGTCAAGAAAGTGATTGGAAAAATATTTTGAGGGAAAGATTATGGTTGAACTGCATAACCCCTCACACCATTACTGAGGTCAGTCCATTAAAATTGTTAAAGGGTAGAGATCCTGGTTCTAGCCTATGTCCCTGGTGGTTTAAGGTGAAGTGGGGAGGTGTGGAAAAAGTGTAGAGTGAAGGACGTTACAGAAAAAGTAAGAAGGAAACAAGGCAAATCTAAGAAATGGTATAATGCCAAGTGGAAGGTGAAGCCTCATGAGATCAAGGTTGGAGGTTGGGTGATGGTTCTCAAACCTGGTTTTGTCAATAAAGGCTGGTCCAGATTTTGTAAGGCCATGAAGGTGTTGAAGGTGTTTACAAATTGTGTGATTGCCCAAGATGGGAAAGTACAGATTGTGAAAAGAGTTGCATAATGTACTGGTATGGGTGTGAGAGGGAAGGACGGAGAAGAAGGTGAGGACACTGAGGGTGAGCACAATGATTTCCTGGTGAGGTTTGGCAAGAGGGCACAACATGGTCACCGTTGTGTAAAAAGTAATGAGGGTTTTGTATCCTCTGACAATGTGGAAGAGTTAAAGGAGCACGCAGAATCAGATAGTCACCATGTAAATTTGCTGAATTTGTCAAATAGGCAATGTAATGTTATTATTGTACACCATTTCCCCAATGTTATATTGTATATTTTTTCCCTCAGTTTTAGTTTATAGGTTGGTTTCAATTTAAGTTTCTTTTATTTGTGGTTATTTTTGTTAAGGTGGAAGATGTGCTGTATTATTATCATGTATTAGCATATGTTCCCTGCACATGCCTTGTTATGTTTTGTAGTGCTTCTGGATTCCAGGAGAATGTTGATTCTGGAATTCCTGTCTGAATGGTAGTACATCTGGAGCTGTCCAGCCTGGAGGATGCATTGCTGTGCTGCTACGAATAAACTCCTGTTTAACCTTGAATTTGTCTTTGCAACACAAGCTCTCTTTAATAGTCAGGATATTCTACACAAGAGTTGAACGTGCAAGCAAATTGTCCTCAATACTACATCCTTTAACAAATCCTGTTTGAAAAGAATTATTTTTTTCTCAGTAGCCCACTTATCCAGCTTTCTTAAAAAGTAACTTTGCGTATACTTTGCCGTCGACATCCAATAATGCAATGAGACAAACGGTCTGAGGCAATCTATTTGACCCTTTTCTGTATATAGGGACCAATAGTGACCCTCTCCCAAAATCCACAATAATGTCATTAGCAAAGCATGCATTGTAGAGAGGGCATAAAATTGTCAGCCATTGATCCGTCATTGGTTTAAAAAAGGAGGCTGGAATGCATAACTGGTAGAGGCTCCATCAACACTACCTTCCCTCACATTCTAAATGAGGCACAGGAATGTACGGGGTGATGAAGAGGCATTCATTATTGTCATTCAGATGCTCTGCTACTGTCTTCCTCTACATGAGGTCCTCAGTCTTCTACATAGAATCTCAATAGGTTTAGTAATGCTAAGTTTCCAAACGGCCATGCCTGTTAAAGAATGTGACCTCCCCTTCCAACCACAAACAATACTGAGCTTTAAAGGCCTCCTGTAGAAGACTACTAGAAGAGATTTCCAAAGCTTCTCTGTTCAACATTAAAAGAGGAACAGCTGATGAACAACAACAGATGATTCTGCATTAAGGTAAAGCAATGCAACAACTATCTCCTTCATTCTGGGCTATTGCCACAGGCCTCTCTGTACTAAACACTGAGGTTTGAAAAATTAAGAGCAGTGATCCACGTAATGCCAAGGATTCAAGGGGCAAGGTGTGAAAATACCACCTCTGGCCAATTGGTTTCCCCTTCACCATCAGCAACAACTTGCTGTATGGTCAGAACCTATACCAGTAACATATTTATCAATTAAAAGCAAAGGAACAGGAACATCGGTATTGGCTAAAAAACTCCATTTGATAGCACTGGACCTCTTACTGAGCCCTTGAATTGCAATAGGATATTTTCCTTACAAATTAATTCACTCTATATAATACCCATCAAGATGTCTTGAGACTTTTTATAATGTGCCCTTTAAGTTAAGTTGACTCTCTATTGCCATCGGGTGACAATGGCCTATCTTAGGCTTAACAGTACATTCATAAAGATTTACACAGTTGTATTACTTACAAGCACCGCCATAAATGAGGTTGATGAGAAAATCAGACTGGACAATTAAAGATAAATAATAGCACAAACAAAAAACTTATCTAGAACCACACCTCTCCAAGTTTACTATCTTTCAAGGCCACATACTTAAAATATTAACCTTCATTAGGTTGGAAAGCCTGGTGCATTCAGCATACACTGCTAGAGCAATATATTTAGATAGCAGTCTGTGTAGACTATCCTTCTCATGGTGGGTGGGTGTCTATAATTGGTCCAAGGAGGTGGAGAGGGCTAAAACCTGGGTCCAGAGGCCATTATCAGAATTTTTAGGTATGATACAATAAGCTTTGAAGGGGAGGAGTGAAGACTGCATGTGAAACTGTAAATGATACTAAAGTTGGTGACACATAGTTATAGGAGAACAACTTTTTCTTCTTCTGCATCAGATTTTTCATAAATTTACCAGTTTTAGTTAAATCAGTAATTAGTAACAACATAGATCAGTCAAAAGAACTGGTTAGTTCAAATGGAATCCGATGGGACTTGAGGAAATAATCGAGGGCACTTCAGTAATGCACCCACGGCCTTACAAAACCTGATTAAAGGTGTTTCTGGCTTATCCAAACTGCAATAACATTGTAGTCCCCCACAAACCTAAAGTCTGATCTGCACAATGGAGCAAATGGATGTTTTATCAATTTTGTTAACACTGTAAGCATAGCGATGAGGAACCTGTCCCCTCATCTATTGCTGAAATATGAGTTCTAATGGAAGGGTATTTTATATCATTATGTGCTAGCTAGCTGCAAAAGGTATTAAAGGATATCAGAAAGCAAGGACTTATTCAGTGTAGGGTTGACAGCCAGTAGCTATGCTTCCATGCTTTTCATTTTTTCATTCTGGCAGAACTCATATGTATTCCTCTGCAGGAGACTCATGTCAAAAGTCTCCTGGCATGATGCTGCTATGTTTCTCACCAACAGAGTGCTGGAATTATTTAGTGACAAGGATACACCCAAAGTGGTACTCTTTAACATAACATGTTTAGCTACCCTCTGTTATATCCCGCATAGATGCCCTAATGTAGATCCGTTCGTACATGCCCTAAAATGGACGTATTCATATTTACCCTAATATGGTCATATTCGTACTTGCCCAATTATGGTCATGGCCGCATATGCCCAATTATGGTCACAACTGTACATGTCCTATTATAGTATGATTCCTTATATATGCATGATCTTTCACCTACATTGGTCCCAGCTAGTACACAACGAGCTCTGAGGGCTGAACGTTATCTATCCTGTGGTTTTGAATGCAGCAGGGTTCTTCCAAACACAGGCCCACACTGTACTCATTAATTATGCATGGCTTTCTAAGAATACACCACCAGCATAATGTATGTACAAAGTTCACCCCTGACGTCTTCCTCATGTCCAATACAAACCATACTGAGGACCGAGAATCTTTAGGGTATAAATACACCACAGCTTGCCCCGGTAAACCAGAGGGAACCGAGACTTCCATGCTGACACACTGACCAGAGACGCTGAGGCTCCTGCATGCAGTCGCTCAAGCTGACCGTGGTCTGACACAACCCGGACGGGGTGTCCAACTCGAGACCAGGACGGGGTCCCACACTCTCTCTATTCAGGTATGGGGGTTCGACTAAATCCTAGGAGGATTCTTGGCTCTTAGCTTCTAAGGTGGTTCACATATGCTAGGTACACTCAGGTACATCTAGGTAGGCATCGTAGGAGTACGCGCACTTGCATAATGCTTTTATATTCATGTATGTACTCATGATTATCGCAATATGGTAGAACTGTTCTATCCCTTTGCTTTTATCGTACTGCTGATCATATATCTCTGCTATTGTCTGCTGGTTACCACAGCACATATATTTTACACTAGAATAACAGCTGTTCAATAAATACTTATTGAAACGCCCGACTGTTTATTCTGTGTAACTCTCTGAGACAAACCAAATAAGTGAGCACGAATGACTGAGCGAAAGGGAGTACATTGTTTCCACGATTCTGAGAGAATCAGGGTTGTCATGTTCTAAGGTTGCCAGAAACTAATCTCTCCCCGATAAGAGGAGACACTAGTGGCACTGCGAGCTAGCTAATGCAAAACTAGGCTAACATATACGGTGGGGGTGCACGGAGTCAGTCTGCCACCAAGCCCGCAGTATATGTTATCCAAACGCGCAGGTCCTGCAGGGGTACTATAGGAGCTACACGACATGGCGCCACCAACGTTGGTTTGGAACTTATTTAACAGTAGAATCTGAGTAGTTCAGTCGTGCTATTCTCAGAGAACCTACTCACAAATACCAGAGACGTCTGGAGTGGGTGGGCACAAATTCCGCCGCAGCTGAGTAGTACGAGAATATTATTTATTGGCTGTTGGTTACTCAAGCTTGAATGATATTTAGTTCCTACAATTGTGCACTTACACCTTATTTTAAGAACTCTTTAAATCTCCCTTCTTCCAATTAAAAATTGTGGAAGAAACAAGCGCAACAGGGAGAGTTACAACAAACCTCTTTGGTTTAGAAGAAGACCCTGAAGAAGCAATACAAATTGCACCAAATTTCAGAAGGGCAGTCACCATAAAACTTCTAGAACATGGCTTAATAGCCAGGGGTGGTACAGTAATTTTCGTGATTGAGGCACACAAATCCAATAAAACAGAGGTGTTCTATTCTTGGGTTACACTCCCAGCAGTAAATGCAATTACAAATGTATTTCACTACTACCTAGAAGGTGAAACACCAGTGGACTATACTCCTTTTGAGGAAGTAGAGGTCCCGCTCACTTACCAGGAGCATAATTACTGGTTTAAAGGCGCCCTACCCCACGTATGAGGAAGAGCAAGATTAGGCCCGCTCGGAGGAGCAGGAGCCACATGGCCCATATTAGCGGCATACACACCGCATCCTGACATTGACAATGCCACAGCCAGACTTACTCGTACAACACAGAGATTTAATTAAAATCTACAGAAACCTCACACAATTTGTGATGAGGACTTTAACAGTTCAGCCTGCACCAGTTGCAGCACAAGACACTCCAGTCCAAGGCACAGTTAATAAAATAACTCCACAAACATTACACGCAATAATGGGCAAAATGCCAGCAAAACGCGAACAAATCCCATTCTGGATAGCTCAGAAAATAACTCAGCTTGAAGCAGTATTCCCAAATACTACAACCAGTGATAAACACAGAATCCTAACAATCTGCTTGCCCATGGGTCTCACACCACAAGTAGAGGACTGCACCTCTTGGGGTTCAGTCTTTGCTGCCATATATACCAGAACACATGGTATCCCATCAATAGCAGTAGTACTTGAAGTATTAAAACAGATACAAAATGAGTACGGAGCAGAGCCTGCCCTTAACTTAGGGATGAAGTTGCTAAACAACTTTGAACAGGTCTCAGCCATAATACTAGCTAACATTAAGGGGGAAGCAGCTTCTGTGGCGATCCGCCAACGCCTAAGGGAGTTCCGGTCCAGAAGACCAACAACACGAACTACCCAAAATAATCGAAACTGCATATGCAGAATTAGGCAGAGACAGTCTAGGTGGAAAAGCATTAAAACCACAACTGGTGGGCAGTCCTGAAAAGGACACTACAAAGCAGACACCTACTTCTTCTAAAAAGAAGTGGGAAAATAAAAAACAACAAAAGTCTAAAGACACCAGATCTCAGTCCAGAGGTAGGTCTCCTCAACAGGAGCCCTCTGAAAAGAGGTATAACCTCAGGAATAGGGATAATATTAAAAAACCTGACAGGTATCAGGATACTGATACTCGTTCCTCTCGTTCCTTTCAGGGTTCATCAAGAAACTCCGAGAGGGAAGGACGGTCAAAGGAGCGTACAAAGTCCAGAGACACGCAACACGGACTACGCACCTAAAAAAGAGGATAAACAAAAATCAAAACCTCAGTTCAAAAAGAAGAAGGTAGCAGGTCTCAAGATCAGACATGCCCAGAATTCTGAGGACACAGCTTCTGATTGGGGAATGGGCTCTGACGATGCTAGACAGCGCGGCAGAAGTAACGATAGCTCGCCAGAACCTGAAGGAATTTCTGGTGACAGTGGAGTTGAGCGAGTATATCACAGTGGAAACACCTGATACTCGGGTAAGTGTCCCAAATAAGTTACATGAGATAACACTCCGGACGGAGGGGGACAAGCCCAGAAAAGTTAAAAGTCTCTTTTGGAAAAATCTGTCATCTGGTTATGACATTCTATTAGCAGAACAAGACTGGCCGCCAGCATTCGTCATGGAGTGCCCTAGGTGAGAAACTGTAATTTTTCCAGCCTTTTCCGACTTCGTTCCCATTCATTTAAAACATGGATATGCGCAGGAGTGGGTGGTTGCCCTAGCTCCAGCATTGTATAAAAATCCTGCTGGTTGGGATGAGGATTCAACCCACCACGTGATCCCGTAAAAAGTTTCCCCAAATGCCCAAAGGCAATACCCAATAAAGCAGGAAGCTAAAAAACAAGTCAGGGAGATTCTAGATCAACTTGAATATCAGGGGGTGATAGAAAATTGTACTTCACCAATGAACAATCCTTTGTTCCCCGTAGCCAAACCTGACAACACATATCGTCTAGTTTTAGATTACAGACATTTAAACACTTGCACAAAGACATTTGCAGTTCAAAATGCACACAGTGCCGCATTAATGAATAGCATTGTGCAGAAAAAATACAAAACACTTGATATCTCAAATGGATTTTTCTGCCAAAATATAGCGCCTGAAAGCAGGTATCTAACCGCATTCAGTGCATTAGGATCCAAACGGCAATTTTGCCGACTCCCCCAAGGGTACAAGAATAGCCCGGGGTTGTTCTCAGCAAGGGTAACAGAGTTACTCCAAAATTTGGATGAAGAAGCATTGTCCTATGTGGATGATATTTATCTGACGGACGATGACTTAAAGAGGCACTTTACCAGGGTGAGCACCATTATTATGGGATTCGCCTCTGAGGGCTATAAATTTAATTTCAAAAATTGCCCACCTCAATGTCCTGGTTTTAGGATACGAGCTGTCAAGTGAGGGGAAAAAGCCTGGCAGCTAACTTTTTAGAAAAGTGTGCGCTGCTCCAACCCCCAAAATCATTAAAGAATTTACAATCAATTCTGGGATTCCTAAATTTTGGTCAAACATACATTTTGGATTACGCAGAAATGGTAAAATCTTTCTACGACTTAATAAAACCTGACTTTTCAGTCAAACAATGGACACAGGAACACACAAATATCCTGCGTTCCCTACAGGAAGACATGATAGCTTCTAAACATTTACAGACACGCGTAAACGCACAGAACTTAGTGATCCGAGTAGTAGCGGGTCAATGCGGGTACACTTATTTAACTTTTAATGAAGGTGAAACAGTACCAATCGCATACAAATCACACCTGTATACAAACGCAGAAATGCTTTTCACTTCAACAGAAAAAATCCTGACAGCAGTTCAGACCGCTGTAGCAAGAGAAAGAGCTCTAGCCCAGGGAAAATGCATAATTGTTGTGACCCCAGTACCAGCTTTAGAAGCTGTTACAAAAGCTAGCATTCCAAATGCTAAAGCCTTACATCCAAGATGGATACAATGGGCTAATTCTCTTACTGCAACGGATGTTGAATACAGATTTGATCCTAGTTTAAAAACACAGGCATTCCCGCAATACGAACAAGAATACCCTCTACCAAATGAAATTTTGCCTCTAGATCAGTATGAATACATTATCTATACTGACGGTTCTGCTCAACCAGCCACAGGAAGCAAGCAAGCTTACAGCGCAGCGTGTGTGATTGTTAAAGGTCGCATGCGTGATGGCAAGTTCTATCCAAGCTGTACAAAAACGCAATCTTTAGGAGACTGCACAGCTCAGTTGGTAGAACTCAAAGCACTTATATTGGCACTTATAAATACGGATCACGAATTCCCCACATTAATTGTGTGTGATTCCTTTTACTGTGTACAGTCGTACAATGAATAGCTACATCATTGGGAACAAAACGGGTTCAAAGATGCAAAAGGTGGCACAATTAAGCATAAAATGCTGTGGGAACAGGTAGTGGAGTTGAGAAACAAACTACCAAGGGCTCACGTGATACATACACTGAGTCATCAGCGTGATGGCGTTCACGTTGAAGGGAATTCATTGGCTGATGAAGCCGCAAAGGGGTCTGTTCGTACAGCCGCCGTAGCTGCAGTTACTCGTTCAAAGACGAGGGTAGACGGCGAGATAATGGTAGCTGTCAATGCTTCATGCAAAGGCAGCACAGCAGTACCTAAAAAATTTCCACTCAAATACTCCTACAAGTTAGATGCACAAAACATTCCATATGCTCAGATTCCTGGAGTGGGGGATAGAGTAATACCAAATATGGATCGTAGGCTAGGCTTAATTGTGGCAGCACACGAAGGAACAGGTTCTGTACATAACGGACTTAAGGAGACTGTTGCTTTGTTAAAAGAACGCTACTGGTGGCCCGTGATGAGAAGGTTGATTAGAGACTACGTCTGGAACTGCGACATCTGCAAGTAGACGAATGGGTCCATCGCAACACGTCCAGTACAGATACCATTGTTAGACAGCATTAGGTTGTCCGTTCGTGCGCGTCCAGCTCAAGTTTCCTCAAGGTTTGGCCTCAGCGCTCGGCTGACGCTCGAACTGTTATAAAAGATTTGCGAGTCTTTATCGGCACATACGCAGTTGGCACGTTACATTCTGACCGTGGTCCGGCGTTTAGCTCTCGGGTTTACAAAGAGGCCATGGAAGGAATGGGCGTAGCATTGCGGTACTCCTCTCCGTACCATCCCGAGGGAAATTCTGTTGTGGAGAGGAAAAACCGAGACTTAAAGCAATCTTTAACAGCTAGGGTATTAGGCAAGGGCGGTAGATGGGTCGATCACCTTTATGGGGTACAGCACGCACTCAATAATCAGCCAAGAAGCTCTCTAGGAGGTGTCACTCCTTACGAGGTCCTATTTGGGACAAGAATGTGGGTACCTGATCTTGATTGTGAAGGCACAGTGGCGGATAAAAAACCATTTGATATCCATGATCATTTGGCTGTTTTACAGGATCTAAATGAATCCAGGACACAACAAAGTAACGTGCTCCAGAAACAGGCCGCCACTGAGGAAGTCAAGGCAGTAACGGCAAGACCCATCTGGATCCCAAAAATCGGGGATCTAGTCAGAGAGAAGATTGCTGACAAGAAAGAATTTGGGCCATCTTACAGAAAGCCTGTACCGGTCCTTGCAATCCACGGCACAAAAACTGTACTTCTGCCGCCTCTTGCCGGAAAAAAGGAGAAAAGATTCGTCTCAATTGACTTAATCAAACCACACTATGTGGCCGATACTAAACAGTAGGCCTCGTGGACTCCACCGTAGCAGACGCCCTCCTCTCGCTACAATCCAAGAAGTTCAAACAGAAAGACTCATCACGTTTGAAGAGCAACCTGTACGGAATGAAGGACTAAGCAACAATGCTATGGAACTTGTTCCACTCCAACAAGAAATTCATCTTCAAAATGAAAACCAACTTAACAACCAAATTGCAATCAGACCTAATACAGACATCTGTGTCAATGTGCCTCGACAAGAGAACACAGCGATTTCAACAAATCCCGATGCAATTCCTACAATTGATCGAACTGCTTCTGGCTATTTCATGAACTTTGATACGTTTTCACTGGATCCAAGCGAGCCGGAACCGACGCCAGACAAAAAATCACTCCAACAGAAACTCATTGACTTTTTGAACTTTTTTAGAAAGACTTACCTGGTGTCACCTTGGATAGAACTATGGTATATCACTGGGATTTTATTTTTCATTTTCTGGCTAGGTTTAATAATAACTTTTAGTATGCTAATTAATGAACGATACCTCCAACCAAGCTCTACAGCCCAAAGAGTCAATTTGATTTTAAAACCACACCAGTCTTCACATCGTGAACCAAGAGACTTGTCTTCAGTGAACATCACAGCAGTTCCTATACCGGACGGTATAGTATGGGACAAGATTGATTTTGATATATTAGGTCCGACTGAACTTTTAAAACTAAAACATGTATTTAAAATTTCTTTAAGTGATTTCATTACCTCCAGTACATTTTCTGATGATTGGGACACTGAAACTGTAAATGCTATGATGTCTGATCTAGAAAAAACAGCTGCATTTCCGAACAATGAAATGTTAGAAGGTACTTCACACTATGATGCATTGTACTGTTACCAGCATTTTGGTGATCATTTCTTACACAAGTCTATAACACCTAGAAATGTATTTGAGTACCACCAGTGGGAACACTGCCCAACACCTCCAAAAGGTAGTTCACAAGCGTTTGCACAGAAATTCACATACTTCTCAGGGTTTAACACATCCGACCCGAAGTCATTTTATTATAAAGTGGCGAAAATTTCAGCTCAGAAAATTATGTTAACAAACACCAAACATATTTATTCTGCATCCTTCCTGAACCAGTTGTCTAAACAGGGTTTCGATCTATGGAAAGACACAATAGATTCCAAATCAATCTGGGGTTCTAGGGACTGGCAAGTCTAGGGAATAGAAGCACTTTTTAGAGCATGCATCATTCCGCAGCAGATTTTATTTCTGAATGAAACTGTGCAACAAACAACCTGTCTTGGATTAGCCAAAGGCAAGGATATGAACACACCGGGGTTTCCAACACCATCTCAGATGGGTGGGGGGCGGAATTCAACCACACAAGGGGTAGGATTAGATGACATTTTCCAGTACAACAGATCAGATCCTGATTGGACAGAATGGCTGGTTTGGCCCATTGACACAAACAGATGTCTACAGAGATTTATGAATACAACCAGAGGGTTTAGTATCCATAGGCCAGATCTACGCTATGTACAAAGACATCACCCAGGGGTAGTGACATCGTATAGTGTTGGGAAGTTGTGCCTTGATTAGCTAGAGACCTCAACACTGACAGAAGTAAAGCACCACTTGACCTTACTCACACCTGACATGGATCTTAGAGATTTTCTACTGGGACCCAAGAAACAGCGTCAGAAACGTTTCATATATTCAGGCCTTTATGCCTACTATAATGAAAACTGGAAAATATCCCAACAAGAGGCCGCAGAGAGAATACGAGAAATAGACCGTATTAACTTAGAAAAAGCATTAGCAGTGGTGTATAATGGCTTAACTACTTTGACCTCCAGGATTTACTCCTTAGGCAACATTGTGTCCTCGGCAATCGACATATTAGAACAAGATCTGGCCTTGTTACAACACGGGAAATCTCAGCTACGTTCTTTTATGATGTTAAGCTGGACGCTGCAATCTTTGCGTGCAGGCTATGTGCCATGGCGTTTTATAAACACCACGTCTCTGTTTTCAGAATACAATCTAACTGATAAACCAACAGAAATGGCACAATGGGGAGCCAAATATACAATGCTGCGTATTGAGAAACTGGAAAGGTAACCATTCACTGTAGCCGAATCACCATCAACAGAATGGCTCATTCATGGCCAAATCACTCTGCCGGTCACTACGTTTCAGTTTCAATATTGCCTTGAGCAAAGGCAGGCAGGCAAATATGTAAAAATGGGTAAGGGATACATCAAGGAAACTTGGGAGTTACCATATAGATACCGATGCCGGAATGGGGATCGAGAAGTGTATCTGAGTGGTACAAACTGCAAGAACGCTTTGAGCGGTTCTCTCATGTGTCAGGATATTTCTCTACACGGAGCCTGCAGTGGTTCAGTGGCGAACTTATCTTGTCACATGTCATTGACCCCAGCGACCATGATCACGCCGGTTTTCCAGCTGCTCTCAAATGGGAGTTACTTAATGTTAAATGATCAAGGTTGTTGTGGGATGCTTCCGGGCGTCGCATATCTAGTGACTGTTAATTCCAGGGTTACTTGCTGTATGCAAGTATTGTTTCCGCCACTGAACACAGTCAGGGAGGCGCCGTTATGGCCTTCGCTGAATGTTTCTTTTATACAGTTTGATACTCTGAGCAGATTGAAAGCCATGCTTTTACAGCAACCCGTGCCCTTAACCTCCGCTCGAGAAACCTATGAACTTCAAGTTGCAAGGACCTCGACCGAGATACAGGCACTCATACGTACAAACTGCCCCATTCATTTTGCAGAAATGGTGGGATGTATCTTTAACATGTCAGATACGAGCGGAATTGTACACCTATTTAAGACCATAGGGTCAGGACTGTTAAGCACCTTTCAGACAGTCCTCGGAGTAATCCCAAATTTTATACACTCCGTATTGGGAAGCGTATTTGTTCCTAATCGCAGGAATCCTGATTATAATATTGCTGCTACGCAATGGACAGACCACTTCCCGAGGGAATGGTGAACACGCTCCTCGAGCGGAAATACCGTGAACGCATGGTACAACTTCTGGGCATTTCTTGCCTGCGAGAACTCAGTGCCTCCTGGTTTCTATCATTTAGACCAGTCTGGATAGACTGCATCTTACCTGTGCTTCGATGCCTGTTCTGCGGAGAAGAATGCACGTTGGATCTTTGTCTAACATTTCCATCAGATGCGCCTCCGGACACGGATGCAATGCTGGACCCCATAAAGGCCCATGTTCTGCGTTGTCCCCAGCGGCTTCCAATTGTGATGAATGCATTCATGGAGAATCCACAGGTGCCGTTCGCTCCTGCTGGGTTAGATGACTCCTCCACAGGCACCCAGGTTACAACTGCCACACAAGCTGCCGCAGCACCGACTGTTGGCAGTACTACATTCCATCTATGTGCGATTGACGTTCTCTGTGAGGCGTTGGATTTGACATCTACAGCAGCTGACACCGATAATATTGAGCTTCCCAGCCAGGACGCGTAATCTTGAATTGGCTCATCGTGTCCTGGGAAAGAATTCGGCTTCTTCACTCGTTTCAAAATAAAACGATCTAAATTTGAAACATTTTCTTACATTGACACTTTTGCTTGAGAAAAGTATGGCCTTCTCCTGCTTATGGTAATACAACTTCTATAGAGAGACGATATTGACTTTTAAGTGGCAACTAGAAAAAGCTGAATTTTAACATTTTTTTTTTTTTTTAAAAGCACCGAATTTTTTTAACGATTTTTTAGAACCATGTTTTTACTTGCTTTTAAAAAATGTTTTTAAATTGTCCAGATTTATTATCCAGTTCGGAAGTGGAGTGGGTGTTATATCCCGCATAGATGCCCTAATGTAGATCCGTTCGTACATGCCCTAAAATGGACGTATTCATATTTACACTAATATGGTCATATTCGTACGTTCCCAATTATGGTCATGGCCGCATATGCCCAATTATGTTCACAACTGTACATGTCCTATTATAGTATGATTCCTTATATAGGCATGATCTTTCACCTACATTGGTCCCAGCTAGTACACAACGAGCTCTGAGGGCTGAACGTTATCCATCCTGTGGTTTTGAATGCAGCAGGGTTCTTCCAAACACAGGCCCACAGTGTACTCATTAATTATGCATGGCTTTCTAAGAATACACCACCAGGATAATGTATGTACAAAGTTCACCCCTGACGTCTTCCTTATGTCCAATACAAACCATACTGAGGACCGAGACTCTTTAAGGTATAAATACACCACAGCTTGCCCCGGTAAACCAGAGGGAACCGAGACTTCCATGCTGACACACTGACCAGAGACGCTGAGGCTCCTGCATGCAGTCGCTCAAGCTGACAGTGGTCTGACACAACCCGGACGGGGTGTCCAACTCGAGACCAGGACGGGGTCCCACACTCTCTCTATTCAGGTATGGGGGTTCGACTAAATCCTAGGAGGATTCTTGGCTCTTAGCTTCTAAGGTAGTTCACATATGCTAGGTACACTCAGGTACATCTAGGTAGGCATCGTAGGAGTACGCGCACTTGCATAATGCTTTTATATTCATGTATGTACTCATGATTATCGCAATATGGTAGAACTGTTCTATCCCTTTGCTTTTATCGTACTGCTGATCATATATCTCTGCTATTGTCTGCTGGTTACCACAGCACATATATTTTACACTAGAATAACAACTGTTCAATAAATACTTATTGAAACGCCCGACCGTTTATTCTGTGTAACTCTCTGAGACAAACCAAATAAGTGAGCACGAATGACTGAGCGAAAGGGAGTACATTGTTTCCACGATTCTGAGGGAATCAGGGTTGTCATGTTCTAAGGTTGCCAGAAACTAATCTCTCCCCGATAAGAGGAGACACTAGTTTCACTGCGAGCTAGCTAATGCAAAACTAGGCTAACATATACGGTGGGGGTGCACGGAGTCAGTCTGCCACCAAGCCCGCAGTATATGTTATCCAAACGCGCAGGTTCTGCAGGGGCACTATAGGAGCTACACGACACCTCTCCATGACACACATGGATGGTTGCAGCTGATGACAGCAGTATGATATGGGTCTTTCTCAGTGGGTAGACTAAGTGATGGCTCTCCCTGATACACAGAAGCAGAGTAACTCTATGGGACGTTTTGCTTGGGAGTTCTTCATCAGCTCTCATTATGTTACACTTTTTTTTTCTTTCTCTAGGAAACCTAAAAAGTGAATTTTCTCATGTAATTAATGCCATTTCCTCCTTGTCAACAAAATTAATATTTCTCAATGTGTTTAGGGACCAATTTTAATCACTTCAACAAGAACATCAAAGTCAAAATACTTATTTTTTAAACTCAATTTTTAACTTTCAGTGAATTATGTAGTTTCAATTGAAGATAATTAGAAGACGTTGTTAATGGTATATACAAGAAAACAAAACTTGGGAAATCTACTTGTGCACAAAGGTGAAACTTCAATTAATCAAGGGGTAATAAGGCCAATTCCTATGAAAAAGGAACATTATTTGTCAGAAAGTGGATTTTTAATGTGGGAAGGCAGACCTAACGAACTTAATAAACACTTACTGTTTAGCACACAACATAGTTCTAGGAGAAACTTCCCTCAACCCCTGATAACTGTGGCACTAACAACAGGGTACTCCACCAGGGAGAAATGTGTTAAGTTTAAGTAGCAGACTTTTACATTTAAAAGTCAACAAACTAACACCATAAAACAGTCCAATCAATTTATAGCAACCATAAGCAAAGCCAATAGGTCTTGCCTTTTGGATCTATTGGCTTTGCCAATGCAGTTTGCCTATGCAGTGTAGCATCAAAAATAACTTTTTGCTTTTCAGCCATACAAAATGGAGCAACGGTGTAACTGCTGTTGTAAGTCATGTCATCCTACAGGGGTACTGTTGGAAGTGACCATCTTTCGCATGGTGTACCCCACACATTTTTGCCCTATCTCCTTTTGCTGGCTATAGAAGCATTGTACCACTGCTAGCAAGTAGTAGAGTGCCTGTGCTCCCCCTTTTCACATGGGTGAATTGGTATAACCCCAATTGGCATATTTACCTTACCTATAGGCCTGAGTGTACCCAGAGATTGAAAGTTAAATGTCACTAGTTGGCTGCAGCACCTATTGTGCATCCACTACAGTGGCAGTTCAGACATGGCTTCAGGCCTACCATTGCAGCCTGATTGGAGCAGTTTAAAAACTGCAATTCGACCTGTCTAAATAAACCCTTTTGATAGGTCTATTCCTTTTAAATATGAATATGTCATCCTTAAGAAGGCCTTGTGGGCCGAGAGATAGTGTACATGACCGTGCACATGGTATTTAAGAGTAGGACACGTAGAAATGTAATATTAACATGTCCTTGCAGTGACTAGCCACCCAAAAGCTTTTTTCATGGTAGGGAGGCAGGCTGGCCCATAGAGAAACACTAGGATGCACTATTAAATATGAAATCTGCTAACTCAGGGTAGGGACCAGCAAGAAATATTATTCAACAACTCTTTTTTAATATTTATCAAAAGCCCAACATAATGGTGAAGTCTGACTTTTGATAAAGTTGAAGTAAAAGTAACTTTTAGCAAATTTTATTTTTCCTGACTAAAGCCTCTGGAGATTAAAGTGCATTAGCCTCCAGCTACAGCCCTCTGAGTTCTCAAGCCCTGACAAAGTTGTGAAAACCAGGTTGGGTCCTTTCTTTTGTTATCCCTGTCAGACGGGAACCAATCCCAATGGGAAGGGAGATGCACCAAGAAATGGTGTGGTGTCACCACAGAGAAGGGGATGCTCATTACTCTGGCCATACCTCTGCGTAGACACACATGCTGTGCACAAGGGGAAAAGGGTTTCACTATCTTGGATTTAAGCAGAGAAGGTCCCTGTCATTGTGAGACTGTTTGCAGTAACACATACAGGAACTGCTGCAAACATTGGTAGTGTGACCTCTTTCATTAGGGAGAGGCCAAGGGCCACCACCCAACTTCCCACAAGCTAGTGGCAGGCATAAATGAGGCATTCACTGGCACCCTCTTCAGAACACCTCTGGATCTTAGGATGCACAGAAAAAGATTGGACCTGTTGTCTGAAGGACTCCACCTGCTCCCTATTGTACCAGTACAAAGAAGTGGACTCCAAGGGTTGTAAGGCAGACCTCCTGTTCAATCTACAGAGATACACCGAGCTACAAGAGGCTTTATCTGCCAATGTTCAGCTGCTCACTTTCAACTGGACGAGCCCTGGAACCTGCTGGTGGCCTAGGACTTAGAAACCTTTTCAACTTCAAGACCTCCAGAGGACCTGGACCAACCTGCCAAGACAATCCAATTGAGGTGCGCAGCCACTGGGATGAAGATTCAGGCTTTTCCCGCTCGGAGCTTCTCCGCAGCAGCAAATTTGATTCAGCTGAATCTCATGGAGAAGGTATCCGTCCTCGTGGAGCACTCTTCTGCTACAGCCTGCAGAAGGATATCAAGCTTTGAAAAAGTGACTAAGTGGCAACATAGAAATATTGACCGGGAGAAGGTGCCAAAAGTATCCAGCGAGGAACTTAACCTGAGTGTAAAATTCACATTTCTCCAGCTGGGAGCAGTCTGAACAAAAAACAGAAGCTTCACTAGGACCACTTTCAACGGATATCCTACCTGTGGAGCCCTCCTCGGCTACAGCTGTTGATGATTTTTTACTTCTATTCTTGATACTAAATCCCACAGTAAAACTGTTGATCAGGTCAAACCCAGTCCCTATAGCTCACCTGCTCTCCATCGCTGTTGACCTCAAATTACGTCAAGGTCCTAGTCAATTGTGATTATTTGACTGTGGTTGCCGTTTAACACTTTTGGTGCTGTTTTAATTTAAATCTTGAAAATTTCACATCTTTGGTTCCCCTTATAGGATTTTTGTCATTTCGGTGTCATTATTAACTCTACTAGGCATGATTTAAGGCTGATTGCAATGGAGCTCGGTTAAGTTAAACGAGTCACTGTGAGAAGTTGGCCTGGCATATGCTGTCCACTAATTATAGTGGGCACCTTGCACCAGTCCAAATCGACTCTTATGGTAGATAGGTTAAAGACAACCTTATTGAAAGCTATCCTAGTGGTAGCTATGGAGAGCAGCCTTCAGGCTAAGTCTTAAAGGAATGTAAAGCAGCTTGTTTTACCAGTCTATAATCTCTTGAGTGACCAAATGAAAGAGCACCACACCAGGTATATATTCAAAATATATGTATTTATTACTAAACACACCCCTCTAGTCTCTTTATGAGGCTAGAGTTCGAAGTACATAGGTTATAAGATCTTAAATCACAGTAATAGCACAAATACACGTTTGGGCCCTAGGGGCGTACCAAACCATATACCAATAAAGTGGTATGCGAACCACGACTGAACTAGACACTAGGCCTAGAGCCTCTAGAAGTGCTTGGACCACAAGGAACCACCCAAGGTAGTGACACAGGGGACCCACGGGAGACGCGTGCAGTGTAAATACACAACCGCGATACGCCGTTAACTTCTATGAAGAAAGTCGGGATCGGGAAAATAGAGGAAAGGGACACTTTAAAAAGGACTAGGACAAAACCCTTTGAGATCTAGGACTTTGAAGAGTCTCTACCCACGGGAGCACCGGAGTACTCGTGTTACCTCACCCAGGGAAGCCGGGTGCATAGGTGCCTTTCGGGGTCGGGTTTCGTCGTCGTTTCTTATGGCGATCTGCTGCAAAGTGCTGCTGGCGACCAGGAGAAAAGTGTCCGGGTGGATCCAAGAGTGGATCGGAGTTCTGAAGAACCTGAAAGCAGAGGGGACAGAGTCTGGGTCACTAGCCAGTGACCAGGAGGGCGATGGACAGATGCCCACCGATGTCGAGTGCTTCAAGTTCGTTGACGGTCGTCTTGACTCTTCAGCCACGAGGTCCGGGAGGTGTTGTCGGCGACCAGGAGCAGGATTCGGGCTGTTGCTCGATGTCTGTCGAGTGCAGAGGTGTCGGCGACCAGATTGGACCCAACAGGCCTTGGCAACGGCAAGTCTCGAGTAAGATGTAGATCGTCGATGATGCAGACCAGCAAGGTCTGGGGAACTCACCCAGCAAGGGTAAGTGAGGGCAGGCCTGGAGCAACCAGACTGCCAAGTAAAGAAAAGATTGGCCTTCGGTAAGGGCTACTAGCCAACGGGCTAGCGACCGCGAAGGAGCCTCGTGACGCCGCACGTGGAGCTGGCTTACAGGACACTCGTGGAGTGGGGGCCAGTGATCTTCGGTGCAGGTGGTGCTGGAGGCTAGGGCTACTCGGAGCCCAAAGCACGACTTCTTGGGAGACCCAGAAGATGGTGCACTTGCAAGTGTGCTCGGTGTCCAGGGGTCACGGTCTCAAGTCACCCACGATAGCCACGGGCCTCAGCTTTGCTGGGGACTCAGGGGTAGCCTCGGGGAAGTCTGAGAATCCACCTCTGGTGATGCGATGACTTTGGCGTCCGACGGGAGCTTCAGTGATGCGAACCGGACAGATGCTTCTTTGGTGCCTGCCAAGCAGGGGAGTCACTCCTTGACCCCAAGGAGATTCTTCAGTCCTCTAATCGTGAGTAGAGCGTCGAAGGTCCAGGATTCTGTTTCAGAGTTTCGTCCAGGTATAATCTAAAGTCCTAAGGACTGGGTTCCTACCTTTATTCCAAAAATAGGGGATGGACTACTCTGTGGCCCCACCTATGGGTGGGTCAGGGCAGAGGGGTGGCTACACCCCTTTCCCTTTGTCCAGTTCGCGCCAAAGCAGGGGCTGCAAGCCCCTGATCCGGTTTGAACTGGGGTATGCACAGGGACACCAAATGTGCCCCCAGTGCAGGACTTCAAAGCACCCGAAAGTGCTCCCGCCCAGCCCCAATACACATTGTCCTGTCTGGGGAGGTGGTCACACCTCCCTGGGACAGGAAACCTATTGTCCAGGCCTCCCCTGCCGGAGTTTCGTCCAGCAGCAGGAGGCCAGACTCGTGTCTGTGGCAGCAGCATCCATTTTGTGATGCCAGGGCTCTGGAAAGAAGTTACCGGACTCGTCAGAGTTAACATGCCTTTCCCTCTAGAAGGGTGGAATGCTACCCCCGCCGCCAGGATTGGCGGGGGGTAGTATTCCAAGATGTTTGACACCAAACACGACATGTTTTGGTGCAGCCATTCCATAGTTAGCATTTTACCGCGAGGATATAATGCGTTTAAGAGTATATGGTCAGGCTGCACTACAAACAGCATCAGAGATGGTCTCCGAACGCTGCAGAGGGGCCCTGCTCATGCAGGGGCACCCTCTCACATAAGAACCATGCACTCTGCCTTTAGGATTGATAAGGCCTGCCTTAGGAGTGACTTATAGGTTTATATGTGTGTATGCTTTTAGTGATATAGGTAACCTATACCACAGCAAGGGGTGCATGCACCACCTTACCCAGGCTGCAGTAGCAGACCTGTGGTGTCAGTTTGGATGGCCTACCAGGGGTGGCATAATACATGCTGCAGCCCCTGGCAGGCCTCTGAGGTACCTATGCCCTTGGTACATAGTATACCATATACTAGGGACTTACAAGGGCACTCCAGATCCCAATCAGTGATGTGCCTAAGGCACATGGAGACCCTTTTAAAGAGGAAACAGCTAGGCTGGGGTTCTGAATAGCAGGGCCCCAGCCAGACTAATGTCAAAAACCAGTGAAGTATCAGCAAAAAGTGGGGGTACCCCTGTGAAGCAGATCCTACTCTCCTACACAACCCCCCCAAACGTAGGGACATTAAACTAACCTTGCCCAGTTAAGTCTTCATGTTCTAAGTGGAAATACCTAGAGAGTCCATCTGCATTCGCATGGTTACTCCCAGGCCTATGTTCCACTGTAAAGTCCATCCCCTGTAGGGAAATGGACCACCTAAGCAGTTTGGGGTTTTCACCCTTCATTTGTTTTAGCCATAAGAGGGGCTTATGGTCTGTCTGAACCAGGAAGTGTGTACCAAACAAGTATGGCCTCAACTTCTTCAGAGCCCAGACCACAGCAAAGGCCTCCTCTCTATGGCTGACCAACGTTTCTCTCTAGGGGTCAGCCTTCTGCTAATAAAAGCTACTGGCTGATCCTGACCTTCTTCATTCAATTGTGACAGCACAGCCCCTACCCCCAATTCAGATGCATCTGTTTGGACAATGAACTTCTTGGAGTAATCAGGACTCTGCAGAATTGGAGCAGTGCACATGGCCTGCTTGAGGTCATCAAATGCCTTTTGACAGCTAACTGTCCACTGAACCTTTTTGGGCATTTTCTTAGAAGTTAAGTCATTCAAGGGTGTCACTATTGATCCATACCCCTTGACAAATCTCCTATAGTACCCAGTCAGGCCTAAGAAGGCTCTCACCTGAGTCTGGGTAGTTGGAGCAGTCCAGTCCATGATGGTCTGGATCTTGCTCTGCAAAGGTTGAACCTGGCCTCCACCCACAAGGTGGCCCAGGTACACAACCTGACTCTGCCCTATCTGGCACTTAGTGGCCTTGATAGTCAGGCCTGCCTTTTGCAGGGCCTGTAAAACATTCCTGAGGTGGACCAGGTGATCCTCCCAGGTGGAGCTAAAGACAGCAATATCATCTAGATAAGCTGCACTATAGGCCTCCAGTCCTGTGAGAACTGTGTTCACCAACCTCTGGAAAGTGGCAGGTGCATTTTTCAGACCAAAGGGCATCACCACAAATTGATAATGCCCACTAGGGGTTGAAAATGCTGTTTTGGGCTTTGCAGCATCAGCTAGTCTGATCTGCCAGTAGCCAGCTGTTAGGTCAAATGTGCTGAGATATTTGGCAGAGGCCAAAGTATCTATGAGCTCATCTGCCCTGGGTATTGGATGGGCATCAGTCCTAGTGACTGCATTGAGGCCCCTGTAGTCTACACAAAACCTCATCTCTCTTTTCCCACCACTGGTGTGAGGTTTAGGTACTAAGACTACTGGACTAGCCCAAGGGCTATCTGAGGGCTCAATCACTCCCAATTCCAACATCTTCTGGACTTCAGTCCTGATACAGTCCCTGACATGGTCAGGTTGCCTATAAATCTTGTTTTTAATAGGCAGACTGTCCCCAGTGTCCACTTCATGAGTGCACCAGGTGGTCTGACTGGGTGTCAGAGAAAACATATGTCTAAACTGATTGAGGACTTGCCTGCAATCAGTTTGTTGTTGGGTAGTGAGGCTGCCTGCCAAGGCTACACCATCAACTGACCCATCGTCAGGGTTCTGTGAGAGCAGGTCAGGGAGTGGGTCACTCTCTTCCTCCTGCCCTTCATCAGTAGCCATGAGCAAGCCCATGTCTGCCCTGTCCACATATGGCTTAAGTCTGTTGACATGGAGAACCCTGTGGGGACTCCTGGGTGTTCCCAGGTCTACTAAGTAAGTGACCTCACCCTTCTGCTCAACAATAGTGTGGGGTCCACTCCATTTGTCTTGGAGAGCTGCTGGGGCCACTGGCTCCAACACCCACACCTTCTGTCCTGGCTGGTAAACAGTTAGGACAGCCTTTTGGTCATGCCAGGCCTTTTGAAGTTCCTGGCTAGCCTCAAGGTTTTTGGTTGCCTTTTTCATGTACTCAGCCATCCTGGAGCGGAGACCAAGTACATAGTCCACTATATCTTGCTTTGGGGGCTTGAGAGGTAACTCCCATCCTTCCTTCACCAAGCACAGTGGACCCCTCACAGGGTGGCCAAACAGAAGTTCAAAAGGGCTGTAACCAACCCCCTTCTGAGGCACCTCCCTATATGCGAATAAAAGGCAGGGCAAGAGTATGTCCCATCTACGCCTAAGCTTTTCTGGGAGCCCTTTAATCATGCCCTTCAAGGTTTTGTTGAATCTCTCAACTAAACCATTGCATTGTGGGTGATAGGGTGTGGTGAACTTATAAGTAACTCCACACTCCTTCCACATTGCCTTTAAGTACCCAGACATGAAGTTTGCACCCCTGTCGGATACCACCTCCTTAGGAAAGCCCACTCTTGAGAAAATTCCCAGGAGGGCCCTTGCCACCACAGGTGCTGTAGTGGTCCTAAGGGGTATAGCCTCTGGATACCTGGTGGCATGATCCACTACCACCAGTATAAATCTGTGCCCAGATGCTGTTTGGGGATCCATGGGACCAACAATGTCAATCCCTACCCTCTCAAAGGGCACCCCCACCACTGGTAGTGGTATCAGGGGGCCTTTGTAGTGCCACCTGCTTTGCCACTGGCTTGGCAGGTTACACAGGAGCGACAAAACTCCTTACTGTCTTCAGACATGTGGGGCCAGTGAAAGTGAGGGACAATTCTGTCCCAAGTCTTGTTCTGGCCCAGGTGTCCTGCTAAGGGAATATCATGGGCTAGGGTCAATAGGAAGCCCCTGAACTTCAAAGGTATTACCAACCTCCTGGTAGCACCAGGCTTGGGGTCTCTACTCTCTGAGTACAGGAGTCCATCATCCCAATACACTGTATGGGGACCACTAGCTTTCCCAGCAGCCTCAGCAGCAGCTTGCTGTCTGAGGGGTTCAAGGGAGGGGCAGCTCTGCTGCTCCTGGCTCAGATCTGCCCTAGAAGGTCCCCCTGTCCCCAAGAACTCAACCTGGTCAGGCTCAAGTTCCTCTGGGACAGTTCCTTCTTCAGGGCTGAGATCATCCCCCTCAAGGGACTGATCTTCCTCCTGAGCCAAGGGGAAGGCACTGCCTTAACCCTACTACTCCTCCTCTTGGAAGGCACTTGGTCCATTCTTCCAGAATCCAAGGCCTGTTCAGTTTTAGACAGTTTAGCTTGTGACCTGGTCACAGCAAACACATCTGCAGGGATCCCCAGCATTTCTGCATGGGTCCTGAGCTCCACTTCTGCCCAAGCAGAAGTCTCTAAGTCATTGCCAAGCAAGCATTCGACTGGTAGGTTTGCACTTACCACAACCTTCTTAAGGCCAGTTACCCCTCCCCAGGAGAAGTTAACAACTGCCAGAGTATGGTCTGTTCTGACATTGCTAGCATTGGTCACTTGGTACATTTCACCAAGTATAACTTGGCCAGGTAGCACAAGGTCTTGTGTCACCATTGTGACACTTGCCCCTGTGTCCCTAAATGCCAAAGCCTCTCGTCCATTGATTAAAGGCTGTTGTCTGTACTTGCCCAGATTACTGGGACTCACAGTGGAGGTCACATCCATGCCTCCATCACAGACTAACACAGCCTGAGTCAGTTCCCTGACTAAGTCAGAGCCCAACTCAGTTCCCAGGGTGAACCCTACTAAACCCTTTGCTGGAGCACTTCCACCAACTGTACTAGGGGAACAGGTGCCTTAGGGGCATTGGTGGATGCTGGACTGGAGTCTTTGGACTTGGTGCAATCACTGGTCCAGTGGGTCTTTTGCTTACAGACCTTGCACCATGGTTTTCTTTGGCCTTTACCCTTGGTAGACTGGGAATCCCCACCAGAAGAAGATTTTGGGGGCCTGATGAAGACTTTTGATCTTTACCCTTCTCCCCACCCTTGTCAGAGTTCTTAGCATCTTGCTTCTTGGTTTCCCCACCTTGGTTCTGTACCTTCTGCTTCACCCTGGTTCTGACCCATTTGTCTGCCTTCTTTCCCAATTCTTGGGGAGAGGTCAGATCAGAGTCAACCAGGTACTGATGCAACAGCTGGTTTTGACAGTTATTAAGAATCTGCTCCCTCATTATCAGATTATACAATCCTGAGAAGTCACACACCTTACTGCCCATCAACCAGCCTTCCAGAGCCTTGGCAGAACAATCAACAAAGTCCACCCAGTCTTGAGTCTGTGCTTTTTGGGTGTCTCTGAACTTCAACCTGTACTGTTCAGTGGTTAGGCCAAACCCATCAATAAGAGCACTCTTCAAGACCTTGTAATTGTCAGCATCCTCCTCTCTAACAGTGAGGAGCTTGTCTCTACCTTTGTCAGCAAAGGAGAGCCACAAGATTGCTGCCCACTGCTCCTGAGGGACCTTCTGTACTTTACAGGCCCTCTCTAAAGCAGTTATCCATTTGTGGATATCATCCCCACTCTGGTAGGGAGGGACAATCTTGCTCAGGTTCCTATGGTCATAGGACCTTTCCCTATCTCTAGGGACATGGCTGCCACCATGGGACTCTAGTCCCAACTTTCTTCTCTCTCTAAGGAGATCTAGGGATTCTCTATCTAAAGCCAATTGCTTCTTCCTGATCTCCAGTTGAGTTTCCTCATACTGGACCAGTCTCTTTCTTCTCTCATGAGAGGATTCCCTCCTGTGAGAAGAAACAGAGCTCCCTATTGAGGTGCCAGAGTGGTTAGACTCCTGAGAAGGAGACCTAGACTTTCTGAGCACACTCATAATCCTTCCTGGGGGACAAAGGTGTGGTTCTCAAGATCCTCATCTTCATCTTCCCCAGAAGGGATTGGGTTTTCCAGGTCAGGGTCATTGTCACCCTCCTGGTCAGTTTCAGAGGGGGCTGGGGTAGTAGTACCCCTGGCCCCTTCCTCATCTGCTGGCCCACCCTCTGCTCCTACCCCTTCAGTCTCTGAAGACTTACTAAGATCATAAGCCACCAACAACTCCTGGAGGTGTTGGGTGGTGGGACTTTGGCCTGTCCTTAATTTCCTCACGTTACACAAAGCTCTCAGTTCCAAGAATGGGAGTGTGTCATACTTGGAGGGGGAAGCTCAATGGCTTCCTGCAGGGCATCTTTGGATCCTGCTTTTAAAGACATTACTAGTGTGGTGTGGTGTATGCACTACCTACTCTAGTGTGGCCTACTAAACTCTCTTGAGTTGTAGAAAGGGTTGTGCTATCCCTTTACACACAACTCTAAGTTCAGTAGAACTTACTGATATTCTAAGCTTAAATTATATGTACCTTAGGTACCTTTAGTGGTTTTCAGTTGATCAATTCAATTGAGATTATCTGGTAAAACAATAGCAAGCTGGAATCCCACACGCTGCACACCAATGTGAGAAGTTGGCCTGGCATATGCTGTCCACTAATTATAGTGGGCACCTTGCACCAGTCCAAATCGACTCTTATGGTAGATAGGTTAAAGACAACCTTATTGAAAGCTATCCTAGTGGTAGCTATGGAGAGCAGCCTTCAGGCTAAGTCTTGAAGGAATGTAAAGCAGCTTGTTTTACCAGTCTATAATCTCTTGAGTGACCAAATGAAAGAGCACCACACCAGGTATATATTCAAAATATATGTATTTATTACTAAACACACCCCTCTAGTCTCTTTATGAGGCTAGAGTTCGAAGTACATAGGTTATAAGATCTTAAATCACAGTAATAGCACAAATACACGTTTGGGCCCTAGGGGCGTACCAAACCATATACCAATAAAGTGGTATGCGAACCACGACTGAACTAGACACTAGGCCTAGAGCCTCTAGAAGTGCTTGGACCACAAGGAACCACCCAAGGTAGTGACACAGGGGACCCACGGGAGACGCGTGCAGTGTAAATACACAACCGCGATACGCCGTTAACTTCTATGAAGAAAGTCGGGATCGGGAAAATAGAGGAAAGGGACACTTTAAAAAGGACTAGGACAAAACCCTTTGAGATCTAGGACTTTGAAGAGTCTCTACCCACGGGAGCACCGGAGTACTCGTGTTACCTCACCCAGGGAAGCCGGGTGCATAGGTGCCTTTCGGGGTCGGGTTTCGTCGTCGTTTCTTATGGCGATCTGCTGCAAAGTGCTGCTGGCGACCAGGAGAAAAGTGTCCGGGTGGATCCAAGAGTGGATCGGAGTTCTGAAGAACCTGAAAGCAGAGGGGACAGAGTCTGGGTCACTAGCCAGTGACCAGGAGGGCGATGGACAGATGCCCACCGATGTCGAGTGCTTCAAGTTCGTTGACGGTCGTCTTGACTCTTCAGCCACGAGGTCCGGGAGGCGTTGTCGGCGACCAGGAGCAGGATTCGGGCTGTTGCTCGATGTCTGTCGAGTGCAGAGGTGTCGGCGACCAGATTGGACCCAACAGGCCTTGGCAACGGCAAGTCTCGAGTAAGATGTAGATCGTCGATGATGCAGACCAGCAAGGTCTGGGGAACTCACCCAGCAAGGGTAAGTGAGGGCAGGCCTGGAGCAACCAGACTGCCAAGTAAAGAAAAGATTGGCCTTCGGTAAGGGCTACTAGCCAACGGGCTAGCGACCGCGAAGGAGCCTCGTGACGCCGCACGTGGAGCTGGCTTACAGGACACTCGTGGAGTGGGGGCCAGTGATCTTCGGTGCAGGTGGTGCTGGAGGCTAGGGCTACTCGGAGCCCAAAGCACGACTTCTTGGGAGACCCAGAAGATGGTGCACTTGCAAGTGTGCTCGGTGTCCAGGGGTCACGGTCTCAAGTCACCCACGATAGCCACGGGCCTCAGCTTTGCTGGGGACTCAGGGTAGCCTCGGGGAAGTCTGAGAATCCACCTCTGGTGATGCGATGACTTCGGCGTCCGACGGGAGCTTCAGTGATGCGAACCGGACAGATGCTTCTTTGGTGCCTGCCAAGCAGGGGAGTCACTCCTGGACCCCAAGGGAGATTCTTCAGTCCTCTAATCGTGAGTAGAGCGTCGAAGGTCCAGGATTCTGTTTCAGAGTTTCGTCCAGGTATAATCTAAAGTCCTAAGGACTGGGTTCCTACCTTTATTCCAAAAATAGGGGATGGACTACTCTGTGGCCCCACCTATGGGTGGGTCAGGGCAGAGGGGTGGCTACACCCCTTTCCCTTTGTCCAGTTCGCGCCAAAGCAGGGGCTGCAAGCCCCTGATCCGGTTTGAACTGGGGTATGCACAGGGACACCAAATGTGCCCCCAGTGCAGGACTTCAAAGCACCCGAAAGTGCTCCCGCCCAGCCCCAATACACATTGTCCTGTCTGGGGAGGTGGTCACACCTCCCTGGGACAGGAAACCTATTGTCCAGGCCTCCCCTGCCGGAGTTTCGTCCAGCAGCAGGAGGCCAGACTCGTGTCTGTGGCAGCAGCATCCATTTTGTGATGCCAGGGCTCTGGAAAGAAGTTACCGGACTCGTCAGAGTTAACATGCCTTTCCCTCTAGAAGGGTGGAATGCTACCCCCGCCGCCAGGATTGGCGGGGGTAGTATTCCAAGATGTTTGACACCAAACACGACATGTTTTGGTGCAGCCATTCCATAGTTAGCATTTTACCGCGAGGATATAATGCGTTTAAGAGTATATGGTCAGGCTGCACTACAAACAGCATCAGAGATGGTCTCCGAACGCTGCAGAGGGGCCCTGCTCATGCAGGGGCACCCTCTCACATAAGAACCATGCACTCTGCCTTTAGGATTGATAAGGCCTGCCTTAGGAGTGACTTATAGGTTTATATGTGTGTATGCTTTTAGTGATATAGGTAACCTATACCACAGCAAGGGTGCATGCACCACCTTACCCAGGCTGCAGTAGCAGACCTGTGGTGTCAGTTTGGATGGCCTACCAGGGGTGGCATAATACATGCTGCAGCCCCTGGCAGGCCTCTGAGGTACCTATGCCCTTGGTACATAGTATACCATATACTAGGGACTTACAAGGGCACTCCAGATCCCAATCAGTGATGTGCCTAAGGCACATGGAGACCCTTTTAAAGAGGAAACAGCTAGGCTGGGGTTCTGAATAGCAGGGCCCCAGCCAGACTAATGTCGAAAACCAGTGAAGTATCAGCAAAAAGTGGGGGTACCCCTGTGAAGCAGATCCTACTCTCCTACAGTCACAACAGTCAAAAGTTATACCTTAGGGCATAGGGCCCAGTTCAGAATCTGGCGGATGGGTCCTCTACCTCAAATGTGTTTCAAATGTGACGGATATCCCATCTGCAGTATTACAAGTGCATCAAGAAATAGTACATGGGAGCCTGAAATCCCTGTATAAAAGCCTGTCTCTAACCTCCTAATTACACACAACTTGTGACATCTCTAATCTCCTGTAATAAAGAATTGGCACTGCTGTTCAACTGAAATAAGTTATTACTGATGACGTCTGATGTCATATTGCCGCCTGCTAGCAGCAATTTAACCAACAAACGGAAACTGGCTTTCACACTTATGATAATGATCACTAAAGATATTTATGCAACGTTCATGTTTGCACAGTAAAGGTTATTACAGGGAAAATAGAGTTTGTCTGCCATTTTCTATGCATTCTAAGCCTCAGGAGTTTTGTTTTAATATGACACATTAAATAGATTCTAATATATTTTTGCAACAAATCACTAACTGCTTTCTGATGTGTTTAATTTCACACTAGGTACCACATTTACTCTTCATGTCTACAAACACACTACCTCTTTCATGTGAAAGACCAAGGATGTAAGTTGTTTGTGGCCTCGCTCCTCTATACGGTTATTGAACTCCTCAGTGGCTTGCAATAGCCTTATGAAGTACTGCAGTGGGTATTTTATTCTCAATATAATGGACATGTAATAAGGTGAACGAGATATCCAGAACAATTGTGACAGAGTATCCATCAAACTCTAAATCAAGCTGTTAATCTTTTTGCTGGAGTAGAACTCTTCCGTTGGGGCAAAAGTATAGTAAGCCGGTGAGAGTCCCTCGAAGTCAAATACTTTGTTGCGAGCTCAAGATGAAGCCATTGATTTTGGTGCCAAAAGCTCAGAGTAGAACAAAAAGTGGACTTCACGGGTGGTATTGATCTGGCGCCCTTTCCCAGGGTCCACGTTTTTACCTTTTGACTTAAGTCACTTTTTCTCAAAATCCACCAGCAGGGCAAGGCTGGAAGCTGTAGCTGTGTAGTACTCACATGGCCAGACACCTATACAGAGAGTTTAAGCTGAACTAGTTTATGATGTGGCACAAGACCATCTAAAGGCGTTCTGAAAATAAATAGTTGCAGTGTCTGACAGCCCCACCTTGCCATTTGGAAGTTAAGAAAGAGCTGTAAAAGCTGTACTTTGTTCTTCTAGCTGGCCCCGTCCCCCTCCCAGATGGCTAATCCATGCTATGTGACCACTTGATCACTCCTCTAAGTCATTTGGCCCACAGACCCCATCGTGCCCAACGCACCCTTTCTGATCTTGAAGCCACTGCTCTCAGTGAATCCTACTTTACGAAGCACCTGACTAAATCTCCCCAACCCCCCTCCACTATCCCAGTAATTGTCAGCACAAATAGACTACCCCCAACTATAAATGAGCCCAGACCACCAGCTCAACTCACCACCATTCTAACGCTTCCTTCCTCGAAGGATAAGCCTTGCCCTCTCTCTTGCATGCTCCTAAACTGTAGATCAGCAGCAAAGCACGCGATATCGCTGAATCGATCATCCGAGACGAAATAGACATTGCTTTCCTCACGGAATCCTGGCTTAATGACCACGCCACCCCTATACTTGACCTGCTAACCCCACTCGGTTACATCATCATTAGGCAGGACAGACCTAAAAGATCGGATGGGGGTCAAGCCATTATTCACAAAATTGGAATTCAACTTTCCACTTTAAGTAAGACAGAATACTAAACCTTCGAATACCTCGGAGTGGAACTTATAAACAAAGACTTCCATCCATCAAATTCCACACCATCTACCATACTCCTGGTGAACGTGCCCTCTTTGTAGAAGAGTTCTCAGACCTAATTACTTGGTACGCCCTAACAGACACGAACGATGTGTTCTTGGGAGATTTAAACATCCATTGGAACAACACAGAAGACACCTCAATCCGACTACTCACGAACCTCCTGGAAATGAAAGACCTAAATCAACTCTGTAAGGAACCAACTCACATCAAAGGCTCCACCCTTGACGCGATTATTACGAAAAATGACCTGATCTCCATCAGCTCCATCTCACCTATTGACTGGTCTGACCACCATCTATTTCTTTTCAACATCAATTCCCCTACCAGATCCCGCCCTGATGTAATGAAGAAACCAAAGGTGTTAACCAGAAATATCAAACAAGTCCCAATTCTTGAACTTGAATCCAAAATTTGTCATCAACTACAGCGTCTCCCCTTCTTGTCTACCGCAGAAGAGCTCACTTCACACTATAACTCATCGATATCGGATGTTCTCGACTAAGTGGCCCCGCCTAAACTAAAACAATTAAGATCTTCAAAATCAAAAGCTTGGTTTAATTCCGATCTCAACAGCGAAAGAAGGAAACTCAGACAAGCAGAAAGGACTTGGAGACAAAACCCCTCAACTTATCACCTAGCACTACTTAGAACAACAAGGCTGTCATACAAAAAACACATCTTTAGAGAAAAAGCCTTCTTCTTCCGCAACCAACTGGACCGTGCAAAAAACAGACCTAGGGAGCTCTTTAACATTGTTCAACAACAAACTACATCAGCACCCCCTCCTGCTATAATCGCCACAAACGAACAATGTGAAGAAATCGCTAGCTTTTTCGCAAAAATTGAGCAAACCTTCTTGCAAGTCTCCTCCCCTCCCTCCGTCCTTTCCACCTTCACCATTCCACTTCCCTTCGCAGCTGATCCACCTCCAGATCCCATTGCGGACCAAACAACCACGAAAAGAACCAACAACTTCCTGAATCTCGCCAAACTGAAAAACAACGTCAACTGGTCGGACTTCAAACCCTTGACTGAAAAGGAAGTCTTCAATATAATCATGAATCTAAAGCCAACGACCCACACCAAGGATCCCCTCCCATCCACGATGGTGAAAAATCTCCACCACATCATCGCCCCGTTCTGGACTCCCATCATCAACACATCTCTCACCACGGGTTGTGTGCCGATCTCTCTCCAACTAGGACAAATCACACCCATTCCCAAAAATACCAGGGCTGACCCCAACGATCTCAACAACCTCAGACCTATCTCCAACCTCCCGTTCCTTGCCAAGACTTTGGAAAAATGTGTCTTACAGCAACTTAATCATCATATACGAAAATTCTTCCTCCTTGACACTTTCCAATCCGGGTTTAGGAAAGGCTGTAGTACTGACACGGCCATGCTGAACATATCTGATGACATCCACAGAGTCTTAGACGAGGGTGACGCCTCCCTACTTATCCTACTTGACCTATCGGCGGCGTACGATACGGTTAATCACCCAGCCCTACTTGAGTCTTTGAAGTTGCATTTCGGTTTGAATGGCATCATACTAAAATGGTTCTCTTCCTACCTTCAACACCGCTCGCAACAAATCAAAATCAACTCTTGCCTGTCTCAACCCATTCGGATCAATCTTGGCGTGCCTCAGGGCTCAATTCTATCCCCCTCCCTTTTCAATCACTTTATGGAACCCTTAACGGTCATCTTGAAACAGGCAGAGATCAAATAACACCTATATGCTGATGACACCCAACTTTACTACAAAATCAAGTCACCCAGTGACATTCAACATCTCAACAACACACTGAACAAGTTACAATCCTGGTTTTACGCAAATCACTTAAAGCTAAACCCCATCAAGACAGAAGTTATTCTTTTCTCCCCTAAAAGTAACCACCTTCCAATACACCAAGGGCTCATCGACCTAAATGCTTTAAAGTGCTCTCTAACTTTATCCAGCTCCGCAAAATCCCTTGGCTTCGACCTGGACAACAACATGTCGATGAAAGAGCACATCAAGAATACAGCAAAAGGAGCATTGTACACACTCAAAAACCTCAAGAAACTTAAACCATTTATTCCCGCTGATGATTTAAAAAATGAGGTGCAATCTTTGGTCCTCTCTAAACTAAACTATGGTAATGCCACGCTCACTGGGACGCCTAAAACTCACCTTGCCCCCCTGAGATCAGTTCTTAACATGGCAGCCCGGCTCATCTCAGACATTAAATAGTTTGAACACATCACTCCTGCACTCAAGCACCTCAACTGGCTTCCCATTGAAGGAAGATGTACCTACAAGACTGCATGTATCATCCACAAAGCCCTTCACTCTCATACACCCAACTACTTAGAAAACAAGCTGACGAAAGCAGGAACCACTAGATCATTGAGACGCTCCAATGCTCTTCTGCTCCTACCTACCATTCTAATAAAGACAGCAACCAAGTCGCGCTCTTTTTCTGGAAATGCTCCAAGCATATGGAACTCCCTACAGTGTGACCTTCGATGCAACCCTTCTTTCCCTTGCTTCAAGAGAAACCTGAAACTCCTCCTCCTCAACAAATCCTTTACTCCTAGTTTATGGATCTTAGTAAAGTATCGCTTGATCAGACCTAGACCCTCTGTCTGAAGCGGCGGTTCTCTTTTCTTTTTTTTGTTGCTTCTCTGACTTTTAGATCCTCTCGAATTGTGTCTCTAGTGTTGGTCACTCTACTAGCACCTTTGATGGGTACCATTTGTCTATTGAACTCTCGACTCATATGTTCATTGCATGACTGCGTTACTGTATTCTATCAGGATCATGTAAAGCGCTCTGACACCTACGGGTCTAGCTAGCGCTATATAAAACTTATATATACTTGTTGACAACACCGCACATTCCTTCTGACAGAGGCTAAGCCACTGTCTTCCAGTAGCAGTATCTTTAGCAAGCCAGCAGAGGATGTTTATTGAGTCTCTGGAGCAAAGCTGTGAGGCAAACCAGTCCTAAACCAACCTAGTCCCAAGAATCTCAAAGTGCACTTTCTTAAAATTACTTTGCCACTAAATGTACCAATGATCTACCTTCTCCATTGAATTAGATTTTTGAAAAGAAGTAAGGATAATGTTACTTACCCAGTAAGCATCTGTTCTTGGCATGTAGCGCTGTAGATTCACATGCTTTGCATACTCCTGCAATCTAGTGTTGGGTCCGGATGTTTGCACTTTGTTTTTCTTCAAAGAAGTCTTTCGAGTCACGAGGTAGGCAACTCCTCCTTTCGGTGATAGTGCGCATGGGCAACGACTCCCTTGTTAGATTGTTTTCCGGCAGAGGGTGAGAATGGAGTTAGTAAGTGTAGAATAAAGATGTCCATGCGTATGTATATGAGTAAGAAACTGCAACAGGTATAGGTACCAGGGGAGGCGGGTGGGCGCATGTGAAACTACAGCTCTACATGTCAAGAACAGATGCTTACTGGGTAAGTAACATTATGCGTTTGAGGCATGTGAGCTGTAGATCACATGCTTTGCATAGACTATACAGCAGTATTCTCCCAAAGCGGTGGCTAACCTGTAGCTGTTGCAGTTGTCTGAAAGAGTGTTAAAAGAACTGCCTGGCCTACATTAGCTTGTTGTCTCGCTAACACATCTACACAAGAGTGCTTGGTGAATGTGTGCGGTGTAGACCATGTTGCAGCTTTACAGATGTCAGCTATGGGGATGTTTCCTAAGAAAGCCATAGTAGCCCCTAGTTTGGGGGTGCAATGCGCTCTAGGGGGTATTGGTAAAGTTCTTTTTGCTTTTGCATAGTATGTTTGGATACATTTAACAATGCACCGAGCAATACCCGATTTAGAAATAGGATTGCCTTTATGCAGTGGAGCAAAAGCTATAAAAAGCTGTATAGTTTGACGAAACGGTTTTGTCCTTTTTATGTAATACAACAAGGCTCGTTTAACATCTAAAGTGTGTAGAGCCCGCTCTGCCACTGAATCTGGTTGAGGGAAGAACACAGGCAACTCAACAGATTGATTGATGTGAAAGGCAGATACCACTTTGGGTAGGAATTTGGGGTTAGTGCGAAGAACCACTTTGTTTTTCTGTAGTTGGAAAAATTAGTGCCTGAAGCTCACCCACTCTCCTCAGTGATGTAATAGCAATGAGGAAAGCAACTTTGCAAGTGAGAAATTGCAGTTCACATTTATGCAATGGCTCGAAGTGTGGACCCATTAGTCTGGTAAGAACAATGTTAAGATTACACATCGGAGCAGGTGGACGTGTTGGTGGAATAACTCTTTTGAGTCCTTCCATAAAGGCCTTGATAACAGGTATTCTGAAAAGAGACAAATGCTGTCTATTTTGAAGGTATGCAGCTATTGCAGCGAGATGTAAGCGTATGGATGTGTAAACCAATCCTGACTGCTGCAAGTGTAGTAAGTAACAAATGATATTTTGAATGGAAGCATCTAAGGGGTTGATATGGTTGTTATTACAGTATATAACAAACCGCTTCCATTTAGCTGCGTAGCAAACCCTTGTAGTAGGTCTTCTGGCCTCTTTAACGATGTTCATACAGTCTGGTGGAAGGTTCAGATAACCAAACTCTATGATTTCAGGTGCCAGATCACTAGGTTGAGTTCCTTGGGATCTGGGTGTCTTATCTCTCCATGGCTCTGTGTGAGGCGACTGGGTGTGAGATGTAGTTTTTGATGAGGAACAACTGAGAGCTCCAACAGGGTAGTGAACCAAGGTTGACGTGCCCATGTGGGAGCTTCTAGGATCAGTGTGAGGGATATTTGTCTGAGCTTCCGAACCACTAGTTTATTTATTTATTTATTTTATTTGAAAGGTTTTATATAGCGCTGGCTAGACCCGGGGGTATCAGAGCGCTTTACATGAGCAGAGACAGTTCAGGAAAAACAGTTGTTCAGTGACAAAAAAAACAGACAGGCAAGACTAATACATATTAAGTAAAAAAGTGGCAAAAAGCAATTTACATGAGTAGAGGCAATCACGAAAAGCGGTTTTACGCGGTAACAAAA
Source organism: Calotriton arnoldi (assembly GCA_963921515.1). Classification (NCBI taxonomy): domain Eukaryota; kingdom Metazoa; phylum Chordata; class Amphibia; order Caudata; family Salamandridae; genus Calotriton; species Calotriton arnoldi. The sequence goes on along the minus strand of CAWUFW010000426.1, from coordinate 821,698 downwards.
AACGCAGGTACAGCTCACAATTAAGTAAATAAAGGGGGGGAACAAAGATTCTGGGCGGATTAGCGGGTAATGAATAGTTAGTTACTATAAATGGGTGAGAACACATTAAGGGAGAGAAGAGAGTATCGACTGAAAAAGATTATAGGAAGAGCTAGGGGGTAAGGGTAGGAGACGGGGGTAGGGAAAAAAAGGGGGGTAGGGTGAGAGTAAACACGGTGGTATGTAGGAAGAAGGGGGGTAGAGAGATGAGAGCCAGATAGAAAGTAAAGGAAAACCAAAGCAGGGGAAGCAGACTGTAAGGTCAGACGAGAGGTTATGGTTATGGACCCCAGTATTTGTTGAGAAGGTGAAATTTTAGGTCTTTTTTAAAGCTGAGGTAGGAGGGGTTACAGCGCAGGTCCTTAGGGAGAGCATACCAGATGTTCGAATGAGTGGAATGAGTGGGAGAGGCGGAAAAGCATAACCAAATATCCCTGGCCAGTTCATCCATAGAGCATTGCCTTTGGACAATGGGTGTGGATACCTGGAGGCGAAGTTTGGGCAGTTTGCGTTTTGGTGTGTGGCGAACAGATCTATCTGTGAAACCCCCACATTTGAAAGAATGGGAGGAGAACCTGAGGGTGAAGTTCCCATTTGTGAATCTGTTGTCTCTCTCTGCTAAGAAGGTCTGCGATTTGATTGTTTACTCCGGGGAGGTGTTCTGCGAGGAGATACATTTTGTGATGTATGGCCCACTTTCAAATGGTTTATGCAAGGCGTGACAGCTGGAGAGAGTGTCCCCCTCCCTGTTTCCATATGTAATACATGACTGTCAAGTTGTCGATGCGGACCAGGACAGTTTTGCCTGCAAGGTGAGTCTGGAAGGCTTTGAGCGCTAGAAATACTGCTAGTAGCTCTAGATGATTTATATCAAGTTGCTGTTGCTTTTGACTCCACAAACCTTGAACTGTGCGAGTTTGGAGATGAGCTTCCTAACCAGTGAGCGAGCGAGCGATGCGTCTGCTGTTAGCCCTGTCTGTGGAACTGGGTCGATGAAGGGCCGCCCTTTGGATAAGTTTTGTAGATTCCACCACTGCAGAGAGCGATGGGTGCAGCCGTCTACCAACACTAGATCCGACAATTGACCCTGAGACTGATTCCACTGAGGTGCTAAGCATTCTTGAAGGGGACGCATTTGAAGTCTTGCATGGGGAACTATCATGATGCAAGATGCCATCATTCCCAGTAGCTGCATATATACTCAAGCTGGTAGTGACTAGTTGGGCTGAATTATGAGATTAGAGTTTGAATATTGCAGATTCTGGCAGCATTGGACAGGCTAGAGCTTTTTGAGTATTGAGAGTGGCTCCCAAATATGTTTGTGTGTTGGAGGGTTGGAGATGGGACTTCAACACATTTACTGTGAACCCCAGATCGTGCAGTAATTGTGTTATTTGAGTGTGCTGGAGACACTTTGGGTAAGAGCTAGCTTTGATGAGCCAGTCGTCCAAGTATGGGAAGACATGAATATGCTGTCTTTGCAGGTGAGCAGCGACTACTGCCAGGCATTTGGTGAATACTCTGGGAGCAGTGGTGACTTTGAATGGAAGCACTTTGAACTGGTAGTGTTGTCCCGCTACCACAAACCTGAGATATTTGCGATGAGCCCGATGCATTGGAATATGGAAGTATGCGTCCTTTAAGTCTAGAGTAGACAGAAAGTCGCCTTGCTGTAGGAGTGGGAGCACTTGTTGAAGAGTGACCATATGGAAGTGATCTGAGTGAATATATTGATTTAGCTCCCTCAGGTCTAATATAGGCCTGAGAGAGCCTTCCTTTTTGGGTATGAGAAAATATAGGGAGTACACGCCCAATCCTTGATATTGTAACGGTACGGACTCTATAGCTCCCTTTTGCAGAAGAGAGTGAACCTCTTGTTTGAGGAGGTGTAGATGCTCTGGTGACATTTTGTGTGAATGTGGAGGAATGTTTGGGGGATTGTTGGTAAGCTCCAGGCAATAACCAGATTGGATAACTCCTAGAACCCATCTGTCTGAAGTTATTGTATGCCAGACGGGGAGAAATTGAGAGAGACGTCCCCCGACAGGAGTGGAATGATCGGGGGGAAGGGGAGGCAAGCCACTGTTTGTTGAGGGGGAGGTGCGAGGTGTGGCACCTTTACCTCTTCCCTTGCCATTATTGCCTCTAAATCCGCCTCTAAAGTAACCTCTTGAAGAGGATGACTGACTGTTGCCTTTATACGATGTAGAGGTGTTGTCTGTAGATATGTTCTTGGAGCCTCCCCTGTAGAAGGAGCGACGAAAAGAACCCCTATTGGAGGGGGACTGTAGGGCTCCCATAGATTTTGCAACGTCTGTATCCTTCTTCATCTTCTCTAAGGTAGTGCCTACAACAGGACCAAAGAGATGCTCTTTATCAAAAGGTAAGTTTAATATAGAAGCCTGTACTTTGGGTTTAAACCCTGAAATTCTAAGCCAGGCGTGTCTTCTTAGCAAGACACTGGTGTTGATTGCATGAGCCGCAGTGTCAGCTGAATATAAAGCGCATCTAATAGATGTGTTTGAAATTATCTTTCCTTCCTGAAGTAGGTTGTGTGCCTTAGCCTTATGTTCATCAGGTAGAAATTGGAGCAATTGTTCCAATTCATCGTAGTGTGCTCTGTCGTATCTAGTTAAGAGAGCCTGGGTATTGGCAATACGCCAGTGATTGGCTGCCTGTGTAGCTATTCTCTTGCCTGAGGCATCTATCAGTTTAGATTCCTTGTCTGGAGGAGGAGCATCCCCCGATATTTGTGAGTTTGCCCGTTCACGGGCATTAGAAACCAATAAGGAATCTAATGGTAACTAACCCTTGATGTAAACTGGATCTGATGGTGCAGATTTATACTTTTTATCGACCCTTGGTGTAAGAATTCTTGCGCGAACAGGATCTTTGAAGATGTCGTCCGCATGTCTTAGCATACCCTTAAGCATAGGCAGTGTGTGAGTGGATCTCTGGGATGAGCTTAGTGTCTCAAAGAGAAAATCCTCTTCAAGTGACTCTTTATGAAGCTGAACTCCATGATATTCAGCAGCCCCATTTATTAGTTCTATGTACCCTACATTATCGTCAGGCGAAGAGGGTTTTGTAGGGTATATATCTGGATCATTATCTGTGTTTGGATCTGTATTATAATTGTCCCATGGATCAGAGCTATTATCATCTACCCTGTCCCCGTCATCTTGGTTGTCAGGTGTTTGTGGTGGTGGTGAATCTGTGGGTGTTATTAACAAATTTGGGTTAGGTGGGGAAGGAGGTGTAAGAGGAGGAGGAGGAGAGGAGTTAGTACCAACATGTTTTCTCTTAAGAGGAATGTGGTAACTGTCCTCTGTTTCTGGTTTGCGTTTTGAAGGCAATTTTGGGTGAATATGTCCAGTTTTGGGATTGATGACCAGTTCCTTCTGTTTCGGGTCCGTATTAGAAGGCAGGACGTCGAAACAAGGCTCCTTTGATGGAGTAGGAGCCGTTTTATCTTTTGGTGCCAACATTTTTGTAGCCGAGGCTTTCGGACCGAAGTATTTGGATCTGAAGATGGTTTTGGTTTCGGTATCGAAGGAGTTGACGCCGAAACGTGTTTCGGTTTCGATGCCGATTGTTTCGGCTCGGTGCCCGAATGCGGCAGACTTGATCCCGAGCCGGAAGGCTTTGATGTTTGTTTCGGTGCCGAGCCCGAAGGCGGGGCGTTGGAAACATGTTTTCGGTGCAGACTTTGGCCCGAAGGCAGAGGAGGAACCGGGGCCTTTTTCTTGGGCAGAGATGGTGTTTGGGGCAGGGGAGGATCGGTACTCATGATACGCTGACCCTGTGGAATTTCTTCATCCATGTCGGAAGCGGCTTCTGACACGGAAATCAGCTCCTCTTCTTCCTCAGCTCCTTGCGCGTCGTAGACATCTTGTTCGGAATCTTCTCCGAAGACATCCGGAGTGGAGCCGCTGTGTTGATGTTGCATTTCGTGACGTCGAGCCAGACGGTCACGGAGCGTCTTCTTGGATCGGAACGATTTGCACGCGTCGCAGTCTTGTTCGTCGTGCTCCAGGGAGAGGGACAAGTTGCACACTTCGTGCAAGTCGGTGCGCGGGTACTTGGCGTGGCACCCGGGGCAGAATTTAAATGGAGTTTGTTCCATCGACTCCGAGGTGGCCCGACGCGGCTAGGCCAGACGGCCTTCCACGAAGTTTCCGATCGAAAGTGATTTTTCTGAAACCGATACGATACGCGGAGAATGGGAAACACGATCGAATAACAATACCGTCAAGGGTAAGTGAATTGCGCACCAAGGGGAACCCGAAGAACGGTTTTGAACCGGAGCGCAGCAATACACATCCAAACCTGATGGCGGAAAAAAACAATCTAACAATGGAGTCGATGCCCATGCGCACTATCACCGAAAGGAGGAGTCACCTACCTCGTGACTCGAAAGACTTCTTCGAACAAAAACAAAGTGCAAACGGCCGGACCCAACACTAGATGGCGGGAGTATGCAAAGCATGTGATCTACAGCTCACATGCCTCGAACAAAATAATTTTTAATCCTCACTTTAGCATGTTCCCACTCTTACAAATGAAATAAAAGATTGTATTCATGTGTAGACTTGTTCCTAGAAAATTACCTACACAGTGGAAAGAGCTTAGGAGTAGATGTTACAAATTCCAGGTTTATTCATCCTGGTTGATAAAAAGTAACAGTATGAACAAACAAATCTCATCACAAAAAGGAAGGATGATACAGTGAATGGTTTAAGTAACAATGAAAGTTGTATAAAACTTTCAAAAAACGTATAAACCGTACATATACCTATTACTATCCAGTGGGTTAATTATAAAGCTCAGAGCTTGCTTGGCTCTTGATATTTTATTTGAAATAAATATCATTAAAAAAAACAGCATCTCAAGTTCACCACCACTGGGCAGACAAATTAAACCTGTTTCAAATCCCGCTGGAACTAAATGACATAGCAAGAAGAACAAATTTGACCACTACTGGTATACCACTTTGAAAAATGTAGCATTCATTTTGTTACTTAAAAAAATCTGCATAACTTATGCCCATTAAGTATTAACAGGCAAGCTTCATTGTTTTAAGTTTTACATTTGTACAAACTCTCTGATGATGAGCTGCCAGAGTACAACAATGTTTTATTTGTGATTCATCTTCTGTAATAAACTTTTTGTTAACCCTAAGAGTCAATTTATCTAAGCAGAAGATAAGTAAAAAATGGGTGTCAGCCATAATGAATATATTGCACAGGAGAAATATTTGAATATTTGAATATGGAATATCTTTTTTCTAATCTGTCCAGAGTTCATCATTGATTAACCTACGCAAGAAATTAGATGTTGCATTAGAGATTTTATATACCTACATGATTATAGCCCAATGTGCTTTGAAGCTAATGTCACAAAGCTTACTTCACTTGAATGGCTTTAATCGGGATACTTTTGCGAATGCCTAACAATGTTTTACAGATTTTTCTTCCACCCTTTCCAGGAAGACAAATGTCCTTAAAAGTAATCCATTCCATGCCATATAGAACTGTAGGTGAAATATTAGCATTGTAAAGAGTTAATGCATATCTCAGGTGTTGTTTTCATTATCCAATTACTTTGTAAAATTACATTGCTTCCTATATGCCTTGATAATCATCATTTTTTATTTTTTTGTATTAATTTCCAATTAATGAGAGTGAGAACAACTACATTAAGGATTCTTTGTAATACTATTGGAGTTAAACCTAAAAATACACCATTATCTGCAGAAAGAAGAATATTTAAGCGTATAGTACCGAGTTGAGGGAAAATGTAGGAACTGTGTTACTTACACTTGCCAGATCATAAATATAAAGAGATCATAATAAAAGAGCTAAAAGGCAACCTTGTTTCTGCCCATTTGAAAATGTCCTTATCCCCGTAATGCAAACTGAGCCCCCCCTTAAACTCTGAGAGAATGTCAAGGGTGACAAGTTCATGCCACAATGTGGACCAATCCACCCTATCAGAGGACACTGATAAATCCATAAAAATAGATTAGATTGGCTATCCTTCCTTTACAGCATATTTTTCTTCAATTAACTACTGTGCTGACACTATCTAAAGTAGACAGATTTGGGCGGAAGCTTCAGGGGTAAAATATCTTATTTTTTAACACAGCTCTGTGGAGCTACAGTACAGAAGCAGCAAGTAATTAAATAACTGCATCCAATAACTTCATCTGCCTGTAAAATTGAGGAATCAATTGAGGACTGTTCCTATTGATTAGGAAAATAACTGTTCCCTTAGAAGATTCAGGAACTTTAGATAACGATAAAGTGCAGCAGAAAAAGAGACTCCAAGAGTTCACTCCATAACCAGGCATTCACTTTCAGCACCACTATCGGCAATGCATCGGTGTGTGAGGGCATACTATTCCCAATGTGTAGTATGTCCTATTTTTGCATATAAAGCACCCCGCTGTCTGGGCATAAAAGGCATCGTTTAGGGGTGTACATAATATTGGCACTTTTCCCTGCCCCCTGTTAATGCTGTGTTTTTAAACTGCAGCTAAGCTAGAGCAAAATGGTGCTCCTTCAAGCCATATATTTTTGTCATATATATGGGTAGTGTAAATACATATTGCAGCCCACATAAAACGTTTAACTTCCACACTAATAGTACATTTCCTGCATCATCTACCATGGCATTACAGGAACGTTCAATAAGAAATTAGGTGGCATCAATGCAGAGTATGCTTGAGGGGGAATGCACGTTTTGTGCTACTATTTAGCTTTTACGTACTGTACAGAGTACTCAAACCAGCAAAACCAGACAAGAAAATGTGTGTGGTGCAAAAGCACGACAAAAATGATATAATTTCTTACCATATCTGTGGAAAAAGAAAAGTAAACCAAGTAGAAAGTAATAAAAACAGAGTAAAAAAAAACAGAAAACATTCTCCTTAAGATGTGTTCTCTTTCTAAGGTCCAGAATTATAGGTACAGTAATGTATATTGATTTTTGACAAACTGGTCAAACAGCTTCAAGAGAAGCATGTATGCAAACAACAACTCTTTTAATAATCATTTACATATCACATACGGTTGAAGCCCATACTTCAATCCAGCTGGGTGTTCACCGACTCAATTCTTTAGTGCTGTGTTTTGCTTGATGTTATGACAGATAAATGATTAGACCGGACTCTGATGCTTAGGCCATAAAATGTTTCAGCCAATTCTTCCAAAACAGAGTTCCTACTGCACCTTAGGCAAGTGGGTAACAGCAGACCTCCTGACCAGATTTAACCTACAGTGAAAAGCAGCTCTAGATGTGGAACAACACACTGTCTAGTAGTTCTATCCATCAGTCTTGGGGAAGGAACCAGAGGAGTGGACTGTATGTTGCTTGTGCTGTGTATTCTAGTACAGTGATCTGTGAGGAGAGCGGAGAGAAACATGCTCAGAGGGTGGTGGGGGAAGCAGACAGAAATGGACATAGGTATGGAAAAGGAGACCAAAACACAGCACCACAGGACGAGTGAACGTGACTGAGACACGCACAAGAGGCAGGCAAGAGGAGAAATAAGGACTAGAAAGAGGGCAGAGGAAGAATGGCTAAGAGAGTCTTAAGCCATCAAGCCATGACTGTTCCACCTGGAACATCACTTCTGGATAGAATACTGAAAATAGTAGAAGGGGTAGAAGAAAATTAGTTACTTACCTGTAACTGCAGTTCTCCAGGACTGGCATCTTTCATAGATTTACATGCTTGAATAATTTCCCTTTGTCAAAGTGGGAGTCCCACGGTACCATAGTAAAGCAGTATGTATTAGTATCATAAGCTATAATGGCAATGCAAAGTCGTTTTAATAGCCTATGTCCTTTTAAAAAAAAAAAAAAAAGATCGAACTATAACCAATCAGGCGATAGCACCCTTTAGAACACTCCAAACAGAGGCTGAGTCCCTCAGATTTTCAAGCACAAGTGGGAATAAGTAGTCCCGATCTGAGAGGGGAGCCTCTATGGGGAGGAGGGTGGGTCGCATATGAATCTATGAAAGATACCAATACTAGAGAACTGCAGTTACGGGTAAACTCATTTCCTTCTCCAGTATTGGATCGTTTACAGATTCACATGCTTGAAACAGAAAAGCAAGCAGTTTTGTAGTTAAATGTATCTAAATATGGAAGAGTACCCTTGAGGATAGTGGGTAACAGGTTTAGCCCATACCCATAAATATATAAACATATATCCATAAAATGTATCTATATAAATATAGAAATATTAACCAGTATGCATATTTAAAGTAAATAATGTCTATTAGAGGAGAGAATCATGCAGTATACAATGCTGTGACATACATTAGCAAAGACATATTGACATTACTTGTATTTACAGAGGCTAACCTCATTGGAACAGATGATGCAAAACCGCCTGTCCTACGGCTGCATCACTTCTTTGCGTTGATTCAAGGCAGTAGTGCCGCAGGAACATGTGGGTGCTCTTCCACGTTGCAGCACGGCAAATTTTCTCCAGTGGGATGCCAGCAAAGAGAGCAACTGAGGTAGATACTGCTCTTGCGGAGTGCGCCTTTGCTCTAGCTGATAGTGGTTTACCAGCCTTGCCGTGACAGAACTGTATGGCGATAGAGATACATCTGGCAATGGTAGCTTTCGTGACTGCCGTACCTTTATGAGAGAGTCCCTAAAAGACCAACAACTGATCAGATTTTCTGAATTGCTTGGTACGATGTAGATAAAATTTGAGGCAACGTTTAATGTCCATAGAGTGGCGAGATCTTTCAGCTGGAGATTTTGCATTAGACAGAAAGTATGCAGTATAATAGGTTCATTGAGATGAAATTGCGATGGAACCTTGAGGATGAACTTTGGGTTCGTTCTGAAAAGCACACAGTCGTTAGTGAATTGCAAAAAAGGTTCCTGAATGGTAAAAGTCTGAATTTCACTGACTCTTCTAGTAGACGTGAGAGCCAATATTAGAGTGGCCTTCCAGGTGAGAAATTTGAGATCTGTCCTGTGAATGGGCTTGAATAGTAACTTCATAAGCTGCGAGAGAACCACACAGATGCCATTCGGGGTGGGAGCAGGTATCGACTGGTGTAAAACTGGCATTTGCCGTTCTTGTTTGTTGCAAAAACATCCAGTGCTGGTTTGCCCCAGCGTGAGAAGACACTGTCCAACACCAGCTGATCCAGTTCCCACTTGTGGCAACTGTGTCTGAGAGTGTCCGATAAGGTGTTGTTTACTCCTGACATGTGCTCAACAAGTCATGTTGTGGGCTGCCAGCCAATTCCAAAGGTCTTGAGCCTCTTGAGAGAGAGTTAAGGACTGTATCCCCCCTTGTTTGTTGATGGAAAACATGCTTGTCATATTGTCTGTACAGACCTGCACGGAAGCTCCTGCTACACGTGGAAGAAAGGCTTGGAGAGTGAGAAAAATAGCCTTGAGCTTTAGACGATCAATGTGCATCGACTTCTGGAGTGCGGACCATTTCACTTGAATTTACAGGTCCTGCAAATGGCCATTCCAGCCATCCATGGAGGCATCAGTGGTGATGATGTAATCTGGGATCGAAGACAGTAGCGTGAGGCCTTGCGAGAGATGAAATTATTGGGACCACCACACCAGTGTCTCCTGCATTTTTGAGGTAATGCTGATCAAATCTTCGAAGGAGCCTGTCGATTAGACCCATTGCAACTGGCGATCCTCCTGCAATGGCCTCATTTTCAGCCGTGCCAGCAGTACTATTTTCATGGCGGAGGAGATCATGCAGAGGAGCAACTTGAACATCCGCACAGAAACAGACCTCCTTTTTTATTTCTTTAAGGTCAGGTTTGATAATCTTTGTTGTCTGTCTTGTGACAGATGAGCCTTGTATCTGATGGTATCGAGGTTGATGCCCAATAATATCCTTGTCTGACTTGGGATGGTTGAGGATTTTGGGTAATTTAGTGGGAGGCCTAGCCTGTGAAAGGCAGGCCGTCTTATTCCTGGAGGCTTGTCGCGGTGTCTAGGTAAGGGAATACCTGATGACCTTGCTTGAGAAGTGTGGCTGCTACTGGGGCGAGACATTTTGTGAAAATCCGAGGAGTGTACTTGAGTCCAAAGGGAAGGACCCTGAACTGGTAATGGGTACCAGCTACGGTAAAACGGAGATACTTATGATGCTTTGGATGTATGGGAATGTGGAAGTAAGCATTTGTAACTCCAGGGAGGTCATGTAGTCTCCGCTATTTAATAGGTGGAGAATGTCAGAAAGAGTAATCATACGGAAAGATTCTTTGTGCAGAAATTCGTTCAGTCTCCTGAGGTTTAGGATGGGTCTCCACTCTCCTGATTTCTTTCGAATAAGGAAAAAACGGGAAAAGAATCCCATGCCCTTTAGAGAACAAGGAACCCTTTCTATGGCCAGCATCATTAAAGCTTCTTTCCTTAGTAAGTGAAGACGAGGTGGGTGTGCTCCTCTTATAGGACTGTTTGGTGGTCTCTGCACGACTCGAGGGTATGCCCGTAGGTTACTAAGTCCAACACCCATTTGTCCGATGTTATCTCCTTCCATTGGGGGAGGTACTTGGGGATATTCCCGCTCACATGGGTGGAAGGAGCGGTTGCAGCCGGTACCTGGTCCAGGTCACTGTTTGCGGGCGGTATCGCGACCCTGGGGGGTTGCTTTCTGCGTGGGCTTTGTTTGGTGAAGGCTGCTGAAGGGGGGTGGTGGTAAGCATGATGGTAGGTAGGCCTATATTGAGACTGGGGCTGATAATGTTGAGGTCGCTGATAGCCGCCTCTAAAGGTTCAGAACCCTCCCCCTCTAGCTGCTCGAAGTTGCAGTTTCTTGAACTGGAGCGTTTCAAGAGATCCGGAGGTGTCCGTGTCTGTCTTTATGGCTAATAAGGCGTCATCGATATGCTTCCCAAACAAAGTTTTGCCGTCAAAGGACATGTCCAGTATCTTTGATTGAAGCTCAGGTCTAAATGAGGTAGCCTTGAGCCATCCCTGGTGCCTTAAGACGGCTGCTCTGGAAAACTGATGAAAGCCTGTGGAGGCAATGTCGAGAGCACAGTCGATAATTTCCAAGGAAGTGCGTTCACCGACCTGTAAAATTTTCTTATTTCTTAGCCTCTGGCTTCCTGTCTTTAGGAATCAAATCAAACAGGCTACTTACATCTGACCACATCTGGCGGTCATAGCACCCCAGGATCACTAGTGAGTTGGCTGCTCGAACAGTGAAGGCAGACATGAGGGAGAATCTCTTTCCTATATTGGCCAAGTGCCTGCCCACTTTGTCTGGTGGAGCCGATATTGGTGTAGAAGGATTTTTGGAGCGCCTTTGTGCGACTTGAGGGATGACAGAATCTGGCTTGGGATGACTGATGAGGCAAGCAGGGGAATCATCAGTGGCCTTGTATTTTTTGTCAAGGCGAGGTGGTACTGGTGCTACCATAGCCAAATATTTCATGATCTTTATCCCCTCACTCCAGATATAGTCTGTAATGGGGATGGCTCTTACAGACTTTCTGGCTTACTCCTTAAAGTTGTGCAAAAAGTAGTAAGACTGCTTGACAGAAGTTGGTACATGAAATTGTGCTGCAGCTCAGTCCATCAGATTATGAACGACCCCAATGTCCTCTGGAGAGGAGAGGGGCAGAGTCTGCAGGATGAGGTGGCAGAGGGGATGGAGTAGGGACCAGGTAATCATCCCATTCATCTCGTGGTTACTGAGGATCAGGGATCTCTCCTTCTTTTTCTTCGCCTGAGGACGAGTGGGCTTCCCTTGTAGGCGGTAGAATATGGGAAGCAGGTGTTATCCTGGGCGTTTTTGGTGGAGGGATATTCCTTGGTGTGGCAGGAGAAGCAGGCTAGGGTGGCACTGGTTGCTGCTCTTGTGGAGGATCCAGAAATCTCCTCTTGAAACCCTGCAACATGGCTTGTTCATAAGGTTCATAATGCCTTCTAGGAGGGGCATAATATAACTCCTACTATTGCTCTTCATCCTCATTATCGGACTCTTCTTCCTGGTATTTTACCTGGAGCTCCGAAGAACTGTGCACATCCCGAAAGGGCCCTTCGTCATCCGACTCTTCCACATCCAGTAAATGGCTAGGAAATAAAGGTGAGACCTTACTAGGAGAGGTTACTTCAGGTCTGAAGGTTGTCATTGTGATCTTGGTCATTTTAATCTTCGTTGAAATGTTGTCGACGAAGTAAAAGTGAACTGGGGCATCGATGGTAAGAGTTTCCTCATTGACGGAACCGTCGTCATCGATGATGCTGTCGTCGACTGTACCACTGTCAAAGGTGCTGATGCTGGCGCACCCGTGGTCGGTGTTATTGTCGACGGCCTCGCTGGTGCTGCTGTAGATGGTGTCTTTGTTGACGGCGATTTCTTTGACATTGGACCAGTGGAAGTCAATTGCAACTGTGACTTAGAGGAGGAAATCACCTTAGTGGATGAAATTGAAGCATTGATAGCTGCCTTCATCAAAGTCCTCGACGATGATGGTTTCACCGCCGAGACTGTGGCGACGGTCGCCGTTGTCGATACCAGTGTCGACGGTGGTGTCATCGTCGACAGCATTCTGAGCGGATTTTTTGTCCTCAACGTCAATGGTTCTGCAGAGGGACAACGTTTTTCCTCCACTTTTTTCTCAGATGGAGTAGTAGGTAGGGGGAGGGCACCCCTGTGGAGATGAGCTTAAGTTTCTCATTTCGTAGGGGTTCTTTATGGTGTGTTTTTAAGACCTTTCTACTCTCCCCAGAAGCCCCATAATCAGAGGAACTTGACCTTTTGTGGGTCTGTCAGACGTATCGCTGACCTCCTCAGAAGAACTGGATTTCTAGGATTTAGATTTCTGTGGCCACAGAAGTAGGCTTACCTCTCTGTTTCTTAATGTTTTAGAAGAAAAAGAGTGACAAATCTTGCACTTCTTTACCTGATGTTGAGGGTAGAGGCAATAGATACTGTTTTTGTGTGGATCATACACATGAAACCTTTTCTTCTCATAGGACTTGCAGGATCTGAACATGCCTTTCTTAGAAGACTCAGACATTGGAGATGTAGGAAAGTTGAGTTATAAAGGAAAAATGAGCAGAGCTCAGGGAGACTCCCTTCACATGACGTGTGGTAGAAAATCGGAGGGACTCAGACTCTGGAGTGTTCTAGAGAATGCTATCACCTGAGTGGTTATTGTTAACGTTTGGTCCGTTTTTTTAAAATGACACAGATAGGCTATTAAAATGACTTTGCATTGCCATTACAGCCTATTATACTATTACATACTGCTTTACTATGGTACCTTGGGACTCCCACTTCGACGATGGGGAATGATTTAAGCATGTGAATCTATGAAAATCCAATACTGAGGAATGATAGATGTTCGGCTGTCCTATGAGTACTATGTATTCTCATATAGCTATCAGTTGGGGGGAAAAAAAGTTTGCATTCAATGCTGGCTGAGGGGCACGCAGCAAGAAAACAATGCTTCGATTTCCCTAGTGACAGCCAGATCAGGTATGTGCCTTGCCACAAGTTCCCAACAGACATACAATATTTGAAATGAATGGTGCTGCGTGCCATTAAACCCAGACCTATAAAGAACACATGCTAATGTTGTTAGGCAGCTTCACAGTTGTAGGTGCAACAAAGAACAAAGGAAATACAATGTTTTTGCATCCCTTAGACCCTTCCCAAGCAAGTTAATGTGAAATTATATAATGATGTGCAGTAAAGTTTTCACTAAAGCCAATCTTATGCTAAGAAGAAGGTTAAAGCAATCACATCCAATGGCTAAGGAACTGAAGGAGTTTGTATCTATCTCTAATTTCTAACAATAAACTTTGTGTTTACCCATTACCATTGTCCATTTAGAAGTACATCAAGGTACAACACTGAGTATAGCACTTTCACATTTGTAGTATTAATTGAGGTTATGAGGCTACTAAATTACATTTGTAACAGATTGCTTAATCCTAAATGTCAAAGCAAAAGGTTACTTAGCATCACAGAATGAGAATAAGTTACTAGCATTAGTAAAAATGCATATCCCTTGCATTACTTCATTATATGGAGCAAAGAATATACTTTGAAATTTAAAAAAGCAATTTTCTTAAGAACTTACTTGCAGATGCATCCCAAAATTTGACAGAACCATCCGCATGCCTGTTAGAAAGCAAAAGAAAAATATATCAACTTGGCACAACATTTGGAAAAATAAACAAAACTGAGAAGGGAAGGTAAGAATCCAGTGGACCATCTTTACAAATAAAAATGAAAACTCTGGGAACAGAACAGAATTTTATAATATGCAATGGAAAGCATGATCAACAGTGTTGGAGTACTCTGGGTTGAATATGTACTGTACGGTAACATGGATTGATCAAATAAACACAAATTGTTTTCCAGTCAAATGACTCTGGCCCTTTACCTACTAACAGACCCTCACCAGTTCTAAACAATTGCTTGAGTTAAGTACAGTTATCAAATAGGCTTTGCTAACGGACTCTCACCAGCTCTGAAAACTTTCTGGAGTTAAGTACAGTTATCAAATAGTCTTTTTTTGCTGTGAAGGATCCTCATACTGAATATCCCTCTATGGATACATTAGCATCTGAAAGTCGTGTATTCCGGAAAGTTTGGGCGCTGGAAGAATTAAGAATTTTAAGTATGATGTGTGCTACAATGCTTCTCTGGTGGCATGCACCTGTAATACCGAGAGGACGGACGTAGGGAGCAGCTGAAACTTGTTTTGTCAGTCGATTTTGGATACCTAACTGTTGGATAACTGGAACTCTTTCTCCTTTCGAAAAGCTTTTGATTTGGACTGATTACATGTTATGTTAGTTGCAGAAACAACTGGACTCCTATTCAGTGTGCAAATAAAGATGCTGCATTGATAACATCCTCATTGTTCACACCTGATTAATCATCCTACTGGATTTCCATTTGGCTTGAGGTTCCCACCCTCACAGATTTATCTGCACCAAGCTTGGATTCACTCCCACTATAGAAAATGGTGCTACTCATGGGTTCCATTTCTTTGGCTAAAGTACTATGCAGATAATCAGTAGCACAGAGCGTAATATGCCATTCCTTACCAGTATTAAGTGTAGTAAGGGGCCAAAGCCACAGGCGTAGAGGAAGTGACATCTCATACCTTTTGACCATAATGACATCACAGGAAGTGACCTCATATGACCCTTAATCCAGATTCTTTCCTGAAAGGCATGTCACATGACCCTATCACACTCTTTTACACCCCCTTACACTCATTCTTATTGAATCTCACTCATTCGCTCTTAATCGCACTCATACTTACTGACACTCAAGTGCAGATTTACTAACGCTTTGCACAGTGTTTGCATCACTTTTGCGACGCAAACCTGGTGCAAAAGGTTAAGGTGATATTTAATATCCAACGCAAATTCTGATTTGCAGTGGATGATATCGCAAAGTAACGCATAATTGCTCTATGCACAGCTTTGCGTAATTTTGCGTTGTGAGTGATCCATGGATGGTGCATGGGCTTACCCATGCAATCACCTAAGGGTTTTGACAGAAATCCCTTTCAACAAATATTGGTAGAGAGGAATTTACTCCAAAGACCTATGACTGCTTGAGGCCGGCATAACAAGGAGAAAGGCTATGTTAATATATTTTGAAATATTTGTGCAGTTCATTTACAAGTATTTCAATTTTATTGTGTGTTAGAAACAAATGATATCCTAAAGCCTTTCCTTTCACACTCCGTGTACCCCAACAAGACTGTGACACAGTTCACTTTACAAAATCCTCTCACTTTGCAGTCAGAGAAAAAAAGGTAAACACCAATCACCATGGTAAAAGAATAAGTAGTTATTGGTCAGAAGACTTTGCCTGACATTTGATTCTGTCTCTGAATGCACAGCAAATCTAACCAGATTTAAAAAAAACAAATTAAAAGGCATATTTATTTTCATTCGACTTCTGAACTCACTCCAGCATGATTATTCTGGGGGTGCTGCAGCACCTCGCAGCCCTACTTCCAACGCCTATGCCTGGGCATCACCCAGAGCGAGATCTACAGATGCTTTTGTGGCACACATAGAAGCAGCGACCAAGATAGATAATCATATGGGGATAAGCACAACAAAACCACAACTTCAGTGAGAGGACAGGCAGAAGAAATAAACAAAGGACCATTTGAAATGGCCCTTAGATAACTCATTGAACCGAAGTAAGGAAAGGCACTTACCGAGGGGATGGATGGGGCATTCTCTGGGGTGTGTCAGCTGGATCACACAGGTCTGGGGGAGAGATGAGGAGGGGGTCACTTGCTTGGGATTGCGGTCATGTTCCAGGGTGTTGTATTGGGCCCTAGCCCAGAGGAACTGCTTTGGAGTACATTCATCACTATAATGTGACCAGGTATGCTCCTCCTGTCAATAGGGCTGTGGGTGGCACCAGATGATATGAGAACATCAAAAAACACAGGTGTGGCATATCAGATCTCCCCTAGGAACCAGTACATGCATCATGTATGTGCCTGTTTCACTGAACGTTTGCTGGACACTTTACAAGGAGCACACATGCATCAGAAATAATTTCCCACAACACTGACTGACCAAGGAATTTGCCTGCCGACTCATCATTTGGACATCACCGCTACAACCCATGTCCTTTCAGAGCACCCCAGGAGATAACTGAAAGGCTTCTCAACCCACTAAAGTTGCGTGCCATATTGCTGTCTCCATGAGAAGCACTATTTTGCAAGAAAAGAGTCATAATACATCTTTTTAAAATGGTTCTTACATACGTCCCCACTGATTACAACGCCAATAGTAACCTCCAATGTACAGCATGTCATCCACCAAAAGTTAAATAAAGGAGGTTGCTCCACCACTAAGATGATCTTCTCCTGGCAACAGTGGTCTCTTGCAAAAACAAAAAGATCTGCCACTCACTCCTGAGCCTCTTTCTCAATCAACTATGGACAAAGCACCTCTGAAAGGGACAAAACGTGTCTCCTGACTGTACTAAAAGAAAACAAACAAAAGTTTGCACACAGGATCTCAACTAATCTGTTGATAACATTAATAATGGCATCATGATAGTCTACTTCATGAATAGAATTGGAACAGAAGCAAAATTAAACTTGAATCAAATCACCGAAAAAGGAATTCTCACCTTTTCAATTCGTTTCCCTGACTTGCAAAATAAACCTACCAATAATTTTACATTTGTTCAAATACAACCCAAGTTCTCTGCTATGCTGATAAGTGCACCATGAGGTGGATGATTAATTAAGCATTCTGATGTACTACCCCAGAGCTGCCACATTCTTCAACCTCCAGTGGGTGATCTGATATGAAATCAGCGCAGGCTTAAATGCTTTCTTGCTGCATTTGATTAGAGGCATCTATTTCCACACAGTGATTGGCAGACTGAGAATCTTCATGTGTCTGGACTACTCGTCAGCATCACATGACCTTGTGCCTTTCCCATAGAGACAAAATAGACTGCAACAGATTTATTGTTAACGGAGGGTAATAACAGAATTACATAACCCGACAATGGGCTTAAACCATCACTGCAGGCTTAAATAATTCATAAACAATTTCTTTTGTTTGTGATATTAATTTTAGGGGAGAGTGAATTAATATTGCAGGTCTGACCAGCTCTCTGTCTGAGCAAGGAAGTCGTATGCTAGCATCAGGACTGACCCAGTTAATCAAACTACGAATCTCCTTCTAATCTGCTATAGGAGGATAACGTCCTGAGGTATTCAAACTTTTTTTGCAGAAGTAATGACTTACTTAGTCTACAAAGGGTAATTCAATTTTTCTCCCACTCCAAAGCCTGCTTTACGTATAGGTTTGTCATCATAAGGGTCTCTGTACTGATTACCAAGCATTTCAACCATTCTTGAACAATCGGTCACATCATCCTGAATATTAATTGGGGGGGGGGGATAGGTATGTTGATTAATATGTTACCACCTAAGTCAAGCACCAGAGAAAACTTGGGATGCTCTGTCATAGTGGTAGTGGGCAAGATGCATGCCGAGCAGGCACACTTACTGCACAGGAGCCTGATGTTCAAACTGACACCACTCTAATCACTCTGCTAAATAGTGTATTTTAATTTATGTTTGTCAGACGCCTTCTTTTTATTATCTTAATGCACCTTTATACTACATTGCTTGATCTTTATGGTGACAATCTTCTTTGGTCTTACAGTTTCTCACTTGGGAATGGTAAAACCAGCAGTATCTTGCCACTAATTAGTCTATGACCGTGACAATATGAACTGCATAATGTAGAGATCTCAATGATAAAACTGATTATTAAGCTCCAGTATACTGGAGACTGTACCAGATTTGCAAGTATCAATACAGCTTCAATAGAAAGTTTGACTTGTTTGAGGACGGGGAAAACTGCTCCAGAAGAAACAGCCTTCGTATTAAAGTCTCACCTACAATAACTAAGATGGCTGAACTCGGAGAATATGCCCCAATACGTTTGATGAAATACTTAAAGCTCCAGAAATGCCTATAGTACATAAAGACAGTAGTCACAGTGTCATCACCTCAGCAAGTAAAAACTTTCATTTGAGCTCACTTTCTGACGGTGAAGGAAGACATTTTGAGCAATAACTGAAAGTACCCCGTCAATATTCTCGACTAATCAGGAGATAACATAATCAACTTCAATCAAACAGAGGAAAATGGATGACTAACATCACTGCAGACCTCAGAAAAGAAGAGTTTTCAACTCTATAATGGGAAAAGTATCTTCTAACATGTAGACCTTGCAAGTAAAACTAGTTTCTGTAACAAACACTTTTTTTTTTTTTAAATAAAATCTGTTTTTTTAACGTCATTCAGAACTGCATAGCTTTTGCAGCTCCGTGCAGAACTGCCTAACACACCTCTTGAAGGCCTGGCATTCACCATCCAGGACGTGAGTAGTGCAATCTTCCACCCAGCACGTGTGCATTGGAGCAATCGGGTTACGTTAGAATGTTCATGGAACATCAGGTCACGCTACATGATGGCCATCGCGGGGTTGCTTTGTTTTAAGCTTAGAAGGAACTTTGTATCGCAACAAGGGAAGCGCTGGGGATCCTCCTGTTGACAAGTTTAATTCCAGTGATTTATTTATTGTTTCTTCCTGAAAAATACTGTGTGGTGTTTTAGTTGACAGCTCACCATGTGTGCTGCTGCACAAACATTTACTCTTACTCCACCTCAACCCTTCCTTTCAGTGCCAGAGGAACCTCCATGCTGTGGCTTGAATGGAAGGAATATTTTTTGAACTACATATCTACTATTACAGACGATGCTGTAGAGGAATTCTCTCCTTTAAGGAAAAAAAGTGTCCCTGCATAGTCTTATCCCGGAGGGCTTACGCGTATATGGTGAAATAGAAAATAAAGTTAGACTGGCACAGGATACAGATGTTTATAAACATGCCTTGGAGGATCTTGATAGCTATTTTCAGCCTACGATGTAGGTAGAAATCAATCGATTTCATTACTTCCAATGTAGACAGGGTTCTTTTGATGATTACGTGGCAGCCCTGAAAGAAATGAGCAATTTCCTGCTGGTTTGGTACGCTACACGAGGAGTTGATAAGTGTCTAGATAATCATGCACACAAATTACAAACACCTTCAGGAAAGATTATGGGCAGTTGGTGAAACTTCCTTAAAGGAGGCAGTAGTGTTTGCAAAGGAGGCAGAATTGCCGAAAAGGTGTGCCAAGACTGCTTTTAATAAGGGTGACATCCACTAAGTTCAAACTGAGAGCAACTGAATTGTGTGCACAGTAACATCCAAACCAGGATCCAAGGCAGCAAAAAAAGGAAGTCACAGATTGGATGCGATGCATGTGGAGTCTCGGAATGGCAATAAAATACTTAAATGTCTTAAATATGGTAGCCAGGAAGATCTTGCTAGGGCAAGAATTGTCCAGTCTTTAAGCAAAAGTGTTCATTTTGTGGCGTTATGGGGCACTTCGCTAAAGTGTGCAGGAAAAAAAGAGAATCTGTAAAGTGCGTTGTGGAACAGTCTGATCCTGATTTGTCTGGAGTGGATGAAAACCCTACATCTGACTGTGTATTGATCTTGGAAGATGTGGTTTTGAATAATGATATTAACAAAACAAAGCAGCTTCTGATGTGACCATTTGAGGTATGGACCATTGTGAACAAATCAGTTGGGGATGGCTAATTTAGAGATGTTATAGGGGAAAGGTTACTCCCTCCAAATGTGTGATTGGTGTGTTGCACAGGGAAAAAAAATCCAATGTTGGGATTTAGAGACTTGTCGTTAGAGTTTAAGTGCGGATGAGCCAATTGTAAAATGTATGTGGCTGAGTGTGGGCAATCTGTGTTAGGTTGGAAAGATCAAAAAACGCTCTGTCTCTCACCAACAGCGATGAAGTTAGATCATTCTTAGGACTTGCAGAATTCTACTCTAACTTTGTGAAGGATTTTGCGAGTAAAACATATGGGTTGAGGCAGTTATTGAAACAACAGGAAGTGTTCTGTGGAATAATGAACTGCAAAATGAATATGAATCTATTAAGAATGACATTTGCAATGCCATTCCCTTGCAGGGTTTTAATCCTTCAGCGTACTCAGTTATAAGGACTGATGCCAGTGGGAAGGGGCTATGTGCAGTACTTTCACAAATTGAGGAGAATAATGAGAAATATACCTTGTCTTTTGCTTCCCGATCTCTTGCCCCAGAGGAACAGAACTTCTTGTTTATTGAAAGGGAAATGCTTGCATGTGCATGGGCGATGGAATTTTTGGGTCCGATTTTGGATAGGATGGTGCACTGAAGTTTGTAATTATGATTGTTGATTTGTTCTACAAGTAGCCAGAAGTAGAGGTGTAGCCTAAAGTTAATTCTAGGGCTGTTGTTTCCTTTTTAGAGAGAGTTTTTTGGGAAGGAATACATAAGGTTTTGTTGAGTGATAATGGTCCTCAGTTTGTTTTTGTAAAGGAATAGTATAAAGGCAAGGCATACGTTGTTGCATCATCTCACTGGGAATGACATTGTTAAGTAATTCAACAGAGTCATTGTGGGAAGTGTTCAGATTGCCATCAGAGTGGTATAAATTGGGAGAGGGAACTTAATAGATTATTATGGGCATATAAGATTACTCCTGTGCTTACTGGGTATAGTCCCTTTAAAGTGATAAGGGGAAGAGAACCTTTTTCCAAAGACAATATGGCTTGGCTGTCAGGTGATAGGAAAAAGGAGTGGTCCCCTGAGGTGGTGAGAGAACAGCCGAAGGATCTGATTTCAATTTCCAGAAATTATATTAAAGTCATTTTTTGGAAGTTTGAGATGGAGGAGATTTACCAATCATGCAAGCAGGGGGGGGGTTTCGATGAAAATGGCCTCGGATTCAAACCGTTTCCATCATTTGAGGTATTTATGGATTTTGCATCACCCCTGCTAGCAAAAACACTCTTCTTAGAGTTTAGATATGTCACCTTGAACATGTAAATAATTTGCAAAACGTGGTCAAAGAAGGGAGATGCCTCCGTACTCTGTTCTGTATGTAGAATAGAAGAAGAGACAGCGAGATATGAAGGGTATATAGGGTACAGAGAAAGATGTGGATGCCCCTGTTGTGTCAATGTGCCCACTCAGGCGATAGTGAGTATAAAATAACTAGAGAGACAGTCAGTTCTGTGTTGGAAACACTACAAGTATGATATACAGTGTCTTGTGGTTTGTGGCCTCCTGGTCTGCCTTGCTACGTTGACTTAGGCCTGGCTGCCATGATGCCTTTTTGCGCACGTTACTTTGTGCCGTTGTTTTTCCAGCATCTGCTTCTGCCCGGCTATTTTAGAACTGTCTGTATTTCTGTCTTTCACCTTTTCTCCTGTTCCCTTTGGGCTACGTCTGCACAACATGTACAAGGTCGAAAAACAACGTCCCTTGTTCTTGCTGATCTGGCCAGTACCTCGCACTTAGACATAACACTATGTACAGCTGCCCTGGAGAAATTTGTGTGCTTTTAATATTGTGTTTTCACTGTTAGAGACACTTGGAGAAAAACCTTTCCAGAGAGAAGAGCTGTGCTTGTCTGATGATGTAAACCTTGCATCTAGATATTGAGGTATGGGGGTTCGCTCGACAAAGCCCAGAGGTCTTCTGTTTTTATAATAAACTAGCTACTAGCACGGGGAGGGTGGTGTTGTCATTTAGCCATATATCCACTGCTTTATGAAATGCTTTCCCCGTTTGTATTCTATGGAGTTGTAACTATGCTGATTATATTATCATTAAGCATTATGCTGATAGTACTGGCACGTGTACTGCATCTTAGAGCACGGTAGTTGAAATAAACATTTTAAACTATACAGTGTCTCTTCTTACGCACGTTGTGGACAGGTATGAGTGAGTTATGAAAGGGTGTTCTTGCTCCTGCGAGTCCTGAGAGAGAGATACCGTATTCTGGGTTGTCTAATCATTGGTAGCATTGTTGCTAATGAGACGCTAAAGCTAGTCGGATTGGGGTTTTAGGTGCTAAGGTGTATGGTTGGCTCACCACTATATTCCGAGGTCCTATTATCCTGTGCATAGCTGTGTGTATGTGCAGAATCCCTACAACATGGCGCCCAACGTGGGGCTGCTTATCTGCGAGACACTTGAGTAGTATTTGTGCTTGTCCACAACTCCCTTCGCAGACGCTTACGGAAGCGTGTGTGACGGTGATACCTCCTATATTGACGTTTTTATAGGTTCTTTCAAGCTTGAAGTTGTTAAAAGGTTTTTTAAATAAAACCCTATATTGTGCTGCCTCATATTAGGTTGTCGAAAAATTTTAGCCTAAAATGGCTGTTCAAATTGCGGCACATAGCCGCGCAGCGCTCCGGGCTCACTTGACAGTGTATGGAGTGCCTGACGCGGGTGTTGATCTGATCTTTGTGGTACAAGCGGATCCAGCTTACCACTTTGAGGTATTTTACTCTTGGGTCACCTTTCCGGCGGTGGATGGGACTGATACTTTGTTCCATGAATATACAGCCACCGTTGTTCCTAATCACTATAGACCGTATAGGAATCTTGAAGTACCGCTCGCGGCTTGGCAACACCGTGTTTGGTTTGATGGCGCTCTCCCCCAATCGGTTACCGCGGTTCGTTTAGGCCCCTTATCAATTGAAGGGGCCACTTGGCCTGTCTTGGCCGGGTATACTCAACATCCGCGTTATATGACGGTGGCAGTCGGTGAACTGCGTAATTTGCATTCGTCTTTGATACGAGTGCATAGAGCTTTAGTACAGTATGTTACAGGCAACATCCAGGGAGCCCCGCCTGGAGTTGCAGCCCATCCAGCTGGAGCAGGCAGTGTAACCATAAGTCCTGTCATGGTTAATTCGATGATGGGCAAGCGCCCACAAAATAAGGATGATTTTCCTTATTGGCTTGCAGAAAAATTTGACCAGCTGGAGGCAGTTTTTCCAAATACATCTCCCGTGGAAAAACACAGGATTTTGACGATTAGTTTGTCAAAAGACTTAATCCCCGAGTTGGCAGAATGCAACAACTGGGGTAGGGTATTCGCCGCAGTATATGCGAAGTGTTTCGGCATTCCTTCCATGAGGGTTCTCCCCTCTGTAATTAAACGAGTGCAGGATGAGCATGGCCCTGAAGCGGCTGTGGAATTAAGGATGAGACTGGTGGGCGTGTTCGACGTAGTAGCTGATTTGATCCTTGCGAATGTCAAGGGCTATGCAGTTAACTTTCAAGTATCTAATGCTTTGGCTTTGGTCCCAGATCCGGACAAGCCGCGCGAATTACCGAAAATTATTGCACAGGCTTACAAAACAATTGGCCGCAATAGCCTGGGAGTTAAGCCTTTTGCTAAATCGTAAACACAATCGCAACAACAACCAAAAACTCAGTCTGAGAAAGATGAGAAACCAGTTTTTACTAAAAAGAGCTGGAGGTTGAAAAAACAGGGTAAGCAACAGAAGAAGCCGGGGTCGCGAGGCGCATCCCCGGTTTCCGTCTCTTCCGAACGCACTTATGATTTGCGTGATAGGGCGAGAATTAAATCTCCAGAGAGATTTCAAGTCCCTGATTCGAGTTCTCCTCGTTCTTCACAGGCACCAACAACTTCGCAGGCTGGTGGAGGAGATCGCCAGGATAGAGGAAGGGGTCGAGAGGCTCCACAGGGACGAGACCAACCTCGACAACAGGTCAGAGGGAAAGCAGAAGACTTTCAACGTTCTCGCCCACAGTTTCAGAAGAAGAAGGTTGCCGCTGTAACAGCGAGATATGCCACAGACGGTGAGAACGAGACTCCTGAATTGGACGTGGGCAGTGACACTCCTAGACAGCGCCGCGGAAGTTACCATAGTGCGGGAGGCGCTACGTCCTCATGTGGAGGCGACAGCAACTGAAACATTCATTACTGTTGAGACAGCAGATACCAGAGTGGCACCCCCTGACAGACTATATAATATTGTCATTCAAATTGCAGGTGACATACAGCGTGTTATTAAAGGGATTTTGGGGGAAAATCTGACCTCTTCGTACGACATTTTGTTAGCGGAGGCGGATTGGCCGCCCCCATTCGTACTTGCTGCGCGTAAAGGGGAGGAGGTAATCCTTCCGAGCTTTTCTCGTCATGTCCCCAAGGACAAAGCGGAGGCTCTTGCAGCTGAATGGGCTGTGTCCCTGGCTCCAGCGTTATACCGCAACCACGTGGGCTGGGATGAAGATTCTCCACCCCATGAAATTCCTTTGCGGTCGCTGCCACAGCCACGACCCCAATATCCCATCAAACGGGAAGCAAAAGGCCCCGTTTCCGAAATTCTGACTCAGTTAGAATATCAGGGAGTAATTGAAACATGCGTATCACCAATGAATAATCCCCTTTTCGTGGTTTCTAAACCAGATGGATCGTACCGCTTAGTGTTGGATTACCGACATTTGAACTCTCATTGTCGGACCTTTGCGGTGCAAAACACACACAGTTCTGCGCTTGTAGGCAGTCTTGTTCGTAGAAAATATAAAACTACACTTGACCTATCCAATGGATTCTACACGCACAACTTGGCCCCGGAGAGTAGCCAATGGAGCGCATTTACCTCCGGAGGTAAATTATTCAAATTTCGGCGTTTACCTATGGGCTACAAGAACAGTCCAGGCGTATTCGCTGCCCGTGTTGTCTCTTTGTTAGACGGCATAGACCCAGATGCATGTTTGTACGTCGATGATATCTATCTGACAGACGACTAGTTATTCCCGCATCTTTCCCGAGTGGACCGCATTATTCTAGAATTTGCGGTTTTAGGTTATAAGTTTAACTTTGCCAAATCTCACATTGCTGAATTTACCGTTTTGTTTTTGGGCTATGAGCTCAACAATGAAGGTAAGGGCTTAGCCCCCCATTTCCTGGAGAAATGTGCACTTTTGTGCCCTCCTACCACTCTGAAGAAACTTCAGTCTTTACTGGGTTTTCTGAACTTCGGGCGTACTTACATTCCCGAATATGCCCAGCGTGTCAAGCCACTGTATGCCTTGATACAACCTAACTTTTCTAAGTCATGCTGGCTTCCGGAGCATTCCTCCATTCTGCAGTCTTTGCAGACAGACCTACTTGCATCTAAATTCTTGTTGACTCGTGACAACCACACAAACCTGGTGATTAGAATCATTCCAGGGGCAGTGGGTTTCACATACTTAACCTTTAACAAAGGTGACACAGTACCGATCGCATACAAGTCACATCTTTACACTTCCGCTGAAATGCGCTTTTCATCTGTGGAGAAAGTTTTGACTGCAGTGCAGATGGCGATTCTAAAGGAACGCGCACTGGCACAGGGAAAACGCATTCTGGTGGTAACACCATATCCTGCCCTAGAGGCAGTGACGAAAGCAAGTGTTCCGAACTCTAAAGCTTTGCACCCCCGTTGGATACAATGGGCAACATCTTTGACGTCTCCGGATGTCACTTTTATCTTTGATTCTTCTCTTCAGACTCAGGAGTTTTTACAGTATGAATTCGTTCATCCTCCTCCTCTGTCATTGCTACCGCTTGAGGAATACGAATGTATTATCTATACCGATGGTTCGGCACAACCAGCCCCAGGTTCCAAGCATGCTTATTCAGCAGCATGTGCTATTGTGGCAGGTACCATTGTGAACGGTAAGTTCAAATCAACTGTAGTGCATACTCAGGCACTAGGAGACAGTACTGCACAATTGGCCGAGCTGCGCGCATTGGTGCTAGCACTTGAGTTTGCTAATCCGGATGTGACCACTCTAATTGTATGCGATTCTTACTACTGTGTTCAATCTTACAATGACAATCTGTTCTTTTGGTCGCAAAACAACTACAGAGACGCCAAAGGTAGCACAATTAAGTATAAAATGCTTTGGGTTCGAGTGGCAGATTTGAAACAACGTCTGCCTCTCACACAGGTGGTTCACACTCTTGGCCACCAGCGTGTGGGCGCACACGCTGTCGGTAACGGTTTGGCAGACGAAGCTGCCAAATCAGCAGTAGCCACGTGCTTAGTCGCAGCAGTTACCAGATCCATGTCTAAAATAGATACTGATATTTTAGCAGCTATTGCTGCAACAAAGGAAGGGGCTAATTACCCTAGGGGTTTCCCTTCAAAATACTCTTATCAATTAGGTCCCGAACAGGCTCCTTACGTAAGAATACCAGACGTTGGTGATCGGCTGATTCCCAACGCGGACCGCAGACTTTCCTTGATAACGGCAGCACACGAAGGCATGGCTTCGGCACATGCTGGAGTGTCTGCGACTGTTACCATCTTACAGCAGCGTTACTGGTGGCGTGGTTTATACAAACAAACCCGTACTTATGTGCTTTCTTGTGACGTTTGTCAGCAGATTAAGCCTTCCACGGTTACACGGCCACCACAGACCCCGCTCTGCATTTCAAACAGACCTTTTGGGTGTGTTTATCTGGATCACTGCGGTCCATTCTCTTCAGACACTGCATATAAATATATCTTAGTTGCAGTGGATTCGTGCACACGTTTCATCTGGGTTTGGCCACAACTAAGTGCTGACGCTCGAAATGTCATAAGGGATTTGCGTGTCTTTGTGGGAATTTTCGCCTGTGGCACCTTCCATTCTGACCAAGGTCCAGCGTTCGCCTCTAAGGCTTACAAGGACGCAATGGGTTCACTGGGGGTGCAGGTGAAATTTTCGTCTCCATATCGGCCTGAGGGCAACTCGATTGTTGAACGAATGAACCGTGACTTAAAGCAATCCTTGACAGCTAGAGTCTTAGGTACTGGCAGGAACTGGATGGCCCACTTGTATACCGTACAACGTGCACTTAATAATCTCCCTAGAAGACCTCTGGGTGGGCGGACCCCATACGAAATGCACTTTGGCATACGAATGTTTGTGCCTGACCTTGATGGTCTAGACATGGCGGCGCAATCCGCCATCTTTGATGTAGATAACCATTCTACTAGGTTACAGGACTTACAAGAAGCCCGAGACAAACTTGCAATTGCACATTTACCTTCAGCCACAGACGCTGCGCTGCAGATTCCGGTTGCCGGCTGGCTTCCGAAGATTGGAGATTTGGTTCAAGAGAAGGTGGAGAACAAAAACGAATTTGGCCCCTCTTATCGTGCACCAGTTCCAGTCCTTGGCTTATAGGGAACTCGTACAGTCATCTTACCACCGCTTCCTGGTCGTAAAGAGAACAGGTACATCTCAGTGGATAATGTCAAGCTACAACATCTGGCCGATCCTGAATAGTGTTACACCAACGGTCTCTTGTCCTGTCATTTCCCGGACAAATGTTTGTGGCCCTCCTGCCCGAACGGTCACTGATGTTGCTATCGAGATGGTAGATTTGCCTGATCGCTTACTCGACTACCCGGACTCCCCCTGCAACGACGAGTCTGAGTATACATACCCCGCCAACGAGTCGGTGGCACACCTACCAACAACGCCACTGAGCCCAACCCGTTATTCCTTTGACTCGGATTCCACCTCATCACTTGTCCCGTCCAAATTCAGCATTCTCGTATCCTGGTTCAAAGACAATTTTTTGATTCCCCCCTGGACATACATCTGGTTGGTGCTATTCCTGATTTTTTTTGTTCATGTCCATTGGCTTTGTCACAGTATTTTTTCTACTCATCAATGGTCACTATTTACCAGAACGCTCTGCCATGAACTGTGTCGCTGGAACTTTGGCTCCACATTCTTCATCTCACATCATGAAGTGGGACCACACATTTGTGAACATTTCAGCTTTTCCAGTCGCTGATGGCATCGTATGGGATGCGGTAAATTTCCAAATTTATGGACCAACCGAGATTATTAATGTACCAAATGTCCTTCGTGTTTCAATGGGTGATGTCGTAAAAGTAATATTCATTCTGACGATTGGGATGTGCATGCAGTTGAAGCATTATTTACTGATTTGAAATATTATGCTGCTTTTAATGCTGAGGATTTGTACATGAATTCTGCAAGTTATGCCGATTTGTATTGTTACCAGCATTGGGGCAACCACTTTGTCCATAAACCGAGTACACTGCGTGTTCCTTTTAACTACACCCAATGGGAGCATTGTCCAACCCCTTTGCCAGGTAGCTCCCAAACTCTTAGAAATAAATTTACTTACTTTACAGACTTTGATAGATCGAACCCTGGGTCCTATTATTTTAAAGTAAACACTCCATCCACTGAGAAAATCATGTTGACCCACACCAAATTGCTATATTCAGGTTCCTTTTTGAGCGCCTTAGCTGTGGGTGGTTATGAGTACTGGAAGGACATGGTTGACTTGAAATCAATTTGGGGCTCCAAACCATGGCAGGTGCAAGGCACAGAAACCTTGCACCGTGCTTGCCTTATCCCGGCCCAAATTTTATTTCTGAATAATACAATCTATCAAACTACGTGTTGGGGGTTGGCTACTTCCAAACAATTGAATGCACCTTCCATTCCTGCATTGTCTTCCACTCCCAACGGGAGCTTGCATTTCAATATGTCCCTTACAAATTTGCAAGCTCTGTTTCAAAACAATTTGTTTAATGTCTCTACGCTTGTTCAGTCACCCTGGTTGGCTTGGCCCATCGCGTCTAATGCCTGCCAACTGCGTTTTCATGACTCAGTTCCTGGTTACAAACAGGATAGGCCAGATCCAAGGTTTTCTGAGTCTCGTACTGTAACAACATATTCTGTTGGTAAATTGTGTAAACAGTGGTTGCAGCACTCTTCCCTAGATTCTGTTAAACAACATTTATCCCTCCTATCAGGCAACATTGATCTGTCCGACTTTATTTTGGAGCCTCGTGGTCCGCGACCTAAGAGATTCATTTATGAAACTTATAATGAACTCTGGCAGCTTCCACAAATTGAAGCTGCTTCCCGTCTACGGGAAATAGATCAAGCAAATTTGGAAAGGTGCTTGCTGTTGTTGACAATAGTATTAATACCATGTCTTCCCGCATTTACACGTTAGAGAATATTGTGTCCTCTGTTGTTGATATTGTACAGGATGATGTTTCAGTGTTATATCATGGGCAGAATCAATTGCGTTCAGTTATGCAGTTTGCATGGACTTTGCAGACCCTTAAGTTAGGTAAAGTTCCTTGGCATTTTCTGAACACCTCTGCATTATTCCTGCCTTTTAATTTAACTAACAAACAGCAGTTCATGTCCATGAAGGATGCAGCATACACTCTGTTACATATCGAGAAAATAGAGCCCTTACCATTCTCTGTGGCGGAATTGGATTCTGCAGTGTGGCTAGTTCATGGGGTTATCGCCTTGCCTTTTTCATTGTTTGAATTTAGTTCGTGCATGAAGCATTATCCTGTGGGCCGTTTCCAGCCCTTGGGCAGTGCCTTCCTGCATGAACTTTGGTCCCTGCCTTTCATGTTTAAATGCCTTAGAGACGGAAAGGAGGTTTTTCTCACGGGGGAGTCATGCGATTCAACTGTGGGTCATTCCCTTATTTGCAAACACATTAAATTGCACGGGGCTTGTAACGTTTCGGCTCCGAATCTTGCTTGTGTGTTAAAGGGTATTCCTGCTCCTGCTATTTCTCCTACTTTTACTGTGCTTGCAAATGGTAGCTATCTGCTTTTGAATAACCAAGACTGCTGTGGCATGCTGGCCGGCATACCCTATATTGTTACAGTTTCACACAGGGTTGTCTGCTGCAAAAATGTGCTTTTTCCTCCCCCGCACGACATCATAGATAGTTCCGTTTGGCCTTCCATTCCTACTCTGAAGGCGGATTTCAATAAATTGAGCAGAATAAAGGCACTATTATTGAACCAGGAGGTTATGCTCACATCCGCCCGGGAGACATTCATTCTCCAGGTGGCGAGTACCCACAGTGAAATACAGGCCCTTTTGAACACTAACCTCCCACAACATTTCAGTGAACTGATTCACCATGTTTTTAATGCATCACGCACTGAAGGACTGGTGCACTTTTTTAAAGTTGTGGGCTCTGGCCTTGTGACCTCTTTTCAGACTATTTTTGGTGTAATACCAGCTTTTATTCATTCCATTTTTTCCAGCGTCTTTGGTGGCTTTCCGTTGATCCTCGCCTTAGCGGCTGGTATAATGCTTTTGGTCTGTTTGCTACGCAATGGCTGCACCTCCTTGGGCCCTTCTCGACCCAGGTCGTCTCCAGATGCTCTGTGAGCGCATCCTCGCTGGCTTCGGCATCCTGCCATTGGCGACGCTCAGTGTGTCCTATAGACTTTCTTTTCGCTTTGCGTATTTCACTTGCGTGCAACCTGTGATGTCTTGCATCAGATGTCCTTTCTCGTGGTCCTTGGATTATTGCCTCTCCAACACGTCTCTGTCTCGACCGGATTTTGTCCTGCTGGTGGGTCCCTTAGAGGCCCATGAACGGGACTGTTCCGGTGCAGGCTACATGGCGCGTGCGGCTGCACTGGGGATTTTGGCACAATGGGATATCTGGGCGGCTGCTCAGAATCTCCTACAACAAAGTTATGTTGAGTACCACGCAAGTTGTCCCGCAATGCTGTTCGCTGCTCCCTCTTGCGAGGAACATGACTGCAGCTTTGATTTACTGGACTGGATGGCGTCGCTTTTTTCCGACGATTCCAATAATGTTCTCTTGGAAGGTGTGGCGTTTTTCTGCACTTACACTCTGTTGGATTGACTGGGCCTTCGCTTTCTGCGACCTGCCTCGCTGGATTTTTTTTGTTTTTTTTATTTTACCTCTACAATTATTTTTTCATCTCCCATTCGTTGTCCTTCATGGGGACCGCTCCACAACAGACGTTTCTGTTCTGCTCCATCTATTTGAACTCTGTCTTCGTCCTATGTCTTGGCCGATGGACTGCCCAGGGGAGGGTGTCTTGTGGTTTGTGGCCTCCTGGTCTGCCTTGCTACGTTGACTTAGGCCTGGCTGCCAAGATGCCTTTTTGCGCACGTTACTTTGTGCCGTTGTTTTTCCAGCCTCTGCTTCTGCCCGGCTATTTTAGAACTGTCTGCATTTCTGTCTTTCACCTTTTCTCCTGTTCCCTTTGGGCTACGTCTGCACAACATGTACAAGGTCGAAAAACAACGTCCCTTGTTCTTGCTGATCTGGCCAGTACCTCGCACTTAGACATAACACTATGTACAGCTGCCCTGGAGAAATTTGTGTGCTTTTAATATTGTGTTTTCACGGTTAGAGACACTTGGAGAAAAACCTATCCAGAGAAAACAGCTGTGCTTGTCTGATGATGTAAACCTTGCATCTAGATATTGAGTTATGGGGGTTCGCTCGACAAAGCCCAGAGGTCTTCTGTTTTTATAATAAACTAGCTACTAGCACGGGGAGGGTAGTGTTGTCATTTAGCCATATATCCACTGCTTTATGAAATGCTTTCCCCGTTTGTATTCTATGGAGTTGTAACTATGCTGATTATATTATCCTTATGCATTATGCTGATAGTACTGGCACGTGTACTGTATCTTAGAGCACGGTAGTTGAAATAAACATTTTAAACTATACAGTGTCTCTTCTTACGCACGTTGTGGACAGGTATGAGTGAGTTATGAAAGGGTGTTCTTGCTCCTGCGAGTCCTGAGAGAGAGATACCGTGTTCTGGGTTGTCTAATCATTGGTAGCATTGTTGCTAATGAGACGCTAAAGCTAGTCGGATTGGGGTTTTAGGTGCTAAGGTGTATGGTTGGCTCACCACTATATTCCGAGGTCCTATTATCCTGTGCATAGCTCTGTGTATGTGCAGAATCCCTACAACAACAGCAACTGATGTTCACATTTCTTGTAATATACTTGAGAAGTAACAATAATTATGGCACAAACTGATTAGATACACTGTTTGTTTTCCTTTTTCAATTACTTAGTGTGTCACACAATGAATGGATGTTTTTTTTTGTTTGTTTTTTAATGTGAACTACATTTCCCAACATCTCTAATAAAGGAAGAGTTGGGCAAGTATAAAAAGGTGACATTGATAAAAGACTCCAGAACCTTGACCAAGACCGCAAGGTTGAAATGCGTTGGTGTTATCTGTTTGCTCTCACATTACGGATGATTAAAGGATCCACACATTCACACTATGATTCCCTGAGTGAGATTATATATATATATATATATATATATATATATATATATATATATATATATATATATATATCCAACCAAACATTTCGCGAATGCTCTGCCACAATCGGCGGCGGGCTCTGGCGAGGTAGCGAACCTCCACACAACTTCTCCTATTCCAAAACGTTGTATTTTAGAAAATACCGAGCCCAACTCCATATGCGTGAAAACAGTGTATGTTTTATTCAAAGGCAAACACGCCCGACGCGTTTCGGAACAGCCGTTCCTTTCTCACGGGTCAATTTCAGTTTGTGAACACACAGTAAATAAAGTGATCACTGCACGTAATACAACATAAAAGTAGGACTACTGCATCACATCAGTACAAAAGGAGAAGAACATGGCAGCCATTACAGAGTGATACTCCTAAACATGGTTTGTTATTGCCACTTCACATTCATTGTAAACCCACAATTCATAATAGGCTTAATACTGTCAATTGCATATAAATTCATGATATCATTGTTTTAAACAATATTCTCAAAAAATTCCATTTTAAATTGTACATGGAATTTTGAACACAACATTTGAAACTTTATTATTCAATTCCGCCCCAGTGGGCATGCACCTTGACCTTACATATGACTAACCTGTGAGTAAAATGCCAATATACTGTTTCATAGTTACACAGATCTAATTAGATAACCACATTGGCCTATTATTACGATTCAGCCCCAGTGGGCTGAACAGCTTTGTTCTTAAATGACCATATTGACCTTGTATTCCAATTCAGCCCCAGTGGGCTAAATAGCTTTGTTCTTAAAATTCTATATAACTATAAAGGCATCTTAAATCATACAATCTAAAATCATATTGCAACTAAACCATGCATCAGTCTCAATATTTTAGTCTCTCTGCTTTTTTCTTCATCATATGATGATGATGTCTTCGTCTCCTACAATAAAATACAAATATAACGATCAGTGAACACGTATAAAAACGATTAAAATTCAAACTACAACAGGAGGCAGGGCGCTAAATCTATACCTTATCTCAACCCAAATGTACAGACAACTCTTCATCTTTGTTCAATCCCATGGGGCACATAGTCTCGTATTTAATAATCATTTTTGATTCTAATCTTCTATGTTCTTTAAGTCTATTACCTCCTCTCTCAGAAATGGGAATCCTATCCAGTGCACAATATTTCAAGAGATTGACATCTTTATGGTGAACTTCTTTAAAATGTCTAGCAATGGGATACTGTTTGTCCTCATTGACAATTGCCCTTCTGTGCTCAAGGACACGTTTCTTCACCTGGTGCATAGTGCTGCCAATATAAATAAGTGGACACGGACATATAAGGGCATACACACAATAATCAGACTTGCACGATAAATGCTTATTGATTATGAATGGTTTTTGTGTTGCAGATAGTACTATTTGTTTCATATTGTTACTGGTCTTGCAAGCTTTGCATGATCTGCAGGTGAAAAATCCTTTTATCTGTTGAATACCACTTTTAGTCTGATCATGGTTGTTACACAGGGTATCACTCAATGCTGTACACTTTTTAAAAGTAATATTTGGACTATCCCCCACATATTTTCTCAAAACAGGGTCAGTGCCCAGAGTGCCCCAGAATTTTTTAAGGCATCGCTTAACTTCCCAGGCTTGATTACTATAGTTTTTTGGATGGCAGCTATCTGCATGCAGCAGACTATTGCCTGCTGTTGTTTTTCTAAACAGTTTACTTTCCAACTTGTTGTTAACAACCCTTACTGCCACATCCAAAAATTCAATTTTATCCAAGTGGATAGTACTAGTAAACTGTAGATTTAAGTCGTTTACATTCAAAGATCCCACAAATTTCTCTGCTTCTGTTTTAGAACCTTTCCAAATGCATAATATATCGTCTATATATCGTACCCAGAGGACGACGAACTGGGAAAAAGCTTTGATCTTAATAGCCACCTGCTCCTCCCACCAGCCCAGGTATAAACCCGCGAAGCTGGAAAAAAATCCAGAAAACAGAAAAAAATCAATATACTTAGACGTATTTTCATACAGGCTCCCCGTTGAGGAGACTATAGGCCTCCCCGGAGGTTTTTCACGATTTTTATGTAATTTGGGTAGCAAGTATAACATGGGCATTTTGGGATACTCGCAGTACAAAAATTTGAATTCATCATCTGTTAACAGTAAATCATCCTTCCATTTGACCAGATTCCTTCTATACTGGTCATTACTTTCTTCATAACACATTTTATTAGTTTTTACATAGTTCAATTCATCATTTAGTTGTCTATTACCTTCTTCTAAATACATGTGAATCGGACAAGGGTGGAAATATTGTGGTGTGGCCGCTTACATAAAAATCGTGAAAAACCTCTGGGAGGCCTATAGTCTCCTCAATGGGGAGCCTGTATGAAAATACGTCTAAGTATATTGATTTTTTTCTGAGACCCTATGTTCAAGCCTTACCAGCTTACGTCAGAGATACTGCAGACTTTTTAAGATTATTGGAGGAGATTGAGTGGGAACCTAATTGGTTATTGATGACACTAGATGTGAATAGCCTCTATACATGTATTCCACACATATTGGGTATAGAGGCTAGCAGGCATTTTTTGAAGACCCGTGATATGGTGTATTTGAAACATACTGAGATGCTTTTATCAATGATGCAAGCATGCTTGTCTAACAATTTGTTTCTATTTAATCATGTTGTCTATCGACAGGCCCAGGGGGACAGCGATGGGAACCTGCTTCGCCCCCAGCTACGCGGGTTTATACCTGGGCTGGTGGGAGGAGCAGGTGGCTATTAAGATCAAAGCTTTTTCCCAGTTCGTCGTCCTCTGGGTACGATATATAGACGACATATTCTGCATTTGGAAAGGTTCTAAAACAGAAGCAGAGAAATTTGTGGGATCTTTGAATGTAAACGACTTAAATCTACAGTTTACTAGTTCTATCCACTTGGATAAAATTGAATTTTTGGATGTGGAAGTAAGGGTTGTTAACAACAAGTTGGAAAGTAAACTGTTTAGAAAAACAACAGCAGGCAATAGTCTGCTGCATGCAGATAGCTGCCATCCAAAAAACTTAATCAACAGCATACCCTATGGGGAGCTGTTGAGAGCCAGGAGGAATTGCATCTCATTAAGTGATTTCAGTATTGAAAAAATGAATATGGTCACACGGTTTAGAGAGAGGCTATTCAAACAAAGTGATCAATCAAGCCTGTGATAAAATCAATTCAGTGGACAGAGCTGCTTTATTGAAAGTTGCAGCCAAAGTGGACACTCAAGATGAACCTATACGGTTTATCACTACATATAGTAATCAAGCCTGGGAAGTTAAGCAATGCCTTAAAAATTCTGGGGCACTCTGGGCACTGACCCTGTTTTGAGAAAATATGTGGGGGATAGTCCAAATATTACTTTTAAAAAGTGTACAGCATTGAGTGATACCCTGTGTAACAACCATGATCAGACTAAAAGTGGTATTCAACAGATAAAAGGATTTTTCACCTGCAGATCGTGCAAAGCTTGCAAGACCAGTAACAATATGAAACAAATAGTACTATCTGCAACACAAAAACCATTCATAATCAATAAGCATTTATCGTGCAAGTCTGATTATTGTGTGTATGCCCTTATATGTCTGTGTCCACTTATTTATATTGGCAGCACTATGCACCAGGTGAAGAAACGTGTCCTTGAGCACAGAAGGGCAATTGTCAATGAGGACAAACAGTATCCCATTGCTAGACATTTTAAAGAAGTTCACCATAAAGATGTCAATCTCTTGAAATATTGTGCACTGGATAGGATTCCCATTTCTGAGAGAGGAGGTAATAGACTTAAAGAACATAGAAGATTAGAATCAAAAATGATTATTAAATACGAGACTATGTGCCCCATGGGATTGAACAAAGATGAAGAGTTGTTTGTACATTTGGGTTGAGATAAGGTATAGATTTAGCGCGCTGCCTCCTGTTGTAGTTTGAATTTTAATTGTTTTTATACGTGTTCACTGATCGTTAAATTTGTATTTTATTGTAGGAGACGAAGACATCATCATCATATGATGAAGAAAAAGCAGAGAGACTAAAATATTGAGACTGATGCATGGTTTAGTTGCAATATGATTTTAGATTGTATGATTTAAGATGCCTTTATAGTTATATAGAATTTTAAGAACAAAGCTATTTAGCCCACTGGGGCTGAATTGGAATACAAGGTCAATATGGTCATTTAAGAACAAAGCTGTTCAGCCCACTGGGGCTGAATTGTAATAATAGGCCAATGTGGTTATCTAATTAGCTCTGTGTAACTATGAAACAGTATATTGGCATTTTACTCACAGGTTAGTCATATGTAAGGTCAAGGTGCATGCCCACTGGGGCGGAATTGAATAATAAAGTTTCAAATGTTGTGTTCAAAATTCCATGAACAATTTAAAATGGAATTTTTTGAGAATATTGTTTAAAACAATGATATCATGAATTTATATGCAATTGACAGTATTAAGCCTATTATGAATTGTGGGTTTACAATGTGTGTGAAGTGGCAATAACAAACCATGTTTAGGAGTATCACTCTGTAATGGCTGCCATGTTCTTCTCCTTTTGTACTGATGTGATGCAGTAGCCCTACTTTTATGTTGTATTACGTGCAGCGATCACTTTATTTACT
Source organism: Calotriton arnoldi (assembly GCA_963921515.1). Classification (NCBI taxonomy): domain Eukaryota; kingdom Metazoa; phylum Chordata; class Amphibia; order Caudata; family Salamandridae; genus Calotriton; species Calotriton arnoldi. Next base: position 784,416 of record CAWUFW010000426.1, on the reverse strand, counting down.
GTGTGTTCACAAACTGAAATTGACCCGTGAGAAAGGAACGGCTGTTCCGAAACGCGTCGGGCGTGTTTGCCTTTGAATAAAACATACACTGTTTTCAAGCATATGGAGTTGGGCTCGGTATTTTCTAAAATACAACGTTTTGGAATATATATATATATATATATATATATATATATATATATATATATATTATCTACTGGCGGTCCCCAGAAGATAGTTATAGTTAGGACCTATTTTCCATAGGAAATCCGCAACATTCTATTTGAAATAACTTTGGCGCCGGTTGACGAATCTTCGCGAAATTTTTCAACTTGTTGGGGCGCTCCGGTCCGCTCCTATCCTGAAAGTCTCGGGGTGATTCGGCAAGCGGGGGCCGAGAAAAAAGGGGGGTCCCAAAACGTGTTTTCCCCATGCAATTTTCCATAGGAACCTTTAGTCGCAGCTACAGCCCGAACTGCTGAACGGAATTACACCAAATTTGCCAAAAAGGTAGCCCTTGGTTCAGAGTCGTGCCTTTTGGTTAAATGGTGTAAATCCGTTCAGTAGTTCCTGAGAAATTTGAAAAAGAAAACACATATATATCTGGGCGGAGCCTAACCACACATGTCATCGTGAGATCCGATTGGCTGTCAGCACTTCATCTTGGAATTGCTGGCAGCCATCTTGGGACCAATATAAATGATAGTACCCCATTGAAATGCATTGTAGTGAATCGAAGATTTTGAGGGTTACCAAAGGAGAACTATAAAGGGTGATAACAGACTTTAGTTACATTAGAATTCATTTGTTGAAGGTACCATACTAATTTCAGGAATTGTGGTGTGTTCTAAGGTGATTTTACCCTGTGAAAAACCTTCTGCTGGGATATTATGAATCATGTTTGAGAGAAAACTATTTTCACATGCTTGTCCCATACAGTTTTGGAAGGTGCTCCAGAAGCTAAAATAAGAGCATATTTTCTGTAAATTCACATTATCTTTCTCAGTCATGTGAGAATGAAGTCTGACATTCTCAGTAAAACATGTACATCCAACAAGGGCAGAGACTGTCAGTTGATTCCTTTGTGTTCTACTGCAGCTCCCAGAGTGTTCTAAAGAACAACTAGAGTGCTAACAGCCTTACTTATGACAAAAGTATGGCACACCTGAAGCCATCTTGATTGGAATAAACTGGTAACACTTAAAACATTTAATTTAAAAAGGAACAAAATGAGGGGTTCATTTTGCCATAGAAATTATGGTTAGTGCTGTAGAAAGAAAAATTAGGACATGTTTTAAGTGAGATCTCAAATATCTTCCTGTTATATTTCAACAGGAGCAGCCTGTCAGTTGATGCCTGTGTGTTCTACTGCAGCTTCCCAGAGTGTTCTAAAGAACAACTAGAGCGCTAACAGTCTTACTTATGACAAAATTATGGCACACCTGAAGCCATCTTGATTGGAATAAACTGGTAACACTTAAAACATTTAATTTAAAAAGGAACAAAATGAGGAGGTTCATTTTGTCATAGAAATTATGGTTAGTGCTGTGGAAAGAAAAATTTGTGCTAAAACACTACCCACATGCACGAAACACCCTACAGTACCCATACACCACTGCACTACCCTAAACCCTAAAACACTACCACCAGCACGACTCCCTACACTACCCAAACACCACTGCACTACCCTAAACCCTAAAACACTACCCCCAGCACGACCCCCTACACTACCCAAACACCACTGCACTACACTAAACCCTAAATATACCCCCAGTATGACCTCCCACACTACACAAACACCACTGCACTACCCTAAACCCTAAAACACTACCCCCAGCACGACCCCCTACACTACCCAAACACCACTGCACTACCCTAAACCTTAAAACACTACCCACAGCATGACCCCCTACACTACCCAAACACCACTGCACTACCCTATACCCTAAAACACTACCCCAGCACTACCCCCTACAGTACCCAAACACCACTGCACTAACATAAACCCTAAAACACTACCCCCAGCACAACCCCCTACACTACCCAAACACCACTGCACTACCCTAAACCCTAAAACAATACCCCCAGCAAGACCCCCTACACTACACAAACACCACTGCACTACCCTAAAACACTACCCCAGCACGACCCCCTACACTACCCATACACCACTGCACTACCCTAAACCCTAAAACACTACCACCAGCACGACCCCTACACTACTGCACTACCTAAACCCTAAAACACTACCCCCAGCACGACCCCCTACACTACCCAAACACCACTGCACTACCCTAAACCCTAAAAACCTACCCCCAGCACGACCCCCTACACCACCCAAACACCACTGCACTACCCTAAACCCTAGAAAAGAAACCCCCAATCTCCCTTACCTCTCACTCCTCATGGTTCCTCTCTCCTCGTGGTTCCTGCTTCACGTCATCTCTGAGGGGCGGTGCACGTCGTTGTGAGGAAACGGAACAGCCTCTGCTTCCTTACAACGACATGGATCGTCTACATGTTTTTTAGAACGCATGGTCATTTACCATACATACCTTTACAACAAAATTCGTTGTAAAGGCATGCGTAGTAAATGACCATGCGTTCTAAAAAAATGCGTAGTAATGACTTCGTGATGTACAACGCATGCGTGGTAATGCATGTATTGTAATGGTATCGCAAAGTAAAAAAGTCGTTGTAACGGCTGTTTACCGATCGAAGCTGGCCCCTGTTCTTCAGTGAGACGTTTATTTGATTAATTAGGAGGAAGGAATGTGTTTTTTTACCAAAAGTGCATTCCCGGCTTTTGTATTGTGAAAGTGTCCGCGTGGCCTGGTTTCACTTCCGGTGAGAGAGTGGAAGAGTCTGTTTGGATCTAAAGGAGTTCTGTTGTTGGACGGGGCCGGCGCGACATGTCATCAGAAAACATAGCTAATGGAAAGCGTCCTCCCTGAAGTGTGGAGCAGTGCGATGAGAGGTCAACGAGTGTGCGTCCACCGCAGTATGACCGTGCCGCGTGACCCATGTGCCGCCTCCAGGGTACGGGAGGCAGAAGCGGCATCGCAGGTCCTCTTGAAGACCGTTGTAGCACTAATTCTACATTTTGGTACTATGGCATTTTAACTTCGTTGTTCCTGCCAGATACAAAGAGAAGATCCTGTGTTATTCAGTGCCCTCGTTACCTTTTTGTGGGTTGTGGTGCTTGTCACTTCGCTGCCCCGCCGGTGCACACGACTGGGCACCCCACCTCGTGTGCCATCTGCAGGGCCTCTGCCCTCGGATCACTGGTTTCGGTTTCTGGAGTGGCAACATAAACAGTTGCTCCCAAAGAACTAGCCTGAACACTTAGGTGAATATCCCCTGCACCAGCATTCCACGGAAATTCTTTCCTAGCTCTCCCACGTCAACGAGCACGGCTCCGCTCGCGACACCGTATGACGTCATCGGAGCCATAAGAGGACCTCGTCGGCGTGCTGACGTCAGTTCCACCCATTTTTCCGTGCCACCGAGGCAAACAGGGGACCGAGACATTTTCACATGTATACATAGTATAATAAATATATATATATTCAATGAAAAAACCATAGGTTTCATGCACGTTATAGTTAGAAATTAGCATTTAAAAAACCTTAGAAATTCACTGAAAAAACCATAGGTTTCAGGGGCGTTATAGTTAGTTGGACATTTCACTCGTACAAAACCATAGAAATTCCCCCGTTATAGTTAGTTCAGCTAACTATAACTCGCGTGCTCCATAATGCACTGCTGATGATGTCACATATTACATCAATCATGACATGGTCAGTGACATCACTCATGACATCACTGATGACATCTCAAATGACATCACTGATGACATCATCCAGTGAATGTGTGTTTTTCTGAAAATTAAATATGTTTTATATATGTATATCTCAAGGTCGATGGAAGAATAAATGGGTATATAAGTGTCTAAATGGATGATTTTGTTTTGTAAAATTGATTGTATAACTGACTAAGTGTATCTTAGTGAATACATGGGTTAGTGAGTAATGTTTAAATATGAAAATATCTGTATCAGTCTCTCACTTTGTGTATAAGTGGCTGCATGGGTTGGTGAGTAGCTACATGAGTGTCTATATGGGTTACTAGTTGGTTTTTGAGTATCAGTATGAGTGTCTGAGTGTCTGTATGGTTCGGTGGGGGTATTACTTAGTGCATAGATGCATGAATGAGTGACTCACTGTATGTGTTGAAGACAGCATGTGTGCAGGACTGTATAGGTGGATGTGTATGGGTGTGTTAGTGAGTGAATGACTGTCTCAATAGTGTCTTTATGAGTAACTACATATGTTTTAAACTAGTATATGTGAGTATTGGTGTATATAAGTGAGTATATGTGAGAGTGAGAGATTGGAAGAGTTCCTGTACAAATAAGTAGGTGTTTCTATAAGTGATTGTTTAAGAGAGTAAGTATGTGTAAGTTTCTGTAGAAGTAAGTGTGGTAGTGTGTGTATAACTGTATATGCAAGTAAATGGATGTTTGATACTTTGTTTGCATGTGTGACTATGTGTGTGAGTAACTCTATGGATGAGTGGCGGTGTGTAACAGGATGTATAGGTGTATGAGTACATATGATGAGTGAGTACATGTATGAGTGACTGTATAGGGACTGTTGGTGAATGAGTGGATGTGTGTGTAGATCTTGGAATTACTGAATAGGTGTGTTGTAACTGGTATCGGTATGTCCATTGTTTTGAAAATGGTAGTTTGTATTTTTGAGTGTGTGTATCAAAGGTTATATTAGGGTGAGAGGAGGTCTGCCACTCTATCACAAGGATGATGTCATCAGTGATGTCATTTGAGATGTCATCAGTGATGTCATCAGTGATGTCATGAGTGATGTCACTGACCATGTCATGAGTGATGTAATATGTGACGTCATCAGCAGTGCATTGCGGGCGCGCGAGTTATAGTTAGCTGAACTAACTATAACGGGGGAATTTCTATGGTTTTGTACGAGTGAAATGTCCAACTAACTATAACGCCCCTGAAACCTATGGTTTTTTCAGTGAATATATATATATATATATATATATATATATATACTCTTACAACAGAGAGCAGGAGGGAGATGGGCAGGGGCACCAAACTGACCTTACAGGGCAGGCATCAAGGGTTTCTGCATAACAATACAACACAAAGGGCAAGCGGGACGGCAGCGCAGCACATGGACAACAGAGACCAGAGGGAAAGAGACAAGGGCAGCAAGTTGACCATACCGGACAGACAGGAGGACCAGTTGCAGCATAATGGACCATGAAGGGCAGGAGGAACAGGCAGGGGTACGACAAGGGACCAGACAAGGTAGGATGGAGGAGATGGGGGTCTACACATGGAAAATGGAGGGCAGAGGGCAAGGGGGTAGGGTAGGAGCAGCACACTGACCATGGAGGGCAGGCGGGATGGGCATTGGAAGCACAACACACCATGGAGGACAACAGCGTGACTATAATGGTATACACACAAACAAAGGAGGGAAGCGAGAGGGGGTCAGGGGCAGCAAGCTGACCACACAGGGCAGGAGGGAGGTACTGTGGGATCACAGAAAACCATGCATGGCATGCAGGAGGGTTAGTGGCAACACAATGGCCATGGTGGAGGGAGGGGGTCGGGGGATGCACAAAGGACCATGGAGGATAGAAGGGAGGGAGGGGTAGGGGCTGAACACAGACAACAGACGGCAGGGGAAGGGGCTTCACAACAGACCATGCAGGGCAGGCAGGAGGAACAGTTGCAGCACAACAGAGCATGGAGGGCAGAAGGGAGTGGCAGCAAAATGGACCATGGAGGACAGGGGGGGATAAGGGCACGGAACTCAGATAGTCAGGGTGAAGGTGGCACGGGCAGGCGGCAGCCATCTGACCATGCTAAGCAGGTGGGACGGGCAGTGACGGTCAACAGAACACTCAGAGTAGATAGGAGGGGCAGTGGCTAGTCAATGAAACATGGTGGGCAAAAAGGAGGGAGCAGGGGCATGCACACAGACATCGGAGGGCAGGGTGAGGGAGAGTAGGGGCAGCTAGCTATGCACAGAGGCTAAGCAGGAGGGCAATGATGGGGCATAGAATTGGGGAATGGATGGCAGAAGGAGTGGGCAGGGACATCAAGCTAAATGGAGGACAGTGGCAGCAAATCGGACAATGCAGGGCAGGAGGGAGGGGGCTAGTGCATGGACTCGAACAACAAAGGGTAGGGTGGTGGTGGATGGGGCAGTAAGCTAACTGTTCAGGGCAGGCGGAAAGGGCAGTGGCAGAACATTGGCCACACAGGGCAGTAATGAGGAAGCAGGGGCATTGACTTAGACTATGGATGGCAAAGAGGAGTGGGGGCAGGAGCAGCAAGCTTGGGTGGGGGAAGCACAATGCCAGGCCAGGCCCTGCGTCCAGCCCCAGTTACATTCACCTGAGCTAACTATAATTTACGCCCCCACAATGCACTGCTTATGACCTCACATATTAAATCATTCATGACATGGTCAGTGACATCACTGGTGATATCTCAAATGACATCACTGATGACATAATCCATTGACTAAGTTTTTTTTAAACGTTTATGGGTGTTAAACATATATACTAAGGTACTACAAAAGTTAAATTACTACACTTTGTGTACTACTAATGAGTAATACTATTTTGCACATATATTATGTGAGTGACTGTGTATCCGTGTGTGGGTGGATATCTGGAAGTCTGAATGGCTGTATAGATGTGTGAGTGGCTGGGTGAATAAGTGGGTGTGTAAGTAACTGTATGGGTGTGGCTGTGTGATTGGCTGTATTGGTGAGTGAGTGGGTTTGTGAGTGGCTGTATGGGTGAGCGAGTGGCTGTGTAAGTGACTGTATGGATGAGTGAGTGGGTGTATGAGTGTCTGTATTGGTGAGTGAGTAGATATATGAGTGGCTGTATCGGTGACTAAGTCGATGTGTGAGTGGCTATATGGGTGAGTGACTGTGTGTAAGTGGCTGTATGGGTGACTGAGTGGCTGTTTGAATGGGTGTTTGGTTAACTGATTGGCTGTGTGAGTGCTTGTATGGGTGTCTGAGTGGGAATCTGAGTGGTAGTGTAAGCGGGAATCTGAGTGACTGTGTGAGTGGGAATCTGAGTGGTTGTATGAGTGGGAATCTGAGTGGTTGTGTGAGTGGGAATCTGAGTGGTTGTGTGAGTGGGAATCTGAGTGGTTGTGTGAGTGGGAATCTGAGTGGTTGTGTGAGTGGGAATCTGAGTGGTTGTAAGGGTGGGTGAGTGGCTCTGTTGAGAGGCTGCATAGATGAGTGACTGGGTGTATGAGTGCCTGTATGAGTCAGTAAGTGGGTGTGTGATTAGCTGGATGAGTGAGTGAGCGGCTGTGTGAGTGACTGTATGGGTGAGTGAGTGTCTGTGTGAGTAGGTGTATGAAGTGAGTGGCTGTAGGGATGAGTGAGTGGGTGTGTCAGTGGCTCTATGGATCAGTGAGTGGGTATGTGAGTGGATGTGTGAGTGGTTCTGTGGATGATGTCATCTGAGATGTCATCAGTGATGTCATTAGTAATGTCACTGATCATGTCATGAGTGATGTAATATGTGAGGTCGTAAGCAGCGCATTACAGGGAGTAAATTATAGATAGCTCAGGTAATTTCTGAACTTCACTGATCTTGTACAAGTGAAATCTGAGCCTAACTTTGTTTTTTCAGTGAATATATATATATATATATATATATATATATATATATATATATATATCACAATCCTAAATCACCATATCCACGGCGAGAATCAGGTACGGACCACAGCGTGTTGTTTTAGAAGAAATGCAGTGCTTTATTGCAGAAAGAAATCATCAGCATCCATTAGTGAAACAACAAGTGCCCAGCATGACGCGTTTCGACCCGGTTTTCCACGTTCTTGATCACATGACGCGCTGGACCAATTACAGCCATTAAATAGTGACCACATCCTTGGTTGGCGATATTCAACCACACCCCTGAGCTATAGAGATGGAAAACATACTTGACATTATGAACATTAGCCTAAAACAAATACATAGATTCATTTGTAAAAGCAAGTGTCAATTCATAAGGGTAAAGAACGAGAAAAATGAAACATATGTAAAGAACGGTAAAACCAGGATAAAAACAATGAAATACATACGAATGTATTAAAAATGTCTAAGATTCAACCAAGTGGTGAATTATGTTGCATCCTGAAATAATTAAACAGTTCTACTAAATTGATATATTCTTTTATAATACCCAGGATGGTCAAGTACTCATCCATTACTATCGTACGCTCCCATAAAGTGCTAAAAGCTAAAGTGCAAGTGCAAAAATGTGCAAAACGCCAAATGTGCAGATTTATGATAAGTGGCATTAAAAGATTTGCAAAGCCTAAGGCACGCCCTATTCATATATAAATAAAGTGCAAGTGCACAGTAAACATATGACTGAGTGCTAAATGGAGTAATTTCATCAACACAAAAAATGTTACATACCACCAATACCAGTACAATTCATGTGTAAATAAAGTGCTGATGCACAGTAAACATACGACTGTTGCAACTGGAATAACAACATTGATACATGGTATTCCTCGACAAAGTACATAGAATAGATGGGGTTAAAACCAGGTTAAAATCAGGCTAAAAATCAGGTTAAAAACCAGGTTAAAAAAACAGGCTAAAAAAACAGGCTAAAAAACAGATACACCAGTTCAGGACCAAGAACTAGCCAGACTATAAGAAATTGTGCAAGTCCTCCCCTGTATTTAGGCCGTTAGGCATCTTAGTGTCTAGTAACAGGATAAACTGGGACTCAAGCTGGCGTAATTGTTTTTCCCTATTGCCACCCCGAATTGATTTAGGCACTGAACCTATTACAAAGTAACTCAAGTCATTTAAATTGTTGTTATGGACTAATTTCAGATGTTGAGCAACCGGATAATTTGGATCTGAGTTTACCACAGCGCGGAGATGTTGGAGTATCCTGTTAAAAACTTGGAGCTTTGTGCTACCAACATATTTCAATTGACAGGTACACTCCAATATATAGACCGCAAAATCTGTCCGACAGGTGTAATGGCCCTGGATTTTAGTAGGTTTAGACTCAAACGCTGTGGTATATTCTACAGTATTTTTACCAAACTTACACGCTCGACAGGAGCTACATTTGAAAAATCCTGTCCTGTGAGATAACCATGTGCTAGAGACACTAACTTCCGGGCTACTTTTGACAAGTGCATCTCTCATAGAGGGGGCACGTCTGTAGGTTAGTGAAGGAAGTTCTGGTAAGTTTTGGGACAAAGTCATGTCCGACAGAACTATAGGCCAGTGATTGTAAATAATCTGCCTTATCTGTTTCTCTTGGCGACTAGAAGTGGTTATCAATCTGACTGAGTCGGAAGGTTCAGTTGACTGGGTGGGAATGGCCAATATTGGATTGGTATTTGCAATGCTGACCTGCAAGCATTCCTCTCTGCTGTGACTGCTAGCCCTGTTCAATGCTAGTATCAACTCCTTGGTTTTGTAACCCCGTGCACTGAAACGCTGGAGAGCTTCTGACTGGCAAATATTGAGGTCTGCCTCTGAACTACAAATCCTCCGGATTCTCAAAAATTCCCCATAGGGGATACTCCGGATGAGATGGTTAGGGTGGGAGCTTCTGGCATGGAGTATAGAGTTGCCAGCAGTACTCTTCCTATGAAGTTTAGTATGTATGATGTTGCCCTCAATGTATAGTTCCACATCCAGAAATTGCACACACTTGTTGCTAATGTGTGCGGTAAAATTCAAATTGAGCATATTGATGTTAATAGCCTCAACAAATTGTTCGGCAGATTCCACAGACCCTCTCCATACCACACACATGTCATCTATGAATCTCCACCAGTGGAGGACATGCGCATCGTATGTGGCTTTGTGGAGGTTTCTGAGGACATGCTCCTCCCACCAGCCAACGTGTAAACACGCATAGCTGGGGGAGAAGCATGCCCCCATCGCCATCCCTCGGAGCTGCTGGTGAACCTCCTTGTCAAACAGAAAGTAATTGTTCAAAAGACAAGTCTCAATCATTTTTACAATCATTGCATTGTGGTCATATAAATGAATACTGCGTTTACCCAGATAGTATCTGACCGCTTCAATACCATCTGAATGGTGGATGCTCGTGTATAGTGAGCTGATGTCCATTACAATAAATAGACAATCCTCTTCCCATTTGACGGTTTGAAAGCTTAGATAAAAAATGGCCAGTATCTTTGATAAAAGAAGGGAGATTTTCGACAAATTCATGTAGAAAATAATCAACATATTTTGACATGGGCTCTAAGAGACTTCTCTGAGCTGATATTATGGGTCTGCCTGGAACCCGTGTTACCTTCTTATGAACTTTGGGAATAAAGTATAACATTAGTGTTATAGGGTGTTCATTTTTTAAAAAGCAGAATTCATTTTTACTAAGAAGGCCCATGTGTTTCCACTGGGCTAGATCCTTAAAAATCATGTCCTTGACTTATCTGAGATCACTGAAGGAGGCTTTTCTGTAGCACGCAGCATCGTTTAGGTGGCGTAGGGCCTCCTTCATGTAGAGGTCCTTAGGCCACAGCACTATGTTGCCCCCTTTGTCCGCCTTGTTAATGAGCAAGCTGTTATTATCTCTGAGCTTGCGCATGAGGTTGGAATACTGCACATCCAAATGCCTTCTTTGATTGTCCTTGCGCATGACAGTTCTATTTAATTTCTTTAGTTCCTCGATGATACAATCACTAAACATCAATTGCATCCTTGGGCATGATTGGAATGAATGTAGAAGGCGGACGAAAGGGGCTATTGGTAGGATTGCTGCAACTAATGCCAACTTCCTGCAAATCATCTTGTGTGGAACTGGGTGTGGTATCATCATTTTTGGACAATGAGTGCATCAATCTGAGTGTATTGATGTCAGATACTTGTAAAGTAGAAGAAGTCGCGGTGGGTTGCCTGATAGTAGGGGTAACCTCAGTTGAATTTTTTAGCTTGTAAAATTTGAGAAGCTTGAGCTTCCGAATAAACTTGAAAACGTCCACTCTTGACTGCACATACTTAAAGTTGTTAGTGGGACAAAAAGAGAGGCCCAGTGAAAGAAGCTGTGTTTCTGCAGTAGATAGGACAATATCAGAGAGATTGATGATAGTGTTATCTATTCTGTTTATTGTTGGGACCACTTCTTGACTCTCCCGCCTCTGCCTTTTGTAGTTGCCTCCGGAGTTTACGCCTTTGCCTCCTGTGTTGATTTCTCCTTCTCCTAGTTTGTTCACAGTATTGCGCGGCCGCAAAGTCTGGCGGCGATCTTGACGTAAAAAATTCAACTCCTCAGCTGGTATAAAGTTTGTAGGCAGTTGTGCATTCACATTAGTGTCCCTACAATCATCAGAACCACTGCTGCTCAATGCAGAGCTCATGTCAGAGCAGGACGGTTCCAAGTCCAATTGGGCTGGTGTTGCAACCGTGGATGTTTTCGTGGCCAGGGCTTGTCTCTTTACGGTGTCAAACGTTTTAGAGAAAGTAAATATCCTGCCAGTCTCATAATCTCTCTTGTCCCTAGCAAATTTGAAGATTTTGCGCGCTTTTATGGTATCTTCATGCTTTTTTAGACGAGACTCGATTTCCTCACGGCCTTTCTTGATCTGATCTTTTTGGTCATGTGCTTCCAACAGACCGTTCACTTTGTCGATTTCCTTGAGGATCTCTGCTCTATTTCCGCATATTTTATTAGAATAGATACCATATTCATTGAAGCCTCTAAATTGTTTGTAGCCCACACCTTCAGCATGAGTGGATTTGGGTTCTCAAAAGTGGGTGCTATCATAACCCTTAGTCCTCGTGGGATCCTATTTAATTCTTTATACTTTTCAAGGGACTTTTTCTCCCACCATTCCGTTAATTCAGTTCTTAACAATTTCTCCAGGTTTTTGAGTAATGATTTCACATCATTGTTCGTGTTGGAATTTTTGTTATGCCCACTTTGCACTTCGTCAACATCCGGTAAATTAAGGAAAAGGGCTTCTGCCGCGGCCTCACGGTCCTGCAGCGCGTCAGCTGTAGACATGTGTGCTAGATACACTGCAATATATTTATACTCACGGTGGTGCTCTAAAAATGATTATGGAGCACTCAACTCTTCAACACTATCCCTCCACCCGCAAATGTCACTATGGAGTTCCAGGCCGGCTTACCACGGAGTAACTCGTTTGGCTCCTTGGCGTCCTCCGACTCCTCGGGCGCCACCGAATATTCCGTAGGAAACGCAGATTCAACAATCCATCGATTCACAACTGCGGGGGGCTGACACGGACAATACTCCTTCCGGGTTGAAAACGAATCGCTTCCGCGATGACGACTGTATGCCGGTCAGCCACAAGTTAGAGGGAGGGTCCGCAATGTCGGAGACAGCCGAGCTCCGCCAAAATCACATGAAGAAACCACAATCCTGAATCACCATATCCACGGCGAGAATCAGGTACGGACCACAGCGTGTTGTTTTAGAAGAAATGCAGTGCTTTATTGCAGAAAGAAATCATCAGCATCCATTAGTGAAACAGCAAGTGCCCAGCATGACGCGTTTCGACCGCGTTTCCACGGTCTTGATCACATGACGCGCTGGACCAATTACAGCCATTAAATAGTGACCACATCCTTGGTTGGCGATATTCAACCACACCCCTGAGCTATAGAGATGGAAAACATACTTGACATTATGAACATTAGCCTAAAACAAATACATAGATTCATTTGTAAAAGCAAGTGTCAATTCATAAGGGTAAAGAATGAGAACAATGAAATATATGTAAAGAACCGTAAAACCAGGATAAAAACACTGAAATACATACGAATGTATTAAAAATGTCTAAGATTCAACCAAGTGGTGAATTAAGTTGCATCCTGAAATAATTAAACAGTTCTACTAAATTGATATATTCTTTTATAATACCCAGGATGGTCAAGTACTCATCCATCACTATTGTACGCTCCCATAAAGTATATATTTTTCACGGAAAAATACAAAGGTTACAGGGATGTTATAGTTAGGTACAGATTTCACACGCACAAAAACCATAGAAATTCAGCAGTTCTAGTTACCTGAGCGAACTATAACTTACACCCCCGTAATGCACTGCCTACGACCTCACATATTACATCACTCATGACATGGTCAGTGACATCATTTATTACATTTCAAATGACACCGCTGATGGCATCATCCAGTGAGTGTTTTGTAAAACTTTTTCATACTGAACAATATATTCTGACGTACTGCATAATTAAATTCATATTTTTGGTGTAGTACTAATTAGTTTTAGTATTTTGGACATTTAGTATATTAAATCTGGTTCCCCCACTGACAGCTGCCATCCACACATCCTTAAGGAAGTGTTCACTGCAAACCCTGCCCCCGCCCTTCGCCTTCTGAATGAATCACTGAAGCAGGGCTGTGTCCCCAGAGCCTTTAAAAAAGCTGTCGTAGTCCCCCTTCTGAAAAAACCTGGGGCCGACCCCTTGGCCCTACGTAACTATCGCCCCATTTCTCTGCTTCCCTACTTGTCTAAAATACTGGAATCTCATGTAGCGAAATTCTTATGTTCATTTATTGAACAATCCCAGTTCCTTGACCACCATCAAGCGGGATTTCGTCCATCTCACTCTACGGAGACGGTCATTCTGTCGATATTAGACGAATTAAGAAAGGAAGCTGATAGAGGCATCCTTCAAGCCCTGGTGCTGCTAGATCTCTGCGCGGCTTTTGACACGGTTGACCATGGAATCCTGGTGGACCGAGTCAGAGACGCAGGACTCCAGGGCCCTGCCCTGGATTGGGTTACATCCTTTTTGGAAGATCAGTCCCAATCTGTCCGTCTGTCTCACTTTGTCGCTCCTGAGGTTATGACTAATTGTGAAGTACCACAGGGATCGTCATTATCCCCGCATTTGTTTAACCTATATCTACTCCCTCTGATCCGATCCTTAAGGGAGCACAAGGTGATCACCTTTAACTATGCAGACGACTTACAGCTTATATCTAACATCAATAATACACCCGAGTCTATCTCTGACTTTCAGGCTACCTTGCTATACATCAGTAACTGGATGAACAACAACCATCTGAAGCTAAATCCGGACAAAACCGAACTGATCTTGACAGGTGGCACTCAGAACCCTTGGAGGGAGCTCACATTTCTGGCCTACGGAGTTGGGATGTCCTCCAGCTCCATCCTCTTCAACGAGGAGTCTAGGGGTCACAATAAACAATGACTTATCTATGAAGTCCCAGATCGGAACAGTAGTCTCCACCGGTTTTTTCCAGTTAAGGAGGATTAGGAAAATCAGTAGATTCCTTACTAGGGAAGCATTGGTGCAGGCTGTCCTTGCCCTAGTTATCTCCCACCTAGATTATGCAAACTCTTTATATCTTGGGTTACTTGCGTATCTAGTCAGGAAACTGCAGTTGGTGCAGAACCAGGCTGCCAGGCTGATCTTCCACAAACCAAGATGGCAACCCGCCACCCCCCTTATGCGACAACTCCACTGGCTCCCAATACCACATCGCTGCACCTTTAAAATTGGGTACCTTATCTTCCAAACACTACAGGATGTGGGTCCAAAATTCGTCTCCAATCTTATTAAGAGACATGTACCCACACGCAATCTGAGATCTGCCCACTTGAACTTATTGGTCATTCCTCCTTATAAACGGAAAACAAAAGGTGGCAGCAGGTACGCAGTATTGGCTCCACACTTCTGGAACACTCTTCCCTATGAAATCAGATCCTATACAGACCTATCTGTATTCAGGAAACTCCTTAAGACATGGCTCTTTGTCCAGGCTTATGAATAGACCTACCGGGGCTCAACTTCTCCTATACTAGCGCCAAGAAACCAATCGGTGTACGTGAGCTCAAAAAATTATTTTAACATAACATGAGTGTAATTTTCCTTTTAAAGTGGGTGTACTATTTATCAGTGGACTAGTCTGCAAACGGTGATCTATGTAAATTGTGACAGTCTAATCTGTTCATTAATACTTCACTCTATGGTGGTGGTGGTTCAGTATAGTTCTGTTTTATGGCAGACTGAACAGTTTCCTTAGACCAGTTTCCTTTGTGATGAATGACTGTATTAGTAGTTTATTAAAAAATCATTTCTTTACTAAGACCTTTCTGTAGGGTGGTGGCTCAGTGTAGTAGACTTTTGCAACAGACTTACCTCTTTGCTCACACCTTTCTCTAAGATCAAGAATGATTTTACAAGTGCTTTCTCACATAGTGCCTTGCCCACTAAGACCTCTGTACTGGGAGTGTATTGTAGTGCTATGTGTAAAACCGACATATCCTCTAAAACCTCTTTCCATGTTAATGAAAGGTGATGTTATGGTTTGCAATAGAGTAACCTGGATGGTTTGATTTGTGACTTTGGTGATTACTTATTAGAGCAATAAATTTCAAGAAGCAGGGCTATCCAGAAACAACTCTCTCCTGGATAATAGCGGAGTGTAGTAGTTGTTAAGCGTACAGCAAGCCCTGTGCTGTATGCCTGTCATCTTCTTACATTATTTTTTTTTTTTTTAAATGTAATGGTATTTTATAAAATATATTGAAGTTTACATTGGTGGATGATGTCATCAGTGGTGTCATTTAAGATGTCATCCGTGATGTCACTGAGGTCCACCACCCTCAACATACACAGGCTCCATAGGGTGATGGAGCTTGTACCGGCTCAATGGATACATGCGGCCTGTCTAGTACTGGACCTTGAGAAGGCATTCAATACCGTTGACTGGGAGTTTGTGTTCACCACATTATCATTCATGGGTATCAACAACAGACTCCAGCACCTTATTGAACTCTTCTATGCGAACCCAACTGCCCACATGAAGACTGGGCGGTGTATCTCTGACCCTATATGGATAAGTAGGGGGACCCGGAAGGGACGCCCACTGTCCCCCCTCCTCTTTGCCTTGACGATGGGGTCACTGGCACAGCGGCTCAGAGAACAGGGGCAGAGGTGGGGCATCCTGGTTGGCGATGAAATACACATCTTCTCCCTCTTTGCCGATGATGTCTGAAGTATGAAATACTTTATTTTGGTTGCCAAGAACCATCAAAGTGTACATGCAATATACAATAATATACATCTTAATAAATAAGTGGCTAAAAATGGCACATGACCGAATCAGTTTAGATTTTTAAAATCTGTCTGTGCAACTATAAGATCTCAATAAATACACATTTCATTCCTATGAGTAATCAATCAATACAAAAACAGCTTAAAACTGAGTGCAAAATGAGCAATTACTTAAAATATCCCGAAAGTTTAAGAACATTGTAGTTGTACATTAATTTGTAGTCCAAAAATTATATTTATATTTGGGAAAAAACATATCAGCATACTATTTCTTTTAATATTTTACTGTGCCTGTGCCAAACAGCCTGTAAGAATTTGCTAACAGCAAAGACATTAGCCACTTTTTAGGATTCTGTGGGCTACTTGATATCTTGTCAAGCCCAAAGACCGACATATTGGACAAATCCATTTGCAGCAGGACCCAAGGTATTCTAAACAACAAAACATTATATGTGTCTCGGTATCGAAGTCCAAACCACATGCTGGACAAAGGCTTGTAACCAGATCCTTATTCCCTTTATATGTAAAAGATCTCAATGGCAGAAAACCAAGACGAAAACGGACATACACGCTTTTTTGCTAAGGGCGGAGATTTCGAGTCTAAAAATGTCTCAAAGCATGCCACCAGTTTAAAATCAAAATAGATATTAGTCAACGATCCATTTCTTATATAACATTCATATATATGTGCCCAGAAACAAGTTTTAAAATTAATAGTGTCAGCTCAAGATATAGCATTTGGCGCATCCCCCTAACCTGATAAGACCCAGCCTCTTAAACCAATTTGAAACAAATTTAAGCCAGGAAACTGCCTTTGCACCCATTATATTTAATAAATCTTTGAGCGCATCTCTGTAATCACTTAACTCTGGCGTAGACCAGAGACGAACCCAGTACATTAGGGGTTTAAGTGCTGCCAGGTCAATAATTCTCTCAAGTCCTAATTCAAAATATAGTGGAGTTAAAGGGGTACTATTTGGGACAGAAACTAGCTTTCTTGCAAAATTTGTTTTCAGCATACACCTGTATAGCCCCAGATCTCAGCACTCTAATGCGCAGCACCCTGTTCTTTCGCACGATAAACCTCTAGGGCTGATGAAACAGGGCGTGAGCTTGTTTGCTTATGCAATTTATTGATAGCATTTGATCTATGCTCTATTAGCATAGCACTCCTGATAGTTTGTCCTGACCATTTGAAGCTCTCCATTAACTTAACTGCAAGATAATCAATACTATGTAACCTTTATAGAGCTTCCCCACCCACATGAATGACAGAGTTTTTGACCAGGCCTGTTCCAAACACCATATATTTCGGCTTGTTTACTTTGAGCTCTAGGCCCCTTGTCTTCCAAAACCCTTGAAACTTGTTAATTAGGAGTTGGAGCCCCATGGGGGTTTTGGAGAGAAGTAGAGAGTCGTCCGTGAATAAGAGAATAGGAACCTTTCTATTATTCAGGCCAGGGGTATAATTTTTACAGTTTAATAATACATCCACTACATCATTCATGTACAGGGTGAATAATGTAGGAGCAAGAACGCAACCCAGGCGAACACCACGCTCGGCGGGATGCGTTTCGTTCAACCTTGCTGCCAAATCGGACTTGAGCAAAGTTCCTAGTAGAGAGTTTGATTATAAGCTGAATAAGATTGCTAGGAACTGCCATATGTGACGAGACCCGCCACAAGTTGTTACGTGAAATGAGGCCAAAGGCGGCTCTAAGGTCTACAAAAGCCACATATAGCTTTTGTTTAAGTATTTTAACATATTTCCAATATAGCGTGGCAAATCTAAAAATCTGATCGTAGGTACTGATCTTTGGACAGAATACAGCCTAGAGGAGGGTTATGATGTTGTTGGAATCAGCCAAGTCTAGCAATCTATCAAGCACTAGTTGTGCAAAGATCTATTCTTTTGCAGATTGTCGATCAGGCTGATAGGCCTGTAATTTGAGGGGATGCGTGCATCACCTTTCTTATGAATAGAAATGATTTTAGCTTCTCTCCATGATTATGGTATCTCACCCCCTGCCGCTATTGCATTTGACAAAAAGTTTATATAAGTAGTCCATACTAGTGGCTCTGCTTTATATAAGTCCCCTGGAATTTTGTCATGTCCCGGTGTCTAGGCTTTTTTTAAAAGAATGATTGCTCTAGCTGAGTCTTCATAGCTAAAGAAGACTGGATTTTCTAATTCTGTGCTGGCTAGAGATGGAAAATCAGTAACGGTGGCCAGACCGCCACTTGTTGGTGAGTCATTTAGATCTTTTGCAGCGTACAGTTCTGAGAAGTGAGAAACCCATCTATCTGGTTGAATATGGTAATGAGAGGTTTTCACTTTTTTCGAATTGGCCTGAGCTACTGCACGCCAAAAAGACTGAGAATCATTTTTTTTTTCAGCAGCTAGCATGTCAAGCCAAATTTTATAATCCCAGTTTTGTCTAGCAATACTCATAGTTGCTTTATAGTTGCGGCTGGCTTCGGCAATTGGTATCCTAACGCCTCCTGTAACAGCTGCTCTCAGACGTATCTTGACCTGTTTACAGGCATGATTAAACCACGTGTCTTCTTTAACCGAAGTCTGTTTTATAGGGGCCAATTCTTTATAAAAAATCTTATACATCTCATCGAAAAATGAATTATGTAAATTTATTATAGGAATGTCCACATCCCTTGTCCCTAAGTACTTCGATAAGAAGACCAAGAACAGCTCATATATCTGCGAATATAATTTTTTGATCGATAGAATGTTTGGCCATGTGACATAACGGTGATTGTTGGCTAAACTTAGTTCTGGGACAATTGTATAGCTTGTGTTATTTGTCCTTTTCAAGGATTCCCCAGTTAACAGTAGGTTTAGTGGGTTATGGTCACTATCTGCGCGCAAGTCCACTTTCATATCAACCAGAAGTGACCATAACCTCACGTCTAGGATAACAATCTATAACACTAGCATGGGAGTCTCTTTTAAATGTGGGAGCCTTTTCAGGGTCTGAAATAGTACAACCATTACAAGCCCTTAACCCCCTGCCAACCGTTATAGAAACTAATTTAAGCAGTGGCAGAGGGGTTCTTTCTGGGATTTCCTGTCAACAGAGGAATGCCCCAGGATTTATCCTCCGCTTCAGTTAACTCATTAATGTATAAAAATGGATCGAAGGTGGTATTGAAATCTCCTGATAGCACTATTCTTGTATTCTGGTCCAGAAAGTCCAAGACCTCTTCCAAAAATAATAAAGTGGGGGATTCAGTGCTCACCATGGTTGATCTTACATAAATATTTATTAGCGCCATACAAAGACCATTTGGAAATGGTATTAGTGATACCCATTAAGTCAGGGCAATTTATTAGCAGTGGAGTATGGAAGCCTAAAAGATCGTTTATCAGGATTAAGAGTCCACCAATAGCCCTCCCCAATTTAGCTGGTGGTTTTGCTTCTACGCTAAACGTGGTAAGCCCATTTATGACCACTTTCTCGGTAGCCCAGGTCTCTTGGAATGTACATACATCATAGCCCCCAATATAGGATACCCAATAAGGATTGACTAGCTTTGGCATTATGCCAGCCACATTCCAAGATAGTAAGGTAATAGGTGAATAACGTTTCCTATCCTTCTTAGGATCAGGGGGGCTGGACGAGCCTAAGGGTTCATCAGAGTGGGTGTCGGTAACATCCATGCCATAAAGTAATATCCCAACGCTCCCACTGCTAGAGGTTATGCCTACATCTACCCTGGGCCTAAAAACATATATATTTTCTACCTCTACATCTGCATGATTTACCCCAATACTCCTGGATTCAACTACAGTAAACAGAATCGAATCGTTCTCTGGCAAAATTACAATAGTGCAATCATTTGTGACCAACTCTTTAGAGTTTTTTTTGGTTTTTTTAACTTTTTTTTTAACGTGTATTTCTTTACAAACGTAGGATATAACATGCGCCAACAGTCTATAGTTTACATGTATCAATTCAGTGCCATAGTAACTCCATTTCTGAACACATGACAAAGCAGAGTGATGAACAGGAAGGGGGAAGGGAGGAGATATCCTGATGTGAAGGGCTTGTTACAGAAAAAGTGGGACAGGCTCATAAAGCAGGCCTAAAGGTGTTAATTGGGGTAGAGGGTGAGAAAGCTCAGCGGTCAGTAGCATCTTGCTCAAGGGTATGTAGACAGTCACGCAAGGGTTGCCAGATATCAATGGGGCATGATGTCAGAGGCGGGAGGACGGCATAATCCGCACTGACGCAGTCGCAGTGTGACATGTGCTTGAGCTAAGCAGTAGTGGAGGGAGGTAGCCCATTGCCCCAATGTTCAGCGATCTCTCGCTTCGCCAATAGACAGGCCATTGAGGCAAGTCTGCGCACTGATTGGGGAAGGCCGAAAGTGTGGCCCATAAGTGCCACCGCTGGATCTGGTTGTAGTGTAGCATTTTTGTAATATGTGAGTATATGGAGATCCAGTATGCGGAAATGGTGGGACATGTCCATTTGAGATGTGCAAAGTCCGCCGCGGGGGCCTGGTATTTGGGACAACAGTTTGGCCTATTGGTATCATACTTGGCAATATCCAATGGGGTGAGGTAAGCCCAGTGTAGAAACTTGAAATTTAGTAATTTATGTCTGTGATTAAGCGATATTTTCTGTATTTGTGCGCAGCAGTAAGACTACATTTTGTCTGGTAGGGGAGTGCCAAGGTCCAGCGCCCATACCTCCCACACTCTGATAGCAGTGTCTGGTTTCAACGCCAGACATGCGCGATATAGTCTTGATGTCAGGTGAGCGCCATCTGTGTCAGATATTACAAGCATTAATGGTGGGAACTCTTACGGAGCGAGGTGGTCGCTGGGCAGTTGGAATCGCAGGGTGGCATAGAGTCTCTGGAATATAAAGCCATGCATGTATGGTATATTGTGGAATCGGGAGGCGTCAGCAATTTTCAATACATGGCCGAAGGGGAAAAGATCTCCTATGGTATGGATGTTGTAATGAAGTAATGTGCGCTGTATGAGTAATTCGCCTGTAAGTTGGAGCCATGAATTGTTTTTCTGCAGCTGGGGAGTAGAAAGGGCCACTTTCCAGCTTTCGGCGCAACATTTGCCAGGCCCAGCAGGCAGTTGATACTGTCATAATGTCAGCAGTGTCTAGGGGTATACCCTTAGGTAGCAGGGCCAAGTGTGGACGGCCCCGCAGCTCGTCCAGTTCTGGCTTTAGGCAGGGGATGCGCGCATCCGGATGGTACCATCTATGTGTATATTGGCATTGAGCTGCCAAGTAATATAGCTGGAGGTCAGGCACCCCCAGGCCGCCACGCTCGTATGGTAATATCAGAGTGTCCCAACGTATGCGGGGTCAGCCGCCTGCCCAAATCAAACGAAGGAGATGACTGCGCAGGGTTTGAAAAAAAGGGAGTTCAGAAGCTGTATTGGAATATTGAGGAAGAGGTATAGAAACTGGGGGAGCACAATTATTTTAATGATAGCCACTCGGCCAGCTATTGAAAGTGGCAGTTTAATCCACCTCTCGACTTGCACTTCTAGGTTCGCCACTGCGGGTCCATAATTTAATTGCAATATTTGGAGCTTGTCCCTGTGTAGCTGAATGCCAAGATATCTGGTATGTCCCTCCGTCCACTTGAGAGGGTGTCCGGTCGAGACCGGTTGAGTGGCATCTGTGAGTGGAAAGAGCTCAGATTTGGCCCAGTTAATCTGCAAGCCAGAGAGATCGCCAAAACGCACTATCTCCTTCACCAGGGGGGAGAGGTTGTCAGCAGGGTGCCTTATAAAGAGAAGGATATTGTCAGTGTATAATGAAAGAAGTAAGGGTCCCCCCTCGAGTTGGAGCCCTCGATGAAGGTGTCTGGCCTGCATGTGGCGCACTAAAGGGTCCATTGCGATAATGAAAAGTAGGGGGGATAGTGGGCAGCCCTGCCTCGTTCTTCTGGCAACAGGGAAAGGTTTGGTTAGTGATCCTTTAATCGTATACAAGCCAGCGGTTCAAAGTATAGCAACATAATCATGGACAGGAAGTGAGGGGGGGATCCTGAGCTTCCTCAAGACTGCTGTCAAGAATGGCCATTCGAGAGAATAGAAGCCTTCTCAGCATCTAAAAGGGCCACTGCTGCGGGAATGGTCGTAGATATCCTGTGAAGAACCGCAAATATTGCGCGGAGATTGAGTGAGGTCGATCTGTACGGTACAATACCGGATTGTACTGGTGAGATAAGTTGTTCAATTAGAAGGGCCAACCTAGTTGCCAGAGCCTTGGCTAATATTTTATTATTGAGATTAAGGAGCGAGAGGGGTCTGTAAGAGGCGCAGAGAGTGGAGTCTTTACCAGGTTTTAATAGTAGAGTAAGCACTGCTTCTCGTACAGTGGGTGGTAGCAAACGGGTGGATAGAGCGTCATTATACAATGTCAAAAGCTGCGGAGCTAGCTGTTCTTCAAAGGCTTTGTAGAAGGTGCCAATGAGGCCATCAAGTCCGGGTGCCTTGGAACCGTCAAGTGTGTCGATGGCTTCCCTGATCTCGTCTACTGTGTGAGGGGCTCGCAAAGGAACTGCTGCTGACCGCCAGCAAGCCATACCATTGCTATTTCCTCCAAATATGAAGAAAGTTACGGAGGGGTTTCTGTGATGCAGGTGGTATATAAGCATTTATAGTAACTCTTTAGAGTTTTGATTACCACAAAACACAGCATTTGTATAATCTCCATTAGTTCTAAAGAGTACATTGTCGACAGGAGGAAACTAACCCAAAGGGACATGCACACTCAGTCAGTCTATCGCGTTTAGGTTAGAGACAGCAGTAGGCATAGCATTAGCCTGTTTGATCAAATTAGAAGAATACGCAATATGGCTACCTGATGTCCCGTTAATAGGAGGCAATGCTTTTAGCCTTATTTCCTGTAGATTGCCCCCTTGGAGATGGCAGTTTCACAATTCAAAATTTGTGAGACTTTCGGCCATCCTCTAAGAGCACAACGTGATCGAAATATGATCATAGGAGGATGAGCCAGGTGAGTATCTCCTTGCATGCATAACGTCCGGTCTAATTACAGAAAGGCAATTCTGCTTCATCCTAAGCCAGTAGATCTCTTTATTGATCAAAGCATCAGTGTCCTCAAAAAGGACCTGTTTTAAACTTGGGACCCGAGTCATATAGATCATGCTTATAGGATGAGGCTCAGAGATTCCTTGTGTTAGAGGGAAAAAACTAGTTCAAGGGACATTGATTAATGGTTGGTGAGTAGATTTTCTTGAGGTCACCAATGGAAATGGTACCCTCTTACCGACTCCCTGACCCACATCATAGCCAGATGCAGAAGGGTGCTGGGAAGACAGGTATAACTGCTTGTGGGACAAAGGTCCAGCATTCCTGTTGCTTGATGGGCCTGGACACAGGGGCGGCTCCCCCGCTTTGGCAGAGGAGCGTCGCCCCACTGCTTTTAAGCAGTGAGAAACATAAAATGATAACTTTATGCTTCGTGTCCTGCAGCTTTGCGGCGGGTGGGTGGATGGGGCTGCTCTGCTCTTGGAGCAGAGGAGGAGTGGTTTGCCCACTCCAAAGTGCACATTGACTGTTTGGTCGGCCCTCTCGGGCCGCCCAAACCAGTCATGGGCACTTTCCCAGTTCTTCACGCAGGCTGAATTACAGCCTGCATGGAGAACATGCCCACCCCTCCAGCCCCTGGATGAGCACTGTGTCAACGCTCAGACCAATCACAACGCTGCATTGCAGCGTTGTGATTGGCTTTGGGGAGGGAGCCTGGCTGCCTTCTTCCTGTCAGAGTCTGAGGCAAGAGAGCAGGAGCAGAGACGCGGGACCCGGCCTCGAGGTAAGTTTTTTTAAAATTCCGTTTACCCCCATCTCCACCCTCCCCCACCTAAACCTCCCCCCCCCCCCACCTGGCCCGCCCTGCCACCCCAGAGCCATGCCGGCCGCCACTGCCTGGACAATGAAACTTATTAGAGGCAGTCTGAATACAAATGCTTTTAGGCTGATTTTTAGCTGCCACTTGCCAGACATATTGTTCTTTCACCGTAGGGCCGGGTCTCAGAGTCATGCCAATGCAAACTGGTACCAGATCTTTAGGTCCCGAGCCCTGGAAGTTCTTCAGTTTATTTCCTAGTGGCACACTGGTGCAGACATGCTCACAACAGCAGGAACTGCTTTGTAAGCTGTTAACCCGGTCAGATAAAGAGATAAGCATGTTGCTAAGACGGTCTAGCTTAACATTTACTGCCTGTAAAAGATTTTCCTCCTCTGTTTCACAGTATGAGACTCTATTGGATTGGGTAGAAATGGTTGGTCGTGATGACCCTTTATGAACGAGCAACTCGCTATTTCCATCAGTCGGTCTCAATGGAGCAAAGCGATTTTGGCACAGTATGTTAGGAATGATGCTAATTTCAGGCGATAAAGGGTAAGAAGCTGGATTGCTTGTTACAGTGGTTGGTATTTCACAAGGTTGGGACAAAGTGGATTCAAAGATTCCAGGTTTATCTGAGGCTGGGGACCTCAGATCTTTAGTACCAGCATCAACAGATGGAGTAGGTGCCAACTTATTTTTCTTAAATATATCAGGGACTCGTAGCGTTTTATCTTTTCCTTTAACCTTCCCCTTTGGAGCTTCAGTGCTAAGGCTGGTCTCCACCTCCTCTATTAGTGAGTCAATATCGGCAAGTGTTAGTGTTGATTGAAGGAAGCTCAGGTTTGCTCATTGTTGGTTTATGTGGTTTCTTTGCGCTGGTCTCAGTTTTTGCCGGGTCCCCAAGCTTTACATATACCCATGTCTGGAGAGGTCACCAACCACTTAACATAAGCCAAAATCGTAATAGAGAAAAACGTACAGTTCCTGGGAGAAAAATCGAAGACAGTAGCTTGGCCTCTTCCGGACAGTGACGGGCCCGCTCCTGGCCTAGTCTTCGCCCCCACATGCGTCCAGGCGTGTCCTGCGCAGCCGGAGCCCCGCTCTCCTAATGTGCGCCTCCGGGCGCGGAAACGATGCAGCAGTTAATGCTGGGCTGCCTGGGGCTTGTAGTCCTGCCCCCACACCAAGGTTCAGTGCGTATGCAGATGATGTACTTATTTACATCAGAGACATACAAAGTGGTATAGCAGAGATCAGGGACATATTGGCGGAATTCCGAGCGGCATCGGGCCTGGGGGTTAACTGGTCCAAGTCGTGCTTGTTTCCACTCAGCCCCAATTGCCCACCTCAACATTTCACTGCGGATGAGCATTTACTCAGGTGGGAACCACACACTTCCCGTTACTTGGGTATTCGGATATACCACACATGACCTAACTGATGGTAACCTCACCAGAGTTTTCACCTCCCTCTGCCCTCAATTGACATTTTGGAGCACCCTTCCCCTCACTGTCCAGGGCAGAATATTGTTGGGTAAAATGGTGATGCTCCCGTAACTCCATTTTTTCCATAATCTCCCAGTGCACATACCACGTAGCACTTTCGCGCTCTACATGGCATGCTTGGGGGCTTTCTCTAGAACAAGAGCAGGCGCTGTGCTGCACTGTCTAAAGTATAGCTACCGGTTAACAAAGGGGACTTGGTGTCCCCAATTTCGAACATTATCATTTGGTGGCGCAGTTGCAGTCACCTACCCGCTGGTTAGCAGGTCGCCTGCTGGAGGAATTGAGATGCCCATAGAAGGCAAAGCACTGCACTTGGTGCGCAAAATTTTCCTTCCCCAGGGCAGAGTGCCCCATGGGTCTTATTCTCTTTTACAAGTGGCGCATGGCAGTTTCCTCCGAAGCCTACACATGATGCCACCCCTAACTATGTACACGTTGGAGATCTGTATCAGCTCCATACGTCCCTTCCGCGACTTAGTACGGAGGGCGGTATTAGCAACCTGGGAAAAAGCCGGTGTGGATACACTAGGCGCCCTATTCCAAAATGGTTATGTATCATGAAAGGGGGAGAGATCCTGTTGAGGTAATGAGGGCCGGGATCATTCAAATTATAAAGCTAAACATGGGGACCCCTCATACCATAGATGCAAACACTATTTTCATGAGGCTATGTAACGATTCTGTATTTCTCAGTGCCACCAATGGATAATGCTAGTACTTTACTTCTTGTTTTAACATAAGGAATCCTTTTACTAGTGTCTCATACTTACTTACATATGCGTGTAAGATTTCCAAATAACATTAGATGTATAGATTAACGTTATTCCAAAACGGTGCACTCATCCCATTTGTACAGCTCCAAAAAGATTGTGACCTGCCAGCTGCCATTTCCTGGCATATAATAGACTGTTGTCCGAAATACAACGCCTCTGGCAGATAACAGACACAGAACCACCAGCAAATCCCTTGATACATACACTCCACACTATTGGCAGAGCCCATTGACTTCTTACCCGGTCATTGGTGTATACTCCACAGGACCGCTTACTGCCTACAAGACAGAAATGGGAGCAGGACTTGGGCTGAGCACAAACCCAGAAGGAATGGGACATGGTGTTACAGTTTCCTCGCAAACTATCCCATATTGCTAAATTACAATACATCCAACATAATATCTTTCAAAGGGCATACCTCACTCCTGCACGGCTGCATAAAATTTATGGCTCGTACTTGCACTGCCCCAGATGCAGCGTGTCGAACGCCAACATGGCCCACATGTTCTGATACTGCCCGAGTGCAGTCACACTATGGCAGGAGGTTACAGGAGCACTATCTACAATCACAAGTTGTGCAGACCTCTACACCATGGACAGTGGGGTTCTCAGACTGTTTAGGCACAGGAAGGCTGATGACGGTACTCATAAATTTCTCGATCTGGCACTGTTCATAGATCCATAGCTATGCACTGGAAAGCCCGTGCACTGCCCAACGTAAAACACTGGTGCTCAGCAACACTCAAATTGGGCAAGGCTGAATCTGTGGCTGACCGACGGGAAGAGGTCAGAGGATTGCGCAGGGTTCCAATAGCATCAGATTGGAATTTGCTTCTACACGAGTTGGAGACCTCTAAGGAGAATATTCCTGACTGAGGGGTTTTAGTCCAGGGAAGTACTCTAGCGCCGCACCTATCACTAAATTCCAGTAAAGCCAACTGCCTTTTCAGTCCATGTGGCAAAAGACCCTAGTCACCATCATGCCCCTACGCCCGCTCAGCTCTCGTCCACTGTGCTTAGCGTTCCTCCAGTGGGCACCTATGGGCACATGAAGGGTGGGGACTCTATCAAGAGTTAGCATGTGTATACCCTGTCTTCCATTTCCTTTTTTGTACGCACCAAAATGTATTAGTGGCTATATTGACCTTATTTGTTATCAATGTTGATTTGATCATATATACTTTAGAACCAAGAACTCCTGTCAAACTTTTCACGTCGTCACAACTGTCCATGACCCATAGGGGAACTGAACCATTATGCTGTTTCAAGTAATCCTGAATATGTCTGCATGTATCTTGTAAATGTACCACCATACTTGCAAAATCAATCAAAATTGGCCCAAAAAATTAATAAATCAGTGATGTCACTGACCATTTCATGAGTGATGTAATATGAGAGGTCATAAGCAATGCATTGCGGGGGCGTAAGTAATAGTTAGCTCAGGTAACCATAACTTCTGAATTTCTATGGTTTCGTGCATGCTAAATTTATACCCAACTATAACGTCCACGTAGCCCTTGTTTTTTCCCAGTGAATATATATATATTAATACACACATGCACATATATATATATACCTATTTAAACATAAATGTATTGAATTACCTGCCATGTAAAAGACTCCTGAAGTAAAGGGTATGAAAACTTGCCATGCAATGTAACGACTCCAGACATAAAAACTAAAATGTAATGACTCCTGTTCTCATCATGCGATGAAACGCTAGCGTTACAGCAATGCCGTATGATTGCTCTAAATACATATTTCCCCATTCATGTGCTGAATAGCTTCATAAGATTTTAAAACTCAAACATGTCTATAAGGAAATTTTATACCACAGTCTTTAAAAAAAAAAGCACGTAATTAATGATATTCTAATAAAATGCAAAATAAGTACACTTATTGGTGTGGTTGTGATATGCATGCAATATTGATTCTAGCTCAGTCTTGTACATACCCACTATCCAAAATATCAAACAAGACAAACAGCATACATACAAATTCAAAAATATAATTAATGTACAGATGACAACCTACCCAGTAATTATTATTTCAGGATAGCTCTGAGTTCCCAAACCCCAATTACCTCCACTGATTGGCCATTCCTGAAAGGGAAAATACAGAGTAAACACAGCAAAAACAGAACCAGTTTCAGCAAACATCATTTTGTTTAATTTTTTTTAAAGAAAATTAAAAAAAAGAACGTACTTATCAGTCATTACCTTTTACTGTAACCTTGACGTTTTTGCTTAGCCCCAACGGAATAAAGTGCAGGTATAAGGTCCACAGGGCAATCAGCAAAATACTCACAACATGTAACAGGAGATTCATGAATACTCAAGGGGTAAGGGTTCTCAAATATGGGATACCTGCAAAACAAGGAAAATCAATGCTTAGCTAGTAAAAATCACGTAAAACCAAACCACATGATCTAATGAATATTATTTCTAACACGAACATCACATTTATTTATGCAAATCAGTGGTCACTGGAGGGCAGTGCTAAATAAGTAGGGAATAAAAAGAGTATATCCATGAAAAATGTATTCTGATAGAGTAGTGGTATCAATTTTCAAATATTCTGTTATGAATAACAAACAAATAAGGAAATAAAATGTGTTTGGTCCAATGTGCAAAAACCACAGAATCAAGCAAAGCTATTACAAGCTTTAAACATACACAGACTTTTGGTTATGCTCTTTTTTTACCCAGAAATTACAAACACTTAAGATTGCACAATTGTGTATGATACACATTAAAACAGTCTGGGTTTGAGTATATGAAACTTGCACTTTCTGTTCATTTTTGTGAACTTAGGGGGCTATGCAAATGGGTGCTGAGGGCATTTTTTGAGATGCATTTATTTGAATGGTGTGGTGAGAGAAGGGAAACAACATACATGAGAGGAGAAAGGATAACATGTTGGTGGTGCCAGTACTCCAAGCATGGTA
Source organism: Calotriton arnoldi (assembly GCA_963921515.1). NCBI lineage: Eukaryota > Metazoa > Chordata > Amphibia > Caudata > Salamandridae > Calotriton > Calotriton arnoldi. The sequence goes on along the minus strand of CAWUFW010000426.1, from coordinate 755,172 downwards.
TCCTTTTAAAAGGTCCAAAGTTCATAGCGCATGGCATGGATACAAGTGGCTTACACAATCTGCTCAGTATTACAGTGCCATTTGTTCCTCAGAGAAAAGCTACTTCTTCAGTTACTCTTTTTCTGACCTTAATATCCACTGTTCCTCAAGATGTCTTCTTTCATATTTGCTTCAAGATGCTCACTACAAAGTATAAAACATTTATCTTGCTCTGCATTATCTTAAGCCTCTCATTAGTTAGTTTTCAACACATCTTTTTGTCTTTGTTAAATAGGAAGATAATTCTTTTGTTCTGTATTTACCTTGCTGTGATCAAGTCTCTGCCCTGACCAGTACATTTATTTCTATGAATATATTTGCACAGTGAGTGGCAACAGAGAGACCCACTTTCCATATGTGATTCCAATTGGTAAGGTATGGCTGGCAGTGGTCTTAAATGGAAAAGCGTTCAATTCAAGTTGCAATTTCACTGTGGCTAATCAGTAGAGTGCCATATCCTGCACTATCTTTCTTTGAATTTAACCCTTTCACCTACTTAAAATCTGTGTTGCATAAGGTGAAATTGTTTTGATATTGTTTTCACTTCATTGCCACAGTTATTTTTCCGGTCCTGGAGTGATTAACATTGTTTCACCTAACTACAGAGTCATTTCACTTGGTAATTGTTCTGATAAAAAATAACTTTTTTCTCCCAGTATCTCAATTTAAATCTATTACTTTATGAATTGTTACCTAGGCTCCGATATGCAGAGAATTGCCGTTTAGGAACTCACTGTTGTATTTCCAAATGTGTCCTTATGTGCGTCCTGTTTTTTCAAAGAAAATTAGATTGCTTATAGTTCCTGGTGATTTTCCCCACCATCTTCACAAATTCAAAGAAAGCAGCTTAAATAATCTTTGTCATATAGTCCAATCGATGTCTGAATTTAAATGTTTTTTCCACTAGCATTCCCTTCTCAGTAAAAGCTTACCAAAGTCCTTAACACTAGGGGGCTTTAATACCAACTCACGTATTTAAAAATTATGAGCACAATTCACAAAGACTGGCGTATGCCTAGAAGTGACATACTCCAGAAATATGTTGCAGCAAAATCTATGTGAATTAGGTCCTATATTGAGAAATGTAATAATGAGCTTTGCCACATTTGGACACAATTGAAAGTATGTCTGCCATTTAAATGGTTGACTTATGCTCCCTGATTCAAGTTATTAATTTGTGTTACTTTTTCCCTACATGTATCTGACCACACTAAGAGCTTACAAGGATACCAAGTTTTTTTTATCACATTTTCCATAATGAGAAATCTACATTTTAACGTCACTTAATAGGAATATCATTTCTGTACGTTGTATTATATTGTCACATGGGTAGCAGCCCAAATGAAGAAACATTATTATTTTTGGTTTCTTCAATGTGCTCTGTAAGAAATTCCTTTTTAATTTATTTTGCCTCAATCAGAATTTCTTTAACATTGCTTTTATCTGTATATATTACCATCCATTTATCTTTACATTTTAAAAACTTCAGCTCTACTTAGTGTATCCCGAATTTTATGATGGACTCAACTATTTTCTAAATAATTCTAAGTATCATATGATTCCCCCGATTACTTTTTTTGTCCACACTCTAGAGCCTCCCTCCTCAAATTGTTCTCGTCTCAGTTGTTTCTTTATACAGTTCTTTCTTTGTCTGAATGTATTCCACATTGTGCAAAACATTAAATACACAGTCTTTACTAGACAATAAGTTGTTGTCTGACATTTTGACATACACATCTGCGACAAACATTCCACTAGTTATGTTGATCACAGCATCAAGACAGTTAACTTTGTATTGCGAACTGTCAATGTCAAAAGTTTAGTGAGATACATGTCTTTCGATTATTCAACAAAGTCTTACACCTCTTTGTGTCCACCCTCCCAAGGGGCAAACACTTCACCTGAACATTCTCCATTGTACTTTTATCATTTTATCTCAGATGTTCTTTTACTAGTCGGTTTTCAAACATGCAAATAAATTTGTTAGTATATGCAGGTGCTATATCGTTGCCCAGTGACAATATGCATAAGCAGCTTTTATATGTCTCAAAGCTTTTTTGTGATAATCTAACTTATTCATAACTACAACAGCTACACCTATGTTACCTTCTTTATTAGGATATTTGTGTTTCTACATAATTTTTCAATTATTGTTTGTTCTGGTCACATTACAATTTTTATGTGGTGTTTAGTGAAATCAGTAATAGGATTAGTCACTGAACATAAAAGGTACTTTTAGCTAGCTTTGAAGTTCAAAGATTGCATTTCCTGTCTGATTGGTTGCTCAGGTGAATTTGAGAAACTATAATTGGATTTTTCGGATAAATCCGAAAGCATCCACATATACTCAAGTTGAACAAATTGAACAAGGTAGTCTGACAAGCCCTGATAAAGGACAATCCTTTTTCCATACTTGAGCCCCATGCTTTGTCAGTTGATGAACAACGTACTTACCTTCGGTAACGCCTTATTTGGTAGAGACAGGATCTAGTTGCAGATTCCTTACCTTTGAATTTTCAATAGGCACCAGACTGAATCCAGAATTTTTTTAGCAGTACCATGGCGCATTGGTAGAGAGCATCATGCGACTCAGTAGTGACGTTGACCAGTGGATCTGACATCGATGGAGTCCGTATCTACCCCTTCCTGACGTTCTGATGTCAGTTTCTTCTATTCCGCTCTTTTAACACGGATCCGGTAGCCGTTCCTCAGGCCATTTTTTGGCCTACTTCAACGCTTTTGTCGAACGGAACAGTGTGCCTTTAAACTTCTCTCATGTCCTCGGAGTTCAAGCCTTGTGGATCCTGTGGACGGCAAATATTTGTATGTGGTGCCTGGGGGAGCACCATGACTCTGAGGATTGCGACTCCTGTCATCAACTTTGCCCAAAGGCGCTGCAGGAAAGTCGTATGAAGCTCCTAGCAGCACGGATGTCGCAGACTTCCTGTCGACCACGATTCTCTTCACGCTCCAAGGACCGCCTGCAGGCCCGCTCCAGGAGCCATTCCCGTGGACGTCACTCTCCATTGACGTCCCGAGGTAAGTCAAGATGCAGGCGGTAGAAGTCGCAGCATTCACCGACCACGCTGCGTAAAGACTCCATCACACACACTTCATCCTGGATCTTCTGTTGAGGAGTAAGTACACAAGTCCACCCTGTGCCTCCTTACCTTCCCTGGAGCTGGGGCGAATGACTCAGATGCGAGAATACTACAATTCCCTTCATGCTATCTTTGGGTCTTCCCCTGGAGTGCCTTTGGGCCCCAAGTTGGTGCGAGGAGCCATGACTGTGTCCACTGTAGTGGGTTTGCCCTTGGCCTCAGTTCGGCCTTCTGATTCCATAGTCAAATTCATTTTGACGCCGGTGCAAAGCCCTTCGGGGTTCCCACCTTCGGCGCCTGGTTCCATTCAGCCAACTCCGATGACGCCGATCAACGCCACACCACTTCCCCTTTCCGATGCTGAGAAGTTGCTGCTTCGGCGCCGGATGCGGTGCTGATTGGTATAGCTTATCTCAGACACCTTTCCGCCACTCTCTGTGGAGCCCCCTCCTATTTTTCCTTCTGAAGAACACAATCTTGGAGGTGATGAAGAGGATCTGGGGTTTCTACACCCCATGTCTGACACTTCCCAGCCTCCTATAGAGGATAGCTGACTGACCTAGGTGAAGCTAGTGGCTTGGAGTCTTCCCCAGCCTCTAGCCTTCCCCTCCTGGCCGTGCTACAGAGGCGAGCACCTCTCTAGCTGATATGCTGAAGCAGGTTTCTGTGGTTTTGGATTTGACACTTCCTTCTGTGGAAATGACTACTGATCCTTTACTTGGAGTCCTCCCGTCAGCTATCCTCCATAGAAGACTGGGCAGTGTCAGACATGGGGTGTAGAACACCCAAATCCTCTTCATCACCTCCAAAGATCATGTTCCTCAGAAGGAAAAACAGGAGGGGGCTCTACAGAGAGCAGAGGAAGAGATAGGCGGCACATCTCGGCATCGGAAAGGGGAAGTGGGGAGGCATCGATCGGCGTCGTAGGAGTCTGCTGATCAGAACCAGGTGCCGAAGGTGGGAATCCTGAAGGGCTGTGCACCGGCGTCAAAACGGCTTTGACTATGGAATCAGAAGGCCAAACTGAGGTCGAGGGCGTACCCGCCACAGTGGACACAGTCATGGCTCCTCGCACCTCCTTGCGGCCCAAAGGCGCTTCAGGGGAAGGTGAAGACCCAAAGATAGCATGAAGGGAATTGCAGTATTGCTGCTTCTGGATCAGAGTTGCCCCTGCTCCAGAGAAGGAAGGGAGGCGCAGGTTGGACTCATGTACCGACTTATCAACTGAAGATCGGGAAGAGGCGAGTGAGACAGACGCTTTATGCAGCGAGGTTGGGGGATGCTGCGACTTCAACCGCCTGCGTCTTGAGTTACCTCGGGACGTCGATGGAGAGTGACGTCCACAGGAACGGCTCCTGGAGTGGGCCTGCGGGTGGTCTGTGGAGCGTGAAGGGGCTTGAGGTCAACGGGAAGTCTTGGAAGGCTGCGACATCTGCGCTGCAAGGAGCTTCATATGACGTTCCTGCAGCGCCTTCAGGTGAAGTCGACGACAGGAGTCGCACTCCTCAGGGTCATGGTGCTCCCCCGTGCACCACATACAAATATAGTTAAGGTCAGTGGCCGACATTTGCCGTCCACAGGACACACAGGGCTTGAACCCGAGGACATGAGAGAAGTTTAAAGGCACACTGTTCCAGTCGACAAAAACGTTGAAGGAGGCCAAAAAACAGCCAGAGGAACCGCTACCGGATCCGCGTTGAAAGCACGGAAAAGAGGAAACTGACATCAAGGCATAAGGAAGGGGCATATATGGACACCATCGACTTCACATCTGCTGGTCGACGTCACTACGTTGTTGCACACCGCCCTCTACCGACGCGGAGAGGTACTGCTGAAATTTTTTTCCAGATCCAGTCTGGCACATGGGGAGAATTCAAAGGTAAGGAAGCTACGGCTAGATATCTCTATCAGATACATGTATCACTAAGGTTTGGGTTTCCTTTTGCCTTGCCTGCCTTTTCCTTTGTCTGGGTTCCTCTATTAAAAACATAATATAAAAAAATAAAAAAGAATGAGTTTGTAAGAAGATGGTATGTTATCTAATATTTCTCTATATGTTGGTGAAATGTGTTATTTCTGCAAGTTGAATTTGTAACATTTCTTTAACATAACTATTGCAAGTACTTGCAGTAAAGTCCTTTACTGTACTGCTTTTAGAGGTTCAGATTATTTTATGACCATCACTGTATATATATAGTCACTGAAATAGTAATTGGCACCTCTCTTGAACTTGTTTATTTTTTGCTTCTAGAGTCTCTGTTTAAACAGAGCTAGGTTTATCATCAATATCTTCTACTGCATTATCCCAAGAAGACTCATCAGAGGTTCCTAACCATTGATCACTTTAGTACCAACTGTGAAACCCGGTTCTTGGAAGTTTTTGGACAGTTCCTCTATAGTCAATAGCATACGTTAAAGTAAACACTAGCTCAGAAATTGAAACCAATGTTTTACGAACTTCTTCTGGTCTTTACACTGGGTTGTTTTGTAAGGGATTAGTAACACTCATGAAACCTGTTTAACTGTATACTATTGTGCCACTGTAAAAGTACGTAATTTTTATCGTAGTTGCTTTGCGAACAAATTGTCAAGGCCTCTCTTACCAAAACCTCTTTCAAACATGAACCAAAAATATTTTTCCATTTTCTAGTAAGGCGCACAAGCCACAGGCTAAAGTTCCAACCAAATATTTTGATTAGTGAACTCTCTCCTGTCTCACTCTCATCTCTCCAATTCCTCCGTGGTCACTAATTCATCCACTTAACAAATTTAAGTCCCCCAGCTCCAGCACGTTAGGCTTGCAGTATTTATCACTTCTTGTGGCGCAGCGGCCAGGGTGCCTGACTCCAGTCCACGGGGTTCACTGTTCGATCCCCGGGGCCGGCGGCAGGTTAGCCCAGCACCATGTGACTCTGGGCAATAGCTTGCTTAATCTTCCCGCCGGTCCCAGCGCCGGGACACCTCTCCGGAGGTAGCTGTGCGCTTTACAAATGCTGGCATTTCATTGCATTTCATTTTCTAGTCCCACAGAAATTCACAACAGCTGATTTCTAAGCATCTTACAGATTTGTGGCATCATGGAGATTTCTTTCATTACAGCAATCTTCTGTCTGGTTCTCCTGAGTAACTGATTTATCTGAGATGAAGAAAAGCATCTACTGTGGTTTCCACAATATCTCTCGCTCTCTTCTAATGTTTGAATTATAGGCTTTATCAAAATGATGTCCGCTCACATTTCTTTCCATGAAGTTGGTGGTCATCTGGCTCTATCCACTGAACAAGCTACAGAACAGCCTCAGCCTCTTGTTACAATTGACAGTGTGTTTGGTCTTCCTCCATGTGAGCATCAACATCAACACTATGAGACTGTCTCTCTCTTCAGAAATTCAGTTGGATTTTTCTGGACTTGTGGTGCATGATACTTTACAAGTCTTGAAAAAGTAAGATGTGATGGCCCTAGTATATCACCTCTCCACTCATACTTCTTTGTATAATATGCTTCTGACCGACAAAAAAGTGCGCTCTTAAGAGAATATCTGCGGCGACCATGTGGTGGAGGCCCCTTCAAACTCATCCTCTTTGTGCGAACTAGGTTAATGGGCAGTAAATTTGGATGATCATGTATGATCTAAGGATGTTATGCATGTCTTCTCCCATGTGCTACACAGGGCACCAACTTATGTGAATGTTACTGCATCTCACTGTGTTTTTAATGTATTCCTTCTTCTCTTGTAGTTCAATATTACGTCACAAATCTGGCCCAAATTCAGTCATATTCAATTGTTTTTTATCAATAGTTTCTTCCAGACACACCACTCCTTCTCGTAGCTCATTAATCTCGCCACGTATTTCATGTAGAACCCTCTTCAAATCTGGATGTATAGAGGCAATATCTCTTGTAAATTCTTTACTTGAACACTCCATGTATTCCTTCATGATGGAGCAATCTTTGTTTTGTGAATCATTCTTTGGGTTTCTCTGTCAAGGATCGGTCTGTGTTATGTGAAGGGGTGTAGCCTTTCCACCTTTCAATGCCAGGCCACTTCCTTTGAGGTCTGTGTTCCACATCCATAACTCTAGGTGTATCAGACACCTCTCTATGTCTCCCAGGATAGCACTCCTATGGTCAGGTTTCAATCCCACTATGCTACTCCTATTAACCTCACTATCCATTAAGGGGGGGCAAGTGAGGATCAATGCTCTTCACCTTTAAATCAAACCTGGCTGGACTTGCTTGACGATCTAGGCCTCCTGACGCTTGTGTTTTTTTCTTCGGGCAGACCTGCCAATTGTAATCTCATGCTGTACTTCTCTAATCTAACTCCAACTCAAGCTGCCTTCTTTCATCATACAAACCGCCTAAATCAGCCTCTAGTGCAAAGGGTCTCCATGATTTGCTGTCCCTGCTGCACTTTGTGATGCCTCCTCACCAGGTCACTCTCATGAGGATGAGGCTACCAAATAAAGAGGGGGTCTGTGTTTAAACAGCCTATCTTCCAAAAATACAGAGACCAAACAACTTTCTAGATAACAAAATCTTCACAATAGGCAGGTTCAGCAAGAGCAAGAGAAAAGCATTGATAAACTGGTGAACAGCTTAATCTGTTTTGTCAGGGCCAAATGAGTGAACCTCATGCATGGGCTCATGAACTAAGCCCTTAAGAAAGACTTCATGTTTGTCAAAAGAATGTTCAGAAGTGGACACTTTAGTCAACTCTCGGGAAAAATGACTCCAGGGACTATGCATCTTCCCTCTGGAGGAGGCACACATGGCACTTCTGGGGTAGGTAAAGCAGGCACAAGAACTAAGATGGGCAAACATTCTAGATGAATAAGTTACTTACCTTAGGTAAGACTCTTTCTGGTGGATACACTATGTAACTGCAGATGCCTCACCCTGTGAATGTTCCCCAGGCATCACACTGGATCGGAAAATCTTAAGCAGTACCCCTGTGCAATGATAGGTGGTCTTGTGCGGCTCCACACCAACATAGTTCTGCTCTGGAAGTGACATGTGGAGCTGCATATAAGCATCACCAATGCGCGCTGACGCTAGTTGCTCCACGTTATCTGGGGGTAACGCAGCCTTGACAAAGAAAAGGCTCAAGGGTCTGTTGGTGAACCCGCTACCATAGCAATGGAAGGGGTGAAACTGCTGGCGAAATTGATGCTTTGGAGAAGACTGGCCCAAGAAGCATGCTGTGGCCCTGCTGTCTTTAAAGTGCTTGAGGACCAGGTCTCCTTCTCGTCAAAGAGGCAAGAGGCACTGAAGGGCATGTCCATTAGGAAAGATTGGACAACCCCGGAGACGCTCATAGACATCATCCAGGCATATCTCCAAAGTGTCAAGCTGGTGTCAATTTCCTGAGCAAGGCAATTAGTAATGTGCAACCAAGAGTGAATCATGAATTTTGCCACATCGCAACTATCCTGAATGGTTTATGTATGTGTGGGGCATATGACCTCCAATAGAGCAGGTAGTACCTGAGTGACAGAATCCCAAAGGGCATGAGTGTTGCGGCCCAATGGGCAGCTGGCACTGACGGACCTCAATGCCAAGTTAATAGAGGAGAACGTTTGCCAAACCTTTTGAAAGGCTTCAACTCTCTATATGGTGGGTTGGAGGGAAAGACATTGGGGTGGATTCTGCTCATGAATGCTTGCACCACCAAGCTTTTTAAAGTTAGATGCTTGCTTTAACAAAACTTGGCCATTTGAGGCATGGTGGGTGGTGCCTCATTATATGCCTACTTACCGGTGGCCTGGAACATGGCCTTGTCCATATCCCAAGAAGGCTGTAAAGGTCTCATTGAAAGGCAGTAGGGACTCAGTAATAGTTTGTTCGGGTTGGAGGACTTCAGTAAGAACATTGGTTTTCACCTCCGTATGGGAAAATGGAGGCCAAGAACCTCAGCCACCTTCATATCACCATTGCGAAGTAGGCGTTTTCTTCAGTAGCCGGCCCTGGTGGAGAGACTAAACAGTGTCTGCAGAAGTATCCAGTCCACTGACATCTCGTAGCTCATCATATCAGTAGTCCTCAGTGTATGGTTGAGCAAATTCATCCCCTTCATTATAACGTCATTATTGGAGTCTGTACCACAAAGATAGTGGATGATCTATCGGGCCCATTCTTTGATGAAAGGGCAAGGAGTCAGAGTTTGATGGGTTGCCAGAAGGTTGCGGCTCAGGGGGATCAGGGTGGGTCTCGGTTGAAGCGGAGTCAGGGGTGGGGAGCACCATCAGTTGCACTTTGTGGTGGATGCTTTGAGTCCTAGTGTTGAGTTGTGGCGCCAAGACCAAAGTCAGGATCAAACCCACTGTGGGGCCAGTAAAGGGTCCAGACGTCCCAACTGGCGCCGACAGTGGACCCACCGGCAGAGTTCCAGTTGAAGGTCCTAACGGGTCCTTGGGGCTCAGAGGGAGTGTGCTTAAGAGATGCAGCTGCACAGAACTCATGCAGAGGTACTGCTGCAGATTATCTGGAGCCAGTCTGACACCTGGGGAATACTCAAAAGGTGAGGTATCTGCAGTTAGAATTATCCATAACAATGTCTCTGATCTTCTGCAACTCATTTGGAAAAAGGATATACAGGAACCCCCTAGCTCAGTCCAACATCAGGCCCTCCTCTAGGGATTCAAGCAGTTTGCCCACCCACAAGGTGAACTGGTAATTCAGATAAGCAGAGTGGATGAATAGAAAAGGCACTATGGCGCTGTAAATCCAACTCTAGAAGATGCAGCCAAGTACTTTCTAGTGGATCTCCCACCTGTGTTGCTGTCCACTCCTGCAATGTAGGAAAGCTGCAGAAATAATCATTACCAAAAGCTTTAATGCCTGACGTATGAAGGCAGTGGATGTTTCTTGCTTTCTAAGGACTGTGAAACCGCCCAGAGGTGCCATCACCACCTCGGATATTGTTATTGGTAGAAAGGCTTTAGATGAAATTTCCTCAGCTACAACACAATTATTTGGAGGGACTATTAGTATGGGTTTCACAAGGCAGTGATGGCGAGTTAGCCACAGTCATCTCTACTTCTAGAGGAGTTGTGACAGAGGTTTGAGACTGGAGCACTAGGAAGGAACATCCCTACAAAAGGTTGGGAACATCAACCCCACACCATAAGCTTGGAACAACAAAGAACTCGGACAGGCTGGTAATCATCTTTCTGCAATAGGTCCTAAAGCTGCCCCAGATGAAGGCTGATACAAAAAGATGCCCACTGTCTGCCTGATGGCTCCTATCTTCCCTGGAGGAGGGGAATCTTTCACCAAGCTGCAGTCTTGAATTGCCTAAACTGAATCCTAGGAAGGCACAACAGAGTATTTGGAGTAGTTGTGTCCTGATGTTCATGGCAATATCATACTTCGTTTCCATCAGAGATGCTGCTATGATGACACAACAAGGAAGGGATAATAAAGAAGCTTGCGCAGCCACACAGCAGAGCCATAATGACTTGAATCTTTATACAAAATGCAAGAGGTGAATTAAGACTAAAAGGCATACAGAGCATAGTAAGACTAAAGGCCTAGGCAAATAGGAAAAGAGGTGGCTATCCTCACAGTACCACTTGGTTTGGAGTGATATGGCCACGACAGTGCACATTTTATATTACTGCATGCAGACCCTTTCCTGTTGAAGATAAAACAAGTTATTTTTCTCAAAGGGAGGTCAACTACTTTTACTTGGTCTCTGGAATGAGGCCTGAAGACTTAAGCCATGCCTGACAGAGCATGGAAGAATAGCAGCTTCTGTTTGTGGTAGGAGCATCAATGTGGATCTGGGACAAGACCAATATTTTGTTTAGCTTATTGCATGCCCCAGTTAGGTATGAAAATATGATCCTGGATATAGTCCAAGAGGAGGTGTCTTAGCTAAACTACTATAACAAAAGCAGTGTGCAGCTGGCCTGCTGGTGCTGTCCTTAGCTTGTCTCAAGGAGAAAGTGTCAGACTGGTGCATTGTCTTCCCATGTCTTAAGACATTGTGCCCCCAAAATGTGTCCATTTGGAGAGGTGACACGTCACCTTTCAGGGAAGCTGATATTATTCCTATAGACTGAAATGGATTGTTACGAGTATTGAAGGTTGGGTTGAATTTTGGAGTCCAATACTTATTATTCAGAGACTTTCACAATGACATCTCAGAAACGGCTTTGTCCAATTCTCCAGAGCCTGACTGAGGACCAGAGGATCAATGGACATTGCAGACTTCAGTGAGGGAGCCAAAACTGCTTTCAGAAAATAGATTCCGTCATTCACTGCTGAGGGAACTAGGGTTGCAACCAACAGCAATTCAATTTCCTCGACCTTGCCCGAACAGTCAAGGTATTTGGTGTCCAGATTGGTCTCTAGAACCCTCCAGGCAGACTTGTGTGGAGAGGTCACCTGTAAGAAAGATTAGTGGAATCAGCACCCACTCATGAGGGCTCTGCTGAAATGGTAGAGAGCAGGTCTAGCACTGGCCAATATGTAGGTGATGCAGTAGAGATCCTGGGCTTACAGCCTGGGGCTGTACCTCAGGTTATTCAAGTGGGCTGGTGGGACATCCACCCTGGGCACCAGAAACAAAGGAAGGATGAGAATGGCTTCTCTGACCCTTAGGTTGGCACTCCGAGCATATAAGAGGTGACAAACTAAACAATGAAGACAGCAGGGAGGAAATGGAGGTCAAAATAGAGGTAAAGGATGTGCTTGGGTCCAGGGGAGCTGGAAGGGGATGACAACTCCTGTCCCAATGTTACTGGTCTGATGAGGGAGAAAAGCAGACAGTAATGGGTCAAATAAATCTTCTTTCCTCCTTTTACGATCTACCTGGGTAGAAAAGACTCAACTCATGGGTTCTGAAAATGTTAGCAAAGGAATCCTGCTTTGTACCAGACGTGATGACACAGCAGCCCTGGGGCACACGGATCAAGTTAATAGGGTTAGTGAATCAGCTCAAAACATAAAGGTACGGGCACGCAGGCAGACAAAGGAGTCCTAACCCTTTGCCACAGCCATCACGCTTCCGCCCCGTACTCCACATCTGTGGGGGTCAATAAAGCGGAACCGAGGGCAGCATTACCTGCGCAGCATCCTCCACCACCAACGGCGGGTATGTGAAGGGGGCAGAGCGGTGAGGAGATACAGGCATTTTACCCCTCGATAGACAGAGGAGCCCCCTCCCCCCCTCTAACCTTTAAAGCAGTTCAGGGTGGTGAGATATGTACGGCCCCCGGGGGCCTCTGCGGCGCCACTAGAGACCCGAGGCAAGACATCCTGTAGGGAGTGCGGTTGGCGGGCGGTCTGGCGAGTCTGGTCCCCTTACGGGGCCTCCTTGGCGAGTGGTCGTGGACTGCAGAAGCGGCTGAGCTAGGCTCGGTGCGGCCCAGGATACGCCTGAATCCGTGAGGACCCGCTGACGGTCCTCCCCTGCTGTGAGCTCCGCACTACCTCTACAGCTCTTTCTGTTGGAGTTATACCCCCTTGCGACAGCAAGGACACGAATACGGCATTTTCTCTCTCTCAAAAGACCTCTGCGCCTACTCCCCCTGTACCAACCACTATGGGCAGAGACAAACCAGGGGGGTCTGGCCCCAAACAGGGCACCTTGGATCACTTCACTACCCCTGCTGGGGGTGCCACCGGAGGTGATGGGGGGGTGGGGGGGGGGCACAGTACCGGACAGCGCGGCACTCCTAGCTGCGATCAATGACACCAGGGACAAGTTGGATGCCAAAATTAGCGCGGTGGGGTCCGAGGTCTCCTTCTTGCGCCAGGATCTTAGACAAGCCGTTGACCGCATCACGGAAGCAGAGGCACGAGTATCGACGGTGGAAGATTCGCTGACTACCCTCCAGAAGGTGGTCAATAAACTGACTGTGGTCTCGCAGGAACTAGCCTCAAGGCCAGGGTAGAAGATGCGGAAGGCCGCGCGCGGTGCAATAACCTGCGCTTCGTTGGCCTGCCGGAGGGGTGTGAAGGATCCTCCATGACCCGCTTTATTGCCCAATGGCTCACAGATCTTATGCCGGTGGAACTGTTATCTACATGCTTTGTCGTCGAGCGGGCCCACCGGGCACTGACTAAGAAACCACCCCCGGGCGAGAACCCTAGACCGGTCATTGCAAAGTTGTTGAACTATGCCGATCGTGACGCCATCCTGCAGTTTGCTAGGACACTTAAGGAGAAGTTCCAACATGATTCGAGGCCCATAATGATCTTTCCAGACTACACACGCCTAGTGCAACAACAACGCCAGTCCTTCGCGGCAGCGAAGTGCAGGTTGCGAGACCTTAACCTGCAATATATGCTTTTATACCCAGCTAGGATGCGAGTCATATTTAATTCCAAGTCATTCTTCTTTGACACACCGGAAGCAGTTTTCGCATGGACCGATGAACACTCTCACCTCAAACCGCATACACCTCCGTCGCGAGAATCGGACTCCTCCCAGGGCTCCCAACGGAACAGATCTCGCAGGACCAAATCGAAGAGACGCCACAGATCCCGCTCAGACAGGCGATCCTCCAGTCCAGAACGCATTGCCTGAGACATCGGGTGTGCCCCTGGCGGCAACTTCAACGAGCCCCGGACATTTCTATCTTCCCTCGTTAATGTTTTGTGGGTGGGTTGGGTATTGTTGGCGTGGGGGCCCGGGTTCCCCCTGTTGGGGGCCTGGTGTGCCCTACACCGCGACAGATGCTCCTAGTTTTTGGCAGTGTCGGGAGGGGGTAGGGGGGTTTCTCTGGGAATTTAGTGTTATTGTTATTGGACATGCAGACTTTTTATCTAGCTTCAGACATTATCCTTACAGCACCTTCAGAGACACAGGATGATGGCACAGGCTGATATGGCCCCCCCTTGGGGACCTCACAGTGATTTCATGGAATGTCAGGGGCCTTCTCAATAAAATTAAACGGGGCGCAGTCTTACGCCAGGCCAAAAGACTTGGGGCCGACATCGTACTCCTAGAACAGACCCATCTCCTTGGTACGAAAACCCCTTGTCTGACTAGATTTGGGTTCCACCAGGTATACCACGCAGGATTCACCAGGGGGTCACGAGGTACGGCCATTCTAATACATTGCAGAGTCCCCTTCCAGCACACACACCACTGGATGGATACAAGGGGGAGATTTGCTATTGTTACGGGCACACTTTACGGTGAACATGTCACCATTGGGCTGTGTTTATGCTCCCCCCACCACTAGGGGTGACCTTCGTTGACAGGCTTTTCAGGCTTTGGGGGGAGTTGCCAGAGGGTTTAACCCTCCTGGGTGGCGATTGGAATGACACCATGGGTCCAGTAGACAGCGCAGCACTGACCGTCACCCGCCAGTGGGTCCCTCTAAACTGAACATGTTGGCATCCACCTTAGGCTGGGCGGACGTCTGGCGTGAATATCATCCCACAGAACATGGCTACACGTTCATGTCTGCGGTCCATTGCTCACAGTCCCGCCTCGATCACTTTTTTACGCCTCGTATATTTTTACATAGGGTTTCACAAGTCACTCATCTCCCCAGAGGGCTCCCAGATCACTCCCCAATTTCTCTTAAATTACATACTTGTTCTCGTAAACCCCCCTTTCGGTGGCAGATGTCCCCATGGCACCTCCGAAACCCGGACTACCAAGACATGCTACATACAGCAATAACTGAATACCTAGACACAAATGTTGCTTCTGCCCCATCTCAGTGCATCCTCTGGGAGGCCCTGAAGCCCACCATTCGTGGAGCCGAAATTAGTTATCGTACCAAAGAAAAACACGTGCGGCGAGAGCAATTGGCAGACCTAGAGACACACCAGGCGTCCCTGGCGACGCAACTCAATCGGGACCCCAGCCCATCTCTCCAGCGCAACTTGCTGCAAGTGCAACAAACAATACAACAATACCTAATGGGGGAAGCCAAAGAGATCTGGGAGGCATCGCAACATCGAATATATCAATGGGGCGATAAGTCGAGAATAATGCTTCACAGGCTATGCCAGGTCGACAAATCCCCCGCTGTGGTTCCTACCATACGTGATGCCGAAGGGGGCTTATGCTCATCGCCAGACCAGGTGGCTCGGGAATTCGCCCAGCATTTTTCCTCACTGTATGAGCGTCGCAAACAGCTTTCGGAGGCCCAAATAGCGGAATTTCTTGCAGATATCCCACCTCGAAGACTCACAGACCACGTGCGAGACCAACTGGAGGCCCCTATCACAATAGACGAGCTGAGCGGGGCCTTGCATGCTCTACGTCCAGGGCGGGCCCCCGGACCCAATGGATTCCCTATGGAGTTCATGTGAGAAGTTGGCCTGGCATATGCTGTCCACTAATTATAGTGGGCACTGTGCACCAGTCCAAATCGACTCTTATGGTAGGTAGGTTAAAGACAACCTTATTGAAAGCTATCCTAGTGGTAGCTATGGAGAGCAGCCTTCAGGCTAAGTCTTGAAGGAATGTAAAGCAGCTTGTTTTACCAGTCTATAATCTCTTGAGTGACCAAATGAAAGAGCACCACACTAGGTATATATTCAAAATATATGTATTTATTACTAAACACACCCCTCTAGTCTCTTTATGAGGCTAGAGTTCAAGCTACATAGGTTATAAGATCTTAAATCACAGTAATAGCACAAATACACGTTTGGGCCCTAGAGGCGTACCAAACCATATACCAATAAAGTGGTATGCGAACCACGACTGAACTAGACACTAGGCCTAGAGCCTCTAGAAGTGCTTGGACCACAAGGAACCACCCAAGGTAGTGACACAGGGGACCCACGGGAGGCAGCGTGCAGTGTAAATACACAACCGCGATACGCCGTTAACTTCTATGGAGAAAGTCGGGATCGGGAAAATAGAGGAAAGGGACACTTAAAGAGGACTAGGACAAAACCCTTTGAGATCTAGGACTTTGAAGAGTCTCTACCCACGGGAGCACCGGAGTACTCGTGTTACCTCACCCAGGAAGCCGGGTGCATAGGTGCCTTTCGGGGTCGGGTTTCGTCGTCGTTTCTTATGGCGATCTGCTGCAAAGTGCTGCTGGCGACCAGGAGAAAAGTGTCCGGGTGGATCCAAGAGTGGATCGGAGTTCTGAAAGAACCTGAAAGCAGAGGGGACAGAGTCTGGGTCACTAGCCAGTGACCAGGGAAGCGATGGACAGATGCCCACCGATGTCGAGTGCTTCAGGTTCGTTGACGGTCGTCTTGACTCTTCAGCCACGAGGTCCGGGAGGCGTTGTCGGCGACCAGGAGCAGGATTCGGGCTGTTGCTCGATGTCTGTCGAGTGCAGAGGTGTCGGCGACCAGATTGGACCCAACAAGCCTTGGCAGCGGCAAGTCTCGAGTAAGATGTAGATCGTCGATGATGCAGACCAGCAAGGTCTGGGGAACTCACCCAGCGAGGTAAGTCAGGGCAGGCCTGGAGCAACCAGGGAGGCCTTTGGTTTCTTTAAGAAGTCTTCTGGGGACCCACTAGCCAGCGGGCAAGGGATCGCGAAGACACCTCGGGCGGAATCACTCAACAGGGGCCCACGGTCACTCGGGACGGTGTAGGCCTCTGATCTTCGGAGGATTCCTGCTGGAGGTCGGGAGCACACGTGGTCCAAAGCACAGGTTCGTAGAACGTTGTGAAGGGGTTGCACTCGACAATAGTGCACGGTACCCAGGGGTCGCGGTTCCTCGTTACTCGGGGGTCCACTTGCCTCAGCTTCGCTGGGGACTCACGATGGCCTGGGAGAGGTCAGAAATCCACTTCCTGGGCTGCAGGGACTTCGGACTCCGGCGGGAGCGGCGTAGTTTGCGACCGTCGTTGTCGTTTTTGGTGCCTGCCAAGCAGGGAGTCACTCCTTGACTCCAAGGAGATTCTTCTGTCTTCCAAAGGTAGTGGAACGTCGAAGGGCCAGGATTATTCTGTAGAGTGTCGTCCAGGGGTTATCTGCTTTGCAATGGCAAGGTTCCCCTCTTATACTAAAAGAGGGGATGGACTAGCTCTATGACCCCACCTATGGGAGGGTCAAGGGAGGGGGTGGCTACACCCACTTCCCTTTGTCCAGTTTCGCGCCAGAGCAGGGGCAGGTAGCCCCTGAGCTGGTTTGAACTGGCATATGCACAGAGGAGCCTTTTGCTCCCCCAGTGCAGGACTTCAAAGCACTCTAAGAGTGCACCCACCCAGCCCCAATACACATTATCCTGTCTGGGGAGGTGGTCACACCTCCCTGCAACAGGAAACCTATTGTCCAGGCCTCCCCTGCCGGAGTTTCGTCCAGCAGCAGGAGGCCAGACTTGTGTCTGTGGCAGCAGCATCCATTTTGTGATGCCAGGGCTTCAGAAAGAAGTTACCGGGTAAGCCAGAGTTAACATGTCTTTCCCTCTAGAAGGGTGGAATGCTACCCCCGCCGCCAGGATTGGCGGGGGAGTAGTATTCAAGATGTTTGACACCAAACACGACATGTTTAGGTGCAGCCATTCCAAAGTTAGCATTTTACCGCGAGGATATAATGTGCTTAAGAGTATATGGTCAGGCTGCACTACAAACAGCATCAGAGATGGTCTCCTAACGCTGCAGAGGGCCCTGCTCATGCAGGGGCACCCTCTCACATAGGAACCATGCACTATGCCTTTAGGATTGATAAGGCCTGCCTTAGGAGTGACTTATAGGTTTATATGTGTGTATGTATTTAGTGATATAGGTAACCTATATCACAGTAAGGAGTGCATGCACCACCCTACCCAGGCTGCAGTAGCAGACCTGTGGTGTCAGTTTGGATGGCCTTCCAGGGGTGGCATAATACATGCTGCAGCCCCTGGTAGGCCTCTGAGGTACCTATGCCCTTGGTACATAGTATACCATATACTAGGGACTTATAAGGGCACTCAGATTCAATCAGAGATGTGCCTAAGGCACATGGAAACCTTTTACAGAGAAAGCAGATAGACTGGGGCCCTGAATAGCAGGATCCCAGTCCAACTAAGTCATAAACCAGCAAAACACCATAAAAAAAGTGGGGGCAACCATATAGTCAGATTCCACCTTCCTACAGTTCCTTCGGCCGAATATGCATGTATTAGGCCCCCACTTATTGGCAGCCATACATGATGCCCACGAACAGGGTATATTACCCCGAGATTGGCGACATGCGGAGATAGTCTTATTCCTTAAACCGGGTCGCCCTCCGGAGGACCCTTCATCATACCGCCCTATCTCTCTCATTAATTTTGAGCCTAAATTATTGGGGAAGATCCTGGCTGATCGTCTCCGGACATGCGTGCCAGACTTAATTCACCCGGACCAATCGGGCTTTATGCCCCATCGGGCTACTCGCCACAACATACGGAGAGTACATAATGCCTTAGCGATGGCCCCAACATTAGGACGCCCAGCAGCTATATTATTAGCGGACATAGACAAAGCATTTGATTCGCTCAGGTGGGTCTATCGGTTCCAACTACTTGAGGCGGTAAACCCTCGCTTTATAGCATATGCTCGTTTACTCTACACTAACTTAACAGCGTCTGTCCGTATAGCCGGGCATCATTCAGACCCCTTCCAAATTCACAGGGGCACAAGACAGGGCTGTCCCCTATCCCCGCTGTTGTTTGCCTTAGCAATGGAACCCTTGGCGGCCTGGGTTCGGAGTGACCCGGTGCTCCGTGGATTTGAATGGTCCCAATCACACTCATACCGCATCGCACTGTACGCGGATGACGTCCTTTTTTTTTAATGACAGACCCGTGGTTTTCGGGACCCCGCATCTTACAAATCCTTAGAGTGTTTGGGGAAACTACCGGTCTACACACCAACCCTACTATATCTGTGCTATTTCCAATATGCGGCAATCAGGGGCGGGGCACCTGGGCGACACAACTATCGCACGCGACGGGAGGTTTTAAATATCTGGGCATCTTCGTGTCGCCATGCCCTAAGATCTCATGGGCCAACAATATGAACCCACTGCTAACGAGTCTAAATAACGAAACAACAATATGGTCCTCCCTTCCACTATCATTATATGGACGGTCTGCCATCTTCAAGATGTTCTTTACCCAGAATTCTCTACAGGCTACAAAACTTCCCCTACAAGATTCTGCGCTCCTGGTTTTCACAAGTAAATGCTTTACATAATAAATTTCTATGGAATGGTGGTGCAATTAGGGTAGCGTTACACACCTGCACACAGTCCACATACTGTGGGGGAATCGCAGCGGCAGATGTCTATGCCTACTATGTAGCCTCCCATATTTTGATAATAAATGAATGGTGGTACAACTCCCCAACCGTCCCGGCATTCGCACTCGAACACGCGGCAATGGAAGGGACCCCCCCTTCTCCAGCTTCTCTATGGTTCTAGACACCTAGATTTGTTACCCCTGGCGAGTAGAGTGGTGATACATCTCTGGCGGAATACGGTCCGACAGATGGGGTGGTGCGGGACACTGACCCAAACAACTCCCTTGCGATATGGTACATACCTCCGTCCAGTAGCGGCTTTACGGGGATTCCGTGGGTGTGACTCAGTGGGGATCTCGACCCTGGGAGATGTAATGCGAGGCACTACATTGAAATCTTTTCAGCAATTGCAAGTAGATTTTCAGCTACATAAGACTCCGTTTTATAAATACCTTCAATTCCGCCACGCTTTGACCCCCTTGATTCATGCATTAGAAACCCTACCGGAATTTCACCCTCTTGAGGGTCGCCTACTGATGGGCGATCTGGGCCTACATAAAATTAGACAAACCTATCAAACATTGACGACTCATACCCGAACAACACTTGACAAGACTAGATAAGAGTGGCAAGAAGATATCCCTGACTTGACGGACGATGACTGGGCAGAGGCCATTGCCAGCCCTCGGGGCGCGGCAGTTTCCACACAATAGCGCATTATACAATTCAAGTATTTACACCGCGCATACTACACACGGACCAGACTCTGGAAGATGGGTGTCATTCAGTCCCCTACATGCTTGTGATGTGAAAGGGAAGATGGGACATTTTTACATACGGTATGGGGCTGCTCCGTGTTGCAACCCTTTTGGCGCAGGGTATCATCTTGTCTAAGTAATGTATTGTCATGGGAACTCCCACATGACCCACGACTCTTTCTCCTGCACAGTACAGATGAGATAGGGGACAATAAATACAAACAAAATCTGCTCTTCTTGGCCCTCACTATCGCCAAACGCGATATTGCACAGTTGTGGAAAGGGACCCCTCCCCCGACTATAGGCAAGTGGAAAGCCGTACTAGACAAATGTAAGGGTGCGGAGATTGCGGTGTTTCTGGCCCGTGGCTGCCCCCAAAAACACAGAAAAATTTGGGCCCGCTGGGCGACGTATTGTGGGATCGATCTTCCCCCTTTACCATCTACGGACCCCTAACAGAAATCACTATGTATGTACACTTCCACTGACCAATTCCTTCCATATTATGTAATAGCCTGCTATTCTATGAATGTATCTTTGGTACAGTCTGCATGTTGTTTACGTTATGAACCCTGCATGTTTCGCAGGTATTGCAATCATTTAAAAATGCTGGTATTCCTGATTTATCTGCTTTTTTTTACAGGTACTTGTAGGGCCAAGGCCCAAACTTCACTGGAATAACCAAATAAAATTTGTTACAAAAAAAACAAATGTACAATGCCTTGGGCCACAACATACAGGCTTCATAATCGGCACTGAGACAGCTGGTCCAAGTGCCTGTACAGGTTTGTGCAGTTCCCATGCCAGGGATGCTGGAACCATCAACCCAGAAAAGTTCATGCAAATTTCGAAATGACTGCAAGACTAGGTTGTCCTTAGCTCGGCCAGATGGCGGACACTCACAGTCTTAAGACCATATTGAACTTATGCAAGAGCAAAATTACAGGAGAGGAACTTGAAGTAATACAAAACAATAACTAAATGGTGGAACACAGTCCTGCCTATCATGGATCTACTATTGGAGAGTGGTCCAAAGTATGTAAGGCAGATTTTGCACTCCATCCTGAACAGAATGATGGGACAAGGGGGGCAGAATATCAGAGAGATTGTATATAAAAGAACCCCATTGTCAAGAACAGGACACAGTGATGGTCTCCATTTTGCTCATCTTGATTGCCTTAAGATAGGGTGAGTCCTCCCAGTAGCGACCGTCACACCTTGCAGTTCAGTTAATGCGTGAAAGGCGTCAAGTGTCATCTAAAAAGGATCCCTTTTACAAGGAAGCAGAAAAGTTCTTTGGCAAAAATCACTGTACTTGATCGAAAAGAAGAGTAATAAGTAAGGCACGAAACTATCATAAGCAAAAGAAGAGAAAGAGCCCAGCAAGCATCCAACAGGAGGATCCAAGAGAAAATTTAGAAAAAAAGAAAACAGTAAGTGGCATCTTGGACAGGAAGAGTTACGTAGCAGGTGTTGGATTGGTGGCCATTTTGAACTGGAAAGGAAACCGGTTCGAACACACCCATCTCCTCAAAAGAATGGCGTACACTCAGGTGCATGGCAAGTAATACCATCTTTGATCTGCTGCCCTCATTCAGTATTAGTATTTTGGTTTCTCCTTTTCCCAGATTCCTGTAGACTGATTCCGCTGTTCCCTAACCCTATCCATAAGCAGAGCAGCCTGCTGTCAGCAGAAACCCGCAAGGACCATTGCTTTTTATAGGACACCAGCTGCAGTCTACTGGAACTCCAAGCAGCTATGCAAACGTGACTGCTGCACATAGAGGGGAACAAGCGAAGCTTCTTTACTATTTGCAGAGGGTTAGGAAGCCCTGAATAAAGGAAAGGTCACCGAGGGACACACTCCTCTCTATTTCACCACCGTAGGTCCAATAGTCCATGCCGCCACCTTAGGAAGGCCATATGCGGCCACAGATAGCACAGCTATGCAGTCAGTCCTGGTTTGGAGATGAAGGAAGTCCGATGTATCCTGATATCCCTTTCTTGTTCTTATACAGAGACAATTACCATTAAAGATTAATACTTTTGTTGTTGAATATAAACTGTTACATTGGATGAATAATTCTGGTTTTGGGTGCTATGAATATCAGTCCTAGCTTAATACAGTGAATTAGAAGTAATCTAACAACTCCCGATTTAAGGCAATAGAATCGCTGGGTGGATCGCGTGCAATGCTTGGAACAGGAAATTTGACAAGAAAGGAGCTAAATGGGCAAGATGTTTGTTAAAGTTCTGTGGACAGCTGTCACATATTTTGCAATCAAGAGAAGACTAGTGAGGGCTGTTATGTATCTGGGTTTAAATTAAGTGTTATCCTTTAGGAAAGAAGTCTTTGAACCAGGTTTTATTATTCCCTCTAGTACTGTTCGGGGTGGTGTCACTTTTGCTATTCAGACTTTTGAATTTGTAAAGTTTATGGTATGTAATACCAGTGTCAGAATTAATATGCTGTATGTATAATTGGGAAACAAAAATCAATTGTGATAAAGTCTTGATATGGCAGATTTTGGGAATAAACTAGTACATTGGTTTTAAAAGCTAGAATAGTTCAATAAATTAATATTTATGTTTTGGGAAGAGTTGATGGGTTAGATAAACTAATTTTCTGGGTAAATGAGCAAGATTGTTGTTTATTTTTGTTTTACAAAGAAACTAATAATTGTGATGTATTCAGTTACTATAATCAATGACAACCTATTGTTTTCAATGATAATGTGCTATTTGTGATACAAGATATGCTCTGATTAATTTCAAAGTGATCAATATGTAAAGTGGAACAGAATTGTGTATATTTTTGCCAAGCGTGTCAGCTGGAACTAATATTACTTGATTAACTTTGATAATAAAAATTAATTTAAATGATCTACACTATGGTGTCCTCAAATATTGTTTTACACATTTATTGTAATATAGTAAGGTTAAGGAAGCTACAGGTTTGATGATCAGTCAAATGTCCATTAAATTATCAGCTAAAAAACATGTATGAAAAAAGATGAAAAAAGAAGTTCATCAAGGTGGAAAATATCAAAAAGGAAAATGAAAGACACGTTTGAGATGGGACAGATAATGTGTTTGATGTTGCATGTTACAATACTGCCACTATACAACTAAAATGAAGGGAAGATGATGGGCACAACAAAATGGAAACTTTTAAGCTTCTTTTTATCTCAATCAAATATTGTCCTATGTTTTCAGACACAAAACAAAAAGCAGCCACTATGCCATACAGATTTAGCAAAGGGGCCAACAAATTTATAGCATGGGGAATTTAAAAATAACTCCAGAGGGTGTGTACATATACGCTGTACTTTTTATTCTTACCCATTTTGTGCAAGGTCAATGACAACTAAATCTTTTTCGAGGAGAACAACCACAGCATATGGCTCTTGAAAATCTGGAAGCACATAAAAAACACCATTGTATTCTTTAATTATGTCCTGCAGTGAGCAAATGTCATTACCTTTCAGTAAAACATGCATTTAAAAAGAGCAAGCTACTAACCTGTGTAATAAGCTCTGAAATTGGATAGGGGTAGGACCACAGAACATTGCTTTTCCACTGTAAGTCAGTCTTATTAAAACATGTTTCTCTCCAAAAGGCATAGTCGAGGATTATCAGTTAGTGACTTTCTTGTGGGGACTGTGGATTTCAGTTTTGGAATGCCACACGCAATCTTTCATGCTACTTTCTTTGGAAATGTGTGTGATCTGTGCTTGCGTAGTTTCTTCAAGCGATTAGCAGATATATATGTTCCTTGTTATTGCTGGGATGTTACTGCAATGGATTTGAGTATTTAACACAATGTAGGAGGTACTCCTAGTTAGGAACTATAGGTCTGGTGGGAGGTTTCTCTACTAAGTTTGTTTCCCATTTTCTCCCCTTTGCACAAACTTTGACAATTTCACACTAAAAGGTTACTGGTGAAAAACTGAATGTTTGGTAAGGTAAGCACTTTCTGTAATACTATTGTTGCCTGCTGGTGGGTGGGAAGACACTTTAGATTAGACAATTTACCAGGCTATTCTCTCTTGATATGCATGTCCTCAAGATAAAAAAAAATGACCTTTATTGAAAATCCATGATGTATGATTTAAAGTCCTATGACATTCTGTATCCCAGATCCTGGTATTCAACAGAGGCCCTATGTTACGCCAACAAAGAAGGGATTAATGTACATCACTGTAGTGGTCACTCAGACACTTTCTTAATGGAATGCTATCATGGTATTGGGTAGCCTTTTCTAGTGTGGCCATTAATCTTTATTTAATTCTCCTCCTATGTTTCTAAGAAGAAAATAAGGAGTCGGAGATCCACCTGAAAACATGATAGTGTATATTTCAAAGTAATTATGTACCAGAAGACTGGTTCTGATGAGATTTATATTTGAATTTTGTGTGATTAAGTCCTCAGTCTGGGGTAAGTGGATGAGATAGTTAATGCTTAAGATAATTTAAGAGAGCATCTGCAGCACCTGTCCTGAACTGATCTCAGAAAGAGAACAAGGACATTTTCTCCAAGATACTTTCAGCTCAGGATTGGTAGCTTGGTTTAGTTCTAGGCTTAACTGTTAGAAAAACAACGGGATGCAAGATAAAACATTCGCAATGCAACACCGCTCAAAAGCTAAGGTATGTGTTGTTGCATTAAAGAAAATTTTAGAAATAATAATTAAGTCATTCAAAACTACATAGATGAAAATTGTGTGATAGTATTACAACTAGCAAAATGAGGGCTAGCAAACTAATAGAGGTATGTGGCACTTAAATGCCAGTGCATTAAAAGGACCCATTAAAGACTAATGCATGGGAACTCTTACTAACATTTCTTAGTGCAAAAGGACCTGGCTAGCAGAACAAGCCTTTGAAATGGACCAGGCTTGAAGAGGTCCTTTTCAGTATGCAGTAGTGGTTCAGTTGGCCAAGTATAGTTAGAAGCTACAGCACCCCAGTTCAATGGCACACAAATCTTCTGGTCTGCGATCTGCACATGATTTCATCCTGAGGGGACGCGCCAAAGTATATAATTGTAATTGCATTTATATAGCACTTTCAACCCCTGACGAGGCATCAAAGCGCTTTTCGGCGAGTAGCAACGCTACTCTGGAACCCAAAAAGGATTAGTGGTGAATTAGTATAGGGAAACATGAAATTAATTTGAGCGGTGGACATGTGAGTCTGTTAGTTAGATTAAAAAGAATAGTGGAGGGATAGGAGAGGGAAGGGTCTAGAAATTGTTTATTTGGAGATCATAGCAGTAGAAGGAGGTTTGGGATGAGTAAAGGAGAGATGGAGGGGGGGAAGAGTCTCTAGAAGTGGGTTAGGGAGGAAGATGAGGTATCAGATGAGTCTAGGAGGGATACATGAGGGAAGGGTTTAGAAAGGCTTGTTTGGGAGATCTGAATAGTAAAAGAGGTTTGAGATGATGCAAGGAGCAGTAGAGGAGGGAAGAGTTTAGAAGGGGTTATTTTGGGGATTATAGTAGTAAAATTGGGTTTGGGGTGAGTCAGAGAGTAGAGGTACAGGATATATTGAGAGAGGTATGGGGTGAGAAATAGGGTAGTGCATTGGAGAGATTAGTAGAATGAGGTTTGAGATGAGTCAAAGATTTGGAGGTAGAGGATATATTGAGAGGGGTATAGGGTGAGATATAGGGTAGAGTATTGGAGATGCAGAATAAGGAGTAGAGTAATAAATATAAAGATACTGTCACGGGGTCGAGGTTGACATAGGGGAAGAGGTACAGTACTCTCCGACGTTTGTGGTGAATGAAGTCCTATTCCTTCCTGCACAGACTTCGCCACCTGCCTGTGTCTATAAATCTATGAAGTCCAACAACCACGGAGAAGGAGGTCCACAAACCCTTATGACAGACACAACCCCTGGCCAATGGGGATGCGGAATAGCGCTGACTAATCCGGAAAAGGAAGCAGCAAGCAATCCTGAAGGCGGAGAGAGGCCCGAACACAGCGGAGAGACGCCGGCGAATAACAGAGCGTGGAGTTCAGCCGGCATACCTGTTCCAGCGGAAAGCCGGGAAGCCGTCCCTGAGAGAGAGGAGACGCCAGAAGGCCACCGGTCCCGCAATTCGCCCTGCCACGATCCCAGAGGAGCGTGGCTGACCAAGGTACGACTCCGAATGCGAGGGATCACGGGGAGCTGGGCGGGGGAGCAAGAGAAGTAAGGGGAGGACATAACTCTAAAAGCTAAAAACAAACTGGACTTCACTTGGTGGTGGTGTCAGGCACATCCTTTGCAGTCCTGGTTTATTTTCTTTTTCGGGTGATACCTCCCTCACCGATACCCTACCCTACTGCCTGTTACCGACTTCCCGACAGTCACGTGTGGCTTTCTTTTCTTCCTCCGAGGGGCATAATCGCTACCACTGAACCGGGTGGAACCCCGACCTCGAGAGAAGAAGAAGAGACTCCAAGCCAAGGCCCAAAAACCCATGAATGAAAGGATCCGGAATATATGAAAGACTTGCGTAGCTCTCACTAATAAAAGGGATTCTCAAATAGAGTCAAGTATCACGTTGTCTCCTTCCGGGGTTTTATCCCCCCCCCTCTACATCCTGGTGACAGATACATAAGTACATGGAAGGTGCATATGTATAATGAAGGTAATATAACTAGATTTAAGTTGTATGAGTTTGGGGAAGGGTAAAGACTGCAAGAACAGGGGACGAGACTCTCTGCACCTAAAATTGTTCTTCGCACTTCCTATATGCAAGCCATGTTCTTTTGTCTACATACTGCCATCCTGCAGTCCAGTTTAATTTCCCTCTTCCTGCCCTGGAGTGAACAGCTAGATGCAGATCAGGCATACTGTGCGAGTCCTGAGGCAGCCTGTGGTTGTTGGCCAATGCTCAAGTGAGTAAGTCTGGTACAGCTAGAGTAGCAAAATCCTGGGTACTTCTGCAATACTCTAAAGTTCCAAAGCCTCCTATTTCTATCTGGACACCACATGGTGAACCGAAGTCAAGCTGCCAATGATTTATTCAGAAGGCAGTTATAGGTTACATTAACCTATAACGATCACAATCAAATAATACCAAATTAAAGGTCAACACTTTAGGAAACACAGACCTTTGTTTTCACTACAGACAAAAAAGAGCGAAATGATTAAGAACAGAGGTCCAATCACCTTTTGGGGCAGAGATACAACTCCACGTTATTACAGTGCTACTGTCTGTCACTGCAGAGTGCATGTAATGTCCCATGAGAACACAACTGCACTACAGTTTACTGGTAGCCGGTGGGGGGCACCAACACTTATTTTTTGGCACTGCACTTATTTGTCTGCATCAGATATTTACCCAGTGAAAGAGTGGGAAATTACACAGATCGGAAAGAGGGAGGAAGAGAAAGACGCCAAATCTGTCACAGAGGAACAAAGTTGGAACCTGCAAGTGTGAGATTCAGGGGCAGGGAGTGTCTGTTGGTTAATGAAAGAGGCAGGAGCTAGTTTAAGACTTCGAGATTTGGTATTCAGTGCGCAGAGTTTCTGAGCAAAGCCTTGGACACTGGAACTCTTCCTTTTAATAAATTAAGCATTCTACATAATTAGAATTAATTAATGCAATGGCATTCGGATAACGGGGCCAGACTGCTGTGCCTCAAATGTGATGTTTTGAACAAGTTGAACTAATCTCCCGCCATTTTGGCTAACTAGATTCAGACAACAAAGAAACAGCTGCCTCTCCAAGGAGGAAATCTGAATAGCAACGACCACTCCCCCAACAAAGGGGAAGGGGGCTACAGAGACCGAGGGGGTCACACTCGTCACCACAGGTACTCAACATGTTCAAGTGACCACAACACCCAAAATCACAGCTGTGTGGCCCACTCACATTAGGTAGCAGGCCAAGGGGTGCTCCTTAAGTCAAACCAAAACAGGGTTACTTAAAATGGGGTCTGACGGACGTAATTAATCACAAGTACAGACTCTTGCGGCTACAGGTGACCGCTAAGGGGTGACTAATGAATTGCAAGGTCACCCTTTTTCCCCAAAGTAATATAGGCGCTCACTTCCAACTTAACACCTCACTGACAGTACTCTCTTACACCTCCACCGCAACCACAGAGAAGCGCTAAGAAAACCTTTATCTTTGTTTGTCAGCACTATGTAAAATATCTACTTATGTTATGTTAATAGGTATTTGCTATAGCGCACGTCTCGGCCCTGTAGGGGCAATCTCAGCGCTGAGATAACAGAAGAGTCAGGAGCTGCAATTTAAAATAGCCAGGTTTTAAACTGTTTCTTGAAGCCAGCGTAGTCAGTACAAGCCCTAATGACCAAGGGGAGTTTGTTCCAGGGGTATGGAGCCAGGTAGGAGAAGGCCCGTCCACCGTATTTAGATGTGCAGATGCATTGAGGGCAGAGAAGGAGCTGATTTTTTTATCTAAAGTTTCTATCTGGTCAATTTGTCCTGTAGATATTTGGGCCCCTTACCTGCCAAAGATGTATGCGTCAGGCAGAGGAGTTTGAAAATTGCTCTCCTCTTTATAGGAAGCCAATGCAAAGCTCTAAGCAAAGGGACAGAGGGGGTGCCCAGTGGCTGTTTATTAACCAGTCGGGCTGCGGTATTTTGAACTACCTTCATCTTGGCATGGAGAGATGAGTTTGATGCTACTACGAGCGCATTTCCATAGTCTAGGCAGCTGATACTCAAGGCCTGGACGAGGGTCTTGCGAGAGTCCAGTGGCAGCCGCTGGAAAATCCTCTTAAGGAGGCGCATTCTCCCGAAACACATACCACATGTGGATGTCACATGGTCCTTCATCAATAACTTATTATCGAAGAGGATGCCCAAGTTCCTCACTGTGCTTCTAGGAGCGGGGTCAGGGACAAGTTCCATCGCCCACCATTCCTCAGCCCAGTGAAGATGAGCTTACCAAGGAGTAGTATCTCGGTCTTGTTCCCATAAAGTTGTAGATAATTTGAGGACATCCAGCTGGCAAATATCTCTCATACAGGAGATAAATCGCTGTTTAACATCCTCCCTATCTTGCTCGAAAGAGATGACCAGCTGAGTATCATCAGCATAAGAAAGTATCTCGAAGCCATAGGATTTAACTAACTGAGCAAGGGGCGAGACAAATATTGAAGAGAGTCGGACTTAAGGCAGAGCCCTGAGGAACTCCCTTGTTCAGGAACACGGTCTTAGACTGGACAGGATCCAGAGTGATGGTTTGAGTTCTATCTTTCAGAAACTCGGAAAGCCAGTGCTGTGTATATCTATCTCCTGAAGGCGTTGAATCAGAATAGGGTGTGACATGGTATCAAATGCCACCGACAGGTCGAGAAGAACCTGCATAGCTGGCTTGCCGGCATCCAAAGAAAGGCTGAGAGAGTCTGTTACCACTGCATGGGTGGTTTCCGTGCTGTGTAGAGGGCAAAAGCCTGACAGAGAGGCATCCAGCAAGGAGTGAGCCTCCAGGTAAGTTGACAGTTGTTTATTTACGTGGCATTCCAGCACTTTGCCAATTATTGGGAGAAGAGATATGGGACGATAATGGACGGGTTCCGTGGGATCAAGGTGAGTTTTTTTTTTTTTAGAATAGGTGTAACAAGCAGCTTCCCATTCCCGGGGGACGGTAGCTGTAAACAGCGATAGATTACATAAAGATGTGACTGATGGAACAAGTGAGGAAGCTAACATGGTTATAATGTGAGGCGGACACAAATCAGCCGGGGAGACAGATTTGATTTTAGCTATGAGGTCTGACAATTGGGTATGTGTGATGGGTTCAAATTTCTCCAGTGAAGCCTGAGTTTCACAGCAGAAGTTAGCCGGGCAGGTGGAAGATGAAGCTAACATGTTGTTCTGAAAGTTGGGGTAGATGTTATCTATTTTATTCACGAAATGGGAGGCTAGGGTGTCAAAGAGAGTCTGGGAGGCCACCGTGGCTACGGTGCATGCACAAGGGTTGGTGTGCTCTTTTACAACCTTGAATAGTTCTTTGGCAGACTTTTCTGCTTGTACAATTCTATTGATGGTGTTCGCTCTACGTGTCTTTTTAATCATAGTATGGTATGCACCTAGCGTTAGTTTGTAGTGATGTTTGTCAAGAGCATCTTTGGTACGCCTCCATTTACGCTCCAGTCTCTTAAAGAGTTCATTTTAGCGGTTTTCAGATCAGCCGTATACCAAAGGGCGTTAGGTCGGGTTGGTTTACTGGTGTACGAATGATAAGAGGCAACTATATCAAGTGCATCTGCGAGGGAAACTGAGAACGCGGACCAAGATGAATTGACATCTGCAGTAGTCTCCATTTCAGGGGCCATGAAAGCAGACTGAAAGTTTTCTGTAGTCACCTGCTTCTAATGTCTTGCTCTCCCACATCTCCCCGAAGTGACTTTGGTAGGGATGCAGTTGACAGGAATTTTACATTTTAGTAAAAAAATGTAGGCCTGGGCGGAAAACTACGCTACGCTCGCATAGTTTGCGTAGTTTGCGCAACTACGCGCTACGCGAATTGCACGTAGCACAGTGCAAAAACGCGTAGCGTAGTGGGCATTTTTTGCTTGCTCGTGGTCCTCAACGTCAAGTTGGCGACCGCGAGCGAGCAAAATGACATCCCGGCGAGACTTTTTCCTCGTTCGCGATCAGCAACATCAAGTTGCCGATCGCGAGCGTGGAAAATAAACCTCCGGCGAGATTCTCAACGCGGGAGGTCAGGTTTCTCATTGCGAGTGGTCGCAGTACGCTCGCGACCGCTCGCGATGAGAAACTACCAGTCCGCGTTGAGAAAACTGCCGCTCGAGTACAAATCTACTCGAGCGGCAGAAAACGACTGCTTGCACTGTGCAAGATGCCGTCTGCAATGATTGCACAGTGCGGACAAGCATCCGGCACTGTGCAATCATTGCGAACAGCATTTCCTACCGCACTACGCAGTTCGCGTAGTGCTACGCGTAGCTCGCGTAGTGCACTTCGCGTAGCTACGCGTAGCGCTACTACGCGAACTACGCCCAGGGTTAAAAAAATGGTCTGTCCATGTCAAAGGTTAAGGCACATCCATTTGCATGGACTGAGAGTTGGTAAATGGAAGATCCAAAGTGTGACCCGCTAAGTGGGTGGGACCTGATTCTATCAAATGAAGATCTAACATTTTTAAATTGAACAGTAGATTGGACACCTCAGAATCCAATGCTATTTCCGCATGGTAATTAAAGTCTCCAATAAGGAAGAAATTTTGCGTGAATAGCACATATGGGGTTATTAGTTCCACTAATTTAAGACTGAAGTCCTTCTTAGAGCTCGGGCGATAGACTATAGCTCCTTTTCATATAACTCCGTAGTGGAGATCGATTTTAAATATCGTAATCTCAGCCCAGTAGGTGAGCACTGAGGTGGGTAATGTTACTTTGAGTGAGTCTCGGAAGACTATGGCTACTCCCCCACCTGGCCTTTGTTCTCTGTCCAACTTGACTATTTTATAGTTTTCCGGGAAAGTTATGGGAATGCAGGGAAGTGCTTGAGGATTGAGCCAGGTTTCCGTGATGAAACATAAGTCTGGTGAGTTATCAGGTCCCAAATTTCTATAGCATGTTTAGGAATGGACCTTGCATTAAAATAGTCTCTCTTTAAAATAGAGTCTTTTTAATGTCAGAAAAGGGTTTTGCTGATGCCCCTTAAATATATCCCTAGTGTGAGTGGATAGGGTATTGGGAGTAGAGGGCTGTGTAACAGAAGAAGTGAGGTCGTCACAGTTAAGAGGCAGAGAAGATGCATTATAAACTGAGCAAGAGAGCTTACAATTTCGACATGAAAAAGGTCCCTCCAGGATAAATGGCTGCTGAGAAGAGCAATGTTGTCCGCTGTATCTGAGGTTCTTTAGTTCATGACTATCATACCTTATCAAGGAGGGAGAGTTAAGCTCTAGCGGCAAAGATGCAAAGTTCCTGGCGATGGTCGGGCGTGGAAGGGCACGGACGGGCTTTCCTTTGACGCGTTGGCACCATGGTCGGATTTTATGTGGGGATCTCTAAACAACTAGACCGCCGCCGACCTAAAATGGCATCCACTGACGAGAGGAACGCGGATAGCTCGGCTCCCTCCACTCAATCAGCACAGGAAGAGCTGCGGCAGATCGAGGGGCAAGGAAGGAAAACAAGGAAGCAGGCAGGGTTATTGCCGTCAAGACAGAGAAGTAAGTGTAGCTTACTGAAGCCGGATATGGTAAAAAAAATATAAAAATTATTAAAATTAACTTCACACACCAACAGGTAAAGAGTAAGGTACCATGCTCAGGCAAATAGCAAGGGCTTCTAGTGACCGCTTGCAGGCTTGGCAGCAACTAAACAAATCTATGCGCTGCGGGTCGGCACCATGGTCAGTCAAGGAAAAACTATAAAAGAGATAAGAGTATTACACCAGGCTGCCAGGATGAGCTATTGCACAGATGTATGTGAATACCTTAAACGCACAATACATACGCCACGCCGGCTCTCCTTCAAGATGATAACGAGCCCAGTGTACCACCACAATGCATTCTGTGATAAGGGACCAGACACCTAAAACCGCGACTTACTACTGTCAAATAGACGAGGACAGCAAAAGCATCCCAGACGTATGCCATCAAACAAAATATAAAGCAGACTGAGATGAAGGCCTCTACAGTGGTATGGTCATGTATTGCTATGTTCTTGCATTCATCAAAACTTTTGGTAACAATGAATTTTATGTCAGGACCAGAGGCTCGGATTATGCTGTACTTTCTTCACTTTATTTTCTCTAGGAAATTTTTCATTCCACAAAACCGATGGAGGTCTTAAAAATGTGGATGAAAACTGCTAAAATTAGGTTTATGTGGGCTAAAAAGTATAACTTGCTTTAAATGGAAAAAGTATCTGCAAAAAACAGTGAAGAAAAAATCAACTATAAAAAATATTTTTAGTAAGAAGTCCTGCACCAATTTCAACCCCACCACTCAACATGAGCAGAATACAAACGTCGCACTTTGCAAAGTAATTTAGCCGTGTGCTTCACACAACTATGCCAGCAATGCTAAACTTTCGCGTTTTCCTACCTGACATCTGGACTTCTGTTTTTAGGCCTAAATAGAATGCCATCTCTTCAGAAAGCAGCCGGAAACGTCACATCAAGCAGGAATTTAATATGGCGTTTAAGAACTAAAAGGTCTGTCTGACAACCTTTGACCCGGCCCTGGCCAAATTGCAGACGGTTTAAAACTATGTCATATTACTCCAATTTCAGTCACACGCACCTGTAGCTTACAAGGATACCACCAAATGTATACATAATGCACCTTCTTGTTTGATATGTGACGGCAGCCGTGGAGGTTCAAAATGACTGCCTGGGGCCGCGGTGTACTCCAACGCCTCACTGACAGCTAAAATGCTGTTTGTGACGTTGGTACTGAATGAAAATCAGACATCTGCATTACCAGTGAGAGGTATACTTTGATTGTGGGAACCAGAGAAGGTCTGCTTCTCCTCTGCCTTTTTTTCTCTCCTCAATTCCCAATTCTTTCCTGCTGAATCTTCTGGTTTGGATCAACAAATGAAGTCAGCAAATGGAAACATATTAATGTAGGAATTCTCAGAAATTAAAGCTGAAGCTACAGTCCCTCAGAAAAACACTTGCAGTGTCAATAAGTAGTATAACTGTTGTGCCACCTGCCAATGCATGGACCACAACGATCCACGAGTGCCCATACCACTTAGACCTTGCACTTAAGGCTCAAGATATGAAACCACTATGTAGATGTTTACTAAGGTACCACTTGCCCACGTTGCTTTTACAATCACTCAGCACACTCCCCTGGAGCATAAGTGCAAATAACCTAATGAAAATGGCTACACCCGTTAGGCGATGCCTGATGGGGTGCACCTGTGCCGTAAGGTACAATCACAATCCTCCTCTTTTCCATTTGGATTGCACGCTTTACCCATATGTCATTATGCAGCTCTCGTGTACTGCTAGCTGACAAACACACAAAAAAGGCCACTTCGGTATCTGCAGCCTTATTACTATCCAATACCATAATAACAGAAGCTGCATCGTACTGAACTGCAAATTACTAGAGCATTTGCATAGTCTGCCCATGGTTTAAGAAGGCTGTCTAATCCTGCGTTATTGATGTGTTGTACTACTATAATACCCCGGGCTAACAGATAAACAGGGAGGGGTGTTTTTTTGTGCTATTATTACCAGCAACATGCAGCACCTCACCAAAATTAATCTATATTACATGTCTATGGGCTGTGATGTATTTGCGGTTTCCTAAATAACTGTCTGCTACCTACTCTTCTTTAATCTCTCCCAATAAACATCTTAATTGATAATCTTACTGCCCTGGTACCACTAGTTGGTCACTCCAAATTGTTTCTTATCTAACGGGAATTCAACCTTCATATTATCGCATTAACTGCTACTACTTCTATCTTTGCACAGCTACATGACACCTTATAATTTACATAACCCATGTCTAGCTCCCTACAATCAAGAGCACAGACACTTGGTCCAAGCCATAACAGAACATAAGATATTTCCCACCTAATGGCCTGAACACCACTACATACCATTCACAATGTACGCCCCTCCCTATTCAACAAAATCTCCTGCCTTCTCAGTTACAAACCTTGCAGCTGCATGAAAAACATTATTCCTTCCAATATTGCATCCACTATATTTTCGTTAAGAAACCACAATACCATTATCCAATGTGAGCACCTAAACAATGCAACAAAAAAAACCAGGCCACAGCCATTTCTAATCAGTGTCTTCCTCTTGCACCTAATGTTCCCCAATAGAGAATTGTTAGACTTGGCTTTTTCAGTGGGTTTATCCCCAGACTATTTGCTTTTTGGCCTCTTGTTTTTGACCCTGTTTCTGTTGGTTTTAGGACTCTGGGCACTTTACCACTGCTGTTCGGTGCTAAAGTGTATATGCTCTCCTGGTAAATTGTATTAAGGAATGGTGTTTCCACGATTGGCATATCTGATTTACTGGTAAGTCCCTAGTAAAGTGCACTGAGAGTGCCAGGGCCTGTAAATCAAATGCTGCTAGTGGGCCTGCAGCACTGATTGTGCCACCCACACAAGCAGCCTTTAAAAGGGATCTCAGACCTGCCACTGCAGTGTCTGCGCACAGTTGTGACTGCCATGTTGACTGGGCAAGTGCACACACTTGCCAAGCCCTAACTTTCCCCTTTATTACATGTAGGTCACCACTAATGTAGGCCCAAGGTACCCCCTGTGGGCAGGGTGCAGTGTATGCAAAAGGTAGGACATGTACTGGTGTGTATGACATGTCCGGATAGTGAAATACAGTGTATTTCGTTTTTCACTATGGAAAGGCTATCTGTAACATAGGATAGAATGGGAGATACTTTGTAACATCTTACAAGAATAACTTCCCATTGGGACAAGATGCAGAAATGGAGTTTAGTATGCCTGAACTCAGAATGTAAAAATGCATCTTTTGTAAAGATGATTATGTTGTGTGTTTGAAAATACCACTTTTAGAAAGTGGGTATTTTCTTACTTAGCCATCCTGTGTGCCTCTGCTGGGTTGTGGATTGACTGTCTGGCTTTGGAGTGACAGGGGCTGGGGATGTGCATTCACTGTAGATAGCCACGGGGGGTTGAGGTGTGTCCTGCCTTTCCAGGATGAGTCAGGGCTGA
Source organism: Calotriton arnoldi (assembly GCA_963921515.1). NCBI lineage: Eukaryota > Metazoa > Chordata > Amphibia > Caudata > Salamandridae > Calotriton > Calotriton arnoldi. Next base: position 719,455 of record CAWUFW010000426.1, on the reverse strand, counting down.
GCTGAATAGACCTGGGCTGCATTCAGAGTAGTGGGAGGAGTTTCACTAACACCTGAATAGGCCTGGTCTGCATTTAGAGTGGTGGGAGGAGATTTCCCTTGCACCTGAATTGGTCTGGTCTGCCTTGGACAATGCTGTCTCCACCTCCTGCCGGGAAGCTGGACCAGAGAGGACAGAACTGGTTTGGGCTGAGCACAGACACACTCTGCCCAAAAGAACAAAGAGAAACGGAGTATAAATATTGGGGCCCAGACCCCAGAACTTTAGATTACTGCTGAACTAAAGAACCTGACAGGAAGAAGAGCTGGAAAAACTGTCAGGAGGAACTGCCACTTTGCTGCATGATCTGCTGTGTTGGCCTGCTGCTTGCGGCTACTGCCTTGGGCAGGAAGAGGACTGGATTGTACTTTCATCATCCTGCTGTTAGAGTTTTCTCCAAGTGCTTGAAGTAGAGCTTGCCTCCTGTTGGAAGTCGCAGGGAGATAAAAGACTTCAGAGAACTCGCTTGGATCAAGGAACCTGCCAAGAAGAAGAGCTGGAAGAACTGCCAGGACGAGTACTGCCCCTTTGTTGTATTGTTGCTTTGCTGGGTTGGCCTGCAGTTGCTGCTTCAGCCTTGGACAGTGAAAGGACTGGACTGAACTTTCTTCACTTGTTGCTGAGTACCTCCAAGGGCTAGAAATAGAGCTTGCCTCCTGTTCACGAAGTCCCAGGGACAGCAAAGACTTCACTTACCTCTGGGTACTGCCTCTAGAACTGCGGGTTTCAGATCCCACAGAGGGGAAAAGCAGCCGACACCGACACCACTTCTGGCTCCGTGTGCTGAAGGCACCGCAACCCTGGTCTCACCGACTACAATGACCGCTGCCGCCACCGAGATGCTGCTTGCACTGCGACCTGTGGACACCGCACTCCGCACCGCATAGCTTCACTCTGCCGCCCTGGTCTCACCGACGAGGTCACTGTACGCTGATCTCGACCCCAGTGACTGCACCATGGTTTGGGGGCACCGCTCGCAAGTCACGACGCACCGCCCTGTCCCACACCGCAGTTTAGGTCGACCGACGCCAGCTCCCATCAACCGGCACTGCTGCTTGCACTGTGACCTGTCAGCACCGCAACGAGCAACGCCCCGTCTGCACCGCAGCCCTGGTCTCACCAACGCCGCTGGACGACCGTCACCGAGCTGCGGCCTGCAGCGCGACTTGAGGGCACCGCACTGCTACGTTTCACATCGCAACCGCGACGGTTGCTACGACCGGCCCCCACCGACACAGTCAAATGTACTGTTTACGAGTCTGCTGACACCAACGCCGGTCCGACCGACGCGGTTGGCCGGAACTGTTGGATTCTGTTTTCAGCACCGCAGTAGCCCCGGGCGGAGCTACTGGCTTTAAGGAACTGCATTTCAAAGTTATTCTTGCAAAGTGCATATTTTTGATTACAGTATGTTGGTCTTTTATCGTTTTGGTCTTGTTTGCACAGATAAATATTGGTTATTTTTCTAAAACTGTTGTGGTGTCCTTTTGTAGTGTTTTCACTGTATTACTGTATGTAATGTGCAGATGCTTTACACACTGCCTCTGAGATAATCCAGACTGCTCATGCCAAGCTACCAAGGGGGTGAGCAGGGGTTATTTCAGTAGTGCATCCCCCTTATCCTGACTAGAAGGAAGGGTCTCTATTTGGACAAAGGTGCAAACCATTGCTAAATAGAGACTCCCATTTCTAACAGGAATCTTACCTAGTTAGGAGACAAGGGGATTTAAAATGATTATTACAAAAACTGCCTCTGTAAACCGATAGTCCATCCTCCCTAAGCTCCTGGTGACAGTTTGAGATATTGCCAAAGATTTGGGAATGGCAGTGCTCTTTCTTGCCAACTTGGGGATTTATTTAATTTACTTTCAGCTCATACACCTGAATGTATGATGATACAACGTGTACCATCACAACGCGGTATGTTACATCGCGGTCTTGACAACGTAAGTCGTTACATTGACTTGCGCTGGAGGGCTCTGGATTTAGGAATAGTGTGAATTACTATTCCAACTCCAGTCTACGTACAGTAGGGAAGGTGTTGGAATAGTAATTCACACTATTCCTTAGTCTAGAGCGCCCTCCAGTGCAAGTCGATGTAACGACTTGCGTTGAGAAAACCACGATGTAACCATACCGCGTTGTAATGGTTTCGTGTTAAAGGATGTTTCCCATACACCTTGCATACAGGACAGACAATAGGCTTTCTGAATGAGAGTTCCATACAAATTATACAAACTATAACAATGCCACAAATACCTTTCAGAGATTCACATGCTTTATTGAACATTTCTTGTTGTCAGGCTGGGCTTTACAGACACACATGCTTTATTGAAAATTCTTGGTGTCAGACTCTGCCTTTTATCATTCAGCATCAATGACAGTGTATGGACACTGAAGCCCTAACAGAAAAACAAGAAGGTTCTGCTCATTAGGTTTTTCAGCTCTCCTGGGAGGCTGGGTGGGTATCGTGTGAATCTTGGTAAGATATCAATGCTGAATGACAAAAGCTGCAGGCAGAAAAGACTTTTCTCCTGTATTCTATTTCATTCCTGGAACGCGTCTTATCAAATAGAGGATTAAGCTGTATTTTACCTGTGCCCACGTTTCATCCAAAAATCTACCTAAGGATAGTTTGCACTAGTCATGTCTTAGCTCCGATGTCAACATCCAATAGTCTACTGAACATTTATGCCCATGCCTTGCCATTCTCCACCAATGATGTGTGTGACTGGAATACTGCCCACCTGGTTGAGGGAGACATTAAAGGACCAGGAGGTACAGCACACTTTTAACAAAGCACACTCAAGCATTTGCCTGTGGCAGCAGGAGAGTAGGGGCAATGTAACCATTAATCTAAAAAGAAAAAAAAAGAAAAAAAAAACTCTTTCTTTCAAGCCTGGAAGCAGCATTGGCAGAGTGCCGATATCTAAAGGAAAACATGTAAAGATGTACAGTTAGCTGAGGATACAACATATATTTAAAGTAAATAAAGTGAGTGTGAGTTAGTGCGAGTGTCCAGGAAGGCAGCGCTGCTTGTATTCAGTACTTAGTGCCGGCAACATTCAATTTTGCTTTGTTTCCCAATTTGCAAAGAGTCTACATCTGCATTTAACTCCATTTTACCTAAAGTGCAGCCACCATTTTGTCTCTGAGCAATCTTGATCGAAGAAGTGAAAGCATACAGTTTACTTACTCGCCTGGTTTGCGTTATTGATACTAAATGGCAAATCACTCCGAAAGAAATTGTACCACAGTTGTGGATCTATTCAGATGGTGTTATGCTATGACGTGGTGTTATGTTAATGTTCAAATGGCATTAAGCCATTGTACATTCACACTAAAGGGCGTCTTAGCACTAGCCAACATTGAAGCAGTGTCTACTGATGCCTCAGTAGGCAGATCAGGAGAAAAATTACCAGATTTTCAGGATGTTTTTGAATTGCATTTGATCCGATATTTCCCTGAGACAGTTTATCACTGTTTGATTGTGCAAAGAAAGAGAAGGAATAACTGACCTGATGTTGCCTACCATAGCGAGGAAACTGCAAAAAGAAGTGGAGCCGAAGATCTCAATCATACACAGGAAGCTTAGTTCACAGAAAGCAATGCACACTGTCAATTTATGATACATAGGCATTTAAAAACAACACGATCAGTATCTGGCCGCCAATGCAGTGAACGGACCAGAGGGTGACTGGGTCAAATTGACAATTCCAATCAATAGGTGAGCAGATGCATTCTGACTAGATAGCCCGCAAAACATTTGGGTAATCTAATTATTACAGTCTACTAATATTATTATAATCCAACTATATAGTATAATGCAAACCAGGTTTGTTGCGATGACTTTTTTATTTAATTCTGTTAATTGTTTTATATCGCTTGTGAGTTCCAGCCAATACTTGCTTTGTGGTATGGTAGAAGATCATCAGGGCACTATGATGCTTTGCAAGGAAATATACATTGAAGTAACTGTTCTGGCATTGATTACAGACATATATGATGTTTCAGGATATTACCATCATTCAATCTGTGGCTAAGGATTAAAATCCTCAAATATTTTGTTAGGGTAAACAGCTTGTTACTTTGATAGTAGATCATCAAGCATTATTCCCATATCACCATAATTTTAGCCCCTTATAGTTATTTTCAACCATGTCAAAATTATCACAAGGTTTGTGGCGAAAAGGGATATCTCCCTCTAAGGTGAAACCAGGGGCGTAGCTACCATTGGGGCAGTCGGTGCAATGCATTCCACCAGGGCCCAGAGGTGGGAAGGGGCACAGTGTGGCCTGCAACAACTGATGTTATTTCCGAAACTGCCTCTTCTGGTCTTTTTTTTATTTTAGAGAGAGTTCAACCAGGGGATTGGCTATACTTTTCAGGGGGAGGGGTACAGAGGGAGTAGAGGATAAGGGATCAATAAAGAAGAGAGAGGAAATGGATGGAAGAAAAGGAGATGGTGAAAGATGGTGAAAGAACAGGGAGGAGCACATGTAAGGGTGGAAGAATGAGAGAAAGAAATAAGGTTAAGCAAGAAACAGAAAGATAATAAGGATAAATAAAATGGGAAAGGGAAGAGAAAGGAACCGCAAATAAGGCGAAAGGGGAGCAAGGAGTTGAAGATGAGTGGCAGAAGAGAGGGAAGAGAGAGACTGAGGAAGGGGATACAGAGGAGAGCAGTAATTGGGTGAAGGAGATGACTGAAGAGCAGAGTGATACCTCATTTAGAGCAATATTGTAATACTGGCTGGGGGGCCTAGTTTCATTGCTTGCACTAGGGCCCATGACCCCAGACTGTGCCACTGGGTGACGCCTACAATGACACATTTCCTCCTTCCCTTAAATGTAGACTGGATGAACTCTGTTGTCATTACTACTGAAATTAGAAACCGATGTTTGCTGTAGCTCACGAATGATAAAACATCTAACAAAGTTGCCTTACTCTGTGTTAAGGGGTTCTCACGTTTGACTTCTCTGAAAAAGGATCATGAAGTCAAGGATACAAACTTTGCAATTAAACGTTAAGAGAGTCTGAGTTGTTGAAAAAATAGGGATTTTAATAGACCTGCTCTTCTTGTTAAATCAAGCTGAAATGATAAAAGTATGGCTCAATGTAAATATGTTTTTATGGCAGAACTCACTATTTCTGTATGACAAAGAAAAGTAATATTTGATATAGTGAATCATGCATGTTTATTATTCATTATGTTTAATAGTTGCTCCCCACAAAATGTATAGAGATCAAATGTGAAGACTAGATGGTTTACTGGCACAGTGGGGAGAAGCGGTGTAGGGCCCTAGACATTGGCCAAGTCTTCTATTTTGAGTCTGAGTCGCATATAAAAATTCCATCTCAAGCACTGCCTAAGGTGTGCTAATGGCTCAACGTTTATGTTGTACACACTTTGCCATCCCAAAGTTGCTGTGACACAGATTTTGTGAGGATCACATTTAGTTCACATGGCAGAGCCACTAGTCTTACTACAGAAATTTCAACAAATCTTTCAAGAATGTTCAATTAACACCAACAATTTGTCTTCAAATTTGCAACTTACGACCACTGCAAAAACAATAAATATAGGGCAGGTACTTCAAAGTGTACATTATCAAAGATGCTAGGCAATGTAAACCTTGAAAAGGCTTGCAAAATAATATTTGTAAAGCATTCTTATTCATCTTGTGATTTTTACAGAGTGCATTCGCGACTTCTTAGTGCGAATGCTCAATAAGGATGTTGTAAAAGAACAGAAGGAGGGTTAAATTCCGTAATGAAGAGGAAAGAGCTAGCTTTCAAACTTTCTCTGAAACATAAGGTAATTGGAAGTAAGATGCAGCTCCCATGGAAGGGCAATCTACTTTGAGACTGAATGGAAGGAAAACGGTTGGACATCTTCCATCTGCCTGTGCACACATGAAATTCTGCCATCATTTGATCAGATGAAAAAAAAGCTTGAGTAGGATTATATGTATGCAACAGCTCTTAAAGAAACACAGGGGTTCTTACAAAGAGTGTTGTGTGCCATGCCCTTGAACACGACCCCAATCTGAAATTGGAAGCCAATGCAAGCTTTTTGGTGAAGGGGCACACAGACATTTGTTTGCACCTGGACACTACGTCATCTGGAGCAGGTCGGTAAGTCAAATCCATCTAATCAAATTATGTATTGAACTGTGTGTGCATGCAGATTTGGTACTGTTTATTAGGCACCATTTAGTCACCCAAATTAATTTAAGAATTTGTGTCTGTATCCAAAGGGTTGGCTTTTGGGAGAAAATGAATTATATGAAGTGTCTAGGGAGGAAGATTGGAGGCCCTTGTTTAGGTCATCCAGAAGATCAGTGAGGGAGAGGGGGTGGGGGGAGGGGCATGGCCAGATGCCAATGAAGTAGGACGTGATTGTCCGGCGATTCCCCATCTAACGACATCCTGACACCCAGTGCCGCCACGAAGTACATGGGAGGGCTGGACGGACACCTATTACTCCTGCTGCAAACGGTGGTGACTTGCCGACCGAATCCGAGGCGGTTCAGAGAGGAGGGAGGCGCGCCTCGCGCTGGAATACTCAAAATGGCGGCCCCCTGAGTGACTGGGACAAGGAGCAGGCTCCAGAGTGTGGGGACTGTCGGCTCTCGGTCCGTGAGCAGATCTGGAGAAGTTCCCGAAAGCAGCCTGCCGAGCCTCGATCTGTCGGCCCAGGAGGTACGGAGTTCCAGCTTTAGAGGCGGGGGGGACGCGAGGCGTGGTGGGTGAGGACGGGCCCGCCCGAGGTGGACCTGCCCGTGCCGCTGTCCTGGGAGGCGCTGCCTTGGAGGCCTTTTGGGACCCCCCCCCAAATACTACAGGGTGTCGGCCGAGGGCTGCCCCGCCGAGCGAGAGTCCATTGCAGGAAGGATGACAGTGCCCTGGAGATGCCGGGAAGATATCCGGCAGAGTTTCCCGCTTGGAAGTCCAGGTGGGCGGTCAATATATAGTGGTCTCCTCGGGCACATATAAAGCAGTCACTTCTCTGTAACGACGGCTTCGGGGGTGAGGTTTTATTCCTGCTTGATAAACTACGATCCCATAGAAGAAAACGTCTGGGATGGTTCAGTGGGCTGCATTCCCAAAGTATCTAGGAATGACCGTTTTAAACTGATCAACTTTTATGTACTTCACAGGGCATATCTCACACTGGGACAGATAAACCATTACTTTGCGATGGTGGCGGCTAAATGCCCCCATTGTGAGGAATCGGGGCTGAGTTCCTTCATTATTTTGGAGCTGTCCGGTGCTGGGAGACTACTGAAAGGCGGTAACAGTCACCTTGACTGAGGTGATCGATAGAGAGGTTCACTGTACACTGGGGCATTGTCTCCTTCACTGGTTCCCATACACTTGTAGGACTAAAGTGGCAAGCAATTTCCAGGACCTGGTGCTCCTCCAAGTCAAGAGGGAGATCGCCAGGCACTGAAAGACCCCGAGGGGGCTCAGCATTGAGGGATGGAGAAGGAAGGCTCTGCGCTGGACCGATTATGAGGGGGCTATCTGCCTGAGAGAGGCCAGACGGGGCTAAGGATCCCTGGAAGCTGCCAGGGCATAGCAGGCATTAGTGGAAGAGTTGAAACATCCAGATCCCGCCTCCCTCGAGGAGCCACCAGACACCTCCTGATTACACAGGTAGCACTCTAGTACACCACATTGGGTTCCTGTTCTGAGGGCAAGTAGCCTTCCCTAATATAGGGGACTGTGGGGGGTTACATGAACTGGATGGCAATTCCGCCATGGGGCACCGTCCTACACCCTCTTGACTCCAGGACTTGGAAAGTAAATGATTGCTGTCTTATAGTTGGTAATTGGCCCAGCCATGGCACGCCTGGGGAGGGAGGGAAGAGGGTTTTATTTTTTGTTGTTCCTCATAGTTAGGTCCGCAGTACATAGGCCAGGGGACCTTAGGGTACATATAGATGGGCTATGCTCAGGATAACTAAAGTTTCCAACCTTGTAGTATCCATATTGATAGTGGGGCTATTATTATGTCACCCCAGGCCCGTCATGTGGGAGGATGCACGGGCTTTCAGATTATTTGGAACGATTAGCATTTGATTGTGCATTTGTTTCCTATTATACCAGGAACCTGGTTCCTCTTGAAAACAATAAATATTTGTTAAAAAAAAAAATCCAGAAGATCAGGGATGCTGACATTTGTACAGAGAGGGGTGCAACCTGGTCACGTTGACTCCCAAGTACTAGCCTGTCGACTGCATCCATGTAAAACTAAGTTGGTGGACCATAACCCTTTCCCTTTTAAGGAAAACTATTATGGCAAAGGTGCTAGATTTACCTTTGTTAAATTTAACTAGAAAAACCTTTTCATAAATTTGGAATTCGGTTACAATGTACTGGTACATAGTTGCTGACTTAAGCATTAAACATACGTCATCCATAAAACAAGGATAATTTCAATTGAGATGTTAGTAGGGTTACAATTTGGGTGATGGGATACTCGCTGGTGGGCTGAACTAGCAGCTCTAAGATTAGGGTGGAAGTCAGTGGAGGGATAATATTCGTGGTGCATTACCCTTTTCAAGACCAGTCTAGGTGACAAGATTTTGTCAATCCAGATTCATGTGGCTGGGGATTGGTAGTAAGCTAGCAACAGTTAGCCAAGCCTGGCCATGGTCCTTTTTTTTTATTTCACAAGTGTGTTTTGAAATGCCAGTTGACACAGTTTACTGTGCTGAGAGAGGACGGAGATGGGAAGCACTTTCGGGTTAACTACATCAATGACATTCAGTACATTCCTAACGTTATTAAGTGCATTCCTAATGCTAACACAGGTCCTTCAGCTAAGAAAAAAAGCTTGCATGATCTGGGTGGATAAGAGTTTGGAGAATGTTTTCTAAGTGAGTCGCTCAATAGTTTGAGAGAGCCATAGGCAAACAAGAGGTACATCGTTCCACATCTATCTCTTGTTTGACTATGACAACTAACGTTAAGTCAACCATTCCAGGGGTGGACATTCCTGTGCAATGGAATGATTTGGATAGCACAGAAAAGGGGTCACCTAGTATGTTTCAAATGGTTTTATTGCAGACTGGGAGAACCAGCCAGGCTGATAAAGCAAAATGTACCCGTATTGCTCACTAAAGTGCATTTGAAATCTTCCTGGACTCTGTGGAAACCTGATCCATTTCATGAAATTCTCTTGGTGAACCTGAGTGGATACGAATATTTTCGAGGGAGAAGAATAATAAAGTTTGATATACACTGTCAGAAACTGCAGACAGATCATGAGGAGTGGGGATAGAAGATAGATGTTTGTGGTGAGAAAAGGGAAATTCTGTTGAATGAAGAGAACAGAAGATGGACTGAAAAGAGTTGAGAAGATTGTTGCAAGACAGGTACATATGAGGGCCATTGGAAGATCAGATGCCCCAGTGCCTTAGAAAAGAATGGGAGGAGTGATACTGGATGTTAGACCTGGCCTTCTCTGCAGGTTGACCCCCAAACGTTTTGCCATTTTTCCCTCCACTTTTTCCTGAATTCGTTTTTGTTGGCCTTAGGTCTCTGTGCACTTTACCACTGCTAACCAGTGCTAAAATGCTTCTGCTCAGTCCCCTAAAAAATGGTTAAATTGGCTTATACCCAATTGGCATATTAATCTACTTATAAATCCCTTGTAGAGTGGTATATCATATACCCTGGGCCTGTAAATTAGTCGGCCTGCAGCACTTATTATGTCACCCACTTAAGTAGCACTTTAAAACATGTCCCAGGCCTGCCACTGCAGCCTGAATGCAGTTTTTAACTGCCATGTCGACTTGGCATATAAACCCCCTTGCCAAGCTGTAAACTCCCTTTTATTACATACACGTCACCCCTAAGGTAGGTCCTATGTAGCCCACAGGGCAGGGCGCTGTGTAAATAAAAGGTTGGACAAGTACTTTCAAGTTCTACATGTCCTGGTAGTGAAAAACTCCAAAATACGTTTTTCACTACTGTGAGGCCTACCCCTACCATAGGACAACATTGGAGATGCCTAAGTATATTAAAATGTTGTAATTTCCAAATGGGAGCTGGTAGCTATGGCATGCTTCGAGTCTTCGGAACTGTAGTGAAATACCCTATTAAACGGTAAAGTTGGGTTTTTGATCACAAATTTAAAAATGCCGCTTTTAGAAAGTTGGCATTTTTCTGCCCATAGCTCGTTTGTGCCTGTAGCCTGGCCTGTGGCACATGACTGGGTGAAACTGACAGACTTTGCCAATTCCTCCCAGTCACACAATGGAGGGCTCAGGTGTGCCTGAATGGGCCATCTTCTGGCAGGATGGGGGGGCGGAGCTAAGCACAGCCCCACTTGCGATTGGATAGCCTGCACTCTGCCTTCCTACAAAGGGCTTAACAACATCACATTGTCACTGCAACCAGCTTGAAGCCAGGTCTTGGGAGTCAAGAAATTCCATGCACTTCAAAGCACTGTTTAGAAGCTTCTTCCACCTTTCAGAAACAGGGCACCAGGGCATAAAAAAAGAGGACCTCAGACATCAACTCTTCAGTACACTTCTGGACCTGTGGATACTATGCCAGGAAGAAGGAGACTGCTGTGCTGCTGGAAGAACTACCACTCTGCTGGCCTGCTGCTCTACAAGACTGTTGACTAGCTGGACTGCTGCCCTGTTTGTCCTGCTGCTCTGCTACCTTCTGCCTGGGGACAAGGATTGGTTTTTCAACTGTCCCAGGGCCTCCAGAGTGACTCACAAGAGATAGTTTCCTGCGTTCCTGTTCAGAGCTACAGGAACACAACAGGCTTCCTCCAAACTTGAGCCCGCACCTGGACTCAACCTGAGTCAGTTCTGACCCTCCAAGTGGTGCCCCTCCAGTCTTGGACCCTTGGAGATGGTGCTACAGGAGTCCAGATTGCCAAAATCCAAAAGTGGGGATTTTTGGCTCAAAACTGCTCTGAGAACAAGGAGGAGACCGGGACTAACCTGCTCGCCTATCCGTCTGAGGTGCATGGCCAGTCGAATTGACTTCGCAGCTTCTCCTGCTACGTTCTTCTCCACAGCAGAAAATCAGTTTCAATAGTCCTTCGCCAAAAGGGGTATCCGACCTCATGGAACTGTATTCAGCTACAGCCCTCTGTCTCCTCCCACTGGAGATTTTCGATTTCCATTTCAGTGACTAAGTCTGAACTTAGAAACCTTCACTGCGGCCTCAAACCAAGGCAATCAAGCCACGATTCTCCCTCTCTTGAACATCTCATGCAGCCTTGCCCTGTTGAACTTTACTTTCTCAGAAAAAAAATTCCCAACGTATGCGCTGACCGAGTCCAATCCAATTCTTGTATCCGAACCATGCTCCATCGCAGTCGGACATATTTTTCGACTTTGACCCGGCCTCATGCGACTAGGTGTCAGCGGTTGGCTATTTGATCTTTTAGGCACTAGTTTTTACTAAAAACTTTAAAAATTCATATCTCTAGTAATAGTGATTGGATTTTTGTTGTTAAGGTGTCAAATAATTTGTTAAAATGTACTCAATTCTTGTTAAATTGGTTAGGTATTTTTTGTGTTGTGTTTTCACTTTATTACTGTTTGTGTGCTGCATAAATACTATACACATTGCCTCCAAGTTAACCTGACTGCTTTTCGTGCCAAGCTACCCAGGGTTAAGCACAGATTAATTTATTGACCTTTGTGGTTCACCCCCTGCAAGGGAGTGTGGCTGTTGCTGGGCCAGGGCTCACACCCCAGAGTCAACCAACAACCCAATTTCTAACACTGGACAATAGTTGGATTAGGGGAAGGATTGGCATTGTTTTTTAGTACAGGTAGAAATACAGATACTTTGTAACTACGTGGATAAATGCCAGGAGGGAGTGACTAAAAAGTGAAGTGAAGCAGAGAAGTACTATAGAGGAAAGAGCTAAGGTTTTAAAGGTTTTAGGACTGATTGGGTCAAACCTTACTTAGTCTGGAACTCTGTATCGAACACCGTGATCAGGCAGCAGTACAATGATCGACACCTTGCTGGTGGCCTATTCATTGCACAAATGTGTTGCACAGATATCATCAGGCACGGCGTGCTCATCACTGATTTCTATCACAAATGCATGAACTCCATTAACCAGAATTGCAAGCCTCACAAACTGCATCAGATCCCACATAAGGTGAAACTGTTCCCCACAGTCATTGCTCAGTAATAAATTATGGTGAAGGTGAAAGTATAGAAAGTTACTGGTGAAAATGTGCCAAACAAATTAGAAAGGACTGATTTGTAGCAGGCAATTTGTGTGCTACAAACATAAATAAACAACTTGACTGGAGAGTTACGTCCACAAAGAAGCTAGAATTTATTACTGAAACAGATTATAAAACCGCAGTGTGGCAAATCTAACAGGATTCCTTAGAATAGAACTGACAGCTTAGTGTATGCATATAAAGAACTCTGGTCCATTTGGATGTAAGAGTATAACAGGTGTTAGCAATGTACTGGACTTCAGTAAGCTTTAAATTGCTTTCTAACATTTTCAAAGTCTTTATTATGTAATACATAGATTCTGTTAGACCTGTCAGTCTAAGGGTGGTCTTTCCCCCAACTTTTTGCCTGCCTCCTCCACTTTTTCTGAACTTGTTTTTGCTGGAATTAGGACTCGGCACACTTTACCACTGCTAACCAGTGCTAAAGTGCTTGCTCTCTCTCCTCTACACATGGCACTACTGGCTTATCCCCAATTGGCACATTTAATTTACTTATAAGTCCCCAGTAAAGTGGCACTACCTGTGCCAAAGGACTATAAATTAACTGCTACTAGTGGGTCTGCAGCACTGATTGTGCCACCCACTTAAGTAGCCATTTAACCATGCCTCAGGCTTGCTATTGCAGATCCTGTGATCGCAGTTTTAAACTGTCATTTCGACCTGGCAAAATGAACCTTTTGCCAGGCCCAAACCTTGCTTTTTAATACCTGTAAGTCACTCCTAGTGTAGGCCCTGGACAGTTCAGGGGCCAGAGTGCAATGTATTTAAAAATTAGGACAAGTACTTTTGAGACTTACATGTCCCTGTAGAAGAAACTCTTAAATTTGTTTTTCACTTCTGCCAGGCCCATCTCTCCCATATGATAACATTGGAGTTGCCTTACTACATTTTATAAGAGTATTTTCCAAATAAGAAGAGATAACTGGTTCATGTTTGGTGTCTTAGGATTCACATTTTAAAATCCTAACTTATGGTGAAGTTGGATTTTAAATTGCAATTCTGAAAATGCCACTTTTAGAAAGTTGGCACTTTCTGGCCTTAGCCATTTGATGCCTGCAGTCCGTCTCTGGTCACATGACTATGTGTAGTTGGCACTTGGGCTTTGTGTATTCCTCCTAGACAGCCATATACAATGGGAGCTTAGGTGTGACTGGATGGACCGTCACTGGCAGGATGGGAGGGAGGAGGTGGACACAGAATCACTTTCACCTGAACAGGCTGTGTCCTGTCTCCACACAAAGGGCCTAACGACTGTACACTGTCACTCCAGCCAGCTTGGAGCCAGGGCAAGGGGGGGCAGGGAATTCCTTGCACATCAAAGTCCCTGTCTACCCCACCTTCCAGAACCAGGGCACCAGGGTATAAGAGATGGACCTGAGACCCCTCCACTTCAGTACATTTCTGGACCTGTGTTTACTCTGCTAGGAAGGACGGCTGTGCTGCTGAAGGACTGCCACTCTGCGGGACTGCACTCCGCTGGACCCCTGCTTTGATGTGCTGCCCTCTTGCCTGGGTGAGAAGGACTAGCCATGCATCTCTTGTACCCAGATTCAAAAGTGATTCCAAGGGCTAGTTGGCTGGCCTCCTGATCTGAAGCCTCAGGGACATAACAGGCTTCCAACAGCCTTATATCTACACCTGGACTCTGCCATTTGTGAGTCTGCCTGCCAAGTGGTGCCCCCCCTAGTCCTAGACCCTTGGAAGTGGGCCTAATGTGCTCTGCCAGCTTAAAGATCCTACAGAATCTGTGCATCGCCTCTGCTGCATGGCGCAAACCTGAGCAGAACCAAAGCATCACTCGGCTGTGTGAATTGGACTCATCGCAAAGACTCGCATCGCTGCCGAAACCCTCATTGCCTTTGGAACAGCCCTGCGTGACACTTCCCCGGCAAGGTCGTCGCATCTCTCATCCACGGCAGCCTCGAAAATGACGACCGATGGCGCTTTGCAAGTCTTCGGAACCGACACATCGCCGCAACTGTGCATCGCATCCCCGATACCAGACTTCACATCGCAAACCCCGTCAACAGGATCCTCAAAGTCGATGCAACACGACTTCGCACAGTAGCCTCGCTGCATCAGGGAACTGAAGCACCACCTCGGTTGCGTAACGCATCTTTGACGTGGATCCACGCAATGTTCTAGAAAACAGGATTGAAGTTACTTTTGTTCAGCAGGCCTAAGTGGGTCCCTGTAGCCGGACTGCGCTCCATCACGGTTGGCCCGAACTTGTGACTTTGTCCTGCTCCGGTGCTACTAGATATCCACAGTTGGTGCTTTACGCCTTTTGGTGCTAATTTGCCTGAAAACATTAAAATTCAATATCTCCAGTTCTTCTAATTGGATTTTTGTTGTTTTGGTCTTGTTTTATTAATTAAAGATATATTTTTCTAAACTGGTGTGGTATCATTTTTGTGGGGTGTTTTCACAGTTTTACTGCTTGAAGTGATGCACAAATACTTTACACATTGCCTCTAAGTTAAGCGTGACTGTTCTGTGCCACGTGAACAGGGGGGTGAGGACAGGTTAAGGGGTTTTGCTTGAGCCTTACTCTGACAAGGATTGCGATTGCTGCTTGACCAGGGCTCACACCCAGTCAACCAACAACCGAATTTCTTACAGATATCATATGTGTTTAATGAAAATACTACTTGCAAAGCTCTAACGTCCTGCACCAGAGAAGTGAAACCTTTACTAGAGGGAACGTTGCCTAATATGCTGCAACTGCAGGAAGCCAGAAACATTGCCTGGCAATCGAGGTCATGTCTAATAATTAATTTTCTTTAGAACAAGTCAACACCAATAAAAACAAAAGTGACAAACTTTGATCAGGAATATGAGTGAGTAATTTCCTTAGTTCTGTCAATTTATTTGCATTGACTAAGATCACGCACTAGTGAGAGATTTGAGTCTCATCTCAATGACTTTCAATCCTATGACCCTCTCCCCCCCACCTACTGTTTCTCCCCACAACAAATATTTTGCTCATGTACATTCCAAGTTTAATGACAAAAGCTATGCTCAGAGGAGTCAAGTGGAACTCTTAAAATAGTGCCTAACTTAATCTGCCAGAAAAATCTGCAGACACTTGTTTGAATATTATCTCAGAATAAGCTTATTACAATGTTGCAATATATAGGGTCTCTGTGGTTGCCCTCATTTTTAGAACAAGTTGACATGTTTTTAGTCTTTCAAGCATTAGGGAAAGCAAAGCAATATTTCAGTTGTGCATACGTCCATATCAGTGAGCAATAAAACACTGCACACCTCCAGTTTCTGAACATAGGCCATTTTTTTGGTTATTGAAATAGTCTGAATTGTCGAAAAGCCTATTTTTTTCATTTTCTTTGTCTTGTGGCTTTCATCATCATAAAATAGAGCAAATATAATCGTTCCTCCCACAGTATTTTCTATGCGATTAGCGAAAGTGGATCTTTGGGGAACAGGCACATGTTTTTGAAATGTTGATGCCCTTTGTTGTATACATTCATTCTTGCCAATCGTAGAACACCCACTGGTGTGATGACATGCAGCTAGGAGACCGTTGGTCATTTTCTTTCTCCACCTTACATCTACTTTTTTATTGGTTTATAAATGTAATACTTCAAAGCTCTTTTGGGGAAAGAAGCGGTTGCACGTCAAAAAGGTGGGTTGAATTTACGAGCCATAAGACAGGGTACAATTTGTTTCACTGCGCCAGTTCTGTGACTTTTGATCTAGTAGTGGTTTAATCTGGTCATTAATTGTATTGCTCGACTATTGATTGTAATGCTATAATATTCATGTTCCTATATGCACCGGTCTGTGGTACAGGCACTATGTTTTCATTGGAGACAAAGTCCTGAAATTTGGTAGATGTCTCCAATTGTACGTTTACATCACCAGCTGCCAGCAAAAGTCCTTGGGATGTGCCCGCATGTTTAGATCTGCACATGGAGGTAGGTCGATACAAGCGGGGTATGATATTAGAATTAGGATTAAAACTGCCCACCCCCATGACAACTTTCAAGAGATCCTTTTTGGCTAGACACAAATTTTGAAGGCAAATGTAGAATGTCTTCATTCTTTGGCACAACTAGTGAAACCAAGCAATTTAGGTCTACTTAATTCCATGACAGGCTAGCCATTTTGACCTTTGCTTTTTATTTACGCAAAGTTTAAAATAAAAACAATTTTAATTCCAAGATAACAACTGAGATCCCTTGAAATATGCAAATGCCAGCGTTTTTGAAATACAAGTGCCAACCGGCATCCTTAAGCTATTGAAGAAGTCCTGAAATATTCCGAGATATAATTCTAAGGGGCAGGGAAAATAATTCATAACTGTGTTAGTAACTCCACTTCCACCAATGACGAGGTTGCCACATGCAAAAAACAATTAAGAACAGGTGGTGAACTTAGAATGAAATCACATACATGTCTTTTAGTGTCACAATTGGTACAAAATTATATTTTGAAGCGCATGCATATTAATTTTAAGAGTTAGAGGCATGTAATTATCAGACACTGTTGATTATAATGCTACAATAACTATGGGCCTGATTTATGGTTTGACGGTTGGTACTCCACCATCCTGACGGATCTACAGTGCATCAAAAGTAGATATATACTGCTGGCCCAGTGGTTATCTCTATATATTGGAAGGAACCACCATCACAGTGGTTCACTTAAATGTACAAAAAGACTGGTGGACGGTCGCCATTCGTTTTGACAGACGCTCAGTTTTTCAAAGGATTGCTTTTTCAGACACAAACCCCCAAAGTGGGAGTTTGTGTCTGAAAAACAAAAAACTAATGACCACCAAACCCTGGGAATTTTTTTCAAGGGTTTGGGGTGGTGTTATTTTTTCTGTCCATCACCACCACGAAAACCCCTAGTCACCCTAAATAGGTTAGGCGGTGTGATGTTCTTCCTGTGACGGCCCCTGCTCTGTCCGGCACTACCAGTCCCCTCAGTGCCTGTCACCACCAGGACCCACCACCAACACTCGTCAGGAAAGGAAAAATAAAACTAGCATCGTTTCATTTTTCCTTCCCTGCCGTTTTTGGGGGAGGAACACTCCTCCGCCGTAGCGAAGGAGTCGCCTGTGTATACATCAGGAGGGCGGACCCAAGGTTTGGTAGACAGGGTAGTCTGTCACATTTGCAACAGAGTATTCAGTCTACCAAACTCTAAATCAGGTTATGTTGCCACATGCACAAAGATTATATGCATCTTTTCAAAGGGCAAACAAATTCTAACCACTAGAATATGTCATTATGCTTTCCTGTTTGTTATTCTATCAAACAGAAAGACTGATTTAATTCCAAATCCAATTGAAGGACTGGAGCCAGTATTCCATTAATACTATGTCCCAAAGGATGGTTTGAAAGAGCTACATTTTACTATTAGCCACACACAAACTATATTCTTGCTACAGAATGGCATACTGAATTAAATACTTGTGTGGGATACTCTACTCTTTTTTTTAATAAAATATTTTATTGGGTTCGGTTTGCATCAAATTATTCAAATAAAGCAATAACTAAATAATTAGATGTTTTCCATATATAGAAGTTATACAGATAAAGCAATAATTACATTATTAGGCATCCTGCACATACAACATGTTCCTGTGGTGTATGTGTAATAGCAACAAGGGGTTTGGCCCTAGGCGGCTGGACGGGGCCGTAGTGACCTAAGAAAAAAAGGGGGTGGGGGGGTGGTGTCCTAGCCGTCACATTCAAATGCTGCTAAACCAATTTAACAGACTAAAGGCCATCAATTCAATTGATATGGGCTTGAAGCATTTATTTGCTACTTTGTTCTGTACACTTTACTCCACATTTAATCATGGGTTAGGTAAGTGCGGATACGTTTCAGTCAAGAGCAAATTATACATATTAAGGCAACAAATAAAACAAAGACATACAGACTTTGTGATGAAGTAATGTGATGTAACAAACAATACATGAAGCGTGATACATAACAACAATTATCTAAACATTATATTGCCTGTCTTAGTTCACAAACGGAGCAGCTACTAGGACAACCTTTAGCATCCACATTGTGTAGCAAATTCAAGAAGCTGCTACCCACGGGGAAAAGAGACATTAGGCCCAGTAGTGAGACAAATCAAATAACATTTCTACTGGGGAAAACCTAATTAAAAGCGAAAGTCCCCGCGCTGTGTAATGCCGACGCGTTTCGATTCCCAAGGTGGTTTGTGGGATTCTCTTCAGGGCATGGACTGGTTTATCTGATTGAATAGAGAAATAAATTTGCACGTTGCAGGCGAGAAGAGGAAGGTTAAAATGTGGATGGCACGATTTGCGCCAGATGGGCGGTGCTTTTACAAAAGGTATAAGAATGCTTGCTGTCGGCTAAATGGAAACCTAGTTGTACTTTAGTTTGACGACTTTCGCCATGTCGGCGATGTTTTCTTTGATGCTTCCTTTCAGCTCTCAGTCGGTTCAATAGCTGAACATATAGCTTAAACAGCGCTGCTCCGCTGCAAGTTTCACAAAGCGGTAAAGAGAGTTGCTTCCTTTAAAGTTCGCACAGAAACGGCCCGCATCGCGTCTCTTTGCAATCGGCTGTGAAAGTCATCTAATGGTGTCTCATTCCCAGTTTCTCTCTCATAATCCTGTGCTGTACGAAGCACAGCCATCTTATACAATCACCCCAAATCATTTCCAGAACTTGGCTGATTCCTCCCTGCTACCAAGGATAGATTTGTTTTCATACGTCCTGATCTCATCATCTACATCATGAGTAAGGCTCCCAGTTTTCCGTTTTTACTGATTTTTACAGATAAATACAGTGCCGGGCTTCCAGCAACTTTCGGGACCGCTCCCGCAAAGTCTTTGGTGCCATGGCCCGGCAGTCGGAGCATGACTTGGGGTCGTGGTCGCGCCCCAGGCAGAAAAGACACACACGGTGCGGGTCAGTCACCGACATCATGTGGTGACTATCCCCGCAGGACTTAAAACCGGGCATCCTAACTGCACCAGGAGTCGAAGACTCGATGAAAAAATAGAGACAAAAAGCCTCTAAAAGTCAGTCAAAAATTGACTGGGGGTTCCTGCTCTTCCGGGATCTGCGCTTGCTGGCGCAGAAAAAGAAAGAACTGACGTCAGCGCGCGTGGGCGGCGTCTAAGTAGCACCAGCGACGTCATCTCGGCGACCACGACGCCAATGACGGACGCGGAGCCGCACAACGCCACCTACCGACGCGCAGGGGTACTGCTGACGAAAACTTTCCGGATCCAGTCTGACGCCTGGGGATATTCTAAGGTAAGGAATCTATCACTATGTGTTTCTTTCAGATCAATATGTTTCCTGTCTGTATTTATTTTTAAAAGCGGAAAAATGTTGAAAATTGTGCTTCTAATGACGGATTTTCCATGCTGGCTGCTGTGAATTCCAATATAATAGATGAGCAGTGAGACAGCCTGGGGAGTTAAAAACGAGTTAAGATATCTTTAAAAACATGCATATGTTAAAATATATTTGTAGTAAATTGTGAATATTTACCTGTGGTTGCAGTGTTTTGCTATATTTGCCTGCTGAATTTGCTAAAACGCGACAGGCATCCCAGTATGAGTGCATGTTTATCAGTTAAATAAATGTGGAAATGTACCATTTTTTACTGCATTTATTCACAAACCACAAAATAAATATGGATAAATACTAATAAGATGGGCAAAAAATAAATATGGATAAATGCAGACAGAAATGTTAAAAAAAAAAAATACCATAAAACCGGGAGCCCTAATCATGAGATCAACCTCTTTCCGGATCAATAAGGATCACCCTGTACTTGGCACCAATCGGAACACATTTTGTGATGCTTCAGAGAACTTCCAGTGGCTACGTATGTGGGCTTCTTTGAGCCCATGCAGCGGTCTAATCCCTTTTTCCACCCCTCCAAGGATGGTGGATATACTGCCTTCCATGCCTTGGCAATGTTTCTCTTGGCTACCACTGTCCCTACCCACACCATAGCCAGTGTGTACCTGTTACTGTCATATCTATTGTAAGGTGAAATAGGGCGAACTTTCGGTTGTTAGGGAGTCCCAGTCCAGAGCCTATTCTAGGCATGCTGGATTCTCTACTCTTAATGAGTTATATCCATTTGCCAAAGATTGAGAGACAGAAACTGTACTTTGATACATGTTGGCAAAGAAGAACAAGTTACTTACCTTCGGTAACGATATATCTGTAAGAAACATAGGTTAGTTATAGATTCCTTACCTTACAATTACCCCCAGGCGTCAGACTGGATCCGGAAAGTTTTTCGTCAGCAGTACACCTGCGCGTCGGAAGGTGGCGTCAGTCGACTCCGCGTTCGTCGTCGTGGTCGCCAGGATGACGTCGCAGTAGCTACATAGACGCCGCCCTCGCGCGCTGACGTCAGTTCTGTACACGACATTCCACGCCAGAAGTGCAGAGCCATGCAAGACACTGACCACTGGTGCACAAAACTAGGGCCCTGAAAGGATGTCCTTAACCCTAGAAGTCAGTTCGCAGAACGGGGAGGATGGGTTGGGCGGTAAGGAATCTATAACGAACCTATGTTTCTTACAGATATATTGTTACCGAAGGTAAGTAACTTGTTCATCTGAAAGAAACAGTTCATTATAGATTCCTTACCTTAGAATAGATACCCCAGCAATACCAACCCCGGTGGTGGGTCTGCAAACCAAGTTCACACCAGAATGTCCTGGAGAACAGAAGGTCCAAAGAAGCCGTCTCCCCGGACTTGGCTGTCCAGGCAGTAGCGTTTAGTGAACGTGTGCAACGATGCCCACGTAGCTGCCTGACAGATGTCATGTAGGGGGACTCCTCGTCCCAAAGCAGTGGTAGCTGCCGTCGCCCTGGTGGAATGGGCACGCAGCCCCACTGGAGGCTCCTTCTTTGCCAAAGAGTAGCAGGCTTTGATGCACAGAACGACCCACCTGGAGATGGTTCATTTGTGCACGACCCGACCTTTCTTAGCGCCCACGTAACCAACAAAGAGCTGGTCATCCACCCAGAATTGTTTGGTGCGATCCAAGTAGAAGGAAAGCGCACGTTTTGGATCCAGACGGTGGAGCCTCTCTTCCTTTTTTGAAGGATGCGGAGGCGGGAAGAAGGTGGGCAAAGTGATGGTTTGGCCAATGTGGAAAGAAGTAACCACAATGGGAAGGAAGGAAGGTCTAGTTCTCAGGACGACCTTGTCCGCATGGATAGTCAGAAAGGGAGGCTTGGAAGAAAGAGCTTGTAACTCACTTACCCTGCGTGCAGAGGAGATGGTTACCAGAAAGGCAGTTTTCAAGGTGAGAAGTCTGAGAGGACAGTTATGTAGCGGCTCAAAGGGAGCGCACATGAGGTAGGTAAGAACCAAGTTCAAGTCCCACTGAGGCATTACGAAGGGAACAGGAGGAAAAAGATAAGTAATGCCCTTATGGAATCTATTTACAACAGGGGACTTGAAAAGAGAAGGCTGATCATGAAGCCTAAGAAAGGCTGAAATGGCCGAGAGGTAGCCCTTAAGAGTGCCCAGAGCAGAGCCCTGCTGGGCCAAAGAAAGGAGGAACAAGAGAACCTAAGAAAGAGGGGCGGAAAGGGGATCCACAGCCTTTGCTGTGCACCATGCCACAAATTTGTTCCATCTGCAGGCGTTTACCGTCTTAGTGGAGGGACGCCTGGCTGCCAAGATAACATCACAGACTTCGGGAGGCAGATCAAACGACGTCAACTGCCGCCGCTCAATCTCCACGCAAGGAGGTGGAGGCTGGACAGGCTCGGGTGGAGGACCGTCCCCTGCTGCTGCGACAGAAGATCCTCCCGAAGAGGCAGTCTGATCGGAGGATCGATGGCCATGTTGAGCAGCTCGGGATACCAGACTCTTCGTGCCCAATCCGCAACCACAAGAATGACTTGGGCCCGGTCGTGCTTGATCTTCTTCAGCACTCTGGGCAGAAGTGGTATAGGTGGAAAGGCGTATAGAAGACCGCAACTCCACTCGCGACGAAAAACGCCGCCTAGCGAGTGCCGCCTTGGAAATTGCAACATGCAGAACTGCTGACATTGCGCGTTCTCTTCGATGGCGAATAGATCTAACCAAGGCTCTTCCAACTGCTGAAAGAGACCTTGCACCACCTCCGAGTGAAGACGCCATTCGGGATCCATCATGCACCTGCGGCTGAGTTCGTCCGCCCTGGCATTCAGAGAACCTGCCAGGTGCTGAACCACCAGGGATATGCCCTGATGTTCCAGCCATGTCCAGAGGCGTAGAGCCTCCTGACATAGGGTCTACGACCCCATCCCGCCTTGTTTGTTGCGGTACCACATGGCGGTGGTGTTGTCCGTGAACACCTGCACTACTCTTCCCCGGACAGAGGGAAGGAATGCCTTGAGTGCAAGACGAATCACCCGTAGCTCCAGAAGGTTGATGTGGAGCCCGGACTCCGCCGGAGACCAGAGGCCTCTGATCTCCGCCTCCCCCATGTGGCCACCCCATCCCAGAAGTGATGCATCGGTCACCACTGTGAACTCTGGGTGAGGATGGGAGAGGGTTCTGCCTTCGACCCAATCCTGGTTCGTAAGCCACCACTGCAATTGGTGTGCAGTGCCCTCCGAGATCTGGACGCAACTGGACAGATTCCCTTGATGTTGGGCTCACTGGAACTTCAGGTCCCACTGCAGAGCCTGCATATGCCATCTGGCATGATCCACCAGCAGGATGCAGGAGGCCATCAGACCCAGCAGCCTGAGGGTCATCCTGACCGAAACCCGGGATAGAGGCTGAAAGATCGGAATCATAGCCCGAATATCCCGGACTCGCTGCTCGGGAGGATAAACCCGAAACTGCGTCGTGACCAGAACCGCTCTGATGAAGAGGAGCTTCTGAGAGGGGGTCGGGTGACTTCGGCATGTTGATGGAGAACCCTAGCGAATGCAGGAGGTCGGCCGTAGACTGGAGGTGGGAGACGACAGCCTGGGGCGAGCCCGCCTTTAACAGCCAGTTGTCGAGATAGGGGAAGACTGGAACCCCTGATCTGCGCAGATGAGCTGTGACCACCGCCATACCTTTCGTGAACACCCGAGGGGCGCTGGTAAGGCCAAAGGGGAGCACGGTAAACTGAAAGTGCTCGTGGCCTACCGTGAACCGCAGGTAACGCCGGTGGGCCGGCAGGACGGGGATGTGAAAGTAAGCGTCCTGGAAGTCCAACGCTACCATTCAGTCTCCCGGGTCGAGGGCAGACAAGACCTGAGCGAGCGGCAACATCTTGAACTCCTTCCGGAGGAAGCGGTTGACGTTCCTGAGATCCAAGCTAGGACGCAGGCCTTTGTCCTTCTTGGGCACCATAAAGTAGTGGGAATAACAACCACAACCTACTTCTGGGGCAGGAACGCGCTCAATGGCACCCTTGGCCAAGAGTGCCGAAACTTCCTGTTGGAGAAGGGCCAGGTGATCCTCCGACATGCGATGGTACTGAGGTGGCATGGATGGAGGGGTAGTCTCGAAGGGGAGGGAGTAGCCCCTTCAGACTATTTGCAAAACCCACCTGTCCGGCATGATGGTGCGCCAGTGGGGGAGGTGATGGCGGATCCTGCCGCCCACTGGCGTTTGGTGGCCCTGAAAGGTCGGTCTAGGAGGGTTTGGAGGCTGCTGCAGAGGGGGCTGTGGTGGACTGGCCCGCCCGCTGGTCCCCAGAACCACGGCGGTGGTTCCCACGTCCCCGGCCGCGCTGGGCCTGAACAGCTTGCGCCGGCCTGTGGCTCTGGGCGGGACGTAGCGGGGCACCCCTTCCGTAGCCACGAAAGGGGCGAAAGGCAGACTGCGCAAGGCGGGTGGTGGAGAGGCCCAAGGTCCTGGCCGTAGCCCGAGAGTCTTTAAAGCACTCTAGCGCGTTGTCTGCCTTGTCGCCGAAAAGGCGACGACCATCAAAGGGCATGTCCATAAGGGTGGATTGGACATCCCCGGAAAAACCAGTAGAACGCAACCAGGCATAGCGTCGAAGGGCTACTGACGTGGCAATCGTCCTGCCAAGTGCGTCGCGGTATCCAGCCCACAGCGGATGGTAAACTTCGCTGCGTCTCTCCCTTCAGCAACCGCTCGAGAGAGCACGGCCCGGGCCTCCTCCGGGCACTGAGGCAGTACTTGCGCAACCGTGTCCCACATGGAGTGGGTGTAATGGCCGAATAGACATGCAGTGTTTACCGACCGCAGTCGCAAGCTGGAGGAAGAAAACATCTTCTTCCCAAGATGATCCAGCTTTTTGGATTCCCTGTCCGGGGGAGCAGTAGGGAATGCGCCCTTGGACGTGGAGGCTTGGACCACCAAGCTCTCAGAGGTGGGGTGTTGGGAGAGGAAAGTGGGGTCGCCCGGGGCCGGGCGGTGGCGTCGGGCAATCATCCTGTCCACAGGAGCCCGTGTTGGGCCTGGACCAGGTGCCCAAAAGAATGTCTGTCAGGGCTTCATTAAACGGCAGCAGGGGCTCCGAAGAGCTCGCTACCGGTTGAAGCACCTCTGTCAGGAGGTTAGTCCTGACTGCCACCGTAGGAAGCTCGAGGTGGAGAGCCTCAGTCGCCCTACGCAACACCACTGCATATGACGCTACCTCCTCCGTAGCCACGGTAGGAGGAGACAACATGCCAAGGTCTGGTGAGGTATCCAAACCACTGGCTTCCCCCAGTTCCTCTCTCCAGTCCTGCTCATACACCATCTGGTCTGTTAAAGGGTCTCCAGACCCCTCTCCCAGTCCTCCTCACCCTCCTCTGGCTGCCAATCTGGTCTCAAAGAGCCAGGGTAGAACAGGGGCACAAAAGTACCCGCCGGCGTCGGATCCGTCCGACTCCGTGTCTACCGCGAGGTGGAGGCCGGGGTCGACGTCGGCTGGGGACACAGCTGACGCCGGTGGTGGACGTGGTGCCGGTGGAATCGGCGCCGGGGGAGGCATAACGAGGTCGACCGGCGCCGATCCGGATCCAGGCCTGGATCCAAGGGGACCCTGCGGCGCCGAGGCCGAAGCCGCCGAAGGCCCAGGGCCCCCAGCCGAGTCCGCGGGGCCCGAAGACACACCGGCGGAGTCGGGCTCCCCAAAGATGGCATGCATCGCTTCGTAGAAACTCCGAAGCTGGGCAGGGGTCGCACCGGGTCCTGGAAAAGGGGGGAAACCCAAAGCCGACCCAGCAGGCTGCGCACGCGGAGCCACGGGAGTGGCACCACCTGCAACCCTCGTCATGTCGGCCGATGGACGGGGAGAAGTCGAAGAGCGACGATACTTCTTCGACTTCTTTTTGTGCTTCGACTTACCTGACCCCGAGAGCGAAGACTTCGACGAAGAATGGTGTTGGCTCCGCGACCGATCCCTCGACCTCCTCCGCGACTGGGACCTCGAGCGGCGCAGAGCCGACTGCCGGGCCTCGAGTAGCTTTCGGGACCGCTCACGCAAAGACTTCAGAGCCATGGTCCGGCAGTCGGAGCACGACTTGGGGTCGTGGTCGCACTCCAGGCAGTAGAGGCACACGCGGTGCGGATCAGTCACCGACATGAGTAAGTTAAAGCCGGGCATCCCTCGTGCACCAGGAGTCGATGGACTCAAACAACAACGAAGTCTACAAAAGTCGAGAAAAAGTTCAGTCAAAAATTGACTGGGGGTACCGCTCTCTCCGGATCTGCGCTTGCTGGCGCGGAAAAAGAAAGAACTGACGGCAGCACGTGAGGGCGGTGTTTATGTAGCTACCGTGACGTCATCCCGGCGACCACGACGAACGTGGAGTCGACCGACACCACCTTCCGACGCGCAGGGGTACTGCTGATGAAAAACTTTCCGGATCCAGTCTGACGCCTGGGGGTAATTCTAAGGTAAGGAATCTATAACTAACTGTTTCTTTCAGATCTGACATTTCTCGTTGGCTCTCGTCATAAACAGGTCCACTGGTGTGGTCCCCCATCTCTTGAATATATCCTGGAGCTTCTGGAAGTCAACGTCCTGCTATTGAAATGAGTCTCTGAGTCTGTTTCAATGTGTCAGCAGGACGGTTGGCTTGGCCAGCCATGCACTATGGCAAGGTAAATATAGTTTCTGATGCCACCACCAAAATAGCTGCGTTTTGTCCAGAGTGAACTCAATTTGTTGTTCCTTTCTTTCCTGATGTAATACATAAGTGCCATGTTGTCTTTTTATCTTTAAATTGTTGTCATTAATAACTTTCACATTATGCAAAACATTAGCCCAGATCATTAAGTGTGTTAATTATGAGCTAATCTAGAATAACTGTAACTTTCATCGGCAAGGCCCTCCTGAAACAATACTTCTCTTGAATATCAACCATAGAGCAAAGAAAAGCAATATGCCCTGTAACCATAAAGGCATATCTAAAAAAAGAAACCATGGGTGGCGTAAGTAATGCAGTGATCACATTCATTTGGGTCACAGACAGCTATTTCAGACCTTAAAAAAAAAGTGGGGCATGGACTGAGTATCAGGGAGGATAAGGAAAGAAGAGGGCAACCAAGGAGGGGTAGGAAGGGGGGCAAGGGAAACATGGGATGACAATCCGTTCAGAGTGGACAGAGCTCTACCATAAGTACTCTGAAATATTTTGAACAAACCAAAAACAGTTCAAGAAAAGTGGGCCACTAAAGGCATGATGCTGATATTTGTGTTCACTCCAGAACACTAAAGTCAGGAGCACTCAGGAGTTGCCTTACAACAGAGATGAGTAGGCCTGTTTGACGCATGCTATTCCACTGAACTATCTGGATCTGCAGGTTATCGGTTGTCTCTAAAGCGCAGGTTCATCAAAAAAGACGGATCTACTTAACACTTCTTATTTCACTGTGCAATCCTAGAGCAATGGTGCCTCCTATGATCAGTACAACTGATCAAAATTGCTCCAGTATGTTCCCCGAGACCTGCCAGCCTTCAACTTCAGAGTCACATCAGGCTAAGCAACCTTCCCTTCCTCACTATAATCTTGCACAGTGGGGGTTGCTTCCCTTGCTGAATCACACTGCCTTCTTAACATAGTGTTGTGATCAGCAGGGATGAGCCCCTCATTACTTTGAACCAATCAAGGACCAGTTGCTTACCTTCATCCAGCCCCTGCCGATCAACACTGCTTCACTGCGGCTTAAAGCATCCACTCCCCTCTTAAAAACTCTACAATTTCGAGTCCTCGCTGCCACTCCTTTCTGCTCACTTGCTTTGCCTCTCTGGTGTCTAAGGTTCTATAATACTCCAACTCAGGGATTTGTATTACAAAGCTGGCACACAGCTCGACAGAAGCAAACTCAGGTGAGTCAAGCAAGCACCAGATCATCTCATGTGTGCTCTGTTCGGCTGCCAAGAGGTGCCACCACCCACTATCTCCAGCTAACTGCAAAGAAGTCCTGGTGCCCCAGAAATGCCATATTTAAAATGTGCTGTGAGCATCTCTGTAATGTCTCAATGCTCTCAGACATGGGTCAGCCATGTCAGATCTCCTCTATTGTGCACCACCAGATGGGAGAATCCCTCTATTGCTCAAAAACCTATGTGGGAGCAACAATACGGAAAAATATTTCCCTGCATCTGCTGAGTCCTCCAGGGCTAGACTGAGGAACAAGTAGCCCACCTTTAAACTCTGTCCACCAGGCTGTCTTTGCAGCTCACAGAGCTCTCTGATGGTGCTTCCATCATGTTGGCTGCCTCGCCATGTCCCTTGTGTGACATGTTATCCTCATTCAGGAGCTTTGGGTTCAGGAAGAAGGGCTTTGAGGGCCAGAAGAATGGACTGAAGTTCCAGGACTTTGATACACAGTTCCTTCTCCTGGAGAACCAATGGCTCAAAACTGACAACCGTCAACAATTCTCTGAGGTTTGCACCCTAGCTGTCCAACAATCTGACTGTATTTAGGATGAAATGTAGGTATAGAATTTTGAATGGAAGTCCTTTCATGACATTGACATCTCTTGGCCACCAGAAAAGCACTCACATCCAACAATGATGTAACTTAAGGCCATTTCTTATAAGTGTATTCATTCACTCACTCACTCCATTCATTTATTCATTCCATCTCCACTACATGTTTCCATTAGCTGTCAGTTTGCTCTTGCATGGTTATCATGTGGATGTGGCAATATGGTATGAATGGTCTGCAAAAGGGCATTAATATTAGATGGATTTTTACTGCCTCACCATACATTCTTACGGTTTTTTGATGGTGCTGCTAAACATTAGTTTTCATTGCCTGCACTCTGATACATATGTCATATATAGGTATGTTTTTCACAGAGCCCCCAGTAGTATTAGATCATGGCTGTTGTCCTGTCCTAGTTTAGGAAAGCCCTCTTTGCAGTAACAAATTCCTAGTGGCTAATAAAACACCATGCACCACATTTACTGACTGTGCAGTCAGACGAAAGTTGTCCAAGTAATGACAAATGTGAGCCTTGATGTATATACAGGGGCCCTCTACTGGACCATGGGCTTTGTATGAATTCTGGATAGATAGATGATGGATGATACCATCCAGAAATTTAGTTTAGGTCATATATGTGAAGGTGGGGGAAATGTCATTGTTCTTGATCTGAACGTATATGCAGTTATGCATCATGAAGATCGATGGAAAGAAGAAATTCATCCTCATGAAGGGAGAGATGATGTCTTGTAGTATCACCATTGGAAACAGCTTCTTACTCTAAGAGCTAGCACAAGCATGTGACTAACTGAAGGATGTCCAATGCTCATTTTGTCCCAAGGGTGTAGTGAAAGTGAAGGCAGCATCATTGATGCAGTCCTGGTAAAAACAGCTCTACTAGAAGGCTGGGGAATCTTACCCAGAAGAGTGAGGGCCAAAGGATATCTGAACATGCTTGTCCACCAGACCAAATCCTCCACATATTCAGATCTAAAAAATGCAAAAGGAGCACAAGGTAGTAATGATGCAGAGGACAAACTTAATGACTGGAACTGGCTACCATCTGCCCTTCTGGCAAAAAAACCAAACAACTACTGACAAAATGCACTCCAAAACTCAAAATATGTTCATGGAACATTCATGGCCTCACACAAACACTTGAAGACCATGACATCACAACATTCTAGAGCAAGTTCGAGATCCTCATCTGCCAGGAAACCTGGGCTCAAACAACTGGCCCCCTGACGGGTGACATAGAACACCAGAAGCTAGCTATCAAAGTCAGCAGCTACGGACGTCCAATGGGTGGCCTAGTGATTTATATTTGTTCATCTGTGCACGACGGAGAAGATCCCCTTGAAGGAACCATGGGTTCAAGCAATGAACTTCAACATGTTCCACAGAAACAAGAAGCAATCTCTGCTAATCGTCAACGTTTACGTAAAGTCCTATGTATCAGAAAAAAAGGCTAAACTGAAGAAACTGCTAACAATCATAACAGAGCTAAAAATAAAATTCCTGCTGGTTAACATCTTGTTATCTGGCGACTTCAATATAAACTTGTTCAGCGGTGTGAAAGGATGGAAAGCAAACGACGTGGATGTAACATGTGACATTCTACCGCAAAAGGGGCCAGCGAAAACCCGCAGGAGCAAACCAGCAGATTCTTTCTTGATGGACTGCAAAGTTCTTGGCCTCAGCCATCTCAATGGCCAACAGGAGGTGATACTCCCCCCTGGCTGGACGCGAGCATCAGAAAAGTTGATTTCCTATATTTACTTCACCTTGTGCTCGCCCGCCCTATTCAGGTCCATTGATAACTTCTCCCTTGGGGACAGACTTGAAAGTGATCATAGACTGCAGCAGATTGCCCTGGCAATTTACATCCCACGACTAGAGCCTGCCCTCCCCCACTAGTCCAGGGGCTCACACTGAAAATCTTAAAAGGGTGAAATGGGACGAAGAGATTGGCTCTGAGGCGACCATCTGGATCAGAACACAATATCGAGCAATTGCCACACGTATCAGCTCTCCAATCAAACAATGGTTAATTTTCACAGACCATATACACCAGAATTTTCAAACTAAGCACTACTCCTGTATAAAGATGTTCAAGTGCTCAGCAAGACTCAAGTTGACTAGGGACCAGAATGCCTTGAAAGGTGAAGTGAATAACAATATGAGCAACCTTTTGCGGCATCCTCTTTCTCCAATTGCAAAACTGAAGCTTAAAACATCCAGGGCCAATTTTAGAAGATCAATCTGCCTGTCCAAAAGAAAATAGAATGAGTTTTGGGCCCGTCTCTTATTTGTTACCAAAAAAAGCCTCAAGACAAATCTGGTTTTTATTATTTTTGTCAACATACTTCTCAATTGACAGTAACTGCAAGGAGGTATTGCCTCCCAATCAACAGACATGTGCTAACCCTTACATTATGGAAGTCTCAAAGACCGCCACCATTGATCTGTCAGTGGTACACCCTGTCAATGCAACTCCCTCAACTTGTGCAACCAGCCTGACAGAGGAAAGCATCAGACTAAAATTGGCAAGAATGCCCAAACAGACTTCCAACAGCCCTCTTTTTATCTGAGCCCTCATTCTGGGCCAAGGTAATGTCACCATTGTTTAGATTCTGGCTGGTAACAAACTGTATCCCAGACTCCTGGAGAGGATCGATTATTCACCCATTCTTCAAGGGGTGCTCAAAATCTGATCCCAGCAATTATATCGCCTTATAGTGCTCTTTGACAACAATGCTAAACTAATTGCCAGCCTCCTGTTCGAAAACATGAAAGCTTGGGCAGACCAGGCACAGATTATCCCCAGAAAACCAGTGCAGCTTTAGAGATAACTGAGGTACTAAAACAAATTTGAAGCACCTGACTAACAATGATCTCTCCTCCTCTTTAGCTACTAAGTTTTCAACCAATATTCATTGCCTGCCCCGCACTTTAGTCTTTTAAGCCTTCATCTATCCGCTAATGGAGCATAGCAGCCTATTTCAATATGTTCACAGCTTTCTCATATGTCAATTCTTAAACTGATCTGTACCAATGACATGCACTTTATTCTTTTAAAGGCCCTAGCGGCTTAGTTCAACGTGCCCACAGCTTAATTTTATGTCAACTTTTAAACTATTTGCCTTGATTTGTACCAATGAGATGCACTTTTTTCTTTTAAAGACCCTAATTAATTCTGTCAGGCCATTTTTAACGTTCATACAATGTTTTCTCATGCCCTGCTCTAACTGCTCGTTTGATTTTGCCCTAACGAGATCCACCCTTTAAAGGTTTTAACTAACTGTAAAATAAACTATTACTTACACTGATGGAGTCTAGTCATGTGGTGGTGGGGAATCAGGTCTTCATTGGAAATGTTCTCTAGCGCTCTATGCTTAGCAGCTATGAGGCTAAACTAGGTTCTTGGCAGTAATGCTGGTCACAGTATCCTTGTTGGCAAGAAAACTGACAAAAAAATGAAAATGACACACTATGCTGTTTATGCACTTCCCTAGATGCTTCGAAACTAGTAATCCGTCCTAAACTTAAATTCCCTCCTTCTTTGTTGTGTGTTTGGGATTATCCATGTTTTCAGAAGACCAGTCTTTTAAATGGCAAGTTCTGTATCTTTTATTGTATATTCCAATGGAATAAAGTACTCAACAGGCATACTTTTCTGGGTAAAACAGTTGCATTTGCTAGGTGTCTGAAGCCAGATATTGACATATCCACTGCTGATTTCTGAATTAATTCAGGAACGAGGGAAAAAAGACGGCCTCAGCAGTAATTAAGAGAACTACTACTGAGGCCATCTCTCGTTCCCACACAATAACTGTGGCCTCAAACCACTTAATCTATGTAATTAATTATGGAACAGAGTTAAACAAATAAGAAGTATCATGGAACAATCAGTCCAAGATGTTCAGGCCACTTGCAGGTTTGCTCTCAGGACTGTCACCAGGGATGATCCATTTCCTGAACAAGCCTACCTTCTTTCTCTAGAGTAGGTGATGGAGGCATGGATCTTAAAAAACCTGCAAACCTGGCTTTGTCAGTCAGAACATAACTTACTGAGCAGCCTCAATAAGACCCTCCTTAGGTACTCGAGATAACTGTTCTTTGTCATCTTATATTACCCAAAGTCAGGCTTAAGCTCCTTCAATAGCTCCTCTGATGGAGGAGGAGTACATTTGTGGGGGTTGTTCTCCCTCTTTCACCGTTCTTTCCCTTTTTCCTCCTAACTTCCTCCAATAAAATACGTGGGAAAAACTAAATTAAAAGTGCCAAAACAGAGAATACATCAATTAAACTTGCATTGCACTCCTCTCCTTCAAGAGATCGTCCGATTTTGGGATATATTTGGGACTTAATATTAACTGGAGTAAATCTGAAATGTTTCCGTTGAAGGAGGATACAGTCCCCTGTCCCCTTGAATTCCCATTGAAATGGTGTGCTGATTCCCCAAAATACCTGGGCATCTACCTCCACAGGAGCAGTACGGAGGTCATCCACCTCAATTAAGGCCCTGCTATAGACAGACTATCATACCAAATTGATCAGCGGATTAAGCTCCCCTTATCCATTGCTAGCAGAATTGCCTTTATCAAGATGGTGGTACTGCCTCGGTTTTTGTATTTATTTCTCAATATCACTATAGTCCTGACTAGTAATTTGACATCTTACGCAGCATGCTCATACGCCTGGTTTGGGCGGGCAAGAGTCGGCTGGCAAACACTGACCTTGCCCTATGCTCGTGGGGGGGTTTGGAGTCCCTGATTTTTATCTCTACTATCTTATAGCGCAGGCACATTTTGGGTATTATTGTTATCACCCAGATGCTCGTTTGCAATACCTTAAACCAGACTGGACCCAGGCTGCCCTTACTCCCTCTAAACCATTATACCACGAGGCCTCACTAGGACTCCCTTGGAAATACAGACGCTCCCTACTACATACTGGGCCTGGACCAGGCTTCAGCATTATTTGGGCTTTGACCTATTATACTCCCCACACATCGCCCTTCCCAATAACCCTTGGCTCCCGGTGACCGAGGAGTCCTTGATGAAGCGGGCATTGCCTGAATGCCAGCTCCGCTTCCTAGGCGATCTCTTCGTTGACGCCACGCTAAGGTCTTTGATCTCGCTAACAAAGAGGTATAACGTGTCCCATATGGACAGATTCAATCTGCACCGACTACACAACACTATTCGCACTACTCCCTTCTTTTCGTCCAAAACCTATAAATTTCCCACTACTTACTATGGTGATCACGGCCCCGGACAGTGCTCATCTGGTTTCTCGTCTATACCATGCATCTCTCCTTTTGAGACCTGCTGGGGTGGAGAGGGCGCGAATCATGTGGGAGAGAGATTTGGGGAAACCTTTACCAGACACTATGTGGTACTACTGCTGTGAGAAGAAATGGTTGGTTTCCAATAACCATCGACATAAATTATTGTATTTTAAATATTTGCACCAGGCATACACTACCCCACACCTCATGGCTAAGATGGACCTCACTAGATCACACTGCTGTCCCTGATGCGCGTTGGAGCATGCCAATTTTTCGCATCTGGAATGGAACTGCGCACTAATACATTCTTATTGGGAGGAATGTTTTTCCATTTTGTCATGCATGATAGATTTTTCACTTACCCCGACCCCACTGATGGCACTGCTGGGCTATGTTGTTAAACTATTGCCGGCAGGAGACCGGCACTCTGCCGCCATTGCTTTACTGTTGGCTAAGTGCCAGGCGTCTCTGCACTGGGGCAGCATCATAGCCCCCCACGGTTAGGGGCCTGGATTCGTGATTTGATCTACTGCGACATCACAAGTGATATGTCTGCAACAGTGCAGCTTCCAGCCTCTAGACCTAAAAACATAAGGCAATCACTTCGAGATTATTTGCTGCTTTTCCCTACTGACACGGACGGCCCCATTAATGATTAATGCCCATCCACTGGAATTAATATGAGACTCTAAGCATAAATACATTTTTTGTGACGTCCCCATTATGCACCTCACTCTGGCCTGCACGATCATGCCCCCTGCTTGTGACTTGTATATTTGTCTGTTCTTCTTCTCGCACATTCTTATACCTCCTCAATACTCTATTGGTCTCAACTGCCCTTAACAAGAGCAATTTTCTTCATATGACAACAAACAATGGTGTGAACTGTACTTAGTATTGTATTTGATAAGTCTTTTTTTTTTCTCATTCCCTCGTGTATTACTATTTCCCCTTTGTTTCACTTGCCTGTTATATATTCCCATAAATAAAGATTAATTTTTTTTTGTTGAAAAATTGCTTTTAACAGATGAACTAGATCAATATATATGCTAATTTCTTATCACTTTTTCTTTAATCATACCCAATGTGGTTCTATTGCTGCCAGCCCAAAAATGTCTAGTCAACTGTGTAAAAAGCAAAAGCAGATAAAGGCCTAATGGCGATCATAAACTGCACTTTGTCACTATTAAATCTATATTTCCCAGATCTCAAACTGATAGTCCAGCTCAATTATAAACATCATTCAAATTGACTCTAGAGACCCACAGTCCTGAAGGGTGAGCTATATTATATGGGTCTCAGTAGTACGTGTCAAAACCTTTGGCACATTCAATGCACCAATGTAGTAACAATTCAATATATGCAGAATGGATGGAATTACCTTTTGATAATGAGACTCACTGCCCTGCCAACGGAATACAATATTCATAGTGTGGATCCATAAGAAAACTCTTAAGAGATTAATAATGTACTCACCATTAGGGTATGGTGTTTCACACAGCGTTATGAAATCAACAATTGAGTAATCCATTTCTAATACTGCAGTGCTCTTCC
Organism: Calotriton arnoldi; assembly: GCA_963921515.1. Lineage (NCBI taxonomy): Eukaryota > Metazoa > Chordata > Amphibia > Caudata > Salamandridae > Calotriton > Calotriton arnoldi. The sequence goes on along the minus strand of CAWUFW010000426.1, from coordinate 684,446 downwards.
CATGCATAACTGTTAGACATGGTCGTCTTCCTACAGTGTCATATGAAAGGCCACCAGACAGAATGATAAAAGGTTCCCTGTAAAAGAAAATACATCTCAGAACTTCGCAAAGAATCTAAAACAATTTAGCAATTCATCAAGAGGCACATAAAATTAAGGTACGTGGTAACGCAAGCCGTTTCCCATCACAAGGCAGAGTCCTAGGAAATTCTTTAATTATTTAGTTAATTTTCATTCCTCTGATTCTCCCTTCGTCCTCGCAGTTTTTATTCCAAGGTTTTGTGTTCACTTCGACACATACATAACCGGCATCATTTAACAAATTTTTCCAAAAGAAAAATGTCCCATTTAATAAACCTCTCCTCTTACCAGGGTGGGTCCAGAAGGGGATACATAACCAGGGGTTGATGTAATAGCACATCAAACAGTGCTGTGTTCCTACGCATTAGTAAAGGGAAGGGAGAATCGGAATAACCAAGATTACCGTCAAGTTATCCAAACATTACAATCTCATCCACTTGATTGTCTCTTTACTTATTTCATTGAAAATTAAGGACAGGTTACTTACCTTCACTAACGCTCTATCTGGGAGATACTACAACTTCCTCCAGATTCCCCGCGTTTTGAATATCCCAGATGTCAGACTGGATCCAGAAACCCTTCAATAGCTCTCCACGCTGGTAAGGAGGACCAGCTCCACCTCAGCACTACACGCATAACCTCGAAACATATCTGGAGCCATAAAGAACCCGCGGCGATATATCTATCTATATCTGTATATATCTATATATATGGTGAGGAATATGCAGGTATGGTATCCTTTATCTAAGATAAGTAACGTTTCCTTCTGATGGATACTTCTACCTGCAGATTCCTCACTTTCTGAATAGATTCCCCAAGCAGTCCTTGCCACCAGGAGGTGAATGGATGGTTGGTTATACCAAAACATCATGGAGCACTGAGCGACCAAAGTGGCAAGTGTGGAGGGACACACAGGTCGAGACTTTACCGATGTTCTTAGCTGCTGGCACGCCTCTTGCCAGCTCAGAAGTGAAAGACTTGCCTCTGGTGGAATGAGCGTGGATATGTTCTGGTGGCTCCTTGTGTGCTATGGAATAGCATATTTTGATGCACAGGATTATGCAGGTTGACTACACCCTCTTATTGACTGCCATGCCCTTCATCTTTCCAATGTATCTCACAAAGAACTGGCCATCCAGCCTGAATTCTCGGGTCCTGTCCACATAGAAGGTGACTGTTCTCTAGGAGTCAAGTCGGTGAAGTCTTTCTTCCTTCTTTGCTGTATGTGAGGAGGGTAGAAAACTGGGAGGTTAATGAACTGGGCTAGGTAGAAGGGGCTATCCACCTCCGAAAGGAAGGCAGCCCTGTTTTTTAAAACCAACATGTCTGAGAAAAAAAAAGTAAATGGAGATCTCAGAGATAAGCCTTGTAATTCACTAACAGGTCTGGATGATGTAATAGTGATCAAATAGACTGTCTTAAAAGTTAGTAACCTTAAAGGGCAACAACTGTGCAACGATTCAAATGGGGAACACATAACGAATATTAGAACAAGGTTGAGGTCAGGAATGATAAAAGGAGTAGGGAGAAACTGGTTAGTGAGCGCTTTTCATAATCTGATGAAAATGGGTGACTTAAAGGAATGCACACACAAAAAGAAGTTACCCTGAATGAATAGTTGTTTGGGAATAGCGACCATATTCTAACAAGCACTAAGCACTAAATCAGTGGGGAACTGGGCATCTCAAAAAATCTAAAGGACTGCCCTCACACACCACCAGGTGTCATGCTTCATCATTGGCAGTCCTCGCTCTCTAGAAACCGCGTTTGGTAGAGAGCGGGCCTACACCTGGAGACAGGGAGGCCCTTCTAAAGATCTAAGTGGGGGCCCGTGAGAAAGTGATTTTTAAAAACCAATGTAAGAACCCAAATACATTTATTCGCTGGGTGTTACTTGTTATTAAAAACTAAAGTGTTGGGATTGGGGAAACTAATACCCCATCACCACCATTATCGTCAACATGTTTCTGCCATTCTGGCTCCAAGGGTCCGTGGCATTCATCAGGACGAGAATTAGGGCTCCTATCTTACCAAATCCAGTCAGATGTTGCCACTGTATAGGGTGACCTGTGTCATCCTCTAACTAAACGGTGTTTCTTAAACCTGTAAAACAAATGTAAGGTTCATTCAGTATGATGCCCGGTCACATAAAAAAGGAAACATACACACCATGCATATATTAGAGTTGCATGTGAATGTGAAACACGTGACACTGCAAACGTGGAACACACAGTATAATGAATTTCATTAGTTTTGTGAGACAAACTCACTATCTTACCCCAAGGCAGGGTCCTAATTGCCCCATGGGAAGAGGGTAAGAGGGACCCATGTAGTCACACTCTACAGAGAATAAGATGGTAAAATAAAAGAAGGTAAATATTGACAAGTAAAAACCATTCAGTATCTCAAGGTTGGAACTTCAAACTGAAATGTGCCCGAGTTCCCATTCACACATCCAGTCACACCCTTACTGCCTCAAGGTGTGTCCCTCGCAGTCCTCCTAGGCGTGAACCAGTTCATCCCGAATGTGTTCCTCTTAAAGGCAAACAGAGGTTGAGGCCATTGCTTTACACTTCCATTCAGAATGTGCCAATTTTTCTGCACCATATTTTGGACTTTATTTGATATGGGGGTGTACGTGGTGACACATACCATCCTGTCGTTATCTGGTCTCACGTGGTTTTTAAGCAGGGCCTCTCTATTATTGTTTCTCGCTCTCTTTTTCGAGGACAATCCTTTACATTTTTTTATATGCCCAGCACCCCACTAATTTAGTGCTTGTTAGAATTTGGTCGCTATTCCCAAACAACTATTTATTCAGGGTAGCTTGTTTTTGTGTGTGCATAGTAGGTTTGGAGGCCAGCTCACCCTGAATACCCCTTAGCCTCTAGTTCCCTCCTATGGAAAGTTCCAGGGTGTTGTGTGTCGATATTGACTTAAAGGGATAGCTGTTCAGGCAAACACAGAAAGGCTGATAAACAACCTTTTTCAGTGCCCACTGAGCAATCCTGTCAGGCCAGCAAGAGAGCGAATTGTAGAATGTCCGGGAGACAGACCTAAAAATGATCTATGGAGTTTTCAAAACACAAAGTGACAAATTTGCTCCATCTGCCTTAATAAACTGTTTTGGTTGATTGTCTTTATGAACATAATATGACATCCACCACTTCAGGGGCAGTCAAACAGAGCTCAGGTTGCCTTGTTTAATCTCCAGGCATGCAGGTGTAGTGTCTCGAGTTTGGGATGTGGAACCTGTGTCTCCAAACGCGAGATGAGGTCTACCTTGTGAGGGAGACAGCGTGGCGAGTAGAGTGAGAGGAGAATAAGGTCTGAATATCACCCCCTTTATGGTAAGTCCAGGGCAAGTAAGATTACTTGTACTCTGTCATGACTAATCTTCCTCAAAACACGAGGAAGCAATGGTTTGGGAGGAAACACATAATGAAGCAGAAAGCTCCACCTCACATCGCATCTACCAATGCTTCCTGCATTGTATACTGGGGGCACAGAATTTCGGGCAGTGAGCTTTCTTGTGAGTGGCCAAGAAGTCTATCTAAGGAGTCCCCAACAGCAGGAAAATGTTGTGGAATATCACTGGGTGAAGTGGCCACTCATGGTCTGCAAGGTGACGTCAGCTGAGACTCTTCGCTTGCATGTTTAGCACTCCGCTCATGTAACTTGCTACCATGCAGACGAGATCAATGTATGCCATAATCCATGCTCAAGCGACAATAGTGTTACTAGTAATAACAATGCTGATGTACTTTGTGACTTAAGCAAACTGAACCGTGTCAATACCAGTTAGAACAATGTCAATGTATGCTATGACAACCGTATACACAATGTTAAGGATGTCGATAAAAATGATACCAGTGACTGCCATATTATTTTCAGGAGTTCCAATGAACTCGTATCATTGCTGTCGGATTCACCCAAGGTGACCTCCCCATCAACCCAGAGTCAGAAATACATGGTTAGACAAGTTCTACGACCCACGCCTATCCAATACCAGGTCACAGGTGGGGTCTCTCCTAACCTAAAGATCAACGTGCACCCAGGGAAAACCCTGATCAATCCCACAGATAGATAGATAGTTGCACCACAAAGAGGTCTGAGGAAATTGGCCCCAATAAAACACGTTTGACCAAGGGCTTACGTTCCCAATATACCACAAAGCTAGATTTCACATGTAGATATAAACACTCAACCAATCAGGACACGACATGCACACCACACGTAGCGATCACGCGCCAATGACAAGCATCTGGACACATACACACTGGCCCACACTAGCTCTCCACGAGGTCGAGAGCCATCTGCGTCCTTATCAGATGTCAGCATTTGTTGATTTATGACTGAGACGCTTTTTGGAATATAGAAAATTGCTTTATTTTACCTCTTGAACTGTATGAAACAGCGGCCAAAACTTTGTACACTGAGAGACTTTGAGCAAACGCACTCTGTTGAGGCTCTCCCAGCTGCAGCATCTAATTAAACCAACGTTTTCTTGTTTTGTCAAACGCCTCTTACCTTTTCATTCATCTAAGGTAAACTCATATCCGGGCAACACTTTTTTTTTTTTTTTTGTATATCTTTATTGCATTTTGTCTTTTATTATACAGTTATAACACATCATTGCACATATTGAACGCACAGTAAAAGAAATGCTGCCATGGGCCTGTGTACATAGGGTCGGGTGTTCCCGCCAAGTATTTATAACAAAATTTGCATCTAAAGCGCACATAGCGGTATACATGTATAAGGTACCATTAGTTCGAACTGCATACGCATACCATTGTCTCCATTGACGTGTCAATGCATGTGTCCCGTGCATGTTCCGCTTATACAGAAGCTGTTAGTGTGCAGACATATCAGGCGCCGGAGAGATGCTCTCCGCTTTCCTAGCACCTCCTGAGACTCAGATCGCATTTCCTCATGTGTAATACATGCGCATAATGGTAAGTAATGCAAGATATCAACTATTTTTTTGATTTGCAAAACATGAACTACAACTGAAAATAAAAAGAGGGGGAAGAAAAAACGGAGAAAAGAAAGAAAATAGATAAAAGAAGGAGATATCAGATACTAGATGGGTTATGAAACCGTTAGGTGAGTGGTCGCCTGAGTTAAGCTACGGCTAAGCCGGATCGTTTGTGATGAGTGCGGGCTGCACTGTCTGTTCTGATCACAGTCGTGTAGATGCTAGGGCAACTTATGACTAAATATGTACCCACGGAATGTCCCCAAGGCCTGTGTGGTTGTGTTTCAGCTCAACGGTTACGGTTGAAATCAGCACTGTGCAGGGCATAATGTACTCATCGATCAAGACTTCAAGTGACGTCACCAGTCTGTTGTGTGGGAGGTGCACGTGGTATAGCGTGAGGATATGTAAGGGCTTTGAGAATATCATCCCAGGGTTGTGCTATGGGGTACTTCCGTAACCCTGCCGTCTCCTCCCTGTGGAGGACGGTGCTCTCCGCCTGCGCCCATATCTCTAGGGATTTTTTCCCAACTGAGTGCTCCAGGGGGATCCTTATGCTTCCATCGTTTGGTAATTAGCCGTTTCGCAGTTATTAGGCCTAGGTCGCGAAATCTGGAGCTTACCTTGTTAGCTTTATTGCGAGTATAAAATCCCAATATGCAAACCTCCCACGTGTTAGGCACCGGAGTGTTAGTGCAGTTCGTGAGTGTCTCAGTTATTGTGCGCCAGTAGGATAGCAGTAAGGGACAGGACCACAACATGTGTAGGAAGTCGGCATCCGTAAGCTGACATCTTGGGCAACTAGAAGTGGTGATGTTGAAATATTTGTTTATTTTGTCCGGTGAAAGGTACGCTCTGTGTAATATGTACGTTTGTATAAGTTTAAACCGTGAGTTACGTGGTATGTGCGTGGCACTAGTTAAGACACGTTCCCACTCTTTGTCTGTCCAGGGTTTACCTCTGTCCACAGCCCAGTGTGTTCGAAGACTCTGCGGTGGTTGCAATACGTGTACAAGCAAGGCCTGCACCAGCCAGTGGACTACATGCGACCCCTCCCCCATGACATGTAGGTACTGCATCAGCTGGTGTGTTGGCGGCTCAGCTGTCAGATCTCCCCTCGCCAGCGTCAATGTCCGTATAATAGCTGCATGTAGGAGAAACTGTCCCGCCGGTATACCACTATCTGCCAGGGTCGCAAAGGGCACAAGAGCACCATCCACATACAGGTCTCCCACTGTTTCCACCCCAGCCTCATGCCAAGCTGATAGTGCAACATCCGTTATCGTGCCTCCGCCTCCGGGCGTACCAATGAGTGGCAGTATCGGGGCATAGGGGGTCGTGTCTTTAGTGAGCTGCAGGCTTCTCCGGAAGCATCTATGAGCCAGCCCTATATGGATCTGTTGCGGACGGGGAAGTTTTGCCAACGGGTGAAACAAACTATATATTTGGGACTGCGCCCATGGGGGCGACTCGGTTGCTGTATCTGATAGGTTCCTGACACACAACCATTTTGTGACCCATTGCAGCTGGGCAGCTAGATAGTAGAGCTCCAGATGCGGAACTGCTAAACCTCCCTGCTCAGGTGGCGCATATAATTGCTGCAGTGCTATTCTGGGCCTTCCCGTATTCCAGATTAGTCCGCGAATCAACCCTTCCAGTTCCCGAAACACACGCACCGGAACATACACAGGCAGATTCGCGAAATAATACAGTAGCCGTGGTAATACTATCATTTTGGCTAAGGTAATACGACTCATGACATTTAATGGGAGGGTCTTCCAAAACTGTATCTGTGCCTTAACAGATGAGATGGCGCGCACTAGGTTGCCATCCAGTATATCCGCTGGGGACCTATATATGTAAACTCCTAGATACCGGAATGTGGTCGGATACCAAGTGAGTGTGGTTCCGTTAATGATTACATCAGTCTCCTCCACGTTGTGCTGGAAAGAGTAAACGCCTGACTTAGCCCAATTTACTCTGAGTCCCGATACCGCTTCAAACCTACGAAACAGTGTGGATATTGCTGGAGGTATAGCATGTAGATCTTTGATATATAACAGCAGGTCATCTGCATATAAGGACACTGCATGGAGTCCATCACCTAGAGGAATGCCCCATTCCATGCCACCCTCCCGGAGCAGAACTGCCAGTGGCTCCATAGCAAGGGAAAATAGCAGCGGGGATAATGGGCATCCCTGTCTGGTGCCTCTCCGAACGTGTATTGCGTCAGAGATAAGCTTACCCGTGCGGACTCGCACCGTAGGGCGCTGGTACAGTAGTTGCACTAGTTGTAAATATCCGTCACCAAGCTCGTACTTTTGCAGAACCGCTGCAAGATATGGCCACTCCAAAGAGTCTAAGGCCTTTTCCAGGTCTAGCACCAGACAGCCTGAGCGCGGCCAGCGCTCCGATGCGTACGTCTGGAGCCTGAATAGCCTACGTATGTTAAAAGATGTACTTCTGGTTGGGACAAATCCATTTTGATCATGGTGGATTAGAGTCTTTACAAATGGGGCTAGTCTCCTGGCTAGGATAGAGGCGAATATCTTATAGTCTATGTTCAACAGAGCCAACGGACGGTAGGATCCCAGGAGGTCGGGATCTCTGCCCGGTTTCAGAAGGGAGATCAGCAGCGCCTCATTTTGCGTAGGTGTGAGTGTCGAGTCCTCCAATGCCCTCGCATACACCCGCTGCAGCTCCGGTATCAGTATGCCTGAGTAAGCTTTATAAAATTCAGCCGGTAGTCCATCCGGGCCCGGAGACTTGCCGTTTGAAAGGGAAAAAATGCTATCCTTGATTTCCTCCGGTAGCAAGGGAGCGTCTAGTTCCTCTTGCTGGCTCGGTGCCAGTTGCGGCAGAGCGAGGGCGGAGAGAAAGTCCCTAATGTCCGCGTCCGTACCCTGCAGATGAGTCTTGTACAGTTCAGAATAGTGTTCCACAAAAGCACTGTGTATGTCATGCTGTGTATGCACAGTGATGTCTCGCGCGGTCCTGATAGAAGTCACTGTCGTGGTGACTGCATCTTGTCAGATCAGCCACGACAGCAGTTTGCCTGGTTTGTCCCCCATATGGTGAGTTTGCACCGAGTGTGCAGCATAGTTTAAATGACGGAGTCGTTCCATCAGTCTGGAGTGTTCCTCCCTATCCTGCGCCAGCGTTGCTGCGTGGCCCCTTACCGCCTCGCCCTCCCCATGGAGTAATTTATTTTCAAGTTGTGTGAGCTCGCCCTCTAATTGCCTCCGCATACCTGCCTGCGCGCCCAGGCAGTCACCCCTGACAACCACCTTAAATGCGTCCCATTCTACCTGCGGCTGTGTCCGCATTGTTTTCAAAATATTGAGTAATATTAGTGGCCATCAGGTTACGAAAAGGTGCATCTAGCAGGACATCCGGCTGCAGCCGCCAAGTGGGTATCGGCGCCCGGGGGCGGTCCCAGACCACCTCCAGCACATGCGGATTGTGATCTGAGTGTGTCCTCCCTAAATAGTAGGCCCCTGAGACGTGTGGAAGCAGCTCTTCTGAGAGCATGTAACGGTCTAACCGTACATGCAACCCATGAGCACCTGAGTAATAAGAGTACACTTTATCATGGGGATTACGGTGTCTCCAGACGTCCCGCAAGCGCCACTGTGCTGCCCAGCTAGTTAACGCCTTCATGGCATTATATGTGCTCGTGCCCGGGAGGGGCGGAAAAGAGCGGTCCAGAGAGACATCCAGCACACTATTATAATCTCCCCCCAAGAACATAGGGATATCATGCCACGGTGCCAGGACTCATGAGAGATTATCAAAAAATGCAGCTCGCTCAGTATTAGGGGCATAAAGTGATGCTATGACAACCTGCCGGCCATCTAGCGTGCCCTTAACCGCAACATATCTACCCTCCGTGTCCACCAATGAATCCGAAATTTGAAATGGTACCCCTGGTTGTACCCACAGAAGCGTACCTCGGGCAAAAGCTGAGTACCCCGTAGCACATAGCTGACCACGCCAGCGACGATGTAGGCTTTGAATTTCCGTCTTGGCTAAATGAGTCTCTTGGAGAAGAGCTATCTATATGTGATGTCGCTTAAGGAAAGAATATATCTGATACCTGCGGGATGGTGAATGCAGGCCTCTCACATTCCATGTACCAATTCTAAGTGTAGCCATGACATGTGTGATTCTCCGGTAGGAAATGTGTTCGCGGCAGCCCAACAACCATAAGCGGTGCAAATGATCTGGTAATGGACGACTCACCCAGCCTACTAAATCGTGGTGTGGTATGTTGCGTAATCTGGCATGTAGTAGATGACATCTCAATATAAACCCCCAATAACAACAAAATCATAAATAATACCAAAAGGGTGGAAATGCAACTAGCAATCGTCCAAACTCTCAATAGAGACAACAGTTAAAACATTCGGGGGGGGGGGTACGCTGCGCTCTTTGGTGTGATAACTGGCAAAGTATATGGTCCATGTCGTAAAGGCTCCCCATCTTCAGGCAAAGTTCAACGGAATAGGAGGGACGTTCACAGCAACGCAGTGTCATTCGCCAGTTTAGAGGCATGTGGAGGAACATAAGTGTCAGTGGAGAAGTAAGCCCACCCGCCCGGCTCGGGTCAAATGGACACCACCTGTCCCACATCAGCGCTGAGAGGTCCATCAACAACCACCATTTGTACCTGTTCAGCAGACAACCACGCTCCCCCCCCATGCAGACCACAGTACCTCTGACTGCAGTGTAAGCAACGACGGAGTCCCGCAATATCTATACTATGGTATCAGCCGTTTGTGGGGTGACATCCAGTTGTCCATTTGAGTCTTGTGAAGGCTGCAGGCCGTTTTCGCGGTCATCTTCACTTGTCTGTTCATGTTGGCTGGAGTTGGAAACATCCTCGTCCATCAAGGAGCCGCTGATTTCCGCTACCGCCTGAAGGGCCTCCCGCTGCCCGCTGAGGATCAGGTCCGAGTGCGGCCCCATAGGCGATGAAGATGGCAGCCGCTCTCTCGCGGCCCTCCGGTCCCTCAGACGTCGACGAAAGGGAACCCTCGGCTTCAGCAGTGGCGCTGTCTTGGCAGGGTCCCGCGGCCCCGCAGCGGCGAAAGTGTCCATCCAGTCCTCCGCTTCCTCCGAGGTGGCGAAGAAGTGCGTTTTGTCATTCGCGACCACACGCAGGCGCGCCGGAAAGAGCAGCGAGTACTGCAGGTTGTGTTGCCGGAGACGCCTCTTCACCGCCATAAATGAAAACCTCTGTCTGCACCTGTATGGTATAGTCCGGAAAAAACATTACTTTATGATTGTCAATTTGGACATCTTGTAGCTTTCTGGTTTCGTGCAGGATCGAGTCCCTGTCTCTATAGTTAAGGAGTCTTATAAGTATGGGCCGCGGATTCGAGCCTGTGGGAGGGGGTCTCGCCGGGACTCTGTGTGCACGTTCTATGACAAAGTGGGGTGAGAGAGTTCCATCAGGCAGCAGGTCCCTGAGCCAGGTCTCCATGTGAGAGGCAGGCTCCTTTCCTTCCCGGCGTTCCGGCACATCCACTATGCGCACATTATTACGCCGTGCCCGTCCTTCAGCATCCTTGGCCCTTTCTTCCAGAAATTCCACTCAATTTAATAAGTTCTGCACATATTTTTCCGTTTGAGTCACTTGTGGTTTGACCTCTGCGAGTGTGGTTTCCAATGTGGTGGTGCGATCCACCAGCTTCCGGTGATCCGCATGCAGGTGAGTGAGATCGATGGCCACCTTGTCTATTTTGGACTCCAGGGAGGTGCGGGTCTGGTTGATAGTTTCCTCCAATCGCTCAACCGCAGCGAGCACCGCGTCTAATTTGCTCGCGGTTTGGTCCGTGAGGCCCTGCTTCGCCATCTTGTCTGGTTTGGTCTTGGTGGAGGGCAGTGGGGCCTGTGCACCTCCCGTTCCAGCCCGCGCGCGGGTGCCACCCGACATGAGGCGAAGAAAGTGTCCACAGACGCTGTATCCCGCCCAAGGTGGTTCCAGTACAGTTGCTCGGGACCTACCACTAGACAATGCCAAGTGAATGTGAACAGCAGAGGCCCCGCAGCTCAGGGCATCGACAATAGGTCACTTCGGCCACACTAGAGCTCCCGCAACCACCACGCAGCCGCTGGACACACCGCAGTGAGGCACCCTCGCAGGCAACAAGGTGGGGCACTCGCCCCGGAGCCGCACCGCACAGTCCACTTCACGACACCACCGCCGCCAGGTGTAATAGGTGCTGGGCGGTGCAGGTCGCAGGAGCCTCCGCGAATACCAACCAGGCCCGCCCGGAGGACCACGCAGAGTCTACCTGGCAGTAATGGCTTGGCAATGACTCAGGATGAGGCGCACCAGATGTGTAAGCGTACCGTTCCTGTGGGGGCGCCCAGTGCCGGATCGACGGTGCCAGCCCACTGTTCGTTATATGCGGTGGAAGAGCCCCCTCTGATATGGCGTCGGGCTGCACGGGAATCCCACAGCTGGGGGCACCGCAACTACCCGCGGAGGCAGGCGCCAACAGTCCCTCCACGTCTGTCCACAGCCCCCACCGCAGCGTCAGCAGTCCCTCAGATAGGGCGGGGGCCAGTGGTACAGTAGTAACTAGGGCAGAGTATAGCTTGCGGCAGGAGCGTCCACCTCCCCAGGGGGGGAAAGGCCCAGGAAAGCACAGCAACAGCCTGCGTTGCAAGAATGGCCACAGTTCAGAGCCACAGCAGGGCAGCGTCAGCTCATCGGTCAGACAAGTCGCGGGGGCAGCCCTGGTTCAGGCGATCCTCACCTCTTCGCAGCATCGACAGGCGTCCCAGCTGGTCAGGTCTTGGCAGCGATGTTGAGCAGGCAATCCGAGCAGCGTCTTGGGGCATATTCATTGACGCTAGGACAGGCGATTCCAGGGAGGGCGGCCGCGGCAATTGTCAGGCAGTCCGTATAGGCCGTGCCACCATCCGCGTCCCTGTGGGAGGAACCAAGCCCCGGGCTCACATAGCCCGGTCCTCCCGTGCGGCAGCGGCTCGCTGGGTGGCTCACGTGGTCGCAGATTGCAGCGCTCGGCAGAGGCGCCCAGGAAGGTACAGCAACAGCCTGCGCTGCAGGAAATAGCCACTGTCCAGGGCCGCAACAGGGCAACGCCGGCACACCGGTCAGGCCAGTCACGGAGTCGGTCCCGGTCCAGGCGACCCTCACCTTCCCGCAGCAGTAATGAGTGCCCCAATTAATCCTGGCCGTGACATCGGGCAGGCAGCTTCGCGGCACCCCAGAGAGCGTCTCGCGGCACAACAGCCGTTGCCGGGACAGGCGGTCACAGTGAGGGCGGCCGCGGCGAAGTTCAGGCAGCCCACACAAGCTGCGCCATTACTTGCGGCCTTGGGGGAGGAGCCAAGCCCCGGGCTCTCGTAGCCCAGTCCTCCCGTGCGGCAGCGGCTCGCCGAGTGGCTCACACAGCCGGGAGCCGTAAAGCGGGAGCCAGGCAGGGCGGCATCGGAGTTTCGGGCTTCCTGCAGAACAACTCTGCGTTGGGCGAAGGTCTCAGCAAGTAACTGTGGACGCAGAATTGAGCCCGTTCAGGGGAGCCTCCGGCAGAGCTCTACCCGGACACGTCTGCCTCCATTGCAGCCGTAGCCACACCCCTGCAACACTTATGTGCAATATCTATTTTTCTGGAGATCCGGGACCTCTGATCTTCAATTGCTCCAGATTGGTTCCCCACCCTAGGAAGGAGGCATCCATGATCACTGTTGACACCAGAGTGAGAGGGTGAAATGGTTTTCCTTTGTGTGAGGTTGCTGTGCACACTCCACCAACGTAGATCCACTGCAGTGTCACTAGAGATTTTGAAACTGCTCTGGAGATATCTGTGGTGTTGGAACCACTGCCTGCGAAGGCACTACGGAAGGGCCCTCATGTGCCAGCGTGCATTGGTGACCAACAAAATGCAGGAAGCAGGCAGACTGAGCAGGTATAAGACCGAGAGAACTGGGATGATCACTCCATTCTGAAACATTGGAATCATAGCCTAAAAATCATGAACACTCTGGGGAAGGAGAGGAGGCTCAACTCGATGTAGTGTCCAGAACTGCCCTTACAAACAGGATGCGCTGAGAGGGCACTGGTGCGATTTGGGCTTGTTGATCAAAAAACCCAGGTCTAACAGTCTGTTGTTGTCTGCAAGTGGCAAGACACCATCTCCGGAGAGCTGGCTTTGATTAGTCAGTCGTCGAGGTAAGAGAATACTGGGATTTTCCACCATCTGAGATGGGCCGCAACCACCACCACCGTGAAGTTTTGAGGAGCAGAAGTGAGGCCAAACGTTAGGACAGCAAACTGGTAGTGCTCAGACCAGACTGTGAAGCACAGAAACTTCCTGTGTAACTGCAAGGGAGTGGAAATAGGCATCATGCAGGTCGACTGACACCATCCAGTCTTCTTCTTCCTGCGCACGTAAAACCTGAGTTAGAGACAGCATTTCAAACTTGTCCTTTTTTGAAGACCCAGTTCAGAGGCCTGAGGTCTAGGATTGAGCGGAGGCTCCCATCTTTTTGGAGACCAGGAAATACAGAGAGTAGCATCCTGCTCCAGAAGTAACTGTACTGCACCCTTAAGAAGGATTGAACCGCATGTTGGAGGACGCGCAAATAGTCTTGAAGGAGTGTATCTTGCTGTGTAGATATAGGAGGAGGTGTATGTTAAAAGAGTAGGGCATACCCATGTTCACAATTTGGAAGACCCAAAGGTCTGATGTAATGGCACTACAAGCTTGTGGAAAGGAGGATACCTGTCTTCCAACCAGTAGGGTGTAGTCGAGCAAAGAGGACAAGAGGGAGGGTATGTGGTCATTCTTTGCCTCATCCTCTATGTGCCTTGTGGACACGGTTCGCCTGCTTTTGTTGCTGCTGTTGATGGGCGTTTTGTAGACAGCCTCGAAAGGAGAAACCCCTGCTGAAGCCTCAAAATATCTCAAACTGGCGATAGTGTCTGGCTTGAGTTTTGAAACGAGAGACAGGGCTGTGGCCTTGCTGTCTTTCAATCTCTCCAGTGCTGAGTCAGCTTTAGTACCGAAGAGACAAGAGCCATTGAATAGGAGAGCCATTAAAATGGGTTGGACGTTCTTGTGAGAAACCAGAACTCTGCAGACAGATTCTCTGTCTGATGAAGTAGTGGAAAGGCTTCTGGAACAAGATGCCTGGACTACAAGGCTCGCCAAAGGTGCATACGAGGAGAAGAAGGTGGAGTCTCTAGAAGATGGCTTGTATCTGTGAACAATGGTTCTGGAAACCGAAGTAGAAGATATCAGCTTCTCCCCTACGGCTAATATAGGCTCCGTGAGGGCCTTCTTAAATTACAGTAATGGGTCAGATGTGTGGGTTGCTGAGTGAAGGACCTCAGTGTGAATATTGGGCTTAACTTCACAGACAGAAATTGTAGGTCAACGTATTTTCTGATTTCTTAATACATGAATGGTAGGAAGTCACCACAGGTGGTGGGAGTCTGGCTGGAGAGAGACGAGCCCTCGTCTGGGAAGCATCTAAGCCACTCGCATCTCTGAGGACCACAAAATCTGGGTTCGAAAGAGAAAACTGCACCTAAGAACAATTGTTTGTGAAAAATATCAACATCTCTGAGGAGAGATGGAGAGCTCTGGAATGTGTCAGCTGCGCAGGCAAAAAGGGAACTGACATCATCAGGTTGATGGGGTGCTTTATGGTTCCAGAGACATCACGGGGCAACGTGTGTGGTGCTGAGGTGGAGCTGGCGCCTCTATCGGCATGAGAAAGCTATTAAAGAGTTTCTGGATCCAGACTGGCTCCTAGGATATTTAGAAGGGGAGGAATCTGCAGGTAGAAGGCTCCATCAGAAGCAGAGAACCATGTGTTCATTTTTGTCTCTGTGAAACTGGAGAAGCTGTAGAGAGCCATCCGGCTCTTTCTGTACAATGTATCCCCTGCACCACCCCTCGTGACTGGGCTCGGTCCGAGGGTATAAATAATCGGGCCCAGGTTGCACGCGAACTTCGGCTGACACCGTAACCCAGTGTGTGTGCATACCTTAATCAGCGCGCTGCGAAGGCCTGTTGCATCGCCTAGGCCTGCGTGCTACACTGGTGACGAGGGGAGTACGAATCCTCGCTCTCTCTCTCCCCCTCTCTGACACACACAGTCCGGCGTGCTCCAGGAGTGTCATACGGCGGTCGGAAGGATCGGCGCCCCCGCCTGAGCTCCTCTGGCGTCGCTGCCTTGATCCGGCACCCCGCGGGGGCATCCTGTGTGGCCACGAGGAGAACGATACGTTGACCCGTCCTGGGCCGCGTGGTGAAGCGCCTGTGAGTCGGAGCGGAAGAGCTCTCCAATTAGAGGCAAGACACTCCAGGGGTCCGGCCTGCACGAGATGCTCGGTGCGGGGGCGGGGCTTTCAAGCTCCAATGCGCAGCCCAGCTCCGGCCAATCTGAGGCCTAGGAAGAGACGCAGGCCCCACCCGACCCACCACGCGGGCGGAGAGGGGTGCCAGAAAGACTGGGGCACAACAAAATCTGCAGCATTCAGCCTGAGCCTGACCCAGGAGCACCACCAGCAGGTACCCACAGCCCCAACACAAGGGCAAATCAGTCCCAAGGTCCAGGGGAGGAGTGCCACAAGACCGCAAGACAACAGGTCAGGAGCAAGAAGAGATTCATGCCCCTTACTCTGGGGTGGTAAAGACACAGCAACACCTCGCCCACTGCACGCAGAGCCACACGTCCCGCAGGAAGGGACAAGCACCTGCACACCATGGGAGACCCACCACCAACACCACAGCCGCAGGCACAAGCGCCGCCGACACCGTATTCACACACATCTGTGACTCCTATACCCCCGTTCAGCCAGCTAGCCAACCCCGCCACTGCCGCGCCTAGGTGGAAGCTCTGGGTGGGTCGCCTGAACCACTACTTTACAGGGACCCGAGAGACAGACGGGACGGTAAAACGTCACTGCTGCTGCATTTTGGTGGCGACGAACTTAATGAGCTGTTCGAGACGCTGCCTGACACCAGGGCGGCCCATGAATATGACGCAGCCATCATGGCGCTCAACAGATACCGCAAATTAACCCGGATTATGAGCGGTTCAAGTTGCGCCAAGCCCGGCAAACGGAGGCGGAAATGGTAGACATGTTCTACGCCCGGTTGAGAAAGTTGGCGCGCTCATGCATGAACATAGACCAGACGGAGGAAATTAGGGCGCAGATTATCCTGGGGTGCAAGTCCGTCGCGCTGAGGTCCCAGATGCTTCGCCAACCCGGAATATCCCTGGATGAAATCCTCATCCTAGCCAGCTCCCACGAGCTGTCAGACAGACGGGCGGAAGAGATGGAGGCCATCCGAGTTCGCAACACTCCGACTGCTCCAACACAGAAAATGGTCCACTTCAAGGAAGAGACGTAGAGGCGGTACAACGGCGCCCTGGACCTGGACAAGGGGGAGCCACCGTTAGTCGGCCCAGTGGAAAGTGTGGACATTATGGTTTCGACCACAAAGCGCAAGACCAATGCCCAGCGAGAGGGCCGACCTGCTCGAAATGCGGCAAGGCCAATCATTATGCCAGCGTCTGTCGAAGTGGGGGAGGACGCTCCCGAGGAGTCGCATCCAGAGGACGGCCCTACGACACCTAACGCTCGAAGACAACAAAACCACAGACGCACCAAAAGAACAGGGAGCCACCACCTACTACGAAGATGACGACGACACCTTCATCATCTCGTTTGCGGGACACCCAGGCCACAAGAAGCGCCCTCCTTCGATGTACAATGTACAAGTCAACGGAACCTCAGTGCACGCACTGATAGATACTGGTGCATCCGTAAACGTGATGGACTCTGACCAGTACGAGAGATTGTCGCCCAAGCCGCCCCTTGCACCCAGTTCAGCCAAAATCTACACCTATGCAGGAACGGAACCCATACCGCTACTAGGAGTGATTGAGGTCGATGTCTCAAGTTCAGAACACTCCGTAAAGACCAGATTCAACGTGACGGATGGGGAAAAAGGAACGCTGCTGGGGTGCCACACCGCGGAAGAGTTAGAGCTGGTGTTTTTCGCCAAATAGGTACACGATACATATGCAGAGGACATCCTGAGCGAATTGCCACAGCTCTTCCAGGGCTTGGGCAGACTGAAGGGGCACCAAGTCAAACTGCACATCGACAAAGCCATCAAGCTGAGAGCGCTTCAACACTGGCGCATTCCATTCCATCTACGCCCCCCCTTCTGGAAAAGGAGCTGCAAAACTTAAAAGACTTGGGGGTCATCGAAAAGATGTCGGCACCCACCCCGTGGGTGTCCCCGCTGGTGGTCGCGCCGAAGCCAAAACAACCCGGCGCCATTCGGCTATATGTCGACATGAGGCTCCGCAATCAGGCCATCCGGAGAGAGAGGCACGTAACCCCAACGATGGATGACATTATGGCGGACTTGAATGGGGCACAATGGTTCTCCAAACTAGACTTGAACTCTGGGTACCACCAGTTGGAGTTGGCACCCACCTTTTCAACGCACGTCGGCCTCCGACGGTACAAACGGCTCAGCTTCGGTGTCTCCTCCGCCGCAGAGGTGTTCCAAAATGCCATCAAGGAGACCCTCTCTGGCCTGGCTGGAATGATAACTCTAAGTGATGACATCCTGATATACTCCCAGAGTCTGGAGAAACACCACGTCCGGCTGAGAGCAACCCTACAAAGGCTGGCAGACTGTGGGCTCACACTGCATAAGAAGAAATGCGCCTTCTATCAAGGGTCGATAGACTTCTTTGAGTACGTCTTTTCCCGAGACAGACTCCGTGTTGACACGCGCAAGGCGGAGGCCATTAGGAATGCCCCGGTTCCCAACCGAAATCCGGAGTTTCTTCGGTATGGTGACATACTGCAGGAGGTTTATCCCGAACCTGGCCACACTCTCGGAACCAATGCGCCAGCTGACCAAGACGGGCACGCCCTGGGAATGGGGTCCCAAAGAGGAATCGGCATTCCAGAACATCAAGAAGGCTCTTCTGGACCAGACGATCATAGCATATTTTCACCCGAAAACGAAGACAGAGCTCGTGATGGACGCCAGCCCCGTAGGGTTCGGAGCAGTCCTTCTGCAAGAGAATGCCAAGGGAGTCTGCGTCCCGGTCACCTACGCCAGTCGGGCACTATCCCAGACGGAAACTGGGTACACCCAAATAGAGCGAGAGGCCCTAGCGATAATGTGGGCATGCCAACACTTTCACCTGTACCTCTGCAGCCATCCATTCCGAGTGGTGACTGACCACAAACCTCTGTTGCCACTGTTCAACGGATCGGCACGCCTGACACCGCCAAGAATAGAAAGGTGGGCAATCCAGCTGCAGGCATACTCTTTCCAGCTGCTCTATAGACCCGGGGCAGACAATCCAGCTGATTTCTTGTCCGGACACCCCAAACATGGCGAAAGTGAAGAGACCCTGGAGGATGAAGTGCACACCGAAGCGTTCATGAGCATGATCGAGGCCAACGCCTGTCCCGTACCTGTGACACGGGAAGATCTTCGAGATGCCACTGACGCGGAAGGCACCCTGGGAAGGGTAAAGGAGGCCCTCAAGAAGGGGCAGTGGCATTGATTCCTCGATGGAGCAAAGTTGCTCACTGCGGAAGAACAGAATAGCAGACGCCAACTCTGGAGAGTACGGCATGAGCTCAGTGTAAGCGGGTCTGGACTCGTTCTACGTGGGTAAACATCGTCGTCCCGAAAAGCCTATGCAAACGAATGGTCACGCTCGCCCATCAAGGCCATCAGGGGACCGCCAAGACGAAGGAAAGACTTCGCACAAAGGTGTGGTTACCCAACATGGACGAGATGGTGAACGAAGAAGTTAAGCAGTGCCATCCATGTACCATCACGGGGGGGTCGACCCCACTCCGGCACCAGTACTAACGGAAGAACCCTGTCTCACACCCTGGAGGAAGATTAGTATCGACTTCGGGAGTTTCCCGGACGGGCGGCATACCATGGGGATCCTGGACTAGTTCTCGAAGATCTCCATTGTCGAACTGGTACCATCTACGGCGTTCATCCACGTCCAGCCAGCCCTGGAGAAGACGTTCGCGATGTTCGGGCTTCCGGATGAAGTTAAATCAGACAACGGGCCATCTTTCCAGGGTCAGGACTTCCATGATTTCCTGGCACGCAGGGCTGTCAGGCATCGACGAATCACCCCACAATGGCCTCAAGCCAATGGCGCGGTGGAGAGCTTCATGAGGATGCTGAACAGGGCCCTCAGGATCGGAGTGGACCAGCACCAAGACCCTGAAGTGTGTCTGCATCAGTTCCTACTTGCATACCGCCAAACGCCTCACTCCACGACAGGGTGCACCCCAGCCTCTCTACTGCTCAAGCGACTGCCGAGGGACCTAATCCCTGAGGACTCGGAGTGGGCGCCACCCTGCCTGGATGTCGAAAAGGCCCAACAGAAACAGCGGATGACAAACGAAAAGGCGACGGAGAAGCGCAGAGCAAAAGTCCCAACGCTGCGTGTAGGGTCCAAGGTAGTACTCAGAGACAGCCACCCGGGCTGGAAGTTTTGCACGCCATATGAGCCCGAAGTATGGACAGTAACTCGAGTGGATGGCACCATGATCACGGCTCTGGGCGGCCGACATACCGTTGTGAGGAACGTGTCGTGGTTTAAAGAACTGGCTGATAACGCCGCCCTTGCAGACTCGTCCTTGGAGGAAGACGAAGAGCCCGTGGACGCTCACGTGGTGCCCACTCCCAATGAAGGCCAGTATCCAGCGCCCTCTGCGCAGCCGGCAGGTTACTACAGCACCCGGAGACAGCCAGTATGAAGGAGTATCCTGCGAGGGATCTGTGGGTTTCCCCGAGAGGGGGACAGCCGACTCTGAACGAGAACAGCCCAGGAGCCAACGCTATCAGCTGCGACCCAATCCTGTGCCCAGCCAAAGATTGAGAGACTATATGTGCTGAGTTATCAACAAACTTACAGACTTGATGGTTGTAATTTCAACCAGTGCTTGTTTCCTCATGTTGTCTTGCATTATTCTTCACTTGCTTTATTTCGCTTTCTTTCTCTCTCCCTCTCTCTCTTTTCTCTCTTGCTGTTCTTCTTTTTCTCCCCTCTCTTTGTGTGTATCTAAAAGAAAGGAGGTATGTAGAGAGCCATTCGGCTCTTTCTATACAATGTATCCCCTGCACCACCCCTCTTGACTGGGCTCGGTCCAAGGGTATAAATAAAAGGGCCCGGTTCGCACGTGACATTCGGCAGAGACCGTAACCCAGTGTGTGTGCATACCTTAATCAGCGCGCTGCGAAGGCCTGTTGCATCGCCTAGGCCCGCGCACTACAGAAGCCTTAGAACTTGCCCCGTTCCCCTATCAAGGAAGACAACTAGATTTGGTGCTGAATGCCTGGAAAACGCACTGGACTGCATTAGGAACCCAAGAACTGAAACATATGGGGAGAGCAAACTGTAGCGCACAAAAAACTTCAGGAACTCTTAGGAAGAATTACAGAAAAAGTAACTACACTGACAATGTAGTGCACAGAGATCCATTTGTATAGACCATAGAGCAAAACATCTACATAAGAGGAACTATTTATAATCAACATGGGAAGCAACAGAATGTGATACAAATTTAAGATATACCTGAGTGACACCTGAGTGACTCCTGCATGATTTCGATCTGCTACTTCCATGAATATACTGTGATCCATTTCCCAGGCAAACAGAGACCATCAATATCCCAGCTAACCACTGACAGGCCAGAAAGGTGAAAGAGTGGCAGAAAATCATACCTCTAATAAACCAACAACTGTGATGATTTTCTGAGAAAACCTAATTGACAGGAAAGGCCGTCAGCAAGTAGATTTGACCACACTTACCTGCTGGCAGATCTTCTCCCCTTCCTATTAAAGATGCCCTACCAAGAATCACCATAGGTTTGTAAATGTATTCAATGCAAGCCTACAAAGACATATACTGACATCAAAACTGTGAAATAACTATGGTTGTGCACCAATTTAAAATCTATTAGCTGGGAACCTATGTTGACCAATCTTTATTGACCAATCTACCGTCCCAGGCACCCATGCAAATGTACTTTGAACCACCATCCAAGACAAAGCCTGTTCCAAAAGAGTACATCTTGCTAGAATATCCTGTAAAACAGCTCGCTGATGCCATCTAGTGGGTCATTTTGGGCAGCGGCTGACCCAAGAAAAATCGGATGTTAAAGTGAGCAACTTCTAAGAGGAATCAAACTTTACAGCTTTTACAAACAGCACAAGGAAGTCCGACTAACCAGAAAAAGAAGATCATGATAATAAAAGTCTTGAAAAACGCCAAAGAGGAAACGAGAAACTGAATGGCATTGGGTGCAGCAGAAGGGCAGTCACACAGCCTTGGATTTCCCCTGGCATTTATCTGAGCAAAAGAGTAGGAAGCTTGTCTAAAGTAGGGGATACTGCAACAGCCTACTGAGTATGAGAGTCCTCAAAGTACAGACCAGATATGGTCATGAAGAAGGCCGAGCTAATACAGGCGAAACCAGCGCTCCTACTTTAAAGGGAAGTGGAGTAGAAAGTATTTCGGAAAATTAGTATCTTGCTAGAGAAGATGGATACATTGCATAACACTCTAGTAGAACATAAAGAACTTGTTCCACTAGAACCAGAACCACACTATCTTGAAGAGATATTGAGCATGTTATAATGATTACAGAAACACTAAGTTTAGCAGTCTCTGTGAAGCATCCTGGGTTGGAAAAGGACATGAAACTCAGTAAAACCTATTCTTTGCTTCATCAGATGTGGCTTCTGAGGGAATAAACTACAACTGCGAATAAAGTCTCTCCCTTTTCTTCTTAGGTCACAACCATACGCCATAAATGAAGATTAATTCATAGGGGTATAAACAACCACCCTTCTGTGGTCCTCTAGATTGCCATATATAAGTATTCGCAAAGGCTCACATGGCCCAGGATACAGGATTGTGCAGGCCTATCAATGAGTTCCTACTCTCCTACACAAGACATCTACAACTGCTTGAAAACCAACTGAAGAGCAGCAAGCTAATGTCAGAGGCCTTCAGAAAAAAATACCAGTAATTACTGAAGGACGATTAGCCACTCTGCCTGAATGGCAGAGCCATGCAAATATATGTTAAGGCAGTTTGACGGACAACCTACATCACCTGAATATTTCCGTCAGCCTAGAAGGTGGAGGCAGGAAATCAGAGCAGCCTTTGTGTTTCCGATTACATTCCTGACTGGAATAAGCAAAAAATCACCAGTAAAATTAAAACTGACGTACATATGCAACTTGGAGGCAGGTGCAAGTAGTTCCTCTATTTGGCCTACAGATACCCCCTGCCAGAACTCCAAAGATGCCTGCCCTTAACCGCTCAAGGGGACACCCAAACCCCCAGTACCCTGGTATAATTCTAGTAGTGATAAAATGGGTATCTGCACCGACTGTTTGTGTTCTACAAGCAGGGGAATAATGAGTCCTTCAAATAAGGGAAGGCTCCATGCTGTGTCAACCTGAGGGAAGGTCCTAGGGTTTCATCCCACTAGCCATAAAGAAGCTAGAATTAAAATGGTCCAGCTAAGAGCACCTTCAATGTTCTCCCTGCAGTTCAGTACCCAGATGATAAATGCACTCACAAGTAACCTGGACCCAGAGTGCCTACTAACATACATTGTGCATCTTGCAGCACCCCTTGCTGGTGATCTAGGTAGTTCTGGGAGGCCGAAGATCAAAAGTGTAGCCTCCAGGCTCCATCCAGTCATCGTCCCTGTGGTGGAAGAAACAGGAGGCTGGACTGCAAAGACAAAATTCTCTTACAGGTGCTCTGATAAAGCTTTTTTTTTTTTTTACTGTTGTGGGTGTATTGGTTCCTGGCGCTTGCATGGAATACACTCGATATCCTTTACCTCAATTAAGGCGGTGCTCTAGAAAAGGGGAGATGCACCCTGCTTTCCCCAATTATCAATCAAAAGATTGAAACAAAACAGTTTACCAAGATTCAAGGCACACGCCACGACAATCAAAACGCAAATATGCAATAGTTTTTTTAAACACAAGATAGAGTTGATATTCCAGTTCTTCTGCGTATTGTTTTATTTTCTTTAGCCAAATGCCAACGCGTTTCGTCGCAGTGGGAATTACCCTTACGACTTCATCAGGGCTGCTAAAGTTGAAT
The DNA here is from genome assembly GCA_963921515.1 of Calotriton arnoldi. Lineage (NCBI taxonomy): Eukaryota > Metazoa > Chordata > Amphibia > Caudata > Salamandridae > Calotriton > Calotriton arnoldi. Next base: position 661,192 of record CAWUFW010000426.1, on the reverse strand, counting down.
TACTTATAGGAAAAACCTCCTTAAATCGAGTGCGATTCTGGAGGTTTCCAATCAATCTTGTTCTCAAGAAATTGCAGCGCCAGACAATAAATCAAGTATTATTAAGACCCTGGAGGTTACTACCCCGTGGTAAGGTCAACCCCACAAGGTATGTCCAATATAAGATCCCATCCACGCAAACTTCAAAGAATAGTGACCGTTCGCTTTCCGGATCCCGAAACAAATTTAGAAGTGGGGAAGTCGTAAGGGTAATTCCCACTGCGACGAAACGCGTTGGCATTTGGCTAAAGAAAATAAAAGAACACACAGAAGAACTGGAATATCAACGCTATCTTGTGTTTAAAAAAACTATTGCATATTTGTGTTTTGATTGTCGTGGCGTGTGCCTTGAATCTTGGTAAACTGCTCTGATAAAGCTCTTACTGCGATCTGGCACCTGACTACTCTGCTCCTTCAGATGTTGTGTCAAAGGAAGTCTAGCATTTGCCATTACTTGCGCACTCTCATCTGCCATTTTAACACAGATTCAGAATGCAATTCAAAATTCATTGTGGGGAATCCCTTTTACTAGTTTAAGTCTTGATGAACCCTTCACAATAGGGAGTTCCTATCTGAACTGAGAGAGGAAACCAAAAAAATCAACAGACATCTTCATGGTAGAGATGACTGGTAATTACTTATGTGTGGCCTCTGTGAGGTACTCAGATATCCACCCCCAATGACCACCATGATAGATTTTTACAGGTCCTCCTGTAAAAATGGCCCAGCAGGTTTTCCTTGGCACTTAGGCAAGCACAGGTCTGAACTAACTTACCAATTTGAACGGGAAAAACCAAAAGGCTGTGACCCATGCATCTTCGATTATTTACATGGAGATAATGTATAATTGGTAAGAGTCAAATCCTACCAGAGACAGTCAGGAAAACATTTTAAGATGTGAGTTACTGGAAAACCTTTTCCCGAAGAATGCAAACGTACAAGAAATCTGTGCTATTATTTTAAAAAGGTTTTTAATATGTTACAGCCAGGTTTTAGCGCAGAATATAAAAATAAGTGTAATTCCATGTACAAACATTATGGTTAGGAAAATAAAGGCCACACACATAAATACAATGTAAATATGCAGCATATTAATATAATAGATGTAACTCATTTGACTGTATCAATGATGGAATCCCTTCTTCTATAGCCACAGCTAATGTCTACTTTAGTACCAATATCCTAGCAAAAATATACCCTTCCTAAATGGCCCAGAGCACACACACCAGATCATATCGGAGTGTTTTTCCACACTGTCGCCTGCTCAGAGGATAAGGCCTATCCTTGTTCATGTTGAATCGCTGTTCTTGCTGGAAGTAGATAGCTACGACCTTGACATATAGTAATGTGGGATAGATGCTTTCTGGAATACTTAGAGTAAGAGACTCTCACTGAGCTTACATACACATTATAAGGAGATAAACACACTGTAGAAAGGCTGACTTGGTATATGGTGCACACATTTAAGTGAAGCACCTTGCACTAATCCAGACAACCCTCATGGTGATTTTAGTTGTCTTAGACAACCATAGAAAGCTTTTTAAGTGGTAGCTGGGGAGAGCAGCCTTCAGGCTTAGTCCAGAAGGAGAGTTAAGAAGCTTGCTTTACCTGATCTAATCATGTAGTGTAGGTTAAACGAAAAAGAACACAGTGTAGCTATAAAAATATGTCTATTTATTTCACAACACCCAGTAAAACATTCGTACATCTCCTACCTGGAGATATCAACACAAATACACACAATACTTCAATTGCAAACAAGTAAGTAAGCAAAATACACAGTGGTCTCAAGGGGAAGCCCTATCCATATAGGAGAGACAGAAGAGCTGGGGACCCAAGGAACCACCCAAGGTAAGTATTCAGGAACCCCACGGAGGCTGTGTGCAGAGTGGAAACACAGCTGCTTACTCAATAGAAGTCAACGGGAAAGTCGCAGTTGCAGTTTTGAAAAAGAAGGACCCTTCCCAGTGGACCCAGAAGAAAACCTGTGGAAGACAGAAGGTTGGAGACTCACCCCACCTGTGGATACCGCAGGAACAAGGATACCTACAACAGGGAAGCCGGGTGCATAGGTGCGAAGTGACGTCGGAAACCGCCGTAGACCACAATGGAGAACTTTAGCAAAGATGCCGCTGGCGAAGACTGTGCAAAAAAAGCCCAGTGGAATCCAAGGGGGGATTCTTGAAGAGAAGAACCTTCAAGCAGAGGGGACAGAGTCTATGCCACTCGGAGGTGACCAGTAGGCACGGAAGAGCAATGCCCACTGATGACGGAAGATGCAGGAGTGATGACGGTGACCTTGTTGCTGCAGTTGTGAGGACCAGGCAACACTGAGGAAGACCAGGAGCCATTCATGAGCTGTCCCACGTCGGAAGTCGAGAACCAGGGGGTCGGTATCCCGCGGGAGCACCAACAAGCCTTGGCATCAGCAACAGACGTGGAAAACGATGAAGGAGCAACGTTGAGACCAGCAAGGTCCAATGGACTCACAAAGTGCAGAAGAGTCAGAGCATGCCCCGAGCAAGCAGGGGAGCCTACTGAAACAAGAGAAGATCCTCAAGAGGATCCACAGGCCACATGTACAGGAGTCGCAAGAGGACCTCGAGCAGCTAACCAAAGAAGAAGGCCCAGGGTGCAGAGGATGCAGTGAGGACACTGATCTTGGCTGGAAGAGATGCTGGAGGCTGGAACTTCTAGCAGCACGAAGATCTCTGGAGTGCAGAGCCTACAAGTCTTGGCTACGGCAAGCCGACGCGGTGCACAGGGGTTCGGTCCCAGCGATTCCAACGAGGGATACTGGCCTCAAAATTGCAGAGAGGACTGGTCAGGCTTCGAGGGAGTTGCAGAACCACGACCTGTGTTACTGAGCCTTTCGAAGTCCGTGGGACGTCAGGAGCAGCAGACCAGTCAGCTTCGTTGCGGTGTCTGCAGATGCAGGGGAGTGACTCTTTCACTCCAAGGGAGATTACTTCGGGTGTCCTTGATGCCCACAGGTCTGTTGAAGATCCTCGAAGAAGCACAGACACAGACGACGAAGACGACTTGCAGGACAGCGAGACCAGGAGCAGCAGGTGGAGTCTTGGGTCCAGGCAAAGTCCAGCAAAGTCCAAGTGTCCAGACGGTTGAAGAGTGACGTGGTTCTGGCTGGAGTCTTGTCCCATGATGAATCTGAGAACCCACCCACAGGTAAGCTCTTTTATACCCTAAGACAGATGTTAGGACGACTCAGGGGTCCCTCAGAGAGGAGGGGCTTGACAGAGGTGAGGATACTCCCATGTCCTTTGTCCAGTTTCGCGCCAGAACAGGAGCCAAGGGCTCTCAGAACTGGTTCTAACTGGAATATGCAAGAAGGGCACCAAATGTGTCCTTCAAAGCAGTCTGGTGGTGCTGGCAAGCACCCCCACCCCAGCCCAATACACTAAGTGCAGCCTGGGAGGTGGTGACACCTCCCTGTGACAGGAAACCTACTGTTCTACCTTACCCTGCTCGAGCTCAGCTCAGCAGCAGGAGGGCAGAATCGTGTCTTGGGTCGACAGCAGCATTAGCTTGCTGGTGGACCCTGGAAGGCTGCAACCGGGAGTACTGGAGGCTTCCCAGAGGAGCCCGCCAGTGCACGGAATCATACCTCCAACACTGGTAACGGTGTTGGGGTTTGATTCCAATATGTTTTATACCAAACATGCCCAGGTTCGGCACAGCCACTATATAGTTAGCAATCGCTTAATGATGCATGGCCACTATATGTATCAAAATGGCTGACCGCACTTACAAAGCCTGAAGAATCGACTCTGGGGTTTGTAAGTGTGTCCTACTCATGTAGGGGTGTCCTACTCATGCAGGAGCACCCTCACACTTGTAAACAAGCACCCTGTCTTCAGGAATGAAAGGCCTGCCTTAGGGGTGACGTATAGGTTTTAAGTGTTGTGATCTCAGATATAAGGAAACTTACATCTGTCGTAAGTGGTGGTAGCACCAGCTCACACAGGCTGCAACGGTAGACCTGTAGTCACAGTTTGAGTGGTCTCTCATGGGTGGCATAATACATGCTGCAGGCCATGGGAGACCCCTGGTATACCTATGCCCTGGCTACCTTAGTACCATATACTATGGACTTACAGGGGTACACCAGTAGCCAATTGTGGAGGCACAGATGTACTTACCAAGTAAAATTTAGGGAGGAAGCAGTGACTGGGGCCTGATTTGCTGGATCTCAGTCAGACTAGCCAAAAAAACATACTGACACCAGCTAAAAGTGGGGGTAACCATGAAAGCAAATGATACTTTCCTACACACACCTTGTTATTAGTGATGCAAGGTGTGAATAGAAATGTATGAATTCCCTTGCACATTTGTCTAAGACTGCTGTGTTTCTCTCTCTATATTCTTTAACATATTAATGTATGAAATATGAACTCATTGACATACTGTCGACTTATAAGAAAGCATTATATTGTGAATACATGTAAATTAAATGACAACATTGTCCACTATAAAATACATGTAAATGATCATAGGAACACAAATGTATGCTTTGAGGGGTCTAAACAGCAGAAATAAGGCAAGGGACACCACACACCATGAATTCAGCCTTTCATTCACTCTTACCTTCACTTAATGCCCAACCACAATAGCACACACACACAGAATCACCAATCAACAATAAAGACGCATTTCTGAACATGTATCAAGATATAGCTGCTCTAGAAACAGATACAGGAATGGCTAAGTGGCATGACTGGTGTTGTTTTCCCTGTGTGCTCAAATATCCAACTGCTAAAATTTGATACAGTGTAGGGTCCAAAGAAACAACACTGGTTGCTAAGAGAAGCATGTACAGGAAATAAGTATGGTGCCCAGCCGTCAAATGTTTAGTATGAAGGTTTGGCAATAGGGCGAACGGAAAAAATGTCATATTGTACACAGTACACTGAATACAGGAAAGAATTGTGACTCCACCCAGTTCTTATTTTATTTATGCATCACCCATCTACCTCGAAATGGCCTATGTTGGAGGGTGTTCCTTAACTTTGTTTCTCTAATGTTGAATCTTGTATCATGATTGCGAGTGTGAAAAAAAACAATACAAATTTTATTAAAACACAATGGAGAGGCAAACTTGGAAAAAACAAAAAACTGACCACAGACATAGGAAGCTTTTTTATACCAAATACTGTTTTCTGCATAACTATGTGAAACAAAACAATGCCTGACGTACTACGGAACATAAAGCGGTCAGGGGAGCTGGCCGCAGGGGCGTTTAGGGGTTAAGCCTCGCTGTCCCACATGAAGGGTGGGGGAGACCGCCTGACTTGTCTGCTGCTCTTCCTCTGCAAGCCTAACGGGACAAGACCGGCAAAGCAGTGTACAGACAAATAATCAGGGGGTGGGGGGGAGGGATTTAACTACTCTCCAATTTCTAAAGCCTAATATGTGCCCAGGAGGCAGTGGTAAGGACAACCAGGCAGTGCCAAAGTGTTATTTTCCCACACTCAGAGAAACTGTGATCCTTCCCACTTCACCCTGGCCATGACCTGGTGCCTTTGCCCTGTCCATTATACTAGTGCTTTGATTCTTTTGCCTGATTTCTCCCCATGCCTTTCTGTAGGAAGATGGCCTTGTAAGTAAGGTATAGTGTGCACAGAGTCCAGGGAGTCCCCAGAGGTATAGCAGAGGCTAAATTAGACAAGTACTAACAGCTCTCTTTGTGGTAGTGTGGGCGAGCAGTTAGGCTTATCAGGAGGGTGTGTTAAGCATTTATTGTATTCCCTCAATCAAGGACTGCTTACACACACTCAGAGACCGAATCCAGACCAATTAGGTAAGTATAAAAAGATATATTTTATTTTGTAGAACCAAGCAGGACTTGTCACAGGTAAGTAAGAACACTTTCAAATGCAAAGCTGTACACAGAACTGCAATTGTGGTTGTATTGGAATCGTGTACAGGTTTGTATAATTTCTAAAACAGTTAAAATACAGTGAGATTACTTTTGATTACTCTTGGATTACTTTTCAGTTACTTTTAGGTCTTGAGGTGATATATCAAGATATCACATCCTGGCTGTTGTTACTTACAAGTAAGTATGACAATTGTTAAATCAAAGCACAGTTACTTTCTTTTCATACAAAAGTTCAACTCGACAACATTTTCAGGAACAAAACACAACATTGGCTCCTATGGGGAAAAGAAGGCAATTGGTTTGCAGGTGAGTAAACAAGCTGCAAGAATAGTTTTTGGGGGTTAGGACCAAGGTTCCCCAAGATCTAGGTAGGCACTCAAATTGCACCGCCAGCAGCACTGGGTGCAGAGTGCAGGGGCCCAATGTTAGCTAATGGGGCTAAGGGGGCCTTCGGTCAGGGACTGCTTGAGAGCAGGCAACTTGAATGTGGGAGCAAAGCTCCTGAGGTAGAGAACAGCACTGCAGGGGCCAACAATCAGCACAGAAGCTGCACCACCAGCGGCACAGGGGTGGCCGGGTGCAGAGTGCCACGGCGACGTCGGGGACCCTGTGGATTCCAACGGTGGTCTCCGGTTTAGTAAAGATGCTGCAGGCTCGGGCAGGGCAGCTTCCTGAAGGCGACCACCAGCTGGAGAGGTAAGTTGGGGCCTTACGGGATGCCTGGACACAGTCGGTTGGGCCAACCAAGGTCACGGGGCGTCGGGTACAGGGGTGTCTTTTCGCGTCAGGTTCTTCTTACCAGCTACGGTCGCAGTCGGGGGGACCCTTCAGGTTGAGGCTGCAAGCGTTGACTTGAAGCTTAAGGGAGGTCGGGGATCACCAGCTCACAGGTCAGGATCACTGGGGAGACCTCCTCGTGGTTTTGGACCGCTCGAACTCGGGCCGTAGGCGTTGGGTGCAGAGTGGTGCAAAATCACGGAGCCGCCTGGATCCAGATTCTGTGGGGGAGTCTTTGTTGAGAAAAGCCGGTGCTCACAAGAGACAGAATCTTAAAGATGGTTGCAGGGCAGGCCATCCGGGCTCTGGGGGGTTGCTGGCTGCTGGACACGCCGGGGTTTCACTGTAAATAACATACAACAATGTCTCTGAGAGTATCGTTTAGAAAGCAATTTCTAAATAAGCACAATTAATTGCTGTGAGCTAGGAAGGGGGAGCAAGGAGACAATACATTGAGGAAGCATGTGGTAATGAGAAACTTTTTCATATATTTTAATCATATACTCAGAGGCAAAACAGCACTGTGTTAAATTGAATGTCATGTAACCCGTGATATACTGTGTACAGGTGCTCGTGCAGGGGTGGGCGGCGCTGGTGACACGTGAGGGAGTATATACAGCAGAAAAAGGCGCAAACAAAACAAATTATATATACAAAGTGTATTCGTAATAATGCCCATACAATGAATGCAGTTCATACAGGATAATTTGGGCGGGCAATCACGAAAAAGGCGCCGCAAATTGCGCTGTGGAAGTCGACGGCATTTCAGCCTGTATACAACGTTAGGCCATCTTCAGGACCAGGTTACAGTTAGTAAAGGAGCAGTACTGTAAGGGGAGAATAAAAAACTCAATAGTGGACCAAGAGAATGGTTGAAAGAGAGAAAGGGGAAATGCCATGATGGTGGAAGAATGAGCCAAAAGAGGGATAATTACTGCAGGCAAGGATATATATAGGCCCTAATTAAAGGGCCTGGGTAGTGCACTAGCATAAGATTAAACTGTGTCTAGGCTCAGAGAAAAAAAGCAAGTGATCAGTTGCTGGGGAAGGGTGAGACAACTGACCTGGGGGGTCTGAGGAATCAAGACCATCCAAGCAGGGCGCTGGAGGAAGACTCACTAAGTCAGAGGGTGAGAGGCACGTGAGTTAGGAGCTGGAAGGGAAAAGGAGATGGGAGGATGAGACCGGGCAAGGAGAACCGGTCTTGAGGCAGGGACACTTACTCGAGGCGAAAGAATCACGGAGGGGGACCCGAGCCGGAAGCTTCAAGGATCCATCTGTGGGAAAGGGAAGAGGCATCAGGGATAGGGCAGCTCTGTGAATTAGGACAACCACTGGGAACGCTGATAACAAAATTACTTACTGGGTGTGTGGTGGTTGGCTGGAGCCCCTTGGGGTGAGTGGGTACAGAAGTAAGGGCAAGGAAGCAGAGAGGTAGGGCGACTTTGGCAAAGACGGATAGTCGAGGGATCATCCCGACGTGTCCATCTAGAGAGAACCCGGGGGAGGGGAGAGTTGAAATCATGGTGCGGGAATCAGTTCAAAGAGGTGAAAGGGATCGGAGGGTGCGGTGACTTACTACGAATTGAAGGGTCGCGTCCTGTCGAGGATCAGACGATTCCGTGGGGAGTCAATCCCTGGGCAGGGGTCCGTAGGGGAAGGCGGTTGGCTGGTGTACCGGCGTGAGTCCGGCAGGAGTGGCAGATCCAGAAGTACAGGGGCTAGGATATTAAGAGCCGGCGATGACGTGTCAGCGTAAACCGTGAACACGTGGAGAGGGTGATTGGAGGTGGAAAGGACTTTCACTGTAGTCAGGTCTGAGTCGGGATAGGCAGGTAGGGCTGGGGCTAAAGCTGTTGGTGTCCTCTTCTTCCTGGGTCAGCACGGCTCTTCGGTCCTTCTTTCTTTCTTTCTCGAATCTGAGGAGGCAGGGTTCAGGGTTGCCCCAAAATACTAAATTTAGGGGCATTAAAGGGGTGTGCAGGTCGGGACCAATGGGTCCCTTCCTTGGGGTGGATACAATCCCTATTAAGCCACCCTCCAGTGGGAGGGGGGGCATGAGCCTCTTCCTAATTGGAGGGGACTGAGATGCGTGCTTCACCTTGCCTCCCCCACCTGAGGGGTGGGGTTGGCAAAGGTGGGCACACCTCTCAGCTTGGTTTTACTGCCGATTCTCCCGCCCAAAGTGGGGGGCAGAACCGGTGGGAGCCAGTTGCTGGGGGCAGCAAAAGGCAGGGAGAGCTTATAAAGGTGGCAGGCCTTTGAAGCTTCCCCTTCATGGACCCAGCCCATCCTGGGGGAGGAGGCAGGACACTTCTGCCCAGGATGGGCTTTGTTTCTGGACCCAGAGAGTGGAGGCCCTCTACCCAGGGGTCCAGAAACCTGTCTGGTGGTGGCAAATGGCGGGCAGCCATTCACGAACCACACGAGGGCTGGTCGATTTTCAGGAGGCATCTCCAAGATCCCCTGAGTGCATTGTACATTAAATTGCACACTGGCATCAGTTTGGGTTTAATGTGCTCAGACGTTTGCTACCAAACTTCCCAGTTTTTAGTAAAGCCATTATGGAGCTGTGCAGTTCATAATGACCAACTCCCGGACCATATACTCTTTATGGCTTTACTACACTTACAATATCTAAGAATGGACTTAGACACTGTAGGGGTACAGGGCTTATGCCACTGTACCCTCACCAGGAGGCTAGTGCACCCTGCTAGAGGGAGGACTTACCCAGGCATCAGACAGTTGGTTGCAGGCACGCTCTTCATTTTTTTCTGCACCAAAATACGAGCCTGCAATGGCAGTGGGTGGGTGTTAAGGTACAGGGCCTAAAAGGGTGGCACAATAGGTGCTGCAGCCTTTTTGAGGCCTCCGCTGGTCACAGTGCCCTTGGTACCAATGGTACCTTCTACAAGGGGCTTACCTGTGGCCAGAGATGTGCCAATTGAGGGTACAAAGGTACAGCTTTGGGAAAGAACACAGGCCCTGGGAACCTGATAGGCATTGACCCAAGGCACACCAAGTCAAAGTGCATCATGTGTCAGGGAAAAGTGGGGGGTAACCATGCAAAAAGGGGCACTTTCCTACAATTTCCCATACCCAGACACAGCCTTCTAAACACCACGATGTCCCTTTCTGTATCTGGTCCCATTATCACTTCTCCCTAGATCCCCTGCTCTTGACAGTTCCTTCTTCTATATTTGCATCTGCCCACTGTCATGTAGAACCCTGAGTTCTCATGACTCTAAACACCACAAGCATGACTACAGCAGCACTGCATGTCATCTTGTCTCGTCCTGCTGCACTAACCCATAACATCACTTGGCATCACGGTCACTGCAGGAGAACTGGAGCATTCTCTTGAAACCTTGTGCTGCCAGAAGTACTGATTTGGCGCTCAGCAGGCTCCTTGTCCGAGTTAAGAGGACACTACATGTCCGGTCCTGACACACAAACAACTCCTCAATCCCCTCCAATTCCCCAGCACTTCCTCTCTCCATGCAAGTCTGGTAATCCGTCAGCCTCCCTGCACATTTCCCAGTGTGCACTTGTTTCATCTTCCTCATTCTTAATGTTTCTAAATTTGAACTCTGTCATGCTCTTTATAGTCTGCTCTTTCAGGACCACATTAAAAGGGATTTTGGTGGCGCCCACACTCCCTCTCCTATGTCACTCTGTTAGCTTGTCTTCTGACTGGTGCTGGCCTACTTGCTGAACTCTTCTAGGTTCTGCTTCATCAGCCAAACAGACAGCTGCAGATTGGAAGGGCCTGTGTGGGCACTGTTTAAATGGCTGACTCACTGCAAGCATACATTAAACAGACGCTGAAACTCTTAGTATGCAAAAGTGGATTCATTAGTTCTATAATCATCCATAAAGAACCTGCTATTAGTGGCCCAACAGGAGTATCACAAAATATTATGATGTGTAGAGCAATAAAACCATGTCTTTAAGAGTTTCAAAAAGCTAAAAAAAATATCTCTGGAAGACAGCTTTTTCTCAGTTGTAGAAGGAAACCTCAGAATAAGTATAGTGTATTGACAGCTTAAGACAAAAACATGTAATCAGAAAAGGGTGGTCTTGAAAAAGTGATGTGATATAAAAGATCAAATAATGCATTGATACTGTCCAGATAAAACATTGCAAAGCACAAAATGTAAACAAAACTCAAATCTTACCCAAATTTGGTAGTTTTATATTCCACTTTGAGGATAGGTTTGCAAGGTTCTGGTTTCTTTCCATCTTTTATCTGTTTACCTGGAAAAAAAATCCCAAAATGAAAAATATTGATACTCTTGTATTACAGTTTTTAAAAATCTGATTAAAATTAGATTTCTAAAACATATGCTGGCAGTGTAATTATAGTGCAATTCCCAGGTACAAATATTTTTACAAATAACTTCAACGCAGTGAAAATGTACAAATGAAAATAGTGTAACATAGTTAAGAAATACTCAACTAAAAGGGCAAATCTAGCAAATATCTGCATGAACAATGTAGTCACTCAACATTTTTCTATTTCAAGATAAACTGATGGTGAAGTCGTACAGCACAGCCTCTCACACCACACAGAATTATTATAGAATTGGACTTAATAATCATATTTTTATAAGAAAAGTAGAAACACTGCCTGCCCTACCTGGAGTTCACATACGTACATGATGCCTAGATCAACGTTTGTATAACTAAGATTTCGAGAAACAGTCATACGATCAATGACCTACCATGCTGAACTAAGGATGGTACCTATTAACTCTACCTTTATGGTGCAGAGAAGGAGATCAATCATGTCTCTAATTTCTGAAAACCCACCAGCCTTCAGATGCATGCCCCCCTCACTCAGGGCACACCCCAACACCACAAGACATAGAAATGTGGCTGTTCTTCTGTTATACAATGCGTTCATCCCAATTCCAACAAAGCTCCAATGATTCAAAATAACACAGTCACATTACTTTCAGTTTAAAAACCCTCACAAAATATTCCTAAAAATGCAGTAAGCTAACGGTATTGCTGGAGAAGTCGCTTATATGGAAAGTTGGAAAAACAGGAATACTAATCATAGCCTTTAATTGAACATCTGCTAAATCCATTTATCGTGGTTCTTATAAGGTAGAAAAATTCTCATTGAAATGCACCATCATTATCTTTATTCTATGTCAAAACCGGAGGTTCAGATTATGCTTTAGAACTTTCTTTTTTAATAATACAGAAGCACAACATGTAATAAAACAGAACATCAAACATTAGCAACTTCAAATTTTATGAGCCCTAGCAAAAGTTGACAAGGTCAGTTAATCCTGTAAGTCAGGCACCACATAACAGCCACAAGGAAAATCAAATCCGGCTCCGGGGGAGGGCCCACCACCCCCCAAGGAGAGTTGTCCTGAGGGTGGCCCTCATGAGGCGCAGGGGGTTGATAAGGGAGCTTTTGAGCGCTTAAAGAGCGCCTTTCTAGCCAAGGTGGTCCCCCCCTTCTCCTGCCCCAGCTCCTGCTCCAGAGCCCTCTGGGTTTCCCGCGCCGGACTCCCCATCCCCGGACGGAGATTCGCCGGGAGATTCTGACGACGATGCAGGGTCTTCGCGGTCTTGGCGCCCGGCTAGCTCTTCCGCCTCCCTGCAGCAGGATGGTTCGGGCATGCTAGTCCCGGATGAAATTATTCATCCCCGGTCGGCGGCTTGGGCCCCTGGGGACAAGGTGGCCAAATTTGTGGCCGGCCTTCTCCGCAAGCCCCTGTAAAAGGAGGCTCGGGGTTGTTTGCGGGCTGAGTGTCCCAGACCCACTTTAGAGGGAAAAATAGCCTTCACCCCGGAGTTAGACTCCAAGATGGCTACTTTTTTAGCCAAGTACATGTTGGACCCCGTAAGGGTATCGATCGTTCTTGGCGGTCTTGCCAAGACAAGCTGTTGGATGCTATATGGCCCATGACTAAAATACTAGACATGGCAGAGGAGGCTAAGGTGACAGGTTCCACTATCTCCCCCGAAGTGCTTTCAAATTGGGCGCAGCGAGCTGTAATTTTTTTTGGCAATGCCAATTGTGCCCTTTCGACGGAACGCCGTCGCTTCCTATTAATCAAGTTGGACCCTAAGTTGGGTGATTTGGCCTCTTCGGAGGCGGGGGCTGTGGCACAAATGGGTGTCTCTTTGGAGAACCATTTGTGAAAGAGTTAGGCAAGTTCGTGGCCACGTTTACTTCATTGGACAAGGCCCAGTCCAGCATAAAGAGGGTCTTCCACCCTCGGGTTTCCCACTCGGCCGGTCGTGGCAGGGGCCGCTCGACCGGCCGTGGCATGCAGCAGAATCCCAATAGGGGACAAGGCTCCGGGAGAGTTCAATATAACTCCAGCGCCTCCTATACCGACTTTTACCCCACGAGGGGGCAGCGTTTCCGAGGCCAGAGAGGTTTTAAGAACAATGCCGGCGGCAGTGGTTCCAACGGTAAGTGTATTGCCAGCGGCGCAAGTCCGTATCGGGGGTCGTTTGGCGGCCTTCCGGGATGCTTGGGCAACTATCACAATGGACGCTTGGGTCTTGCAAACCATCCAGGGGTTTCATATAAAGTTTTACAAGCACCCTCTACAGCAGAGTGTCCCGCGCCCCATTTGCTTCTCTGTTGCCGATGCACAGCTGGTCGACGACGAGGTCTCCGCGTTGCTTCGCAAAGGGGCCATTTGTCGGTCAGCTCTGCATCCCAACGGGTTTTTAAGCAACATCTTTTTGGTGGACAAACCAGATGGGGGGCGTCGGCCGGTAATCAACCTCAAAGAGTTCAACGGATGGTTGGTTTACCGGCATTTCAAGATGGAGGGGATCCACCTCCTCCGGGATGTATTGCTTCCGTCCGATTGGCTGGTGAGGTTGGACCTCAAGGATGCCTACTTGGTGGTCCCCATTCATCCACCGCACCGGCGGTTTCTGCAGTTTCGTTGAAAGGATCAGGTCTACGAGTTTACCGCCCTTCCGCTCGGTCTTTCTTCAGCGCCTTGGTGCTTCACGAAGGTGCTTCATCCTGTGGTGGAGTTCCTCAGGGCCCAGGGCATACGCATGATTGTTTATCTGGACGACATTCTCCTCATGGCTCAGTGCCCCAGGAAGTTGTCTGTTCAGCTGCACCAGACGGTGTCTCTTTTGCAGGGTCTGGGATTCGTGATCAACGAAGACAAGTCAGTCCTCAGTCCCGCTCAGAACATGGTGTTCCTCAGTTTCGTCGTGGATTCGGTCCACGCTTCTTTGAGCCTGCCGGCTCGGAAGATGGCCAAGATTCGTCACAAACTCAGACAGACCATCTCCAAAACTCATACCTCTCTCCAGCAGATTGCCCGGGTGGTGGGCCTCCTGTCTTCTTCCATCCAGGCAATCTTCCTGTGGCCCCTTCACTACCAGGCCCTGCAGCGCCTGAAAGCGTATCATCTAAGGAAGGGTTTGTCCTACGACCAGTCAGTCCACCTCTCAGCAGAGGTGAAGGGGGAAATGTCGTGGTGGCTCAGTCATATGGAGGCGTGGAACGGCCGAGCGATTTTCGGGTCTGTTCCGGACCTGGTCATAGACTCCGACGCCAGCAGGTCGGGATGGGGCGCCCGCTGCGGGGAATTCTCCACAGGCGGCGTCTGGTCGTTAGAGGAGCAAGCGTTACACATCAATTGCTTGGAACTTCTGGCGGGGTCTTTTGCCGTCCAGTGCTGGACCAGGGACAGAGTGCGGTCTTGTGTCCTGTTAAAAATGGACAATGTCTCCGCGGTCCGGTACGTCAACCATCTGGGGGGTCCTCGCTCCCGCGCTTTAGCGGACCTGGCAAAGGATTTTTGGGATTACTGCCTGGCTCACCACATATCGGTAACGGCGGAATACCCTCCGGGTCAGGCCAACCAGGTGGCGAATTGGCACTCGAGACATCTGCACGACTCCAGCCAGTGGAAGCTGGACGTTCAAGTCTTCAGGTGGCTGGCCAACCGCTGGGGGCCGTTTTCAGTGGACCTCTTTGCATCTCGCCTGGACCACCAGCTCCCGCGTTTTTTCAGCTGGAGGCCGGATCCCCTTGCGGAGGCCACCAATGCGTTTCTTCAGAACTGGGGTCCGGAGAGCGAGTACGCCTTTCCACCCTTCTCGATGATTGTGCGGTCGGCGGCCCAGATCCGCCGCCAAAAGGCGGAGGTGGTGATGGTGACGCCGTGTTGGAGGTCTCAAGTTTGGTTTCCGGTTCTTCTGGAACTTTCTTGGGATTCTCCAATCCTACTCCCCGTGTTTCCTCGGCTCCTTCTGAGTCCGAACGGGGACCAGCACTGTCTAGTTTCCCAGGGGTCTCTCCGCCTCGTGGCTTGGCGGCTTTCAGGCAGCGATGGTCGCTCCCAGGCCTTTCGGGACCGGCTGAGGTCCTCTTGTCCAAAGCTTGGGCAGACAGCACCTCGAAGCGTTATCGCTCCGCCTGGACGAGGTGGATGCGTTGGTGTCTTCAACGGATTTGGATCCCATGGTCGCAGGCGTTGTTCCCATCTTAAACTTTTTGGCACAATTGGCAACGGACGGCCTGGCGTACCGTTCTATCAACGCGATGCGTTCTGCAATCTCGGCAGGGCATTGCCCGGTGGAAGGAGCCCCAGTGGGGGAACATCCTTTCGTTTGTAAGCTCTTGCGGGGCATACGCCTCTTGTTGACCCCGGAGCCGCGAGACTCCATCCTTTGGGACGTTAATTTAGTCCTGAATCTCTTTTTATCTTGGCAGCCGAATAAGTATCTTTCTTTGAAGGAAATCTCGGCCAAATTGGCCATGCTCTTGTGCTTGGTCTCCTGTCGGAGAGTTTTGGATATTCGCGCACTGGATATTTCAGTGCGAGTTTTTTCCCCTGAGGGGGCGACATTCACTGTGGGTCGCCGTACTAAGTCTTTTACGCGGTCGATCTCGTACCCAGCTTTCTTGGACGTTCCCAAGTTGTGTGTCGTGAATTGTCTTAAGGCATATGAGGACATGACTCAGGAATTCAGCCCTCCGGGCGAACGTCAGCTTCTTATTGCCTTGAGAAGGCCGCATAAAGCAGTCTCCTCCCCCACTATAGCTCGGTGGGTGCGTTGGGTCATGCAAGAAGCGGGTATCGACACAAAGCAGTTTGGAGCTCACTCAACCAGGGGTGCGATGGCTTCTAAAGCCTTTTCTCTGGGAGCCCGTTTGGAGAACCTGATGCGGGCCGCGGATTGGTCCTCGGACTCTACCTTCAAGAGGTTTTATTTCAAACCGGTGTTGGAGGTCGCTCAGTTGGTGGTAAGTAAGCTTTAAACTAGCATAATCTGAGCCTCCGGTCCTGACATAGAATCGAAATTTGCCTAGCATCTTAACAGTAAGTT
Organism: Calotriton arnoldi; assembly: GCA_963921515.1. Lineage (NCBI taxonomy): Eukaryota > Metazoa > Chordata > Amphibia > Caudata > Salamandridae > Calotriton > Calotriton arnoldi. The sequence continues at coordinate 645,138 of CAWUFW010000426.1, read as the reverse complement.
TCAATTCTATTAAGGACACGGAGGCGAGCATTATCCCACCCATAGCACGATTTCGTGTGAACCCGCCCGTATGTGCGTAAGTAATAAGTTTTGAGTTTCTGTTTACCGCAGTGTTTGCCTTGTTCTTTGAACTGACGGTTGTGGATAAAGGTTGGCAGTGTGGAGCCTTACGCTGTCTCTATTTTCTCTTGGTGGTGCTGGTGCAAAACAAGGCCAGTGAGGATGTTGCGTGACTCGCGCGAAGAAAGAGGAAGGACAGCCAAGATGGAGGGACTTTGTATATTGCATGGACACTGTAGAAGGACTTGATATGTAGCACCCCTCTGGAACTGTGGGGGTTGTAGTTCGTGGTCAAGCTTCTGTTGTTTTTCTAATGGATTGGTTCTTCTTTTTTCCTGTGGTTAAAGGAAAAAGAATGTTAATGCTTTTCTGGCTGCTGTGAAATTTATATGTTATTAAAGCGAAGAGAGAAAAGCATAATCTTCGCCTCTGTGTCCTTAATAGAATTGAAACTTACCGTTACGATGCTAGGCAAATTTCGATTCCTCTCTCTTCACTGCTCAACAGCCAGATAAGTGCTCTTTTGTTGTTATATTTATGCTATGATTAGGTTGGTTGATTTTATTGTGCTCTTTTCTTGTATGCAGTATGCTCTTTGGCTGTGACTGCTTCTACAGCTGTTCTGTCCTGGGACGCCGGGGGTGAAGGGATGGAATTCCGTCATTCTGGGATTCTCCTCAGTGACACTCTGCAAGTTGGCTGCTTGGTTTCTCCTTGGCAATCGGAAGCCACTACTTTGGGTCTGAGCGGGGAAGGTTCCTTTCCGCGCATTCCCGCCAGCATCGTTTGGATTCCTGAGGGCATCGGCACTCTAAGTGGAGCCACCATTGTGCAGAGTTCAGCTCCCATTACTAGGGCTGCTGCTACCAGGGAGATGCTTGCGCCCCTCGTTTTGCTGCGTGGCTTTCAAGAGGCACACGAGTTTTGAACCAGATGTGTTCCCTGTTCACTGGCATCACCCAGTTCCTCGAACCAGTCCATTTCCTAATTGTAATGCAGGATTTCTAAGGGATCCTGCGTCCCCTCCCAAACCTCATCCAATCCTAGCCATTCAGAATAAGGCTAAGGAAATGACATGGAGCATAAAGGCTCAGTCGGCGCCGGTCTCAGTGTAGGCGTATGCTCAACTGGCTCCGTGTCGTCGGGAATAAGGGTGGGGCTGGCACCGCCAGTGGGTGCCGTCGAGAGTCTCGGCGTCAGACGCGGCATCGGGGAAGGTCGGGGAGGTACGGCCGGCGCTATTCCGGATCTGGGAACGTGTCCAAGAGGATCCATGGACGCCCTCGCCGGAGCTGTCTGCACAGAACCCAACGAGTCCCTTTCTGCTGAGTCTGCGGAGCCCAAAGATGTGCCAGCGCCATAAAATTCCTTCAGTTGGGCGGCAGACGCTCCCGGCCCCGAAAAGGGTGGGAAACGCGGAGCCAGCCCCGTCTCTCGATCCGCGGAACGAGGCCTCGCACGCCGAGACACCTCGACTTCTTGTGGCGCTTCTTACCTCATCCCTTGGAGAGAGAGGACAAAAACCTCGAGCCCCCGGAGCCGTGCTCGGACCTTCCTTTCGAGTGAGACTGGGAGTGAGATCTCCGATGAGACCTCCGAGGTGCCGGACGCCGTGCCGGAAGCAGCTTTAGGGACCGCTCCCTCAAAGCTTTCGGCGCCATGGCCCAGCAGTCAGAGCATGACTTCAGCTCGTGGTCATGCTCCAAGCACCAAAGTCACCCGAGGTGTGGATCCGTGACTGACATGGCGCGGTGACAGGCGCCGCACAGCTTGAATCCTGAGGTCCTTTTAGACATAAGGGAAAAAACCTACACACCACGAAAAACGTTTGATAAAAAATTCAAAAAAGTCTGTCAAAAAATGAAGGGGGTAGCTCTCGTCGACAGATCTGCGCTGGCTGGCGCAGAAAGAAAAGAACTAACGTCAGCGCACCGAGGTGGCGCCTATATAGACGACGCAAACGTCATAACGGCGAACCAGACTCGCAGGGGTACTGCTCAAGAAAAATCTTCCGGATCCAGTCTGAGGCCTGGGAAGTTCTCAAGTAAGGAATCTGCAGCTAGATGTCTCTATCAGATTTGCAATTATGCTTCCTAATGGGATGGGATATATTCTGCTAGGGTGCTAATAGTGTGTCTCATGCATTTTTGGTTGGGCCCTGGTGATCTAGATTCTTGTGTTGGTGACAACGTTTAAAACATTTTTTCACTTGTCTGTATAGTGGAATATATACTCTAGATGTTGAATATGGGCACTGGATGGATCCTACTCAGGCAGCATTTTTCAGGAATGAACAGTCTTCCTTCCTTTTAGCACAGGCACCTACTGTAGCCTGAAAGGATGAACGCATGGCTTTATGCAATGTGCGATGGGGTTTGAGACCCGGGAATGGGGGGCTGAGATTAGGCATATATATTTTGTATACTTAAATGTGCTGTTTTTTTGATTTATTGTTTCATTTATGATTTAACTTTTCTTTCTTTTTGATACTGAGATATTGTAATTTATTATATTATATAGATACGTTAGACCTGTAGAGGTAGTCTCACTGAGTATGTTTTGGCTCAGAGCAGCGGGAGCTTAAATATGGGGATATTGCTCTTTACAACTATATTCTAATTCGGGCGACTTGATTTTGCAGTTATGGTGGGCACCTGTCTCACAGTGTAAGGAAGTGGGTTTCTGTTGCAGTAACCCCCCCACTTTTTGCCAGACCACTGATGCACTTTGACTTGATGTGCCCTGGGTCCCTGCCAATCAGGTTCCCAAGGCCTGTGTTCTTTCCCCAAAACTGTACCCAATTGGCATCTCTGGCCACAGGTCAGCCCCTGGTAAATGGTACCACAGGTACCCGGGGCACTGTGACCAGGGAAGACCTCTAAGGGCTGCAGCACTTATTGTGCCACCCTTAGAGGCCCTGTACCTTTACACACACACACTGCCTTTGCAGGCTGCGTGTTTTGGTGCAGAACAAAGTGAAGAGTCGGCATGGCACACACCTCTGTGTGCCATGCCTATAACCCACTGCCCTGGCATAGGTCAGACACCCCTCTAGCTGGGTGCACTATACCAGTGGTGAGGGTACAGGTGCATGAGCCCTGTACCCCTACAGTGTCTAAGTCCATTCTTAGACATTGTAAGTGCAGTGCTGCCATTAAGAGTATATGGTGCTGGGAGTTTGTCATTACGAACTCCACAGCACCATAATGGCTGCACTAAAAACTGGGAAGTTTGGTATCAAACTTCTCAGCACATTAAACCCACACTGATGCCAGTGTGGGATTTAATGAAAAATGCACACAGAGGGCATCTTAGAAGATGCCCCTGAAACCTAACCCACCTCTAGTGTCCAGGCTGAGTGGCTGCTTCAGCTGCCACCACCAGACATGTTTCTGGACCCCTGGGTCGAGAGCCTGCTGCTCTCGGGGGGCCTGAAACAATGCACATCCTGGGACGAGGTGCCAAGTCTCCTCCCCCAGGATGGGCAGGGTTCACGAAGGAGAAGCTTCAAAGGCATGCCGCCTTTGTGAGCCTCTCCAGATCATTTGCTGCATTCAGCAACTGGTCCCCACTGGTTCTACCCCCCACTTTGGGCGGGAGACCCGGCGGGAAAAACAAGTGAGGAAGGGAGGTGTGCCCACCTCTGCCAACTCCACCCCTCAGGTGGGGGAGGCGAGGTGAAGCACAACCTCGAGTCTCCGCCATCTTGAGGATGGGGGGACCCAGCCAACCAGGGACAGGCTCCTGCCCCCCTCCCACTGGAGAGTGGCAGAATAAGGGGTGTACCCACCCCAGGGAAGGAACCCATTGGTCCCTGCCCTTCACCTACCTGTAATGCCCCCTTAATCTAGTATTTAGGGGGCACCCTGAACCTTACTTCCTCAGATCCAGCTTACCTACAAGAAGAAAAGAAGAAGAAGGACGAAGAGCCATGCAGAGCTAACAAGAGGACGGACGCCCACTGACTTGGCCCCAGCCCTACAGGCCTGTCTCCCCTCAAACCTGCTCCTGCGAAATCCCGGCGTGTCCAGCAGCCAGCAACCTCACAAACCCCGGAGGACCTGCCTGCCTTCACTTCAAAGACTGTTTCTCCCGTGAACACCGGACGTGTTTAAACTGCAGCTTCTGGCTCCGGCCGGACACCGCGAATCCAGCCCACTCTGCACCCGCCGAACCCGGCCTGAGCTCGAGTGGAAAAACACCACGAGGAGGTAACCCCGGCGATCCTGACCCGAGATCCGGCGACTCCTGACCTGCCTCAAGCCTCCAGACGACGCCTGCAGCCTCAATCCAGAGGATCCCCTTAACCGCGACCAGAGTGGGTAAGAAAATCCGACCCTAAAAGGCACCCCTGCACCCGGCGCCCCACTGCCTTGTGTGCCCAAACCAACGGTGCCTAACCAACCCAAGACATCCCAACTTACCCCTCGAAGTGGTGGTCGCACCCAGAAGATCCTCGTCCCCGAGCCTGCAGTGCTTCTTCAAACCGGAGGTTCTCCATAGAAAACAACAGAGCATCCGACGCCGAAACAGCACTCTGCACCCGGCCACCCCAGTGCCGCTGAGGGTGCACCTGTTGTGCCAACCTGTTTCCCCATTTGCCCTGACCTAAACCCTAGGAGCTTTGCTCCCACAACCCAGTGGCCTGCTTGCCAGCAGCCACCAACCGGAGACCCCCTATCCTCCATAGGATAACATTGGGCCACAACACTCTGCACCCGGTCACCCTAGTGCCGCTGAGGGTGCAACAACAGTGCATCACTGACCCTGGGGGAACCCTTGTTCTAACCCCAGAACCTTAACTTCCACAGTCGTTTACTTACCTGCAAACCGATAACCTGTTTTTCCTCCATAGGATAACATTGACAATTTTTCTTCCAAAAAACGACTGTGTGGAGTTTTGAAACCTGAAAATATTCTTTAAAAATCGCACGAATAACAAAAACGCATTTACTCACCTGTTTTCAGGAAATGTCCCAGTGCTGAATCCAGGCATCCAGCACTGAGGTAGAAAAAGTAAGGTAAAAGTAACTTACCTGCAATTTATTGAAAAAGCCTATTCATTCCAATGTACTGTATTTGCTAAGTGTTGCATACTACTGCTCTCCTGTAAATCAAACAAAGTACAATTTCTATTGCATTTTTCAACTGTTCTATATCCAGTAACTTATTACTGAAAAGTGTTTAATGCTTACCTGTGCCAGGCTTGCTTGGTTCTAAAAATAAACAACAGTATATTTTTATACAAAAACAATTGGCCTAGAGTTCAGTTCTTGAGTGTGCGAATTCATTTGCTGACTGAGTGTGTACATCAAATGCTTAACACTGTCCTCTGATACTGCCTTACTGCTCGACCAAGCGACCACTATTAGAGAGAGTAAGGTTCTATCTAACTTTAAACTCTGCCTACCTTTGGGGACTCTATACACACTGTACCTCACTTTGGTGCAGTATATATAGAGCCAGTTTCTTACACACAGTCCTTGGATAAATGGTTGCTGTACTACGTTTATGGCTAATTATAGATCGGCGGCACGCATACGGCCTGATTGCAGTAACAGTAAGAATGAATACCTTTTTTGAACCCTTTGTTTCCTTTTCTCCTTTGTTCGTTTTGTCTTATTTTCTACTGGCTTTTTTTTTTATTCTGTATGTTTTCTAAATTATCTGGCTGTTCTCTATTTATAGTGTTAAGCTCATTTCTATTTGACATTACTTTAGAGTTTGGCTTATTTACAATGGGCACTTTGTTATCTCATTGGGTGTCAAGTAGGGGGACGCCCTGGCCTTATATTAAAAGGATCAAGGGTGTGTAATCTAACAGGAACACGCACATATATGGTATATTTCCATTTGGTGAACTACAGTTTCACGAGACACACATCATGGAATATTGGCTGTACAAAATAAGAATGGTATGTATTGATAACTGTTGTTATAAAGATATATAGATGGTCACACAATGGATATTTTAGTTGATATGAGATTTACTAATGTCCATTGAATGATGTATTGCATTTTTGTTGACAATTGTGTTTTTCTTTCCCTCATTTTTGTTGTCAAAACAATATTATGATACAAATTGTATATTAATTGGAAAGACTGACTTTGTCAACTTCATTCTTTTCTGTTGTCTGTTATGTTATGAATTCCACTACTACACATACTGGAACATGTATTGAATCATGTTCATTTACTTTCAGATCTTTGGACTCTGGTATCTCCCCCTTTTGTTGATGTATGCTATAAAATCTCTTATGACTGGAATATCAAATATTGAGAATAATTGGTTGGATGTGTTTTGATATAACTGTAACATATACTACTTGAAATATGGGAGGGGACACGTTTGCTTGTTACTCCACAATTTATATGGTGACTGTTTTTAATGTATTTTAAGACAGTTCTATGAATTCATTGTATCATTTGAATCAGTGTAGGTAGAAGGATAATAATTTTAAAGGAAAATACCCTCTCTCTGTTTTTGGAAGCTGGGTATTGATCTTTTTATTTTGGGTTTATTGTAGTGTTGGTATATTATGAATTGTATTTGTGATTTTATTTAAGTATGTTTTTGTCTTTGTTAAATTACAGCCCTGAAGAAGTTCACAGTGGTGAACGAAATGTATTGGCTGTATTGTTTTGCTGTAGCACTTGAACCTATATGTTTACTGTACAAGCATTATAAAGAAGATATGGAACATCTACATTTTGATTTGGACTCTTTCACATTATTATTTACTGTTGGTGCACCACTATATGTATTTTTCTATATTGTGCCCTCAGGTCGCACCCTTGAGCAGCGAGTGCACAACATTTCTGTGGAAATTACTTACTGTGAGACGAAGGGGAGGTGCTGATCATTGGGCTTGCTGCTCATTTTGTATTTTTGTGGGGTTAGAGACTTTAGCCAAATAAGAGATAGAAAGCATCTGTCCACCAAATAATCTGCAATCCACTTTCTTGAATTATTGGGGATGAAGATTTTTTTCTTTTTGTCTTCTCAAATTCCTGATAAAAGGAGGCGGAATAGAATTAGTGAAAGCCTGCATAGGAATTGATCCAATGTGGAGAATACCTGATCTAAATGTCAGGATGCGTTAAAAAAAAAATGATGGCTCGAATTGAGAGTAAAATATAGCATAGCTAGGGCTCGCCGGTTATGGTATTTATTGTTTTAACATTTCCGTCTGTTTTATTTTTTGGACATCTATTGGTATTATCCATATTTATATTGGTTTCCGAGAATAAATGGAGTTGGAAAATGGTAAATATCCACAGTTATTTAACTGATAAACATGCAGTCATACTTTGATGGCTGTCGAGGTTTAGCAAATTTAGCAGCCAAATATAACAAAAACACAACATCCATATGTAAATGTTAGCATTTATACAAATATATGTTGACATAAGCTCGGAATTAAGGACATTTCATCCTGTTTTTATGACTCCCATGCTGTCTATCTGCTCAGCTGTTGACCAGGAATTCATGAAGGACAGCATGGAGAGTCACTCAAACTAAGCACAAAATACTAAATTTTTCTGTTTTAAAAATAAATACAGATAGAAAACACATTGTTTTGTAACTGTATTTACCTGTAAAAATGGAAAACTTCGAATCTTGAGCATAACCCACCCACTTCTTTTTAGACAGTTTACATTTTTTTAGAGGAGAGAAAAAAAATACTCCATCCAATCTTTAGGTTACTTTAGGTTACAATCTTTAGGTTAATCCAGTTACAGGTTGAAAAGAACCATTAGTCACTGTCTTCTCTATGAAAAAGTTTGATTTTTTTCAGAGGAAGTTCTTTCATACTTCACAAGAAGCAGCTTAAGAGATGTTGATTTATTGAAAAAGTGGATTTATGATGAAGTCGGATATTATAAGTGTGGAAGATATCTGGCTTTCAGCTTATGCAATTATGTTCGGCTTAAGTGTATAAGATGTGATTTTGCAGGATATTGTTTTAGTAATTTTATACACATTTTTTACTATTTGTATTTCTAGAAGATCATTTCTTGGAAATAAATTATTATTGATTAGTATCCTTGTGCATTTTCCGAGAGTTCCTCTTTCTCTGAAAACTCTGAGTGCTGCATAGATGGAGCACTTGTATTTTGCTGCATTTCTAGTTCCGTATGTCCTGCTATATCCTTCTGAGATGAATGAATTTCTATAATTTGTTTCCCAGTGAATTAATGATTGTGATTTAAAAAATTAACACATTGTCATTTTTCAACTTTCTGAGTCTTGGTAAGTATAGCTTGCATGCTGGATGTTTGTCATTTAAGGCAAACTTTTGGCTGCAGTTAGGAAAGCACTTGAACAACAAGTTCACACTACAAACTGGCATTGAAGCCTCAGAGATAACAGCTTTTCTAAAAAAAAAAAAAAGAAAATTGCCGACCATGATGAAGTCTGTGGGAAATGACTGATCTTCTCATTCCCAAAATGAAGGTTTTCCATTAGGACACCACCAAATCGATTTCGCAGTTGACTTCGACCTTTTATTATTATCCTAAGGAGCTCTAATAACACACCTCCAAACCCATTTGCAGGAAAAAAGAATCTAAAATAAGATTGAGACCATATATAGGGGCATTGTGGACTTATGTTTGATGACACACATAGCTGCCAAGGTTTCAGAATCCTATGATTGACATTTTCATAATTTCAGTGTAATTGTGAGTGACTTTTCAACGACTATGAGTGTCACTTTCTGGCGAGCAAGATCAAGCAAAGAAGATGAGGGAAACATATAAGTATCAGTCGTGGTTTAGGAAGTGGTGGTTAAAGAGGTCGTGGTTCATTGAAAGGTCGTTGTTTTGGATTCGTTATTTAGTACACTCGTTGTAAAGGATTGGTTATTAAGGCTGTTTTCCGTATCTGACATTACACCTATTTGCGCATCAATATTGTTTGAATCATAATGTGTGTGCTATCCAAGACCATTCATTAAAGGGCGGGGGCCATCTAGTGAATGATGCAGCAATAGGTATCAACATCCAATTAGACGTCATCAAAGAAAGAACAGTCTGGAATGCTTACTGGTGGTGTTTGTTAGTGGTACAGGAGAGGCATGTTGCTTTCTCTTCAGAGGATGCCCCTTTAAGAGAGAACAATCTCTCAGCCAGGCAGCAGCTCTACGAAAGCGATTAGGAGGCAGTAATGTTCTTGCGTTTATCTGGCTGCAGAGAAGGTCTTGTTTTTACGGTTGAATTGAGTTTATATGAATTATTATAACGGTATATGGGAGCATCAGCAAAGCATGGAGAGTGTGGTTTGTATTCTTGTAATATATTGAACTTGTTTTAAATCAAGACAGGTCACACTTAGGCATCAGGGGGATTTTCCCACGGGGAAGGTTTCCTTATTTTATGTTAAAAATAAAAGCTATGGCATAATTTCATTACAATCCCTAAACATATTTCTTTTTCCATGAATAACATTTCTCATTTAATTCTTCCCCGATTCTCTCCTTAATTTTTACATCTGGTCTTTTAGGTCACGCGTCCGCTTTCTCTCGCCTTTCTTTTTCTTGCCTGTTTCCTTTCACCACCTTCTTTGGTTTCCTTCCTCCCTCTTCTCTTCCCCCTCCTTCCTCTAGCCTTTCTCACCATTTTCCGTACTTTTGTTTCTGCCCTCTCTCTTTACTACCCCAGCATAGCTGTCAAGGTTTCAGATTGCTATATGTGACATTTTCAGAATTTCTGTGAAATTATGAGTGACATTTCAACTACTATGAGTGACAGTTTCCCGCGAGCAAAATTAAGAAATGAAGACTAAGGAAACATAAATAGCAGAAATTACACCCATTTAAGCAACGAGAAACTCTAAGAAGTCACTGAACTAAAGTGCGCTAACGGCACACAGCTGAAAACTGAGAAGGGCAGAGTCAGACTGCGTGACTGCATAGTTCTCAGACTCAGTACATAACAGGACGGGGCGCAGGCAGCGCAGAATGATTAAAGCTTTCTTTTTATTTATTAATAGCAGCCATAGTAAGTTAGCTGAACTATTACATACCGGCGACGCGGGCTCAGGCAGACACACTTACTTCAGGTTTCGAGGTGAGCCGGTGCCACGGCATTTGGCGGGACCCGTGGCCGCAACGACTCGTGCTGCGGACCACTCCGTAGCGGCAATGATTCTGGCTCAGCCAGGACCTGCACACACTGTCTAAGCCGCTGGTGCCGGTAGGTTCGGGTCCATTCGCGAGATCACTCTGCTTACATGGCAGTCTTTGATGGCTCCTTGTCACAGTCTCTAGTACCTGCCTGCAGCAGCTCTGCCTCTTCAGCGGTGAGCACTAGACCAGCAGAGCAAAGCAGCAGCAATATTATCGGTCCGCACACATGCCCCCCCCCCCAATCGCCTACAAGTCTGTGACTACAGTTATTTAAACATATGGCGCAGCACATACTACACAGTTCCTACTTTTCCGCAAAAGCATGGACCAACGGTCATTATTAAAGGAATGAGCCGGGTACATTCATCAAGTAATAAGTAATAGTGTGGCGGCCATCTTGGTGCAGCATAACTTAGTGCCTATATAGGCAACCCTCCCCACCTCTGCAGAACCTAGCATGCAATTGGAATAAATATTCACACAACACAATTTTGTTGGGAAAAGTTTGCTGCAGGTTTATTCCATACAAAAGTATGCCAAAGTGGTGGGTTAACTTACAGGCGATCCAAGGGCAGGCAGTGGCGACTGACCTACGCTGCCCTGCCCGCCTAAAGAGCCAAATTGCACCGTGGCCAACACAATCGGTGCTACCAGTTATGAGGGGATTCCCCCCTTGAATACTGTGAACCACTGGTCCACCACTTTATTCACGCCCTTTTAAGGGCGGAGCGTTGCAAGGCAAGCCCCCGGTGGCTCAGGCTTACAACTGCCCGAAGGACTAGCCGGGCGCCAACGATTCTTTCTCCAGGGTCCTGCCGTAAAGACTCCTGGGGTTTGGCACAGGCACCCATATTATGCTCCTGAAGCGGTACCCTTCCGTACCCTTCCACCTCTGGGTCGCCCTGTAACTCCGCCAATGCCCAGGATGTGGCCACCGTCATATCTGCCCCCCCCCCCGAATCATGGCATTCTCCTAAACCACCTGCAACCTGCTGTTAGCCCTTCTAGGTAGACCATTTCCTTATCTCCCACCGACAGGTGTGCCCCGTCCCTATCGGGTACCATGTGTGTTACACGAAAGAGGCCATACCTAGTTTTACCCAGCCCTTCTTTTATATTATATTTGAGTTGAACCATGCCCTCCCGCTTGGTGGGCTTGTCCAAGGCTCTATTTTCCTTTCTGTTGAAATGTGATGGCCTCCCAGAAGGGGGATCTACTGTTCTCTTCTTTAACCACAGCTTTATTACCCTTCACGTTATTGCAGGCTCCAACACCTCCTGCAACCTGCAATTACAGCCCTTCTAGCTGGACCGTTTCCCTATCTACCCCTGATAGGTGTGCCCAGTCCCTATCGGGGTACAAAGTGGTATTTGCACAAAAGAGGCCACACCTTATTTACCAAGCCCTTCTACTCGATTTGAATTGAGTTGAACCAAGCCTTCCTGCTTGGTGGGTTTTTACATGGCTTTATTTACCCTTCTGTAGGACTGTTCGATGGCCTCCCCGGAAGATGGGAACTGCTGTTCTCTTCTTTAATCACAGCCTTGTTTACCCAGCAAGTTATTGTTTGGGGCCAACCACTACCCTTATCTCTACCCCATGACCTCCCGATGTATGGGAGCCCAAGAGCATTAAAGTACTACTGCTCTCTTCGAAACCACCTACCTGTGCGGTATAATCTGTTGTGCCACCTGTTCAAGGATACGCATTTACATTTGGGGGTGATTAAGCCATTGTTCACCCACCCCTTAATTGGCACATCCCAGATATGAGCGTTCCAACTGATAACCAACTGCTGCCCCAGCAAGTGAATTATGAACCCCCTGGAGAGGGTCATTGGGCGAGGCCAGAGTGGAGTTGTGTGACCGATGGTAACCCCCCCCCGCCTGACTAGCACCTTGGCATGGCCCTCTCACCCGTCTGAAACATATGACAATTATCGAAATTGAGCTTAGTCACGGCTTCCTAGGATGCAAGGTGGAACTCCCCCTCTACCAAGACAAAGGTGGATCTAATCACAGAGGGATGGGTCCTGGGGTCCTCCCAATGTTCTGCTACATCTCATGTCCTTCTTGCCTACACCACCCGTCAGTGTGACTGCGCCCTTCCAATGCTGTGTCGCCAGGCTGGGGACCCCAACAAGCAAAAAGGCCCACAGCCAGCTTATGTTGCAAGTATCCTGGGTGCCGCAAAATATACCAATGCTTTTGGATTGTGCATTGCTTTACTACACTTAGTCAGCCAGAGTCCTCCGAACAAGTGTTCCCCCGCCCTTGAGAACCATGCCCCCTTTACAGGGCAACCACTATTCCACCACCTGGCTGGACCAGCCAAAGGGCAGGCAGACTATCTAGAAGTGAAGCGTCCTGAGGTACACATTGGTTATGCTGAGAGCACATTCCCATTGACTGGCCACTAAGTTTGTACTTCACCCGATTTATTGATACAACCCATTGAACCAATATTGTGTCATAATCCAGTGCCCGTGAGCACTTGCCTTTTGTACCTCACCCAGTCGGTCCCTTGTTTAGTTTAACGGCGTGACCAGAGCCAAAGAAGGCGCCAGATGGGCGGGGGCAAGTCTAAATACCACGCCCCTACCCTCTGTGCGCCGGAAGTGACGCGGCCGGCGTGCGTGCTGGGGGACTCCTCCCTGGGGTCCCCTCAACTAGAGGGGTGGCGGTGTGCCTAATGTGGCACTAAGGTGGCCGCCCTTTTGAGGTGGCCCACTGCGTGAGCCGCGGGCAGCCTCATTCATTTTAATTTAATGAGAACTGCCAAAGGTCACGCTATGCTTTCACAATAAGCAAAATCTCTGCATACTTAATAAAGAAAGGCTCGCTTTTTAAATATACCGATGTGTACAAATTTAAATTTGTGTACGTAATGACAAACACACATGCTCTTGTTTAATTTCTGTCTGTCAATACACAGGCACAACCATTGGAGGGTTAGGTGTTGTAAAGTGGCATTTGGACATCTCTCGACAGGTACGGACATCTGTTCTTCCTTGTACATTTTCTGCAACTCAGAAATGATTTCAAGACTGAGTTGACATGTGACGTAACCTTTCCATCTCAGCTTCCAGACAGTTTCGGCGACCTGTGGCAGTACACATATTCTGGTTTTAGCCGTCCTACTAACATCATTAGCTGACAGACGAAATCAAAGGCTACTAAATCAATTCTGGTTAACCTGAATACACCACTTTTAAATATATACAGAGATTATTGGTTTTAGTGGTACCAGAATTCTCACCGACTAATTTTCTTCATCTTAGTTAAAATGGCAGGCTATGAGGGAGAAAACGAGGGATTTTTATCTTCAACAGGAAATCATTAATAACCACAGACATTTGAACAATAGGTCTATGAGGAAGGGAAAAGAATGAAATATGGTGTTTTTAGCCTGCAGTTCAAAAGCAATAAACAATCAGATTTGATTATCTTGTATTAAAGAACCGGATTCGAATTGGCTGACTGAGTATATAGAGGAGATTAAAAACATATTTTTATGGTACAACACCACTCTCCATCACGAACACCTTAATGGTGGTCTGATACTTGAGGGGCAACCAGAATTCCTCCAGGAGTTAAATCTTCCAGCCTTGTCACTGGAGCCTGCAGCCAGCTTAATTATCCCGATACCAAAAAAGGTGGTGAGAGAGGTAATAAAACAGCTGCCAGGTTGCAAAGTTCCTGGGGAAGATGGATTTAGCTTCTAATTTTATAAAACATTTGCATCCTCATTCGTCAAACCCCCTATCTATTCTCTTTAACTCCATACTTGAAAGGGATCAATGTCGGGGCGTGCGAGCAGCACCGGTGAGCTGCTCTGCCACACAATGCCATATTCATTTTTGCCAAAGTGCTAGCAGGTCACCGCCGCCGGTGAGGTCGGGTGTGTCGTGGGATCTCATATCGCCACCAGCAGTGCGAGCTGCGCTGCCATAATCCAATACCCAGCAGCACTGGGCAGCAAAAACTCTGCGAACTCGCTCGTGCTGCAGAAGGCCGCCTATTAAGTCATGTGTGTCAGTCTCACAAACAGCTACACTATCTCTGTAGCCATGCTTGGGCACTGACTCTGACCGTCTGTCCTCTGACTTCAGTGATTGCTTTTGCCGCGTGCAATGTCGGGTGTCCTTAAAGTCATATTGTTACATTGTAGCAAATGTGCTGAGCAGCTCTAGCAGCTGACAAAGAGCCCACGAGCCTTCCAGGAGCAGCATGCACCACGTATAGTGCATTATTATAGCAGCGCTCAGGCTTGCCAGCTGAGGACGCACTATAATGCATGACATTGCATTTCAGTGCAGTGATGTGGACCACCACACTGAAATGCGTTAGTCTAACACCTGATGCATGGTGCTTGGCAGGGCTGAACGTTTCCTTAGCCCACTGCAGGAGAGGTGAGATTTTACTCCTCTGTCCGGAGAGTTAGTTGGCCGATAATTGCTGTCCCCCATTGGTTCATACATGTATATTTTTCCGAGAGTCATAATGATGAGCGCCGTATGGGCTCCGTAGGCAACCGCCTGACAGAGCGCTTATTCTACTCTCAGTTGAGCAATAAGAATCATAAGCTCCCCTCCTCAACCTCTCAAAACCGTGTGGGATGGGCAAGTATGCGAGTTCTCCCAGGGCCACGTAGACACTACTAGTACAAGTTGCTTTAACGCTCATACCTGTATCTTCACTACTGCCAAAGAGCAAGTCCGCCAACCGGCAACACCTATTTAACCTCCAGTGCCTTTGAAAGAATGTCACATGACTGAGTCACTGTAGGGGCATGACGACACCGCATCACGGTTCTTTGCACTTCAGTTCTCTTCTTTTCCCAAGTTTGTTCGGCAGCCCATCCTCTGTCGCTAGTGTTGTATTTAAGTCGAGCAATACCAAAGAGACATCAGAAGCACCAACCGGTAGAACAAACTGGGAATTTATTGGAGTATAAAACAACACACCTTTGCTACAGCTGTCGTAAGCCCGGCCCTCTCGAAAGCTCTCTCGCACTGATGCTCACGTTAGAACCTGGAGGGGCGAACGTTCTAATAAAGCATTGTTTCCTAAGGGGAGCTGGGAAGGGAAGATACCATTGGGTCACCAGGAAGTAAGGGGGCACATACTTTAGGGAATACCATAGATCCCTTTTGCAAGCAGCTCCAAGCTTAACTATGGCATACACAAGTTCACCTTAAACGACTGCAACTCTGTCAGTGAGGAGGCAGTCTCTTTGGCTTGCCTCACCAGTGTCCACACTTTACGCTCTGTGATCTCCGCTCATTTAGCCGACTGATCTTTGGTAGCTAAATGTTTGATCTTTTCCTCCCCAATTTTCACTGATGGGGTCATTATTGCAATATCCACAAATCTGCACATTACGCATTGACAGAGTGCAAGGGAGTCTGTTAACATCAAAGCTGATGGTGTGTCCTTTGGGACCTCAGAGACTCCATTCATACATTTTGATTCTCACAGGCATAAAAATCCTGCCCTTATTTTTGGCATTAATGTTAGGGCTTGAGTTATGTAGAGCAAACTCTGCACAGTTCTCTCTAAGGCTGATGTCCTCTCTATACAGCATGCACAGCACAGTCAGGTTCAAGCCTATATATAGGCACCGAGCAAAGGGAGTCTCTTTGTGAACCAACCACAATTGGATACTTGCCTTGGATGTTCCAAGGCACGGGGTACAGCAGTGCACCTGCAATGCATAGCCCACCTCCCTGCTCACACTTCAGGCGCTGCTGGGGGAACCATGGACTCTACAACAGTTGTCCATACCTCTTCACTGCATGGGCCTTCCCAAGCGCCCCAGTACCAATACCACCTATGCCACCTCCCATATCCAAGGTCAGCCAAAGATTGATCACAGGCTCCACATCGTCTTACTCTTCTGTGGCAGAGCAACAGGGCAGAGCCACAAGAAGAAAATAAGTTACTTACCTCTAACAGTAGTTCTCCAGTATTGGAAACTTTCATAGATTCAAATGCTTGAATAATATCCCCGTTGTGGAGATGGGAGTCCCAGGTATTTTTAAAAGTAATGTCCCAATGGACATAGAACATAAATGCCTAAGGCCTCATTATTTAGTAACATATCCGTGTCCTTATTAAAACAGGACCAAACTTAGAAAACAACCAGTCAGACGACACCACCCTGTAGAACCTTCCTGAGAGACGCTCCAGTCCCTCAGATTTTCAAGCACTAGTGCATACAAATAGAAATAACTGAGACGTAAAGGTGAGCCTTTCCAGCAGAGGCGGGTGGGTCGCATGAGAATCTATGAAAGTTCAAGTCAAGTCAAAAAATAAAGTTTATTTAGACCATTGGTCTTTAAACCAACTAAAAACATGACATTTTATATAAATGTTCTAAAATAATTACTAATTCATCATCCCGCACCATTCTGAGAGCCTGATTTTCACATTTCCTCTCATTTTTGTCAAAAAGCTCCATCCATAAATTGTATACACACCCATATATCACATATATAGTCCAAATAGTACTAAAAACATGTAGTAAAATATTTTAAAAGGATAAAAATGTCACTAAAATCCCTATACATCATTGCTTCAACCTAACTTACAGCCAGGCATTTCCTATTCCATAAGAAACCTTTTTACAGCCTGCATATACTTCGCAACGGCTATTGCAATTTCAAGATTTATCATATCAGTGAGAAGTTCAATTGAATACGCGACCTAGTACCATATTTTAAGAACATTGGGCGTACAAACTGTTTTCGCTGAGCTAACAATTTTTGACAGTCCATTAGGATGTGTAAACTATTACATTTCATACCCATCCTACATGTGCATTTACCATCAGGTCGCATCAATTCTGTTTTTATTTTACCATTTAACATAGCAGGGTTGATACCAATTGTAGGAGAGTAGGATCTGCTTCACATGGGTACCCCCACTTTTTGCTGATGCTTCACTGTTTTTCGACCTTAGTCTGGCTGGGGCCCTGCTAACCAGAACCCCAGCCTAGCTGCTTCCTCTCTAAAATGGTTTCCATGTGCCTTAGGCACATCACTGATTGGAATCTGGAGTGCCCTTATAAGTCCCTAGTATATGGTATACTATGTACCAAGGGCATAGGTACCTCAGAGGCCTACCAGGGGCTGCAGCATGTACTTTGCCACCCCTGGAAGACCATCCAAACTGACACCACAGGTCTGCTACTGCAGCCTGGGTAAGGTGGTGCATGCACCTCTTACTGTGATATAGGTTACCTATATCACTAAATACATACACACATATAAACCTATAAGTCACTCCTATGGCAGGCCTTATCAATCCTGAAGGCAGAGTGCGTGGTTCCTATGTGAGAGGGTGCCCCTGCATGAGCAGGGCCCCTCTGCAGCGTTCGGAGACCCTTCTCTGATGCTGTTTGTAGTGCAGCCTGACCATATACTCTTAAGCGCATTATAACCTCGCGTTAAATGCTAACTTTGGAATGGCTGCACCTAAACATGTCGTGTTTGGTGTCAAACATCTTGGAATACTACCCCCCGCCAATTCTGGCGGCGGGGGTAGCATTCCACCCTTCTAGAGGGAGAGACATGTTAACCCTGGCCTGGCCGGTAACTTCTTTCTAAAGCCTGACATCACAAAATGGATGCTGCTGCCACAGACACAAGTCTGGCCTCCTGCTGCTGGACGAAACTCCGGCAGGGGAGGCCTGGACAATAGGTTTCCTGTCCCAGGGAGGTGTGACCACCTTCCCCAGACAGGATAATGTGTATTGGGGCTGGGCGGGAGCACTTTCGGGTGCTTTGAAGTCCTGCACTGGGGGCACACTTGGTGTCCCTGTGCATACCCCAGTTCAAACCGGATCAGGGGCTTGCAGCCCCTGCTTTGGCGCGAACTGGACAAAGGGAAAGGGGTGTAGCCACCCCTCTGCCCTGACCCACCCATAGGTGGGGCCACAGAGTAGTCCAACCCCTAAACTTGGTATAAGTATAGGAACCCAGTCCTTAGGACTTTAGATTATCCCTGGACGAAACTCTGACACTGAATCCTGGACCTTCGACGCTCTACTCAAGACTAGAGGACAGAAGAATCTCCCTTGGGGTCAAGGAGTGACTCCCCTGCTTGGCAGGCACCAAAGAAGCAATTGTCCGGTCTGCATCGCCTAAGCTCCCGTCGGACGCCGAAGTCTTTGCATCACCAGAGGTGGATTTCCAGACTTCCCGAGGCTGCCCTGAGTCCCCAGCAAAGCTGAGGCCCGTAGCTGTCGTGGGTAACGTGGAACCGTGACCCCTGGACACCGCACGCTTTGCTAGTGCATCCTCTTCTGGGTCTCCCACGAAGTCGTGCTTTGGGCTCCGAGTAGCCCTAGCCTCCAGCACCAACTGCACCGAAGATCACTGGCCTCCACTCCACGAGTGTCCTGTGAGCCAGCTCCACGTGCGACGTCTCGAGGCTCCTTCGCGGTCGCTAGCCCGTTGGCTAGTAGCCCTTCACGAAGGCCAATACTTTTCTTCTTGGGCTCCCTGGTTGCTCCGGGCTTGCCCTCACTTACCCTTGCTGGGTGAGTTCCTCAGACCTTGCTGGTCTGCATCATCGTCATTCTTCACTTTCATCGAGACTTGCCGTTGCCAAGGCTTGTTGGGTCCAATCCGGTCGCCGACACCTCAGCACTCGACAGACATCGTGTACCAGCCCGAATCCTGCTCCTGGTCGCCGACAACGCCTCCTGGACCTCGTGGCTGAAGAGTCAAGACGACCGTCAACCTACCTGAAGCACTCGACATCGGTGGGCATCCGCTCATCGCCTTCCTGGTCACTGGCTAGTGACCCAGACTCTGTCCCCTCTGCTTTCAGGTTCTTCAGATCTCCGATCCACTCTTGGATCCACCCGGACACTTTCCACTTGGTCGCCAGCAGCACTTTGCAGCAGATCGCCATTCAAATCGACGACGAAACCCGACCCCGAAAGGCACCTATGCACCCGGCTTCCCTGGGTGAGGTAACAAGAGTACTCCGGTGCTCCCGTGGGTAGAGACTCTAGAACGACCTAGTTCTCAAAGGGTTTGCTCCAAGTCCTCCTTTAAGTGTCCCTTTTCTTTAATTTCCTGATCGCGACTTTCTCCATAGAAGTTAACGGCGTATCGCGGTTGTGTATTTACACTGCACGCGTCCCCGTGGGTACCCTGTGTCACTACCTTGGGTGGTTCCTTGTGGTCCAAGCACTTCTAGAGGCTCTAGGCCTAGTGTCTAGTTCAGTCGTGGTTCGCATACCACTTTATTGGTATATGGTTTGGTACGCCCCTAGGGCCCAAACGTGTATTTGTGCTATTACTGTGTTTAAATAACTTATAACTTGTGTACTTCGAACTCTAGCCTCATAAAGAGACTAGAGGGGTGTGTTTAGCAATAAATACATATATTTTGAATATATACCTGGTGTGGTGCTCTTTCATTTGGTCACTCAAGAGATTATAGACTGGTAAAACAAGCTGCTTTACATTCCTTCAAGACTTAGCCTGAAGGCTGCTCTCCATAGCTACCACTAGGATAGCTTTCAATAAGGTTGTCTTTAACCTATCTCCAATAAGGGGTTGTTTGGACTGGTGCAAGGTGCCCACTATAATTAGTGGACAGCATATGCCAGGCCAACTTCTCACACCAATTCTCAGCCGTAGTACTTCCATTCTAAGCCAATGATTAGGTAGTATGTCTAGATAAGGGTACCAGATTTCTTTCACCCAGCTGTTTCTCATAAAAGTCACAGATTCTTTCTTTCTCAGGTACTCCATATCTATCAATCTAGACGTTTCCTTCCCTAAAGATCTAAGTACACTCTTTGTTTAATCTATAAACAGAGTCTGCTGATCGATTTTCACCTTCAAATTTTCACAAATGGGGTAGTTTCTTTCTTGTTGATTTGGCCCATTTTAATTCACTATGCTGAATCTCCTTCATACACCATTGTGACACTTTAGTATCTTCTCCTATCCACAAATGTTTCCAAAATCTAAGTAGACCCACTTGCACCTGTACATTCCATGAGGTCATCCCTAACTCCAATCTAATTGCCTGAATCATTGATGAGCTAAGAAGTGACAATAATGATTTTATGCATTTACCTTCCTCACTATCCCAGGTACTTTTACCGCCTAGGCTGAGAATTTCTGCTCCATACTGAAGTTGCGAGGGAATCATTGCATTGTAGGCCTTCAACAATGGTCTATGGGACATGTCACCATAACTGCGATTAAATTTTTTCAGCCCACATACAGATGCTTGGGCTTTTACTTTCTGTGCTTCCAAGTGCATACCTTACTTTAGTGAATTGTCATACCATATTCCAAGATATTTGTACTCATTGACAATATCTAATTTGGTTTGCCCCAAATACCAATTAAACTTCTGGTCTCTCTTCCCAAAAAACAGGATTTTCGTTTTTTCCATGTTTACTGTTAGTCGTTTTGCCGCACAATATATGCTAAAGGCATTTAGCTTCCTTTGTAGACCCATCTCAGTCTGATCAAGAATTACTAGATCGTCGGCATACAGTAGACAGGATAATTGCTTCCCATTCACTTTTGGGCTAGCACTTCTGTCAGTCACCAGAGTAGATGGCAGATCCGCTAAAAATATGGCAAAAAGTAGCGGGGCCAGTACACAGCCCTGTCTTAGGCCATTATTAATCGCTATTTCAGGAGTCAAGCCCCCCATCGTGTCTTTGATAACCTCCGCCCAATTCTGACTATGCAACTCCTGAATTACTATTAGGAGATCTTCAGGGACATCATAACTTCTCAGGGTCTCCCATAGACATTCCCTATCCAACAGGTCAAAGGCCGCACGGAAGTCAACGAAGCAGCAATACAACCTACCTTGCTGCTCCATGGACTTCCGCGCCACTGCCCATAGGGAGAAGCAGTGGTCAATCGTAGAGTGTCCCTCCTTAAATCCTCCTTGTTCCACTGGTACAATCGACCACTGCTCCACCCAATCCTTCAATCTGCCAAGGATTATTTAGGAAAAAACCTTCACTCCAATATCCAACAGATTAATCAATCTGCAATTCTTTGGGTCCTTCCTATCACCTTTCTTATGTAATGGTCTGATAACCGCCCCCCTCCAGGATTTAGGGATATGGCCTGAGTCCAATATGGCTGAGAACATATGGGATAGGAATTCTGCCTACCAGTTTAGCTGCGTTTTAATAATGATGGCAGGTAAATTGTCAGGCCCTGCTGCGCGAGTTAAATTTAGCTTCATAATAGTTTCCTTTACTTTTTATGCTGAAAAGGATATTTTTAACTCTTCTACGGTCCCTCCCCAATGAATTTTTTCCTTACTTATTACGGGCACTTTATTTGCCACATATAGGTCTCCTAAATACTCCTCCTTGGCTGCCTCATCAACTACGCAGCTCATGGCTCCCGGGGTCCAACCCGAAGCATCCGGTATCAGCTTCCAAAAACCTTTAACATTTTTAGCTTCTATTGTTTCCAGCAGGTTTTCCCAACATTTTTCTTTAAAAATCCTCTTCTGATTCCTCACTAACGTTTTATATTCTTTCCTTAGTTTAATCAGTTTAACTAGACTATCCTGGTCATACCTTATCCTCAGACGTCTCTCCATCCCCCGTATTGTCCTTTTTTTGTTCTTGCACGCTAGGTCAAACCACCTTAATTGCCTTCCTTGTCTAGATTGCGTGTCTGCGATGTCATATTTCTTACTTTTTAAGTCAACTCTAAGGCATTGTACAACCTGTTCTATTTTTTCCACAAACCATGCTACTTTCTGATCTTTGGCACATTCCATATTTAATTTTTGTTGAAAACTTGCCAATTTCTCTAAGTATTCATCTGTTAGTTTTGTGGTCAGGCGTTTAGGGTATACCAATTTTTGAGGAAGGACTCTTTCACGTGCCTTAATGCCCCCTTAATAATTCACAGTACAGGGCATTATGATCACTATCTTTACGCCCGATTACCCGGAACCATTTTACTGTAGCATAGTTCCATGCATGAATGAATACGTAGTCTATAGGGCAATATTGATTACCTATTCTAAAGGTCTGTTTAGCTGGACGGTCGGGTTCCATCCTGCCATTCAAGCTAAATAATCCCTTCGATCCTAAAAATTTACCAAGTGCTTCATCTTGTCTGGTAGAAGTACACGTGGGGAAGTCAGCTGGCATTATATCGTAAGAGCTCAGAATTTCATCAAACCAGGGGTCTAGCTTTCTTGAATTTAGTTTATGGTTAAAATCTCCCATTATGACCATCAGATCATTTTCATACTTTTCACTTAAAGTACTCATATCATCCTTAAAAAGCCCCATTTCCATTTCATACTCCTTTTGAGAACCCCATTGTATATAAACATTTACGAGAATCAAATGGTCATTCTTCCTTTCTGCAACCAGTTGGGATACCTTACAAACCAACAACCATTTGCATGATGTATTTATTAACTTCACCTTTCTCGTGATCCTGGTTGAGGTAAGTGTCATGATCCCCCCGAAAAGTTGTCCGAATCTTTTTTTTTTTTACTAGCAGGCTTATGAAGTTGGACAAAACCTTCAATTACAGGGGTGTTGTCGCATAGCCATGTTTCCTGCAAACAAATAACATCGGCACACTGTGCTACGTGGTTTAGACTTTCAACTTTTGTTTGCCTTCCAAACCCATTTATGTTCCAAGATATCATTTTCAAGCTATGCGACAACCCGCTACCCTAATCGATATCGCTGAGACGCCCAGACTCATTCAAATCCCACGAGGATGTGCCTATATAGCTATTTCCTGGGCTCCAATTGCCCCAGCTTTTACTGGGCTCCGGGTTCTCGACCGCCATGTTGATGTTTACTCTTTCCCCGCATGCCCCAGCTATCAATCTCACTTGCCTTTTCCCCAAGCCTGCATGACATTTCAAAAAGGCACTGCCTTGATGGTTTTCCCCTTCCAATTCTACTTCTGAGATTATCCTTATCCCTTCTTTTAATATCTCCTTTTCAGCTTTTAGGATTGCCGCCTTTACCAGTCCTGAGTAGACTTGGACCTTGGTACATTCATTGCCTTTATTACTGAGGCTAAAACCTACCCGCCTCAGATCTTTTGACCCAATTTCTTTCAGGCTTGGGCATTTTGAAAATGAGAATAGGAGCTGGGAACGATTTAAAGGTGTGATCTTTCTATGTTTTTTTCCTCCCCTTCTCTATTTCGGAGGGTTCAAAGTATAGCCACATCTTACCACTGGATTCTGTTGCTTTAGTATCCAAAAGTTCTCTTCCCAACTTATCCTTCTTTCTAATTAATTTATTTGGTGTTTTTCCCCCCTCAGCTGGATTCCTTGGGAATTCTTTCCTTCCCTGCATATTTTCCTGTATTTTCAACATTTTATCCTCCCTATGAGCGTTACGAGTAATTTTTTGTTGAACCCTTTTCCCCCCATTTCAGCCAGTGTCATATTTGATGAACTCTCTAAAATCCTCCTTTTCCTTCTACTATTTGGAGGAGTACTTTTCTCATGTTGTGATACTCGTGGCACCGCCCCCTTACCCCTTCCTTTCTTTAAACCCTTCTGTTTATCCTGTTGCTGAATTTGCCTTCTTAGATAGTACCGAGGATTCTGGCGTCTATACAAAAAGAGATCTCCCTGTCTCCTAATCAACATTGGACATCTAGAGATATACACGTCATGCAGATTATTCACTTGCCCTGAATCCCCAGCGCTACCTTCAATATGGGTGTCCGGCACCGGTCTAACCACAGATGGCATTTGACCCCTGTAATTCCTCTACAATTTTTTTTAAATGAATTTTGTGGTTATTTAGTATGTTATTATTTAACATTGTCACTTCTAGCAGTCCTTGCAAGGTTTTTTGTAGCATCAACATTATGTCCAACATTGAGGCCGAAGGAGTTGCGGATATATCCAAGCCCAATGTGCTATTGCGCACCAATTCTTCTAACGATTTAGAACCTTGAATTCCCGAATGTCCTGTGCTCTTATCGGACTTAGACCTTGTAGCCGAGTCCATATTGTCTCTTTGATCCCTCAATTCCTTAGAGGTATACCCCTCATATTCTACTTCTTCGACACCAGACAAAGAAAATATCCGAGGGGATGAAGAAAGTCTTGGTTCCAAGAGGGGATCAATTCAGCTTAGGTCACTTTGGCTAAGAAGTAATTCGTCTAGATTTAGGGCACAATGTTCATTGACCTCCTGTACATTTGACTGATCCTTATTAAGGTCTTGAGTTTTTGCGGGCGTAGGTATAATCTTGAAGTGTTTGCCCACAAAGTCCTTTATTGATTTTGACACTAGGGCCCCCCCTTTCACGCTGACTTGAGATTTATCGGATAAAGTGTTCTTCTTTGAGTTCCTCTTATGATCCCTCTTTACATTCTCCTCACGGCCATCCATACCCTCCACTAGGGACCCGATTTCGTCTGTAGACTCATTGATCAGCGTTGCGTGGTCTTTTCGTGCTTTACTTATTTTTGACTTCCTCAGTGCCATTTTGTTAGGGGGGCTCCTTCTGTGTTGCGTATAAATGTAGGGTTGATTGGGGTGTGGGTGTGAGGCAGATTGAGTCCAAGATGGGGGTATTCAGCTTCCTTACACCCACTCAATTACTCAATTACTCCACTATTATGCCACCACCACTTTGCCCTTTCTAACTGGTCCCTGGCGTAACTAATGGTTGAAGACTTTTTAAAAATCCACAGAAACTTTTCATAACAAGATTAAAAACACTTACCTCTGCTGTGAGCTAGCTGGCTGGCCGTGATTCTGGCTGGGACCTTGGAGGCACCTCGAGCCTCAGAGAAAATACCTTTTCTTTCAAATTCCTCCTACTTTACTGCACTTTTTTTCAACGTCCAGGTGCCAGGATTTAACCAACTATTATCCCACCTATCTATATCAGCGCCTTACACATGGAATAGCCCCTTGCTGGGGCTACCACTCTTAGGCTGCTGAAAAGTACTTGCGATACGTTCCTGTCGTGGGCCGGGGGCTTTTGGCCCCTACACCTCCCTAGTTTTACAAGCACCTTCCTTTCCCCCCTAGGGGCCCCCAGCGACGGGCACAAGCTACCGCCGCTGACCACCGGTAAAGTTTCCGAATCCGCGCTCCGTGCTAAAGGCCAGCTGTATTCGCGGTGAAGAGATGGTGCAGCCTTCCAGCCATTCGGCGTCTCGCGTTCCAGGAAGTGGACGTATGACGCGCGGACGCGAGAGAGCAGCTTCCGTTGATCCGATGATCTGACGCATTACGTTGCACGGCAGCCACATAGCACAGGTTCGATAGGACATTATCGAGTATGAAAGTTTCCAATACTCGAGAAGAACAAGTTACTTACCTTCGGTAACGATATATCTGTAAGAGGCATAGATTAGGTATGGATTCCTCACATTAGAATTACCCCCAGGCGTCAGACTGGATCCGGAGAATTTTTCTTCAGCAGTACCCCTGCGCTTCTGTAGGTGACGTCGGTCGACTCCGCGATAGTCGTTGTCGTCGTGGTCGCAGGAATGACGTCGCGGTAGCTACTTAGACGCCGCCCCTGCGCGCTGACGTCAGTTCTTTACACGACATTCCACGCCAGATGCGCAGAGCCATGCAAGACACTGACCACTGGTGCACAAAACTAGGGCCCTGAAGGGAAGTCCCTTACCCTAGAAGTCAGTTCGCAGAACGGGGAGGATGGGTGGGGCGGTGAGGAATCCATAACTAATCTATGTCTCTTACAGATATATCGTTACTGAAGATAAGTAACTTGTTCATCTGAAAGAGACAATTAGTTATGGATTCCTCACCTTAGAATAGATACCCCAGCAATACCAACCCCGGAGGTAGGTCTGCAAACTAAGTTCACACCAGAAAGTCTTGGAGAACTGAACGGCCAAAGAAGCCGTCTCTCCGGACTTGGCTGTCCAGGCAGTAGTGTCTGGTAAACGTGTGCAATGAAGCCCACGTAGCCCACTTAGCTGCCTGGCAGATGTCATGAAGGGGGACTCCATGTCCCAAAGCAGTAGTAGCTGCCATCGCCCTGGTGGAATGGGCACGCAACCCCACTGGAGGTTC
Source organism: Calotriton arnoldi (assembly GCA_963921515.1). Taxonomy (NCBI): domain Eukaryota; kingdom Metazoa; phylum Chordata; class Amphibia; order Caudata; family Salamandridae; genus Calotriton; species Calotriton arnoldi. The sequence continues at coordinate 618,879 of CAWUFW010000426.1, read as the reverse complement.
CTTTTTCGCTCAGGAATAGCAGATTTTGATGCAAAGAACGACCCATCGAGAGATGGTCATTTCTGCACGGCCCGACCTTTCTTGGCACCCACATAGCCAACAAAGAGTTGGTCGTCCACCCGGAATGGTTTTGAGCGATCCAGATAAAATGAAAGAGCACGTTTTGGATCCAGATGGTGGAGCCTGTGAGAAGTTGGCCTGGCATATGCTGTCCACTAGTTATAGTGGGCACCTTGCACCAGTCCAAACGACCTTTATTGATGATAGGTTTAAAGACAACCTTTATTGAAAGCTATCCTAGTGGTAGCTATGGAGAGCAGCCTTCAGGCTAAGTCTTGAAGGAGTGTTAAGCTGTTTGTTTTACCAGTTATAAGCTCATGAAGGATCAAATGAAAGGAGAACCACACCAGGTATATATATAAAATATATGTATTTATTACTAAACACTACCCAATAGTCTCTTTATGAGGCTAGAGGTCAAAGTACACAAGTTACAAGTCAAATAGCACAGTAAAATAGCACAATATACGATTAGCCCTAGGGGCGTACCAAACCATATATTAAGAAAGTGGTATAAGAACCACGACTTAAGTAGACACAAGGCCTAGAGCCTGTAGAATCGCTGGGACCCCAAGGAACCACCCAAGGTAGTGACACAGGGGACCCACGGGGGCTGTGTGCAGTGTGTGAACACAGCCGCGAGCTCCGTTAAAGTCTATGGGAAAGTTGCGGTTATCGTTTTAGAGATTAGGGACACTTAGAATTGGACTAGGACCAAACCCTCTTGGACTTGGACAGTTCTAGGGTCAACACCCACGGGAGCACCGTAGTACTCGAGTTACCTCACCCAGGGAAGCCGGGTGCATAGGTGTCAAATGGTGTCGGGTCGCGTCGTCGTTTTCAAAGGCAGCCTGCCACGAAGTGCTGCTGCCGGGAAGATGCGAAGTGTCCGAAGAGATCCAAGCCTGGATCGAAGATGAGAAGAACCTGAAAGCAGAGGGGACAGAGTCTGGGTCACTTGCCAGTGACCAGGGGCACGATAGTCGAATGCCCACCAATGTCGGGTGCTTCAGGTGAAAGAGGTGAAGCTTGACTCTTCAGCCACGAGGACCAGGAGGCGTCGACGACAACCAGGAGCTGGATTCGAGCTGTCCCACGAAGGATGTCGAGTGCTGCAGCGTTGGTGTCCAGATTGAACACAACAAGCCTTGGCAACAGCAACCCACGCAGAAAGGAGAAAGATGCTTCGAAGCAGACCCGCAAGGTCTGAGGGACTCACCACTTGGTGGGGAGTTAGGGCACGTCTGGAGCAACCAGAAACGCCCAAAGAAAATCAGAGTTGCCTTCACAGGGACCCACCAGTCGACGGACCAGGGATCGCGAAGGAGCCCCAAGCGGAAATGCAGGAAGCGGGCCCACGGAACACTCGTCGGTGCAAATGGTGCTCGGGGCCTGGGCTACGAGTAACCCAAAGCAGGACTTCAAGGGTCGTTGAGAAGTCAATGCACTAGCAAATGTGCACGGTGACCAGGAGTTCCGGTTCCACGCTACTCACGAGGGCTGCGGGTCTCAGCTTTGCTGGGGACTCGGGTCGGCCTCTGAGATGTCAGGAAATCCTCTTCCTGGGCTGCAAATACTTCGGAGTCCGGCGGGAGCTTCGGAGATGCAGACCGGCAAATGCTTTGTTGGTGCCTGCCAAGCAGGGGAGTCACTCCTTGACCCCAAGGGAGATTTCTTCAGTCCTCTAGTCTTTAGTAGAGCGTCAAAGTTCCAGGATTCAGTAGCAGAGTTTCGTCCAGGGATATCTAAAGTCCTGTTGCCAGGGTTCCCTTACTTATACTAAAGAAGGGGGTTGGACTAACTCTGGGGACCCACCTATGGGAGGGTTTGGAAAGAGGGGTGGCTACACCCATTTCCTTTGTCCAGTTTCGCGCCAGAGCAGGGGCTGGTATCCCCTGCAACCGGTTTGAACTGGGGTATGCATGAGGACACCAAATGTGCCCCCAGTGCAGGACTTCAAAGCACTCAGAGTGCACCCACCCAGCCCCAATCCACTAAGGCCTGTCTGGGAGGTGGTAACACCTTCCTGTGACAGGAAACCTATTGTCCAGGCCTCCCCTGCCGGAGTTTCGGTCAGCAGCAGGAGGCCAGAGTCGTGTCTGTGGCTGCAGCATCCATTTTGTGATTCCAGGCTCTGTTTAGTTGGTACCGGGTATACCGGTGCTGTCATGTCTCTCCCTCTAGAAGGGTGGGTTCATACTCCCACACCAGTTACTGGTGTGGGGGTATGATTCCACGGTGTTTGACACCAAACACGACATGTTTCCGTGCAGCCATCCCAAAGTTAGCATTTACCGTTTAGATATAATGCACTTAAGAGTATATGGTCAGGCTGCACCACAGACAACCCCGGAGAGGAGATTCCGAAGGCTGCAGAGGGGCTCTGCTCATGCAGGGGCACCCTCTCACATATAACCAAGCACCCTGCCTTCAGGATTGATAAGGCCTGCCATAGGGGTGACTGATAGGTTTCTATGTGCAGTGTTAGGTGAGATATAGTGAACCTATATCTCTGTAAGGGGTGCATGCACCACCTTACTCAGGCTGCAGTAGCAGTCCTGTGGTGTCATTTTGGATGGCCTTCCAGGGGTGGCACAATACATGCTTCAGCCCCTGGTAGGCCTCTGGGGTACCTATGCCCTGGGTACATAGTATACCATATACTAGGGACTTATAAGGGCACTCCAGAATCCAATCTGCGATGTACCTAAAGTACAGGGAATCAATTTAGAGAGGAAGCAGCTAGGCTGGGGTCCTGAATAGCAGGGCCCCAGCCAGACTAAAGTCGAAAAACAGTGATACACCAGCAAAAAGTGGGGGTAACCATAAGAGGCAGATCCTACTCTCCTACAGAGCCTCTCTTCCTCTTTAGAAGGATGCAGGGCGGGAAGAAGGTGGGCAAGGTAATGGTCTGTCCTATGTGGAAAGAGGTAACCACTTTGGGAAGGAAAGAAGGCCTAGCGCGAAGGACAACTTTGTCCGGATGAACAGCCAGGAAAGGAGGTTTGGAAGAAAGAGCCTGAAGCTCACTCACCCTGCGAGCAGAGGTGATGGCAACCAAAAAGGCAGTTTTAAGTGCCAGAAGTCTGAGAGGACAGTTATGTAGCGGCTCGAAAGGAGCGCACATAAGATAGGTCAGAACCAGGTTCAAGTCCCACTGGGGCATTACGAAAGGAATTGGAGTAAATAAATGAGTAATGCCCTTAAGGAAGCGATTTACAATAGGGGACTTAAAAAGAGAAGGCTGATCAGGAAGCCGAAGAAAGGCGGAAATGGCCGAAAGATAGCCTTTTAGAGTGCCCAGAGCAGAGCCCTGCTGGGCCAAAGAAAGAAGGAAGAGGCGAACCTCTGAAAGAGGAGCAGAAAGGGGATCCACAGCCTTTGCTGCGCACCATGCCACAAACTTGTTCCATCTACAGGCGTATACCGTTTTGGTGTAGAACGCCTGGCTACCAAGATAACGTTACAGACTTCGGGAGGAAGGTCGAAAGCTGTCAACTGTCGCCGCTCAATCTCCACGCAAGCAGGTGGAGGCTGGACAGGTTCGGGTGGAGGACTGTCCCCTGCTGTTGCGCCAGAAGATCCTCCCGACGGGGCAGTCTGATCGGAGGATCGATGGCCATGTGCAAGAGCTTGGGATACCAGACTTTTCATGCCCAGTCCGGGGCCACAAGAATGACTTTGGCCCGGTCGCGCTCATCTTCTTCAGCACTCTGGGTAGAAGTGGTATAGGCGGAAAGGCGTATAGAAGACCAAAACTCCACTCGCGACGAAAAGCGCCGCCGAGCGAGTGCCGCCTTGGAAATTCCAACGCGCAGAACTGTTGACATTGCGCGTTCTCTTTGGTGGCGAATAGATCTAACCAAGGCTCTCCCCACTGTCGAAAGAGACCTTGCACCACCTCCGAGTGAAGACGCCATTCGTGATCCATCATGCACCGGCGGATGAGTTCGTCCGCCCTGTGTTGAACCACCAGACACATGCCCTGATGTTCCAGCCACTTCCAGAGACGAAGTGCCTCCTGACATAGGGTCCACGACCCCACCCCGCCCTGTTTGTTGCAGTACCACATGGCGGTGGTGTTGTCCGTGAACACCTGCACTACTCTCCCTTTGACAGAAGGAAGGAATGCCTTCAGTGCAAGACGGATCGCCAAAAGCTCCAGAAGGTTGATGTGGAGCCCAGACTCCGCCGGAGACCAGAGGCCTCTGATCTCCCCTCCTCTCCCATGTGGCCGCCCCACCCCAGTAGTGAAATGAAATTGAAATGAAATTTGTACTTGTAAAGCGCACCCATACCCCCAAAGGGGTGTCCAGGCGCTGTACGCATACCGCTGTGGAACCCTTCCTGGCTTTTCCCTGTGAAATGTCCACTCCTGGGCACCCCCAGGGTGAAGCCAGGCATCCCAGCGCTGTTGGGGCCGTTGTGGAGATTAAGCAAGCTATTGCCCAGAGTTGCAGAGTGGGACCCATGATTACAATAGGCACCGAGGCGAGAATTATCAGGTCCGAGGAAATTGAGCCCAAGACCCGCCGAGGCGGGAATTGAACCCTGGTCCCGGGCCAGATCTCTGCATCAGGGTCTGCCGCTCTAACCATTGAGCCACACTTCTCCACTTCTTCAGTAGTGATGCATCTGTCACCACTATGAACTCTGGTTGGGGAAGGGAGAGGGATCTGCCGTTGTCCCAATCCTGGTTTGTTTGCCACCACTGCAATTGGTGTGCAGTGCCCTCCGAGATCTGGACGAAATCGTAAAGATTCCCCTGATGCTGTGCCCACTGGAACTTCAGGTCCCACTGCAGAGCCCACATATGCCACCTGGCATAGTCCACCAGCAGGATGCAAGAGGCCATGAGGCGCAGTAGCCTCAGGGTCATTCTGAACAAAACCCGGGATAGAGGCTGAAAGATCGGAATCATAGCCCGAATATCCCGGACTCTGTGCTCGGAAGGATAAGCCCGAAACAGCGCTGTGTCCAGAGCCGCTCCGATGAAAAGGGGCTTCTGAGAGGGGATCAGGTGCGACTTCGGCACGTTGATGGTGAACCCCAGCGAATGCAGGAGGTCGGCCATAGTCTGGAGGTGGGAGACGACTGCCTGGGGCGAGCCCGCCTTCAACAGCCAGTTGTCGAGATAGGGGAAGACTGAAACCCCTGATCTGCTCAGATGAGCTGCGACCACCGCCATCACTTTCGTGAACACCCGAGGGGCGCTGGTAAGGCCAAAGGGGAGTACGGTAAATTGAAAATGCTCGTGGCCTACCGTGAACCGTAGGTAACGCCGGTGGGCCGGCAGGACGGGGATGTGAAAATAAGCGTCCTGCAAGTCCAACGCTACCAACCAGTCTTGCGGGTCGAGGGCAGACAGGACCTGAGCCAGTGTCAACATTTTGAACCTCTCCTTCCGGAGGAAGCGGTTGACGTTCCCGAGATCCAAGATAGGACGCAGGCCCTGGTCCTTCTTGGGCACCAGAAAGTAGTGGGAATAACAACCACGACCTACTTCTGGGGCAGGAATTCGCTCGATGGCTCCCTTGGCCAAGAGAGCCATAACTTCCTGTTGGAGAAGGGCCAAGTGATCCTCCGACATGCGATGGTACTGAGGTGGCATGGATGGAGGAATAGTCTCGAAGGGGAGGGAGTAGCCCCTTCGGACTATCTGCAAAACCCACCTGTCAGACCTGATGGTGAGCCAGTGGGGGAGGTGATGGCGAATCCTGCCGCCCACTGGCGAATGGTGGCCCTAAAAGGTCGGACTAGGAGGGCTTGGAGGCTGCTGCAGAGAGGGCGCTGGTGGACTGGCCTGCCCGCTGGCCCCCAAACCCACGACGGTGGGTCCCACGTCCCAGGCCGCGCAGAGGTTGGACAGCTTGCGCAGGCCTGTGGCTCTGGACGGAACGTGGCGGGGCACCCCTGCCGTAGCCACGAAAGGGGTGAAAAGCAGACTGCGCGGGACAAGAGGTGGAAGTGAGGCCCAAGGACCTGGCCGTAGCCCTGGAGTCCTTAAAACGCTTGAGCGCGTTGTCTGCTTTGTCGCCAAACAAGCGACAGCCATCAAAGGGCATGTCCAAAAGTGTAGCTTGGACATCACCGAAAAGACAGTGGACCTCAGCCAGGCTAAGCTGGAGGAAGAAAACATTTTCTTCCCAATTGGTCCAGCTTCTTGGATTCCCTATCAGGTGGTGCAGTAGGGCATGCGCCCTTGGAAGTGGAGGCTTGGACCACCAAGCTCTCAGGGGTGGGGTGTTGGGAGAGGAAAATTGGGTCGCCCGGGGCCGGGTGGTGGCGTCGGGCAATCATCCTATCCACAGGAGCCCCTGTGTGGGGCTTTGACCAAGTGCCCAAAAGGATGTCCGTGAGGGCCTCATTGAACAGCAGCAGGGGCTCCGAAGAGGCCGCTGCCGGTTGAAGCACCTCGGTCAGGAGGTCAGTTCTAATCGCCACCGTAGGAAGCTCGAGGTTGAGGGCCTCAGCCACCCAACACCACTGCCTATGATGCACCCTCCTCCGTAGCCACGGTAGAGGGAGAAAGCATGCCAAGGTCTGGAGAAGTGTCCAGACCACTGGCCTCACCCAACTCCTCTCTCCAGTCCAGTTCTTCCAACTGGTCTGCCAGAGGGTCCACAGACCCCTCCTCACCCTCCTCTGGTAGCCACTCAGGGCGATAGGGAACACCAGGGGAGAACAGGGGTACAAAAGTACCGGTCGGCGCCAGTCCCGACGTCTGGCCGGCTCCGTGTCCACGTTGAGGGGGAGGCCGGGGTTGACGTCGGTTGGGGACACAACTGGTGTCGGAGGGGGCGGAGGTGTCGCCAATGGATTTGGCGCCGGAGGAGGTGTCACGAGGTCGACCGGCGCCGATCCGGATCCAGGCCTGGATCCCTGGGGGCCCTGCGGCGCCTAAGTCACCAGCATTGAAGGCCTAGAGCCCCCAGCCAAGTCCGCGGGGCCTGAAGGCGCGCCGGCGAAGTCGGGCTGCCCAAAAATAGAATGGAGGGCTTCGTAAAAACTACGAAGTTGGGATGGGGTCGCTCTGGCTCCTGGAAAGGGAGGGAGGCTCGGAGTCGAGCCAACAGGCTCTGCCAGCGGAGCCGGACGACAACCATCCGCATCCCGCGTTGGCCGACGGATGGGGAGAACGCGAAGAGCGATGGTGCTTCTTCGCCTTCTTTTTGTACTTTGACTTACCCAAAGACGAAGACTTCGACGAGGAATGGTGGTGATTGCTCCGCGACCGGTCCTGTGTCCTCCCTCTCGACCGGGACCTCGAGCGGCGCGGAGCCGACTGCTGGGCCTCCAGAAGCTTTCAGGACCGCTCCCGCAAAGACTTCGGGGCCATGGCCCGGCAGTTGGAGCACGACTTTTGGTCGTGGTCGCGCTCCAGGCACCCGAGGCACACAAGATGGGGGTCCATCACCAACATCAGCTTGTGGCAGGAGCCACAAGGCTTGAAGCTGGTCCGCCGAGATGACATCCCTGTGCACCAGGAGTCGTAACGACTCAAAAAGAAGTCGACAAAAAGTCGCAAAAATGGAGTCAAAAAGTGACTCGAGGTACCGCTCTCTCCGGATCTGCGCTGGCTGGCGCAGAAAAAGAAAGAACTGACGTCAGCGCGCAGGGGCGGCGTCTAAGTAGATACCGCAACGTCATTCCGGCGACCACAATGCCAACGACGAACGCAGAGTCGACCGACGCGCAGGGGTACTGCTGTAGAAAAATTCTCCGGATCCAGTCTGACGCCTGGGGGTAATTCTAAGGTGAGGAATCCTTAACTAACTGTCTCTTTCCGATCTACAGTTACAGGTAAGTAACTTATTTTCTTACTCCAGTGTTGGAACTTTCATGGATTCACATGCTGTAATCCGGGTAGAGAGCAGTAATTAGCACATTTGTTCATAAAATCTATATAGATACATATATGCTATACATATACCAGGCTCCTTAAAAGATATATCATTATGCAAGTAAGATGAAACAATGCTTTGTGCAACTATACATATATATATATACACATATACACATTAAACATAGAAAATGTGTGCCATAAATGGATGATATTAAGAAAGAAATGGCTCGACTTCATTGAAAGATGTCTGAGCACCGCTTGTCCTACTGCAGCATCTCGCATGACCTCAGAATTCAGCCAGTAATGCTTAGTAAACGTGTGCGGCGTTCCAGGTTGCTGTCCTACAGATATCTGAAAGGGACACACTGGCAAAGAGCGCCATAGATGTTGATATGGCTCTTGTGGAAGGAGCACGGACCTTTGACGACAAAGGTTGGCCCGCTTGTTGGCAGAAAAGAATTGCACTTGATATCCATCTAGAGATGCTTTGTTTTGTTAGAGGGAAACCCTTCCTAGGTGCGATGTAGGCTACAACCAGCTGGCTGGATTTACGGAAGGAGTAAATAGAATTTTAGGCACCTGTTGACACCTAATAAATGCAAAGCGCATTGGGCTGATGTTTGTGTATTTGGAAGAAAGTTTTTAGTACTATCAGTTTGTTTAGGTGAAAGTCCGAGGGGACTTTAGGGATAAACTTCAGGTTCATGCACAGGATAACCTTATGTTTAAATTGTAGGAATGGCTCTTGGAAAGTGAAAGCCTGGAGTTCACCAACTCTTCTTGCTGATGTAAGAGCCAAGAGGAAAGCAACTTTCCAAGACAGAAACTTTGTATCCGCTCAAGGTATAGGTTTGAATGGATGCTTCATCAACTGTGCAAGCACCATGTTGAACTGCCATGTAGGAGGAGGAGCTCTCATATGCGGGAAAGTTTTGAATAATCCTTTGAAGAATTGTTTCACCATTCTGCTGGACCATAAAGATGGAAAATCTGATGATATCCGGAAACTGGAGATAGCGTCTAAAAGTGCTTTAATGGAAGCGTGAGCCAAACCTGAACATGCCAGATGCAGGAGATAAGGCAAACGTTCTTCTTCCGGAGATGACGAAAGAAGGTGAAACTTAGCCGATCTGCATCAAATGCAACATCTTTTCCACTTCAAATAGTATGTTTTGATGGTGCTGTCCGCTCGTGCCCTGGCCAGAACCTCTCTGCATTCTTGTGGAATCTTTAAATGAAGAAACTCATGGGACTCAGGACTTGTACTTGTTCCTAGCTCATTGTCTATAGAGATGGAATCGGTTTGAGGCGTATCGGAGGTTGCAGTGAGAGAAGGGGAAGCTCTGTGTACCAATGTTGGTGGGGACACACTGGGACTAGTAGTATGACTTTGTAGAGCTATGCCTTTATCTTCTTTAGCAGCCTTGGTAGAAGGGTGTAGGAAGCTAGGATCCTTCTGCATGGTTACCCCACTTTTTGCCTGGTGTTGCTATGTCTTTCTGACTAGTCTGACTGACTAGTCTGACTGGGATCCTGCTAATCAGGACCCCAGTCTCTGTGCTTCTTCCCTAAATTGGACATGGTGAGTAATTAGGTACTCCCCAGATTAGCTACTGGTGTACACTTGTAAGCCCCTGGTACACCAGGGTTCCCCCATGGGCTGAAGCATGTATTATGTCACCCATGAGGGACTACTCAAAAAGTGACTATAGGCCTGCCATTGCAGCCTATGTAAGCTGCTGCTAGCACCACTTACGGCACATATAAGTTTCCTTATATCTGAGGTCACTGCACCTAAAACCTATAAGCCACCCCTAAGGCAGGCCTTTCAATCCTGAATGTAGGGTGCTCGGTTATAAGTGTGAGGGTGCCCCTGCATGAGCAGGACACCCCTACAACCCACGGAGTCCATTCTCCCGGCTTGTAATAGCATCAGCCATTACGATACATAGAGTGGCCATGCGTCATTATGCTATGGCTATATCTAAACTGGCTGTAAAGAACCCTGTCGTGTTTGGTATCAGACATGTTGGAATAATACCCCAACACCGTAAACGGTGATGGAGGTATGATTCCATGAACTGTAAAGCTCCTCTGGGAGGCCCTCAGTGCTCCCAGTACCAGTCTTCTTGACCAAGACAGCAAACTATGGCTGCTGCCGACCAGAGACACAATTCCGCCCTCCTGCTGCTGAGCCACGCTCAAGCAGGGGAAGGCAGGACAATATGTTTCCTGTCACAGGGAGGTGTGACTACCTCCCAGACAGGACTTAGTGTATTGGGTCAGGGTGGGGGTGGGGGTGCTTGCCAGCGCCAGTAGACTGCTTTGAAGGGCACATTTGGTGCCCTCCTTGCATACTCCTGTTGAAACCAGTTCAGGGAGCCGTTGGCTCCCGCTCTGGCGCGAAACTGGACAAAGGACATGGGAGTGTCCTCCCCACTGTCCAGCCCTTCCTCTGGGAGGGACCCCTGAATCGTCCCAACCCTTTCCTTAGGGTACTTAAAGGCTTACTTGTGGGTGGGTCCCTAGATTTGTCGTGGGACAAGATTCAGATCCGAAACCACTTCATCTTCAACTGTCTGGGCACTTTACTTCGTTGGACTTTGCTTTGGGAACCGAGAGTACAACTGGGAAGACTCCTGCTGCTCCTGGTTTTGTCGTCCTGCCAGTCTTCTGCATCGTCTGTGTCTGAGCTTCATACAGGTTCTTCTACAGGCCTGTGGACATCAAAGACACCCGAAGGAATCTCGCTTGAAGTGAAGGAGTCACTTCCCTGCACCTGCAGGCACCGCAACGAAGCTGACTGGTCTGCTGCACCTGAGCTCCTACGGACTGCGAAAGGTTCAGCAACACAGGTGGTGGTTCTGCAACTCCGTTGAGGCCTGCACTGTCTTCATAACAAGTTTGAGGCCAGTATCCCTTGTCGGAACCGATGGAGCGGTACCCATTTGCACCGCGTCGACTTGCCGTTTGCCAAGGCTAGTTCACTCTCTTCCCGAGAGATCTTCAGGCTCCAAGAAGCTCCAGCCTCACACATCTCCTGCAGCCAAGATCTTCACCTGCACCGCATATTTTGCACAGTGGGCCTGGATCCTTTGGATAGCTGCTCGAGGTCCTCTAGCGACTCCTGTGCCTTCGGCCCGTGGGTCCTCTTGAGGGTCTTCTTTGGCTCCAGTGGGCTCCCCTGCTTGCACGGGGCCTGCTCTGACTTACCTGTCCGTGATGAGTCAATTCAATTCAATTCAAAACGAGCTTTATTCGATTTTAAACATTAAAATCATAAAAGCAGGAATAAAAACATTTCATCCAATATCTTAGAACTTGTTAAAATACATAAAATACAAACCAGTTCCTTAAAAATTCTTGCAAATTCATTTAAACAATAGGTGGTTCCAAATACATCAAAAACAAAATTTGTATTACTGTGCATAGTGTGTCCCAGCTCCCAACACAGTCATTCTAATATAATTGGTATCTGACGATTAAATACAAAGAGATTTCCTAGTTCTAAGCACACTTTTTAGGAAACCCACCATGGAACCAATACAGTAAATATTTCCTAACATCTGTAAATATAAAAAAGCAGGGCGACATTGTCTCCATCCTCCTTGTTTTAATAAAGGTGTTACCCATCTTCGCCTTTCATTGATATAAAATTTACAGAATAAAATTACATGTATTGTTGTTTGTGGGGAAATATTGTCACAAGGGCATCGACAGAGTTCCCTCGACCAGTTGTTTAAATCAGGAAGACTAATTAGACGATGGAAGGTTCCAAATCGGAATCTTGTTAGTAGCTATCTATCATATCCCCCCAAGATACATGTCAGATACGGTTGAATAGCATAGGTTACAGTTATTATTTGATGCTCAACCACCGTAGGTTTACTCATTTCCAAGGTCAACCGGTTTTCTTCCAGATGGGTCATACAGATTTTTTTTTAAATCCTTCCGGGTAATAGAATTCATTTTTTCGGGTCAAAAGTAAAACTCTGGGTGTCTGATTTCCTGCATAATTTTTTTTACGTATTTTAACCATGGGATCTTGGTGGCATTATCTAGTCTCATCGCATCAGTTATTATTTCCCTGTTTAAGCCAGTGCTAGCAGAGATCCATATTCTGTGCCAGAGCAGCACCGGTTGTGCCTTAATTAGATCGGAAATATATGGTACACCTAGTTCGCTATGGCAGTTAAAAACAGGGGCACTTGCTGGGACCGCTAAAATGAATTTTAAAAAAGCGTTTTCTATATATTGAATCGATGTACATTCTTGAAAGCCCCAAATGCCTGCCCCAAAAACTGCTATGCTCACACATTTGGCTTGATACATTTTTAGAAGAATTTCTGATGGCCTTCTCCCCAATTTTTTGTAAAATTTATTAAAGCTGCGGTGGATTTCATAAACAGGAGGCTCCTAGCCTTAATTGCTGTTGCCCAAGAACCAGTTCGATTAAAAAGAACCCCCAGATAACAAAAAGAGTTAATAGTTTCCACCCTCCTCCCCCGCATGATAATTTCTATTCTTATTTTTCCCTCTCCCACATGACATGATAAAACTTTTCTTTACATTCATTTTTAATCCAAGATTATCCATAAAGCTAGCATAAAAAGTGAGAGCCCTCTGTAAACCGATCTGGGTACGAGCCATAAGTACCGCATCATCGGCATAGAGGAGAGAGCATATAGGGCGGTTATTAACATGTGGTGAATCCCTAACATGTGACACCAACTCCTGCTCCAAGGCATTCGTGTATAGTGTAAACAGGAGTGGTGCCAGGACACACCCTTGCCTTACACCCCTCTCCACTTTAAATGGCACAGTACACTCTCCCTTAAGTCCATAACGGACTTTTGCGGTGGCACCACAGTATAGCTGCCTTAAAAACTGGATTAAAACAGGATAAACCTTTAAATCACTAAGAACGCCGCAGTCAAATGCGGCTGTGAGGTCGACAAATGCCAAATAAAATTTTCCTGTTTTTGCCTGCGTATATTTACCAATTAAAATACTAAGGTTAAGGATCTGCTCGTTAACTCCTAAACCAGATCTAAAACCATATTGTACATCGCTTAAAATACTTTCATCTTCCGCCCACGCCTGCAACCGGTCTAAAACAATCCTGCCCGCTACTTTCATAAGTGAATCTAACAAAGATATTGGGCGGTAGCAGGCAGGATTTTCCCGCTCCCCCTTCTTAAAAATAGGAACTATAATTGATTCTGACCATGTGCTTATAAATCCCTTTTCACAACATGCTTGTAAAACCCGAGTAAGAATGGGGCCCCACATCTCCAACTTCGACTTAAAGAGATCAATTGGTACCCCGTCCGGGCCAGCGGCCTTGCCACTCTTACTTATATTTATGGCCATGATGACGTCTTACAATGAAATATCAAAATCAATTGGCGTGAAAATCTGGTGAGTCCACTCAGTGTCTTGGCTATGGACTACTTCCTCAGTGGCCCTCGAGTACACACTTGAAAAAAAGTCCACCCACGTTTTTTCCGCTATCGCCACCTCAATTGATGGTGCGTCTAATCTGTGATTGAGGAATGGGGCATTCACAGCTAGCCAGAATTTCGAGCTGTCCCTGCTCAGTGAGGCATCACTAAGATTCTTCCAGGCCTTTTCTTTTAACTCGTTTATCCTATTTTTCCTAGCTTCATTGTAAAGCTTTCTACAGGTCCTAATCTCCTCTTTATCTCTAGTTGGTCTATGTAGGGCGCTCTTTAGGTTAGAATAACTTTTTGTGCAATTATTATCAAACCATCCCTGTCTGGAGTTACGTGTACCTTTATTTTTCGCTTGCAACGTATTTTTTACAATTTCAGTAATAGAAGTAAAAGCCTTTAAAACGTTTTCATGCGATGGACTATCACTTAAACATATTAAAATTGGGTCTAATGCCTTTGTGACTATTTCTTTACTTAATTTTGTGGGGTCCCGGCTCGCCCAGCGAATAGCATAGCCGTTTAGTCTTCCCAGCTCTATATTTTGCACCCATGCTAATGTATTACAAGTTTTCCTTGCTGAACTATTTGGGATTGCTATTTTCACACTTATTGCCAGATGGTCACTCATAACATTTTGGGGAATATTATACCCTTTTACGTAACATGCATGTCGATATGGTATGATAATAAAATTTATAGTTGATTCAGCTCCTCTACCTATAAATGTATGACCAAACTCCACTCTTGGAGAACATAAGCAGTTTGAGAAACCAAAATCATGTTTATACATAATCTCATTAAGCAGCTCACCTTTATCTGAATGGAAAAAATGGAACGGAGGGTCATCGTCTTCCATAGTCCACATTTCCCTATTTCAGCCAGTGGGCACAGACCAACATTAAAATCCCCACCCCAAATAGGGATAATTTCAGTCTCGCTTTTTAATTTTAAGTTACTAATGTCATCGCTGAGCTTCCCTAATATGATCCCCAATTGCCCCTTTTCCACATTATTATAAAAATTAATCAAAACCAGTGTACAATTTGCTACCATATGTATTAAAACAATGTGATAATACATTTCAGATCTAACCATCTCGATGTTATGTGCCCCTAACAAATTTGAGACATATACACATATTCCCCCCTTTGATCTGCCACTCGCTGATTCAATAGCTGGTGTATGGAATGTCTTAAATCCATTAATGTGTATTTCATCGATAACCCATGTCTCTTGTAAGCACAGTATATCAAAATTGCTAATAAAATTCAACCAGACCGGATCATTCACTTTATTCCTTAAGCCCGCTATATTCCAGAACAGGATTCTACATAGTCCCGTTGCTTGGTCAGTAATTGCAATATAAACTGCCTTAATAGAATCCTCACTGTTAGGGTTATTTTCCCCCTCATCTTCTGGCTCGTCATGAGTTGTGCCACACAGGATAGATACACTTGGAATTTCAGCACTGTGATCGTTTCCAGTTTCAATTCCTGGCGAGTTCTGGCAGATTGATAGTCAGTCATTTTCATCTAAAGTGGTTAGCGGCCCAAATCTGTTTGACACTGCTAAATTGTAGAGTGGACCATCCAGGGCCTGTCTACAGGGCCCATGATTTTCAGGTTTATTTGGACACGGTGGATGATAAAAAAAAGTCCAATGGGAGTACTTGAATGCTAGTATTGATAGCGATCGAATTTTGTATTCTCATTAAAATTTCCCTTACCAGCGCGGGTGATCCTAACGAGAGGACGATACAGTCGCCTTCAAAGAATTTTCTGTTTTTTCCTAACCAATTAATTCTCCTCACCATCTTGAATTCCCTAAAGAGTGCTCTGGTCAGACCTATCCTATTACCCAACCAGTGTATAGTTTTATTTCTTAGGGCATGCCAGGTTTCCGTTTCTGACAGAGGAAGAGAGCGAACATTGGCTAGAATAACAGTATACGGTGCAGCTGCCGGTGGCAGGTTAAGTGTTATTGCGTTTTGCATCACCCCAGGAGTATTGTTAATTGTGGTACTAGTACTTTCCCCTCCTATCCGTCTTTCAACTCTTTTTTGACCAATACCTCCCGTCTCATTTAGTCTATGCTCCTTTCTCCCTGATGGGGTCCTATTTTCCGTGCTTACTGTTATAATTGGATAAGGTTCATATGGCTCGCCCTGTTCAATTGCTCCTTGTGAACCCTTTGCTGACCGAGGAATGGTTTTTAAAGCACCCTTCTCAGGGCATATAGACGTACCCAGTAACTTCTGAGTTTCTACAACCCTTTCTTGTGTGGCCTTATTCTGGGCTGCTAGGACTTTCTCTAGACCTGCTTCTATTTTGTCCAATCTGCCCGCAAGGGTATTAATAGATTTTGTAACGAACTCCTTTAGGTCCTTAATGACCGAGGGCAGGTTTACTGGCTCACATAGAGATGCGTTGCTAGTTTTCCTCCCCCTCGGTACACCTACACTGCCTATATCCCTCTGTGTTTATTTTTGGCACCCTGCAATTTTCCCTGTAACTTTCTTGGGTGAGTTGTAGTTAGTCTAGAAGTAGGAGTAGGAGTCGGTTGGGTTATATGTGTGCCTTCTACGGTTTTATCAAGTTCCCTTAAAATTGGCGATTTACAGGATTTTTTAGGGGGGGGGGTGAGTGATCATTATCCAATTCCCCGAAAGGAATAGCATCGGAGATTTCCTGAATACAGCCATTTTTACGTTGCACAATCGGGAGATCTTTCACAACAGCCACTACTTGCATGGTACTATCTGTTGTTTTTTGTAATGCTGACGGTGAATCCACTGTATCAATATTTAGTGTTTCTTCCACAGAACTTATCTGCCTTTCGATGTCACCGACTGCCCCTGTTAGGTAATTTAACAGAGTCATATTAACTTTCCTGTGCTTACTTGGTGTTTTCAATATTTGACTCGCCACTTGCTTTCTTTTTCCCATAGTGCAGGTTAATTAATTACCTACTACTACAACTATGGGTCTGAAACTCAAATATCCCCAATGGAGATCCACCAGTACGCAGCCTGTTTATTAACTTGACCACAAAGAATATAAAGTGCAATGTGCGTTTTCCTATGGTAAAGTCAAGGTCTGAAGAGGAAAAGTGCAAATGCTACCACTAGGTTTCAATTGTCATCAGATATTAAATGAATAAATAAATAACCATATTTCGCAAACTATGCATATACAATTTAAAACTATTAAAAATACGAGCAAAGCGCCAAGTGCAAAATACAAAGTTATAAAAAGAAAACCTGGTACACAAGCTACAGGGACCTATAAAGTGCAGGTAGCAAGATATTAATGTGCAAATAACAAATTGTTTAAAGTCGCCAATAATTGGTAACATACATGGCCTCCAACCAATTATGTATAGTTGGACACTCAGGTAGGTGGATCACAGTACCTTTAAGTCCGATCCTATTTAGAGACAGAACCCTAAACGTTCGAGAGGTGGCCCTGCCCTGCCCTGCCTCTTCCTGGCACTGAAGGGCAAGGACGGGCCCGCCCTTGGCACGGCGCGCGCCCGCGCGCGTCCCGCGAAGCGGGTACCGCGAGGCATTAAGTATGCCCCCCCTGGGCGCACAGCAATGATGTCGCGCCTCCAGGCGCGTGCAGCAGGGCTCTCTGGGGCTTGGAGTCCCCCACAGGTACAATTAGGCGGCGAAGCGGCTCCCGCGAAGCGGGTGCCGCGAGGCGTTAAGTATGCCCCCCTGGGCGCACATCAATGATGTCGGCGCCTCCAGGCGTGTGCAGCAGGGCTCTCTGGGGCTTGGAATCCCCCACATGTACAATTAGGCGGCGAAGCGGCTCCCGCCAAGCGGGTGCCGCGAGGCGTTAAGTATGCCCCCCTGGGCGCACAGCAATGATGTCGGCGCCTCCAGGCGCGTGCAGCAGGGCTCTCTGGGGCTTGGAGTCCCCCACAGGTACAATTAGGCGGCGAAGCAGCTCCCCCCGTGATGAGTCACTTGGACCTTGCGGGTCCCGACAATGCACCTTTTTCGCCGACTACGTTGTTTGCCGTTGCCAAGGCTTGTCGGTGCCCCTGCCGGACACTGACCCCCTGGCTCTTAACATCCGACGTGTGACAGCTCGTGAACGGCTCCTGGTCTTCCACAGCGTCGCCTGGTCCGCACAGCTGCAACTTCAAGAGCACCGACAACTCACCTGCAGCTCTGACATTGGTGGGCATTCGTCATCCATGCCTCCTGGTCACTCCTGAGTGGCATAGACTCTTGTCCCCTCTGCTTGCAGGTACCTCTCATCTTGAATATACCTTTGGGTTCCACCGGACTCTTTTGTCTTCTTCGCCAGCAGCATCTTTTCTTAAGTCCTCCATTGTGGTCTACGGCAGTTTCCGACGTCACTTTACACCTATGCACCCGGCTTCCTTGGTGTAGGTATCCTGGTTCCTGCGGCATCCACGGGTGGGATGACTCTCCAACCTTACATCTTCCGCAGGGTATCTTCAGGGTCCGCGGGGAAGGGTCCTTTTTCTTTAAAACTGCAACCCCGACTTACTCATTGTCTTGTATTGAGCATGTGGTCATGTTCTCACTCTGCCAACGATCTCAGTGGGGTTTCTAGATAATCACCTTGGGTGGTTCCTTGGGTCCCCGACTCTTCTATGTCTTCTAGGTCCGTTCTCGACTTAGGTCGTGGTTCGCATTCCACTATTTTAGTATATGGTTTGGTCTCCCCCTGGAGACCACTGTGTATTTATGCTACTTACGTGTTCTATCATCTAAGTATTGTGTTTATTGTGGTTATATCTCCAGGTAGGAGATATTGCAATGTGTTAGTGAGTGTTTATAATAATAATTACATATTTTTATAATTACAATGTGTGGTTCCTTTTCACTTAACCTACACTATAAGATTAAGTACTGGTAAAACAAGCTGCTTTACACTCCTTCTGGACTAAGGCTGAAGGCTGCTCTCCTCCACAGCTACCACTTAGAGAGATTTCTAAGGTTGTCTAAAATCACCATAAGGGTTGTCTGAATTAGTGCAGGGTGCTACACTTGCACAAGTGAGCACCGTATACTAAGCCAGCCTCCTCCAGAGGGGAATGGGAGGAAAAGCATAGGCAAATATGCTGGACCATGCTATTGAAAAGGCATTCCCCCATGATCCCTGATGGGGAAGCGAACTTGCGAAGTAACGGCATTTGGCATTGCTGGGAGTTGCAAAGAGGTCTATGCTTGGCTTTAAAACCACCAGGAGAAGATGTTGTTGGGAGTGTTTTGATTCAACTCCCATTCGTGGAAGGATGTTTTTAGCCTGCTTGGAGTGTCCCCTATGGTGTTCTGTTTTCCTGGTACATATTCGGCTGTTAGCAACACCTTGTGCTGTATAGCCCAATTCCAGATAAGTTGAGCTTTCTAGGATAGAGGGAGAGATCGTGTTCCCCCTTGCTTTTTTAGGTAGTGCATTGTTGTAGTATTATCTGACCTGACAAGCACAGAAGTATTCCTGATTCTGGTCAGGAAGGCTTGCAGAGCAAGGAACACCCCTCTTAGTTCCAGAAGATTGATGTGAAGGCCTCAATGAGATGGTGGCCATTTTCCGCTGACCTGAAGATCTTGTAGGAAAGCTCCCCAGCCTTCCAAGGAAGCATCATTTGTTATCACCAGAGGAGAGACTTGAGGAAGGAATGGTAAGCCTTGTGACAGATGAGGAGGTTGTATCAATTAGGTCAGTGACGAAGCCATGCGTGGAGTTACTTGAATTGGGTCGGCAAATGTTCCCTTGACCTGCACCCATTGGGTGTTTAGAGCTTCTTGGAGAGGACGCATGTGAAGGCGACAGTGAGGGATAAGATGAATACAAGAGGACATCATGCCCAGGAGAGATTTGTAAAGGTGTACAGAAAGAAACTTTCTTCTTTGTACACGGTTCGCCAAGGTCACTAATCTCTTTTGTCTTTCCAATGTGGGGTAAGCGTTGTTAAAAGTAGTATCCGGTATGGCTCCTAGGAAAGTTAGTCGCCGGGAAGGCTGAAGTACTGACTTCTCCAGATTCAAGGTTAGGCCCAGTTGGTGGAAGAGGCACAGACAGGCCCTGGTAGATGATCTTGCGGCCTCGTATGTGGGGGGGCCTTGACAAGCCAGTCGTCGAGGTGGGGAAAGATTTTATGATGCTGATGCCGGAGGTATGCTGCGACTGGTGCTAGGCACTTTGTAAAGATGCGAGGGGCCGAATTGAGCCTGAAAGGTAATACCCGGAATTGGTAGTGCCTGCCGGCCACCACAAATCTGAGGAATTTGTTGTGCTTCTGGTGTATGGGTATGTGAAAATATGCGTCCTGGAGCTCTAAGGACGACATGTAGTTGTTTCCGTTGAGAAGCTGTAACACATCCTGGAGGGTGATCATGCGGAATTTGTTGAGACTTCTCAAGTCCAAAATCCGTCTCCACTTCTTTGACTTCTTGAGAACCAAGAAGAAACAGGAGTAGAAACCTTTCCCCCTCTGATGAAATGGAACACTTTCTATGGCTCCTTTTTGTATCATGGTACGAACCTCTAACTTTAATAGGTGTAAATGTTTCTGAACAAGAGGTTACAGAGGCGTCGGGGTGAGGATTTCACGAATTCCAGAGAATTACCAAATTGAATTAGGTCTAAAACCCAATGATCCATTGTAATTTGTTTCCAATTTTGGAGATAATGGGAAATCTTCCCTCCTACTTTAGATGGAATGGGAGAAGTGGCAGCCGGCAGTAGGGAAATGTCATTGGCGATGGTTAGCCTCTTTGCCCTGTATCCTGTTTTTCCTCTAAAAGAGGACTTGTTCTAGGCAGCGATAGGCGGTTGGCATTGGGAAAAATGCGGCATGTATTGTTGGTTGGAGGAAGCGTAACCGGGAAACCGATACTGCTGTTAACCTACTATGTAGGATAGGTGTCCCTAACCCCATGCGCCACGAAAAGGCACTTTCTTATACTGCAAAGTCCAAAGGGACTTAGCAGTTTCTCTACCCTTTTTGATTGCTTGCAACACCTCATTGATATGTTTACCAAATAGTTCTTCTCCGCCATAAGGCAGATCTAATATTTTGGTCTGGATTTCAGGCCTGAATTATATAGCTTTCAAAGATCCCTGACGCCTTAACACCAGCGCTCCGGCTAGTTGTTAAAAACCAGTGGAAGCGATATCCATCCCACTGTCTATAATTTCTGAGGCAGATCGTTCGCCCTCCAGCAATATCTTCTTAGTTTCTTCTCCGATGTCTGCTGGAAGATTATCGATACATGCGGCAATGTTTGACCACATCTGTCTATTGTAACAGCCCAATAACGACAGGGAATTAGAAGCTCTGACAGTCCGTACTGACAAAGTCGAGAAGCGATTGCCTATGTTATCAAGCCTTCTGCCTTCCTTATTCAGGGGCCCTGATAAAGGAGCCAAAGGATTTTTCGATCTACATTGCGCTGCTTGTGATATCACCGAGTCTGGTCTTGGAGAACACATGAGGCAAGCAGGCAAGTCATCCGGAGGTTTATAGTTTTTATCCAGTCTTGGTAACACTGGAGGTACAGTCGCTGGATTTCGCATTATCTTCAGGCCTTGATCCCAAATATAATCGATAATGGGCATGGATCTGACGGACTGCCTGAAAGGCCCCTTAAAATCGTAAAGGAAACAGTCCTGTTGCTGTGCAGGCACTGGTCATTCAAATCACCTGGCCTTTTCCTCTAAGAGGTTATGGAAATCTCTTATGTCTTCTGGAGGGGAGTCAGTCTGAGGTGGAGATGGCGATTCTTGTGGAGGAATTATGTAGTCGTCCCATTCGTCATGCTGCTGTTGTATTTCACCTTCCTCTCGTTCTTCCTCTTCCTCAGAGGATGATAGATTCTGTAAAAGGCACTTCTGGAGAAAAGTGGTGAAGAATAGGAGATGTGCGCTGAGGGGAAGGTGGAGGTTGACTTTGCACCACAGGTGGTGGAGGAGGTGCTTGTGGAGGAGACAGTGATGCTGGTGGAAATCTCTTTTTGTAATCCGCCAACATACATTGTAAGTCTGTAACAAGAGTGGAGGGAAGGCACACAAAATCTTGTTGATATTGTTGCTGATGGCGCTGGTTAGAATAATAATATCGTTGGCCATAGTAACCTTTGGTCATCTGAGTGCTAGTGAGACTTCACGTTAAGCTCAGATGGGTTGCGAGCTGCCCCAAGGAGGCTGTCATCCGCAGAGTCCTCTTCATCATCCAACAGGTGTGTTGGCAAAAAACACTGCACTCCACTTGGTGATGTCAAAGATGGAGTTAGCATTTTCTGCTTCAACTTCTGGTGAAAAAACACTCACTCCTTGACGTCGGAGTCGTCGACAAAGGTTTCTTCACTGTCACTTCTGAATGGACCATAAACGGCTCATCGACGCCGAAAAGTTGCGTCGATGATGACAATGGCATCAGTCGACGATAAGGAGATATCCACTGTCGAAGAAGCTGTTGACGGACGGCAGTCGAGATAGTCGCCGGAAGGTCCGCCGTCGACAGGAGGGTACTCACCGATGAGGGAATTGTCGATGTGAGATTCGTCGTCGATGGACGCTTTGTCGACAACGACTTAGAAGACACAGAAATCTGTACTGTCGAGGATAATGGAGCTTGACTCGTCGATGATGATGTTGTCGACGAGAAGATAGTTGCCGACGACACTGTGACGGTGGACTTCCTCGACATTACTGAAACAGTACAAGATTTTCTCGTCGTCAAGGCTGTCGTTGATGAGCTCTCCATCGGCAGAGCTGAGGTAGGGTTCTTGAAAGCGTGTTTAACTTTCAGAGGGGGAGTAGAAGATTCTGAAGCCAGTTTCTGAAGAGAATGTTTGACAGAAACTGTTTTTTTGTCCTGTTGGAGAGGCAGCTTAGAAGGGGCACCATGTTTCTGAGAACCTTCTGAAGACTTTTTAAGAGTCCTTTTGGTGGTTGCTGAGAGGAATGACCTTTGGAGTCATCAAGAGGTCTTTTTTGAGGCACTTTAGAGGAGGACCTTGAAGAAATATCACTCTCCTCATCAGAAACTGGATCATCTCTGTTTTTAAGCCTCTGCAGCCACAAGAGACGCCTCCTTTCACAATCCTTCAAAGTCTTAGTAGAAAACGTGCAGCATGCCTTGCAATCCTTGGGTTTGTGGTCTGATAGAGACAGTAAAGGCAGTCCTTATGGGGGACGTCAATATTTAGTCTTTTCTTCCTGCAGTTGCCACAGGGCCTGAAGAGGCCTTTTTTAGGTGTGTCTGACATGGTGGGTGTCAGTTTACTTCACCTAAAAACAGATACACAGATCTGAGTAGTATATCTGTAGGTAAAAAGAAGAAAGAGTCTGTAGAAATATGTTTTCCAAAAGTTGTGAGGAAAAAACTGAGCAGAGCTCAGTGGAGACTCCCTAGCACGACGTGTGGTAGAAAATCAAGGGACTGGAGCTTCTCTCAGGAAGGTTCTACAGGGTGGTGTTGTCTGGTTGTTTGTTTTCTAAGTTTGGTCTTTTTTTAAATAAGGACATGGATATGTTACTAAATAAAGAGGCCTTAGGCCTTTAGGTTCTATGTCTATTGGGCCATTACTTTTAAAGATACTGGGGACTCCCATCTCAACGACGAGGAACGATTCAAGCATGTGAATTTATGAAAGTTCAATTTCTGGAGTAACCCCACGTTCACTGCCCCGACATGTACACAGGAGTCTAAACGCTCCATCACAGGTGGCTACGCTGCATTTAAGGTCCGCAGGCCATTTAAAAGACAGAGAAACAATCAGGAGCTCTGAGGATTCCCAGCCATCTTAGGTCCTAGTCAGAGACACGCTCTCCCATGCTGCCTCACAGTCCAGTTTTCCATTTTTCTAGTTTAAATTACTCACACAACTGAGCCGCATTACACCAAGCCAAGCAAAGTGGCTTTACTGGACAAAGATATCAGTATGCAAAGAGTGTTGTTATTCTTTTCTTCATGTTTTGCTGTAATAGAGCACAATAATTATATTTAGTTTGAATCGAAAAATAAATTTTGGAGGGGGAAACCTTAAAACGTCCCTTCCTAGTGGCCAAATAGTTAAAAAGTTTAAAGGCTCCATCTGGTACATATGAACTTTTTGGGAAGGTTTGGGCAACTTCATCAAACGCTGCAAAATTCTTGAGAAAATGCATAACAGATTTATGGCATCTCGACAATGTCCCATTTAACAAAACATTTTCTTTTTATAATTTGTTTTTGATGAAATTTTTTTTGCAAATGATGCTTCTACCTCTTTCTTACTTTCTATGCTAGTACTGTGCTTCCCCTCCTGGCTTTCTCATTTTTTAGAGTGCTCCTATTTCTGAAGATGCCTCCTCATTATTTGAGCTGCTAGAACAGCTGTTCCTCTGTTTCCATGTGTCAGTGTGGTAGCTTCTCCTTCCAGCACCAGGTTATACTGCATTCTTTATTTTTACAACTTTCTTATGCCAATTTTTGCTTGTGCAGCTCTTTTTGCACTTCTCCAATAACAGGTAAATAGCTTATTTGGGACAGATTGTTCTGCTGACCTGTTTCGTTGTGTTTGCTAAATTGTTTTCAGCTGAATGGGATGTCATTTAATTCACAAAATATATGCAAAACACCTTTGCTAAAATAGCTTAATAAACTTTACCCACTGCCATGTTTAACACAATGAAAGGCAGAGGATGGGCCTGCTCTCAAAACCGGAACCTCCAACATTCATCAACCACAGCTCTGCTGGCATTTCTTCTCTGCATTTCTGCCTTTGAGTAGACAAGTGACCACTCCTATACAGTCACTGAGATAGTTCAAGATGGGAGATTTCAGACTTAATGAAGGTTCCTTTACACAACTGCACTTGGGTGGCCTGTTTTCAGGTGCCTTCAGTGTCCTCTGTTCAAGCAGACAGCAAGGTTCAGGTTGCCCCCACAGTTTCATAATTAGTGACTTTCCCATGCAATCTTTCACTTATTTTCTGTGCAATTTCATAATTACAGTTCCATCCTCTATCACATTCCAAAATGCCACAAAGGTAAAGGCTGTAGACACCATTCCAAACGAGTTTGCCTTACAGCAGAAGCATTTTCTAGGTACCTCTTACTCCACTGAATGAAAGTAATACTCCAATTTGTTTTATTCTTTGTGATTATGAACCCACCTACTTTTCAAGCATTTCCAGTCATATGGGTTTGTAAAATTGGGATTAAATTATTATGACTCCATCATATTTTGAAATTAACTGAGTAAGAATGAAAGCAAAGTTAGACTGCACCTCTTTTTCCAAACACACTCTAGTCTAACCAAAAAAACAGACATCAACAGTTGATATTGCTTCCCAGAGCTTGAGCAGGTAGGCCCTAAAACAGCAAAGTAAGTGGATTTTAAGGCTTCCAGGTCAGGCCGTTTTGGCATTCAAAACATAAATGTAATATGAATCGCTTCATATTTCATACAAAACAAGATAGTCAGCTCTACCTTAACTGGTGAAACTGTTTCTGCTTTCATGACATGGGCGGGTGGAGGAGGGAAAAGTTTCACAGGCACCACTAGAGAATTATAATAAAACAAACAAAATTCATAACAGGATTCCAAATCCACACTGGCTTGTCAACAAATCTACCTCCTGTTTACAAAACCTCGGGGCCTGGTGGAATACATTCAACCCTTGAATGTAATCAGAGCTCCATGGGTTAGGGGTTTTGAAGATCAGCCTCACATTGTCACAGTAAGCTGTTCTGCAACGGTCAATACAGCTAACCAAGTCTACAGAGAGAGAGAACAAGAAAACGCTTGTGTATGTGGGGGCTGGGGAGGTGCATGTGCTATTGTAGTATCTTTGCTTATGTGGGTTGACAATGAAGATCAAAGATTGCTGATGCCAAGAAAAGACTATGAACAACAATACCCAACTAGCCTGTGAAATCACACACAATTTAAGAGAACAGTTTTTCTTAAAACTTAAACTCCACACTTACCATGCGGAGCGATTGTCTGTATGGATTTAGCAGGAGATCTTACATTCCATATCGTCAAAGTACCATCTGAATGGCTGCAAATGAACTGTTTTCCTTCGTGATGCCAGGCAACTGAATGGATTGCCTATACAGAAGTAAAGCATATTACTATGTCTTTCAGTCTTTAACATTGTCAATAGGTACTTAATAATTAACATATTTCATATAAAACAGGAGACACAAACATTTCTTTACAATAAAAGCCAACATTCATGCAATGTCCAGGCCAAATGTATGGTCAAACAACTAGGTTGAATCTTGGTCATCCATGATTGAGATTTATAAACTATAGATAAAAATATGTTGTCAATCAGCAAACACAAGGTAAAACATCCTTGGAGCAAGAAGTGGAAAAACCTTTAAACTCTAAATTCGGTCATTTGGAGGTGAGGTGCTGAACCCCAGTGAGTAAGCATCAACACCAAAAGGTAAAAATCCCATTATTCAACTTATCTCATTATTGAATAAGAAGTATTGAAAAGAATGACCAAATCACACCTGTTGCGTTCAGAAAAGAATAACATGTGGCAGTAATGACAGATTCAAGGAGCTGTCCATTACCCAATCTAAAATTCAAAGTATGCGGACACTGTAGAGTCAGTTCTACACAAAATTGAGCTGAAAAGCTGACGTAATTTCAAGACAAAAATATCAATAGATCATTTCAAAATGCTGTGATTCTCTAATTCATGAGACATGCCGAAAAAAGGTTTTATTTGAACCGATAAGCCTACTGAACAACCCCAAAGAGCAATCAACCAGAGTAGTAGGATCTTGAATACCTTCTAGACATTCTTCAGCCTGGGTTTCACTGATGAACAAAATCAGCACTTCTCAGTTTAAAATCATAGCATTGCTTGAGTTAATGAGTCTTTTTAAGTTGTCAATTGCCCCCAATGCTATGACCCTTTTCACATGCAGTTGCTCTGGGATTAAGCAGGGAAATTTAATAAAGCAATAATATGGTTTGCTCATTCTTGGCTCTACAGTAACAGCAATTGTAAAATCTTTATGGACTAGTCATGCCAACACATTAGAACCTTTCAAATACCAGTCCAAGACTGCATCTATTGGAAAATCTTTACATTTTATTTAAAGATTGTTTTTCATGGGAAGCCAAATTATTACAGTTGCGGTGCATTCCAATAATCGTGGATTATGCTGGATCAATGTTCTGTTTATAGTAGGCACAAAATGTGTAAGACAAAGCTTTGACCTTTACTTTAGAAAATGTTGCATGAAAGGAGGCTTCATCTAATACACTAAGGTCTGAAACAATATTTTCTGTTTTTATAGTTCAGGAAGGCAGGATTACTGTTATTGATTTACTTTAAAGGTAAAAGTCTAATGAAAAATAAATTGTTTTTAACCCAATTTCTACAGGCAATATGATTTTCTAAGGACATTTTTCCTTAGGTACCGAGACAGGCAAAATACACTTGTAATTTCTCCTGGATCAGTATGCAGGCATAGTTATCTTTCGTAAGCAATGTTTTCTGGGAGCTCTGCCAACCTCTGAACGTGAAGGGCAGAAACCCAAAAACCAAATGCTACGTTCTAGATCAGTCACAGACTCACCCTTCAGCAAAAGAAAGAGAAATCATGACAAGAGAGCCATGTTGTTAGCTGTTTACTGAATGCGCGTAAGGTTGTCTCAGATCATATAGATAGAGGAAGCTGATTCCATAACTATGCTGCTGACACTCTGAAAGATCTCTCACCAAATTTCTAAAGCTTGGTTTTTGTCGTTTAGTGCTTTGATCTGGGCATTGGAGGCTAAGTCGGAGTACATTAGGAAACCTTTATTTATGACCACTTTTAAAGGAGCAAGACAGCTACCTAGTTATGTAGGCCACAGACAGTGCTCCCATAAGAAAACTTTAGAAAATACAGGAATGATTTCTGAATCGGAACGATTCAATTTAAAAAGATTTGAACCCATCCAACCCTTTATAGAAACCAGTGTTCATAAAAGTCCATTTCCTAGCAGACCCTTGGTTGCCTGGAGATAACTCCCAGCTGTATATCATTTGCATTTATATATAGCAACTCAAAACAGGTATGGAAGAGTTGTGAAAAGTCCTACACATACAGATGAAATAGAAACAGACAGGATAATCCCTGAGGAATGTCTCAACTCACCTATCTGAGCTTTGAGTTAACAACAACCAAACTGGATCACTTGGGCTGTGATCAGCCTGAAAGGAAAAGAACCAGGAAAAGACCATACCCCTTAATAGCGACCTCACCTGGCCGATGAATCATGCCACGGCGAACAGTGGTGTGAAAGGCACCTGACAAATTTAATAATACAGCCACCCCAAAGCCACTACTGTCCAGAATTATTCTGAGATTGTCAGTCACAGAAGTAACCACTGGCTTGAATCCTAGCACTGGATGACATTTTACTTGGGATTCAACTAAGAGGCAATTTGCTTCTACAAATTACTAGATTGCAATGTGACCACTCTCTCTAGCAATTTTGCCAAATAGGCTAGTAAGCTGTGGCAGCATTTTTAGTACCACAGGATCGGCAATGTACAAATATTGAAGGCATTCAGACAGGAACATTACTGTTCAAAATTCTGAAAATGCTGTACTCTGCTTACTAGACAGCAAAGGTGTTGGAAAAAAAGTGAAAAATAAAGAATTCTGAGAATAATTAAGCAAACAGGTGTGAAAAAATACCATGTGTGATGCAGAATCCCACTCAAAAGAGCCACAAAAAAGAAATGTCTCTGAGGAATGGCCAGCAGAAGGTATCATGAGAAGTGGGAGCCCTTGAAGCCTTAAAAGGACATGGTGTTTTTCTTATAAAGTAAGTCTATCAGGCTGCAGCTCTCCTCATTACCTAGATATACAGGCAGCAGAATGTGGCATTGGTGCTGTAAGGTGGTTTTGATTAAGGCTACAATCTAAAGCTCAGAAACTTTTGCTTGTGATAGGCTTTTGGGGGTGCTCCACAACAGATGGACCTGTAGGATGAGTTAAATCTATATATGTATGTACTCCTCTTTCCATGATAGAGATATATAAACATATAGATAGACAGATACATTAAAAAATGTCTGGGCTCCCCACTTAGGGAATGATTTTGATATTCATGTCTAACAATAAAAACCCTATGCTGCAGGACCATATCCTCAAATAAAGAGTTATAGTCATCCTTCAACCATGTTTCAGTGAGGAACTTCTCATGTGCAATTAGAGTACTCATTTTTTTCCCCGCTACAGACCTCATATTAAATAACCTACTTTCATTATAGTTCATTTACCACCTACTGTGTGTCAATGTAAATGTAACTGTAAGAGGGACCACCAGTGGTACAAGTTCTTCCTAAAGAGTATCTCCACCACCTAACCAGTCAAGCTGGTCTCACGGTAGGAGAGATTAAGCAGTTTTCCCCAAATACCTGATCGAAGTCTTCCTGGCTTTGGGAACTGTGTACACAAAGAAGCATGAGTGCCACTTGTCATGGACAGGTGTAGACGGGCATAAACACTTGATCCATGCACTAGGCAATGGTAACAAAGAAACAGACGTATTCAGGAAGACATACTGCTTACCTTCTAGAGGATCACAATCAAATATACCCTCTGATATGGGCTCAATCATCACGGGCCAGAAATATCCAAAGTTGAGGAACCCTATCCTGAGGGCAGGGCCTTTTGCAGAAAAATTCACTCTAAGTGGCAGACAGGAGAGCGCTCCTCTTTCTCGGCTTTGGGACCGATTTAGGAGCCTACATGCTAAATTGTGGGATACTGGCATTAAGACAGTGGCGAAAAACCACGCGGAGCACAATAGAAAATAATTCATTTTCTCTTGAGAGTAAACTATACAGTCCTTCATCAAAGGACACAACTGGACCATTTAATCTGGTGGAACGACTGGTTGCGCCATCTGGTTCCGTGCCAGCTAGTTGCATTTTAAGGAAGGGGTATTTTTGCTGCCAACTTTCAATAAATTAAGATTTATGTGAAGTAATGCTGGGAATCCCCCTCTTCTTTTCCAGCATCCCCACAACCTACACTATTTGTCCAAATCCCTTTATATTATTTTTGCCCTCCCTTCCTTTATCTTACTTATGTTTTTCCTCATTCAGTTGTAGTTGTTCTAGCGCTAATGTATCAAAAATATGTAAATAGCTTGTTGTCTTGCTCCTGGAGTTGTATTGTTGAAGCTCTTAGTTTACTTAAAGTGCTATAAGCTACTAAGATGTTTTTCTGTTTGCAATTATTAAAAACTACTGATCCTTAAAAAAAGCATTCTGGGGGAGGATATGTGGCCTTGAAGCTAGAGCAACTAACAGTGGAACTGGGGAACCAGGTTCAAATCCTGGCTTCGGCTCAACATCTTATAATTCTGGTCAAGTCACTTAATCTGCCCATGCCCAAAGAAAGGTGTAAAATATTTTGATGCTCATGTAAAGCGCTTATATGCCCTTGAGCCAAGTCTGCGCTGTATGTAACTGCGAAATGACTTTCAAAATCTATCCTTTAAAAAACTTGTGAAGCCTGACGTGAAATTAGATTTTATGCCCTGCTGTTTTATGGATGCTTAGTAATGTTTCTTGACTTGAGAAATGTATGAAATAGATTTGTATCCTCAAAAATCAAAAGATCTCTCTTCCAACATTCACTAAATGCTTAAGAAACATTAATGATATGCTAATGAAACAATATAAAATCTAACTGATGATGAACAAACAACCAGTAAAAATGAAACAGAACATTGAGAAACTCTGTGCTAAGTATAATGTGTAATTTACCTCATCATACGTATATCTGTAGTCTGCTTTCTTTGACTTCAGATCCCATAACACTACTGTTCCAGATTCAAAACCAATCAGAAGCTGTAAAACATTAAAATATATCATTTTTACAAGAGTATCAACATTACCATTTTATTCAAGTTTCATCATCACAGTCTGTATTAAATGAGGAGTCATCCTGATTGATGTCATAAAATCAAAGTGTTTCAGTAATCCCTTATTCCACATGGTGGACATGGTGGAACAATGTGAAATTAAAATTAACCTCCGCCTTTTTATGTCTTCAGACACTGAATTTCTTGCTAGGCAGACCTGCTGTTGAATGTGGGTGTTTCTGATTTACCCTGGCCGATTTTGTACCACATGACTACTTTTTACACGTTCCCTAGAAAATGCTGCCAACATGAATTGATTTCAATCTTACAGAGCGATTCCCAGGCAAATAAATCAAGGCTGGTAAGTTGTGTGGTGTAGCAAAGTTGACCCCCTCGTAATGAGGGCAAGACAGGTAGGTAGGTGTAGATCCTTTATTCTCCTAAGGGAGAGCCGTCTCATAGCCTTCGCGCCGCGATCCGAAATGGCCGTCCGCGTCACGTCACTCCCACAGTGCTTTGAGGTGAGTCACGTGACGTCGGAAGGTTAGCCCGCGACACTACACATCTTCCCCCTTAACAACAATGATAAGATGAATAGTAACTGAAGGGGTAATAGGTGGAGAGAGTGAGAGGGAGAGGGAGAGAGAGAGAGAGAGAGAGAGAGAAAGAAATTCACAACTGAAATTCACTGAACCGTTTCGGAATCTTCACTGTACGGCCCGTGCGGGTGTGCGTGACGGGTGCTCGGATCCATTGCTCTCTTCCTCCACTGGATCCGGCCGTCCCCGTACTCTCCTCATGGCCTCTACCTTGGGTATCGGAAGTCTCTTGCGGGATACCAGCACAGTCTGTGTCCTGGTTGGTCAGACGCGGTGTTTGCCGCTTGGCTGTCTGTCCTTCAGCATTTGCCGACGTGCTGGCCTCACTCCTGTTGGCAATCTCCATGTCCTCTCTCATTGGTTCTGTGGTCGGTGCTTCTACCCCAGTGGCGCTGTTACCTTCTTCAAGATCGCTGGCGTAGGTGTTGCTACTGTTCATGCCCCAATGAAGGATTTTGTTGCACTTGGCCATTCTGGATTGTGACCACACCTTGCCGTCGCTCAACAAGGCCGAACGTGTGTATAGGTCCACCACTCGTAGGGGCTCACTGAATTTGCAGTCTCCTTTTTGTCCTGGGTGGCCCCGTTTGACTCCGACCCAGTCGCCCTCCGTCAGCGTGACTTCACGCACATTATGCCTCTTATCGTAATGTGCTTTGTAGATGCGTTGGGCTTTCTCAATGTTGCTCCGGACGATGGCCGGGGACCATTTGCTCTGGAGTCGCATGCTCATCCAGGCTGTATTGTCCCTGGTGAAAGGTTCTCTGCCTCTCAGGATTTTAAATGGGCTGTAACCTGTGAGGGTCGGCGTGATGCGATACGCCCACACTGTGCTCTTGACTTCGGCCTCCCAGTTCTTCCCGGCACTGATGGCTGCCTGGACTGAGCCCATGATCACGCGGTTAAAGCGTTCCACCTGGCCGTTGCCCGCCGGGTGATAGACGGGTGTGTGTTTTGTCTGGATACCGTTTCGGTTGGTAAAGGCTGTCCATTTGGCTGATGTAAACTGGGGTCCGTTGTCGCTGGTGATGGTTTTGGGAATGCCTTCCCTCAGGAAGATGGTGGTGAGGAAGGCGATGACGGTGTCGGAGTCCACTGATTCGCTGATTTCGACCTCCGGCTGCTTCGAGTATCGGTCCACTAAGACGATGAGGTGTTTGGGTGTGCCCCAGGAATCCAGGATGGGGCCTACGATGTCAATGGATAAGTCCTCCCAGGGGTTGTTGGGGGTGTTGAACTCCCCCATGGGGGGTCTCATGGTGGTGAGTGTTTTGTCAGCTCTAGCGCAATGCTTGCATGCTCTCACGAATCTCTCCACTTGGTTGTCCATGGCTGGCCACCAGTACAGTAGTTTCATTCTTCTTTTCGCTTTTACGATGCCCAGGTGGCCTTCGTGGGTAATGTGGAGTATGCGATCGATCAACTCTTTCGGGGGCACAACTCTGTCGCCTCGCAGCAGAAATACAGAGTCATCGCTAATAGAGAGTTCGTCGCGGACCTCCCAGTATTTCCTGAAGTTGTCCTTTGTGTGCTTCTTCTCTGGCCAGCCGTGCGTGACATACAGTTTGACCTGTGAGAGTTCTGTGTCCTGCGCGTAGGCTTCTACCCAGTCCTGGACACTGATGGTGTGTTCGTGATCCGTCATGAATGCAACGCTGTACTTGTCCCAGTCCGACTGTGTGACCGCTCCTTCCATGGCCGCTGCCCTGCTGAGGAACTCTGCCACCCTGTTCTTAGGACCCGGGATGTATTCCACGTCGTACACGAAGTCCAAGAGACGTAGTGTCATTTTCGCGATGCGTGGGGTGGCTGTCACGTTGCCGCTGGATGTGAGAACTTTGATTAGGGGTTTGTGGTCTGTGCAGAGCGTGAATCTTGATCCCCACAGATATTGTCAAAATTTTTCCATCGCCCAGATGGACGCCAGCATTTCCTTTTCGATCACGCTATACTTCTCCTCACAGGGGGTGAGGGATCGCGAGGCAAACCCCACGGTGGTCTCTGTACCATCCGCTGCTCTCTGGGAGAGGACTGCTCCCAACCCTTTGTCACTGGCGTGCGTGGTCAGGATGCTGGACACGACGCCGTCAAATCCGTGTAGGGGAATCGCCCCGCAAATGTCTCTTTTGATGGCAGAGAATTCCGCTTCTGACTCAGAGGACCAGGAAAAAGCGTTCTTTTCTTTCAGCAGTTGACGTAAGCTGTGCGTTTTGGTCGCGAAGTTCCTGACGAATTTGCTATAAAACTCCGCCAGCCCCAGGAACGAGCGGACATCATCTTTGCTTTTAGGGGAGGGCGCGGACATGATAGCTTCCACATTTTCTGTTTTTGGGGAGATGCCTGTGTCGCTGATCTCGTGTCCCAGATAGGTCACTTTGCGTAAGCCAAACTTGCACTTCTCAAGTTCCGTCGTGAGACCGTTGTCCGCCATCGTGTGCAGGACGGTGTGCAGAATGTCGTAGTGTTCGGCCTTGGTCTTTCCCATGACGAGGATGTCGTCCTGGAAGTAGAGGACTCCGTGGACGTCTTTGAAGAGTGTGTGCATGAGTTTTTGGAAGGCGGCCGCCGCGGATGCGAGACCAAAGGGCAACTGTCTGAACCTATAGCAGCCGAAGGGCGTGATGAAAGAGGTGAGCTTCCTGCACGACGGATGGAGCGACACTTGGTGGTATGCGGCTTTGAGGTCGATGGTGGAGAACCATTTGACCCCGTTGGTCTGGGCCAGTAGTTCGTTTATTTTGGGCAACGGGAACTTGTCAACGATGTTTTTGTTGAGTTCTCGGAGATCAATGCAAAGACGTATCTTCCCGCTCTGTTTGAGCGCCACCACCAAGGCCGCAAGCCATTCAGCGCATTCTATGGGTTCAATGATGTCGTTGTCTTCCAACCGTTTCAGTTCTAGCTGTACTGCCTCTCTGCAGTTAAATGGGATATTCCTGACTTTGTGGGAGACTGGCACCGCTCCTTCTTTGAGTGTGATCTTGTGGGTGAACTTTGACATCTTCCCGATGTGGTCGCTGAAAACTGCAGGGAACACCGCTTTCAACGAGGCTGGCGTGGATGGGTCATCCATCAGGAGCACTTGTGTGTCACCGCCTGGGTTGAGTTGTATGCCCAGCGCTGCCTGGTCCGCCCACCCTAGGACGGATGGGCCTTTCTGCGCGACGTACAACTTCGCTGTTGTGTGCCTGCCTTTTAACTCGAACAGGAGCCGCCGGAACCCCACCATGGGGATCCTTTCCCCTGTGTATGTGACTGGGTGGACGTCAGTGGGATGAAGGTGGTCTCCCACCACGTGGGCAAAGTCTTTGTCCCATAGATGTTTTTGGATGATCGTGTATGGAGAGCCGGAGTCCGCCACCATGGCGATCTGGACGCCCCCAATTAGTAACATGCAGGATGGCTTCTTCTTGGCGACGCCGCCGATGCCCAGGATTTGGTCCTCGATGCAGAGGATGCAATCTTGGTCGGATTGGTCTGCCCCATCTTGGTCGTCGGAGTCATCTTGAACGTATTTGACTGCGGCGCTTCTGGGCTTCCGTCTGCAGACTTTGCCAAAATGTCCAGTGACTCCACAGAAGGAGCATTTGACATGGAATGCTGGGCACTTCCTATCGTTCGCCATGTGTGATTGGCTGCCGCATCTGTAGCAGGTTCCTTGCTTGTCCACAGGCACGCGGCTGGGCCCCTTGGATTTGGGCGCAGATTGCCTGTTGGAGGCTGAGCCAGAAGTGGCTGTAGGTTTTGCATTCGGGACCCTCCGGTCTGTCACCTTGCACACTGTGGGCTGTAGGACAGGTTCTTTCTTGGCGGCGAGTGCGCACCGTTTGGACAACTCGGCTCTCTTGACTATTGCAATGATCTCCGGGAGAGACGCTTCACCATTCACCCACAGTTTCTCCTGGACGCTTGAGTGGGTAGTGTGCATTATGATTTGGTCTC
Source organism: Calotriton arnoldi (assembly GCA_963921515.1). NCBI lineage: Eukaryota > Metazoa > Chordata > Amphibia > Caudata > Salamandridae > Calotriton > Calotriton arnoldi. The sequence goes on along the minus strand of CAWUFW010000426.1, from coordinate 584,104 downwards.
TTATGAGGTCGTCGTGCAGGGTGCCAAACTTGCAGTTGATGGCCAGCTTCTTGAGGGCCGCTACGTAGTCCTCCACTGTTTCCGACTCGGTCTGTTTGCGCTGGAAAAAATTGTACCGGTCGATGGCTGTGCAAATTACTGGCTGATAATGGTTGTCCAAATCTTCCAAGGCATGTTGGAAGAAGTCGTCATCAGTAGAAGCCCTAGGTTTCTTCACCATGTTTTCGTAGACGTGCAGGCCTTCTGGACCCAGATTATGTAGGAGGATTTTTTTTCGGTGTTTGCTGGAGAACGCCTCCTCACCTCCATCTTCCAGCGCCGATAGGTAGTTCAGGAAATACCCCTTCCAGTCGGCCCATTTCATGGCTGGTTCCCCTGGTTTCGGTAGGAAGGGTACTGGGTTGGTTAAGGAGAAGGTTTGTGCGCACATGGTGCGGGCGGCGTGGAAGGCGGTGCGCCTTGAAGAGGGGCGGAAGTCGCTAGGTGACGCTTATGGCCTTGTAGTGGTCCACGTTTGGTTGTGAGCAGGGTGCCCCTCGTGCTGGCTCGCTTGCTGCAGTGCACTCACTGACGCTGCTTCTTCGTGGTGTGGCAATGCAGGTCTGAGGACCCAGTACCCCTCGCGATGGCTGGCTAGCTGTCGGTGTTGCCTTGCCTGTGGTGAGGCCGTGGGAGACCCTCGTGGGACACCTCGTGCGTGGGAAAGGTCTGGTGGACCACACGGCCCCCTGTAGCAGGTCGTGATAGCGGGTGCTGAGGAAAGAGGGGAGGGCGTGAGGCGCGCGCCGAAAACCTCACGCGATGAAAACTGGTTGCCCCCGCCTTGCTGGACGCATTGGACTGGCCGCGCCCGCCGCAGTACTTTCGCCGGCTTTCCCCTACCGTAACGGCGGCTGGAAACGGCCTTGTGGGTCTGCCGCCTCGTCGCCACTGTGGTGTAGCAAAGTTGACCCCCTCGTAATGAGGACAAGACAGGTAGGTAGGTGTAGATCCTTTATTCTCTTAAGGGAGAGCCGTCTCATAGCCTTCGCGCCGCGATCCGAAATGGCCGTCCGCGTCACGTCACTCCCACAGTGCTTTGCGGTGAGTCACGTGACGTCGGAAGGCTAGACCGCGACACTACAAGTTGCTGATTCTAATCACATCACCTCTTAAGAAAGTGCAGGGGTTTTACTGTGGTGCACTGTAGTTTTGAGGCACTTTGGTCTGAATTTCAGAAACCTGTCACACAGTATAGACAATCATAAGAAGGCATTTTAAGCTGTGAAAAGAGCAATTGCAGTGATTTTTAATTACCTCACATGACAAATGTTTTACTTTGCAAAGTGCTTCTTACAAAGGGCTACAGCAGCTCATTCTTACCATGCAAGAAACAAGCACACACTAGAATGAGTAAATCTTTTTGAAAAACATTTTCTTCTTTTCATATTTCCTTAATTGGTATAGGAGCCTTTCTTTCGTTGCCAAAAAAGCAGTGCAATAGACTTAAGAGGCGTAGATCTCCGTAGACGAAAGATTCATTTTAAAGATCAGCATAATCTAGCATGGTTTATAAGCATATTGTGGTAACTGGATGGGGGCTCTCTCCATGGGAGAACAGAAATAATGGTAAATATTTTTTAGGACCACACAAAATAAAGGCTTAAATAAACCATGCTTGCTGTCCTTTGCGTTATATGTTGTTGCTCTTTTCTTTGGGTTAATGATCAGCATGTTTTAATATTTTTATTAACGTCAAAGTCCATTTTTAATCTCACATGTGTTAGCCCCACAGGGTCTAGCTTTCTCGTCCTTCTTGGCATGCTACCTTACCAATCAACTAGTGGGATCTTCCCCCAGTTCATCTTCCCGACTGAAGTGGTCTCTCCCTAACCCCATATCTTCTCGAATTTCCAGGGGCACCCGCTCCCCTTTTACACCACATTCTACTCCTCCAAGCAGCGTTCCATTTGGTCAGCCATCTTGACCTAGTGGAGTTATGCCTGGTTTAACTATTCACTTATAATGTCTCATTTGCCACTATAAAATGCATTATCGCTAGGGTTCACTGATGCACTTATGAGATTAGGCCAGATCTTCTCCTTTCTCACCCACAATGCCTTTGAATACTGGTATCCGATTTGTGTTGGAAAACTCCTTGACACTCCATAGAGATTGGGCCAACTCCAACTCATGGGTAAATATGAATTGTGGTGAGTGTGCTGTTTTCCAGTTATTTATTATCTCTAGATCTGAGAAATCACTATTGTTAAGCATCCAAAATAAATAATTGTATATTATGTCCTTTAATTATATTCAAAGTATTTGTAGGTTGTCCTGCATTATATTCATGCTTGGTTTGAACAGCCAACATGTGTTTCACCCGTTACATAGCCTGTATAACTGGGGCTTTCTCAAGGCTCTCTTTGTTGTATAGTTCAGCAAAGTGTGGTCCTAAGTATATTTTGCTTTATGTACAAAAAGATGTCCTGGATTATTCCTGGTCGAATTGTGGTCGCTTTTCCTTGCAGGGAAACAGAAAACCGGGTTTCTGAGGTCTGGTGCAATCGCTAGTGCGTGGAGCCAGGTTTCTGAACTCAAGTAACATCTGTCACCAACAGCGTTTGGTTTAACATCCGTAAATCCGTAACATCCGTAAATTACTGTTGCATCTTAAAAAGATCAACTCTCATCTTCAGGAGATGCATGAAATGCTCTGTCAACACGGTAATAAGATCTCATCTCTACAGGAGGCTGTGGCAAAGAAGTTCTGATTCAACTAAAGTAGAAATTAAGTCAAATGAGAATTTAGAGGACAGTTACATTTTACAACAAAAATGAGATTCTAGAACTGAGCCTAGAATAATTAGAGAATTCTTCCAGGAGGAACAATGAGAATAATTGAGGTCCCCGAATCATCAGTAATAGACCAATTTGAAATGGATGGTAATAGCAATACTCTGTTCTGTAGATTTCATTTGTGATATAGATATCATGAATGATATACAAAGATCATTGAGAAGCAGAATCTATGAGAAAATGTCATCCTGACAGACACTTCAAGATATTAATAAACTATTACTTGTGGCTAGGATTCTCAAAGAACTTTGCAAACACTTCATCTGGGAAAAAAAATCACATTTGAATCTACTGTATTTTAGATATATCCAAAAGAACAGATCAAAAAAGGTGTTAACTTAAGCAGCAGATGCAGAAATTTAGGGCAAAGGGTGTGAGTGCCTTCTTACCACATCATTCAAGACTGAAAGTGTTTGTAAGAGATTCTCCCAAATTTATATGCTCAGGGTCTAGCTGAGGAGATGTTCCTTCAGCTATGAATAATGGAGAAGTCACATATCGAGAAGGTTTTTTATTGATTAAGACTGGCTTGCAATCAATCAAGATTCAGAATTAAAAGGTGTAGTTGTTCGTTCAACTCTTCTCTTTATTTATCTTTTTTCCCATTCTGTGTGATTCACGAAATGAGGGTGGCAATACCTCCTAGTGGTCGGTGCATGGGTGCTCATGGGCATAAAGGAGGAGGGGGGCACCAAGGTATTTAGCTTTGAAGGAGTAGGCAGTTGTGAAAGGAGATATAGTTAGGTTAGATTAAGGAACACTAGGGTGTAATTTAGAGATGTTCTGAAGGCTACAACTTTGGGGATTAGAGAAAGGGAGGGAAGGGAGCACTGGAGAAAACAGGAAAAAAAGAGAAAATGGAATCCAACAGCACATCGATTGGCTTTACAGGGTTTTCTGTCGATAGGATTTCCTATGTTGGTTCTGGCATTTTTTTAGGTAGGTCTAAGGGATATTTCTATGAAGGTTAGATACATAAAAAACTGTTCTTTGTAAGTTAATGGCCTACTAAACAGCAAACAAGGGCGGCGGTTTTTCACTGTTGAGAAGGGTCAGCTGCAAATGTAATTTTGCTTCCCGAAACTCTTATTCTGGGGGAATAGAGTGCTCTATTAAAAATATATTTTATGGGGCAGACCCAATGCCAGAGAAAAATGGCCGCTCCTTAATTCAATCTATCAGCAGGGGAAAGCTATAGAGGCCACTACAAATAATCCAAGTAGTAGAGGGACAGTAACTGAGTAGCTGGCCGAGAAAATCCATTAACACCATAGCCAGAGTGTTTGCAGCCAGAACACTAATTAAGACCACTGAACATGGCACTTCCCTGCGCACGCCTGAGGCAGATGGCATCAAGACACTTTGCACAGAAGAGATCCCAGCCCTGGTTGCACCCGGAATCAAATGAAGGCAATGGCAGGGCGGTTTGGTCCACAGGTTGGAGCAGGGCTGGGCCTCCGCCTTATCAGAACACAACAAGTGGCGAGCACATCACACAAAGCAGGATTCCTGGTTGGCTGGCCTAACACATGGTTGTGCAGACAGTGCCCCACTGGCAGGCCTGCTCCAAACCAATGTGTGCCAGAACCAAAACAGTGAGAACCATGGAGGGAGTCCGAGATGACAATGTGACACAATGGTAGTGAGAAGAAGGCAGAATTACTGTCTCACCGACACACATACTGGAAAATAATGTTCCTATCCTGTTTACAGAATTAAGCAGAGATATGTGTCAGTAACACACGAATATAACAAAGGTGCAAGATATGCTACAGACACAAGGAAGTTGAATGTTTGGCACAGACTTTGGGTGATAATCTGAACAGTCAATCTTCTGAGAGCACACCATCCAGGTAGGAAGACAGAACATGCACACATTATGAATGAGGCATCAACACAATCTGCCTAATCATAGTAGGTTGTGATACTGAGCAAGCATTAATTAATACTTCCCCAACACCTGCCTCAAGAGACTTTGGCTTGACACACTTTGTGGGCACACAGTCGGGTGCATTTCTTTCCACTGCTCACGTTCCAAATGGTGCCTTTACAGTACACAGGAACATTTGAGTGCCTGTCTGCAGTAACTGGAAACTGGACCTCCATTTGCACCGCTGAATGCATCTATAGAGATGAATAACCATGTGAAACAAAAGGACGCCTACAAAAAATATTTTGTCTAGCCCAGAACAATCATCTGTTTTACTGGACTAAATCTTCGCCGCGTGCATGAGAATCAGCATATCTTTGAAGCATAGACCATAAACAAGACACAGAAGCACCATTACTTCAATACATTGAACCAACTACAGATCTAAGACAAATGATTCTCATGGAATTTGGACTCTCAACTCAACTGAGGAACACTTATGCCTTACTTAGGTTTTTTTGAAGACCTGTAAGGCAGCAGAGGTTTTTTTGGAAGCCTTCTCTGCAGGGCAGCAAACCTCCACACACCAATCCTGCAAGATGGTGAAGGTCACATTTGATCCAATTATGAAAGACATCTCAACTATCAGTAGGAAGATGAGCTCATTTGATACTACAATGACAAAAGTGTCTGCGGAAATAAAAACCATGAGATCAGACTTTGCATCATTACATCATAGCCTGTGAAGGTATTGACTTGAAAGACTGCGCAGGAAGAGACATTTGCATATACAGTCCCTCAAGGCTCTACCATCTCACCTCTCCTTTTTACCGTCTACATGAAATCCTTACCAAAACTAATAAAGGTTTTGGCTTCACTTGCTATAACTATGCCAAATATTCACAAGTAATTCTCAAATTGGGCAACTCCAAGGTTATTTGAAACTCAAAAATGTTCAGTTGTATCTTGGCCATTGACCGGTGGAGGACATGGAGACACCTCAAATTAATCGCCTCCAAAACTGAGACAGTTACCTGTGGACACTGGAAAACCTATGATCATCTATGCGCCTGGCCTGACAAACTAGGAACAGCAGCAAAAATATCCATGGAGGGAATGAATACTGGACTCACCATGGACACTAAACGGTCTGTGAATGCACAAGCGGCCAAACTATCCAGATCAGCCTTTCTTACCACAAAGACATTGCAAAGCATCCTCCTACACCCAGGACTCCCTACATGGTTCAATCAACAATAGCTGTCATTCTATCTAAACTAGGCTACACTAATGTCCTATGCCATAGCTTACCCCTATCAACCACAAGCAGATTATAGGGAAATCTGAACTTTGCTGCTAGACTACTCTTATGTGCAATGGTGCACGCCCATATCACAATTGCCTTAAAGGCCCTCCACTGGTTACCGTTTGAAAGTAGATCGACTTTCAAGCTGCTTTATATTACCAACAAGACACTAAATGGTAATGGCCCAGTATTCATCGGGAAGAAAATCACCAAATACATTCAACCCAAGCAGCTACACTCTAGACTGGCACCTCACAATACCAGCATTCAAGAAATAAATAACACTGGTGGCACCTTGTTCACTGTGCAAACAGTCAAACCGTGGACCTTGTTACCAGCAAACATAAGGCCTACTGAGAACCATATGACCTTCACAAGAGTGGTTAAGCGCTGGATCAAACAAACCCACACACCCAGAGATTTCCACAGACCCAGTTTCATGGATTGAGCATTATGTATACATTGTGTGTGTGTATATATTCACTGAAAAAAACAAAGGTTACAGAGACGTTCTAGTTAGGCTCAGATTTCACTCGTACAAAACCATAGAAATTCAGCAGTTATAGTTACCTGGGCAAACTATAACATACACCCTAGCAACGCACTGCTTATGACCTCACATATTACATTACTCATGACATGGTCATTGACATCACTGATGATATCAAGTGAGAGAAAATGTTTTTAACCCCTTCCATGCGTCGGACGGCCCCCGGCCGTCCGACGTCACGGTGGGAGTGTGCGTCGGACGGCCAGGAGCCGTCCGATCTGCGCACGCGTGGAATTTTCCCGCACCACGGGGAAATTCCGGTTGCGACCAAGGGGTTAAGAATTTATGGGTGTTAAACATCTAAACTAACCTACTGCAAAAGTTAGATTAATATACTAGTTGCACTACTACTGAGTGATACTACTTCCAAAATATATTATATGAGTGGTTGTGTGACTGTGTGTATCCTTGTGTGTACATGTGTGTGAGTGGCTGTATGGGTGTATAAGTGGGTGTGTGAGTGGCTGTATTGGTGAGTGAGAAGGTGTGCAGTGACTGTATAGGTAAGTGAGTGGGTGTCTGAATGGCTGTATAAGTGAGTTGGGTGTGTAAGTGGCTGTATGGGTGAGTGATTGGGTGTTTGGTTAAGTAAGTTGGTGTGTGATTGGATGTACTGAGAGTAAGTGTCTGTGTGAATGGCTGTATGGGTGAGTGAGCAGATGTGTGAGTGCTTGCATGGATGTGCGAATTGGTATGCAAGTGGGTGTGTGAGTGCTTATATGGGTGTGTGAGTGACTGTGTAGGTAACTAAGTGGGTGTATGAGTAGCTGTATGGGTAAGTGTGTGGTTATGTGACTGGCTGTATGGGTGAGTGCCTGGTTGTATGAGTGGCTGCATGGGTGAGTGAATGATTGGTGTGAGGGGCTGTATGAGTGAGTGAGTGGGTGTGTGAGTACTGGTATGGGTCTGTGAGTGGTTGAGAAACCTAGACAGACACACTTATACCCAGTGGCAGACCTACTTAGACACTTTCGTACCCATTCAAAGACTCAGACACTCACGCAACCACTCACAGACCCACTCAGACACTAATGCACCCACTCACAAACTCATTCACAGACTCACGCACCAACTCACAGACCCACTCGGAGACTAGCTTACCCACTTGCAAACCAACTCAGACACTCATGTACCCACTGACAGACCCAGAAACTCACACACCCACTCAGACCCTTACACACCCACTGACAGACCCACCCAGATACTCTTGCACCCACTTACAGAACCACTGAGACACTCTCATACCAACTGAGACCCCCACTGAAAAATTGATGCACCCACTCACAGGCGCATTTAGTCATGCACCCACTCAGACACCCACAGACCAACTCAGACACTAATGCACCCACTCACAGACCCACGCAGATACTCTCACACCTACTCACAGACCAACTCAGAGACTCACATACCCACTCAGACTCACGCACCCACTTACAGACCTACTCAGACACTCAAGCAGAAACTCACAGACCAACTCGTACACTAATGCACCCACTCAGATACTCTCACACTTACTCACAGACCCACTCAAAGACTCACTCTCCCACTAACAGATTCACTCAAACACTTACAAACCCACTCACAGACCCACTAGTAGACTCATGCACCCACTCACAGACCAACTCAGACTCACACACCCACTCGCAAACCCATTCAGACACACACACACACCCACTCACAGACACTTACGCACCTAGTCACAGACCCACTCACTCACACACTCACAGACCCACACAGACACTTACGCACCTAGTCACAGACCCACTCACACACACCCACTCACAGATCCACTCATTTACAAACTCATTGGCAGACCCACTCAGACACTCACGTACCCACTCACAGACCCAGTCAGATACTCATGCACCCGCCCACAGACCCATTCAGACTCTCACAGATCCACTAACAGACTCACACACACTAACAGATCTACCCAGATACTCATGAACCAACTCACAGACCCACTGAGACACTCTCATACCCAATGGCAGATCCATTGAGACAGAGACACATCCACTCACAGACCAAATGACAGACCCACTCAGACACTCAAATACCTACTCACAGGCCAACTTAGACAGTAACACACTCAGAGACCCACTCATTGACTCACATACCCACTCAGATACTCATGCGCCAACTCACAGACCCACTGAGAGACTCACACACCCACTCACAGATCCCCTCAGACACTCTCACACCCACTCATAGACTAACTCAGACACTGACACACTGTGACAGACCGACACAGGAACTCACACACCCACTCACAAACTCACAGACCCACTGACAGACACTTGCACACGAAATCACATACCAACTCAGATACACACACCCATTCACATAACCATGTAGGCACTCACACATCCACTCAAAGACCACACAGACACTCACTCAGACACATACACACACACACCCACCTAGTGACAGACCCACACAGGAATTCACACACCCACTCAAGAGATCCACACAGGCACTCACACAGCCACTCACAGATTCATACAGACACTCTCACACCCACTGACAGACCCCCTTAAATATATGCACTCACAGATGCACTCAGACACCCACTCACAGACCCACTGACTTACACATTACTGACACACCCACTCAAATATACACCTTCACAGATGCACTCAGACCAGACACCCACTCACAGACCCACTCAGTGTCACACACCCACTCAGAGACTTACACACCCACACCCAGTCACAAACTCACTCAGACACTTACACACCCACTCACAGAACCACTCATCGATTCACACACCCACTCAGGCACTTTTGCACCCACTCACAGACCCACTCATGCAACCACTCACAGATACACTCAACACTCATGCAGCCACTCACAGATCCGCCGAGACACTCATGCACCCAATGACAGACACATTCAGACACTAATGCACACACTGACAGACTCACTCACACATCTACTCACAGACCCACTGACAGACTCACACAGACACTCCAACACCCACTCTTTGCCCACTTAGAGACTCACCCACAGACCTACTCAGACACTCATGCACTCACTCACAGACTGATTCAGACACTCATGCAGCCACTCACAGACCCACTTAAACACACTGACGTATCCAGTCATATACATACAATCAGTCACATAGTTGCGAATCCTTGGTGTGTTTCTGTGCATTTAATATGTGCATTTTCTTTGCGGATTCGTGAAGTCGAAAAAATATTTAAAAAAGCAATTAAAAAAGAAAATGAACCAGTGTTTGAGAAACGGGTGGCTCTTAGAAGAGCCTTTGTGTTCATGTGTGTAGATGATAACTACACATAAACCAGGATGCAGTCTTTCAGGTTAAGGAACATCCAGTTGCCATTCTCTATGAAATTAACTCAGTGACCTCTATATATAACCTGACTGTCAAAGTGTAAATTGTTGTTGTAGCTGGAGCCCATGTTGTGGTCTCTAAAAAAAAAATGCAGAAACAGTTTCATTGACAGGTTTCTTGGATTTGTCTATCTGTGGACAGAATTCGTTTGACCACTTTCATTTCTGCCTTTGGCAAATGTTAGAGTACACCAAGGCAGTGTGAGGGAAAGTGCCAAAACTGTGCAAAGGTATCCTTCATTAGGATTTTCAATCCTGCCCCAGTATGTGTGCCTAGATCATTTCCACCAAAGTACACAATCGTGAGGTCTGAATGTTGGAAATCTGCAATACTTTTAACCAAAAGGCAGCAACTGATGCCACTTTAACCCTCTCTGACCAACCCAAGTAATGTCCACATTAGGCATACCTCAATCTCTGTCAATGCCACTCTTTCTAGCACACTCTCTACCCCAAAACACAAAACCATGGCCCACAATCCACACTCTAACCATTTTGATGGCAAGGAGTAGCAGCACACAGGAGCAGGCTGGAGCTGAATGAGACAGTTTTTTAAATGAAAGGCAGTTAAAATGGATGTCAGTACCTGTTTTTAAAAAAGATACTTGATTGGATGGTGTAAATAAGCAGGTACCTAAATTAGGTAGTGATTTTCTGCAAAAAGTTAGTAGATCTGTGATTGGTTCTAAAAAAAAAATTAAACAAAGCTCTGCTATTTTGGATATGCTTATATTTCCAAAAAGTCAACCACACCTGCTACAATTTAACTTGAAGCTAGTATGCTTATAGAAATTTTGGGAACTTTTGACCTACTGGTACAAGAGTGTTCCAAAGGGGGTTGCAATGGAAACTAAGCTAAACCAGAGATGGGGATGGGGTAAGGGTTCTAAAGAGACTGTACTTTCAAGTTTAAGTTTTTTGTTTTTGTGTGTGTGAATATATATATATATATATATATATATATATATATACACACACACACAATCTTCATTCGGCAATGAACACAGCCATAAAAGATACAATACATTAAAAACAGTATCAAATTCATTAAAAAAGCATATTTCATTATACTAAACAGCTCTAAAATGACATCGGACAATATACTCATCTTGAAAGACCTCTGACTTGTACACGACTGTAAGTGCTAACTAAATCCTAAAGTCCTATGTCAGCATGGGACCATTCACGAATACCCCTCTCTGTCTCAATCATATCTGGATTTTCTAGATCTTATCATTGCTCTTAGAAAGTGCATAACCACAAATTAAGTGCATTCATGCTGCAGAAGTTGCATGTGCAAAAGTGCAATTCGAGCCTGTCTAAATCCCATTTCTTTTAAATAGGGTTTAAGATACAGTCGCCTGGGGTACGTAAAATATTTACATAAAAAGACAAAGTGTAAAATATCCTGAGGACACCTATTGTCGCAGCCACAGGACTCTCTATCCTCGGCTCGTGCTACAAAGCCAGGAGGAGAGGCCACTAAATGATTAAACATGTTAAATCTAAAACGGGTAATTAAAAAATGATCATGAGCGCGGGTTAAAATAGTGAGGTAATACTCTATTCCCAACACTGATTTAACTAAGGCGTGTGCTCTAACTGTCGGCTTAATCAGTTCCTTTCCTTCTCGCCCGGCACTCACTTTCTTAGTGAATAGTTAATTCATTAGTTTTTTATCCTCTCTCTTCACTGCTTTATCATTTATAAAAATGTCTGATCTTCCTAGGGCACAGAGTGTTTCCTTAATATATCTTAACCAGGGGATTTTGAAGACATGATCCAATGAAAGGGAATCCAAAATTACAGCTTGGTTAAAGGAGGCCTCCTCATTGGACCAAATATTCACCCACCAAAGCAGGGGCTTGACTGCAACTGAGTCAGTAATATACCTTACCCCGATTTCTTCGTGAACCGAGTATGCAGGAGTACCCTGAGGGACTTTTAACAGCTGTCTCAAAAATTTAATTTGCGTAGTCTGTAGTTCAACCACTGCCTTGTAACCCTAGATCTCGCTCCCGTACAAGGCCTTAGAGATACAGATCGATTGATATAATTTTAAAACCACCCCAGGCGACCATGTACCTAATCTGTGTGCATAGTTTGCAATGGCTTCCATAGCTTTCTTCGTATCCATCACCTTCTCTTCCTTCAGATTATTCCAGTTTAATTTGGCGTCAAATAAAGCACCGAGGTATGTAAAGGCTGGAACTTTGGCTATGCTAAAAGTGCCTGCCTTGTAGGATTTTGTACTATTCCCTCAACAACCAACTTCCATCACAAACGACTTGCTGTAGTTGGGGGACAGATCCAGCCCATTCATGTAGGAGACAAATCCATCGTTTAAAACTTGGAACGCTCTTGGGGTGCGTGCTATAAGCACAGCATCGTCTGTATACAGCAGAACTGGTACTGGTCTACTGCCTGTTCTCGGGGTATCGGCCTGCAGGGATATCAAGGCAGATTTTAGCCCATTGATATACAGGGTAAATAAAAAAGGGGCAATAATACAGCCTTGGCGCACACCTCTTGTGCATTTAAAATTGTCAGTAAGTCCCCCCTCTTGTGTGAATCGGACTGCAACTGAGGTATGGGCATATAAAGTCATCAGAGAGTTTATGATTGCCTGCTCCACACCTAATTCGTCTAACAGCGACCACAGTTTGCTGCGGTTCACCCTATCAAACGCTGCAGTAAGATCCATAAAACCTAGATATATGGATCCTGCTTTGGCGATTGTATATCTTGATATCAGTAAATAGAGGTTCAGGCATTGGCCCACTGTAGATTTGCCTGTTCGGAAGCCATATTGGACCTCTGAGATAATTTGGTATTTATCTGCCCACTCCACTAACCTATTTAATAAGACCCGCCCCATAACCTTGACAGTAGAATCTATCAGGGATATGGGTCGGTAGCAATGGAGGTTATCCCTATCCCCCTTCTTATAAATAGGGACGATAATAGCAGTGGACCAAGACTGGGGCATATCAGATAACACTGCCGCAATTAGAACCCTAGTCAGGATCAGGGCCCACACATCTATGTTACTCCGGAACAAGTCCAGGGGAATCCCATCTGGGCCCGGGGCCTTATTCTTGGTCAGTCCCTCTATACCAATTTTAACCTCATCTAGATGAAAGTTAATCTGAGAATCACATGGGAGGAGCTCCCAGTCATTGTTATAATGATCTCCATCCCCGTGATTATAAACCGCCTGGAAATGAATCTTCCACTGGTCCTGTGTAATATGATGACATATGGTCGATTTGTCCGGTTCTGAAAAACAAGGTCTGTTGATGACTTTCCAAAATAAGGAGCTAACTTTTAATTCACTAGCCTGAACCAGTTCATCCCAAGCCTGTTTTGGTAATGAAGACCTCCGTTCCTTTAGTGCTTTTTTGTAATTATTGTGGCAAATGGCTACCAAAGATCGATTGCGAGGAATCTCTTTCAAAGCCATTTTAAGTTTCCTCAGCGCCTGAGAACACTCACTATCAAACCACCTTGGACTATCCAAATGAGGAGTGGCTGTAGGGGCAGTTAAAATAGCAGCCACTGACTTCGCGATGGCCTCAAAGGAACTAATTACATCTTCCTCTGAGGGTGATATATCTAAGCACTTCAGAATCTTCTGTTGCCTCACTTTAAAAGGGGATAAATTAAAAGCATTGATGTCCACCTGCGACCACTGCAGGCACCTCCCCTGATCGGTTGGCAAAATTGACCCCACCATCCTACTACCTTTTAAGTTGATAGGTTGAGACACTTTGCTATGTATAAAATACTTATTTTCTAAATCACTACTACTTGAAAAAGTAAAATGTATATGCAAAGTCATATTAGTACAATGTTAATGGTTTAACGGACTCCCATAGAGATTCACTAATCCGTCACGAAGTTACATGGGGACCGCGTTGAGCGTCGTGACGGATTCGCAAATGCACACACAAACACTACCAGATTGGGCTTCTTAACAGGAGACTAAGAAAGAGTTCAAAAGAACTGAGAAGTGGAATAAGAAAAATGAAATTTGAAACACAGGTTCTGACTTGCTAACTACAACACTGAGAGCGGAGTGGGGAAGGTTGCCATTATTGTTCTTTTAGCATTGAGAGTGGTATAGCATTCTTGAACTGTAAACTTCAGATTTTGTCTCACATAACATTGCAAGTGATGTACTTTTGAAAACGTACATGTATAAAGTCAGTTATTAGTTTTACTGCATTTTACGGCATTTAACACTGCTTCCCAAACCTTAAACCTTAAACTTTTCATAATTTACATATAAATCCCTCCTGGCTGTAGGTAGGCTATAGGTTAGGGTGCTATGTGGTTAGAAGGTATGACGTGTATATGCTCAGGTAAACATCTAGTCTCCCACCCACACTGCAACTCACATTCCTACTTACTAAAGCATAGAGGCACTCACCCAGTAAGACAGAGACAGAGCCACTTATACATTCACTCTCACATCTACACAGCACTTATGTAATGAACAGTAACAGACCCAGTTGTACAGTTACATACACCAAGAGAGTAAAACAGTCAGTAAGTCATCTGTGTAGTAAGTTACATACACTTACAGACCCATAGAGATGCTAAGACAGCCAGTCATAAAGCGTCCTTGTGACTTACACATCCAGTGATGCACCCAGAGAGGGACTGATACACTTATTTAGATATATACTCAAGTACTGATACTCCTTGTCAACCATCCAGACAAGAATCCATTTAAACATGCGTTGGGCCTGCTACTGCAAAGTCTGTGTGTGTAGATTTACTGCCAGGTCGAGTTGGTACGAAAACTCCTTGCAAAGCCTTAAACTTTCCTTCTACTGCCTATAAGTCAACCCTAAGGTAGGCTATAAGTATGCCATAGGGCAGGGAGCTATGTGCTTAAAAGGTAAGACATGTACTTTGAAGTTACAGTGAGTTACCCACGCACTTACAGACTCATAAACCCAGTTATACATTCAGTCTCCCACCCTTTATAAAGACTCACATACCTATTTACAAAAACAAAGCCACTAACACACTCAGTCCCACAGAGTCAGAGGCACTTACACATTCACACTCAACACACCCACACAGCACTTACGGATCCAGCAGTGACAAAGCCAGTTGCACACACAGTTACATACCCCAACAGTTACTAACTCAGTCAGTAACCAATCCATACTCCCACTTACATGGAGATTTGGAGTCCCATACAGGTTCTAAGATACCAGTCATACAGTGACATACCTACAGGCATATAAAAAAACACACGCATAGAGGAATTGGTGCACTCACTCAGATATGTAATCAAATACTGACAAATTCAACTGAACCATCCAGACAAGTCGCCCTTTAAACATGTCTTGGGCCTGCTACTGCAGAGCCTGTGTGTGCAGTTTTACTGCTAGGCTGACTTGCCATTTAAAAACCTTTACCAAGCCTCAAATAACCCTTTATCTACATGTAAGTTGCCCCTAAGGTAGACCGTAGGTAGGTCATAGGGCAGGGTGCTATGTGCTTAAAAGGTAACACATCTAGTTTTAAGTTTTAGTGAGTTACACACGCATTTACAAATCAATATGACCACTTATAGATGCATTCTCTCAGGTAAATTGCGTGTCACATACCTGCTTAATAATAGTGTACTTTTGAAAAGCATATGTATATACTGGGTTATTAGTTTTACTGCTAGGTTGATTTGGTATTGATAACCTCTTGAGAAGGCTTAAACTCCCATTTTCTATATATGAGTTACCCCTAAGGTAGGCTGTATGCAGACAATAGGGCAAACTGCTATGTGCTTAGAAGGTAAGACATACTTTGAAGTCTTAGTGAATCACCTGTGTACTTCCAAAACCATACGGCCAGTTATATATCCAGTCTTCCACCCATACTGCGACTCACTTACCTATGTACGAAAGTGTAGAGCCACTCACACACCCAGTCAGACAGCAACAGAGGTATATACACATTCACTCACACACCCACACAGCACTTATGTATCCAGCACTAAGAGAGCCAGATGCTCACAGCAATCCATACAGTCACTTATACACACATTTACAGCCTCATAGACTTACTAAGAGAGCTAGTCATATGCTGACATAATTATTTACCTATCCAATGACACACTCACACAGGGACTGATACAATCATTTAGATATGTACTAAAAAACTGACACTACTAAGTCACCCATCCAGACAAAAAGCCCTTTAAACATATGTTGGGCCTGCTACTTCAGAGCCTGTGTGTACAGTTTTACTGCCAGGTCGAGTTAGCATTTAAAACTGCTTGCTAAGCCTTAAACTCCCCTTATTCTACATATAAGTCACCCCTAACTTAGGCCATAGGGCAGTGCGCTATGAGCTTAAAAGGTAAGAAGCGGACGTTGAAGTTTCACTGAGTTAAATGCGCACTTACAGATCCATACACCCAGCTATACGTCCAGTCTCCCACCCATACTGCGACTCACATACCTATGTACAAAGCTATACAGTTAGTCACCCACCCGGGCAGATAGAGACAGAGGCACTTACACATTCAGTCACACCCCCACTCAGCACTTATGAATCCAGCAGTAACAGAACCAGCTGCACAAACAGTTATATACCCAAAACTCCTTAAGACAGCCAGTAAGCAAAAGATACAGCCACTTACATACACATTTACAGACCCATAGAGTTACTAAGAGAGCCAGTCATAAAGCAACAGTTATTTATGCATCCAGTGACACATCCACAGAGAATCTGATATGGTCACTCAGATATATACTCTAGTACTGACACTCCTAATCATCCAAGTAGAGAAGTAGCTCTTTAAACATTCCTTAGGCCTACTAGTGCAGATCTTGTGTGTGCAGATTTACTATCAAGTGGGCTTGGCATTTAAAACCTCTTGCCAACCCTTAAACTTCCCTACTACTACATATAGGGCACCCCGAAGGTAGGCTGTAGGTAGGCTATAGGGTAGGGTGCTATGTACTTAAAAGGTTAGGTATCTACTTTGAAGTTTCAGTGAATTACATGCACACTTAGAGATCCATATGCCGAATTATACATCCAGTCTCCCACCCACACTGCAACTGACATACCCATTTACAAAAGCATACAGCCACTCACATAGTCAGACAGCGACAGAAGCACTTACACATTCACTCACACACTCCAGATAGCACTTTTGTATCCAGCAGTAACGAAGCTAGACACAGAATCTCCCACCCATACTGTAAGTCACATACGTATTCACAAAAGCATAGAGGCACTCACCCCCCAGGTCAGACACACAGGCACTTACACATTCAGTCACATGCCCATACAGTATTTATGTATCCAGCAGTAACAGAGCCAGTTGCACACATACACTTACATACCCCAATACTCAGTAAAAGAGCCAGTAAGTAAAATGTACAGCCACTTAAATATAGATCTAGACCTATACAGATACTAAGACAGCCGGACACATAGCGAGATAGTTACTTACACATCCAGTGACACACTCACAGAGATACTCGTACACTCATTCAGATAAACTCTTTTTTTTTTTTTCTCTTTTCTCAAAGAAGCAATAATTCAGTTAAACCAGAAGAACCAGAAGAAACAAAACATAGTATTGCATTACAAAAAAATAAAGAAGCGAGAAATGGAAAAATAAAAATAAGCAACAAAGAAAAGACAAAAAACGAAAAAGAAGCAAAAAAGCACAAAAACATTTGGCAGACAATCACCAGGAAAAAGGACAGGACCAAGCAATAAAACAAATCATTATTACTCCTTCCCCTATTGCTCCATGAGGGGCCCCCACACCTGACAGCCCCTTTTTTCCCTCTCCGTCCTTTACATTTATATAATGCCACCTCCATATTAAACACATGATAAAGTCTAGCGTACCACTCCTGATTTGTGGGAGGATCCACGTCCTTCCATTTTGCAGCAATCAATATGCGTGCTACTGCTATCATAAAACAAAAATATACTTGTGATAACTCCAGCTGTAAAGTCTCATCACAGCCAAGTAGCATCAAAGTTGATGTTAAAGGAACCATCCGCCCAATACTTTGATGCAGTAATGTTTCGATCCCTTGTTTCAACATATCCAATTTATCACAAGCAAAAAACATGTGGACCATATCAGCAGGACCCTGTCCACACCTTGGACAATAGTGGTTTTCCTTTTTTCCCCATGCATACAATTTTGCTGGAGTAAAATATAATCTAAATGCCGTTTTAAAATGTTGTGCTTTAAGATTGGCAGAAAGAAAAATCCTTTTAGACAGTTTTAGGGATCTACACCGATCAACATCCTGATTCTCCAGTTTGTCTGCCCATACACTTTCAGATTTAGCTATATCGTCTGGATTCGCGCTCATCAATATAGATTATAGATCCTTAATACGAGGCTGCCTGCCCATTAGGCATTCTACCAGCGGGATTCGAGCCAGATCAGTAAGCTGCGAGACAGCAGGTTTAATTGTCTCCCTAATTTGTATATATTTAAAGACTGAGCTGAAGTCTATCCCATACCGTTCCTGAAGTTCTCCGAATGGTATTACTCCATTCAGATTTATAATATCTCCTAGGTTATTTATTCCAGCTTGTTCCCAGCTTCGACCTGTTTTATCATATAATGGGCCAGGGAAAACTGGTGATCGCCACAGGAGTAAATATCTCTGAACCTTTGGTATTTTTAAGGACTTACTGATCCTTTGCCAGACATTCTACGCTGCTCTTAGGGGTTTAAAGCGGGTTTTCTTGTAGTAGCTCCCTTCCAACTGCCTAAATATTATCCCTGGTGCTTCGTCTCCTATGGCTAGCTCATATATAGACGGAGGGGTTTCCCTATCCTGGCCTCCCAGGGTAGATTCCACCCCTATTTTGGATTTGAACAAAAGGGTCATATGCTGCAGTGTTATAGCCCAATAATAAAATAAAAGATTGGGGATGGCCAACCCACCTCGGTCTTGTGGTAGAGTCATAAACTTCATAGACTTCCTTATCTTCTTATAGCCCCATATAAATTGTGCAAAAACCCAGTCTATTTTTAAAAAAAAGATATAGGGTGGTTCCAACGGGATGCATCGAAGTAGATAAAAGATTTTAGGAAACATTATCATCTTGAGGACATTGCCTCTCCCTATTATAGATAGATGTAGGTTATCCGTTCTTTTTAGATCTCCACTTATCTTCTTTATAAGAGGGGTTGAATTGATATCCCATATAGACCCCACATCAGCAGCTATATTTATCCCTAAGTATGTGGCTGCCTCCGTTCTCCGTGGATCCTGACGCACAAGTTACTACTTGTGTAACGATATATCTGTAAGAGACATTAGTTAGTGATAGATTCCTTACCTTAGAATATCCCCAGGCGTCAGACTGGATCCGGAAAGTTGTTGGTCAGCAGTACCCCTGCGCGTCGGTAGGTGGCGTCGTGCGGCTCCGCGTTCGTCGCTGGCGTCGTAAGCGCCGCGATGACGTCACGGAGACTACTTAGGCGCCACCCATGCGCGCAGACGTCAGTTCTGTACACGACTTTCCGCGCCAGGAACGCAGAGCCATGCAAGAAACTGACCACTGGTGCCATGAAACTAGGGCCCTGAAAGGGATGACCTTAACTCCTAGAATCAGTTCGCAGAACGGGGAGGATGGGTGGGCGGTAGGAATCTATCACTAACTAATGTCTCTTACAGATATATCGTTACACAAGTAGTAACTTGTGCATCTGAAAGAGACACGTTAGTGATAGATTCCTTACCTTAGAATAGATACCCCAGCAATACCAACCCCGGTGGTGGGTCTGCGAATAGATTACACCAGAAAGTCACGGAGAACAGAACGGCCAAAGAAGTCGTCTCTCCGGACTTGACTGTCAAGGCAGTAATGCTTGGTAAATGTGTGCAGCGAGGTCCACGTAGCTGCCTGACAAATATCCTGTAAGGGAACGCCGCGTCCCAAGGCAGTAGTGGCTGCTGTGGCCCTGGTAGAATGGGCACGCAGCCCCACAGGAGGCTCCTTCTTAGCCAACGAATAACACGCTTTGATGCACAAAACGACCCACCGAGAGATGGTACGCTTGTGCACAGCTCGAACTTTTTTGGTCCCCACGTAGCCAACAAAGAGCTGGTCATCCACCCGGAACTGTTGTGTGCGCTTCAGATAGAACGAGAGCGCACGTTTTGGGTCCAGATGGTGGAGCCTCTCTTCCTCTTTTGAAGGATGCGGTGGCGGAAAGAAGGTGGGCAAAGTAATGGTCTGCCCGATGTGGAAGGGCGTGACAACCTTTGGCAAGAAAGAAGGACGGGTCTTTAAAACCACCTTGTCCGGATGAACAGAAAGGAAAGGAGGTTTAGAAGAAAGAGCCTGGAGCTCACTCACTCTTCTGGCAGAGGTGATAGCTACCAGGAAAGCCGTCTTGAGAGTAAGAAGACGTAAAGGACAGTTATGAAGGGGCTCAAAAGGAGCGCACATCAGATAGGTCAATACAAGATTTAAGTCCCATTGAGGCATTATGAAAGGCACGGGAGGAAACGTGTGTGTAATGCCTTTGAGGAAACAGTTAACAACCGGGGACTTAAAGAGAGAAGGCTGATCTGGAAGCCTGAGAAAGGCGGAGATGGCCGAAAGATAACCTTTGAGAGTGCCCAGAGCAGAGCCCTGCCGGGCCAAGGATAGTAGGAATAGAAGGACCTCAGAAAGAGGGGCAGAAAGGGGATCCACAGACTTAGCTGTGCACCATGCCACAAATTTGTTCCACCTACAGGCGTATACCGATTTAGTGGAGGGACGCCTGGCTGCCAGAATGACATCACAGACTTCAGGAGGCAAGTCAAATGGAATCAGCTGTCGCCGCTCAATCTCCACGCATGGAGGTGGAGGCTGGACAGGTTCGGGTGGAGGACCGTCCCCTGTTGCTGCGACCGAAGATCCTCCCGAAGAGGCAGTCGGATCGGGGGATCGATCGCCATGTTGAGTAGCTCGGGATACCAGTATCTTCGTGCCCAATCCGGAGCCACAAGGATGACTTGGGCCCGGTCGCGCCGAATCTTCTTCAGCACTCTGGGCAGAAGTGGTATAGGCGGAAAGGCGTACAACAGACCGCAACTCCATTCGTGATGAAAAGCGTCGCCGAGCGAGTGCCGCCTTGGAAATTCCAACGCGCAGAACTGATGACATTGCGCGTTCTCTTCGGTGGCGAATAGATCTAACCAAGGCTCTCTCCACTGCAGAAAAAGACCTTGCGCCACGTCCAAGTTCAGACGCCATTCGTGATCCATCAAGCACCGGCGGCTGAGTTCGTCTGCCCTGGCGTTCAGAGAACCTGCCAGGTGTTGAACCACCAAGGTAATACCTTGATGGTCCAGCCATGTCCAGAGACGCAGAGCCTCCTGACATAGGGTCCACGACCCCACCCCACCCTGTTTGTTGCAATACCACATGGCGGTGGTGTTGTCCGTGAAGACCTGCACTACACTTCCCCGGACAGAGGGAAGGAATGCCTTCAGTGCAAGTCGGATCACCTGCAACTCCAAAAGATTGATATGGAGCCGGGACTCCGCCGGAGACCAGAGGCCTCTGATCTCCGCCTCTCCCAGGTGGCCGCCCCATCCCAGGAGGGACGCATCCGTCACCACTGTGTGCTCCGGTAGGGGAAGGGAGAGGGATCTGCCATTGACCCAATCACGATTCGTGAGCCACCACTGCAATTGTCGTGCAGTGCCCTCCGAGATCTGGACAAGATCGGACAGGTTGCCCTGATGCTGCGCCCACTGGAACTTCAGGTCCCACTGCAGAGCCCGCATATGCCACCTGGCATGTTGCACTAGCAGAATGCAGGAGGCCATCAGGCCCAGGAGCCGGAGGGTCAACCTGACTGAAACCCGGGATAGAGACTGAAAGATGGGAATCATAGCCTGAATATCCCGGACTCGCCGCTCGGGAGGATAAACCCGAAACTGCGTCGAATCCAGAACCGCTCCGATGAAGGGGAGCGTCTGAGAAGGACTCAGGTGCGACTTTGGAACGTTGATGGAGAACCCCAGCAACTGCAGGAGGTCAGCCGTAGTCTGAAGGTGGGTGACGACTGCCTGGGGCGAGCCCGCCTTCAACAACCAGTCGTCGAGGTAGGGGAAGACTGACACCCCTGACCTGCGCAGATGAGCTGCGACCACCGCCATCACTTTCGTGAACACCCGAGGGGCGCTTGTAAGGCTGAAGGGGAGCACGGTAAACTGAAAATGCTCCTGGCCTACCGTGAACCGCAGGTAACGCCGGTGGGCCGGCAGGACGGGAATGTGAAAATATGCGTCCTGCAAGTCCAACGCTACCATCCAGTCTCCAGGGTCGAGGGCAGCCAAGACCTGAGCCAGAGTCAACATCTTGAACTTCTCCTTCCGGAGGAAGCGATTGACGTTCCGGAGGTCCAAGATGGGAGCAAGCACCCCTTGTCCTTCTTGGTGACCAGAAAGTAGTGGGAATAACATCCATGTCCTACTTCTGGCCCAGGAACGCGCTCGATGGCCCCCTTGGCCAAGAGGGCCGTGACTTCCTGTTGGAGAAGCGCTAAGTGATCCCCCGAAATGCGGTGGAACTGAGGTGGCATGGACGGGGGGCAGACTCGAAGGGGAGGGAATAGCCCCTTCGGATTATTTGTAGCACCCAGCTGTCCGAAGTGACTGAGCGCCAGTGGGGGAGGTGATGTTGAATCCTGCCGCCCACCGGCGTGGGGTGCACCCCAAAGCGCGGACTAGGAAGGCTTTGAGGCGGATGCTGCAGGAGCGGAGGTGGGCTGACCCGCACGCTGGCCCCCTGTGCCGCCACGGGCACGCTGAGGCTGGTTCTGCGCAGGCCTTTGGAACGGGCGTGTAGAGGCGCCCCTGCCGCGGCCACGAAAGGAACGAAAAGTAGACGTGGCTGGGAGGGAGGTGGAGAGACCCAAGGACTTGGATGTAGCCTGAGAGTCCTTAAAACGCTCCAGCGCACTGTCTGCCTTATCGCCAAAAAGGCGAGTACCATCAAAAGGCATGTCCATGAGGGAACTCTGGACATCCCCCGAAAACCCCGTGGACCGCAGCCAGGCATGTCGCCGCAAGGCCACTGTGGTGGAAATTGCTCTTCCCACAGAGTCCGCGGTGTCGAACCCACACCGAATGGCGAACTTCGCGGCATCCTTCCCCTCTGCAACAGCTTGGGAAAGCACAGCCTGAACCTCTTCGGGGCACTGGGGCAGAGTTTGCACCACCGTGTCCCACACAGCGTGAGAATAGCGGCCCAAGAGGCATATGGTGTTGACTGACCGCAGCCCCAGGCTGGCAGAGGAAAACAACCTTTTGCCAAGCTTCTCCAGCTTTTTGGATTTCTTATCCGGTGGAGCGGTAGGGAATGCTGTTTGGAAGTGGAGGCCTGAATGACCAGGCTCTCCGGTGTCGGATGTGTTGTCAGAAAGGCAGGGTCACCCGGTGCCGGACGGTGACGTCTGGCCACATTTTTATCCACAGGGACCCCTGTGGCTGGCCTAGACCAGGTACCCATCAAAACATCCGTCAAGGCCTCATTGAACGGAAGCAGAGGTTCCACAGAACCTGCTGTAGGCTGAAGCACCTCAGTAAGGAGGTTAGTTTGGAGGGCAACAGTAGGCAATTCAAGGCCAAGAGTCTCAGCTGCTCTACGGAGCACCATGGAGTAGGTGGCGCCTTCCTCCATGAGATTGGGAGGAGACACAAACCCAGGCTCAGAGGAGAGGTCAAGGCCACTGGCATCCTCTGAGTCTTCTGCCCATTCCTGTTCGGACTCACACTGCCGTGCAAGAGGGTCCTCCGACCCCTCCCAGTCCTCCTCTTCCCCCACAGCCCGAGGCACAGGCTGCAACGGCGAGGGAGGCACAGGGGAAAAGAAATGCTCCACCGGCACCGGGAACGGAGCCGAGAACGGCGCTCCGGCTCCAAGGCCCAATCTGGGTTCCAAGCTGGAAACGCGGGCAAGGGCGGAGGTGGGCCGAATGGCACCCAGGGCGGCGCCGGGAAGGGAGCCGCAGGGGGTGCCGCAGGCGGAGGACCTTGGGGCGCCGGAACCGCCGGCGGCGCCGACGGCGGAGCCGGCGGCAACCAAGGGCCCCCAAAAGGGACTGCGGGGGCCGAAGGCGCACCTGCGGGAGCCCTAGGCCCGAAAAGGCGGTCCATGGCAGCAAGAAACTCTTGCACCTGGGCCGGAGTCGCCGACGGACACGGGTATGGCGGGTAGGCCGCGGGACTGACAGGCTCCAACAGAGCTGCGGGGGAAAGACCCCGGGTCCCCTCGTCCGCGTCAGAAGACCGACGAGGGGAGGTCGGAGAGCGTACGCGCTTCTTCGACTTCTTTTTATGACGTCGCTTACCGGAATCCGAGGGCGACGACTTGGACCCCGAGGAGCGATGATGGCGACTCTGCGGTTGGTCCCTCGAGCGACCCCTGGAACGGCGCGGAGACAACTGTCGGGCCTCTAGCAGCTTTCGGGACCGCTCCCGCAAAGCCTTCGGAGCCATGGCCAGACAGTCGGAACATGGCCGGGAGTCATGGTCGCGCTCTAGACAGTAGAGACAGACGCCATGGGGGTCGGCCACCGACATCGTACGGCGGCAGGCCCCGCAGGTTTTAAAACCAGGCATCCCTACGTGGCACCAGGAGTCAAATATAGAAATTAGAGACAAAAGTCCCAAAAAACAACCAGTCAAAAAGTGACTAAGGTACGTGCTCTAACCGGATCTGCGCTTGCTGGCGCCGAAAAAGAAAGAACTGACGTCAGCGCGCATGGGTGGCGGCGCCTAAGTAGTCTCCGTGTCGTCATCTCGGCGCTTACGACGCCAGCGACGAACGCGGAGCCGCACGACGCCACCTACCGACGCGCAGGGGTACTGCTGATGAAAAACTTTCCGGATCCAGTCTGACGCCTGGGGATATTCTAAGGTAAGGAATCACTAACGTGTCTCTTTCAGATAGAGAGTAGTTTTAGAGCAAACAATCTTTGTTTTATCGGTGTTTAAGCCATATCCCGACTGCATACCGAATTCTATGGCCAGGGCTTCAATCCTTTCTATTGCTCCTATTGGGTCAGGGGTGACAACCGCTATATCGTCAGCGTAGGCTAACACTTTAGTGCTGTATCCCCTGACCACCACCGGTTTGATTGCCTGATCATTTAACATTGACCTTATTAGGGGATCTATATAAAGGGCAAAAAGGATTGGGGAGCAGGGACAGCCCTGTCTTGTACCTCGAGCTATTCTCACCCTTTCCGACTCCCTACCCATTAGTTGTATTTTGGCATAGGATTGTATATACATTGCTCTAAGGGCCGTTAGTATGCGTGGGCCAAAGCCATTTGTTCTTAAGTTGTTCCACAAGTATACCCACTCAACCTGATCAAAAGCTTTCTGAGCGTCTAAAAGAATCAAAGACATCTGTTCTCCTGAAGATTCCGCTAGGTCGAATAAAGATATTACCCGCTGAACATGATCTACTGTCCCTCTACCCGGGATAAAGCCATGTTGCCATGGACTCACCAGGGAGGCAATTATTTTTGCCAATCTAAGCGCAATAATCTTTGAATACAGTTTCTCATCGGTATTTATCAGAGAGATAGGTCTGTATGATGCTGGATCCTCTGGATCCTTTCCCTTCTTCAGGAAAATGACTATATTGGTATCCTGCCAGGATAGAGGCGGGATCCCCTTTTGCTGTACAGCCAGGAACAGATCTAGTAGTAGGGGAGCTAGTTCTGTCTGTAGAGCCTTGTATATCTCCATCGGGATCCCGTCAGGGCCTGCCGCCTTGCGGAGGGCCATTGCCTGAAGAGCCTCATTAACCTCATTTATTGTGATATCTTCTTCTAGCTCCTGTATAATAGGGGGCATTACAACCGTTCCCGTACCTATTGTTGCCACTCTTCTATCCCTAGAGCTGTACAGATCTGTATAAAATTCTGCAAATGATTTTAATATTACCTGAGGTTCAGTAGCCGTTTCACCATACTTTCCCTTTAACCTTAAAATATTATTTGCCGCTGCCCTTTGTTTTAGGCGGAGTGCCAGATGCTTTCCTGTAGCCTCCCCATATTCATAATTATCCCTTACCCGAGTTTGGAATATTTCTGCTACAGTTTTATTATACATTCCATTAATTTTAGCTTTTGTTCTTATAACTTTTAATTCTAATTGAGTTTGTTGCTCCTCCTGTCTTTGAGCAATAGCAACCATATGGTGCGCCTCATAGTTAGACAGCTCTTCTATTAATTGAGATATTTCCTCTCTCTGTCGCCTCCTTCGAGACCCCACATAGCTAATTATCTCCCTCCTAAGGCCTGCCTTAAATGCATCCCAAACATTTTCTTTAGATGTACTGAACCTGTTCATATAAAAAAATTGCCGGGTCCATCCCCTGATATGATGTATGAATCCTTCAGTGGCCAAGAGTTTCCTATCAAAAGACCATTTTGTAAATGATTGCTCATGGCCTTGAGCCTCAATTTTCAATATTAGAGGGTTATGATCCGACAGGACCTTAGGTAGTTTCCTGATGTTAGTCCAGTCTATGAGGGATACTGATGCATAGAAATAGTCAAGCCTAACATACTTTCTGTGCGGGCAAGAGAAATATGTATAGCCTGGATCCCCTGCTTTTTTGTGAGCCCACATGTCAACAAGTCCATGACTATCTACCAAGGCCTCTAATGCTTTAAAGACTTGTGGCTTTCTACCCTTATATCTTTCCCCTAGACGAGCCATTTACATCCAGATGGATATTAAAGTCCCCACAGATAATAAGTGGGGCTGGCCAGGAGGCTAATTCGAGTTCTAATTCTGATAGCAAGTCTGGGTCATCTAGATTAGATCCATAGATTGTACATATTGTTAACCCAGTTGATATCGAGGCAATTGCCCACCTGCCCCACTTATCAGATAGCGTGCGCTTGCTGGATGGCAACCTATTAGATACATGAATTGCAACGCCTCGAGTCGTAGTGGATTGGGATGAGCAAGTAACCTGTGTATACCCCGGGATGACATTGAGATTTCTATTTTGCCTGGGGATATGAGTTTCTTGTTGGCAAATAATATCTGCGCCTAGTGATCGTAATACCTCTCCTGCTCTACCTCTCTTGCCCCTATCGTTCAACCCACCAATATTTACAGAGCAAATAATCATCCTACCCATCTATGTTGTCTTTTTTTTATTTCCCTTCTTCTCTTCCCTTTTCCTTTCTCCTCCTTCCCCTTTATCCTTAGGTTGCAGATTAGGCCTTTTATTCAACTTAACTCTCATTAACCTTTTTACATTCCACCAATGATCTGCTTCTCTAGAGTTTTTTTCTTTACTCCCCTTACAGCCCACCCCTCTCTCCCCCCCCTCACCCCCCTCTGCCCTCCCCCTCCCCTACCCCCTTCCCCCCTCCCTGCTCTGTGGAGCGACTGACCTGTGACGGTCTGTGTGTTGATGAGTGGTGGCACCCTCCCAGCGGTGACATTGATAATACTTATATGTGACTCTATAAAACCCCCATGTGCAAAAAAAAAGGAAAAACTCTCCTACGACTCTTGTACCTCTCCGACCATAGAAACCGATTTGATATACAAAGAGGACAAACAGCTTTATCCCTATTGTTCAAACCCTAATTACTCGGAATTAGAGCTCTAGCCAGGCAGACCATGCCCTATGAGTCAGAGTCAGATTCAAGGTCAAAGTTACAGGATTTCAGAGTCATTTCCCCTGTATTTAAGAACTCCTTTGCCTTGAACTATGACGTGAAAAATCTGGTCTGATTGTTCCAGATAACTTTCAGATGGGCCAGGCTTAGAAGAAAGGCCTGTGCACCTTTCTCCTGAAAGAGATTGATCATCTGGCGCAGGTGCCAGCGACGTTCCACCGTAATGTGGCAAAAATCTGGTCTGGAAAAAAATGAGAACCCATCCGCGGCGCGCTGTGCTTCTGGTCTTGCTTTTTCAAACACAGTCTGTCTCAGCAGGTAGTTCCCGAAATAGACCAGGAAGGCCCGTGGTTGCCGTCTGGGCGGACTGGCTGTCGAAGGGTGAATGGGACTCAATGCGCCCTTTGTATTTCCTGAAGCCAGTTCCAGCCTTCCAATTCTGGGAAGGAATTCTGCAGTAGCTGAGCCATATAAATTTGCGCGTCTGACCCCTCTTTTCCTTCCGGGATACCTAGGAAGCGTATATTGTTTCGCCTCTGGCGGTTTTCGCTCTCTTCTAATTTCCATTGAACGTCCAGTAGCTGCGCCTCATGGGCTTCCACTTGACCCCTGGCACCTGATATATCCATCTCAAGTGAGGCTGTCCTTGATTCAAGCTCAGTCATCCGATCGCTGATAGTGTTGCATGTTTTTGCGACTTTCCTCACTGCGCCTTGAAGTTTACGGGTGGCATTCTGTGAGCGTTTACTCTCCATACGGGCCTCTTCCTGATGAGCTACCACACACTGCAGAATGGATTCCAGTGTTGGGGGTATTGCGGCTAATGAATCTTCCCTTGGGGATTTATTACTACCCCCAACCAATTGATCTCCGAGAGAGTAATCCCACCTCAGATCTCTTTGCCTCTGACTAGCCGTTCTAGCTACTTTGGAATGCGTCTTCCGAGTTGTGGCGCAGTTATCCTTACCACCAGTAAGACTCCCGGCTATGCTGTCTGCCTCACTTGAGTCAGAATTAGACCCGGTATCTGATCCTCCTTCTGACCATGTGGCATCAGAGAGTGAAAAGTAGTCATTTGCCTCCGAGACGATTTCCCTTTCGCTGTGAGCCTGTGGTGTTCTATGTAACTTAGAGAGTCCCCCGGGTTTTAGCCTTCCCCTTTGGTCTTGTAAGGGAAGATTCTGCTCTACTCCCCCAGTTGGATCATACGCCCGCTTACTGAGGCCCTTCCCCCCCCCCCATGTTCTTTCCCTTCTTAACAGCAATCTCTTTTCTTGGTTGATCCGGGGGTTTACTTATTTCTCCCTGCAATGGCTCAGTATGCCCAGGTATCCCTATATCTTGCCTTTTCCCTCCACTTTTCCCTCCACTGTCCAGCTTTCCCACAGTCTCTTCAACCAGCTCTGCTTCCTGAACGACTTCTCCCCTACACAATGATTGCTCATTGGCAAGGTTCTCCTGGGATCCCGCTTCGGGCTGCACGTTAATATGCACATTCTGTGTCTCATCCTCCAGGGGCCCGCCTGCTCCCCTCGGTCCATCCGTGGCTTACCGGTTTGTGTTGGGCCCTGTATCGGGCAGCGGTCACCCTGAACACCTTCCTCTGGCGTCCGTCGTCTCTGTCTGGTTGCTCCGCTGATCCGCAGAGCTGCTTCCTGCTCCTCTGAGCATTTCGATGACGGTGCGATGTGGCTGCGTGCCCATGCCCCTCCCCTTCCCGTCCGGGAGGATCTCCGGCCGGGTCCTCTGCCTTCGCCCCTGAGCTGCAATGTGAGCCGGCTCCGATTCCACCACGCTCCTCTGGGGGGATTCCTGGGGGGCCACGTGGATTCCAGCTCCTCTGCCCTTCGTACCAGTCTATGGGCCCATACTGCGACCGAAGGAGCCGTCCCCTCCGCTCAGCGCCGCAACACCGACTAGCTCCTTCTCAAAGCCTCTGCAGCCGGCAATCAGCTGCTCCGCCAGCTCAATCAGGACCACGACCCAGTTCTTCAGCCCAGGTGAGACTACACAGCCATTTGTCCTTCTGCCTGTCCTTCTGCCTGCCACTTGGGGGTTCGCCATACCAATCGTCTATCTCATGTTTTAATCACTGATAACGCCGTCACCCTGGGAGCCATCTACGACCGACTCACTCGGCCGCCATCTTGCTCCTCTGACTATTGCTTTCCATTCAGATATACTCAAGTAGTGACACTCTAAGTCACGTTATAGACAAGTAGGCCTTAAAACATGTGTTGGGCCTGTTACTGCACAGCCTGTGTGTGCAGTTTTACTACTACCAGGTCGAGTAGGCGTTTAAAACCCCTTGCCAAGCCTTAAACTCCCTTTTTTCTACATATAATTCACCTCTAATGTAGTCCCGAGGTAGACATACATTGATGCATACACTGACACATCCAGGCAAACACTGATGCATAAACTAACACACTGAACCACACACACATGTACACTAACACCTCCAAACACTACCTGATGCATACAGTAACACATCCACGAAGACCCTTATGCATACACGGACACACCCAGGAAGACACTGATGCATACACTTATACACCCACACACACTGACGCACACACTGACACACCGAGGCACACACCGATGCATATGTTGACACACCCAGGCACACACTGATGTAGACATAAAAAGTAACAGAATTACAGTGGCTGTAACATAGTGGCATAACTGTTTATGTAGGTACTTAAATGCTTAATTATGTAATTTAATAGTATAAAATGAAAAGATAAATGTATTGATTTGTTTTTTCTTTCCAGACATCTACTTGTACTTAAAAATCAGAGAGTTATAATGCCGAAAAAAACACAAACAAGAAAGAAACAGAAGAAAAGATTAAATCTCCTTACATTACAGAAAGAAAATGGACAAAATGGGAAGAAAAGGTTAAAGAGAAAAGAGCTGCTGGTAAGAAAACTAAGAAGTTTCTTAAAATTGTATGTGGAAAAATGCAAAGTGAGCCAAACCATGCAAATAAAAAGCAAGGTTTCATATCAGCTAAGAAAGGTGAAAAACTAAGTGACATGAAGAGTAATAAATCTTATAAGAAAACAGATAGTTTACCAAGAAGATAGAATCAATTTAAGGAAATAAGAGTCAGAATGTTTGAATGTAGGGTAATTCAGAATTTAGGACGAACTATGAGGCCGTTTAAAGGAGAACAGAAAAGTTGATAAGGCATTTGCCATGAAGAGGAACAGAATGAGAACGCTGGATAAAACAGTGTTGTCTATGAAGAGAAGAAGCCAAAAAAATACTTGTGAATAAAAGTATTTTTTGTAAATTTTTCAGAGGCGAATGAAAGCC
This sequence comes from Calotriton arnoldi, assembly GCA_963921515.1. NCBI lineage: Eukaryota > Metazoa > Chordata > Amphibia > Caudata > Salamandridae > Calotriton > Calotriton arnoldi. Next base: position 553,191 of record CAWUFW010000426.1, on the reverse strand, counting down.
TAAGCCCAGTGCTAAGCCTTTCGTTAATGAAGAAAACTACTTCCAAGAGCACATATTAGTGCATGCAGATGCAACAACTGGTCGATGTTAAGAAGTGAAAGATGGTACTCCCATTACAAAAGAGGAGATGGTTCCTAGAAATGTAGAAGAAATGATAGCTGAAGAGGTAGACAGACCCCTGTAAACAAATGGAACTGGAGCGGTATTTGCAGTGTTCGGCAGAAATCAATTGATATCTTGAGAACTTTCGTATGAACATTTCCATGCAAAAGCTTGAAATAGAAAATTGGCATTTTGCAAGGATTAGATCCATGCAAAGTAAGGAAGTATACTAATTTACAGGGACATTCACTAGTATGTCTATCGAAGAAATTGGACAGAAGCACCTATCATCACTTCAGAAAGTTAGCTGTTCATCACTCTAAACTGCAAAATTTAGTTAGGAAACTTTACTATGTGAAAACTCCTGCTCCTTGTTTAGGAGAAATTAATAGAGCTCTACTGCATGGTACAATAGCAGAGGTAGAAAAAGTTTGTGAAGATGTTCAGTTTTGTTTCTTTAGTCCTGAAGAGGGGTCTATGGAAAATGCATGGTTGGTATGTACAGGTGTAGAAGAACAGGACACAGGTATTACTACTGATAACTTTACACAAGAGATTGCAAAGTTCAACACAGTTTCTTCAGAGAAACTAAATTGTGTTTGTATTTGTTGTCTACGCCCTCACTAAAAAAGCCGAACTCGCAATGTTATTTTGTTCTCAAAAACTGAACAAGAGAACATAGATGAGTGGGAAGAGTTTGCTGTATATTTATTTGCAGAGGAACACTTTGATTTCTCAACACAGCAAAGTATATGGAGGTATTGCTATGATAAGTTAGAGGATAACAAAATGCCAGCTAGAGCAATACACAACAAGTTAGAATTAGAATCAATTCCAGAAGAACTTTGAAAATTTTATATTTATGAATCAATTCTAATACAATGTACACATCCTTTACGAACAATAGTTTGTATGGAGCAAAGACTGGGAAATTACGTCCAACAGACCTACATAAAGGCCTTAAAGGAAGAGTTGTTTACTTACCTTTAGATTTTAAACGGAATATTGAAACTGTTGGTGTAGAGAGACAAAAAAATCTGGCAAGAGTTAGTGCATGTTAATAAAGTTAAAAAAAGATACATTATACCTTAAACAAATTATTTATTACAAAAATGTTGATGTTCTTGTAAGATGTAAGTTCTATGGAGGATGAAATATTACCATCAAGTGGACAGATTGTAAAAGTGGACACAGTCAAATCAGAAGAAATATATGAACACTATAGTATCCTTCCATTCCATTCCAAAGACGTTATTGGTGATGCTATTGATCTGTTTTAAATGAAACAAGCAAACGGACCTCCAATAAGTGTGCAGGAGAAAAGTCTAGAGGCTCCATGTTTTCCACAACTATTTCCCAATGGAGCAGGTGGCAGGTATGATGACCGCACCATACAAATACCAGTAGCAGAGTACAGGTCAACCAGATTAAATTTAGAGGTCACTAGTTTTTGCAGGGTATTCCATACATATTCCATCTATTATTTGAGAGTGACTTGTCTGGACTATCATATGCTGTAAACCAGCAACTGAAGACAGGAGTTAATCTATAAATTCTCTCTGTGAAGGAATTTGTTGCGAAGTTCATGGAAAAGATGAAAAGTTGTAAGACAATTTGATCAATTTGATGGCATGCCAACGTGGGACCAACGAATATTGCTATCGTCAACATGGAGAATGGAAATGTATGTTTCTAGGTGCACCTATTTGGTTTCTGATACTCAGTTGTTATGAGTACGCATGGGATGATTTACTTGACTTTTTGAGAGGAGCAAACTCAAACATTAAGGACAACAATGTGAAAAGCAAGAGAACTTTGCTTTTTGGATCCTGCTAATGTTTGTAGATATTTTAACCACAGGTTTCAAGCCATGCTGTCTTTCATCTGCAACAAAGGAAATCCTCCTCTTGGTGAATTTACTGATTATTTTGGTGCAGAGAGTACCAAGCACGAGGTGCTCCTCATATTTATATGCTGTTATGTTAAAAAGATGCACCGAAACTTGGAACAGATGACTCTGTACTCTATTTCACAGTATGTGACAGTCCCAAAAGACAATCAAAAAGGCCCAAGACAATAAGTTGTGCGCTTTCAAACACATAGATGTGGCAAGTACTGTTGTCGGAAATACAGGTGTTAAGGAAAATTTTAAACAAGTTGTCGTTTTGGATTTCCAAGACCTGTCATTTCCAAAGGAAGAGTAAACACTTTATATCTGCAGTCAGAAATACAATGACACGAAAATCACCGAAAACACATACTTCAGAAAAAAGAGGCTTCCAAGTATATTAATCACTACAATCCTGTGATTCTGAAAATGTGGAATGCAAATATGGATATACAATTTGATGCAGACAACTTCATCGCTGTGCTCGTTGTGTCACTTCGTTCCTTACAAAATCAGAGAAGACAAAGATGAAGGAGTTGTGGGAGGAGATTTCGGTAAAAAAGTCTCTAACAAAGAAATTGTACAGGTTCAGCTTGAAAACGCTTTCATATAGGGAGATAAGCTCCTATGAATGCTGTGACCAGTTGAGCTCAGCCACTTTGTACTCTAAGTCAAGGGAAATTATTTGGGCAAGTCTAGGCCTTGCAAGCACACCAAACAGAGTCTTGAAGCCTTTCTCAGAAATTCAGTACCTAGTAGAATTTGACCCGGAAAGTAAAGATATTGTGAAAACAAATATGTTGGATACTTACGATCCAAGAAGGAGTCCACACCTTGAAAACATGTGTCTTTACGAGATACTTCAACACTATAGATATAGAAACCTCAATTCAATAACTTTATTTTGGTTCAATTAAACCATAAAAGTGCACAATACATCTTTCTTTTTAAAAAAGCTCATAAAAACATAATGAAGTGTTTAGATTAAGAATCAGAACAATACAATTTGTACAAGGTTAGCTAAAAATCTAGATTCCTCACTTGGGACTAAAAATGCCCTCCTCTTAAGAGTAAAACCAAGCAACAAAAAAAAAAGACCTTGAAATGGGCTTGAAGGGGGTCCGCTATTCCAACTGGAAATTCGGGGGATTGCAAATTGGGGAATTTTAGGTGCTAGCTAACACGAAAATCTTAAAATGCACAGAGCAAATACAATTAAAATTGTGAATGATTGTTTCAGGAGCTAATTCCATAAAACATACATACATTATCAAGCAAATATCAGCACAAAGACATATGAGCACAAAAAATTAAACACTGCAGTTTCGCAACAGGTATTCAGTTCAGAGGGCCCGGCTCGTAAATTACAATTTAATTAAAAAACACATACTGGGATTATCCTCCTGTAGGAAATAACCGAAACATCTTAAGACAATATAAAAATTTAAACTACAATAAAATCTGATCGTAATAAAAACTTTGATATGATTTTATCTGTAGAGCGCAACTAATGCCCAGAGGCGCCTAGGCGCTGCCCACACTGAGAAAGTAAAAACCCTGCAAAGGAGAAAAAAAAAAAACCACAAAACCGCACTGGGAACGGAACTACCCAATGTTACTGAATAAAGAGCCAGGTTTTGAGTGCTTTTCAAAAAGCTAGCAGATCAGAAGCCAACTTAAGGTGAGGAGGCGGGGAGTTCCATAGTTTGGACGTGGCGGAGACTAAGCTCCTACCAGTCCAGCTCTCTAGCTGATACTTTGGGACTTCCACTAGGTTGGCAGCGGAGGATTGGAGCTCTCTTTGAGGAGTGTACCAGGAGAACCTGAGTTTAAAATACTCGGGACCAGCCCTGTGTAGGGCCCTAAAGGCAACACAGAGAGCTTTGAAATTTGAGAGATTAATATCTGGGGGAAGATTGCAAATCTGGCCTAGGTACCTTTGTCCGCAATTTTGCCCTTGTCCTCCACACTTCCATCAGATATCAAGTGAGTGCAAAGAGCATCACCTTGTTGTTATCGAACCTCAGTATTCTGAGAGCCTCTTTGCACTCCATAAGCCTCATGTGCCAGCATAGCGGAATTAATCACTGTCTCTTATGGTGTAGATAAACTGGGCAAAAAAACATGACGTGTTCCACAGTTTCATTACAACCGTTACAGGCTGGACAACGCTGGTCAGTGACCCTCTGTCCTCTTTCCCGACTGGCGGTGAAAAATTGAAGTGCGAGGGTCCCATGGCGAAACTGCAGAAACAAACACCTTGCTAGTGGTGGCTCAATCTGGTTCAGGGAGTCCTCTTGAGTATAAGTATATTTTGCTAGTAAGAAGGCAGCAGTGAGGGACCCTCTGCTCATCTGAGTGTGTTTAAGCTGTGAGTCTCTGTGGGTCAAGGGAGCTTTGAGCTGTCGCTTACTACAGCCCCCAGCCTCGCCTAGGGTATTCCACAGGCTTGCAAGTTCTATTTCCACGAATATGGACTTCAGATATTTTACCCATGCTATGTTGCCAGAGCCTGCGTGACAAAAGGATTTCCTCTAGCCCCTGCCGGTAACATAGGAGCTCTGGAGTAGCCCAGATCCTCCTCCAGTATAGCAAGGGATGGAGGCCGATCCTGTCAGACAGTGGTCTCAACCCAATATCCATCCTTAATGGCAGCAATGGGGTGCTAACTGGCATACCAGCCAACTGCTGCACAAAATGATTTTCCATCATAGTTAAAGAGGTCACATTCAGGTGAATCCACAGTTCAGCTCCATATGAAGCTATTCCAAGGGCCTTATAGGTATAGATATGGAAGGCGGGTTGAACGGGGTGAAACAGGGAGCTACGCACCATCTTAGAAATCCCTTGCACCGATTGCGCCATCCTAAGCCTGCGTTGCATGATATGGTCATGCCACCCCATGTGTTCTGTAAGTGTAATGCCTAAATACGTAATTGTATGCACCCTTTCTAGTGGTACCCCTCCTAGTGTGGGATTTTCCCTCATGGTAAACCTTGGGTTCAGGAACATGAACTTGATTTTGTTTACATTGATCTCCAGTACCATCAGCTTACAAAAACTCTCAAACCAGTTCAATAACTTTTGAAGGCACACTGGGGACTTTGAGAGACATAGGGTATCATCTACAAGCATGTGGTCCGGAACCCGCATGTTTGCCAGTCTGGGTGCATCATTATCACAATTGTCCAAATACCTCCACAAGACCATTAATGTAAAGTGTGAACAGCGTGGGGACAAGTACGCACTTCTGCCTCACTCCTCTGTCATAGGGAAAGGGTTGGTCATTTCTCCTGCAGTGCCACACCTAACTTGGGCATAATTATTAGAGTGCAACCTTATTATAATTCCAAGAAGGTAAGTAGGTAATCCCAACTCATTGAGTACCTGCAATAAGGTTGATCTGGGAACCCAATCTAAGGCAGGGCTCAGTTCGACAAATACTACATAAAGTCGGCCTCCACTCAATGTGACAGTCTTCCAGTATGATAATTGCAATCTAAAAACCTGATCCATATTACAGGAGGATATTCTAAAGCCTGCCTGAAGGGGTGACAAGGTATCATTAGCTGACAACCAGTCCTGCAGTCTGCCCAAGACAACCTTGCTGAACAACTTTTATGTACAATCTATTAGACTAATCGGTCTGTAGTTCATGAGTTGATCATGGTTGCCTTTTTAAAAAATTGGGATAATTTCCATCCCCGCCAACGTGGGTGGCAAGGGAGCACCTTTTCCTTATGGCAGTAAAGATCACAGAAAAATAGGAACTCTAGATGCCCTGGTCACTCTGGAACAGACCCCCAGGGATTTTGTCTGGCCCAGGGTCCTTAATGGGTACAATGCTTCCGATAGCCAGACTGAGCTTTTTTGCGGATACCTCCATGCCCCCAGAAGGTCAAATAATGGGCCCTACGGGGACATACCCATCCATAGCTACCTCACCCCCTCCCTCACGACACTAGATAAAACCATCAGTCGAGCCTATAGGGCAATTTTCCACCTACCTACCTATGTCTCGCCTGCTCAAATCCGTCTTGAATTCGGTCTACAGAGACAAACGGTGGAGAGAAGAGGAGCTTACATAAAAAGCTGGCGAAAAATCAGAGATGCCGATCAAGGATCTTTAAATGCCCAACTCTGGACTGAACTCTCAACCCGAGAGAACTCACCTGCAAGGAAGTACCTAAAAGAATCACTGGAGACCTTGGGACTAACAAAACTCTGGGAGTCACCCACAGATATCAAAAGCTTTAAAACAGTGGTAACAAAAGTAACCAAAATGATATCATCTATAGAGGACAAAGAAACCCTGGCCAAGAGGGCTCATGGATGGACAGTACTGAAAGACTACAACGCTCTGATGCCGCAAGAATATCTAAAAACGGGCCTAACGCAGACGACAAAAAATAAATTTTTAAATCTACGCCTCGGCATCATACCAATACTACCCCACCTGGCGCCTTGGAAAAGGGAAGGTATCGAAAATCGTTGTCGACTCTGCAGAGCAGGAAAAGAGGACCTAATACACATCATCTGTATTTGCCCAAACCTCATGGACATAAGGCGCTCCTTATTTCGAGCTTTGTGGAACCAAAAGGGAATAACTAGCTGTAGGCAGGCTGTGATGCTGTGTTTTAAACCCGAAGAGACTCAGTTAAATAGTAGACTAACAAAATTCTTTGATATAGCGGCTAGAAGACTCACGAGATAGCCATATGGCTTACTCAAAGCACCTGCACTTTAATTGCACAGCCTGCCTAGTCATCTGTCAAGCTTCCATTCGGTTTTCACTATAACGTAATAGAGACTTTTATGATCTTATAGAGAGTGATTATCCTCTCTTTTTTAAATATTATAAAAGTAAACAAGGAAATTTCTACAAATGTAAGTTTTTAATATTGTGAGTTTTTATTAACTGTACAATAAACAAACTAAACTCCCTCACCTGTGGACAGACTAGTGGCCCTGTGAGTTACCTGTGTGCCCCAACAATTCCCCCTGCTGTGTATAGAGGCTACAAAAATACGCAACCCAATCAGTAGCTGCTATATTGGTTTCAATGTTGCAGAAGCCATCCTTACTACCCGAGAACACCAGGTTCCAGAATGAACGCTGATCATTACTTCTGGCGGCCAGTAATAAATCATCCCAAATCCCCATTGGCCACCCTTTTTTAGCGCTGGATTGCACTATTGTCTAGGGCCTTCTGGTACTCTGGATTAGTGGTCTGTCTTGCTTTTTGATTGCAACGAACCAGATCTGTCTTAGCATCTCTGCATGATCTACTGTACCAGGATGATGGGTGCTTCTTAACCTGTGATCGCCCATAATTGATATAAAAGTGGTTGCTTAACTCCAGAAACAGCCGATTGTGTACCTTAGTTATCGCCCCTAGAGAATTCCAGTGGTCCCCTGCCTGGTCCATCAATTGCAAACTCTCCATGGCCTCAGCGACCAGACTGTAGATCTTGCTGATGGCTTCCTTGCAATACCTCAGACTACTCAATTTTACCCTAAGTTTGTTGCTGGAGACTCTCATTCTGCAATCAGAGAGCTCTCCCTGGCAGTTAGGTGGAGAGGTGTGGTGCAGCGGCCAGGGCAGCTGACTTCGGAGCACAGGGCTCACAGTTCGATCCCCGGCTCCGGCGGCAGCTCAGCTCAGCACCTTGTGACTCTGGGCAATAGCTCACTTAATTTCCATGACGGCCCCCAGCGCCTTGAGACCCGAAAGGGTGAGTAGTTCGCACTTTACAAATACAAAATACGGATTTAGTTTAGTTGTAGTTTGAGAGACAGACTCAGCTTTAAAGTTAGGAAAGTATGGTCACTGTCACAGTGAGGGAGAACTATCATATCAATCATGGATGGCCATAATCTTGCATCTAGCATTATATAATCTATTAGGCTAGAATGGTTAATCTATTGAAAGTATGATTGCACAGCTTACTGAATTCAGATCTTCTGTTACAAGCACAAAATCCCCGATTTAACATAAGGGCATTGATTTGTACTTTTAAAGGTGACCATTTCTTGATGGGAGGGAGCTATAAGGCAGGAATGGACTAGACTGCGTACTCATCAGCCATAATTAACTGGTTATCAATGCTCAGGGGTTCAAATTGGTGCACACTCAGTTAGTCCAAAACAAAGATTCCCTTTTATTACATGTGGGTCTACAATATATGTTATAAACATAATATATTGCATCAGGAAGGAATGTCAAACCAAGGCACAAAATATCAGAGGAGTCCACCAAGAGCTCTCTTATTGTACTTGAGATAGATGTTTTAACCCATGTCATCAACCCCCCTGAGGGCCTGCCCAGCCCGTTGGAGACTACCACCTTAGAAAAGTAGGTACACCTAGTACAAAAGAAGGGCTGTAGCGACCTAGTCTCTTGGAAGAGACAAAGTCATATTGGTCCATGAATTCATGCCACTCAGGATTAGCTAACTTAGAACCTAGACCCCGCCACATTCCATGAAATAAAATTAGTTATAGGGGACTTTGCCTGGGGAGTTGTCCCAACATCTACCACATGTGCATCAAACGGTAGAAAGTGGCTGGGGGGCCTAGAAGCTTCCGTCGGTTGGGTGATGAAAGAATGGTCATGTGGTGGATTTTGTGGAACTAAAACTCTCTCAGGGCCAACTTTAGGAACATCCCCATTACGGTCTCCTACTACTTTGGAAATGGATATAGGCCCTTTTACGCTATCAATGAGTCAGTCCACAATTGTTAGGGATTCAAAGCAGTTGCGGGTTGAGACATTACACCCATCACCATGTCTCCTTTGGACTGAGCTGGCAGTACCCGAAAGTGTGTGTGGCCTTCATGGTTGTTGGCAAGAAGAAGAATAGATTAGATTACTTGGCCTAAAAAGTAACCCAGTGGTAGGGGCTCATTCTGGCTCTTTGCTGGGGAAGGCACCTGCACAGCCGAAGAGCCCCCTTTTGGCCAAAATGGGATTTCTGAAGTTGATGATGATGCAGTCTCCTTCACTGTCCACCCTACCCGGGCCAATCCAGGCAACTCACCATGTAATAAGAAAATCATTAGCAACCTCAGAGTTTTGTTCATTTGTTCTACATTAATCTCAGTTTGGCCTTCATGCAATCTGGGAACCTTGGTTCGGACCACTACATAAGGAAAGGATGCTGGGGGAAGATTCACTATTGGGAGGGGGAGGCTGCTCTTTGAGCCACTGAATCCCAGAGTGCTCTAGGGGTCAATTCTCTGGAACTATGCATTTGGTAATTGTGTATTGTTTGAACTGGAGGAGGTTCAGTCCCTGGCCGACCTAGTTGGGTGGATGGGTCCATGGCTGCAATGGGCGCTAAAGACACTACAGTCGATATGCATTCAGGTCTACTAGCAGTAAAACGCCCTGCACAACTCTGGGGTGCCTGTGCTCAGTTTGGACTATAAGTACAGGTTTACCTTGAGCCTACCTTAAAAGAGCCAGTTCCTTCTCTATGGATTCCACCCAGACGCATAATGGAAGTAATTCTACCCGGATAAGCTCACTATCTTTGGGTATATAGTCTATTAGGAATTGGTCTAACCGCTCAGGTTTAGTGGACGAAGACCCCCCTTCAGATTATTTGGAGGGGTACACTCGACAACACCAAACTGGCGTTCATAAGGTTGGGGCGGGATTGACTATCTATTTGGACTGATTGAACTGCTAGCTGCTTGACTTTCTTGCTTCTCCCACCCTTCCTCGCGCCTCTACTTGAATGAGTCTCTATCACAAAATCACTGTTGGTGACTAAGTTACTTGAGTTGGGGGTGGATAGAGCGGACGTGGTCTCCTGATTCAGATAGCGACAGGGTGGTGATGGAGCCTCGTATAGGAGAAACCCGGGACTGTAGGGACAAGTGACGTTCAGGAAGCTCAATCTCTGTGCGAATAACCCCCATGGCCCAATGGTGCATCCTATCAATGGAATTACTCTTGGCAGGGGGCATAGCAACAGGAAGAGAAGACACTCTGTGGCTTTCCTCTTACCCATTGTACTTTAACTCTGGGACTATAGCCATAGTTTTACTCCAAGGGTAAGGAGGGAAATTCAGTGATTATATTGGGCACAGAGTGTCCAGCTACCTGCCTAAATGACTACTATTTGAGTTACTACTCCCTTCTGGTAATAAGGCCAAGATAGGAAAAGGAAGTACACACCAGGGGCCTCACTCTGCATGGGGTCTCAGTGAGAGCCGCCCGAAGGAGAGGCTCTTCCACCTCTTATATGGAACCCTTCTGTATGCACAACTTGGAATAGTCAGTAGGGCTTCTCAGAACAAAAAAAGGAGCACAACTGATTTTCCACCCACAGAAGCTCACAGTTTAGCCATCACACTTGACGGTTAAGGGACCCAACGAGCTGATTAGCCAATATAAGTTGATAAGAGTTCAGGCCCCTACATCCTTGGCCAAGTCAGAGAGGTTGATGGGTTGCAGGGGAAAATGAAAATATATACCTTTGCTCAAGTTCCTGACAAAGCCCCTTCGTGGTCTTAACACAAGTCCAATAGGGGTGGCCCTGCCCTGTCTCCTCCTAGCACTCACGGGCGCAGGATGAGCACAACCTTGGCCCGGGCTTTGCCCGGGCGTGTCCCGCGCCGCAAGATTGAGAATGCACTTAAGAGCGCTGGCCACAAATGCTGCAGGTGCTGGGGGTTAAGCAGGGCTCCTCCTTGCCCTGAAGCGTTATGGGACAGGTAGTCAGTCCCTCCTGGCAACAAAGATTGTGTCATCCGATACAAAAACAATATAACAGAAAACATAGATGAAGGGAAATATGCAGTAGTTGGTTGCGACAGTTGTTTGGTTCGACATACAAAAGGAAGTTTAATGAACCACAGAACACTTAGTTGTCAAAACTCCTGATAAAAGAGAGTTGTTTTATTTCGCACTTCTGCAACTGTTCAAGCCTTGGCATTCTGGATTAGAGTTACTCTGACACTTTGACAGCTACAAAGATTATTTCAACTACATGAAAATGTTAAATGAGACTAAACAGGAGAAAACAATTGCTGCTGAGATAACTAAGGACAGTTCACAAAGCAGTCAAAGTTCAGGATCTCTAAGTCAAGATCCTCTTGGACAACCAATTATTGAAAATGAAGCTGCCATAGCCATGAATGAGGTGGAGACTGCAATGCAACAACCAAGACAAGAAAGTGTGGATTTGGAGCAGTTAGTTGGACAACTGAACGACGAGCAGAAAAAAATGTATATGGAGGTATAAGAGAAAATAGAGCATTGATTCCTCCACGTGAAGAGTGAATGTAAATGCTCATCATTTAAACCAATACTATTATATGTCAGAGGTCAAACTGGCACTGGTAAAAGCTTTTTAATTGAAGTTTTCACTGCTTACCTTCAGAGGACTACAGACTCAAATTTGTCATGTGTAGTAACAGCACAACTGGATTAGCTGCACACAACATTAAGAGAATTAGTTTACATCGACTACTTATGCTACCTGTAGAACATGACAACAATCTGAAGTACCAAAAGTTATTCAAAGAAGCATGTCATGAAGTCTCAAGAGTACTGAAGAAACTGAAACTTTTCATCATCGATGAGATGAGAATGGTCTCAAACTTAATGCTTGCCTTTCAGTGGCAGCGAGTGTGGGGTGGAAGGAGAGGGACGACGGACAATGACGAAGATACAAACTACAACAAAAGAACTCACCTGCCGCCTACCACACTGCCGCACTTGAGATCGAGACAGGATGCTGCCACTCGCTCCTTTACGACTCCATCCCTGTAACTAATGAGGATAAATATGTGCAAAGACTTTCCTAATCTGTGGGAACACAGATACCTTGAATTTCGTTCGCTCCACTTGATCCTTTCTACCTTCTTTCCTTCACCTGGAATATTCTAAGAAAAGGTTATTCCTTCTTCACTCTGGGTATTATGACCAGATGTTTCATCATACTTCAGCTGGAGCACCTTGTGCTCTCTACCTGAGATTTGTCTTTGTAGGAGAGCCATACTAACTATCCATATTCCGACACAACCGTATAAAATCAGATACAGGATCCCTGAATGCTCTGCTTTCTCCGCTTCAATGGCTTTTGCCACCACATAAACACTATGTTCAGCGCCCTTATGAAGGTGGCATCATTATTTTTGGTTTTCTTCTCACCGAAACGTGCGTCGGTGAAATCTTTCTTCTCTTTAAAACAATTGTTAACAATAGATTGAATATATTTATTCATGTATAAGATATGTACTGATTGATTGATGAAGAGGTACTTTGTATGCCTATCTATGGATACTTATGCCAACATATAAGTGGCCAAATAATGTTGTATAATGAATGTTTGGAACTCTGAACAATGTTTGTAATGTATGGATTGGATGTTTTTCTTTAGTATTACTGTGTATGGTTGGTTATGATGTGTGAGTATGATTTCCAGCTTTTTCTGTCTTGATAGGGAGCCTAAGATAATTTAAAATTGAAGAGTTGAATAATATAAATGAGAATGTACTAAATAATAAAATATAATTTTAGCATCTGGATTGGCCTGAGCGTCCTGGATTTGCGTTCCCAGAGAGACTGGGAGCCTGTGCCTGCTGTCTCGAACCCGACAAAGCAGTTCGGGTTTGAGACATCTCAGTGTGCATGTCGGTTTGGCCTTCCTAAGATTGCCGGCCAAACCGACATGCGCACTGACAGCAGTGAGTACCCCTCCACCTGAAGCCTGTCACCGATTAGGCCCCGCCCCCAAGACTCGGCCAGGGAAAGAAAAATAAAACAATAGTAAACCTGTTTTATTATTGTTTTATTTTTTGAAGTTTTAGTGGATGAGTTGCCGCTGTTGCCTTTGTACACTTGAAAATGCAACAGATTTTAAAAGCAGAATATGACGTGCTGTTTGGAGGAAAGCACCTAATTGTGTTCAGCGACCTAGTACAACTTACCCCCTTCTAAGGACAGCCTGTGTTCAAGACACTTCTCCATGATAAAACTCAGAATTCTGTTGAAGGTATTGGAAATGTAACGATTTGGCTAAACTACCAATAAAAGGAACTACTTAGGAATATGCGTCAAGCATCGGACGTGAAATATGGAAATATTCTCAAAGATATTAGAGTAGGAGTTCTCACCAAAGAGGGAAAACGTCAATTAGAAAGTCGACTTGTTAAGAAACTGTTTCCTACAATCAGCAGCAGAACTTATGTTTAGTTTCATTCAAGAAGAAAAATTGATTGTCTGCCTAATGCCTACACTTCGAGGGCTCCTGTTTTAAGAAAGAATTACTAAAATTGGGGAAAGAAGACATTTTGCAACTTACACCAATAGACAATATGGAACACCAGGGTGTGAAAGTACTCCTAAATGAAAAACTACAAGCGAAACTGGATTCACTAGAAAAGTCTGTATCCAGAACTGCGGGATTAGAGAAATGTTTAAGTGTTTGCAAGAATTGTTCAGTAATTTTGCGGAGAAATTTAAATGTCGAGGAAGGATTAGTAAATGGTGCTATGGGTAAAGTGATTGACTCATTAACTTTCCAAATAGGAATGAGGTTGAATACCTAGCAATAAAATTTGATCAGATTGATGGTGTAAAGCAGATTGGTAGGTGTATTGTGCGTTTTTTGCTTGTAAAAGACTTGTATGTTCGGTGGCAGAAGTTTCCAGTTTCTCTAGCGTATGCTGTGACTATCCATAAATCTCAAGGTTTACGTGTAGATGCAGCTTTTATTAATATTGGAAGTACCGTGTTTAAAGAAGGTATGTCATGTAGCGTTATCTGAAGTTGTCAACAAGTACAATTGGTTAAGAAGTGTACATGCGCCTCATTTAGGACAGTATCCCATTTTAGTAAAACAGATGATCTGTCCAAAGCAAAAGCTTATAAAGGATTGTAAGGATGTTGCTGAAAATAAGGAGAACACGGAATCTGTTAAGAACAAAAAAGTGGAGAATGAGTGAGATATTCTAGGTTAACAGTTGTCAAACCCTTCTGGTTTCAACTGCTATGCAAATGTTGTTCTTAATGTACTCTTTCAGGTACCACATCTTGTAAATGCACTTGAACAGAAACAACAGAAGAGATTATGTTCTGTATTGTGTGGTTTGCAGCAACGTTTACATCGTGATAGGACTGTAATACATTGTGCTTCAGGCATTCAAAATCTAGTAGATATATGTAGGTGATCAGTACAATTTATTCAGAACACTTAACAAGATGCACAGGAGTTTATAATGGTCATCCTTGGAGTTTTAGAAGAAGAAATAAGTATTGATGACTTATTTGGACTGTGTTACTCATGGAACCATGAGTGTGAAGATTGCTCTTTCATGTCAAGTACTCGAATCGATTCAGAGCGGTTTCTTTACTTAACACAACCGAATTCCAAAACTGTGTCTTTTGACCGAATGATCAAGAAATCTAACCAAAACAATACCTGCCCAAATTGTCGATCAGATGTTATGTCAACATTACATATACAAAGATGCGGAAATACCTTATATTACTCCTGCAATGATGCAGAGCAGATGGAAGTAAATTGGAAACAGAAATTGCAATCTTCAAAGCTGTACAAATATAAATTTTTGGTAGAACTTATTATACTAGGGCTATCATATTTAACCATTTAAAGAGTCATACTGGATGGACGGAATGTAATGACATCAACTTTAAATTCAAACAAAAACTGCCTTTAAGCTACCAAATTCTAATCTTTTGTTTCATCAACCAAAGTTCTAAGGACGATTACTGTTAAAAAGTGGTATACAGTATTTGTTCTACGTGGATCGTCACTGTTTATGACCTAATTCGGTCTAAAACCAAAAATGATGTCAACAAAAGGGTCTCCATGATTCAAGTGTCCTTTATATCTATTAGCAGTATTGTACCACTTCTAATAATAAAAGAGTTATTTTTAAGTTATGTTTGTTTAGATTAGTTCAGTAACTATAGGTAAAATAATTGATTGGGGGGCGTGGCCGAGCAAGATGGCCGAAAGGACGCGAGCCGTTAAAGCTCCGTCGCCAGCCCGCTGTCAAACAGCGTTTTTCAAGCCTCAACGCAGCTGAACACCGCAGTAACTGGGTCGCACAGATTTGGAGGAGAGATGGACTAAAAGAAGACCTCCAGCGACTGCTCAACGTGAAGGAAAACGCCGGGCGGAAAGTCGACTCGGCGCGAATCAAGATGGCGCCGGCCCGCCAAGTGTCCCGAAAGTGAACAGGAGACGGGAGACCGGGACGAGTAAGAGCGGAGAAGAAGCCCTGTGAAACCGCCTGCAGTCAGAAGCGGCGATCCGGGCCGATTTGTAAGCAGGAGTCCGAAGAGTGGTGCGGGACCCGCGAGCACCGGAGGAAACACTGGCCGAGAGCAGCAGAAACCCCGAGGGGGTGAGTAGGTTCCAAGGGGCTCCCCGGGACTCACCAGCTCCTGTCCCATACCACCAGAGTGAGGGGGGCCAAGAAACGAGGCCGCAGCGAGGGAGAAGCACCCACATCGCCCCACCTGACTCCAAAATGGAGGTTGACACCCCCCACGCAGGGGACAGCACAGGGGGCTCCCCAGATGTCCCTGGAGGGAAAGGGGGGCTATAGGGGGGCTCCCTGAGAGGTCTTGGGAGTATGTGAAGAGGGCCCAGGCTCACTGAGATGCAGGGGCACACAGTCCATGCCTGACCTTAAGATGGCTGCCATAAGAGACATCCACCACAAGGAGCCCCACCATTTTATGCACTGAGAAGGACCAAGGCACACACTGGGGAAACCTCTCTATAAGCACAACCAATTCCAGAAGCACAAAGCGGGCTCCCCTGGAGATCTGAGGGGCCCGGGCCTCCCTGGAGGTGGACAGAGACCGCATCTATGCCACCTAAAAAAGCCATAACCAAGGTATCAAACTACTCTACACCGGCGGAGAAAAAACAGGCGGGAAAGCAAGGGAGTGCCGAATCCGGAATGGCGCTGACCAAGGAGGACCTGTTGGCGTCATTGAAGGACTTGAAGCTGGAGTTACGCAATGAGCTAAAGGGCGACCTTCAGACCTCAATGGAACAACTGAAATCGGACCTGTCAGAAAAGACGACCTCCCTGCAGCAAGATGTGGATTCTATAGGGATACGGCTGTTGGGAGAAGGAGGCCCAAACACAAGCGTTAGATAAAAGAATGACGGTCACCCATGACAAAGTACAGCTTCTACATACCCAGCTACAAATGGCCCTACTGAAGAACGAGGACCTGGAAAACAGGTCAAGGAGAGACAATATACGTATCAGTCACCTGGAGGAGGGGGCGGAGGGACCTGATCTAGAGGCTTTGGTAGAGGGAGATCCTTGGTCCCAAGCAAATGAAGATTAAAATAGAAAGAGCGCACAGGGTGGGGCCAGCCACCCCCGGGGAGAGAAGGCGCACTAGAGATATATTAGTTAAGCTCCACTTGTTCAAAGTTAAGGAAACCATGCTAAAGGAGGCCAGAAAGAAAGATGCAATCTCCTTCCAGGGTTTCCGATGTTCACTCTTCCAAGATCTGGCGCAGGCGACCCTACGACGACGTCAAACCTTCAGGGCACTCACAGAAAAACTGCAAGGAGACCAGGTGAGATACCAATGGAAATACCCATTTGGGCTGGCCTTCGAATACCAGAACAAACAACTTCACGTCACTGAGCTCAAGGAAGGGCTAGAGATCCTGGGCCTACCGATAGCTGAGGAGGACGCATCCAACACGGAGGAAAGAGCAGGGGAGGCCACACGACCGAGAGCAACATCATGGAGAGAGGTTTCCAAGGGTCACCAAACTAAGACCTGACCCAAGACGAAGAGGTGCGACTAATCAGACACAGGCTGGACTTAAAGACAGGGACCTGAGTTGGGGGGGGTACTGAGGTGCGAGACATGCAGTCGCAGGTGAGAACTTCGAAGTTCACCAGGGACGGAGGCTCCATGGCTATCCACCTCGACACAGAAGCGCCGGAATCCCCGATTTAAAACTGAACTATATATGAGATCAGCTACGTTGCAAATTTTATAGTGGCAGCGGGGCGATGGGCTAAGGCCGAGGCCACAGCCGAACGTCCGCAGCCTGGAACAATGCCACAGAGTGGTCCCAGGGGGTCCCACGTACCAGGTTTAGTTATTCCTAAATTGTTGGTTGAATGTTCTAAAAGGGCTGGTATTTTATGGGTGGGGGGGTGGTGGAGAAGCGAGGGGAGGAGATACAGGGGGTTCTACCTTGCTGCAGCGGAGGGAGTGAGATGGGAAGGCCCGTGAGCAGCCACAACAAGGAGCACAGGAGGCAGGGGTACGACTGGATACACAACGGGCGGGGCAGGGGTAACTCAGCGAAATGATTATGATTGCCTCTTGGAACGTGAAAGGGCTGAACTCTCCATCCAAACGACGAAAGATCTGGAAGTACCTATTGGGCCACCAATTTGAGGTTGTGGCTCTTCAAAAGACACATATTAAGAGGGCGTAAGAAATGAGACTCAGGCATAACAGTTATTCACTGATATACCGATCATCTGCCAAAACAAAACATAACGGGGTGGCATTAATGTTCCATAACAGCACCAAATTCCAACCAGAGGGGATAAAGACGGACAGGGAGGGGCGAGTGGTCATGGTAAAAGGGAAACTCGGAGGGAGGAGGGTCACCTTTGTCTCAGCCTATGTCCCAAATACCGGCCAAACAGTGTTTGTACATACATTACTGGATCTGGTGGGGGGTTTCGCAGATGGCCAGATAATTATGATGGGGACTTCAACCTGACCTGCCACCCAACAGACGACAGCACCCACCCCCATAGAGCGGCAGGCGGAAGTTTTCCCAAAACATTGAAGCACACATTTCAGGACCTGGGACTTGAGGACGCGTGGAGAGCTCTCCACCCGACCACAAAAGATTATACATATTTCTCACACGTCCACCAGACTTACTCCCGGTTGGACTACATTTTCCTGTCCCAGGGGTTACGGGGTATTCTTCAAGGAGCCAAGATTCTTCCCATATCTCTATTAGACCACAGCCATGTCGCAGTGTGCCTACACTGGGGAGGGGGGGGGGGTGGAAATACAGGGACCCCCGAGATGGTATTTCCCAGTTTCATTGACACAGGATGGAGTGCTCAGGAAAGAGCTGAGGGTGGCAATCAAGGAGTATTTTCAGATAAACGATCCAAGTGCGACATCTCCCCAAATCAACTGGGACGCTTTCAAAGCAGTCCTGAGGGCAAATGCATTGCAATGGTTTCTGCACTGAACAAGCAGAGAGCAAAGGAAAGGGTAGAGCTAGAGGCTTCCCTCGCCCAGACAGAAAGTGAATTCAAAAAGACTCCCACGCCCGTCTTGAAGCGCCAATTGAGTGCTTTAAAAGGGGAATTAGGTGCAATATACACCAACAGAGCTGAATTCACACTTCTACGACTACGGCGCAATGTATTTGCCCGGGGCAACAAAGTGGGTACCTACCTGGCGCAACAGCTCCGGGAAAAAAAGGAGCGGGGAATATATCGGGGGCATCAACAAAGGTGACGGGGAGTTAGAACATGACGACCAGACCAAGGCAAATATTTTTGGTAACTTCTACCAAGATCTATATGGGCTACCCACTTCCCCCCCCCCCCCCGACACTAAAGCCAAGACAGACTATCTGGCCCCTCTAGCACTTCCACAGATCTCGGCCGCCTGGAAGGAACAGTTAGATGCACTAATAATGGAGGAAGAGGTGAGACAATCCATCATGGCCTTAAAGCCCCATAAATCCCCAGGGACTGATGGACTGACTGCTCACTTCTATAAGACATATGCACCCGAACTGATGTTATGTTATGTTATGTTAATTAGTTTATAAAGCGCACAGCTGCCCCAGCAAAGGGGCGTCCCGGCGCTAATACAGAGTCTGAGAAGGCAAGAGCTAGGCTGTGGGAAACAGGTAAGTTTTAATGGCCTTTCGGAAAGATAGCAAGCAGTCTATACGGCGAGTCTGTACAGGAAGGGAATTCCACAACTTAGCAGCCAGACAACGAAAGGACCTGCCCCCTGCCCTGATACGTTTCACTCGTGGGACAGTGGCCAAAAATTGTTCCGCGGAACGTAGCTGGCGAGCAGGGACATAGGGGACCAACAAATTGGATAATATCTCCGGGGAAGAGAACTTGAGAATTTTAAAAGCCAGACATAATGTCTTGAATTCGATCCTCTTGGAGATAGGGAGCCAGTGGAGGCGGCGTAGAGCGCCTGACATAGAACATTTTCTAGGGAGTCTGAGCAGAGCTCGAGCGGCTGCGTTCTGGACTCGTTGGAGACGGTTTACTTCGGCCTTGTTGGCACCCAACAGTAAAACGTTGGCATAATCAAGTCTTGATAGAATAGTCGCCTGGACTATCAATTGACGTGTAGCTGGGTCGAAAAACCCCAGAATAGGCCTCAGCCCCCGTAGGAGACCGAAGCAGGTGCCGGCGACCTTCTTAGTGTGATCCTGGAATCCAAGAGTGGAGTCGAGCCAGATCCCTAGATTCTTAACCAACAGCTTAGGTGTTGGGGCGTGGCCCAAGGATGCCGGCCACCACTGTGTACTCCAAAGCCCCTTATCATTCCCCACCAATAGCACCTCAGATTTGTTGGCGTTGAGCTGAAGGCAGTTTGTGGTCATCCAGCGTGCAACCGCCTCTAGACCGTTCCCGGAACTGTATAGCGTCCCGAGGCTGGTCATCGGAGAGGGCTACCACCAGCTGAGTATCATCAGCATAAGAGACCATGGTCAAGTCATGGTCCCGCGCCACTCCTGCCAGGGGTTGGACATAGAGATTAAACAAAGTGGGGCTCAACGCCGAGCCCTGGGGAACCCCCTGTTTGATGGAGTGGGCATGAGAGAGAAAGGGGGGGGGGGAGACCTGGAAAGATCTGTCGGACAGAAAAGACCGAAACCATTCCAGTGCCGAGCCGACTACCACTGCTTCCTCTAAACGGTGCAGGAGGATCTGATGGGAGACCGTGTCAAACGCGGCACTGAGGTCAAGCAGTATCAGAGCCGCCGTTTGGCCCTCATCCAGAATGGTCCGCAGGTGTTCACACACTGCTAATAATGCTGTCTCGGTACTATGACCGGAGCGGAAACCATTCTGGGAGCGGTCTAAGATACCGCTGTTGTTCAAGAAGTCCGAAAGAACTTTATTAGTATGAGCCTCCGCGATTTTAGCAACCCAAGGCAAGAGAGAAATGGGTCGAAAATTCTCCGGCTTGGTGGGGTCCAATGAGGGTTTTTTCAGCAGGGGGATCACCCTAGCCTGCTTCCATGCCAGAGGGACCATTGCTGTAATAAAAGAAGAGTTAATCGACTGGCATAGGGGCGAGAGAAGTATAGATAGACAATCTCTAAATTGGGCAGGCCTCATTGGGTCCAAAGGGGAACCAGATTTAACCTTAGTGCTTAATATAAGAAGCTCATCCTGAGATATAGGGGGAATTGCTACCAGGGTAGCAGTCGGCCAAGATGCCAATGGGGCCACAGGGTCTGGGAGGCACGTGGGGAAAGATTTATAGATATCTTCTACCTTCTGGACAAAGAAGGTGGCCAGAGCCTCACATTGCTGCCCAGATACAATTGTCGGGGTAGGAGGGTCCTTCCTGCTCTTAAAATCTTTGAGAATTTTAAAAATGCACTTCGCAGGGTTTTTACTGGACTTAATCTCATTGGTGAGATAGGCCGCTCGTGCTAGGTGTATAGCCTTATGATATCGTTTGACGGCCTCCTGGTACCTCTTTTTATCTATAGGGTCGTAATCCTTTCTCCAAGCCCGTTCTAGAGGTTTACGAGTGGTACGCAAGGCAGCCAAAGAGTCATTGAACCAAGGATTAGAGCTAGAGCAACGCCCTCTGGACCATTTAGCAGGAATAAGGGTGTCTAGTGCCCGTAGTATCCAATCACAAAGAGCTTTATACGATTGCTCTGGATCAGTGTCTAGGATAGGAGGGCAAGACGCCAAGTAGGCAAGAAGGTCATCCAATTTAAGTTTGTGCCAGCAGCGTCTTAAGGGGGCTTTGAAGTCAGCTCTAGTCACTCCCTCGGACGAGGGAAGGGAAATAGAAATAAGGTGGTGATCAGACCAACACACTGGACTAGGGGTATTGACCATAAGAGAGGAGATATTAGAAAAAACAGGGTCAAGTAAATGCCCAGCAGTGTGAGTAGGACCCACCACCAGCTGTCTTAATTGACAGGCGGAAAAGTCCGCAAGTAAGCTGCTAATTTCTAGATCGGAGGGACGATCAAAATGAATATTTAGATCGCCAATGAGGGTGAAGTTCGCGGCTCTCAATGCCAGGGAATTCACCGCCTCAATAATGGCTGATCTAAATTCTGAGATAGGTCCAGGGGGGCGGTAGACTAAAGGCCGGTAATAGAGGAGTAGGCACTAAAAGAAATGACAAAGCGGGCGCATTCGCACCCTGCTACGTCTTCCTTGACAAAGGTACAGTGAAGGTGAGATTTAAAAATAACAGCTATCCCCCCCCTCTAGTCTCTCTATTAAGGGTCCGAATGCTGAAGCCCGGAGGTAGTGCAAGGCCTGGTTCCGCCACTGTGGCATCAGTGAGCCAGGTTTCAGTTATAAAAAACACGGCAGGTGATTCATCCTCTATAAGGTCGTGGATCTCCATATAATGTTTAACCAAGGAACGTACATTAAGATGCAAAATTTTCAAGTTGATTTTAGGTGGGGCAGGTAGCGGTAAAGGCAATGTGGGGTAGGAATTGTATCCACACCTAAGACAGCAAAATGGCCCTTCCACTGCACTCCCTAGGTGCAAGCCGCAAAGGTTAGACCGCTGACCAATAGACATCAAAGATTCCCTGGTATAACTTAACACCCCCATAGAGGGACCGCCAGCATGTCTGGCGACGTCCCGGCGCGGACGGGCGCAGACGGGCTTGCCTTAGGCGCGCCCGCTGCGCGCGTCCGCTGCGCGCTCGCAGCTGCATCGATTTTTATCTCTGGTCTGGGAAGTAGGCTGGTCCACCGACCTATCTACCCCCAAGATGGCGGCCCCACCCGACTCCACCAATTGAGCAGAAGCGAGCCCCCAACCCCGCTCCAGCAGGCCAGAGAGCGCCACCCAGGTAAGCAGGTCCCCTAAAAGAACCCACTTGTAGTGCAATGGACAGAAGGATTAAAAAACGATAGATCACAGCGCAAGTAAAAACAGTAAAAAACGAACATGTGCAAAGAAGCAATAGTACAGTGCAAAAACGCTTGTTACAACCTCCCGGCTCAAGCCTCAGGAGACCTACTGCTGCGCGCTCGCAGCTGCATCGATTTTTATCTCTGGTCTGGGAAGTAGGCTGGTCCACCGACCTGTCTACCCCCAAGATGGCGGCCCCACCCGACTCCACCAATTGAGCAGAAGCGAGCCCCCAACCCCGCTCCAGCAGGCCAGAGAGCGCCACCCAGGTAAGCAGGTCCCCTAAAAGAACCCACTTGTAGTGCAATGGACAGAAGGATTAAAAAACGATAAATCACAGCGCAAGTAAAAACAGTAAAAAACGAACATGTGCAAAGAAGCAATAGTACAGTGCAAAAACACTTGTTACAACCTCCCGGCTCAAGCCACAGGAGACCATACCATATGATACCATATATCACAGCTTTATTCAATGACATAGCGACCGGACAGGGGGTGACACCGTGCATGGTGGAGGCATTGATTACGGTGATACCAAAACCAGGGAAGAATCCCCAACACTGCGCATCCTACAGACCAATAGCGCTACTTAATTTGGACGACAAACTCTATTCGGCAATCCTGGCGTCACGCTTAGAAAATGTAATGCCCGACATTATCCATCCGGACCAATTCGGATTAATAAAAGGGAGGCAAACACATGACAATATACGCAGGACACTGCATCTCATAGAAAAGGTGCCCAAGTTTAAAATCCCGGCGGTACTGGTAGGGCTGGAGGCAGAAAAAGCCTTCGACAGGGTGGACTGGCAGTTCCTGTTTCTCACGTTGGAACGTTTTGGATTCCGGGAAAAGTTTATTAGAATGATCAGAGCTAACTATGTGAGCCCACATTCTAGACTCCAGGTGAATGGAGTGAGCTTGAGCCCCTTTGAACTAGGCCGAGGCACACAGCAGGGGTGCCCCCTTTCGCCTTTACTGTTTGCTCTGAGCATTGAGCCGCTGGCGGCTCAGCTCCGGGCAACAGGGGACATCCAGGGGATTAATTTTGGGGGAGACGAACATAAAGTCTCGTTGTTCGCTGATGACGTCCTCTTGACGCTCACATCCCCCAGAACCTCATTACGAGCACTCCAGGGGGAACTGAAGAAATTTGAAGCGGCCGCAGGCTTCGAGTCAACTTGACCAAATGGTCCGTGTTAAATCTGACTTTGGCGGAGGGGGAGAGGGTATTGATTCAGGGTGAGTCCCCATTTGCGTGGGCCAAACATACACTAACGTACTTAGGGATCCAGATCACCCCCTGCATAGAAAGTCTGTTTAAAGCGAATTTTCCGCCTTTACTTTCCCAGGTACAGCAGGAACTAAAGAGATGGAAACCTCTGTTTATTTTTTGGCTGGGGCGGATAAACGCAGTCAAAATGACTATCCTTCCTAAACTGCTATACCTGTTTCAAGCGCTCCCAATAGAACTGGAGAAGGACTTTTTACCAGGGGTGCGCTCCATGATCCTACGTTATATCTGGCAGGGTGGGAGAGTTCGTCTACCCTTCCAGGTGCTGAGGAAGCCATGGACTGAGGGGGGAGCAGCAATACCAGACTTTGGGCTTTACTATAATGGCGGCACAATTGAGAGTGAGATCGGAATGGTCCATGAGGGAATCAGACAAGCACTGGATTCACATGGATCGGGCTATTGTGGGTAGAACAATCTGGGACGTCCTCTGGAAGCCCAAAAAAGACAGACCCCTCAATGCTTACTTAAGTACCCCCACCCGAACTACGCTCAAGATCTGGGACGAGGTGACTCGTGGCCAGGGGTGGACCTCTTTCCCATCCCCATACACCCCCATACATTTTAACCCAGAGTTCCCACCGGCGCTGAAGGCGGGTCCGTTTGATGCTTGGAGGGAGGGGGGATGCTTGGTTCTTTCTGACCTGTTTCACAACTACGATATTCTTACTTTCGAAAACTACCAGCGTGATTTTAATGTCCTACCAGCGGAACACTTCCACTACCTTCAGCTGAAACACTGGGCACTCCATCCACCAGTAAGGGAGGCGGCAACCCGGGAGCGGACCCAGATAGAATCCTTTGTAAGGAAGGCAGGCACCACAAGAGGGGTAATTTCATATTTATATGGCCTTTTGGTCTCCACAACAATTACACCGAGGCCGCAGTACACTCACTTTGGGAGCAGACCCTGGGGAGAGAAGTGACGGAAGGGGAATGGAAACACTTATGGGCAGACATAGCTAAGCACAACCACTCACTAGACCTACGGGAAGCCCACTACAAAACATTATTTGATTGGCATCTATACCCTACCAAACTCAAAAAGATCTTTCCCCACACCTCAGACCTTTGCTGGAGGGGATGCGGCCTGTTGGGGGACTTCCGCCACATCTGGTGGGACTGCCCTTTCATTAAACCATTCTTGGAGGAGATTCTGGCACAGATGAAAGATCCTGGGGTACCCCTTACCGAGCTCAATAGAGGCGTACCTCTTAGGACTAAGAGATGCCACTCTAGAACACCAAACCAGGGCAGACAAGGCAATCATGTGGGCATGTATTGGGGCAGCTAAAAAGGCCAGTGCGGCAAATTGGAAGAAGGAGGCGCCTGTGCTGGCACAATTGCACTCTCGATTGTGGAAAATAAGTACGATGGAACGGATGGCAGACATCTTCAGGGATGACTATAAAAATTTGGAGTATAAATGGGGTCCCTTGGTGACACAACTCACAAAGGGCCTCCCGCTGGCGGTCTGCCCTCCCACACTGAGAAGTCTTCACTTATTTCAGTTTTAAGACACTTGAAGGGGAATTCCTGTTGTACTCCCGGCCAACGGTGACAGGGGGGGGGTTTTTAGGGTACACATGGAAGGATGTCACTCCGCTCGTAAGGGTTCAGTAGGGAGCAAGGTTAAGTTAGATACAGCTTCTCCACCACAGGGGAGGGGGGGAAGGGAGGGGGTTGTTTTCCTAGTTATGTAAATGTAATTTTGGCGCGACCAGGGCCTGCAAAAAAAAGCAATTGTATACCGTAATTCTCGCATCTTAAGATACTGTGTATACGCTAGCTGGGGGACGCACGTGGGATAAACTGTGAGGCCGAGTGCCTGAATGTTCAAAGCTGAAAGTTTTTTCAATAAACAGATGTTTGACAAAAAAATAATTGATTAAATAATTGTAGTGAGTGCAATGCATAGTGTCACTTATTTATAGTGACATACTGTGCAGTTATGGTTCTTTTCTACAATCTATATGATTGTTTTTCCCCACTGTTCAAGGATGAATCTTTATACAGTACATCGTTTATGGTGTACAAGTATGAAAGCTTAGAACAGTAAAACTGGGAAAATGAAATGTTTTAACATAATGTGAAATACTATTACAGCATAAGAAATGTCTACCGTTTTGTTTATAATAAGAACTTATGCATTGCAGAAATTAAAGGTTTTTGTATACTTCTGTAAAATGTAATACTAACACATTCCTTTTCTTTTCATACAGATGAATGGCACCATCTATTGGAGTGATGTAATTTCCTAATTACTTCTTTCTGTGTTGTTTAACAAAGTTACATAGTCAAGTTACACACCGAGGTAGAAAGTGATACAGTCACCGAGACATCCAGACACACCGATACATCCAATCATACACCAGTACATGAATGCACGCACCCACTCACTCACCCATAAAGTTACTGACTCACCTATACAGCTAACACATGAACTCATTCACTCGTATAGCCACCCACACATCCACTAACTCACCTATACAGCTACACACACACCTACTCGTTCACCCATACAGTCACTCACATACACATTCACACACCCATACAGCCACTTATACACCCACTCATTCACTCTTCCATACTGACAATCACACACTCACCCATACTGCCACTCACACATCCATTCACCCATACACCAACATATAGCCACTCACACACCCACTCACCCATACAGCCACTGACACACACTCAGCCACCCATACAGCTACTCATATACCAACTCACTCACCCACACAGCCACTCACACAACCACTCGCTCACCCATACAGCCACTTACACACCCACCTACTTGCTCACCCATAGAGACACCACATACCCACTCACCGATCCATACAGCCATTCACACTCCCACTCACCTATCCATCCGCTCATACACAAACTCACTTACCCATACAGCTACTCATACACCTACTCACTTACCCATACAACCAATCACTCACTCATCCATACAGCTACTCACACACCCATTCATTCATCCACACAGCCACTCACACGCACTCCCCCATACAGCCACTCATGCACCCACTCATGCACCCATACAGCCACTCACGCACCCACTCACCCATACAACTACTCACCCACCCACTCGCCATACAGCCACTCATACACCCACTCATGCATCCATAGCCACTTAAACAACCAATCTCTCACCAATACAGCCATTCACACAACTGCTCACTCACCAATACAGCCACTCACACACACATTCACACACATACAGCCACTCAAACACCCATGCAGCCACTCATTCACCCACTCACTTACCCATACAGCCACTTACACGACCACTCACTCACTCAGATAGCCACTCACTCACCCATACAGCCACTCACACAGCCAATCACTTACCCATATAGCCACACACCCACACACCCATACAGCCACTCACTGATCCATACAGCCACTCTCACACACACTCAGTCACCCATACAAGCACCCTCACAACCACTCACCCATGCACATAACCACCCACTCACCCACTAACACAAGAACTCACTCACTCTCATACTTTCACTTACATATTCAGACACATACAGTTTTTCTTTTTTAATCCAAGAAAGGTGGTTCTAACGAGAATTCTTTTTTTTTTTTTTACTTTTTTACTTGTGTGACTTTTTCAAAACTTTTTGGGGAGTTTTATAACATTTTGTTATTTTTTGTTATTTTTTATTTAAAATGGCAACTGGGAAAAATAAAATGTTAACACAAAAAAACCTAAAAACTGGAGAAATAACTGTCATTGTAAAATAAAATCCCCCCAAAAATTAACACTTTTCGCGGCCTCTAAAACGGCAGCAACATATTGTTATCCAACTGTTAAAACTTCTTCACAGTCCGTACAGAATGTTCCAATCTTCCCTAATTCAGGTGCTCGTTCACGAAGGGGTTGCTGGACCTCAGGTGGAAGAGTGTCCCCGGGAGCAATTGGTGTTGCCGCTAATGTTGACGGGTCGGATGTGTGACGCTGGCTCTCCGCCCTTGCCAAGCGCGTTGAATTGGAACGTTTTTAGATGTTTCAACATACTTGTGGTAGCACAAGAATATTTTTTGTATGTTCCTCTGGAGAAGATCTTTTCGCATATGTTGCACTAGACATGATTGCCCACAACCTTTTTTTTTGCCTTACAGTATTGAAAACAAATCACTGGCAGTGGATTGTCTATTGGCTGGACATTCCTCCTCTGTTGAACTGTTATCTCTGTGGCATGGCTGCTGTTCTTCACTGCCACCTGATGTCATTTTAAAGAAAGAAAAAGCTAAAACCTAAACCAAGTAAAAGCAAGAGCAAAACTGAAGCTCTAATAAAAAAAACCTCCAATGTCAGCACTAGGAGATAAAAGAAGAGAAAACTGGGTGGGGACTTCCTTTCTAGAATGATGAAATGAAATACCAGCATTTGTAAAGCGCACAGCTACCTCCGGAGAGGTGTCCCAGCGCTGGGGGCCGTCGGGAAGATTAAGCGAGCTATTGCCCAGAGTCACAAGTTGCTGGGCTAACCTGCCGCCGGCACCGGGGATCGAACCGTGAACCCCCGTGTTCCGTAGTCACCCGCCCTGGCCGCTGCACCACACCTCTTGTTGGATGAAGTGTTTTATCCAATGAAATCCCTTTACTCCGTAGTCACGTGGGATTTGCGAACGCCGATGTAATCGCAATTTCAGAAAATGTAATAAAACACTCTTATAACATAAATTTAGTTATTAAAGTGTAAGTATTTATGTCATATTAATAAAGCACTGACCTCAATCAATAATTTCATAACGCCTATATATGTTATTTTAAATATTCCTAAATATCCAGCCAATTTCACAAATGTTTGCAGTACCAGAAAGAAAGTATTGCAGCTTTTCGCAACAGATTCGTGAAATTAAAAAAATACAAAAAATAAAACATCTGGGCACATTTGCTCTTACAAAGAAAGAATATAACAATCACATTGTCAAAATTATATACACACAATGTCAATAGAGACATTGCCTCGTAATCCTTTATGCACCTGCAGTGCAGAATATGGACTAGACATTTATCCAACGAGGAAGCACTTACTAATTAAGTAGTAGAAAGTGCTCCTCCATGTGGGTACCAATTCACAGATAAACTGTGCACTCATTTTGCAAAAAATGAGATTCCATTATGGCCCTCATGCTCATTTCACACAAATTAAACCTCAAAGTGGAGCACTTACAAATATAAACAAAGTAGGTGCCGCAGCTGAAGCTCCACTTCTGTAAAGCACAAATGATTGTAACTTCTTGGGCTAAGCGAAGGCAAAGCAAATCAGCTTCCTCTTGTATTCTACGTTGAAAAACAAACTGAAATCCTTAATGAATTTGAATACATCGCTCATCTATTTGAGCACAATCTGATCTGTACTGACTGTGAAGAGTGGTTTATTTCTTGTCGCGTCCTGGTGAGAGCACAGTCCATGGTTCTCTCTTTTAATTACCCCAAGTATGGAAATACCCAAAATCATCTGCAAGCTCTGCCCATTTGGCCCTGTTCCATTTTCCATAGTAGTATGCAAAGGTATTCCCACCATCTCACACATTGATGGTCAGCTTACCAAAAGGCCCCCAAGTGCATTTGCCAACGATTTTGGGGACCCATTTTGGATGCTGGGAATATGAGGACATCTCCACCAAACAAAGAAGCACTTTCTTCATAAACCTAAGAGGAAGTATCCTTCTTTGGTGCAGGTTCCCCTCTTTGCAGTCTCGTCCTCTTCTCTAGGAAGGAATCATGTTATCAGAGATTTGTGGAGCAAGACTTCAAGGAACAATCACATTTCCAAAATTACATGCACACAAGGTCACTGGAGACATTTCTTAGTGGTACATTACACAGCTGTAGTGTAGATTATGCACACTACACGTTTACCCAACGAGGTAGAAGTTACAAATTAGCCAATACAAAGTACTCTAGTTGGGTAGACATTTTGTGCAAAACTGTGGACTCTTGATAGATAAAGTGTCAGGCGAGGTTCTGTTCTGCCAGTCACTCACACAGCTACTGACACACTAACACAGACAGTCAAACACTCACTCATACATCCATTCAGCCCCTCTCACAAACACTCACAGATTCACAGATTCACTCACATAGGCACCCACTCAACCATACAGCCACTGACTCCGCCACTCACTCTCCCACACAGATACTCACACAGTCACTCACTCCCCCGTACAGACACTCACACACCCACTCACTGAAACACTCATGCAACCACTCAGCAACATATGAAAGCACTCACAAACCCACTCTGAAAGGTTACATATTAAAGTTAGGAAACAAAATTTTAAAAAACTTAAGAAATTCACTGAAAAAAACAGAGGTTAAAGGGATGTTATAGTTAGGAAATGGAATTAAAAAAACCTTAGAAATTCAGTAATAAAACCAAAGGTTACAGGGGTGTTCTAGTTAGGCTCACATTTCACTCGTACAAAACTAGTGAAACTCAGCAGTCATAGTTACTGGAGGTAACTATAGCTTACGCCCCCGCAATGCACTGCTTATGACCTCACATTTTACATCACTCATGTCATGGTCAGTGACATCACTGATGACAACTCAAAACGGGACAAAGTCTGTGCATAGTAGGGGTTGGTTGCCCGAAGAGAGCAAGCTCTCCGTGAAGAGTTTTGAAGAGTGTGAGGGTTGTGTGTAGAGCCTTGGGTACCTAAAGGGACATGGGTGTCTGAAGGTAGTGGACTCTCTGGGGAAATGTGTACACTGCGAATGATTTGCATACTATGGGTTTGGCCACCTTGTGTGCAAAAAGTGAGTGGACTACAGTCTAATATTTTTACATAAACATATATATTTACTTAATTTATGCTTTACATGATCCTAAGCCGTTTACTACTTAGTTACATTTTTTAAAGGCTGTCCACTTTGGTGGTTGATGTCGTCAATGATGTCTTTGAATATGTCCTATGTGATGTAATATTTGAGGTCATAAGCAGTGCATGGTGGCAACGCAAGTTATAGTTAGCTCAGAAAACTGCAGCTGGTGAAATTCTGTGTTTTTTATATGTTAAAATGGTATTTTTTAACTGACATTTTCATCTAACTATAACCCACTTTAACCTTTGCTATTTTCCGCAAATTTCTAGTTTTTTAAATTGTTTTATTGCAAAGTAAAATATTACTAACATACCTAATTGTATGTGTTAAGCCCTTAGCTACGTGAAGAGGTTTAAGCATGTGGAGAAAGGGAGTTTTCGGTGAAGAGCTGAACAGACAGCACAGACCATGCATAGTAGAAGCTCTTTCACCAAATTGAACTTGAGTGTCTGGAGAGGGTGGACTCTGCATTAAGAGCAGCACAGGGAGTGCAGGCTGTGCATAGTAGGGGCTTGCCCACCTAATAGGGCTTGGGTCTCTGAAGGGAGTGGGCTCTACGCCCAGTCTGCACACTAAGTGCAGGCTGTTCATGGTGGGGGCTTGACCACCTGATGGGGCTTGGGTCTCTGGAGGGAGTGGACTATGTGCAGTCTGCACAATGAGCACAGACTGAGTGTAGTAGGGGCTTTCCCACCTAATGGATCTTCATAGTGTATTGGGAGTGACCTCTCCATTTAAAGCTAAGCACAGCCTTAAGGCTGTACTTTATTTTTTTGGGGGAGGGGAGTCTTTTCCAGTCTCCCCAGACTACAGTAGGATTGTGGCAACCCAAAAAACAAAATTGACAAAAGTAATATGGCCTATGGCCGAGGGAGTCTGGGTACCCCTACCCTGCCCCCTTCTATAACTTTTTATTTTTAATTTCAAGATACGGGGACCGAATCACCTGTCCTGTAATGGCGGCCTCGATAGTTCTGAAACAGCTCTGTCCAGCCAAACAGTGTAAGGCCGGAAAAAAGCCCTCTCACCAGCCGTAGTACTTTATTTATTGAATTCATGGTCCTGTGGGACTCGCATCAGAGTCCTGCGGCAGGAGTATGGAATTCTTACAGCCAGACGTCCAGGACATATTGTTTGGGGTCAAGGCAACAAGTTTTCATGTTTATTTGGTCCTTGGGACAAGTAGGCCCAACCCCTGACACCACAAACCTTTTGTCTGCCAAATTACAGTACCACAATATGAATCATAGAAGGTAATTGCCTGCAGTGTAATATTTGTGCGCATACGATAATGCTGCTCGAACTTGTATTTATGGTTCATAAATAAAAAGCCTTTATTATTAGGGTGAGCACTCTAAGGAAATGTAAGTTCAGACTGCACTACTGACAGTGGTTCCAGTATAAAAATGTGTACCCACATTTGCAAAGTTTAACAATATGAAGCTACATATAATGCTCTAATAATGCTCTCTGATTAGATGCAAATATATGCAAAAGCCTGAAAGCAAGATTGGTTGATTCATTGCCTTAAAATAAAATGTTCCTAAAAAAATGCAACTGGGAAAAAAATGTTTTCCTAAACTACTGAGAAATTTTAGGTACCATTTCTTTAAAGCATCAATTAGTATAATGTGTTGATGCATGCCAGTATTTCCCAAAAATATTCATGATGGAAAATCAGTGTAACCAGTTTCAACAAAGGTATAGGAAACATGAAAATAAACAAGCATTGGCAAAGCCAATGTGTATGACACTGGTGGTCAGCCTTTTGGTTTTGTCAATGCCGGTCTTATTTTGACATGGTTTTTTGTAAAACTTTGTTGTGTGAGCTGCTGGGTCCATCATTATAATAAACACTGGCAAATCAAATATATTTTTGGTCTCAAAACCACACATTACCACAGTAGTTCCTGGCACCGGAAAAAACTACTTTGCGTGCCAATATGCTTGTTGTGAAAGAGCAGACTGCTGTCACTCAAAGAGAAGCCAGCCTGTAGCTAAAGAGAGATGCATAGAATTTTAATGGAAAAAAAGGTCTTGGTTAAAGCCAGACCTAAATAGGGGCCAAATTCTTAAAGAAAGTCACAAAAGTGCACCCATGGTATATGTCCTTGCATTAGTGCAGATTTACGGCTTTCATGAATTCACAAAAATTTACAGAAGTAGGTCAGGAAATCGTTCGCCAAGAAAATATTTGTGAACTGCATTTTAGCACGAGCAAATACGCATGTGTAAATTTGCTCATACGAGAATCTGTTGAGCAGTAACAAGTTCACATTTCCACCAACCACTGTTTTCCCCCAACCCTGGAAGAAGTTTTACTTATGCGCTTGTCTGGATAAATTTCCAACCATTTTCTATTTGGGAACATTTTAGAGATGAGCTGAAGAAAACCCATAAAACATGCAAGTTAGTAGTTTTTCACACTGACTCAAAAGGGAGTGTCAACTGTGGGGAAATATTGCTTACCGCTAGCTATAGCCCCAGTATGCAGATCTCTAACAAGGTGGCAAAATAAGGGAATTGCTAGCATTAAAACTCTACTATGGTGCTGGGACTTGATAGGTATCTCTAAGGTGGGTGACCTATGGAAAGGGGGCGGAGTCCCTTCACCCAATTACAGCTAGAGTATGACTTGGCTAAAACAGAGTACTACAAGTACCTACAGATCAGACACGCTCTACTTGGGGTGATACGGCAGGGAGAGACACCACCCGACTCCTCCCCGCTGGAAGATAGGGTCTTAGACGGGAGTCTCCCAGAAAAAACGATATCGCTAATATATAAGAAATTAACAATATGGCTGACCCCCTACTTCGACTTCGAACAAAAGGGGAATGCGATGTCGCAGGTTTGGATGACGAGGAATGGCTCGAGGCCCTAGCCTCTCCTAGAGAAACTCCAATTTCCGCTAGGCTCAGACTTGTGCAGTTAAAAATACTCCACAGAATATACCTAGTGGGACCGACGCAGGTAAAGTTGGGGTTCAGTAATGAAACCGAATGCCTTAGGAGGTGTGGGCAAGAGGGCACTTTTATATATATACTCTGGGAATGCGCAGTCATCCAGAGATATTGGTCCGCGGTAACGCAATGTATGGAACGAGTAATGGGGTATAAAATTGACTGCAACATCAAATTAGGTCTCTTGAATATCTGGGGCCCCGACGGATCTGAGTTCTAAAGAAAGAATATGGGTAACACTTGGAAAATGATAACTAAAAGGAACATGGCACGAAAATGGAGGGCGCAGGAACCACCGACACTGAACGATTGGGGGAAAGACATGGATTGGTGCATGGTGTCAGAAAGGACGGTATATGAATCTAGGGGGTGTCCCACCAAATGGACGCATATCTGGGGGAAATGGAACGATTATAGGGGGGGTCTCTGCGTTCCCCCGCAGCCCAGACGCGACACTGAGCCAGATAACCTGCCATGAGAAAGTTTACTGCAAATGTGTATTTAACTATATGTGACTTTGGAAATGTTGTCCGCCTTTTGCCAAGTGTGTGACTAAACGTGTACCTGATTGTATGATGTCAATCATGTCTAATTTTGTCCTTAATAAAAAGTTATGATAAAAAAAAAAAACTCTACTATGGTATGAGCTCTGACATATTCAGAGAGGCTATTATTAGAGCTCTAATATAATAAGATTGCTGCCATAATTTGTAGTTAAACTATATGGCACCACAGGAACAAGTGGATTTTGTTACAGGACAAGAAAATTTATGAAGTAACCTGTCCCATGGACAAGTAGATATTTTATTAAATTCCACACGTCTGCCTGCGGGATCAACTGTCAATATATCTGTACATTAGGAGGCTTAATTTCTTTAAAACTACTGAACAGATTTACACCAAATCACAAAAAGCTGGATAAAGATCTAGCTTTGTGCCTTATTTGATGCAATTCTGTTTAGCCATTCTGACTGTAGCAATGTCAAAAACTCCCTATGGAAATTGCATGGGGAGCGACATTTTGGGATCCCTTCTTTTTTTATTTTTAGTCCCCGCTTGACATATCACCCTGAAACTTTCTAGGAAGGAGTTGAGGTGTATGAACTTTTTATTTTGGAATGTTTTGTGAAGATTTGACAAACGGTGCCAGAGTTATTAGAAAACCAAAAAATGCTTTTTCTATGGAAACGAGGTTATAACTATAACCACCCAGTGGTGACTGCCATTGGGAGATATATATACACACACACTTTTCTACTCACATTTTTAACCCGCTGGTTTTGGGGCAA
The DNA here is from genome assembly GCA_963921515.1 of Calotriton arnoldi. Lineage (NCBI taxonomy): Eukaryota > Metazoa > Chordata > Amphibia > Caudata > Salamandridae > Calotriton > Calotriton arnoldi. Next base: position 518,627 of record CAWUFW010000426.1, on the reverse strand, counting down.
AAAAAAGTGTTGCCGATCTGCAATGTTTGTTTTGGGGGGAGGGTGGTCCCCCTCCCCAAGCCTCTGGAGGCCCTGTGGACCAATACCCCAGGGTCAGTATCATTATTAATGGGGAGTGGGATATATACGGCAGGAGGTGCTCATTTATTACTCACTGCTCTGGCAAGGAGTGCCCCATAATGTCCTATGAGGGCTTTTTAGTCAATTTTTTTTATCTTGGTGGTGTCCCTGGAAGAGGCAAGTGCACCACCAAGCATTTTTTTAATGTTCTGGAGGGCTGGAGAGAGTGCAGCAGCCCCCCAGCAACATTAAAAAAAAGAAAAAACTGTTAGTCTCCGGGGCATTGAATCCATAACCGCTGGGGCGCTTACCATACTTTTTAAAGCACTACGAGCTGAAGCTATATGCTTTTCAGCTGGTGTGCAAGGTACTTTATGGCCCAAATGAATATTTAAAAAAATATAATAATCAAAGACATGTTTAATGTTTTTATTTGAAAAATGCTTCATTGAAAATATGTTGGGACAATCAATATTATTAAACATTGCAATGTATGAATTCTTAAAATATAAGACAAAGCCAATAAGTCTGCTTTATATATGTTGATGTGCTGACCGCTTGATAAATCTGATAGGCCACTTGCTTTTTATATTTTGGTGTTTTGACCCTTGGACAAAGCCAGTAGGTCTGCCTTACTTAAAATGACACCATTTGTTTTGGTATTTGACATAGCTGTGTGTGCATGTGAGGGCCGTGCGTGGTGGGGGTGGGTGTCTGCGTAGGGGACCAGTGCCCAATACCTCACTGCGCATGGCGATGGACATCTTACTTTATGTTAAAAAAGTCAAAGGGACATTATAGTAAGGTGAAAATGTCACTTAAAACATACAGTTTTAAATTAACAATTCCACTGAAATTCACCAGTTATAGTTATCTAAAGTAACTATAACTGGTGCGTTTGAGGACCTGCAGGTGAGGTTTGACCTGCCAGCGGGTCACTTCTTAGTACATGGCGCGGCGGTGGTGGCGGCTGCGCTTCGGGGGAAATGGCAGAGGGATGGGGGGGGAACCTCAGACGCATCACAGTTGTTAATTTCTCTGTGCCTCCGCCTGGGATGTCCAGGTTGTTTCAGGCCTCTATTGGGCCCTTCGGAAAGACATTGATATGACATTGGCAGAGCTGAAGGATAAATGGGAGGCAGATCTGGGGACACCTCCTGCTGGGGAGGCCTGTAGGAAAATCATAGGACGGATGCCAAAGGTGTCCAGAAATGAACGGTTTAAACTGATTAATTTTCATTTTTTGCATCGGACGTACATGAAGCCTGGCAGAACGGGCTTTTCCTGCCGGCCAATACTGCTTGTCCTCGACATGTGGCCCAGGGGTCAGAATTCTTGCATATGTTATGGAGCTGTACGGGGATCACAACTTACTGGGGTGAGATTCTTGCACGGCTCAATGCTGTTATGGGTCGCACTATAGTTGCATCGTCAGCAGAGTGCCTGCTGGGCTATTACTGATGCCCTGCTAAACACAAGATCATATCAAAGTTTTTGGATTTAGTGTTTATCCTGGCTAAGTGACAACTCACGCTCTATTGGAAGTGGATGTAGGGCCCCACCATGGATGGGTTGAGGAGGGAGATGCTCCGGTGGGCAGCCTATGAACATGTTGTGGTAATGCTTTATGTATATTAGTGCTGTTCTATGTAGAATGCCTTTTCCTTTGGGCTCTGGAATGTAGAAGACTTGGTCCGGTTGCTTAGCACTTTGGGCCAGTTGCAGTTGGGAACCTTGTGGATAGGACGTTATCTTCATAAGTAACAGAATAAACTACTTCTACTCTTCACTCCTGCCTGATGTACTTCATTACACTGGCGACGAGCGGAGAAGATTTGAACCCACGCAAGACCAACCAAGAAGAAATTATTTGGTTTAAACGTCCTAACGTTTCTTTTGAAACTTTAAGGTACTGTACTTCATATCTACAATATGCGCAACTCTACTGCCTCCCACTAGCGTGACTTTTACTTAAAATAAAAAGGGAACTCTTTTGTCTGCTGTCTGGAAGAGGAAAGAAACGGAGAACTTTTACAATGTTGTAATGATTGTGTTAACAAGCATGAACTTTCGTTCGTGAATTCCTGAAGCGCCTTGCTCATGGCTTCTGCCTGAGGCTTTAGTGACATTTTAATTTTCGGACTAATACGCTTTGCTTTCCCATTGTGCGCAGCATTTGCATGTTATCAAGGCAATCTTGGGAAGCTCTGCTTTATGTGTCTAGTCTGAAGTGACTTTGTTATCTATCACGCCGCTTTGCCTCTGAAACAGGCCCTCCTTCGTACTCATAAAATTCACCATCGCTCGTAACGCTTTTCACTTGAGCTGAGCTCGAGACAAGATGGATAATTTCTTTCAAACGCGCATTACCTTTCACGCGCGCAACGTTCGCCTCAGCTCCACTTCTTCTCTCTCTCAGGCATTCACTACGTTGTGACGCATGACGGAGTGACGTGACCTTGCTGTCTTGCAACCAGTTCATCAAGCTTAACCCTTTGTTCTCCTCGGCCTTTCGTGTGTCAGTGCTTCTAACCTCGCTGATACACACAGCTCTCAATTGTTTTTTTTTTTTTTCCCTATTCTAAGATTTGCTTGTCAACCTTGCGCTGACACGCACAGCAATTCATCTTAAGATAACTTCGGGAGCTTGCTGCCTCGCAACCAGGAAAGAGAATCTGAACCTTTTTTTTTCTCCTCTATTTTTCGTGTGTTGGTGCTTTTAACTTTGCTGATACACACAGCTTTCTCCATGTTTTTTTTTCTGAAAAAAGACTCAGTCCTGCTTGTCAACCTCACGCTGACACGCACAGCAAATCGTTCTACGATAACTTCGCTGATACACATAGCTATTTTCACCTACTGCTGTGTGGCAAATCTAAATGGTTTACGACGTTGACACACACAACAGGTCAACTTCTCTCAACTTCGCTGATACGCACAGCAAATTTTTGAGTAATTTTCCTTATCAAGTTAAAGGTCCTTCTTTATTCTCGTTGACACATGCTACATATATTACTTAACATTTTGTATACAACTTAGTTTTACAAGAAATTCAATAACGCTTTCACGCTTGTACTATTTACTTCTGCTTCAAGTTTTAATGTAACTTTGACATTTGTGACTCATTATATCGAAATTCGTGTTTTAAGTTTACAAAATGCAAAATGTCACTCCGCCACCTTTTTTTCCTCTCTAACCCTGGCGAACCTACGTTACGTTGGTCAAAATGGAAAAAAGTGTTTCTAAATTATGCAAGAGTTTGTGGAGTATCTCTGAGCGCAGAGAGGAAATCTGCTTTATTACTGCATTGTCTTGGTTCTGAGGGGCAAGAGGTGTTTGAACATCTCCCTGATTTGGCAGATAATGAAACTGATAGTCTTAACGAATTTGAAATATGCCTTAAAAAACTCGACAATCACTATCTTCCGAAAATCAGTACGATCTTAGAACGGTACCATTTTGGGAAGCATGTGCAAAAGTCTGAAGAATCGGTTGAGGCTTATATTACTGCCCTGCGTAAGTTAGGTGCTACATGTAAATTTGAGGGGTCTCTTGAAGAACGTATTCGTGATCAATTTATGCTGGGATGCAATATTGAGAAAATCAAGGATGAACTTTGGCAAAAAGATGACCCAAAACTTGACGAGGTCGTTATTATAGCCAAAAGGATAGAACACTCTCTTGCTTGCATTGAAGTCATCAAAAAAGAGAATGGGGTCAAGGAGGAGAAGGTTCACTCTGTCACTAAGAACTCGGTTAAGCCTTCTTGGAAACAGCGTGAACATTTGCATTCTGATTCCTCTTTGTCTTCTCCTTCTTCTTCTTTCTCTTCGCATTTCAACTCTGTTAAACCGAGGGGAAACTCAAAGATGAAGTGTTTTCGATGTAACTCGAGCAGTCATCTTGCCAATGACAAGGCGTGTCCTGCTCTTTCCTCTAAGTGTCTCAATTGTGGGAAAATTGGTCACATAGCCAAAGCTTGTAGAGCTCAAAAGAACAAACAAAGAAGACGAGTTACAGAAGTTACTCTTGATTGTGAGAGTGATTCAGACTGTGATGAATTACATTGTGGGGAAGTTGTGTTGCAAGAAGGTTCGAACAAATGTAAAGGACCTGTAGATGAAGTATGTGTGAACAATTGCAACATAAAAATGCTTTTTGACTCGGGGGCAAAAATCTCTCTTATCCCCAAAGAATTCTTTGATATGAAATTATCTGGGAAGGTGAGGATATACAAGCCTGACATCAAGCCTTTGGCATATGGTGGACAACCCATAAAATTGTTTGGTTATTTCTTAGGTGATATTGAATACAAAGGGAGGTTAACTGCTGGGAAAATGTATATTTCTTGTAGAGGTGACAGCATAATTAGCTGGTTTCACCAAGCTGATCTAGGGGTATCATTATTTCCTGGATGTGATCCATGCATTGTTCTAAGAGACTTCACTCCCAATCCTGTTCCATTGAATGTTGTTTCAAATGCGATTACTGCAAATGTTGTTTCAAATGTTCCAAGCGACACTTTACGTACCGAATTTAAAGAAGTCTTTAGTGAGAAGTTGGGTTGTCTCTCTGGATATACCCACAAAATTACACTTAAGCCTGACTCTGTCCCTGTTACATGTAAAGTGCGCAATGTTCCTTTGGGCATGAGAGAGCCCATGCGTCTAGAACTGGATAAATTGAAAAAAGAAGGAATCATTGTTGAGACAGAGGCAAGTGAGTGGCTAGCTCCGGTGGTTCTGGCTCGCAAGGCCTCTGGAGAGATACGATTATGTGTGGATCTTCGTGCCCTCAATCGTGCAGTTGTTGCTGATAAGTACCCTCTCCCTAATATCACGGAAATGTTGGCTCAACTAAGTGATGCGCGAGTTTTCTCGACGCTTGATCTTAGAGCGGCTTACCATCAGGTTAAGATTGATGATGACTCCATGAACCTGACTGCGTTCATAACTCCTTTTGGCACCTATAAATTCACACGTCTACCTTTTGGATTGAATACCGCAGCATCTGTGTTCCAAAGAGTTATGGAGGACGTGTTGAATGGTGTAGAAGGAGTTAAGATATATCAAGACGATGTTCTGGTTCATGGCTCGTTGCAGCAAGATCATGATGTTAGACTTAGGGCTGTTCTTGAGCGATTTGCAGCGAGAGGCTTTACCTTGCGAGAGAATAAATGCAAGTTTAATCTCTCCGAAATCGATTACTTGGGTCACTGCTTAACGGGGGGTGGAGTCAGACCCAAAGATCACCTTGTTAGAACAATTGAGGAACTTCCCGTTCCTCAATCCAGAGATGAGCTCATCACCTTTTTAGGCATGGCGGAGTATTATAATAAATTTGTCCCTCACTTTGCTAGTCGCACCTCCATGTTGAGATCTCTCTTAAAAAAGGGTGTTACGTTTTTATGGTCTCCACAGTGTCAATTGGAATTTGAGGGGGTCAAGAAAGCTCTAAGTTCAGCTCCCTCTCTTCAGAGCTTTGACACTCCTGCTAGCTCCATACTGATTACCGATGCCAGTTCTAAGGGGCTGGGTGCTGTTCTTAAGCAGATAAGAGATGGGAAAGAAGTAACTATCATGTTACTCTCCAGAGCTCTCTGTGGTTCAGAACTCCAATACTCTGTAATTGAGAAGGAGGCTCTCTGTATTTTCTGGGCTATCAAGAAATTAAAGAAATTCCTGTGGGGTAGCTCCTTTGTTGTTCACTCAGATCACAAACCATTAAAGGATGTGTTCTACAAAAAGGGTCTAGATGCGGTCTCCTCTAGAATATGCAAGTGGGTAATTGCCTTACAAGATTTTGACTTTGTCGTGAAGTATATTCCAGGAGCAGACAATAAAGTCGCTGACTGTCTTTCCCGTTTAGTGCCTAAACAGTGTGGGGAATCCTTTTCTGATCCTGAAGATGCTTGGGAAATCGATGATTTCAGGGTGTGTGAAATTGTTGAAGGAATTATCACCGAAGCTGCGTGGAAGGATGCAATGAAGAGAGATATGGACATGCATGATGTGTGCAGATTAGTGTCTGATGGTTAGACTGGTATAAGGTCCTTGAGTGAAGGTGTCAAGAAGTTCTGGAATGTTCGTAGTGAACTTTCTGTGTCTAGAGGTTTACTCTGGAGGGGCACCAAGCTAGTCCCTCCATCATCTGTTAGAGAGAAGATTGTTCATTTGGCTCATCAAGGACACCAAGGTATTTCCAAAACCAAAGAAAGGGTTCGGTTACACTTTTGGTGGCCAGGCATTGACTTTCTTGTTGAGCGAACGATAAGAAACTGCACTGAGTGTGCTGCTTGTGATAAAGTTTACAAAACTAGGGTTCAACCTATGGTCATTCGAGAAACACCTACACGATGCTGGCAACATGTAGCCTTGGACCTCTTAGGGCCGGTTCCCAGTAAGGCTGGGCAGTCTTATGTTCTTGTGCTGATTGATATGTACTCCAGATGGCCTGAAATTAAGGTGACACAGAGTATTGAAACTAGGGATGTTACTAAATTCCATGAAGACATTTTCCGTAGAGAGGGGCTTCCTGAATCTCTTCTTACGGATAATGGTGTACAACTTGTGTCAAGGGAGATGGAGGAATTTTTGGCAAAAAAAGGTATTGTTCACAAACGTTGTTCTCTCTACCACCCAGAATGTAATGGAATGGTAGAGAGATTCAATCGTGTCCTGAAGGAGGCAATTCAGCTGGCCAAAGATCAAAGTAGAGATTGGAGATCTGTCATACTTGAAAGAGTTATGGTTTATCGCTTGACTCCTCACTCCACCACTGAGAAAGTTCCTTTTGAACTGTTTAGAGGTCGTGTTCCCAACACATATATGTTTCAAACTTGGATGAGGGGCAATGGTGCAGACATTGTTGGTAAGGAGGATTCTCAGTGGCGGGAGCTTCAGAATCTCAAGTCAGCCAAGAGGAAAATTAATTTTGATGCCAGGCATGCGGTCTCTCGCACGGTTGTGAGTGTAGGAGACCGCGTGAAAGTGCGTTTTCCCCAGAAGTCTTCTGGTGCTAAATTTTCTCCTCCTTTTAGGGTGACTAAACTGTTTCGCAATGCTGTGAAATTAGATGATGGTCGTATTTGGAATTTGAACAGAATTGCTCCAATGCGTGCAAGTGTCTCTCTCCAAGGTAATCAACCTCATGGACTCGCTCTTCAAGGGAATCGTCCTGTTGCATCAAAGGATGTCTCTCCTTTACGCAGAAGCTCTCGTACTCGGAAGACTCCTAGTCATTTACGAAACTTTATTGTAAATTGATGTTTAATGGTTAACTCCTTGCTCGTTCTTTGCTGATCAAAACACTCGTTATGGTTCTTCTTTATGTACTTTTGCTCCTGTCATGTTTTATATTTTTTTGTGTTTAGGGGGAAGGTGTGTGGTAATGCTTTATGTATATTAGTGCTGTTCTATGTAGAATGCCTTTTCCTTTGGGCTCTGGAATGTAGAAGACTTGGGCCGGTTGCTTAGCACTTTGGGCCAGTTGCAGTTGGGAGCCTTGTGGATAGGACGTTATCTTCATAAGTAACAGAATAAACTACTTCTACTCTTCACTCCTGCCTGATGTACTTCATTACACATGTCACCCTCCTAAGAGATGCAAAGAGTGGTGTGGAATCTACAGAATCTGCGAGAGCATGGGAGAGCTTGGTGGAAGAGTTGAGAACTGAGGGTAGGGTCTCCTATGACAACTCGGCCTTGGGAGACCTTGGACATGGGGTACTAAGTTAGCATGACTAGGGTGCGATAGAGTGGGGGCAAAAGGGTTGGTGAGAGCAGAATGCTGCATGACAGCATCCCCTGGTCCCCTTGCTGTGTAGTAGCCTTATGCTTACCCCCTCCTGATTGATTGTTCTGCCACTTTGCTGAAAGCATGTTTCTGGCTTGACTTTGCTTACGTCGTTGTGAGACGCCATACCGAGTAGGCTGGGTGGGGGTTGACGGGGGATGGGGGAGGGTCTGTCTTAAGGGAGGAGGAGGGTAATTGGGGAAGTGATGCTTGTTATGACGCAGATGATGGCGATTGGGAGGATACGCAGGATGACCTGGAGATCCTCCTTGGGTCGCTTTACCTTTCAGTGTAGCGATGCTGCCTGTGTTGGTGCCCTATGGAGGTGTTGACTGTGGTTGCTATACTTGCTAATGGTCTGCATATTGGTTTGTGCTGTCATGCAAATTCCAATAAACTTTGTTTACAAGTAACTATAACTTGTGCCCTCACCATACACTGCTAAAAACCTCCAATATTACATCACTCATGACATGTTCTATGACATCATTGATAACATCACTGCAACATATGAAATTACATCATTGACAACAACACTGTTGAAATTCCAAAAAAGGGGCTAATAAAAAACACATAGGCGAATGAAGTGATGTCAAACTGCCTTAGACATCTGGGCAGGCGGTAGCTTGGAGGAGAGCTTTCTAAAAAGGTTTTGGCCATATAGGCTGAATTTATTTTAGGTTAAAAGGTTCCAAATCTGATTTTCTGTTGCTTTTTGGCCAGCGCCTTGAAGTGCTCAGCTGACTATGGTAAGATCCACAGGGCTTTCCCTTGTAATGTGTCCTTTGCAGTGTTAAAACAAACTGACTGGAGCTCAAAGTTTGCTTGATTTGTTGATAAAGTGGACCAGATTGTAGCACTAAGAGACAAGCCCCTGGCGTTCCTGAGTTTGTGATAATTAACTAAAAACTGAAGTATCAGCTTTAGGGACGGCTGCTGTAGATTAAATTCAAGTCTAATGTGCGATTAGCTTACAGAATTAGGAAGGTGGAAAATATGCATAATTAAATTGGACTGGCTTCTGTTAAGTCACGATGCCAACTTCCATGGAAATTCCACCAGACATTAAGGAAGGAAAGTATATGTTTATATTTTATTTACATTTAAAATGCTTTATTGACAACAACAACATTGACAATGTTTTGAGTGTTTTAATGAAGGCCATGGGAATGATTTATTGATTATTCCAGGTAAACTGAGTTAGTACATGTTCTAATCAATGTCACTGTAAGGTGGCACAATCCCTAGCAGTTGTAATAGTGATGCATTGATCTGTTATATGTTTCTGCTTTTATGAATGTGGTGACACCCTGACAAAGCCAGTAGCCCTGCCTTTTGATAACTACACCCCCTTATATTGTGTCCAGTATACATCACCAGTGATGTCATCAAGGATGTAATTTAACTTGTCATGAGTTATGTAATATGCAAGTTTATAAGCAGTGCATGACAAGGCGCAAGTTACAGTAAATTTGCTAAACTGTAACTGGCGAAATTGCACTGTTTTGTCATGCTATGAACATTATTCCTCATCTCATTTCATCACCCAACTATGATGTCACTTTACTTAATGTTTTTTTCAATGAAACTATATACAGAGAGAGAGAGAGAGAGAGAGAGAGAGAGAGAGAGAGAGAGAGAGAGAGATGTATACAAAGACTAATTCAGCAGGTATATTTTTGCAGTTTTTGTAATGTTACCTTAAATAGAAACTGAATAATAATGGTCATAAATCTTCATTGCTAACTTTTTGAAGTAAACTTTAAAAATAACATTTCGTAATGTACTGAGGTAATTTCTAATGTACTGAAAATTTGTAATGCGCTGAAGTTTACATGGAAAATTAATCAGTTTCTCAAAACCACAGTAAACACTTAGGATTCAGACGCATGTGAAGGCAATACTGAAAGGGACCGGGCAGATACCTCACACCACTGTCCTGTGATGTGCAGGAAAATAATTGTATTCTACTGTATAACTGCCTATCCATTTAGTGCCGATTTAGCAGCCAATTTGTTAGTGTGCAACTTGATCCTTTATTGTTCCATTGCATATTTCTTTTATTTATCACTCAGTTAACTCATTTAAACCATTAATAAGTCTTTACAGCTGCAAAAATAAAATGTTTTTCGTCTGCAGTGTTTGTTAACAGGGAAGGACAATTAAACCTCAAGCCTTTCCCTTCAATCAATCACTGCACATTTATATTGCAACCACCACATCAACATACCTTGCCTTCATCCATGGGGTTGTCACTGATGTGAACAATAGGTCCAGGATGAGATTTGGATGACCTAAAAATTGAAAATCAATAGGTTTTCTTTCAGCTTTAAATAGGTTTGCGCTTCATAGTTATGCTTTTCATACCTTATCAACTGTATTCAAAATGCTACAGAATGGAAACTTCAAAAATAACAAAACCGCTCTTGTAGCTAGGTAGTGATCAATGTGACCTTGCTCAAGTGGCAATGAAAATATACGGTAAGGATTCGTTTCAGTATAATGACCTGCAAAAAGAAATGTATTCAATCGCCCTTTTAACCATGCCACCCCACTCCCAGAAATGTACATATATTCCCTACTAAAAACAATGTAATTTCATCCATCTGCAGTCTTAAGCCTCACCCTAACCTACTATGTGTCCCCCACACTACTCCTTCACAGTCTTTGTTAACGTTTAAAGGAAGCAGGTAAGTCAAATTCTTTCCCTTTTGAATACGAGGTATAGCTTCCCATGCCTAATGCGCACTGGATAGAGTCTTTTTGATGCACGCACTTTTATGACCTTATGGCTAGCCTCAACATCATGGCCGTATGCCAATCGATCAATGGGAATGAGGGCATTAGAGGGAGAAAGATGAGAACCACCCTACCTTTCTACAATTCAGGAAACATCTTAAAGCACACCTTGTTAAAGAACACTACATCGAGACACAGTAAGTAGTCCGGAAAACCGTTCTGCAGATTCAATACAAATCCTTGCTGAGTGACAGACTCGAATAATCAGAGAAGGGCTTCTTTTGCTAAAGACAGTAATGCATTGACACACTAGATTTAGAACCTCTTCATTTTGAAGGTGTAGCACGTTTTTATCCTAAGTTTTCTGGTTTGCATGGGGGAAAGGGAGACCTTTCTAATATCTGGTGGAACTAATTTAACACTCAACCTTTTTGGACAGAAGTGCTTTCCACACTAGGAGCTGCTCTGGGCTATCCTCTACCAAAAATTTCAAAAGATTTCTCTTTATCAAACCAAAGGGGACAAAACACTACTACAGAACTGCCGATGGGCAGCTAAAACTGAGATTGCAGCTACATGGAAAAAGAAAGATCCACCTGACATCACGCAATTGTATTCAAACCTGTGGAACATTTTGTCAAAAGACTTTAAAGCAATTTGGGTTTTCTGGCGAGATATTTGTCTTAGATACCATCCTTGACGAGCCTTCCCCGCTTAAAAGCTTTGAAAATGTTCTAGGAGTTGAGGTGATTTAAAAACTGTAACATTTAATGTTGATATACTTCTAATTGACAGACATTGACGTACAATTTATTGGCTTAAGAGCAGAAATGGCAATGTACTTGACTTTGATCAAATTTGTTGATAAAGTTTTAAAGGATCAACAAGCAGCTAAAGAAAAGCGTATTATACTTTTTAATCTTTATCTGTGAAAATCCACAAGTTAGGGTGAATTCAAATGTAGGCGGACAGGGCTGAGGGTAGGAGCCCTCAACAGTCTGCACCCAAGCTTGGAAAAAAAATACTGCCTAATATCGATTCAACAGGTTCATCCTTCCCAATAATTTACTCTTGCAAAAAAAAGTAAACATTGAAGAAACTGAATAAGGTGCAGTCATTTCTGTTTCTGAATTGGAGGAGAATCTAACAATTGGAGTAATTGTTCTTCCACAAATACACAGCTAAAGAATCCTGAGAACTTTCAACCCTTAGTAAGTTTGTCAGCTTCAGGTAATGCCTGGTCAACACAACAGCCACTATGTAAACAACTAGGAAGCAGGGCTGTCAAAATGGCAGACTAGGCACTTTTTAAGCCCTTTGGATCTATTATTTACCCTAGAGAATGAATGAGGGTCTCATGATGAGCCGGATATGACGGAATGGGAGTGATATCTGAAGGATCTCGCTGTACTGTGCCTTTGTGGGCGAAATCGGGTAACAGATTGCTGGACATCCAGGAGTGTTTGGTTGATGCCCTAAGCATATATCCACAGGCCTAACAAAGGGGGATAAAGCTCTACATCACAAGCTACTTGAAATTTATATTTGATGTTATGGACGAAGAAAGCCAATATTTGCACGTTTTAGAATTGAAATTGTGAGATTTACTTTCTAGTTTTCATTCAGTTTTAATACTGAATTCTTGTATCCACCCATCCAGAACAATTAAACCATTAGCAAATTCTACACTATTGAAACACTAAAATCTCTAAAGAGGAATCAGGCTAATGAAAGTTTCATAGTTATAGGAACTTTATTTCAATGTAATGTATGCCTTGGATGAGAATGAGTTTACTGAATATGGAGATGCCTGCCCTTTTGGAGAATCCTTTCCTCTTTAATTTCAATACAAATAAAAGGATAAAAGCCTGCTAAAAGTCACTCCACACCGTCAGTTTGCAAGGTCTAAATAGGAGTGCGTTACCTGATGTTCCTGTTATTTCCAAGCATCATTTCTACTTTGGCTCAATCTCTTTCTTTCAGAATGTTGTTTCTTTTGGCATGGAGTACATGGGAGGGCACAATCATGCTACTCAAGCCAATGAAATGAGGGGGTAAAGAATAAAGTGCCCATATAGAGATACTATTGTGAAAATCAAACAGAGTCAGAACAATCATTTATCTCAAAAAATATATACAAACTACAGCCTAAGGAAGGCTGTGTTCTAGCCCTTTTATGGGACAGTCTGCATATAGTAGATCTAGGAACTGAGTTATGACAAGCAAGAACTTACCTACTTAAGCTGGGTTCTACTAGTCCCAGTACATTGCAATATGAGGCCTATAGCATAATTTTAGGCCAAACATATCTGGGTCTACAATACTACCTGTCAAAGTAAAAAAAACAGTTTTTAATAAAACTATAAAAATTTACGGCAGCAATCTTTGGTTGAAGGTTGATTGGAGAAGGAAGTTTATAGAACAAGTGATTTAGTTATTAGCTGGGTATATTTGGGTACATGTTTGGAGATAAGAAAATTAAACTGTGATATATGATCTGAGAGGGCTTCAAAATTCCTTGGACTCATCCACACCCATCCAATTTTTATCCGTAATTTTGCATACTTGTTAACAATCTACGAGATAAATAGGCTGGATGTTTTCAAATACTAAAACTGCTCATTAGCAGATAGAGGATGTTGTGACATTAAATCTTTGACTCATGGATGACAATGCAGGAAATCACATTACACATCTGAGATGAGGCCTAGGCTGCTCAAGCCGCCTATCTGGGTTTACAGCTCAAGTAACAGAAGTGTGGCTCCAGGCCAGCAGGAGGCCTGATAACAACCGTAGAAATATGATGCAAACGTTAGCAGAGAATCAACCACCTAAATCTGTAGGTTTGGAAAGTATGATTTTGGCCAAACTGATATCTGTCCGCATATACTGTTATCTTCCACATGCATAGTTAAACAGTTCTTGGACATCAGTCAAAAACCTTCAGTCCTTAGCCTTCAGTTATAGCAATACAACGGTTTACTGCAGCCCACATGGTACAACTATTTGCTTTTGTTGATATTGCCATCATTTGTTTAGATTTGCGCAGAACAACTTTTAACCCTTTAGGTGAAGGTGACGGCCAATGGCCGACACCCGCACACCCTGCCCAGTGCCTCTGTTGGCCACTGGCCAACACTGGGGAAGGCAAAAAAGGATCCTTCATTGCCTGCACCGGAGCATTTCTTTGTTTTTTTAAAGGGCGTGAGAGATGCGGAATCGGTTCTGCTTCAGCCCCCGCACCCGCTTCCGCCCATCTGTGATGACGTTAGCGTGCTGCAAGACGCACTGACGTCACATATTCCCCACTGGAGCGGATTCCAGGAGCTAGTAAGCTCCCTCTCTCACACTCCGGTGGGGAAAAAATTATCACAAAGGCCACCCCGGGTTTCAGGGAGGTCCAAAATTTTAATATATTCACTGAGCACTCAGCAAATAACTCTTGAGATTGTGGTATCAGTAGGGGAAGGACGATATTTAGTTGAGTCAACAACGTGGCGCGAGTACTCTCCTGAAGATACAAAGTTACATTTATACTGATAAGTGCTTATGCTGTACATTTGCTTGATTGAACTTATACGGACCGTACACATATTTCTTATGACAAGCAGGATATTGTGTTGGCTATATTATGACTGGACAAGCCCTGAAGAAGTCTGCTGCAATATTTCAGCAAAGACGAAACACATGTTGGCAAGGGCAAAGAGTGCTTTACAAGATATAAAAATAAAGAACAAAACTACTGATACCATGAACTCAACAGTGATTTACTGAGTGGTCGTAGAATATATTTAAATTTTGGACCTTCCTATTGTGGAAGAATTGGTGGCTCTCTCTCCTCCTGAGCACTGGACTTGTATGCATTTTTTGTCTATTGTTTTGAATTGATATTGATGATACTGTGGTGGTGTGCACCCTTTCTCCCAGCAACCAATATATTTGCATTTCTAGGTTTCAGGGAGGCCTCATAGGAAAAGGAAGATTCTCCTGTTTCCTATGAGGCCTCCCTGAAACGATTTCCTGACTGTGGCTTGCGATCACAAAGTGATCCACAACTAGGAAACCCACTAGGCTACGAGGGACCAGTGTTTAGGGGGGTCGGCCCTCGTGGTGAAAAGGCCGAGCCCCCTAGAGCGGGGCATTATCTTTTTTTTATTTTATTTAATGTTTATTTCCATTGGGAGCATGATTGCGCCCACAGGGAGAGTTAGAAAAAATTATTTTAAAAAGTAAGTGAAATTGTCAGTGGAGGGTCGGCCCTCCTGACAAATGGGCTGACTCCTGCTGTGCCCTCATTTTTTTTTTTGGGGAGGGAATGTTTATTTTTTCTTGGGATGGCAAATATTGACCTCCCCCCAAACCCTCCTCCCCCCCGGGGAAACCCACATCCCCCCCACCCCCCAAAAAAAATACAAAGAAATGTAGGCCGGGATTGGCACTGCAGACATGTGTCGACCCACTTGAGGGCTAATTTTTTTATAAATGTGCGTTCACTCGGGGGGGTGACTGAGCCCCCTTCCCTTTCCGGGAAAACATACATATATAACAAAACAAAAAGCCAGTCCATATGAGGCAAAATAAATATAAAAGAAATGTAGATGGGGGTCGACTCTGGAGACATGGGGTAACCCCCCCTGATGGTTTAATTTTAGGTCAAGCCTAGGCAGCGCGTATGCGCTGTCTGGAAGACCTAGTGTAGTCAATAAAGGACTTTGCTCCCGCCTGCTGCTTATCATTGGTTCACTGCAGCGTCGTTCTTGATTGCTGGATCCTAAGTGGTTCACGCAGTGATATCTCACTTCCGTTTTTGGCAGAGGAGCACAGCCTAAGTTCAGTTTACTTCTGCTTCAATTCTTTATCTGTTGTTTCGGAGAACTATTTTTTCGGGCGCCTCGCTTTATCTTTTACTTGCAGCTCACGGACACAGTGTGCTGCAGGCAGTCATATTCCTGAATGTGCGGATTGGGAGGCTTAGAGTACGACGTGGCTCGCCTTCAAACATACTTTAAGTTGAGTACTTTTCACATGCTTTGGTGTGAGGCCACGGGATCCCACTGCTCTCCTCGCTTTGGTCTTTGCTCGTCGTCCCTTCCTGTTTTTTTTTTTTAATTTCCTTCCCTGGCCCACCTTACGGCTACTACTGGCAGTTCGGCCCCTCCCAGTAAGTTCAAAAAAGCAAAAGAAAAAAAAAAGGCAGAAAGTAAAAATGGAGGAGGAAAAAGTGTAGTTTTAGGCCTAAAGCTCTTTTAGAGGCAAAGGGAGAATCATTGTGAACAGGCTTCTCCTGTTGCCTTCTTCCTGCCCCTACGGATTATTCTTCTTTTTCTGGCCCTGTGAAGTTGGCAGAGGAAAGAGGAGCCTGGAAAGGGTCCGACGGGGGCACCACCATCCCTGCCATGACGGTAATTCTGTGCCTCTCATTTTACTTTCTCTTGTAAGAGCACCACTCCGCCGAACCAAGTAAACCAATTAAAAACACTCTGTGGCCTTCCTGTTCCATCCGGTCTGGACCTCCAGGCACAGTACACTTGTTGGAAATGGCCCTTTTTGCAGGGTCACCCCTAAACTTTTTGCCTGCCTCCTGTATTTTTGCTGACCTGTTTCTGTTGGTTTTATGACTCTGGGCACTTTACCACTGCTGTTCAGTGCTAAAGTGCATATGCTCTCCCCTTGTAAATATGTCTATGTGAATTGGTATATCCCTGATTGGCTTATTTGGTTTACCTGTTAGTCCCTAGTAGTGTGGCCTGTGTGTGCCCAGGGCTGGTAAACCAAATGCTGCTGGTGGGCATGCAGCGCTGGTTTGCACCGCCCACAGAAGCAGCTTGTAAAGTGTGTCTCAGACCTGCCACTGCAGTGCCTGTGTGCAGTCCAGAACTGCCATCTTGGCTGTGAAGTGCACCCACTTCCCAGCCCCTGAACCTTCCCTTGGCATCATGTAAGTCACCCCTATGGTAGGGTGCCTTGTATGTGTAAGGCAGGACATGCCTTGGTGTGTGTAGCATGTCCTGGTAGTGAATTATGCACCATTTCGTTTTTCACTACTGTAAGGCTACCTGTTCCTCATAGGCTAGAATGGGCAGTTTGACTATTACATGCTATAGTCCTAACTGACCCCAGGAACATGGTAGAAAAACGAATTTAGTATGCCTGAGCTCAGAATATTAAAATACACCTTTTAGTGAAGTTTATTTTTATATTCTGTGTTTGAAAATACCACTTTTATAAAGTAGGTATTTTCTTGCCTAAGCCGTCCAGTGTGCTCTGCCGTTATGTGTATTGGCTGTCTGGTTTTAGAGGGGCAGGACAGGCTGAGTCAGACCTGGGTTGAATAGAGAGATCTGCATTTAGAGTGTGGTGAGGGGTGGCTCTTTGATCTGAATAGGGCTGTGCCTGGCAAGGTGAATGCTGGCTCCACCTCCCACTGTGTGTCTGCTAGCAGACCCCCTCTTTCTGAAAGGAAGGATGCAGCCTGGTAAACAAAGTGCTCCAGGCCTGAGCAGAACTGGTTCTGGCTAGGTTCAGGGACTGGTAGCTTCAAGGATCAAAGGCTTTTTGGGTATAAATGTCTGTGCTCAAACCCCCTACTTTTGTATTGCTTTTGGATCTGGAGAGGAAACTCTGTCCGTGCCACTGGAGGAATCTGCAGGAAGTGACTGTCCCTGTGCTGTTTCTTGCACTGGCCTGCAGCAGTGACCACTGGACCTTGAAGAAGAGAGAAAAGGACTTTTGAGAGAACTTTTATTTTTGTTACAGCAATTACCCAAGGGCTAGGAAAAGAGCTAGCCTCCTGCTGGAGTCTCAGGCACATCAGACTCCACCACCAACCTCCTGCTTCCTCCCTGCGAGGATTGCTATCTGCTGATGAGGCTCCTGTGAGTTCCAGGGCCTCTAGTTTGCTTCAGAGAAAAGAGTGCTGGAAATCGTCGCTAACGCACGTTTGCGAGCCGCTGCAGCCGAGAGCGCTGGAAAAATCATTGCGCTGCTGCCGCTGAGTGCTCGCAACACGAAACCATCGCTAACGCCCCTTTGCGAGCCGCTGCAGCCGAGACACGCTGGAAAAATCATCGCGCGGCTGTCGCCGAGCGCCCGCAACCCCTACAGAATCATTGCTTCAAGACATCGCATTGCGGACGCCGTGCGACCGCCATTTTCATCGCATCGCACCGGATTTCGTCGCTCCCTCGCGGAGCGCCATTTCTTCGCATCGCAACACGATCGCACAACGCAACAGGCTCGTCGCATCGACTTCTCCCTCGCGGCAAGAAAGTCATCGCATCGGCGGCCTAGCGTGCAGAAGTTGTCGCATCGTCTCCGCACACGCAACAGGATCGTCGCATCGCCTTCGCCCTCGCGGCAAAGGTCTCAGCGCATCGGCGGCCTAGCGTGCAGAAGTTGGTCGCATCGTCTCCGCACGCATCAGCAGATCGGCGCATCATCCTCCCTTGCGGCAAGGATTTTAACGCATCGCCGGCCTCGCGTGAGGAAAATCATCGCTACCACTTCTTTGCGACATTTTGTTGGTTTTGCTACTAAACCCAGGTACTTTGTGAGAGAAAGGGTCGCAGAGACCACTGCCTTGAATTTGAACCTTATTTTTGAAACCTTTGAACTATTTTTTGACAGTCCTTCAACAGCCATCCTATTTTTGACAGTCTTATGAGAGAAAGGGTCGCAGAGACCACTGCCTTGAATTTGAACCTTATTTTTGCAACCTCTGAACGAGAAAGGGGCACAGAGACCCCTGCCTTGAATTTGAACCTTATTCTTGCAACCTTTGAACTATTTTTGACAGCCCTTCAACAGCTATCCTATTTTTGACAGTATTGTGGCTTTTACAGTTATTGGTCTCGTGATAAATCTGCCTTTATATAAAGATAATTATTTTTTATAACTACTTGTGTGGTGTCCCTTTGTAGTGTTCCTCACTGTGTTACTGTGTATGGTCATAAATGCTTCACACACTGCCTCTGAGATAAGCCTACCTGCTCGTGCTACGTTACCACAGGGTTGAGCAGGGGGTATTAAAGAGGGTAGCCCTCTCACTCTGACTTAGGAAGAAGGGTCCCTACTTGGACAGTGGCCAGCCATTGCCAACTAGAGACCCCCATTTCTAACAACACTGAACTTACGTGGTCTCCAGCTTATCCTTGAGCTGCCCAGCCCTGTCAATCCCCTGGGTCTGCTTCAGAACTCCAAGCTTATTTACAATCCCCTTTTCCTTGCCCATTTTTTTTAAGCACAATTCTCGATGTTGTGTTTTAGCTATGTAATTATGTTTAAATCAGGGGTCTCCAACCCTTTTGTGATGAGAGATGGTTATGTTTAAAGAAAATCAACCAGAGCTGTTAACATCATCCATGTTCGAATAGTGACCACATCAGGCTAGATTACATTGGTGGCCACCATCTGCAAAAATACTAACAAAGATCACACCAGTTAGTCAATCTTGGTTGCCAGCAGTAACGTTAAAAAAAGATTGTCAATTTGAAAAGTTGCCATATGGGCAACACATAGCAATGGCTGCAATGCTACTGGCACAAACTTAACAGTTACTTAATAGTTATAAGTCCCCCTGTTAAAAATGAGGACTATTGCGCTGTTCACTCATTTAATGTTTATTGTCCCCTTTCTCTCAGTGCTCGTTGACTCTTATCCCCCCCATCCCTTAATCTTTTGTCTCTTACGTTCTAATTTTTCTCATATTACCTGCCTTCACTTCCATTCCATTGAAATAACTTATTCCCCTCCCACAACCTCCCGGCAATGCTTTCAACTTCCAAACTCCAATCCACTCGTTTCCTCCACTTCCCTCCATATATCTTTTCTCCTCCCTATCCCCTGAAGTGTGCATTGTTTCAACCCTCCTCTTCTCCACGTATAGCTTCTATAATCTATGGGTATTTATATAGGGGCTAACTGAACTAGATCGCTTTTTGTATGATGTATTCAGGAGCTCCAGTGTCAGGTGGATAGATGGGTGCGTTGTGTGTTTTACCCTTGCAATCCCGAGGTTGCTGTGCTTTATATCCAGGGTCACTGTGTTAGACTTGGCTAAATCGTGCAGCGAGGAAAAACAAGTTATGATGCACATCTTTCCATCAAAATCAGCTCTACAGAACAGTGTAGTGCAAGTAATATTGGATATATAAGCGACTCACTAGAATGTACTTTAGCATTGAGCACATGTGCCCTCAAGAGCTTTCTGATTCTTTGGAAGCCAGAGCCCTGGTTGGAATTAATACAGCTTTGAGTATACTGTCTGTAATGTGAATAAGAATTTGTATTTGTTGGTTTGAAATACAATCAAGGCAGACAATAGTTCTGCCTACCCAGTTTGAATTGCATTGAACGTTTTACAGTTTTTGTTTATTTCCACAGACAAAAACCCTTCTGCCAGTACATTAAATGGGGATGCTCACTGTGGTCAACATATTCACCTCTTAGACTGGCTAATTACAGCAATTAGTAGGTAAAAGGTGACAAATTTGCATTTGTAAAGTGACTAGCGTGCCATTGTTTTACTAACTTTTGATTTGCTGGAACTAGAAACATTTGTTAAAATGTGGCAACTATGCAGCAGATGATGGAATATGTGGCGAGTTCATGCTTACGGCGTGCAGTCGCATTTGTCCAGTGGCACCACCTGTATCCAATTTGGTCTGTCATCCTGAGCACGTCATTGTATATAAAGTGCTTTCATTGTTGTTGTATTTTCAGAGGTGCTGCATCTAGCCTAGCGTATCTTGAGTATTATTAATATTATTATTATTATTACTACTCACAAACAGCCAAAAATCCGGCCCACACACTGACCTGTCAGACAAGCCTGTTGGGCACTGCCGGATTGCCCTATACCAACATTTTTGGTGGAAGCAATGTGTTTTAATTTTGTTAATTTGTGGGCAATGAAAGGCCGCCTTTCTTTGCAATTATGTTTCAGCATTTTTAATCCTGATAACACAATACACATAAATACACTCCACACCATGCCACATAATTCCAATCACCATAATTTCACTCAAAGCCACACAATTCCAGGCCACACCATTCAACTCTACCCATTTCTATTCCACACCACATAATTCGACAACAAACCACATAATTCAACTCAACACAATTTCACAACACACCACATAGATCCAATCTACACCACAGAATTCCACATCATGCCACAAAATTCAACAGTACACCACATAATTAAACTCCACTACATACAACTCTACAACACAAAACACCATTCCACATAATTACACTCCATGACACACAATCCCACTCCACATAATTCCAGTACACTCAATACCACATAATTACTATCCACATAATTCCACAGCACACCATGCCACATAATTCCACTGCAAAAATCCACTCACACCATACCATTCCACAACTAACAATTCCAATCCAGCCCACATAATTCCACTCCACACCACATACATCCACTCCAAACCAAAACACTTTGGTAAAAGACATTGTCATTTACAATGCCAATAGCTCTAACTCTCAAAAATGCAAGACCTATTGCATTACAAATGCTTGTTTTTTTAATAAATGTGTGTTTTCCCTGGTTGATTGAGCATCTACACCCCGGGAAAACACACACATATAAAAAAAAGGCAATATTTCAGACCAGTAAGGTAGGGGATCTTATTAGAAAAATACATCCCAAAAAGATAAGATGTGGTGGCCTGTTTCATGCAGTGGAGGCTCTGCGCAAAGGTTGAATGGTCATTTCAGTTGCTTATTTTTGTATTTGGTTGCTATACTGATGGCAATGAGGTGAATTTGCCCAGGCAGTATTATCATGTTTTCATATCATAAAATAATAATGTACTATGATCAAAAAATGTGCTTGCTAATGCAGCAGAATTTGTCCCTTCTTGCCTCAGAATTTAGTGAACACTGTTCAATAATTGGGGGCTGTGCAGCCGCATGATTCCAGTGACTCTGGTGATCACAAGGAGCACACCTGTGCACAATGTTGCAGGAGCTACTATGTGAATGTGTGCTTCTTGAGATCACAGGTTGATATTTGGCTTCTGGAAAATTAGTTTTATACTGTCAAATGCCCAGCAGCTCCCCAACAAAGTTTTGCATAAGCCATGACACAATTATGCAGTGATATTGGGTATATTGCAAAGTGAAGTAATACCGTCTTTTTTTAGTGCGCTAGGAGAACCTGCAGATTCACCAAAAAAGTAAGTTTTTGTTTATTTACTGTTGCATACATCTCACAGACGCACACACCTACCGACTGCTTTACAACAATACTTCTGTCTTCCACGTAGAACAGAGTTTTAGAAGGAAGGTTTTAGCCAGTCAGCAGAGATGGCGTCTCAATGGATGACTGCTGCCCAGGCCCTAACTCAGGTTATGGAGGACAGCTCTGAGGCAGGGTCAGAGACTAAGACAGACGATACTGAGACTGCATTTGAGGGAGAGGAGAATGGAGCAGAATCTGGAAGTGATTTTTCAGTAGGTGGAGTTTCATCTGACGACTTATCTTTCAGTGATTCTGAGGGACATGATGATGACAGTCATGCTGTCCCTTCCCAAGCAGTTTGTGCAGCGGGGCGACAACAGCAGGTTAGACCAACCCAGAGAGCAGGCACATGTGGGGGCAAGCACAGACGAAGTGCTTTCTTGGCAGCCCCCCAATTTAGTTCAGCCATAAATTCCGCCTTTTACTGGCAAAGCTCTGGTCCAGCAGAAGTAATTCTATATTTGCTTTTGTAAATCAGCCATCATTATAGAAAGTTACACATGAAAATGTTGTCACAAATGGCCCATTTTGCATATCAATTTCAATATTTCTTTATTGTAACAGTTAATTTCCTTGGAAAACCTTGAGGGTTCAACACATATGACCCCTTGCTGAATTCGGAATTTTGTCTACTTTTCGAAAATTTATAGCTTTCCTGGACCACTCATGGGTTTCATACTGGTATCAACCACAAACTGGAAGTAGGTTGAAAGCACAGAAAATTGGAAAAGTGGGCTACCTCTTTGAAAAAAAGCCAAAACTGTGGTACAAAATTAGATTTTTTAATTTAGCTCTGCATGTTCCTGAAAGCTGGGAAGATGGGGTCTTTAATATAGTAGACCGTCTGTTGAAGCAATTTTTAGGGGGGAAAACACTTTAATCTGGATCACTTTTTTAAAACACAACTCTTTTAAAAAAAATGCTATATTTTGCCTATTTGCTTGGTCCCTTCCAATGCAATCCACAAACCATGGTACCTTTAGAATCTCCAGGAAAAAAGGATGCAAATTTGGTGTGGATACCTTATGTGGAAAAAAGTTATGGAGCCCTAAGCGTCACCTGCCCAAATAGTCAAAAAAGGGCTCAGAACCTAAGGGGAAAAGGCCCAGCAGTTAGGTGTTAAAACAAGCACAATTGTTTTTATTGTTTGTGTTGTACAGACTACAGCCAACACCTATTTTGAGGCCCAAGATTTATAATGTTTCACCCCACAACTGACTGCTACTACACAAAAACATCATAGCAAGATTTCCTGTACAAATTAACAAAATCGATCGTACATGATTCATCTACCATCTTTGATGTGTTGTGTAGCGACAGTCGATTGAGTCATGGTACATTACTATTAATACAAGGAAAGCCCGTATAGTTGGACTAAATTCCGTAAATATTTAAAGAAAATCTATTGCTCAGAGGAAGCGTTAACTGAACCTGGAAATATGTACCCACTGTAGCATGCGAACGACAAATAGAGCCTGTTTTATAGGCTGCTCTGCACAAATGCAAAGAAATGACGCAAATAACAAGTAAACAGCAATGGTTGTACTATGTAGACTGCAGTAAACTGTTGCACTTCTATAACTAAGGACTAAGGCCGGAAAGTATCCGACTGATGTACAAGAACTGCGTTACTATGAAGGTGGAAGATGAGGATTCAGACCCTTGACTGGACAACAAAAGGACTAGAAGAATGTTATCAATGTATTGGGAATTTCAATTTCCTCTCTTTATATAAAGAATGTGAAACTTTAGTAACATCATAAAAAGAAACGTTAACAGAGAATAGCAACGTGGATATAAAGTTATTGGGTGTTTGATTATGTTTGGTTTGTTATCATTATTTGCCTCCCACACAAATTTACGAAAACATTTGAATGTGCCAGTCAGTCAGTTTACTGGTTTTGTGGACTGAAGCAGCGCAGGCCCCTTGCTCTTCTAATTCATCTAGCTTTCCCTGGGAAACGTTAACCCTGGTTTGATATTAGGCAATGTTCTGCATATAGCATAATATTCAATATATCACAATCATGCAATCAATCTCAGATCAGATCGAATTTGAGTTTAACCTAATAAGGCAGAATTTTAGGATAATGGCTCTATTTTTCTCAGGTTGTTTTTTGTTTTCTCTTGGAACGACAAGGAAGATTAAAGGGTTTGATTTGGTCAATAACTGGATGCAGAAAGAATGTAATGAATGCATGGTTTAAACTATCAAGCCAGTGTGTAACTCAATTGCAATACAGAGATATGGGTATGACGGAGTTGCAGGGTTTCAAGGTCACAATTAAGATCCTGATTATGCTCTTATCCTGGAGCTCAGATTAGGAAGATTACTAAAGCATGAAGTGTGTATTTATATAACCTTGCTCCCTCCACATGTAGTTAGGATACCCCTTAACTCTTACAAACAGAAGGAAGTTTATTTGTCTTTGCTTTCCCTTTTTACCAATATTTGAACTGAGATCAGGCTGGCTATTTTACCGCTCATCCAGTGGCTGACGTCTTTTATATAATTACATAGATAAATCCATTTTACATCTCATCTGTATGTGCTCTGAATTAAGTGTGGCGCGCAGAAAGCTTTGAAGTCGTTTTTTTAATGTACTCGTCTTTCTGTATTCCTATTTGGTCTCAATGAACGGAATCCTCATATGCAAGTCTGTCAATTTACCTTGTTGGCTGTCGTCTGCACTCTCCTGGAAGCAATTCTTTCCCTACAGTAGTTTTATTGTTGTTTCTCGATATAAGGTGGGAGAATGTTTAATTACTTTTTAAATTTCTGTCCTGATGGGTACACCTGCTGCGCTAGAATTTTTTAATAGATTTTATAGTTATTTCGTTGTATTTTATTGTGGGATATTTACTAGTTTTTATACCTGCTTAAAGTAAAATTAAACTCTCTGCAATAATGCACCTTAACACGCATTATAAATGTGCACCCACTTTGTATTTTAGTGTAATACATTGCAGATTAAGCCTCTCTGTTTAAGTGAGCGTTTTGAAGTTGGCATAGACAAGCGAGAATTAGAAGTCAGCCTTGTCGTATACCCCACTGTACCTTCCTCCTAATGCCTTCTCGCATTCTTCGATGCGAGGTAGGCACTTGCTCATTAATGTTTATCTTGAGTTAGTTGTATCATGTGCTCTTTCCTCTGCTTACCGCATTGAAGAAAATATATCAAAGTAAAGTAAAAATGCACTGAAAGTAGCATTATGTGTTCCAACGATTCAGATGGCAAAGTGCTGGTCCATTGACAATGCTCATCAAAATTAGAATATTTTTTGCCTTCGCTATATTTTTTGCATAAAGCATGTATGTGACTTCTATGGGCTTTCCCAAGAATCCGTTTCATTTCAAGGGAATAATATGATTGGTTTTCATGATTTTGATGACTAAGTAATCAGTGGCCTCGAGGCCACAAGATAGGTCGCGGATCTCGCATTGTCAGGGGTAGGCCTCTCCCTCCACACCAGATTATTATGACGCCAGGGCCAAAGCAAAGAGTCAGGATACCAGTTTCACATACAGTTGCGTAATCAGGGCATGATGACACACCTATATACTGATGGAGCAAGGACTCGTAAATGAGACTTGCTCGGAAGCAATCCTTTCGTTTTAACTCACTAACAAATTACTAATGACGTGTTTGTAATTAATAAATCGCATTTAGAAAAAGACACGCGGGACAAGGAAGCTTGCCTATGTGTTTACTAACGGCAATAACATGAACGAAGGACTAAAACGCACTTTAACAAGGGATCTTTACTGCGCATGCGTCTACTACATCTACGTAGTATGACGTACTAAAGCTTGGAGGGAAAATCTTGCGCCTGCGCAATAGACGATAAAATGGCCGCTTGAAAGCTCACATGCATGGCACTTGCTTGGCTGAAATAGAATATAAGTTTTATACTAACGCAAATGCAGAAAGGGTAATAATAAATAGAATGGGTTAGAGTAGAGGATTGGTGGTGTACAGTGAAACCATTTATTTTTGAAAATAACATTTCTTCTTTTGACTTTATTATTAGTGCGCATTTGGGCCCTCTACACTTGTCTGAATCGAGCTGACTGACTTGACCCTACGCATGCGCACCAGAGAGAGAATAAATAAAGATGAGTAAGGACTTGTCATGCGTCCAAGGCCAGCGAAGATGTGCCCTGGGAACATGAGGGTGAAGAGTTCATATGAAGGAGCTTTATTCATAACGTTGCAACATTTTGTATTAATAAAGTTTGGAGATGTATGGGAAAGGAAATGATTTAATAAAGTTTGAGGGGAGGGATTTGAGGACAATGGTTTAAAGAAATAAGTGAAATGTAAGCATGGTGTGACGATCATCCCCCCTCGCCTGTCCAATCAGAGTTAGTATTTTGTGAAATTGAAACATTAATGGGTGGTACATGGATATGGAAAGGTATAATTGAGGTAGTTTTAGTTAGTTAGTTTAGCTTAACGGGAGCACAGAAGCAGAGCTCGGGATGCTGTCGGTGCTGGGGGTGGTGCTGAAGCTGTGAGACGCTGATGAAGAAAATCGAATGCAGAACCATCTATTTAATTTAAATGGGTTAGAAAGAAGATCGCGGAAGAACCACGAGGAGGAAGAGAGTGTCAGAGAGGGGTGCGACGCAGTCGTCGGTATTTAGAGAGGTGAAGTATCCTGTCCTGATTCCTGTCCTGAAGTCTTTGTCTCCTGATCTATCCCGGGGACCCTTACCAGCCCTTTGGCCAGGGGTTGGTCTTCACACCATACTTGGTAATTATAAATTCATCGTATTGATAGATGTTCTTCTCTCTCTGTCCTCTTCTTTCTGAGCATAGTTATTGAGTGGATCTGAATTGCTAATGCTTTATTTGAAACTTGATTGAATTGACACTCTTGCGAATGAGGGTGTTTGTACTGAAACGTTTGAGATGGTTCACACGCAATTAATTTAGATAAAGATTTTAAACTTCCCGAGTCTGTGATTATTTCATTTAATAGAGAAATGTTTAATAAGTTATGTTAATTATCACCATCAACTAGTTCCAACTAATGGTCCATTGACCAGAGGAAAGAACTAACTGATCAGTGAAAGGTTTAGTTAGAGAAAAGAAATAACTAGATCTTGAAGTATGAAAATCATAAACTAAAAGTTTCCAGCGGTCTACTTGGTGTTTTGTGGAAGTTTTTATATGGGCCCAGGTGAGTATATGGTAGTGGAGTATCTGCTGTTAGTACACCGCTGGATCAATACCATCCAGGGGGCATTCCCATCCCAACAATCCACATTGATTGGCATACTAGAAGATGTCAATCAATGAATGACTATTGCACAAGCATAACTATCTTTCTTCGTTTTTAAACTCTGGACGGATAATGACACTGCAGCATCTATGAATGAGGCAGTCTTCAAAATACATTATATCTATTGATACGTCATTAGGTAACCTCTTATTTCAAAATCCCTCAATAAAAACAATAACAATTCAAAAAGAAAGGAATGTTTACATTTCCATGAGGCCTGCACATGCATACACCCGAAATGCATCTTGTAGGCCAGACAGAGGGTGAACAATATACACATCACTCAGTTAAACACTATTCCTACCAACAAACAGAAATTCGCTTTTGGTGCCATAAAATTTATGAACACTTCAGTGGGCTTTATTAGAAGATCAGTGACCAGTTTATGATCCTGCAACGAGATAAGGACATGTAAGGGTGAAATGAATTTGCCTCTTGACAAACCAATCACACATTTATTAATGCTAAAGTATTAGAAATTGCTCCTTAGATACCACAGGATTTTGGATATTGGGTGAGAGGTTTAAGTTTAAAAAAAAAAACAAGTTACTGACCTGTACACTGTGGTTCTCCAGTATTGATTTCTTTTATAGATTCACATGCTTGAATCTTCCCCGTCGTCATGGTGGGAGTCCCAAGGTAACAGTACAAATAGCAGTATTAAAACATCACCATAGACCTCCATAGAACAGAAAACTCACTTAAGTAACCTTTCAACCTTATTTTAGAACATCCAAAGTTCAGACAATCACAGCAGAGACCTCAGAGTTCCCTTCCCCTACAGAGCCACCATACTTCAGATTTCAAGCACAAGTGTATAGGTATACAAAACTCTGAGGTAACCGGTGAGCCTAATCGGGGAGGAGGGAAGGTTGCATGTGAATCTATAAAGGATATCAGTACTGGAGAACCACAGTGTACAGGTAAGCAACTTGTTTTTTCTCCAGTATTGTATCTTTTATAGATTCATATCCTTGAATTCGACAAGTAAGCAGTATAACCAAAATAAGAGAAAAAGAAAGGTGGTGGGTAGGCGAACTATCCCACCATGATGTAAAATTGGAACATCAGAAAAACCAAGAAGAAAATATGTCAACAGTCAGTATATGCATACAGTTTTACAATCAACATGGAAGTATAAAATAACCAACCAGTATGTAAAGAACAAAGGAGGCTACAAGCCGCCTACCTTAAGCAAAGAGGCATCGAAGTGCAGCTTATCCAACATCTGCTTTCTTCCAACCATTGAGGCAGTAATGCTTCGTGAATGTGTTAATATTCGCCCAGATTGCCGCCCTGCATATGTCAGGAAGGGATGCTCCTGCAAACAGGGCCAAGGAAGTCGCCACTTTCCTAGTTGAGTGAGCTTGCGTTTTCGTAGGAAGCGGGCGGCCAGCCTTATCATGACAAAAGACAATCGTTGAGGTGACCCACCGAGCAATGCTGGCCTGTGTTAAGGCTTGTCCTTTCCTAGGTGCTGAGAGAGAGATCAGTAACTGAGAGGATTTACAGAAGATCTTCGTTCTTTGTAGTTAAAATTTTAAACAACGTTTAATATCCAGTGAATGCAGCGCCCTTTCCGCTGCTAAGGATGGATTAGGAAAGAACATTGATAAGACAATCCGCTCATTGAGGTGGTAAGTGAAGGCACCTTAGGTATAAAAAAGGGTTAGTGCAGTGGATAACCCCGTCCAGCAAAAATGGAAGATCTGGTTCTTTTCTAGTGAAAGTTTGGATTTCACTGAAACGTCTGGCTGACGTAATGGCCAAGAGAAAATTCACTTTCCAAGAAAGGAACTTCAATTCACATTTGTGTACTGGTTAAATGGAGGACACATTAGCTGCGACAGGACTGTATTTAATTGCCATAGTACTGGAGGCGGTTTAACAGGCGGAAAAGCTCTAGAGTCCCTTCATAAATTCTTTGATGAGTCGATTAGACAACAAGGAATCTTGATCTGAACATCTTCTACATGTAGAAATTGAAGCAAGATGAACCTTTATGGAAGAGTGAGAAAGACCTGACTTGGCTAGATGCAAGAGATAAAGCGATACAAAAGGGGATGATGGACGGAACGTTTGAGCCAATCAAACACTCACCCCCAGTCAACTGATCTGGGTTTAATCCATCATCATTCTTTAGCTCACTCCACCACCCCAGTTCAGACATGGCCATATGCAAATCAGTCTGACCCTGTGCCTCATGGGAACAGTCCATCCCGAACTGCCAAGCCATGTCTTCCCTGGACCGGAAACAAGCATCCTAGGACCGGTTTCTGGCATTCCAGCCGTCATCAGCCAGGCTTGCTTGAATCCAGTGGCAAAGTGAGCAAGCCTGGCTGATGACGGCTGGAATGCCAGAAACCGGTCCTAGGATGCTTGTTTCCGGTCCAGGGAAGACATTGCTTGGCAGTTCGGGCTGGACTGTTCCCATGAGGCACAGGGTCAGACTGATTTGCATATGGCCATGTCTGAACTGGGGTGGTGGAGTGAGCTAAAGAATGATGATGGATTAAACCCAGATCAGTTGACTGGGGGTGAGTGTTTGATTGGCTCAAACGTTCCGTCCATCATCCCCTTTTGTATCGCTTTGCAAGAGATAAGGCAGCACCTGCTCCGGAGATGATGAAAAAGGATGCAATGCTGGAGAGATTCACCAAGCACAGAATCTCTTCCATTTAGCTGTGTAACATTTCAGCATGGAAGGAGCTCGAGACTAATGTAGTATCGATTAACACTCCTCGGAAAACCTCAAATCCCCAAATTCAGCGTGGTGAGGAGCCAAGCCGACAAATGAAGAGAGGGAATTTGTGGATGAACCACTTGGCCCTGGTTCATGCAGAGCAGATCCTCCCTTGGAGGAAAGAGAATCGGAGCATACTCCGATAGACGATGCAGCTCGGTGTACCAGAATTGTCTTGCCCATCCGGGAACAATGAGAATAAGCAGACATGGCTCTTGCTTCATTTTCTGAAGTACTCCAGGAATTAGTGGAAACGGAGTAAAGGCGCAGGCGAACATCCCCGTTCAAGGAAACTGGAAGGCATCTCCCCACGTTTTTGGATGAGGTTTCCTGCTTGCGAAAAGAGAACACTTTTTGGTGAGGAAATAGCGAACAGATCTAATGTTGGATAACCCCAGGATTGGAAGACCACATGCAAGTGTTGATCGTTGATCTCCCATTCGTGACATTGTTTGGAGACCAAGCTGAGAGAGTCAGCCTTCTCGTTGTGGACACCAGGCACGTGTGCCCCCCGCAAGAAGATGTGGTTGGCAAGGAGCCATTCCCAGATCTGTTGAGCAAAAAGGGAAAGCGCTCGAGATCTCGTGACGCCTTGTTTTTTGAAGGTAAAACGTTGTAGTATTGTCTGTCCGGACGAGTACTGGCAAACCCTTGGTCCGAGGCAGGAGGGCTTCCAGTCCCAGGAATACTGGCTTGAGTTCCAGAATGTTTATGTGGCACTCCGAGTCCTGTTTGGACCACTTGCCGTGCACCTTTCATTTTTGAAGGTGAGCCCCCCATCCGTCCATCGATGCATCTGAGGTCATCACCAGCTGGGCACAGTGTGAATGAAAGAGAGACCTCACGAAAGGTTTTCCTTGACCATCCACCAGGCCATTGCGGCTCTCATTGTTGCTGAAACATGAACCTTGTCATTGACTGAACATTCAGACTAGATCCACTGCGCATCGAGCTGCCCCTGCAGCGGTCGCATGTGGAAACAGCAATTGGGGATTAGCGGGATGCAAGAGGACATCATCCCCAGCATGAACTTGTACTGTCTCACAGAAACTAACTTTTTTGTTGAAAGAAGCTTTCTCGTACCCAGAATAGGCAATATTCTCTCTTGAGTGGGAAAGGCCTTGCCGAGATTCCTGTCAAGACGTGCACCCAAACAAATCAGCGTTTTGGCTGGAATAATGGACGATTTTTCCAGATTGATGCGAAGACCTAGAGACTGGAAGAGTTCCCAACAGGCTCTTGTGGAAATTTCTGCCGCTTGAAAAGTCGGGGCTTTTATGAGCCAATTGTCCAGGTAGGGAAACACCTGGTGACCTGAACGTTTTAAAAAGGCCGCTATCGGTGCCATGCACTTGGGAACACCCTGTGAGCGGATTTCAAACCGAATGGAAGCACCACTTTGAATTGGTAATGGCGTCCTGCCACTTCGAACCTGAGAAATTTTCGATGCTGTGAGTGGATGGGAATATGAAAATAGGCGTCAAGAAGATCGAGAGAAGCCAGATAATCCCCTTTTTCCATGAGAAGAAGAATCTCCTGAAGAGAGAGCATCTTGAAAGATTGTTTTTTGATGAACTTGTTCAGCATTCTGAGGTCCATGACCTGTCTCCATTTTCCTGTTTTCTTTTTGATGAGGAAGAAGTGAGAATAAAACCCCCGATTTTGTTAGCTGAGGGGTACTTCCTCTAAGGCCTGCTTGAGAAGAAGTATCTCCTTTCTGAGATCCAGAAGGTGATGCAGCTGAACTTTCCGCGGTGGAACATTTGAAGGATGCTGAATGAATTCCAGGGTGTGGCCGTGCTAGAAGATGTCTAGAACCCATTTGTCTGAAGAAATGGAGCTCCATTTCAGAAAGAATGTGGAGAAGACGGGATTGTGACGGGGACCATGGTGGCAGGGGCCTGATGAACTCCATTGCCTCCTATTGGAGTCTTTGGACTTTCCAGCAGATTGCTGCCTCTTGCGTCCTGCCGGTGTCGAATAAGACTGAGCAGCATTGGATTGAAAAGACTGGTTGTATGGCTGGTAGGTATTCTGCGGATATAGCTGGTACAATGCTAAAATTGTGGACGGGATAAGAACTGCCCCTGCATTCTACTCCGAAAGGACTGAAAACGGAACTGATGGAGAATGCCTAAAGCCTTGGCTGTGTCCGTGTCCGCTTTTATGGATTGTAGCGCCTCATCTATGTGCTTACCAAACAAGCACACTCCATCAAATGGCATGTCGAGAACATTGGCTTGAAACTCCGGACGAAAGATGGTTGTCCTTAGCCATCCCTGGCGATGCAGAACTGCCGCTCCTGCCGTTCGGCGAAATGCAGTAGATGAAACGTCCATGGAGATTTCATTGAGCTCCGAAGACGCTCTTATTTCTTCCAAGAAAATGTCCTTAGCCTCTTTCTTTTTATCGTCCGGGAGATACTCCAACAAAGTAGAGATATCACCACATCTGTCGGTCATTTCTCCCTAGAATGGCCATGGAATTAGAGGCTCTAATGGAGGTGGCCGCCAACGCAGAGAACCTCTTACTAATATTGTCGAGGCGGCGCCCCTCCTTGTCCGGTGCAGTTGTACACGGAGATGCTGGATTCTTGGCTCTTCTTTGCACTGCCTGCATGATGACAGAATCCGGCCTCAGATGACCAATGAGGCATGCGGGCAAGTTGTCAGGAGCCTTGTATTTTTTATCCAGATTTGGAATTACAGCTGGAATAGAAGCAGGTGTTCTCCTTAGTTTCAGCCTTTCTTGCCATAGAAAAATCAACTATAGGGATTGCCCTCACAGAACGTTGGGTGCCTGGCTTAAAATCGTATAGGAAACATTCCGTTTGTTTAGCCAGCACTGGCAAGTCAAAACATTTGGAGGCACGCTCCAGAAGATCATGAAATCCCCCAATATCTGCAGAAGGGGAATCCGCAGAAGGAGGGATAGGAGATGGTGGCATGGGAGCTATATAGTCATCCTATTCATCATGGGAGTGAGTCTGTGTCCAAGTATGTTTCTCCTTCCTTTGTCTGTTGTTGTTCAGCATCCTGGATATCCTCCGTGATGGACTTAGGAGGAGGGAGAACTTTTTCCCTGGTGGATTTAGGAGTGCTTTGGCCACGGACGACACTAGGAACCTCTTGGGGAGGTAAAGGCCTCTGAGGAGCATTTATGTCTGTCTGTAATAATTGTTAATCATATGACGGAGATCCGATACCAGAGAAACTGGAACGTTCACCGACTGCTCCCTAAAATGATGACGCTCCTCCTCCCTATCATCATAAGGGTAACGCTCCTGGAAGGAATCCCGCCGCTACATAGCAGAAGTATCTCTCTCCACAAAAGAATATTCCCCTGCCAGGTAAGAAGATGGATCATTGTCCTCAATGTCCTCATCATCAAAATCTTGGCACTTGACCCTTAACTGTGATGGACTATATGCAGGGCCAAATAAACCTTCATCCTCTGACTCTTGGAAGTCCAAAAGGTGAGCAGGGAGCAAAGGGGAAATCTTGGAGAAATCCTGAATTTGCTTGGGCTGAAGGCGGCTAATTTTTTATCCGTCAACGGGCTCGACGGTGCTGTCGCCGATGTAATCGTCTGCGACACCATTGACGGTGCGTGGGCGGTCTTCTTCTGCGGGGCCGTCGTCATCGGAATAGTCGACGGACCGGTGGTTGACAGTGAAATTCTCGTCGACGGAGAAGGCCTCGTTGACAATGACGTCGTAGTTACCGTCTGCAGTGATCCTGCCAACGCTGCAGCTGTCGATGTCTTGACTGTCGTCGTAGTAGTCGTCGTTTTTTTCCTTTCTGTGCCCCCTTGCTGCCCCTGATTGTGCTCGTTTTTTCCTTTCTGTGCCCCCCTTGCTGCCCCTGATTGTGCTCGTTTTTCCTTTCTGTGCCCCCTTGCTGCCCCTGATTGTGTTCGTTTTTTTCCTTTCTGTGCCCCCTTGCTGCCCGATTGTGCTCGTTTTTCCTTTCTGTGCCCCCTTGCTGCCCCTCATTGTGCTAGTTTTTCCTTTCTGTGCCCCCTTGCTGCCCCTCATTGTGCTAGTTTTTTTCCTTTCTGTGCCCCCTTGATGCCCTGATTGTGCTCGTTTTCCCTTCTGTGCCTGTTTCCCGCCGCTGCGCCCTGCGGCCCCGCCCCTCACTGCCCATTCGCTGCCCCATTCCCTGCTCCTCCCTCCCACCTCCCCATTTATGGCGGCCGCTGTGCGCCGCGCAGCGGACGTGCGCAGCGGGCGCGCCGCTGGCGTGCCAAGGCGCGCCGAAGGCAAGCCCGTCTGCGCCCGTCCGCGCCGTGACCGCACCCAGCGCCAGACCCCTGGTCCGGGCATCCCCGCGCCCGCCACATCAACAGACGCCGATACGACGCCAGCACCCTCCACGCACTCAACCCCGGAAAAGATCACGCCTGCTACCAGGCCACCCCGAAGCGCACCCAAGGGCCCTTCACCTGCCGGAACTGCAGCTTCGCCAGCACCCGCCCCGCCAAACCACCGCCCAGGAAAGAACCCAACTACCTCAGATGCATCCTCCTCAACACCCGCTCCGCCCGCAAACACGCCATCGAACTCTGGGACCTTCTCGACTCAACCTCCCCAGACGTCGCATTCCTGACAGAGACCTGGCTGAATCCCGCTTCAGCCCCCGACATCGCCATTGCCATCCCGGACGGATACAAGATCACCCGCAGGGACCGCACCAACGGAGTCGGAGGAGGCATCGCCATCGTCCACAGGAACACCCTCAGAGTCTCAACCAACACCGACGACACCCTCAGCACCGCCGAACACATGCACTTCCAGATCCACACCGATCCAAACACCACCCTCAGAGGAACCCTCATCTACAGACCCCCGGACCCCGACCACAGTTCAGCGATTCCATCGCTGACTTCGTCAGCACACACGCCATCGCCTCCACGGACTACATCCTCCTCGGGGACCTGAACTTCCACCTCGAGAACAACAAGGACACCAACTCCACCACCCTGATCGACAACCTCGCCACCCTCGGACTCAGACAGCTCGTGACTACACCCACCCACGCCGCCGGCCACACGCTCGACTCCATCTTTTCCGCAAGCCCACACGTCTCCTTCAACCACACCTCCGAACCCCACTGGACTGACCACCACTGCATCCACTTCACCTACAGGAAGCCCACCACGCACCACCGCACCGAACAAATGCCTCGCCGCTGCTGGAGCAGAGTCACGGAAGACCAGCTAACCACAACCCTCGCCCTGAGCCCACCCGCCGAACCCTCCGACCCAGACACCGCCGCCCGCAACCTCAGACAGTGGATCGACGACTGCGCCAACACCCTCGCCCGCTCAAGAATCCGCCCAACAGCCACACCAGCAAGAAAGCCACCTGGTTCACCGAAGACCTCCAGGCCTCCAAACGAACATGCCGAAAACTGGAGAAGATCTGGCTCCACGAACGGACAGCGGACAGCTACGCCGCCCACAAGAGCGCCACCCGCAGTCACCATCACCTCATCAGATCCGCCAAAAGGGCCTCACTCAAAGACCGCCTAGACAACAACACACACAACAGCAAAGAGCGCTTCAACATCGTGAAGGAACTCTCCAACCCCAGCTCCAACACCAACGACATCCAGCCGTCGCGAGACCTGTGCGACTCACTGGCCACCTTCTTCCACCGCAAAATCGCCGACATCCACGACAGCTTCAACACCACGACCGCCCCGGCAACCACCGAGACCACTGCCCCCACAACCACCAACCGCCTGCTCTCCTGGACCAACATCAACGACGAGGACACCAGCGAGATCATAGAACACCATCCACTCCCGGTTCACCGCTAGACCCGTGCCCTCACCATATCTTCAAAAAAGCCAGTACAGCCATCGCGCCCCATCTCCGGAAAATAATCAACATCTCCTTCGAGACAGCAACCTTCCCGGAAAGCTGGAAGCACGCCGAGATCACCGCCTTACTCAAGAAACCCAAGGCAGACCCCAAGGACCTCAAGAACTTCCGACCCATCTCTCTGCTCCCGTTCCCCGCGAAGGTCACCGAGAAAATCGTCAACAAACAACTGACCCGCTACCTCGAGGAGAACAAAATCCTGGACCCTTCCCAGTCCGGCTTCCGCAGCAACCACAGCACCGAAACCGCCCTCATCGCCGCCACCGATGACATCAGGACCCTGCTAGACAACGGAGAAACAGCAGCCCTCATCCTCCTGGACCTATCAGCCGCCTTCGACGCGGTCTGCCACCACACACTACGAACACGCCTTCACGACGCCGGGATCCAAGAGAAGGCCCTGGACTGGACCACATCCTTCCTTTCCGGCAGAACACAAAGCGTCCGCCTCGCCCCCTTCCGATCCAAGGCCACCAAGATCATCTGCGGCGTACCCCAAGGCTCCTCCCTCAGCCCAACGCTGTTCAACATCTACATGGCACCCCTCGCCCACGTCGCCCGACAGCACAATCTCAACATCATCTCCTACGCCCGACGACACCCAGCTGATCCTCTCCCTCACCAAAGACCCTCACACCGCCAAAGCCCACCTCCACGAAGGAATGAAGGCCGTCGCCGAATGGATGAGGACCAGCCGCCTGAAGCTGAACTCGGACAAGACGGAGGTCCTCATCCTTGGTTCCAACCCTTCAGCCTGGGACGACTCCTGGTGGCCAACATCACTGGGAACAGCCCCGCCACCCACCGACCACGTACGCAACCTAGGGGTCATCCTCGACCCCACCCTCTCCATGACTAAGCAGGTCAACGCCGTTTCCTCATCCTGCTTCAACATCCTCCGAATGCTCCGCAGGATCTTCAAGTGGATCCCCACCGAAACAAGAAAAACAGTCACCCAGGCCCTCGTCACCAGCAGGCTGGACTACGGAAACGCCCTCTACGCAGGAACGACGGCTAAGCTCCTGAGACGGCTGCAACGCATCCAGAACGCCTCTGCACGTCTTATCCTCGACATCCCCGACGCAGCCACATCACACCCCACCTGAGAGACCTGCACTGGCTCCCTGTCAACAAGAGGATAACCTTCAAGCTCCTCACCCACGCACACAAAGCACTCCACAACTCCGGACCAGCCTACCTCAACAGACGACTCAGCTTCTACACCCCCACCCGTCAGCTCCGCTCGACCAGCCTCGCCCTCGCCACAGTCCCCTGCATCCGAGGAAACGACCGCCGGCGGCAGATCCTTCTCCCACCTCGCCGCCAAGACCTGGAACACCCTCCCCACCAACCTCCGACAGACCCAATACCTACTGGCCTTCAGAAGACTCCTCAAGACCTGGCTCTTCGATCAGTAGCAGCACCACCCCCCTCTTCCCCCAGCGCCTTGAGACCCTCGCGGGTATGTAGTGCGCTTTATAAGTGACATGATTGATTGATTGAGGCTGTCAACGGTGCAGAAACCTCAGATTTGCTTGATGAGGCTGGAATCTTCTACGATGAGGCCGTCGACTGGCAAGAAGACTGGTCCCTGACAGGAGTCAGAGAAGCAGAGGCTGGAGCTGAAGAAGACTTTGAAGCCTCCGTCTGAGGTTTTTTGTGGTGTTTCACCTCACATTGGTCCTTGGACTTGGATCCTTTAGAGTCCCCATGATGGGAAGAGGAACTGTCTTCCTTTCTTTTCCTTGAGGAGGAATGGGTTTTTTCCTCAGGTTCAGACTCCGAGTCTGAAGCAGCCTTCCTGTTCTGGAGCCAGAGTAGTAGCCTACCCTCTCTGTCCTTGAGGGTTTTAGCTGAAAAAGTGTGACAATATTTGCATTCCCTGGGTTTGTGGTCAGGGTAGAGGCAATATGGGCACTGTTTGTGGGGGTCTTCAGAGAACAGCCTACACTTCCCACAGGACTTAGAGGGCCTAAACGCCCCTTTTTTAGGCTCTGGCATCTCCACAAGCAGGAAAGGCAAAAATGTATAGTCCAGAAATACCTTGAAAGTAGCAGAAGTTGGGACTGGAGGTCAAAACCTGAAGATAGAATACTGTAACTGAGCAGAGCTCAGAGAGATTCCCCATCACACAACGTGCTGTAAGAATTCTGAGGTATGGTGGCTCTGTAGGGGAAGGGAACACTGAGGTCTCTGCTGTGATTAGCTCAACTTTGGATGTTCTAAAATAAGGTTGAAAGGTTACTTAAGCGAGTTTTCTATTCTATGGAGGTCTATGGTGATGTTTTAATACTGCTGTGTCTACTGTTACCTTGGGACTCCCACCATGACGACTGGGAAGATTCAAACATGTGAATCTATAAAAGATACAATACTGGAGAAGCTAATAAACTCTGCATTATTGCCAAATACATTATTGTGCGACACCTGTTTTGTGATACGTTATGTCTGTAAAAACTGTGAGACTCACATTTTTAATGATTCAGAATTGTGGAAAGCATAATTGTACTGCGAGCTGATACACTGTTTCTTGATTTGATGTATTTGACAGCATAAAGGCATTAACTATTGTCAATGTCAATGTTTACAGTACAACATATAACATCTAAACCAACTTACAGTTCAATGGCTTTATTCCACATGATGACATAGCCTGAGAGTGTGAAGGACTCCACGTTGACAATGTGTATGTTTCCTTTTTCTGTGCCCACATAGAGCCATTTACTTTGAAAGGGCAGATGGCAAAATGTTATCCTGCAAAATAAAAGGTATTCATTAAACTAAATTGTTACATTTCAGTTTAAATCCAACAAGCATCATCATTCTATCACCAAGGGATAAACCAGACCCACAAAAGATTGTTTCATGGGTCATAAAATACCTTAACATTGACTGGTAATATACCAGATAAAGTACCACCTTGCCATACATCATAAGGATGTCGCAAGTCACAGAGGAGTTCCACAATGATATAATAAGAACGAAGCTGAAGGTACAGTTGCTCTGTAAGGACACTGAACTCCAAGAGGACTTGCAATATCATATTAATATATGGCACAGGGTATATTATTCCAGTGCTTAATTTGTAAAAAATTAAGTGCCAGGGCCCAAGGCATTACTCACTGGTCCACTGGAGTTGGCGCAACCCACGTCACATTTTTAAAGCAGATTTAAGTTGAAGTTTTGTACTTTGCTTAAAGCTATATTAAATAGTGTAATGCTCCACTAATGGAGTTGCTTAAAAATACATACACAGTGCCACCATGTGGTGGTTCCTCATAAATAAGTGCCAGTATTTACAAATAAGTGGCGGTACCGAGCACCAGAAAACACCGGCACAAATTAAGCATTGTCTTATTCCTTGTAATACATGGTCACAACAACATCACTTATCCCACAAACTACTTGAATCCTTGGTGTCTTGCACAATCATATAAAATACATAGCATGGTTGCTGTCATGAAGAAATAAAGTACATCTCTAATGTCAACTTAAACACACCAGAAAGCAGATTGTAACTTGTTGAAAAAAACATATTAGAATTAGTTTATTGTCAATATGATTAACAAGAGGGTGTTGCCCAAAACGAGTAGCAGCATACAGATTCTTATTTTTCTTTCCTTTTAATCAACTATAGCATGTAAAAAATAAACACCTTGCCCTAAATCTTTTCTTTGTGCAAAAATAACTATTTATTTTAGAAATACAGATCATAAGAAAAAAAGCTGTTTGAACTGCAGCTGTAATGATGCTCAGTGGCCTACCTTTCATCTTGGCTGCTGGGTCTAGCTACCAGCATTATGAGGTCAAATTCAACAGTAATAAGTTATTACAGTTGAGGAGGTATGTCCTTTCTTTATAGGAACTTAGAGACGTAATACCTCAGCTGTAATAATAAAATCTGAGATAAGTATTTATACTAGGATAACAGTCTTCCATACCATTATAAAAACCTAATTCAGCATAATAAAGGACGTTTGATGGCAAACAGATTAAAATTGAGAGGTGGAAGAAAAGGCAGGAATGTATTAAGGGAGACAATTTCGAATATGACCTATTGTAGCAGCCCACGTCAGGGAAGGACTAAAAAAGTGAGACGAGAGGAGAAATTGGAGGAGACCAGGGGTGAAGTGTAATTAAAATAAGGGGAATAGGATGAGCAATGCAATGTGTACGTTTGTTTTGTGGGTGATGGAAGAGTCACAAGAGAACTGAAGAAGTCAGGAAGGCAGTAACAAAACTGAGGTAAAACACTGTAAAATGGACATGTGCCACAGGAATCCAAGCACAATTAGAAACCAAAATCAGGCGTAGGAAGAAAACAAGCCTTAGCAAAGTTAATATCTGGCCATGTCAAGTTGCTGCAATGGTGTATTTTTTATTGATTTTATTTAATGTAATGGTCACACAAATAAAATAAAGAAAAAGAAAGAAAACATGCTAAAATGCTAAACATGGCTGCTGTATACTTGCAATAAACCTTTTAAATACGGAGGGGGGGGATCACCCAAAGTTGGAGGAAGGGAGCAAGTGGATACTGGGAAGATGGTAAATGGCTCCTGGGAGTCTCCTGCTTGGACTGCAATATGCATGCTATGTCTGTGCCATTACTTCAAAAACAAAAAAAAAAAAAACAATAAAAAAGTTACTTTAAAAAAATGTTAAATACAAAAATACGCCACATATAATTTTATAAGTAGTTGTGCATCCTGGAATGCTGGTCTACTTAGAACATCTATAATTACCTTTTAATGCAAATCATAGGTAAAATAAATCTGGCTTTGAATTCAAAGCCAATAGTACTTTTTCTGTGTACTGCAAAAACCTGAAGACAGTTTCACCACACAAGGATCACTGAAGTGCACTTGTTTTTTAGGCGGATGTGCAAATGTGATCAGGTCATTACCTCACTCACAGTGGCTGGAGCAGCCTTATCCACTCACTACCCCATGCATTATGCTGGGGTGGGTGGGAGAGGAGTAAAGCAAAAAGTGAATGACAGCAAAAAGTGAATGACAGCTGAACAGACAAATAGATGAAGATAGCTAACCTAAAGTCCTCTTTTTACATATATGTTATTCATGATATTTTGAGGCTGCCAAAACAGTTGAAACCGTTCCTATACCAGCCCTAAAAAAATAAAGCCGTTTGAGAATTGTAATTAAGTGAGCAAGTATATGCCACTTTTTATATTCAGCGCCGATTAAATAATGCATGAAAGATAAGAGGGCTAGTGTCAAGTGGGACAGAATGCCCCCACCCCCACCCCGATGTGAATCGGCAGAGAGGTGGAGAACTCCACTCAGCCCATCCCAGCGATTTTCACTGAAATCCAATGAGGATTCCCATCAGCATTCCACCTTCTAAAAATGAAAGTATTTCTTATTTTACTAAGCTTTCAATAATCCGTTAAGTCACTGCAGCAAAGAAGAAAACTTGCAACTAACTACATCAAGAGAAGGCCTACATGAGAATGCTTGCCAAAAAAAAAAACCAGAACGGGAAAAAACGACTACTACTTGTGTCCGGTTAGTTAACACAGCGAGGAAGGTGGGCATATGGTAAAAAAAAAATTACAGTGGAACAGGGCAGCAGCTGTGAAAAGCGATGCTCCCTTTGCAAGCAATCAATTGTGTTTTCACTCTGGGAGAATTATATCTGTGGAATTAGAAAATATGATGCATTTTTCCTTCGTGATGTTCTTTCGTTTAAAAAATGTTTTTGTACGAAAAACCTTCTATGCATGTACAATTCTTTTCATTTTATCTGGCAGCTTGTGAATATGGAAAGTAAAATCAACTTCATCTAAAAGTGAAAACGTAAATTCTTTTAAATCGCACTTAATATCAGCCGACGGCTGTGTGCTACTCCCTTGGGAGGAAAAGGAGCTGGGCGCAGGCAGTTGGTCTCATAGATGTAGCTCCACTCCTTAGATTCACGACTAACTGCACTTAATAGCAGGTCCTCCTTGTACGTATATAGTGCGATCTTTAACCTTTTCTTGTGTCTCTTCTTGTGTACACACAAGACATCATACAGTGCCTGGATACCCCCCGGGGTGATTAGCGCGCTTTGCAAGTACTGATTGTTTGATCGATCATTGTTCATACACTGTAATATCGATGTCATTAGTGATGTGAACAATGACGTCATATGAGATGTACTTATTGTGCGTTGTTGTGAGCTGCTCAAGACCCGATATGTAAGATATAGGGCACTAGGAGAACTATAGTGGAGGGATGCTGCACTACACTTCTAAATAACATCAATTTCAGTGCTTTCCAACTACGGCTCCAAGCTTAGTTGGCATCATAGCCGAACCCAAGTTAATGGTTGGCATTTAGACCCTCTACCGGGAAAGAATAGAGTACACTATACTATGAGGGCATAAACTCTATATTCTCCCCCATACTATACACACCGATCCTCCCCTCCCCTACTTCTCCTTTCTCCTCTCCTCCTAAGTTACTTGGTGTAAGATGTTTCTACAGTCTCCTTCCCCTCCACTCTTCTGTGGGACCAGTGGCCTTGATAAACTGATTTGGTGGAACAGCAGTGAGCTGCCAGAATAACATCAAAGACCTCAAAAGGTCGATTTAGATCCTCAACTGGTTCCGCTCAATATCATCCATGAAGGTGTAAATTGGGAAGGTTCAAGGTTCAGTACCCTGCCTTGCTAGAGACCGCAGGGCTTCCAAAAGAGCAGACGGCCAGGGTTAGCACTTCTGGGGTACCAGACCTAACTGGTCCAATCCAGGGCCACCCGAATCAGCTGTCCTGAGTCTCACCTGACTTTCTTCAGAGACCTTGGGATTGGTGGGAGGCTGAAGCGTGTATAGGAGGACAGAGTCCTACTGGAACAAGTCGCCTGAAGATTCAGGAGGAGAAACTAGAGATCGCAAAAGACTACATAATGAGTACCTTAGGAGGTAGTGAAAAAATCTACCTACGGTATCCACTGGGTGAAGATACTTCATGTCACCTCTTTATGCA
Source organism: Calotriton arnoldi (assembly GCA_963921515.1). Lineage (NCBI taxonomy): Eukaryota > Metazoa > Chordata > Amphibia > Caudata > Salamandridae > Calotriton > Calotriton arnoldi. The sequence goes on along the minus strand of CAWUFW010000426.1, from coordinate 475,857 downwards.
GATGCCACTCTTGATCAGCAAGATGACATCTGCTGGGCTTTCCTGCCCTGATGTTGAGGGATCTTGCTACGTGACTAATCGTCTAGGAAATCCTGTGCAGTGCCACCCATCACCAAAGCCTTCAGACAAATGGCATGAAATCCCAGTATGCCATACTCGTTGAAGTACCACATGGTTGTCGTGTTGTCAATCAGCACCTGGCTTGACCTGCCCTTGTTAGACAGGCATAAAGGTCTTAACAGCCAACCAGATTTCTCACACTTCCAGACGATTTAAATGGTGGGTCTGCTCTAACTGATACAGAGATCTAGGACCAGTTTGATTGCCCATTTACTGAGCAACATCATTTCCTTAGACAGAATTGTGGTGTGATCCTCCAGTACCAAACAGTAATTTGAGGAGATATGAGGGATATCCATCCAAAAAGGGAAGGACATAACCAACTTGGATAATATGAAGGACTCACTGGTCCAATCTGATCACTACTGGTCTCAACACCAGATTGTAGAGTGAACTAAAGAGGTATGAAAGGGGTACCAAGTGAAAAGGAGGATGAGGAATGCTGTTGCTGCTGTTGGACACGTTCTTTGTAAACACTTCTACCCCTGCCAGCAGGAAGAGTGTGTGTGGGAAACTGTAGAGACAGAGAGGGCTGCAGCTGACGATATAAAATACCCCTTGCGTAACCTCTGTACTTCCTGTATTGTGGATGAAACTATTGAGCAATGATTGGGGCATAGCTCTCCTGTCTTTAAATATTTTTAAGACTGCATCAGCCTCCTTGCCAAAAAGCATAGATTCAGCAAGTGGCATGTGTGTTAAGGAAGCCAGGACCCCCAATTAGAATCTAGCGGAGTCCAAGCATGACATCTAATAATTATGCTGTTGGCCACAGCCAAGGTGTTTAGTCGTTAACATAGAATATACTTCAGAGCATCCTGACCACCATTTACTCTAGGTGCAAAGGTGTCATGCATGTTCTTTGGCAAAGTCTTCAGCACCTCACATACCATGCCCCAAAAGGTGTGGGTGTGAAAGCCCAATAAACAAACTGCATTCAAGGAGCATACAGCCAAACTCGCATAAGAAAATACTCTTTCACTTATAACATCGATTCTGGGGCATGGTCTGGGAAGATGGCCACCAGGACGTAGCTTTCTGAGCTCTCGTCGCGGCCTGTGATTATCCTATAACATCTGTTCCAAAAGACACTCGTTGAGTTGCTCCAGAGATGGTCATAGCGGCAGGGCATGCAGCGGTCCCATTTATGGCACGATAGCAAGTGGCTGGGGGATCGAGTTTCCGTGAGCTAAGTGCAGCCAGGCGGCAGCCCGGGCGAACAGCGGGGCTTACGATTCAGTCTGTGAGCCTGGGATGTGCAATGAGTCCCCAGGGACAAACAGTAGGCCGTCGAGCCCGTAAACACCAGCGAGGCTCGGGGCGAGGGGACCCCCTCCCCACTCCCCCGGGGCAGACGCTCCAGAGTGGTGCAGAGGTGAATAGAAGTGCCCAGGATTGGATTGGGATCAAAAATCGGCCCGGGCACACCAAACAAAAGTGGCCCACATTTGCATATCGCCTTTCCGCAAAAAACTGCTTCAGCGAAGTTTAATTAAAAGAAAGGGGGTGGGGGGCATGTGTTATTAACTTCACTTAGATTAAAAAAAATGCACAGATTAGTAGCTGAGCCACACATGAATGCAAGTGAGACCACTTCTGCTCAGGCCCCCTGCCCCGCTAAATCAGCATACATTAATGGGCCAGCCCAGCGAGAAAAAGGGAGTGATACCTCCGCCCATCTGCCTCTAGAAAGGCCACTCAGGCACCCACTGGGCCGTTGGCGGCATCCTAACAGCACAGACCTCCCCCAGGCTGTCCAAAAAAGCAGCCCACAGCTAGAACTCGGCCACCGGCCCTTCGGCCATTTCCAGAGTGCCCGCGTTACCAATCCGACCCTGGAAGTGCCATAGATAAGAGCGGCCACGCGCTCTCCATATCAGGAAGAGCAGCTGGACCAAGATAGGCTGTGACAATGATGAGGAGGGAGTGCAGCACAAAAGCCGGAGTGAGTAGTGTGTGAGCCTGGCCCCTGTGATTGGAGCAACGGGGGAGGTGCATCGACGGCAGACGCCGCTGAAGATGACTGGCACCAGGGGCTGCAGCGGTTTGGTGGTTTACAGCGTGGAAGAGGCCATACCGGGAGACCCGGCCAGGCAGAGATCGATGGTGTGGCAGTGAGGAGGGAGTGCTGCAAGGTGCCAGGGGCCTGGGCAGTGGACACGCCTGGGTCTTGTATGTTCAGAACAGTAGAAGACATAAGCAGACAGTGAGCACTGTTGGGGGAAGCAGGTGCCCGGAGGCACAGCAGGCTGTCTGTCACTGGCAGCAGAGGGGCCTTACTTACATTTTCGACACTGCCTTGAAGCCCCTGAGGGTGTGAATCTTGCCCCCCCCCCTGCGTGGACAGCCGGAGCCCTGGGCACCGGGTAGAGGGACTGGTGGGGTGTGGTGCTGGGGAGCGGCCACAAGGTCTCCATATCGGGAGATGCAGATAAACTGTGCAGCAGCACTGTTGATGGATCAGGGAGAGTGGTGCGACGGTGACAGGAGCCTGTGTGAACTGAGGGCCTGGCGCAACAGACAGAGGCTGCCGTAGCTGGCGAATTACTCCCAGGGGAACGGCCAGGACATTGATGACCAGGTGAGTGCATGGGAGACTGCCTAGCGGCAGCGCTGAGATTGGCGGTGAAGGTGGCGGGAGCCTGCTTGGCCCCTCAGGGTCGGGGATGGATGACAGTTGACGGCCCTTCGCCGGCTGGGGAGTATTGCTGTGGAGTTGGCTGTGATTGCGTCAGGTGAGACCCGAATGCCCCGTTTCCCCCCCCCACACTACCCCTGAGACCAGAGACTGCGGTTAGTCAGAGGGGGTTCCTCTGGTGGGGGTGCCCCAGCCCTTATGATGGATGGTTAGAAGTCCTCGGCAGCGGCAGCTAAGACCCACTGCGTGCCTGTCCTGCCTCACATTACCAAAGCGGAGTACAGGGCTGTGGGAGACCGGCAATACAGCAGGAGTCTTGAGGGCTGGCACAGAGGCAGCAGACCCTCCTTCTGTTGCTGTGAAGAGACATTGATTGTTCTGTCCTCCCTCGCCCTGCCTAGCTTGGTGCGGCGGACCTGATGGGTGATGATGCTTGGACTACCGTGCGACGAGAGTGACAGAGGTGAGTGGGCTGATGCAATTTGACTGTCCAAGCGAACATAGAGGCAGAATGGCAGGATGTTGGCCTGTTGCGGGTGGACCTTCGAAAGATGGCAGACCGGTCGCTGGCCATGGAATAAGATGTGACCAAACTTCAGGGAGAGGTCACCACTCTCCAGGCTGAGCTGACTGTCCTCTCGGCTAAGATGGCCACATTGGAGCATGGGGCCGAAGATGCATAGGGGAGATCCGGAAGATGTAATCTCTAGTTTGTCAGCTTTCTGGAGGATGCAGAGGGACAGACCGCAGAACTCCTTCTTGAATGCTGGGTGGTGACGGCGATCCCCTTTGGCCAAGCTTTCCTCACTTTTTGTAGTGGAAAGAGCTCATCACACTTTGGCGCTGAGGGCGCCAGCTGGGTCCCCCTCGCGTACGATGATCGCAAAGATCCTTAATTATAGAGACAGAGACGCCATCCTTTGCGCTGTCCGGCAAGTACGGGACCCCCACATTTGAGAACCACATGATTTGCATAGTCCCCGATAATACAAGGCAGGGGCAACAGATGCAACTGACATTTGGGAGTGTGAAGCAGAAGTTGAAGGCCAAGGAACTGCAGTACATGCTCCTATATCCAGCAAAGATGAAAGTTATACAAACTGACCGCACACTTCACCTCACCTGAGGCAGTTTGGGACTGGCTGGAGATCCAGGGAGACTGTTAAATTTCAGTGCCGACCTCCCGTGGCTCTGGGTATTGGACACAGGTTCCTCATTGGTAATGACCTCCAAGGAGAAGTAGACGACAGGGTGGAGGAGGTTCTTGACCTCTCTCCCGAGTAATGGTTATGCAAGATGGCAAGCTAGATCTGGAGCAGTAACAGTCGGAGAGGGAGGAGGCAAGAGTGCTGGTGGAAGCGTTGACTGCTACTAACTCAGACGAGAGCACTGGGGACGTGGTGGAGGAAATCCCGGAAGTGGGATGCACCTGATGTTGAACTTGATCAGCTCTATGGGTTTCGACTCTGAAAGGACCCTGGTTCAGAGGGTTCTTGTAGTGACTGTGAGAGACATTATGCTGGGGGATCTGCAGTGCGCATGCTTAAGCAGCTTGGCGATCTGTTCAGCGAGTTCTATGAGAGTGTGCAGATGTGAAAGATGGAGCGCCATGTGCTGGGTACACGCAACAGGCTGCTCCCCCACCTCCGGAGTAGTAGTTTTATTCTTTTTGAAGGTAATTTGATTTAGTTTTTGGGTGGGTGATCGGAAAGATGTGGTTGATGGTGACTGTTGTGGTGGCCTGTAGCGACTGTGGTGAAGTGTGCTAGCAGAGGGAGGGTGCGCTTGCTGCAAGTGTGGGCTTGGGGGTGGGAGCTGCGCATAGGGACGGAGTGCTCAGAAGCAGATACTGGACACAGCTCTCCCCCAGATCATTATTGAGATTGCGTGTTGTGCGTTAGTTGTGAGATTTAGTTTGGGCCTCAGCGGATACGGTGTGAAGAGAGAGGATTTTTTCGTGATGGGAGGTACATTGGGGTTGGGATGTTTGGGGAGACACAAGTTGTTTTGGTGTGTTTACCTGGTGGGCAGGAGGGGGCATTCTCTTACAGTTTGTTATGCGGCAGGGGAGTGAGGGGCTGCAGGGTGGAGGGGTGATACTTGAAGTGTTGAAGCATGGCTGTCAGTTTTAAGTTGGTGACACGGAATGTCTAGGGGCTCAACTCCTGTTAAACAATACAGGGTGCAGACTTACCTCTGACGACAGGGCATACATATTGCTCTCCTACAGGAGAAGCACATGATGGAGGGCGAGGTACAGAAGGTGCAGATGAAATGGAGAGGACAGCTGTACTCTGCACACATACTCAAATTATACCAGAGGGGTTGTGATATGGGTTGCCCCCTCAGGTCCCCTTTACGGTTCGGATGTTGAGAGGAGATATGTCTTACTGTATGGCCTGTTAGACGGGAGGGAAATATGCCTACTGAATGTATATGCGTCTAACACAGACGATGGGGAGTTCCATCTTGAGGTGGAGCGAGAGCTGCTCCCATATGTTGGGTTCCCCTCTTAGGGCCGGGGTATTATAATCATATACTAGATGGGAGCGGGACAGACATCCCCCGCGGCGCGCACGAAACCGAACATGGCAGCCTCAATGTGATGTCTGCATTGTACAGCTGTATGGCGGGTGACACACCTGGTGGTCAGAGAATTTACATGCTATACGTTGGCACAGGACACCTATAGTCACCTTGATAGGTTTCTGGACCTCGCTGCGGAGGTATAAGACGTTCATATACTGGGTAGATTTCTCTCAGATCACGCGTCAATACTCTTGGAGTGGGGAGCAGGTGGAATTAGACCCAAGGTACCCTTGTGGCGATCGTGCCCAGAGACATTGGGAAACCCCAGTTCCGTGAGGAGCTTCGGACGGTGATGGAGGGTTACTTTAACACTAACTGGTTGATGGCAATGTGGTGGGGGACGGAGTGGGAGGTGCTGAAGGTGGTGACATGTGGGGAGCGCACGTCTCGAATTGGCAGCACTAGCCATCACTTGGAGGGTAAATTACTGGAGGAGAAAAAGGAGCTGGCGAGACTACAGCATGAGGCTCATGTTCAGGGGGAGAGACGGGAGGAAGTCCTGACAGCTCAGACGAGGGTAGGGGAGACATGGGATAGATTAGACTGTCTGGTCCAGAGAGATTACCTCCAACTGTTGCACAGAGAGGGAGACAAATCAGGGGACCTGCTGGCATGGCTCCTTAAAAGGGAACATCCACCCCCGGTGATCCTCTTGCTGAGGCACCAGAATGGTACGATTACAGGGACCCAGGGCAGCATCAACGCTCTCTTATGGGATCAGCTGGCGGCCTTATATAGGGAGGAGGTGCGAGACCAGTTGGCAGTAGCCAGATGGCTCCTGGATGGGTTGGTACTTCCTCGCTTAACAGAGGAGCAGGAGAAGAAATTGCAGGGTGAACTCCAAGTGGAGGAATTGAAGGAAACGGTCCGGCAGATGGCACGCTGCAAGGCGCAGGGCCCGAATGGGCTCCCGGTAGATTATTAGCAAGCGTTCTCAGGGTTGCATCTTCCACAATTATTGGAGACTCTCCAGGAGGCCAGTAGGCGAGCTGTGCTACTGCAGTCAATGCAGGAAGCCCTGATTATTATGCTCCCCAAGTCTGGTAGAGACCCACCTGATCCTGGCTCCGGCCCTTGTCCATACTGGGGGTCGACACAAAGATCTTGGTGAAGGCTCTTGCAATGCGAATGAAGGCGGTAGCAGCCCATCAAGTGCACGGTGACCAGGGAGATTTCATCCCTGGTTGGGGGACCCAGATAAACTTGAGGAGATTGTCCCATGTAATCCACTCTATAGCTGATGGGGACCTGGAGGCCATAGTGGTCGCTTTAGATATTGAGAAAGCGTTCGACACGCTTAGTTGGGAGTATCTCTGGGAAGTGTTAAGGCTGGAACTGGGACCTGTTTTTCTTTCCTGGGTGCGATTATTATACATTTAGTCAGTTGCGCATGTTCGCACTGGACAGGAGGTGTAGGAATGCCTCCGCATGGAGAATGGAACCAGACAGGGGGCCCCTTGTCGCTGCTCCTATTCACTCTGGCAATGGAGCCATTGGCGAGTCGGCTATGCCAGGACATGACCGTGTAAGGGTATAGAGATGGGAGGCACACTCACATCATCTTGCTTTAAGCAGATGACGCTCTAGTCTACCTTACGCACCTGGAGAGATCGGTGAGCGAGTTGCTGCAGATCATGACCGACTTTGGTGCGGGGATCGGGCCTGCAGGTTAACAAAAACAAAACAGTGCTGCTCTCTCTGGCAGCACTAGTGCGGATGGAGAAGGCTTGTCTCCCTGTGACTGAGCTTTGGTGGGAGATAGCCCACTTCCGCTATCTGGGGATACAGGGGATACAGGTGGCTCATTCTCCAGAGGCACACTGTTGGACTTGGCCCTTTTTGCAGGGTCATCCCTAAACTTTTTACCTTCCTCCTATATTTTTTCTGACCTGTTGTTGGCTGTTTTATGAGTCTGGGCACTTTACCACTGCTGATCAGTGCTAAAGTGCATATGCTCTCCCCATTATAAATTGTGTGATGGATTAGTGACTCCATGATTGGATGATTGGTTTATTTGTCAGTCCCTAGTACAGTGCACTCAGTGTGCCCAGGGCTTGTAAATCCAATGCCGCTGGTGGGCTTGCAGCACTGGTTGTGCCACCCACAGAAGCGGCTTGTAAAATGTGCCTCAGGCCTACCATTGCAGAGCCTGTGTGCAGCCTAGGGCTGCCATGTCGACTTGGTGAGTGCACCCACTTACCAGTCCCTAAACCTTCCCTTTACTGCATGTTGGTCACCCCTAAAGTAGGCCCTAGGGCAGGGTGCATTGTAAGTATAAGGTAGGACATGCCCTGGTGTGTGTGGCATGTTCTAATAGTGAATTACAGCCATTTTCGTTTTTCACTATTGCAAGGCTACCTGCTCCCCATAGGCCAGAATGGGCAGACTATTACACCTTATAGTCAGAACTGACCCAGGGAACATGGTAGAAAAACGAATTTAGTATGCCTGAACTCAGAATGATAAAATACATCTTTTAGTGAAGTTGGTTTTAACATTCTGTGTTTGAAAATACCACTTTTAGAAAGTGGGTATTTTCTTGCCTAAACTTCCAAGCCTGCCTCTGCTAGGTTGTGTATTCCTTGTCTGGAGATTGAGTGACAGGGGCTGGGGGTGGCTACAGGAGACAGGGTGAGTCAGCACAGGGCTGAATAGAAAGATCTGCATCCAGAGTGGAGGGAGGAGTTGCACCTGGGTCTGAATAGGGAGGTGCCTGCCTTCCACAATGCTGGCTCCACCTCCTGCTGGGCGGCTGAGCACTCTGCCCCACATTCTGAAAGGAAAGAAGGAGTCAGAAAAACAAAGTGCTCCAGGACTGACCAGAACTGGTTTTGGACTAGGCAGAGGCCTCTCTGCCTTCAGAGAACAAAGAGAAACTGTGTATAAAAAGGGGACCCAGACCCCTAGGAAATTAGATCACTTTGGGAAACAAGAAGAAACCTTTGCTGAGGAGTGGAACCAAGAAGAAACTGAGGAGAAGACTATCCCTAAGCTAGAGGGATCTGCCTGCAGTGGTTGCCTGACTGCCAAAGGAAGGAGAAAGGACTTTGTGTGCACTTTTATTCAACTTGTGAAGGATCTCCAAGGGCTTGAGAAAAGAGCTTGCCTCCTGCTGAAGTCTCAGGGACAACAGACTTCAACCCCCAGCTCCCCAAGAATCCTTTGGAAGTGCCTGCTGCTGTTTTGGGCCTTCTGAAGGGACTGCGTGTCGCAAGGAGCTGGAAGCGCGACTCAAGAGGGAGAAGCGTGTCGCCGTCGCAGCCGCTGCCGTCGCATCACGGAGATGATGCCGCTGTAGCTGTCGCATTGCACCGCATCTCGAGAAACGTCCCGCAACCCCGAAAAAGCGTGTCGCCGTCGCAGCCGCTGCCGTCGCATCGTAGATGTCACCGCTATAGCTGTCGCATTGCACCGCATCAGGAGAAGAGTCTCGCAACGAGGAAGAAGCGTGTCGCCGTCGCAGCCGCTGCCGTCGCATCGTAGATGTCGCCGCTGTAGCATTGCACCGCATCGAGAGAAGCGCCTCGCATCCACGGAGAAGCGTGCCGCCGTCGGAGCTGCTGCCGTCGCATCACGAAACAAGGGTGTCGCCGCTGCAGTCGTCGCATCGAGCGGAAGCGTCTCGCAACGTCGGAGAAGAGTGTCGCCGCCAAAGCCGCTGTCGTCGCATCACGGAACAAGGGTGTCGCCGCTGCAGCTGACGCATCGAGTCGAGACTTCTCGCAACATCGGAGAAGCGTGCCGTATCAGGAAGAACTTGACGTCTTTATTTCTTTGCACCAGAACTTTGTCGCATCTCCATCTCTGCAACACTTCCGTTGTAGAAACGTGACGCATCGTAAGGTACATTGACTCAATGTGTCGCATTTTAAGATCTGAAAAGAACTAAGCTAAACCTACCATTTTAAGTACAGTATTGTGGATTTTTGTCGTTTATGGTCTTGTGTTAAAACTATATAAAGAATACTTATTTTTGATATAAACCTTGTGTGGTGTCCATCTGTAGTGTTGTCACTAGATTACTGTATGTGTTCACAAATGCTTTACACACTGCCTCTGAGATAAGCCTGTCTGCTCGTGCCAAGCTACCAAGGGGGTGAGCAGGGGTTATTTTAGGAGTGTACCCCCCTACCCTGACTAGAGGCGAGGGTCCCTATTTGTCACAAGTACCTACCTGTGCCAACTAGAGACCCCCAATTCTAACACACACTATCAGCTCAATATGGGAAGGGTACTTGAGGGCCTTGAGTCATCAATTCCCTTTTTAATTTGCGTGCCCTTGCCGGTGATGGGCAGAGTGGCACTTTGCAAGATGGTGCGCTGCCTGTACGTGATAAAAAAACGCCATGTGTACTTTCCCAAGATCTGTGTTTGGAATGCTGAATTGTCTGCTGGTGTCCCTTGTGTGGGCTAACAAGAGGAGTAGGATAAAATTGGACACACTGAAGCTAGACTCCGAGCTGGAGGGACTGGGGCTACCGGATTTACAGATGTACTACTTTGCGGGACTGCAGCCTGAATGAGAAAAAGGCACTGCTAGCCGACAGGGGAGCTGGTGAGGTCCTCCCACAATACCTCATGCAGGGGTCGGGTGTTCAGAGGGATTTTCCGTTTATTGTTCGGCAAGTAGCTGAAACCTGGGAGTAGTCAGTCATGCGTGTGCTGGGAAAGGCGCCATATGCTAGATTACTGCCCCTCAGCTGGCTGCGGCCCTTTAGGCAGATATCAACAGTGATGACTATGACACAAAGTTTGAAGGGGGGTGCACCATGGCTGGAGATCTGTAAGTGAATGGCACTTTCCTCCTTATGGGGGAGGAGGCGCAGGATTTGTTTCAGCTGCAGCAGGGCAAGTTTTTGCAATATGCAAAGATGTCCCATATAGCCCGCGAGATCTGGATGTAATTTCGGGCACAGCCTGTCCAGTCCCAGAAACAACAGCTTGTGTTGAATCCCAGCTCCACGAGTGGTTTGATAGCCTCAATCTACCTAGGTCTTCGTTATGTTATGCTGTGACACTAGGACGAGACCGATAGCTGGTGCTGTTGGAGCAGCTCTACTGTGTATACCTGCCGTTTTGCTGCCAAATCATCCCGTCTCACCTCACCCACTGTCTCCTCTCCCGATTGCCCCCAGGCCGGGTTGCAGAGCCGAGGAGTCGCGGAGCTGTGTCGTGTGGCGAAGGAGAGGGTGAGTCTCTTGATCCGCTGGCATGTGGGAGCAGAAAAAGTGTAGAAAATCAGGGGTATGAATGCAGGCTCCATAGTTTGATCGATGCGGCGACCTTCACCTCGGCCGCCCTCACCTACCACTTTACACCGCTCTACACCACTTAAAAGCTCCACCGCCTTCATTCGCCATTTTAGCCCTTTCAGCCTGCTAGTCCTAAGTAAAATCAAACAAGTCATACAGTATAGAAAAGGACTTCTTGTAAACATATGTTTTTTATTAAAAACTGAATCAATTAATTCACAGAATTCACTTAAGTTGATTTACATAATCTTATCAATCAAATGAATTTTACATTTTAAACACAAATTAAAAACAATCTGTTAACAAATACATTAAAAATGGTATTATAGGGGCGTGGCCGAGCCGAGCTGCACGATGGCCGCTTGGTAAAGGGGCTCTGCCGGCCGAGCACACTATCCGGTATTTATCCTGCACAAAACTACCCATCCTGCCGAGTACGAGCTGAAATTGGGTGCCGCTCACTGTGCTGCATTAATTGAGGCGCCCATCGGCCTTGCACTCGGCGTGGAAGCGCCCTTATTGCCGAACGAGAACTGGCGGCCTGGTCGGGGCCGCGGAGCATGGCGCCTGCGGCGGTGGCAGCAACCGCTAAATAACTAGCTGGCGACTACTGCGCCGCGGGACACCTCCATCTGCCACGATCTGTGTGCCCGCATCGGAGACTAGCTGTGACTGCTGGCGGGGCCACCGATGGGGCGGAGGGGGCGCGCTCCGTGGCCTGGACCGACCCCCGCAACGTCTTACCCGCAGTGAGTACAGACGGCGAGGCCCCAGCTTGAGTGGAGCCATCCGGGAGGCAGACGGAGCGGGGGTGGGCCATCCCCGAGTTGTGCTGTGGCGGAGACTGGGGAGCCGTGGGTCCGCGAGACGCTCCCCCGCGTGCGGCGGCCCTGGCCTGGGCACGTCAGAATCGCTGTGGAGGGTGGAGGAGGGCGCTGGGACCCAGGCGCTGCGCCGGCCCGCACTGACTCTACACGGAGGCGCTCCCGTCCTGCTGAGGACGACCGAAGCCGATTTGGAGTGAGGGAAAGAGTACCGGTTTATGGGGATGCGTTCCACGATGTTCTGAGATGGTGAGTGCATAAGAATATAAGCGTCGGCATCGCTAACCCTGCCCCCCGCACTAGTTATCAGCGCAAAAATCGTTGCGCGCGCCCGGGCCCCGGCTGTCGCTACAGCCGCGGACCTGCCTTGCTGAGGCACCCCGGGGCAAAATCTGGGAGTCCTGATAACTGGAGCTGGGCGCCGAAGGCTGAGCCGCAACTATCTCCGGCTGCTGTGTGTGGCGCGGATCGCGGACCACGAGCTATGTGCCTCCCCGCCGGCGGTGCCGCTCTGGGGTGCTGCCTCTGCTGACGGACCGGCTGCTCGTGGGGGCTGTGCCTAGAGGTGGCGGCAGGCCTGTAGGCCTCCTAGTGGAACATCTGAGGCCTAGCTACCAACATCTGCCGGTGTAACCAATTGGAGGTGACTACATCTTGTTGCCCCGCTGCGGACGGCCGGCGGATCCGGGGCGTGCACACACTCCTCCCCCCACGCTGGGCGGACAGCGTAGCCCGCGGGGACAATAACATCAGGGACCAGAGACACAATTTTCGCTCCCCCACTGTGATAGTGGATTGTTGGCCTGTCCAATCTAGATGGTATTACCGCAGCGTAGAAGCACGATGGGGAAGGCGGATAACAAACAGCCAAAGCTAACCTTTGATAAACACAACACCCGGCAGACTGATGGTGACATACCCTCACAGACTATAGTACCGGAAACACAACTGGAATCGGAACAAGGTGAGGACATAAGAACCTTGCTTCGTGACGTAAAAGGATGCCTTAAAGAAATTGACGCCAAAATTGACTCTCTCGCAGTTCGGATGGACCATGTATCGCAAAGAGTAGACAAACATGAATCACAGCTAAATGAGTTGGAAACTCGGGTCTCTGAAGCAGATGACCGCCAAGTCGAGTCGCAGGACCATCTCCTCCGTATGGACAAGGTACTGGAGGTTATAAAAGGGCGGAATGAGGACCTTGAAGCTCGCTCGCGCAGGAACAATGTTCGCCTAACTGGAATACCGGAGTCAACACACATACCCAACATGGAGAAGTATGTAGAGGGTCTCCTCCAGGACCTGTTCAGGACAGACCTCTCTGCCATGTTCATGGTGGAGCGGGCCCACCGCACGCTGGGTCCTCGTCCACCGCCGGGCGCCCCTCCGAGACCGATACTGGCCCGGCTGCTCAATTACCGAGACAGGGACACAGTTCTCCGTCTGGCCCGCGAACGAGGCACTCTGCAGTACCAAAATAACGCAATTTCACTATATCCCGACTTCACACAGGCGGTCCAGGCTGCGAGAAGAGAGTTCCTTCCGGCAAAGAAGCTGCTCCAGAAAGCCAGAATTACTTATGCCATGCTCTACCCTGCCAAACTACGTGTTAATACAAATGGCAAGCCTTCCTTTTTTACGGACGCCAGTGCCGCACTGAAATTTGCCAAGCAACAAACGCGACAACAATGAGACAAAGACCGCGACAAAGGCACCTCATCACAGAGTCAGCTAAGTGATAATGACTGATATAACACTTTTGAACTTTTAGTGGCCGGTAATTCTGCTTGCCTCCACGCGCCGGTGTGGGAGAAGGTATTCCACATGCTCTTATTCCATGTTCTAGATACGAGTTGTGATAACGCATTTATGGTAGTTCACACATGCTTGGCCACCCTGTTACGGTGGGACAGGGCAGTATGCCGGCGACCTCACGCCCCCGTTGGGATAATTCCCTATCTCTGAGAATGTTTGGGGTATTCGATTCTAAAGGGTGGTCAGTTTCGAAACTCAACCTGATTGGGGGGTTGGAGTGGGTGGTGGGAGGGGAGGGACTGTTCCTATTGGTTTGATGTTCATTGCATTGTGCCTCAAAGTATATTACTGAAAAGATGAACTTTGGACATGCCTCACACTATCTCGGGATCGCCATCACGTACCTGAGGGGATCCTCTGCAGTACCAATGGGGACATATTTAGTGGCAGGACTGTTCAGCATACGGGTCATGTACTCATTCCAGTTGGCCTGTCCACCTTAACATGCCTCACTTGGAATGTGCGCGGTCTGAATGACCATAGAAAAATGCGCCTAGTACAGTCCCACCTCTCCAGACACTCGGCTGCGATTTGCCTCCTCCAGGAGACCCATTTAAGAGGTGTAGCCTGTGACAGGTTGCGATCTAACAGGTGGAGTGAGGTATTTACTTCAGGCTATTCCAATTACTCCCGTGGAGTTGCTACCTTAATAAACAAGCATTGGCATAGCCAATAGGTCTCGCCTTTGGGACCTTATAAGTGTTTAGCCATGCAACAGTTGATGTTGTTGCACCAAGGATATTGTGCTGCATAACTAAATACTTATAAGGTCCCAAAAGCGAGACCTATTGGCTATGCCAATGCTTGTTACTGTGAGGGGTGTACCACTGCACGTTTTCTAGAAAGCCCGTTTGATGTGGGAAAGATTACGCAAACCAATCCTTTTACAGAGTGTTGTTGTGTGTCTGCAGTGGTAGTGTTTCACTGCACTGGGTTGGTTGTCAGATGAGCACCTTCTCCTCTTAGTAGATGGAGTATTCATGAGTCGAAGAGCAAGATGGGAAGTTAAGTAGTAAAATGGGGTGGTGTCTAAGGCAAGACCGAAAGTACAAAGTAGAGGTGGGCTAGCAGGCAAATCCACAGAGTGAGCCACGACAGAGCCAAGCTATAGAATAGTGTTAGTGTGCCTGTAAGAGTCAAAGCACGAGTCATGCCCCTGACATCTGGCCCGAACCAGGCTCGAGCCTTACCTTGCTTGCCCACCCCTAGTAAAATGAATATAAGCAGGAACCTAATGCCAAGAAATAGGGAAACTCTCTAGCATTTAAAGTTTCATCTGAACAATAACAACTCTGAATACTGCTCGCAACTTACTACAGAAAATTGGGATTATTTATAACCACTACATGGATCTCACGGGCTATAGTCATGCTGCCCAACCGACGAGTAAATCAAAGCGCCTACCTCCTCCCAATTCAGGACAAATATTCAAATAAATCATTCCCCCTTCTCATTATCCCAGCTTCTACCTTCTATTCACAAGAGCCTGTCGACAGCATGAAAGGGGAGACGACTCGAGTCAATAGAATCCACAGAAGGAAAGCCAAAAACACAGACGAGATGAACTAATAACAACAGACCAGTGCTAACAATCTGTTCCACAGAGAAGAACCATGATAAGATAATCTACTTAAAACGCCTGATGCTTTTTACTTCAAGTGCGGCTGATAAGAGCATCTTGCCTCTGCCATTGTTACCCAGGGCTGACAGTCAGTGGTACAAAAGACTCCAGTGCATCAGACTGTCACTAATTATGTATGTTCAAGTGATTAGCAGGCACTTGTTGCCTTGTTCACACCACCCTCGGAATCAGCCGCCTCTAAGAGGAGAATAGGCTGCAAATTTATTGAGAGAACGCTGTTAATCCTTTGGGGGGAGCGGGAATGTAAACAGGGCTGATCGGCATCAAGGTGCTTTGACAACAATCATCGGCAGAAACACATGCCAAACAACAAGCAGGTGTTCTGTTTCACAACTAGTGCACATTTGATGCTTTTAAGTAGGCAGCACGCGCAAACTGTTAGAAGTGCTTTGAAACCAGCTGCAGTGACTGTAATTAGCGCTGCTCGGCACTACTCTGCTTTCCGTACCTGGGCACGACAGGCTGTGGGGCAAGCCGGCTGGATACACACAAAGAACAAAAAAGAGGGGAAAAAAAAACAACGACGGGTCTTTGAAAGCACCGATTTAGGAATGAGATTGATGAGAGGACTAAGTAGTAAATAGAACATTAACAAGGCGGGGATGGACATGTTGGAAGAAGTGTCTAGTGAGAAGTACAGGCAAATGAAACTGACGAAAACAGAGGGGGAGAAGGGAGGGGGGAGTGCGCGCAGAGCAGCATGAGTCACAGCGATGCGAGGAATGGAAACGCGCTCTCTGGTGAGGGAGGGGGAGGAGGGCTGACGTGAGGGAGGGGGAGGAAAGGCAGATGGCGCCTCGCCAGCGATGCGAGGAATGTATGGCAGCTGCGCGCGTGCACCTCTCGTGAACGCAAGCTGGTCGCCAGCAAAAGCCACCGTTTGCACTTCCAAAACCCGCTTACTAAAACTCTCGCCAGAGCAGCGCATGCGCTGGCTCAGGCGAGACCTAAAAAGGGAACGCCCTGGCAAACATTGAAGGTGACCAGCGATACAGAAGGGCGCTATGTGTTGGTGATGGGGGTGTTGTTTCACCAAAAGGTTCTCATTGCAAATGTCTATGGACCAAACATAGATGACCCCCATTTCTTTCAACGAATATGGCACACTATGCAGTCCATGGGGGATGCGTCACTAATATGGGGGGGTGATTTCAATACCGTCATGTCCCTGAGCGCGGATAGGTTGGGAGCCTCGCGAACACACCACCCACAGGCGGCAGCAGTTTTACACCAAATAATGGAAGATTACGGCTTAATAGACACTTGGCGGAGCGTCCATCCCAACTCCAGGGAGGGCACCTGTATCACGCATCAGCATAATGCATGGTCGCGCTTAGACTTTTGGCTTACTTCCCCTGACCTGCACTCGTGGGTATCAGCCGCGTCCCACCACGCTCGCACACTATCGGACCACTCTCCAGTCACAATGACACTCAGGATACCCCAACCTTACAGACAGCTCTTCGCATGGCGCCTACCACCCCACGCCCTGCTGGATACAGCCTACAGGGAGGAACTACACTCGCACATCACGGAATACTTTGAGAAGAACACAGAGTCTGTGGACACGGTGGGGACTTTATGGGAGGCCTTTAAAGTGGTCATTAGAGGCCACTGCATAGAAGGGCAACACAGGGTGCTCAGGGATATACGTGGCAGCCTTGGACGCCTGGAATCGGAGATATACACACACTTTAACAACAATACTACACAACACCGTCAGCTGGGACTTTGGGCCAAATTCGTAGCAGGTTGACCGCATTTCAGGAGGAGGCTGACAGGGAAACCAAGTTCCTTCATAAATAAGCTGTTGCGAGGAGATATGGCGAGGGAGATAGGCCTGGGAAGACACTTGCGAATCTTTTAAAACCACCCAGGGGGGCCACCTACATCACAGCACTCCACACCCCGGCCAAAGACATGGTGCATTCTCCCCCTGATATTTTGCATACCATGCGCAATTTCTACACACAACTATACACATCCCAAGTGACTCCCCCGAGCGAAGCGCTAGAGGAATACTTCGAATCTATAGCACTAGTATGGTTCAACAATTTTCACCAGGAGTATCTTGATCTGCAGTTTACGGTAGAGGATGTACGTCGGGTCATCGGCAGCATGCGAGCAGACAAGGCGCCGGGAGCGGACGGTCTTACCGCGCAATTCTATAAAGAATTTTCTGAAGAGCTCGCCCCTTGCCTCCTTGAGGTGTACCAGGAGGCGCTACAGGATGGTATCCTCCCTGAATCGATGAGAGAGGCAATCATAATCGCCCTTCTCAAATCGGACAAGGATCCGCAACAATGCGAGTCTTATCGTCCACTTTCACTGATAAATTTGGATGCCAAGATTTTTGCGAAATTATTGGCTACTAGACTGCTACCCCCTACTCCCAATGATAGTCCTACTGGATCAATCAGGCTTTGTGCCGGGCAGGGCAACCTCGCACAATCTCAGAACTTTATTCGGGTTGCTACATTATTTAGCACCAATGTGCCCGCTGCTGCAGCTCTCCTGGATGCCTCAAAGGCGTTCGATTCGCTTGGGTGGGGCTTTCTCTTTCCCCTGCTCACAAGAATATGTTTAAGTCCGACCTTTATCAAGCAAATCCAACTTCTCTACACAGGGCCCACGGCGCGTCTCAGAGTCAATGGGCTGATCTCTGAGCCATTTGCCATAACACGAGGCACCAGGCAAGGATGTCCCCTGTCGCCGTTACTGTTTGCGAACGCGACAGAACCACTGGCGGCGCGGTTGCGTCAACACCACGCGAACAGGGGGATTGGTTTCACAACCAGGGTGCTCACCGTGTCCATGTATGCGGACGACACCACGCTTTACATGGTGAACCCCACAGACAACCTAGCACCTATGACCAGAGAGGTGGTTCGATTCGGCAGGCTCTCTGGAGTGAATATTAATTGGAGCAAATCGGTGTTGCTCCCGCTTACGCCCGGAACTCCGATATTTACCACTGAGTACCTGTTAGTTTGGGCTTCGGGCCCAATTAGGTATCTGGGTGTATGGTTCATCGCTGATCTGCAGGAACTATGGACAGCCAACTATGGGAAAGTGGTGGCGTGGATTGAGGAAAGGGTGAAATGGTGGAAGTCTCTCCCGCTTTCCCTGGCGGGCCGCATCGCGGTAGCTAAAATGATAATATTGCCTAAACTACTCTATCTCTTTGTCAATCTGCCTCTTCCGCTCCCATTGCATTTTTTAAAAAGATTGAGATCCCTCATGATAGAACTAGTGTGGGCGGGGGGCCTGGGAAATTCTGACACTACCGCAGGAACAGGGGGGGATGGCAGCTCCGGACTTCATCCTATATGCATACAGCGCACAGGCGCAATTCCTACATTTCTGGGCCCACCCTACACCCTACCAACCTCACGTGTCCATAGAAATTGATCGTGCTGCCCCCCTTCCGATATCAACGGCTCTATTTCACCCCTACAAGCGCCCTCGTGACGAAATAGACACTGTACAGGTCATGCAATGGGCTTGGGAGGGCCTACGTAAACGGGCACGCCTGGAGGTGTTATACGCACCATCCATGCCCCTACTTAACAACCCCAAGTTCCCCCCTTTAATGGACCGCAAGGCACGAGAGCGCGCGACCACACATGGCTTAGCACTAGGTGGGGATCTTTATCCTGATAATGCCTTTCTCAAGCTACAACACTTGTGCTCCCCCGCAGAGCCATCAGCACTAGATGCGCTGTTATATTACCAGCTTCGCGCCTCCTGTCGGAGCAGGTTTCCGACATTCCCGGCGCCTCCGCAATATCTGCCGACGCTTGAAAATCTGCTAGCCGGGAAGTCGGGACGGAAGCTTATTTCACGCATATACCTACACACACAAAAGACCTCTCCGATAATTATTCCCCCTTCGCGTGTGGCATGGGAGGGAGAGC
Source organism: Calotriton arnoldi (assembly GCA_963921515.1). Lineage (NCBI taxonomy): Eukaryota > Metazoa > Chordata > Amphibia > Caudata > Salamandridae > Calotriton > Calotriton arnoldi. The sequence continues at coordinate 457,057 of CAWUFW010000426.1, read as the reverse complement.
TGGGGGCACCCCTAACGGATGAACAATGGAGACTGAGCTGTCGACAGCTGGAGCGGCTGTCGCCTAACTACAGTCTCCGGCTTATACACTTTAAATACCTCCATCGCCTGTACTGGACACCCATACACTTACATAAGATGGGACTTCGCGAGCATGATTGCTGCTGGAAATGCGGGTCTCCTCATGCAACTTTTTTACATTTAACTTGGAGCTGTAGGCCCATAGCGAATTTCTGGCTTGAAATCTTCCAACACATACAGCACATTACTGGGTTGGACCTTCCCTGCACGGCGCTCACAGCATTGCTTGGGATATTGGAAACAGTAGCCCTTAAGTCACGCAAACTACCCGGGATGCTCCTATTGATGGCCAAAGGTCAAATAGCACTACACTGGGGAGTGGCCAGACCCCCGTTAACAAAAGATTGGGTCACAAACGTAACCTATTGCAGGACACAGTTGTCAGCCTATTGTGAACTTCAGCCCACCAAGTCACGACCCAAGGACATTTGGGAACCGTTTGTAACATGGCTAAATTCTGGGGCAGGAGATGACTAATGTGTTGATGCCATGCCATGTGTCCCCGCTGTAACACCCACTAGCTTGTACCGAGGGATCTTGTCCCCGAAGTGTGAGTTAAGACTTCATACTGTGCATATTCATGCCAATTGTCGTTTCATGTTTAAAGACTTACATAGATGCCTGTATATTGTATTGGGCTGCCTGCACTACCGCCATGTCCGATCTAATCATTTTTTGGTACAGCATTGCAATGTCTTTTTTTTGTTGTCTGATACAAAAATGCAAATAAAAAGCAATTTAAAAAAAAATGGTATTATAAAAACTGTTGACGCGGCGTTTTGGTGATAAGAAGTATTTCGTCACCTTCTTCAGGACAAGAAAATCAAATCAATGTTTTATTTTATTCAGTTTTTAATAAAAAAACATATGTTTACAAGAAGTCCTTTTCTATACTGTATGACTTGTTTGATTTTACTTAGGACTGTTCCCCATCTTAGCAACTTGGAAATGATCATATTGAATGTTAATGATGTTGTAATTCGAGTCACGGATTCATTATATCTGGTTAGTTTGTTCTGTGGATTACACAATTAATGTGTTTCACTTGACCATTGGATAAAGGGATTTTCTTTGTTTTATTTGATAAATACCCATCCCTTTTCTTAGTATCAGGGTACCTCCCTCACATTGTGACAGTGGAGCACAGTCACACATTTTAGTAGATTCCATCATAAACATTATTAATTTGTGTGAAACAAGGGCCAAAGCACAGGCTGCAGCCAAATTAAGGATGTATACAGAAGATCAGCACGACGGGGACATCACAGCTGAAATACCGACAGAGGACAAATTTGGGGGAGGGGGGTGTCTGAGTCAGTCATCAATTTCTGTCCAAATCCTAATATAGATCAGGCACCCATCATCGCGGAGGGTGCTATGCTAGTTGATCAGCACAACAATACTATCCTAAAAGACAGGGCCTTGAGTACTAGAAAAGACAAGAAACCGACTGCTGAGGGATCAGCAGCATCATCATCATCATCCCAAAAAAATCAAGCATAAGTATCCAATGGCTATCACCAATACTATTACAAACTATTTTGGGGCATTATAGAGAAAGATCCAATAGATGTTTTCCTACTCGCTCCTCTGTCTCCTTTGGTGCAATGCGAGCCAATCGGATCAATTAAGTTACCATCTGATGCCACACAGCTTAAATTTCCTTCCTTGCCTTTTAATAGTTCTCTGACTTCCTATAGTCTATCTCTGGAGTTTTACAGTTGATAAGGCCTCAATGCTAATAACACAAGCAGCTGTTTCAGCATTGGAAGTAGCAAGATGTAGGTCTATCAAGACGAGGGGACACATAGAGATGCCCCTCAACCCACAGGTGTGGGTGGAGGTGCATCAGACTCCTGTGTCCCTCCACTCATCCCCAAAGGATTTTATCTATGCTACAAGCAGCCCAATGGATTGCTCAATCAAAGATACAACCAACCTAGATGAGGCATCTTGCAATTTGGTGTTTGAGAGTAGTACACCATTAGGCCCACATATGGGCCTGTGCATACATTAGACTCTCCATTAGGTACAGGATTGTCATCATTGGGCTAATTTCCCTTAGATGATGATTTAATTAACATGGGAAAGGCCAATGCTGCAGACTGTCAGACAACAGGGGGCCAACAGGCAAACAGCTGTACAGGGGACTATAACTGCTCCATACGAGACACCACCCGTCCAACCTATATTAGGCCTCATGAAAGCCATGTACATTGCCTTCGCACTGCCTGCTCAGCCACTAACACGCCAGAGGTCCATACTCTCCCAAAAAGTGATGGCAGGGATATTTGTAATCAGAAACAGGAAACAAACTCCCCGGGTCTGGTGCAAGGGCCTGCACCTAGGACTTACAAGCCTAAAAATATGCTGATCAGGAAGTCCCTGTATCCATCAAGACGCAGCCAAAAACCTAAAAGAAAGAAAGAGGGGAAAAGGGCCACGCTTGTTGTCTTTGGAGAGGTAACTAAGGTTTTGGGCTCCCGTGAATCATCATTCCAAACTGGACAGTATTGCCAGAATTTCCTCGAGCAATTTCCAAATGTCCGAATACCCGAACTAACATGGTCTTTCCAGACCCCAGTGGGAAAGAACAGCATTGATCCTGGATCTCCATTAAATACCCCGCAGCCATCTGAGCCTGGTCATCAACCACCCATGCCCTTTATTCACTCTAGTCTTTTATGAGACAAGCACTGCAAGTTGCATACACACAATAATAAATGTCAAAGAATTAATCAGGGAAATAGTCCCAAGCCTGACAAATCTGAAGGAGAACTGCCTACCGACTTAATAGCCCATGACACTCCAGGAAATAGGGGTCAACAAGGCTTGCTCATATCAAATGCATCAAAAGCACAAAACATTACGTCCGGAAGTACCCTCTAAGGCACAAAAATGTGAGCTACAAAAGCTTATCATGTCAGGGCCTCTGGTATTAGTTCCATGAGCAACTAGGCTCCAACACATCAACATGGAAGAGCCAGCTCAGTCCCCCTCGTCAAACGTAAATGAAGGAGCAAGTAGGAGGTCTATGGCTGGAACAATGGATGAAATGTTAGTGAAACATCAGTACTGCCCTATAGCAGGTGAAGCTCAAACCCAACCCTCAGCTGCCCCCATGAAGTAATTAGACTACAGTCTAAACCCAGGATAATACCAGTCTGCCTCCACACAGCATCTAAATTACGGAGATCCAAGAGTGCTGACAGGGGGGATGATGGTGCTGCGTTTTATCAGAGTGCTTCTATTATTCCCTGTCTCGTCCACCCTCTAAAGCCTTGGAGAACCATCGGAGACCCCTGACTGAAGTTGCCAATAGAGGAGCTCTACCCAGGTATTGGCTCGCCGTCCACTAGGGTCACAAACACTGTTGTCAGACAGAGTGCCTAGTGCAAGTCAGATCGAAGACTCGCGTGAGGGGGAATCAAGACACATTGAATTGGGGCAATATTTTCAAATTGATCAATGCATTACCAGGCTTACCTCAATTAACCTCAAATGACATGCTCAGTATACGCTTTTGACCATGGGGGGGGGGGCGAAGGGGGGGGGACCCTGCACTTCCACTCCCATTCTTAGTTGTTCTCAGAAAACAGAGGTTTCATGTAACACCAAGTCAAGCTGTAGCGGGGGATGCTCCCTATTTGCCCCATTTGCTAGACACGCATTCCAATGTTGCCCTTAATGATATCCATCAACAATCCCATTCTGGATGGGATTTCATTGGCACTGCTGGGCAACCAAGCAGTCACCTATAGAGAATACAGAGATCCCATTATTCAGTGCCTGATTGTATGCAGATAATAAGTTGGAATATAGCGGGTTTAAGTAAGAAAATGGAAAACAAAGATTGGATTGTGTACATGAAGTTACAGGATATATGCTGCCTGCAAGAAACCTGGGCAGTGGAAACTTGATTTAGAGGGGTTTGTGTCTTTCAATACGCCTGCTATAACCCAGCTGAGAGGAAGGGCAAAGGGAGGCCTACATACTTGGGTTAAGGCATCTTGTAAACTTAAAACTAAATTATAATTTTCCTCCATAGGTAAAAATATCCAACCCCTGAGGCTTGAAAGAGACATGGGTAGGATAGATCTTATTAACATCTGCCTTCCATTGTGTAGGAAAACTGAAACCTCGATAATCTTGGAAGCACTGGAGTTACTACTTTTTTCCTTAAGGTATGAAAGATTAGCTAATCATCAATCACCAAACAAGCAGGAAAGAATAATAATCTTATGTGGGGACTTAAATACTAGACTTCATTCAGCCCTGCAGGATCAAGAAGAAATGATTGAGGACCATGCCTGGGGGCCCCCTTCACATACTTTATGCAAAGAATGTATGTCATCAAAAATAGCAGAGCAGGTAACTATGATTATCCTAAACGTCGCCTTAAGACCATTGTACGGTCGTGCCATCTCGGATTTTCCCCCCAAAGACCAACTAACAGGATTGGGAAGCATGCTAGAGTCATTGATTATTTTATGATTAATCTGGAGCCCTGGTACTGCATAATCGACATGAGGGTCGAAGAAAGAATAGTGTACGACCAAGATCCACTCCTCCTTCTGCTTAATCTTGCTGATTCCCACTTTGAGAACTGGCATCAGGTAGAGCATGCGTATCCATTCAAGTTGAGTTTAAATGGAATAGGAAAAAAACTTGTCAGGGGACCCATTGAGTGGGATACACTAGACTTTTCAACCAACTTGCAGTGGAGTGCACTCTCAACAACACTTAGTAAGAAGGTTAAGGACTGTGGTCCTGGGACATTTGAATCCTTTAAATTACTCCTCACAATTAGCAAGCAAGTTCTACTCGAGCATAAAGTCAGCAGGGGCGGTTAGTTCAAGATGTTTACTATGATTGGTATGATAATGAATGTGTCGAAAAAAGAAAGCGCTCACTTCCGCTTTAAGAAATAGATGGAAGACGCCAGGGGGTGAGGCAAAATTAATAGAAGCTTGAAGATTTTATAAAAAATCTCATCCGATACAAAAAGAAGACTCAGTGCATCAAAGCTTGGAAAGCACTGCAGTGAACAATTGATACAAAAGACGTCAAAAAGTATTGGGAAATTGTAGGGTAGGGCTGCGCAGGCCTGAGTAAGAACTTGGAACCCAATACAAGTCCTTCTTGATGGGTGGAGCATTTCTCCTCATTATATCAAGTGCCTATGGAGGACGATTTGGGAGGAGAAAAAAATGAATCCAATGGTCTTTGCACAGAAACAAACTGAAAGTATGACCCCTTGGTGTAATTAACTCTCCAACGTTGTTGAATTTAGTAAATTGGAAATAGCCCGGGTTATTCATCATCAAAAACTGGCGAAGGCTCCAGGCCCTGATCAGGTTCCCACAGATGGGTTCAAAAGGAACCAGTAGGTGTGGTTCAGACCTATGACAGCTGCTTTTAATGTCGTTTTACTGGAAGATGCGGTTCCTGATTCATGGAAAACATCTATAATAGTCCCAATTCAAAAAAAGGGCCTAGGGACGACCATTCGAATTACCACCCAATTTTATAAGTGGAAGGTGTAGGTAAAATTTTTGGTAAACTGCTGTTGACTCACTTGGAAACATGGATGGAGACCAATGGGATAATGTTTCAACTGCAAGCCGGATTACACAGTCCAGAGTACGATTGATGAAGTTTTGCGCTTGTTTTTATCTGTTTGAAGTACGTTATTTTAAGGAAATCACCAATCTTTCTGGTTTTTAATGATTTAAAGACCGCTTCTGATAGCGTGGACTGGACCACACTCTGTATAGATTCTGGAAGACCATGATGCAGTTATTCTAGCACGCACAGAACTCTATGCACTGCCTATTGAAAGTCTTTCAATGTTTTTGCACATCCAGAAAATTAACAATAAATGTCCAGAAAACCAACAATAAATGTCCAGAAAACCAAGTTCATGATAAAATCAAAACCAAATTAAAATTAAAATCAACCGTTAGGCTGTATAGTAACCGAGTAGAACAGGTGAGAACCTTTGATTATCTGTGCATATGGATTGATGATAAATTACTCTGGAACAGTCAACTAACTAAGTCTAAAATGATCCTATCTCAACAATCTGGGGCAGTAAGGAGATTTGCGAGCAAGTGCAATAATCGTTTGATAAAACCAGCCTTGTCAGCATAAAAAACTAAAGCAATAGCCGCGAGCACCTATGGGACCGAAATCTGGGGCCATACTAACGCAAAGGCCATATAAGTAGTGGAAAATGCCTTTTTGAGGCGCCTCTTGCGCCTAGGCCCAGGGACTCCAATGGTAGCACTCAGAGCTGAACTGGGAATAAGGTCTGCGGCAGATTATATTACTTGTCGCCCTGTAAGTTACTGGACCCGTCTTTGGTCATCACTGGATCTTGTAGAGTAGCAAAAGGACATTTTGAGTTTGATGAACTGTAACAAACTTCTGTGGTTTAGACACAGAGAGCACATTCTAAAAGCAATTGGCTGTTCAGACCTGTGGTCTCGCCCTGAAAATATAACCAAATGTATACTACCATTGGTGAAGAGGAAATACTGGGATGTTATATGGCAAAAATCTGCAGACACAAGTAGTGCCTTGTTAACCAAAAATCTGGTCCTAAAGGCCGAATTCGGATGGGCTCCCTACATTGATATGATTTTTCCATCCAAACAAAGGGCTTTTTTCTCAACTTCAGGCTAGGCACTTTGCAGGTCTATTAATATACTAAATACTGGTCCAAGGGCCATGGAAGGGGAGATGGAACGTGCAATTGCTCCTTATGTGACCAAGAAACTGTGATGCACATTATGTAGCACTGCAATAACTCTTTGGTTCTTCATAGAACTTACCTTTATCCTTTGCTTTTAAAATATAGTACGAGGAGCTGTAAGGATGCTCTCCTACTGTGCTACAGAACTGACCACCTGGAGATTTACCAGGCTGTAGCTTCATATGTATATACACAGCGCCTGGAAAAGACGACGATCGGCTATAACACAGGCTAAAATAGAGTGTGCCACTTCTTAAAACAGTGAGCAATGAGCACTGACATTTTTATTATCTTTTATAGCCCTATGTTATTTCTGATTGGAGCACAAGTTAGACATTAGGATTAATTTCTATAAATTGCTGCTATTGACTTAAATTGCAACTGCATATTGCTGGATGGGAATGTCTCTTGGCAATCGTATGTACTACTTTATTCGTTGTACAGATATTGAAGTTCTAGCAATTATTTTTGTATTTAGCACAGTTGTACTTTTGTGTATAATTCATAGTAATAGCTGGTTGGCTACTTTTTATCAGCCTGTTATATACCACCCATATTTATTTGTTATTTTTTAGGGAGAGGATGTGGCCTAACGGCTAGGGTGGTCGACCTCAAATCTGCTGACCCGGTACCGAAAGGAGGACACAGGGAGACCACTCGGTCAAAGTCGAGAAAAAACAAACACCGAGTGATATTGACTTACACAAATTAAAGAAGGCGTTGGAATAAAGCAGAGTCAGTAAACATTGGACCACATGCCTCAATCCATATTCTAGATGGAGCCATAGTAGTCTAGCATGTTCTTCAGGCTTGGCTAAGCCTGAACTTCTGTATCAGAGACGATAAGCGCAGAAGTATACCATGCTTACCTATGTGCACTAAGAGAACCCCTTGTTCACCTCTGTGATTTGTCTATCGAAACATACTGTCCTGATGAAGGTGGCAATAATCTAAACCCACCGAAACGTGCGTTGACAGACAACAAGGGAATCCCATATATGACAGCACACCAGTGGAAATTCAGTTTTTTGATTGATTCTCACCACTGTAGTTACGACCCAGTGCTTGTTACTCTAAACATTCGGAGTTCCCTGGATATATTTCTTCTTTTTTGTGCATGAGTGTGTGGTGTGTATGAGATATTTATGGCAGATAGTATGAATGATGGATGTTTGTTCTTTTGGGGTTCATGGTAATGAATGTTATTGTAATTTTGTTATTATTCGTTTGGTATTATTGCAAATTTGTACTCGCTATAGTAATATGAATTATTTTTGTATCATGGTTGCTCTACTGATTGTAAAATGAACTAATGTTTTTATATGTATTTAAAAATGAAAGTCGACTAGACAAACAAAAAAATCTTTTTGTTCTTTCTAAAATATGATATCTTGAATATTGAAAAAAATAAAAATCGGATATAACTCTTTTACATAAGTATCTAGCCAGAGTGGTTTTTGTCATATCCGCCCTCCACATGAGCCCAATGGAGGCCGCTTAGCAAATTATTGTAGGTCCGGCAAGAGTTTTTTTCATTTTCAATTGTTCTTTCCCCCTTACTCTTGGACCTCATACGTACACTAGGGGGTACCTTTCTCTTATATACCGGTTTCGAGTCTCTGCAAGAACACGCAACATTCTGTGAATCTGGGCAAATCATTTAATCTCCCCGTGCCTAACAAAAATGAATGTGTCCTCATGTAACGCAACTGCTGCTCGTGTAACATGCTCTGTACTAATTAGTAGTATATTTTATCCAGACAACATTGGCACTGCTCACAGCATTTTATTTTGTCTGTTGTATGGTCTCATAAGACTTTCTTATATAACTCTGTTCTTGCCTAGTTGCACTTTGCAGGTGCTGTATTTTCAAGCTTATCAGGCCAATAGTTTTTAGTTGTCCATTGGAAATTGTATCTAGCACTTTACTTCATAAATTGTATGTTCTTGTACTCCTCTTCCAACTGCCTTTTATGCATGGTTGCTTTTTATTGGGTTTTGTGTGCCTAATCTCCCAAGACAGCCCGCTCCTCTTTTAACCCTGATCTGATGTGGTTATAATGATTTTTAATTAGTTTTTATTAATTTGATATTTAGATTTCATACTATTTATCTGGCTTACGAAAACACATAATAGAATTGATTGCCTAGTCATTTAAGATTTTTTATGTCCATATTGCCTTGTGTGAGATTCGCATCCCTTTTTTACCATATCCATGCTTTGTTCCTGGGAGTGTTTTTTGCTTACAGCCTTTTTTATTATTGGGGAAATGAAACAAAGCGATTCAACACATTTCAGGGGTTTTTACCTGCATCTAATATTGTATGTTTTTTTACTGTATGGCTTTTTTTGTAAAGCTGAACCAATTAACTTGATTGATTGGGTTTGATATCCCGTATTTACAAAGCCCTCAAAGGGGATTGCCAGGTAGACATGACAGGGGTTCGGGGCAGATGAACAGCCGGCCTGTCCGATCCACTTTCGGAGGGCGACTGGAAGAGAGCCTGCGCTCAGGTCATGGAGGTGGCTAGTAATGCGCGGTTCAAGCTCACCCAGTTTTACTACTTGCATCGCACTTACCTGACATCTCAAAGGGTATATATAGGATTTGCGCGGCACGATCGGATGCCTGTCCTAGACGTGGAACAGCTCCGGCAACATTTCTCCATATGACGTGGGGCTGCGACAAAGTACAGAGATATTAGGGAAGGGTCCTTTCGAGAGGTCACACGGGTACAGGTGACCGCAAAGGTTAAACACTGTCTGTTGGAAGTGCTCCTGACCCCAAAAAGAGGGGCTAAGATGACACAGTGTTGCCCTGCTAGGACTGGTGCTTGGTAAGCGGCGGATAACCACTCAGTGGGCGCAGCCAAGTTCGTCCAAAATCGAAAAATGGTTGGCAGACTCGCATGAATGGGGAGTTGCAGGGGAGCACAGCTTACGAGCAGTGTGCACTGATGAGAATGCAGAGAAGGACTTAGAGTTATGGGGGGATATGCTGGAAGGCCTAGATGCGGTAGAGCCGCTGGATGATGACTCCCCCTTGGCCTCTCAGGAATCAGGAGAGGGAGAAGCTGCTCTGAAGCTATAGGGGTATGCCGCGCCCCCCCCCCCCAGGATAACTCTGGGTGTGTGCAGGTATGCCTGTAACCGGCAGGTAGGTAAGTGCACTATTGAAGGAAAAATTAGACTGATGCTTCGTCCTCCCCTCTTTCCCCCTCTGCTACCCTCCCTCCCACCCACCCCCCCTTCTCTATCTTCCGCTTACTCGCCCTGGGGAACTGCTGCTGCTGTTTAGTTTATTTTGTTTGGACTGTTTATTTAGTTTGTAAATAGATTTTTTTAAGGGTGTGCTAGAGTATTGGTATTATCGTCGTCCCCTACAGAGATAGTTAGGAGAGGAACTGAGGTGTAGACAGGCGGTTCACCAACTCTTGTATAAAGGATGTGTACTGATGTTGGAAGCTGTTGTAATATTATGTTTTGTACCTCAATATAATCATGTTAAGAAAAAAAAAAACGATTCTCTTTGGCTCAAGTGACAACGTAGGAAAAGAATTCGGTTTCACTTTAAGCATGGAGGCCTATATTACAAAGCTTTGCGGTGTTAGATGTTATGTCAAAAATCTGAATCAATTGGCACCGGCCGGAGATGCCTTGCAATGGAGATACTCGAAGCTCAAGCTGAAAAAGGTTTTCTCCAAGCAGTCATGACCGAGTCAGTCAGGGAATTGTTTAAAAGCAATAAAGGCTCAGAAATCAACAGCCTAGGGTGCGAAATTCTGGGAACAAGGTTAGCCTTAGTCTCTTCTGACAAAAGAGGTATTTAAAGATTGCAATGCCCAGCAAGCCAATCCTGCAAGCGAGGCACTTACCTCTGTAGAAGACCCTAATGATGAATCCAGGGTGGACTTCGGAAAGGTATACAAGTAAGGCCAGAACTGTATAAAGAGGTGTAGGCAATTTATCTGCGTCCTCATCGTTATGATAATCTTCATCGCTTGTTTCAAACATATACATGAATGCCATTTAGGGGTCGCCAGGGGTCTCAGCTGTGACACTTGACATGCCCCTTGATACCCCTGGCACTGCATTTGCCACCCCTGACCTCAGAGGTAGCAAAATCAGTACCAGGAACACAAGGGCAGCTCATCCATATGGACATCGGTTGGGGCTCCAATCTCCTTGTTTTTGTAAAAAAAAAAAATATTACACTAATAGTGAATAACTATATAACATTCACTATTAGTGTAAAAAAAATGGAGAACAATTAGCTGGAATATGACCCTTCCTGGAAGCTGAGGTAAGTATAAGATGCTTTTAAATGTATGTTGTGTGCATGCATGCAGACAAGAGTGTGTTTGTGTGAGAGACAGTGTGTGTATGTGTGACTGTGTGTGAATGTAAAGATCAAATGGTGTGTGATGTCAATCCTGCTACCCCTGGCCATTTGGTGAATTGACGTTCATGAATATAGGAACTGGAGAGGAGCCCTCATCCTCCCCAGAATTTGCTTAGTTATCGTGTACTTCAAAACTGGGCAAGCTGTATATGAAGATGTTTCTCGTCCAAAGTCAGAGTAGGTGGCGGATTTGGAGCTGATGCTGCCGGAATTCTAGCCAGTCCTGACAGAGGACCAGGAGGTGAGGACTGTGACATCGGGGTGGAGGAACATCCCAGTGGCATTGGTAGAACGTGTCAACTTCATCTGGGGTCATTAGGTGTTGGGGAGGGCCCACCGCTGGAGGCTCAGCTGGAGGCTTAGTCAGGTCCATGGGGCCAGAAGCTGCCCTAGAGGGAGCTGGAATGCACTTAGAAGTGTTCATTATAGCTTCGTTAAATGCAGCACCCTGCTGCTGAGTCAACAATGGCCCAGAAAACTCAGGTTACTCAGCTCCAAGTTGGATACGAGTCCCAGATAGACACCAAAGACAGAGTCAGGTGCCATAATCACCGAAATCTTACCCTTAACCCCCTGCCCACCCCAAATCTCATCACTACGGGCCACCACAGATAGGAGAGTCTGAGCATTGAGGAACCTGGATGCCCTTCTTTTGCTACTTCCTGGACTTGTCTTGGACTTGTTTTTTTACTTTGCCTTAGACATACCGGAGGAGAGCGACCTCAACCGAGACAGACATCACTTCTTGTGCTCTTAGAAGTAAAGCTTGCCTTTCAGGTTAATTAAGGAACACTTATTGCATGAACTGGGGTCAGAATTGCTCTTCTGGCACCACAAAAGATGACAATAGAGTCTGTGCTTCAGGAGAAAATAAGTTACTTATTTTCTTACTTAAAACAGGGGACTGCAAACTAGTGACAAGTAAATACAATGTCATGCTGAATGCATGTTCCAATAGGAACCATTGGACAAAGAGGAGTGAAAAGAGCACAAGAGCTTGCACTTAAATAATATATCTATAAATGTTAAATATAAGCTAAAACTTCAGATTCCTAGTTAGGAGTTTCTTTACCACGCAGTGGATATATACTTTTTATCCAAAGTTTGACTCAAAATGTCTCTGTTGTGCATATTGAAGAGTAGCCCCTTGGCACTTATTAACTGTTGCATGGTGAATCAGCTTGGACAGCGAGTGTTCTTAAACCTTACAATATTCTGGGTGTAGACCACAGTTGATCCCATCATTCTGCTGCTTATTGAAATTGCACAACATTCAACACATCAACTACAATGTATAGGTTTGGCTATTGTCTCGGCATGAGGAAGAATAGCTCTGAGACTGATGATACACAGTATCCGAGGCTGGTTTGGCTGTTAAAGTCATATGGCATATTTCAATTATATGATGAATTGCTGTCGAACGGCTCTTCCACAACAAAGTCCATCGGATACATAGGCAGGTCACTGGGCTCAATTTTGTCGGCAAATTAACGGTATATTAAGTGAGGATGGGGTAACTAAGATGATTTTCTTGGGTAGCTTTAACCTAAATGTTGTGATGGGCTGAAATTCCCTTGCTAAAGTAACATGACAGTATGATGTGTTCAAACTGCTCGACTGGGCTTACATCAATTGATGAGACTGTTGTGTCTATATTGCTTACTAGATATGTATCATTCTAAGTTTTTGTGTGTCACAGTAAAGGCTGTAATATATGTATGAAAGATTTAAAAAAGAAATGAAATTGAGAAAAGGGGTCACCCAAGATGAAGACAAGAAATAAGATGACAATAAAATAGACTAGCAAAAAAAGCTTATGAAAATGAATGAGGATGAGTGAGGAATCTTTCATCTGTACTACAAAGTTACAGGAAATCATGTTTATGTATCTACTGACCCCAACCCAATCACCTTGTGCAGCAAGCTGACCCATTGATATCTGGTGAAATAACCTCAAATCTGGGTAGACAAAAAACTCAACATTCTGCAAAACATCTGCTTGCCTAAGTGTAAAACTAAGCCCTTGGTTTCATTTAGAATGCACAGAGAAACGAGCATTAGCAAAGTCAATACGTCTGGCCTCAACTGTCTCCTTCATATAGCCATTCTGAATACATTATAAATGTACTAAAAGAGTAAGAATGAATGTATGTTTTTAGGTTTCCTGTGTAATAGTGCTTGCATTGTATTAGAATTGGAGTGTAAGGGTGCTTGTACCTTTTTGGAAAACATATTGTATTGAATACTTACTCCATACATATTGAAAGGGGCTTCAGACAAGCCTTCTTTCACTACTGGCTTGAGACATTGTTAAACACATCTTGTATCATTCCACAGCAGCACTTTATTCTCATGTCTTTCTATCAGCTTAGATGTATCCTTTTGTTTTTTGTGGAATATCTAAGGAACTATTTTATATCAGAAACGCACATTCTGTAATCACATATTTAATTTGTTTCTCATTCGTGGATTGTATATACAACTCTTTTTGTTATTCTACACTGCAGCCGGATTTTTTATTTGCTTTTGTTTTTGTCAGACATGAGTATCACCACAACCCAAAAATATAGAAGGCTGGTCCTTCTTTTACCCAGAGTGCCATGAGGTTGCTCCTGGCAACCAACCCCGGACCAGGAAAGCAACAAAAGAACACAATGGAGATGGAAAGCTGCAGTTGTGTTATACTACCGCCAGATGCCCTCACAAAAAAACGAGGACTGCAGTTGTACTACAAGGAAGTCAGATAAGCTCACATTAAATTCTACTATAGGCGGAGAGAAAAGTGTAGCTGCGCTAAACAGTCTCTTATACAAGATGAATGCTGAAGTATGGCAGGAGAGGGTACAAAATTCGGAGGATGGCAGTACTTTATGAAGTGACACAGCTCTTCCGGGACAAACACTTAATGGTTCATCCAGTTCAACATTTTCCCTGCATTCTGTTATTTGCAATTTTGGTATAAGTAACAATAAGCAGTAATAGCGGAACCAGACCAAAATTAAAATAAATACAGCCTTCTTGCACCAAAAAATTATAGTCTTAGGAAGAGTGAGTTATGCAACATCCTTATTTTAACTGTGTATTTGTGAAACCATACTCGCACCATACAAAACAAAGATATGACTGTGCACTGACAAAGTTGAGAAAATGTATACAGCACATCTCTACATGGGTCCACGTTTTCCACAATCTCAGACAAGCGCTGGTAAACTGAAGTGTCACTATGCAGCCTACATTTGTCTTCACAGGTCAGCACAGTAGCAACGGAAAGATTGTTGCACTGTACTGCAAAAAGTTGTCCTCAGAGGAAAATAGAAGGGTGCTTGGAAACTGAAGTTGCACTATACTACCAAAAGAGGTTCTCACAGAAAAGAGCAATGGAGATGGAAAGCTGCAGTTCCACTATAATACCAAAAGAAGTCTTCACAGAAGAGTACAATGTAGATGGAAAATGTGGTGCACTCTACTACCAACAGAGGTTCTCACAGAAGAAACAATGATACGATGGAGATGGAAACCTGCAATTGTGCTATACTACCAGTGAAGATCCGCACAGAAGAATACAGTGTGGATGATAAACGTGATGCACTCTACTACCAACAGAGGTCCTCACAGAAGAAACAATGATACGATGGAGATGGAAACCTGCAATTGTGCTATACTACCAGTGAAGATCCGCACAGAAGAATACAGTGTGGATGATAAACGTGATGCACTCTACTACCAGCAGAGGTTCTCACAGAAGAAACAATGATACGATGGAGATGGAAACCTGCAATTGTGCTATACTACCAGTGAAGATCCGCACAGAAGAATACAGTGTGGATGATAAACGTGATGCACTCTACTACCAACAGAGGTTCTCACAGAAGAAACAATGATACGATGGAGATGGAAACCTGCAATTGTGCTATACTACCAGTGAAGATCCGCACAGAAGAATACAGTGTGGATGATAAACGTGATGCACTCTACTACCAGCAGAGGTTCTCACAGAAGAAACAATGATACGATGGAGATGGAAACCTGCAATTGTGCTATACTACCAGTGAAGATCCGCACAGAAGAATACAGTGTGGATGATAAACGTGATGCACTCTACTACCAGCAGAGGTTCTCACAGAAGAAACAATGATACGATGGAGATGGAAACCTGCAATTGTGCTATACTACCAGTGAAGATCCGCACAGAAGAATACAGTGTGGATGATAAACGTGATGCACTCTACTACCAGCAGAGGTTCTCACAGAAGAAACAATGATACGATGGAGATGGAAACCTGCAATTGTGCTATACTACCAGTGAAGATCCGCACAGAAGAATACAGTGTGGATGATAAACGTGATGCACTCTACCCAACAGAGGTCCTCACAGAAGAAACAATGATACGATGGAGATGGAAACCTGCAATTGTGCTATACTACCAGTGAAGATCCGCACAGAAGAATACAGTGTGGATGATAAACGTGATGCACTCTACTACCAACAGAGGTTCTCACAGAAGAAACAATGATACGATGGAGATGGAAACCTGCAATTGTGCTATACTACCAGTGAAGATCCGCACAGAAGAATACAGTGTGGATGATAAACGTGATGCACTCTACTACCAACAGAGGTTCTCACAGAAGAAACAATGATACGATGGAGATGGAAACCTGCAATTGTGCTATACTACCAGTGAAGATCCGCACAGAAGAATACAGTGTGGATGATAAACGTGATGCACTCTACCCAACAGAGGTCCTCACAGAAGAAACAATGATACGATGGAGATGGAAACCTGCAATTGTGCTATACTACCAGTGAAGATCCGCACAGAAGAATACAGTGTGGATGATAAACGTGATGCACTCTACTACCAGCAGAGGTTCTCACAGAAGAAACAATGATACGATGGAGATGGAAACCTGCAATTGTGCTATACTACCAGTGAAGATCCGCACAGAAGAATACAGTGTGGATGATAAACGTGATGCACTCTACTACCAACAGAGGTTCTCACAGAAGAAACAATGATACGATGGAGATGGAAACCTGCAATTGTGCTATACTACCAGTGAAGATCCGCACAGAAGAATACAGTGTGGATGATAAACGTGATGCACTCTACTACCAGCAGAGGTTCTCACAGAAGAAACAATGATACGATGGAGATGGAAACCTGCAATTGTGCTATACTACCAGTGAAGATCCGCACAGAAGAATACAGTGTGGATGATAAACGTGATGCACTCTACTACCAGCAGAGGTTCTCACAGAAGAAACAATGATACGATGGAGATGGAAACCTGCAATTGTGCTATACTACCAGTGAAGATCCGCACAGAAGAATACAGTGTGGATGATAAACGTGATGCACTCTACTACCAGCAGAGGTTCTCACAGAAGAAACAATGATACGATGGAGATGGAAACCTGCAATTGTGCTATACTACCAGTGAAGATCCGCACAGAAGAATACAGTGTGGATGATAAACGTGATGCACTCTACTACCAGCAGAGGTTCTCACAGAAGAAACAATGATACGATGGAGATGGAAACCTGCAATTGTGCTATACTACCAGTGAAGATCCGCACAGAAGAATACAGTGTGGATGATAAACGTGATGCACTCTACTACCAGCAGAGGTTCTCACAGAAGAAACAATGATACGATGGAGATGGAAACCTGCAATTGTGCTATACTACCAGTGAAGATCCGCACAGAAGAATACAGTGTGGATGATAAACGTGATGCACTCTACTACCAACAGAGGTTCTCACAGAAGAAACAATGATACGATGGAGATGGAAACCTGCAATTGTGCTATACTACCAGTGAAGATCCGCACAGAAGAATACAGTGTGGATGATAAACGTGATGCACTCTACTACCAACAGAGGTTCTCACAGAAGAAACAATGATACGATGGAGATGGAAACCTGCAATTGTGCTATACTACCAGTGAAGATCCGCACAGAAGAATACAGTGTGGATGATAAACGTGATGCACTCTACTACCAGCAGAGGTTCTCACAGAAGAAACAATGATACGATGGAGATGGAAACCTGCAATTGTGCTATACTACCAGTGAAGATCCGCACAGAAGAATACAGTGTGGATGATAAACGTGATGCACTCTACTACCAGCAGAGGTTCTCACAGAAGAAACAATGATACGATGGAGATGGAAACCTGCAATTGTGCTATACTACCAGTGAAGATCCGCACAGAAGAATACAGTGTGGATGATAAACGTGATGCACTCTACTACCAGCAGAGGTTCTCACAGAAGAAACAATGATACGATGGAGATGGAAACCTGCAATTGTGCTATACTACCAGTGAAGATCCGCACAGAAGAATACAGTGTGGATGATAAACGTGATGCACTCTACTACCAACAGAGGTTCTCACAGAAGAAACAATGATACGATGGAGATGGAAACCTGCAATTGTGCTATACTACCAGTGAAGATCCGCACAGAAGAATACAGTGTGGATGATAAACGTGATGCACTCTACTACCAACAGAGGTTCTCACAGAAGAAACAATGATACGATGGAGATGGAAACCTGCAATTGTGCTATACTACCAGTGAAGATCCGCACAGAAGAATACAGTGTGGATGATAAACGTGATGCACTCTACTACCAGCAGAGGTTCTCACAGAAGAAACAATGATACGATGGAGATGGAAACCTGCAATTGTGCTATACTACCAGTGAAGATCCGCACAGAAGAATACAGTGTGGATGATAAACGTGATGCACTCTACTACCAGCAGAGGTTCTCACAGAAGAAACAATGATACGATGGAGATGGAAACCTGCAATTGTGCTATACTACCAGTGAAGATCCGCACAGAAGAATACAGTGTGGATGATAAACGTGATGCACTCTACTACCAGCAGAGGTTCTCACAGAAGAAACAATGATACGATGGAGATGGAAACCTGCAATTGTGCTATACTACCAGTGAAGATCCGCACAGAAGAATACAGTGTGGATGATAAACGTGATGCACTCTACTACCAGCAGAGGTTCTCACAGAAGAAACAATGATACGATGGAGATGGAAACCTGCAATTGTGCTATACTACCAGTGAAGATCCGCACAGAAGAATACAGTGTGGATGATAAACGTGATGCACTCTACTACCAGCAGAGGTTCTCACAGAAGAAACAATGATACGATGGAGATGGAAACCTGCAATTGTGCTATACTACCAGTGAAGATCCGCACAGAAGAATACAGTGTGGATGATAAACGTGATGCACTCTACTACCAACAGAGGTTCTCACAGAAGAAACAATGATACGATGGAGATGGAAACCTGCAATTGTGCTATACTACCAGTGAAGATCCGCACAGAAGAATACAGTGTGGATGATAAACGTGATGCACTCTACTACCAGCAGAGGTTCTCACAGAAGAAACAATGATACGATGGAGATGGAAACCTGCAATTGTGCTATACTACCAGTGAAGATCCGCACAGAAGAATACAGTGTGGATGATAAACGTGATGCACTCTACTACCAGCAGAGGTTCTCACAGAAGAAACAATGATACGATGGAGATGGAAACCTGCAATTGTGCTATACTACCAGTGAAGATCCGCACAGAAGAATACAGTGTGGATGATAAACGTGATGCACTCTACTACCAACAGAGGTTCTCACAGAAGAAACAATGATACGATGGAGATGGAAACCTGCAATTGTGCTATACTACCAGTGAAGATCCGCACAGAAGAATACAGTGTGGATGATAAACGTGATGCACTCTACACCAACAGAGGTCCTCACAGAAGAAACAATGATACGATGGAGATGGAAACCTGCAATTGTGCTATACTACCAGTGAAGATCCGCACAGAAGAATACAGTGTGGATGATAAACGTGATGCACTCTACTACCAACAGAGGTTCTCACAGAAGAAACAATGATACGATGGAGATGGAAACCTGCAATTGTGCTATACTACCAGTGAAGATCCGCACAGAAGAATACAGTGTGGATGATAAACGTGATGCACTCTACTACCAGCAGAGGTTCTCACAGAAGAAACAATGATACGATGGAGATGGAAACCTGCAATTGTGCTATACTACCAGTGAAGATCCGCACAGAAGAATACAGTGTGGATGATAAACGTGATGCACTCTACTACCAGCAGAGGTTCTCACAGAAGAAACAATGATACGATGGAGATGGAAACCTGCAATTGTGCTATACTACCAGTGAAGATCCGCACAGAAGAATACAGTGTGGATGATAAACGTGATGCACTCTACTACCAGCAGAGGTTCTCACAGAAGAAACAATGATACGATGGAGATGGAAACCTGCAATTGTGCTATACTACCAGTGAAGATCCGCACAGAAGAATACAGTGTGGATGATAAACGTGATGCACTCTACTACCAGCAGAGGTTCTCACAGAAGAAACAATGATACGATGGAGATGGAAACCTGCAATTGTGCTATACTACCAGTGAAGATCCGCACAGAAGAATACAGTGTGGATGATAAACGTGATGCACTCTACTACCAACAGAGGTTCTCACAGAAGAAACAATGATACGATGGAGATGGAAACCTGCAATTGTGCTATACTACCAGTGAAGATCCGCACAGAAGAATACAGTGTGGATGATAAACGTGATGCACTCTACTACCAACAGAGGTTCTCACAGAAGAAACAATGATACGATGGAGATGGAAACCTGCAATTGTGCTATACTACCAGTGAAGATCCGCACAGAAGAATACAGTGTGGATGATAAACGTGATGCACTCTACTACCAACAGAGGTTCTCACAGAAGAAACAATGATACGATGGAGATGGAAACCTGCAATTGTGCTATACTACCAGTGAAGATCCGCACAGAAGAATACAGTGTGGATGATAAACGTGATGCACTCTACTACCAGCAGAGGTTCTCACAGAAGAAACAATGATACGATGGAGATGGAAACCTGCAATTGTGCTATACTACCAGTGAAGATCCGCACAGAAGAATACAGTGTGGATGATAAACGTGATGCACTCTACTACCAGCAGAGGTTCTCACAGAAGAAACAATGATACGATGGAGATGGAAACCTGCAATTGTGCTATACTACCAGTGAAGATCCGCACAGAAGAATACAGTGTGGATGATAAACGTGATGCACTCTACTACCAGCAGAGGTTCTCACAGAAGAAACAATGATACGATGGAGATGGAAACCTGCAATTGTGCTATACTACCAGTGAAGATCCGCACAGAAGAATACAGTGTGGATGATAAACGTGATGCACTCTACTACCAGCAGAGGTTCTCACAGAAGAAACAATGATACGATGGAGATGGAAACCTGCAATTGTGCTATACTACCAGTGAAGATCCGCACAGAAGAATACAGTGTGGATGATAAACGTGATGCACTCTACTACCAGCAGAGGTTCTCACAGAAGAAACAATGATACGATGGAGATGGAAACCTGCAATTGTGCTATACTACCAGTGAAGATCCGCACAGAAGAATACAGTGTGGATGATAAACGTGATGCACTCTACTACCAGCAGAGGTTCTCACAGAAGAAACAATGATACGATGGAGATGGAAACCTGCAATTGTGCTATACTACCAGTGAAGATCCGCACAGAAGAATACAGTGTGGATGATAAACGTGATGCACTCTACTACCAGCAGAGGTTCTCACAGAAGAAACAATGATACGATGGAGATGGAAACCTGCAATTGTGCTATACTACCAGTGAAGATCCGCACAGAAGAATACAGTGTGGATGATAAACGTGATGCACTCTACTACCAGCAGAGGTTCTCACAGAAGAAACAATGATACGATGGAGATGGAAACCTGCAATTGTGCTATACTACCAGTGAAGATCCGCACAGAAGAATACAGTGTGGATGATAAACGTGATGCACTCTACTACCAACAGAGGTTCTCACAGAAGAAACAATGATACGATGGAGATGGAAACCTGCAATTGTGCTATACTACCAGTGAAGATCCGCACAGAAGAATACAGTGTGGATGATAAACGTGATGCACTCTACTACCAACAGAGGTTCTCACAGAAGAAACAATGATACGATGGAGATGGAAACCTGCAATTGTGCTATACTACCAGTGAAGATCCGCACAGAAGAATACAGTGTGGATGATAAACGTGATGCACTCTACTACCAGCAGAGGTTCTCACAGAAGAAACAATGATACGATGGAGATGGAAACCTGCAATTGTGCTATACTACCAGTGAAGATCCGCACAGAAGAATACAGTGTGGATGATAAACGTGATGCACTCTACTACCAGCAGAGGTTCTCACAGAAGAAACAATGATACGATGGAGATGGAAACCTGCAATTGTGCTATACTACCAGTGAAGATCCGCACAGAAGAATACAGTGTGGATGATAAACGTGATGCACTCTACTACCAACAGAGGTTCTCACAGAAGAAACAATGATACGATGGAGATGGAAACCTGCAATTGTGCTATACTACCAGTGAAGATCCGCACAGAAGAATACAGTGTGGATGATAAACGTGATGCACTCTACTACCAACAGAGGTTCTCACAGAAGAAACAATGATACGATGGAGATGGAAACCTGCAATTGTGCTATACTACCAGTGAAGATCCGCACAGAAGAATACAGTGTGGATGATAAACGTGATGCACTCTACTACCAACAGAGGTTCTCACAGAAGAAACAATGATACGATGGAGATGGAAACCTGCAATTGTGCTATACTACCAGTGAAGATCCGCACAGAAGAATACAGTGTGGATGATAAACGTGATGCACTCTACTACCAGCAGAGGTTCTCACAGAAGAAACAATGATACGATGGAGATGGAAACCTGCAATTGTGCTATACTACCAGTGAAGATCCGCACAGAAGAATACAGTGTGGATGATAAACGTGATGCACTCTACTACCAGCAGAGGTTCTCACAGAAGAAACAATGATACGATGGAGATGGAAACCTGCAATTGTGCTATACTACCAGTGAAGATCCGCACAGAAGAATACAGTGTGGATGATAAACGTGATGCACTCTACTACCAGCAGAGGTTCTCACAGAAGAAACAATGATACGATGGAGATGGAAACCTGCAATTGTGCTATACTACCAGTGAAGATCCGCACAGAAGAATACAGTGTGGATGATAAACGTGATGCACTCTACTACCAGCAGAGGTTCTCACAGAAGAAACAATGATACGATGGAGATGGAAACCTGCAATTGTGCTATACTACCAGTGAAGATCCGCACAGAAGAATACAGTGTGGATGATAAACGTGATGCACTCTACTACCAGCAGAGGTTCTCACAGAAGAAACAATGATACGATGGAGATGGAAACCTGCAATTGTGCTATACTACCAGTGAAGATCCGCACAGAAGAATACAGTGTGGATGATAAACGTGATGCACTCTACTACCAACAGAGGTTCTCACAGAAGAAACAATGATACGATGGAGATGGAAACCTGCAATTGTGCTATACTACCAGTGAAGATCCGCACAGAAGAATACAGTGTGGATGATAAACGTGATGCACTCTACTACCAGCAGAGGTTCTCACAGAAGAAACAATGATACGATGGAGATGGAAACCTGCAATTGTGCTATACTACCAGTGAAGATCCGCACAGAAGAATACAGTGTGGATGATAAACGTGATGCACTCTACTACCAGCAGAGGTTCTCACAGAAGAAACAATGATACGATGGAGATGGAAACCTGCAATTGTGCTATACTACCAGTGAAGATCCGCACAGAAGAATACAGTGTGGATGATAAACGTGATGCACTCTACTACCAACAGAGGTTCTCACAGAAGAAACAATGATACGATGGAGATGGAAACCTGCAATTGTGCTATACTACCAGTGAAGATCCGCACAGAAGAATACAGTGTGGATGATAAACGTGATGCACTCTACTACCAACAGAGGTTCTCACAGAAGAAACAATGATACGATGGAGATGGAAACCTGCAATTGTGCTATACTACCAGTGAAGATCCGCACAGAAGAATACAGTGTGGATGATAAACGTGATGCACTCTACTACCAACAGAGGTTCTCACAGAAGAAACAATGATACGATGGAGATGGAAACCTGCAATTGTGCTATACTACCAGTGAAGATCCGCACAGAAGAATACAGTGTGGATGATAAACGTGATGCACTCTACTACCAGCAGAGGTTCTCACAGAAGAAACAATGATACGATGGAGATGGAAACCTGCAATTGTGCTATACTACCAGTGAAGATCCGCACAGAAGAATACAGTGTGGATGATAAACGTGATGCACTCTACTACCAGCAGAGGTTCTCACAGAAGAAACAATGATACGATGGAGATGGAAACCTGCAATTGTGCTATACTACCAGTGAAGATCCGCACAGAAGAATACAGTGTGGATGATAAACGTGATGCACTCTACTACCAGCAGAGGTTCTCACAGAAGAAACAATGATACGATGGAGATGGAAACCTGCAATTGTGCTATACTACCAGTGAAGATCCGCACAGAAGAATACAGTGTGGATGATAAACGTGATGCACTCTACTACCAGCAGAGGTTCTCACAGAAGAAACAATGATACGATGGAGATGGAAACCTGCAATTGTGCTATACTACCAGTGAAGATCCGCACAGAAGAATACAGTGTGGATGATAAACGTGATGCACTCTACTACCAACAGAGGTTCTCACAGAAGAAACAATGATACGATGGAGATGGAAACCTGCAATTGTGCTATACTACCAGTGAAGATCCGCACAGAAGAATACAGTGTGGATGATAAACGTGATGCACTCTACTACCAGCAGAGGTTCTCACAGAAGAAACAATGATACGATGGAGATGGAAACCTGCAATTGTGCTATACTACCAGTGAAGATCCGCACAGAAGAATACAGTGTGGATGATAAACGTGATGCACTCTACTACCAACAGAGGTTCTCACAGAAGAAACAATGATACGATGGAGATGGAAACCTGCAATTGTGCTATACTACCAGTGAAGATCCGCACAGAAGAATACAGTGTGGATGATAAACGTGATGCACTCTACTACCAGCAGAGGTTCTCACAGAAGAAACAATGATACGATGGAGATGGAAACCTGCAATTGTGCTATACTACCAGTGAAGATCCGCACAGAAGAATACAGTGTGGATGATAAACGTGATGCACTCTACTACCAGCAGAGGTTCTCACAGAAGAAACAATGATACGATGGAGATGGAAACCTGCAATTGTGCTATACTACCAGTGAAGATCCGCACAGAAGAATACAGTGTGGATGATAAACGTGATGCACTCTACTACCAGCAGAGGTTCTCACAGAAGAAACAATGATACGATGGAGATGGAAACCTGCAATTGTGCTATACTACCAGTGAAGATCCGCACAGAAGAATACAGTGTGGATGATAAACGTGATGCACTCTACTACCAGCAGAGGTTCTCACAGAAGAAACAATGATACGATGGAGATGGAAACCTGCAATTGTGCTATACTACCAGTGAAGATCCGCACAGAAGAATACAGTGTGGATGATAAACGTGATGCACTCTACTACCAGCAGAGGTTCTCACAGAAGAAACAATGATACGATGGAGATGGAAACCTGCAATTGTGCTATACTACCAGTGAAGATCCGCACAGAAGAATACAGTGTGGATGATAAACGTGATGCACTCTACTACCAGCAGAGGTTCTCACAGAAGAAACAATGATACGATGGAGATGGAAACCTGCAATTGTGCTATACTACCAGTGAAGATCCGCACAGAAGAATACAGTGTGGATGATAAACGTGATGCACTCTACTACCAGCAGAGGTTCTCACAGAAGAAACAATGATACGATGGAGATGGAAACCTGCAATTGTGCTATACTACCAGTGAAGATCCGCACAGAAGAATACAGTGTGGATGATAAACGTGATGCACTCTACTACCAGCAGAGGTTCTCACAGAAGAAACAATGATACGATGGAGATGGAAACCTGCAATTGTGCTATACTACCAGTGAAGATCCGCACAGAAGAATACAGTGTGGATGATAAACGTGATGCACTCTACTACCAACAGAGGTTCTCACAGAAGAAACAATGATACGATGGAGATGGAAACCTGCAATTGTGCTATACTACCAGTGAAGATCCGCACAGAAGAATACAGTGTGGATGATAAACGTGATGCACTCTACTACCAGCAGAGGTTCTCACAGAAGAAACAATGATACGATGGAGATGGAAACCTGCAATTGTGCTATACTACCAGTGAAGATCCGCACAGAAGAATACAGTGTGGATGATAAACGTGATGCACTCTACTACCAGCAGAGGTTCTCACAGAAGAAACAATGATACGATGGAGATGGAAACCTGCAATTGTGCTATACTACCAGTGAAGATCCGCACAGAAGAATACAGTGTGGATGATAAACGTGATGCACTCTACTACCAACAGAGGTTCTCACAGAAGAAACAATGATACGATGGAGATGGAAACCTGCAATTGTGCTATACTACCAGTGAAGATCCGCACAGAAGAATACAGTGTGGATGATAAACGTGATGCACTCTACTACCAGCAGAGGTTCTCACAGAAGAAACAATGATACGATGGAGATGGAAACCTGCAATTGTGCTATACTACCAGTGAAGATCCGCACAGAAGAATACAGTGTGGATGATAAACGTGATGCACTCTACTACCAACAGAGGTTCTCACAGAAGAAACAATGATACGATGGAGATGGAAACCTGCAATTGTGCTATACTACCAGTGAAGATCCGCACAGAAGAATACAGTGTGGATGATAAACGTGATGCACTCTACCCAACAGAGGTCCTCACAGAAGAAACAATGATACGATGGAGATGGAAACCTGCAATTGTGCTATACTACCAGTGAAGATCCGCACAGAAGAATACAGTGTGGATGATAAACGTGATGCACTCTACTACCAGCAGAGGTTCTCACAGAAGAAACAATGATACGATGGAGATGGAAACCTGCAATTGTGCTATACTACCAGTGAAGATCCGCACAGAAGAATACAGTGTGGATGATAAACGTGATGCACTCTACTACCAGCAGTAGTCCTGGAATTTCTGCAGTCATTCAATATATGTAACTGCAAAACCAGTGTATTGGAAAGAAAATGCAAGGGCCGAAAATCTGCTGCAGTTCTTAAAGTCATTACTAGAAGCCCCTCTCAAGTTCGATATAATTGCTTGCAACACTAATGTCTTATGCTTGTTGGAAAGTTGCAGTTGTAATCTACCACCAACAGAGATCATCACAGTAGAATACAATGGAGAATGAAAGCTGCAGCTGCGCCATACTACCATTGGAGGTCTTCACAGAAGAGTACTGTACTACCAACAGAGGTCCCCAAAGAAGAGCGCAATGGAGATAGAAAACTGCAGTTGTGCTATACTATGAAGAGAGGTCCTCGCAGAAGAGTGAAATGGAGATAGAAAGCTGCAAGTGCACTATACTACCAACAGACAGTAGAGTGCAACGTAGAAAGAGAGCTGCAGTTGCACCACACTACCAGTAGACGTTTTCAGAAAAGAGAGAAATGAACATGAACAATGCAGTAGCACTATACTACCAACAAAAGTGTTCGCAGAGGAGTACAATGTAAATGGAACGATTGATGCTCTTCACTACTGTTAGAAATTGGGTCACTCTGGGGTCAAGAAATGCAGGTGCAGTCCTTCTCACCCAGGCTAGAGGGCAGCAGATCAGCACAGCAAAGCAGGAGTCCAGCAGAGTACAGTCCAGCAAAGTGGCAGTCCTTCAGCAGCACAGCAGTCCATATTCCTGGCAGAGTAGCCACAGGTCCAGAAGTGGACTGAGATCCAGTACTTATACCCAGTGATACCTTTGAAGTGGAGGAGACTTCAAAGAAATGCCTTTGAAGTGCACAGAGGTGCCCCTTCCTGCCCTGGCTCCAGACTGTGTGGCTAGAACACAGCCCATTTAGGTGTAAGTGAGGCTGTGCCTAGCTCATTCCTCTCATCCTGCCAGAGATGGCCCATTGAGAAACCCCTAAGCTCCCACTGTGTGTGGCTGTCTAGGGGGAATATACAAAGCCCACCTACCACTACACCCAGCCATGTGATCAGAGACAGGCTACAGGCACCAAATGGCTATATCAAGAAAATGCCAAGTTTCTTAAAGTATGACAACAAGGGGGTTAGGCCCGAAGAATGGAAGCCAGGTAGGGCCGTAATACGCAATCACAAAAAATAGGACCTGGCTGCTTATTAGCTTTCGAGCTACCTACTTACAGCAAAGATCAAATATAAACGTTTTAATTTGATCTGGTTATTTAACTTTTTCATATATATGTTTTTTCATATGGTTTTTTTTGTTCATGGATGCATGAAAGGAAAGATGAAAGAGGCTGAATAACAGGAATCCCTAGCTGCAGTTTAAAAACGCGGAAGCATTTTGGAGTGCAACATTGTGACGGAAGCGCTCTCCGAAGTCAAAGCCTTAAAGACTTTTCGTTAAGACACAAGAAGTACTCTGGCAGGCAACATTGTTTTTAAACAACTACCACAGGATAAGAGCAAGGCTAAAATCACCATGTCTGCTCAGGGATTGCTTGAACTTCCTCCCTTTACGAATCAATAAGATTTTCACTGATGGTGAAAGTCGCACTCATCAGATTACACCAGTATTTTTAAATCAGAAGCCCTGATGAGAGCCCCTGGAGTTTCCCCGGGTCTTGAAACGCGTCGGAATTTTGGTTAACATTGAGGTACTGTGATTTGTTTTTTATGTTCAGCTTGAGGGAATTGTAATGAAAACAACTTATCCCCTACTGTCTGCATAAATTGTTCCCAGTGTTAGACATTCCCCTTGCTTGATGAAATGTTTTGGAAAATGGGAATGTCGTTTTGTGAATTGGAATTGGTGTATTAACATTTATGTTCTTTTGTTATATGTAGTCATGTCATAAGCATATGCATGTTGTTTGATTTTTTTGTACTGTATACGTTTCTGGAATGAAGAAGTGTTGGTCTCCTTTCATGCATCCAGGAACAAAAAAAAACATATGAAAAAACATATATATGAAAAAGTTAAATAAATAACCAGATCAAATTAAAACGTTTATATTTGATCTTTGCTGTAAGTAGATAGCTCGAAAGCTAATAAGCAGCCAGGTCCTATTTTTTGTGATTAAGTTTCTTAAAGTGGCATTTTCAGCATTGCAATTTAAAATTCAACTTCACTACAAGTTTGGATTTTAAATTCTGATTCCACAGACACCAGACTTGAAGGGTTTATCTCTTTCCAATTGGAAATTACACTTAAAAATACCAACGTTATCCTATGGGAGAGATAGGGCCTGCAGTAGTAAAAAACAAATTTGAGAGTTTGGGACCTGTAAAACTTAAGTGCGTGTCCTTTTTAAATACATTGCACCCTGCCCTCTGGGTTGTCCAGGGACTACCTTAGGGGTGACATATGTATAAAAAGGGAAAGTTTGGGCATGGAAAAGGTTTATTTTGCCAGGTCGACATGGCAGTGTAAACTGCACACACAGGCTCTGAAATGGCAGGCCTCAGACATGTTTAAAGGGCTACTGAAGTGGGTGGCACAATCGGTGCTGCACGCCCACTAGTAGCTTTTAATTTACATGTATTACCCCTTTACTAGGGACTTAAAAGTAAAATAAATATGCCAATTGTGGATTAACTAATATTTCCATGTTTAGGGGAGAGAGCACAAGCTCTTTATCACTGGTTAGCAGTGGTAAAGTACACAGAGTCCGAATACAAGCAGAAACAAGGTCAGAAAAGTAGAGGAGGAAGGCAAAAAGATCGTGGGAGGACCGCCCTAAGGCCGTCAGGTCTAATGTGTTTCCCCTCAAATGAAAGTGGGGAGAGCGTCCCAACCACTTGGGAGTTCTCTTCACTAAGGCGGAAAAACCTGGAGAGACCATCAGCAATGGCGTGGTCTGACCCCGGGTGGTGCTCCACTGTAAAGCCCATTCCCTGTAGGGAGATGGACCACCTTAACAGTTTGGGATTCTCACTCCTCATCTGCATGAGCCATCTGAGGGGCCTGTGATCTGTCTGAACCAGGAAGTGAGTCCCAAACAGGTATGGTCTCAACTTCATCAGTGCCCAGACCACAGCAAAAGCCTCTGTCAATCTCACTCCATTTCTGTTTTTGTGGAAATAGTCTCCTGCTAATTAAGGCTACCGGCTGGCCTAAGCCCTCCTCATTCAACTGTGCTAAGACCAGACCTATACCATGCTCTGAAGCTTCCGTCTACACTATGAATTCTTTATAGAAGTCAGGAGCCTTGAGTACGGGTGCTGTACACATGACCTAGTTGAGGTTATCAAAGGCTTTCTGACAGGCCTCTGTACATATCACCAATCTGGGCTGCTTCTTCGAAGTCAGCTCTGTTAAGGGGGCAAAAATTGTGCTGCATCCCTTAGAAAACCTCCTGTAGTATCCCGTGAGGCCTAGGAGCTCACCTCAGTCGGAGTTTTAGGTGGTTGCCAGGCCATGAAAGCCTCAATTTTAGACTGTAGCGGCTGCACCTTGCCCACCTGGTGGTCCAGATACATCACGGAACCCTGCCTTATCTGGCACTTACTGGCCTTGATAGTCAGGCCTGCCTGATGCAGGGCCTGAAGCACTTCCTAGAGGTAGTACAGGTGTTCCTTCTGTCAGGAAACACTTCCAGTGAGTCTGCTCAGCAGGCTGCATATACTGCACCCGATGGCAATGCCTAGGTCTCATGGTCCATCGCGTGGCACTACAGGCTCTTTCATCCCAGACACCATCACCAAGCTTTACTTTCACATTGTGTTGGGGTGGACGCATGTACATGGAGGGTGGTACACTAGGGAATACATGGAGGAGCTGCTCTGTATATGCTAAGGATGGCGCATTAGATGGGGCGTCTGCGCAGTACCTCTTTTGTTCCTTACTCTAGTCCTCCTCCGATACCTCCTGTAGTTGGCCTGTCCGAGGACTCCCTTCCTTGAAGTTCCCCCAGGAGGGCTACATCTCAGCTGGGCAGGCAGCGCAGTGAATTACTGGTCCACTGCTGCCGCTGGAAGAATATTATGACTTTTGCCAACCCCTTAGTGGCTGCGGCAGCAGGACTGAGGTGGCCCTCAGTGGCTGGGGCTGCGCTGCTAGCAGTCCGGACTGGCCATTACTGATGGGGTGTTTTTGGAAAGCCCCGGCAGCCATCTTGAACCCAAAGAGTATATAAGCCCTGCTCAGGGCATTGCTTTGAGCTTCCTGGCAACAGAGCGGACAGCTGGCTTAATCCATTTCGGTAGGTGTTGCTCTTGGCGACCGGTGCCAAGGTACAGCGCTTGCTTGCTCACAGACTGCAAACTCTCCATAACACAGCAGTACCTTTGGTACAACCTGGGCAGTACAGACATGCTTCTCAGAACGGTTGTAAAGGGCTGCCAGGTGCGCAATGCCTAGTGAGTGCTCATGTTAACTGGGTGTGATACTTTGCATAAAAGTCGTCTTGACCGTTTGGTGCACAGAACTAATACTAAAGACATAAAGGTCTTTTTGACCATTTGGTGCGCAGTTCTGAAAAACAATGCTTTGAGAGCCCGACGAGGAACCAGTACCATTCTGTCTACATGAACATCACTGCCCAGTGGAGGCACTGGAGTTGGTGGTGCGTCGTGACAAGAGTGTGTTGGAAGTCAGTGTGCTCAAGTGTGTACCTTTGTTCATTACTTAAGCCCTGCATGTTTTCAGGGTAATTACAGCAGCGTATGCTTAACCCTATGTGACACCTTAACAGGGAACCTCTCCATTTAAAATCTGGACCTATATCTGGGCGAGGAATATGCATTGTACATTGCCAGATCCAAATAGCATCAACAAGGTGTAAAGCAGACACAAACAGTGAGTCATTCTTGGCTCTTGGGGTAAGGTCAAGTAACTGGGCTGTGTCTTATTTCATCTGTGCTATTGTGTACGTCATCTGTGCCAGTGCATACCCAGTCAGTGATATTCCATACCTCACTTATGTTATTGCTACACGCATCACTATTGGGAACTCAACCATCAGCTTATTATTTTGGTTTATTTTGTTAGTTTATAGTTTGCTCTCAAACCCCCTTCCCTTGGGAGTATCAGTCGGCACCTGGTTGACTATCCACTGGCCGTCGGATGCTTTCAGAGGATTGCGGGACCATGCTGCCTCTGTGACTGAATGCGGTAAGAAAGCGTTCCTTCTAAGACAGATCCGGACACTTTTCATCTGGACCTGCAGATAGAGATGTTGTCCAGGTAGGCGGCACAGTAGGCCTCCTTTCCATCTAGGAGCCTGTTAACCAAACTCTGGAAGGTGGCGGGGCGTTCTTCAAGCCAAAGGGTATCACCCAAAATTAGAAATGACCCTCTGGGGTTGAGAATGCTGACCTCTATTTTTCCCCCTCAGACACAGTGGTCTGCCAGTGCCCTGATGTCAAATCAAAAGTACTGAGGAACTTGGCAGCGGCCAGCCTGTCGATGAGCTCATCAGCTCCGGAGATGGAGTGTGCATAGGTTTTCGTGATGGAATTGAGACCTCGTAGTCCACACACAACCTACGTTCTGGAGTGGAACCTAGTGGTGCAGCCTTCGGTACCAACACCACAGGGTTGGACCAGGGACTGTTGGAGTGCTCATTCACCCCTAATGTCAGCACCTTGGTAGCTTGGCAAAGCAGTCAGGCTTATCCCAGAGGCAATGTGTAAAGCATTTGCGCAACACACTCACACAACAGTGACACACTACGCACACCACAAAAGAGACTCCACACAAAGTTATATAAAAATATCCTTTGTATTATTCAAAAACACATTAGACCACAATCACATATTACTGTGCCACTAGGCACTTGTCATGACGTCACAGGGATTACACAAATCACATTGCCAATCGGGCAATTGTCATATCATCATCATTGCACTATAGTAAATACTTATAGAGTGCACACATGATAGAAATCTCCTTACTGGCAATGTAACACCACATATAGCCACATCAGGGCATTAACTGCAAGGAATGACACATGAATCATAAGCAGGCCATGAGTTATAACAACACTAAGAGTGGCCCTTTTGCTCCCACTACAGCATATACGGGGGGAATCCCGGTCCTGGGCTCCCCGTCCTGGGCTCACCCCGCTATGCCCCTCCCAAGAACAAGGGCTTGTAAGGTTTGTATCACTCAGGCAGCTGCCTGGGATCATGCGGCGCAGCTGCCAACACCGATCTCGCATGTTCAATGCTAGCCAAAATTGCTCAAGGCCACTCTGGCCCAATGTCTGGGTAATCGCTTCATGGGAGACCTTCCCCGGTCTCCGGACTCCACTGACCGGGGGTCAACTGTTGTTCCGCGGGCTTCCCCCTGAGGAGACCTCCTTCTGAGGAGACCTCCTCCGTCAGGGCAGAGCCTTCCACCCTAGTACCCCTGGGTTCTCCACTCCTGGGCAGGGAGAAAGCCTGCGTGGGCCAGGACCTTCCGCCCGGGCCCTGTGAACCTTGCAGTTCAGCCATACAGTGCAGCCGCCGAGTGTCGGGAAGGGGGTGGCGGCTGGCAGAACACGGAGCGAAGTCTCCTTCAGCTCCGTTCTCTTCGGCCGGGCCCTCCTCCTCGCCTGGGCCCCGCCCTGCGGTCACGTGGACATTGCTGGGCAACACAGAGGATTCCCTGCACCGGGATTCCTCGTCATCTCTGCATTTTTTGGCAGCACGGGGCCACGTAGCAGAGCCCTGGCTGCCGCAAACTAACAAGGGAGCCTGGAACACCAGAGGGAGAGCGCTCCGTTGCTGTAGCTCTCCCCTCCCGTTGGCTCAACCTCGGCGGGGGGAATGCAGCACTGCACACGCTCCTTCCAGGAAATCACCTGGAGCAATTCCCCCTAAATAAAAGTACCAGTGCTCTTCCAAAGTGGAGAGCACCACCAGAATCCAGAGCACTGGGTCACACCAACCAGGTGCAGGCAGGCAGGCCAGCACGTGGGGTCCTCAGAGTAGCAGTCCTTAATTCAGGGTAGCATGTCCATACTTTTGAGGGATCCAGTCCCATGGCGGTTCCTGCTGGTAGTCCAGCAGCCTTCCAGTTACACGTCTACCCAGTGTCTTCTCATTTTCATTGGGTCACAGCCCCTGTACTTATAGTGCCAAAGTCTTTGTTCCGGGGGTACTTTAGACACATTGTAGAAGTGCACAACACCCCCCATTCACATTGTAAGCCCTGGCCCCAGACACACCACAGGGGGGCGCAAACAGCATTGTAGAAGGCAGGCACAGCCCTATTCAGGTGCAGGTGCAACTCCTCCCACCACTCCAAATGCAGACCAGGCTTATTCAGGTGCAAGGGAAACTCCTCCCGCTACTCAGAATTCAGCCAAGGTCTATTCAGCTTAGCGCTGAGTCACCCAGGAAAGGCAGGACACACCTCAACCCCCCTTGTGACTGGCTGGAGTGAATGCACATCCCCTCTCTCCTGTCAGTCAGAACCAGACGGCCAGTCGACATCCAGGCAACGTACAAACCCTCCCGCTTACTCTTCCACCTCCACCTCCCTTTTACTCATCCCCCTCCGAATGTATGACGATACAACGCATGCATTCACATCGCATGCCATTAGATCGCGGTTTTTACAACGCAAGTCGTTACAACGACTTGCGTTGGAGGGCAATGGACTTAGGAGTAGTTTAATTTACTATTCCAACTCCAGCCTACGTACAGTAGGGAAGGTGTTGGATAGTAAATTAAACTATTCCTTGTCCTATAGCGCCCTCCAGCGCAAGTCGTTGTAACAACTTGCGTTGTAAAAACCGCGATCTAATGGCATGCGATGTAATGCATGCGTGGTAAAGGTTGTTTCCCCCCCCCCTCCACCTCCCTTTAACTCATTCCAAGCCTCCTCCTACTGCTATGAGCTGCGAAACAAAAAAAATAAAAATCTAAATCCTTCCCTCCACTATCCTTTTCGATCCAAATAAGACTAACATGTCCTCCACTCAAGTTAATTTCATATTTCACTATACTAATTCACCATTAATCCTTTATGAGTTCCAGAGTAGCATGCTACTCGCCAAAAAAGCACTTCAACACCTCATTGGGGGTAGCAAGCTCTATACAAATGCAAACCTTTTACCTCTTCTACCCTTTTGCTATCCTTCTAAATCCAAATAACTGACTAACATATCCACCACTCAAACTACTTTCACATTTCACTCTACTGATTCACCACTAACACTGTATGGGTTCCAGTGTAGCAAGCAACTCGTCGAAAAATCAACTACCACATCAGGGGTAGTAAGCGCTATATAAATGCAAACCCTTTTCACTTCTCTATCCCTCCACTATCCTTCTCAATCCAAATAACTGATTAACATATCCACCACTCAAATAACCTTCCTATTTTCACTATACTAATTCACCACTAATCCTTTATGGGCTCCGGAGTAGCGTGCTACTCGCCGAAAAGCGCTTTGACGTCTCGCCAGGGGTAGTAAGCGCTATATACATGCAATTACATTACAATACAATACAATACAATCTTGGAGACCTCCTCATTGATACTGGCCCTAATCCTATCAGACAACCTGAACATTTTGTTCTTCACAGGTGGGCGGCCTCCAGTGTCCGTGTCATGAATGCAAAGGTGTGGGAGTTTAGGAGTAAGGAAGAACAGAGAGTCAAACTGCCCCAGTAACTGCTAATAATGGCTCTGCTGCTCTGGGGTCAGGGTAGAAGAGAGGTTGACACCTTCCACTAACCCATCATGTTCCTGGGAAAATAGGAGGAGCATGCTCACCTTTAAGGGCTCCTAGGGGTCTGGAGATCAGGTAGGTGGACTCCCCTTTCGCTCTTTCACCTCCTATGGGCCCGTTCAACGATCCTGGAGTGCTCTGGCCTCCACAGGTTCCATGACTCATACTTTCTTGCCAGTTGAAACCACCAGAGTGTCCTTCAGGTCATAACAGAGGTTCATAACGTCTTGGCTGGCCTCAAGGTTGCTTTTTGCCTTTTCCCGGAAGCTGTGCATCTGGTTGCGGAGGGCCAGCATGTAGCTGATCACATCATGGGGGGTTTCCTGGGCGCTTGCTCCCACACCTTCTTCACAAGGTTCAGAGGTCCCCTAACAGGCTGGCCATAGAGGAGTTTAAAAGGGCTAAACCCTTCCGATTACTGTGGTACTCCCTGTAGGCACAGAGAAGGCATGGAAGGAGGATGTCCTACTTACGCCTCATGGGCTCAGGCAGGCTCATTATCATACCTTTCATTTTCTTGTTGAATTTCTCCACAAGACCATTGGTTTGGGGGTGATAGGGTAGGGTGAACTTGTACATTACCCCACATTCATCCCACATGTACTTCATCATGCTCACATGAAGTTAGTGCCTCTGTCAGACACTACCTCCTTGGGGAACCCCACACGGGTAAAAATCCCCATCATAGCTCTGGCCACCACAGGTGCAGTCACTGACCTCAGAGGGATTGCCTCTGGGAAGCGGGTGGCATGGTCCACCAGGACATACCTATTGCCTAAGGCTGTTTTAGGGTCCAAGGGTCCAATTATGTCGATGACTACGCTTTCAAAGGGAGTGCCGACGGGTCTCACTGGCCTGGCAGGTGGGACAGGACCTACAGAATTCATCTGAAGCGGTCTTCATCCGGGGCCAATAAAAGTAGGCAACAAGCCTGGTAAAAGTCTTGTTTTGCCCTAGATGTCCTGCCAGGAGTATGTCATGAGCCAAACCCAGTAAGAAGGTCCTGTAACACCGGGGGGCCACCAGCATTAGGGCTGCCCCAGAACCAGGAGCCTTGATCCCCCCCCCCCCCCGAGGTGTCACCTGCTACCTGGGCTTCGGCTTGCCACCTCAAGCCCTCTAGAGTGGGGAACTTTTTTCTGCATCTTGCATAATTCCTCTCTGGTGGGCCCACCCTCAACTTGCCAACCAGCAGGAACAGGCACGTCACCTAGAGTGACAATGTCCTGTCCAATTGGCTGGGGGGCTTTCTATTCAGGGGCACTGTCAACCTCGATTGTGGGAACTTCAGGGGCTGTTTTCCCACGCGTCCTGCACGTTGGGAGGAAGGAGCAGACGCAATCAGGTTTACAGACAGGAACACACCTTGACGAAATTGTGACTTCAGGGGTTCCTGAGCCCTTTCTCCATGGTGCCCAGATGACCCGATAGTTGGGTACCCAGGGGCCTAGTATATTACGGGTCAACAAATGTCAACCCTACTTTGATTAGTGGCATGCGCACGTGCCACGCTTGGATCCCGTATTTCCATCCTGAAGAATGCCACAGACTCGCATGAGCCATCAGGCAGAAAAATGTTTCACAGGTCCGTTCTTAGGTAGAAGTGCCTCCCTGACTTCAGGTGTAGGCCCGCTCTCCATCAAACTGGGTGTTTTAGAAAGCGTGAGGAGTCCTATGATGAAGCATGACACCTGGTGGCGTGTGAGGACATCCCGTCACATTTTTGTGTATGTCCAGTAGTAGATTGTTATAAGGTGGAGTGTTGGCGGATATATATGAAAAACTTGAATCTCTGGTGGCTTTGTGTTAAATAAAAAATTTCATTGGAAAGTACCTGGTTTGGTCCCTAACCTCTAGCATTAGAATTGAGTCCCGCCCTACAGTAAGCATATGTTTCCACAGCTCCCCACCTCCCCCCACCACGCTCTCCTGGGACCTTGTAGACCCTCAGTGCTACCTTGCAGACAGAAAGCCATTTGTCTATGTCCTCTCCCACCACATAACTGGGTACTAAAACCTTGGGAATGTCTCTCTCAGACACTGCGGGTATGCTGCCACCATCACTTCTGAAATCTGCCTGCCCGGCTTTGATGTCCAGCTCCTTTAGACTCAGCTCATGAGCCAGTAAGATTTTCTTTTCCCCTATGGCTTTTTCAGTCTCTTTCTCCTCTGACTCCGCCTATGACTTTGCCATCTGCAGTTTGAATTCCCTCTCCTCCCTCCTATCTGCCAGTTCCTCTGGGGATAGGTCATGGGAAGGGGGCTTCATTTCAGGGGTCAAATCATACCCTTCTACTGCTGGTGGCTCCTCAATCTCATCATCTTCTCCTGTGGCCTCTCCCGGTATGGAGTGAGCTTCTGCCCGGGCCCTCAGCACTATTTGCAGTTCCACCTTCCTAGTGGTGCCCTTGACAGGAAGTCAAAACTCCTTGCAGAAGTTCTTGAGCTGGGCTACGGTGTAGAGCTCCATGTTAGCCAGCTCAAATCCCATGCTAGCAGGTGTAGTTTCAGATCAGACAGACCGAGACATGATTTTGTAAAGTCAAAAATGCCAGTCAGGGAGAATTTAAACTCAAATTGTTCTTAGATATGGGATGGTAGTGTACACCAAATCATTGTATGACACTGCACAAACACAAATTGTTATCTCACCGGTGATCACCAATGTTAGAAATTGGGTTACTGGTTGACTGGGGTTTAAGTCTTGGTCAAGGGACAGGCAAACCCTAAATTAACCTGTGCTCACCCTCTGTTAGATTGGCATGGAGCGGTCAGGCTTCACTTAGAGGCAGTGTGTAAATTATCTGTACAGCACTTTAAACAGTAAAACAGTGTAAACACCACACAAAAAGATCCCACACCAAATTAGAAAAACAGATCTGACTTTAATAAATTAAACAAGACCAAAACAACAAAAATCCAATTAGTACAACAGGAGAAGTTGATTTTTAAAGTTTACAGTGAAAAATAGAGCAAGAAAGCATAAAGTGCTATTGGGGATAATCTGGCTATGCCAGACCAGAACATAGTCAAAAGTTCAAGTCGACCGTGATGGAGTGCGGGCAGGCGACAGGGACCCAGTTGGCCTGCTGAACAGATTCCTTTAAATGCTGGTTGCGAAGCATTGCATGGCTCAGTGTTGAAGATGCTTCGCACAGCATAGGCTATGCGTCGGTCCCAAGATGCGGCGAAGCTGCTATGCGAGGGCCTGTTGCACTGACGTCGAGGATCCTGTCGACGGAGCTTGCAATGCGAAGTCCAGTGTCGAGGATGCGAGGCGCAGCAGAGGCGATGTGTTGATTGTGATAAGCGGTGAAGCTGCGATGTGGAGTTTTGTAGTTGTCGTCAAGGCTGCAAACGACGAGGGATGTGAGGAGCTTGAGCTGGGAAAAACATTGCACAGTGGTGGTTCCAAAGGCGATGCGTTGGTCACAAGATGCAGGAGACGGCAGCGATATGAGTCTTTTGCGACAGGTTCAACCCACGCAGCAGCAGCGATGAGTCAGTTATGCTCAGGAATGCCCCGTTCAGCAGAGGAGATGCATAGCTTCTGCTCAGGGATGCATCACTCAGCAGAGAAGATGAGTCGGTTCTCCTAGCAAGCACCTTAGGCCCACTTCCAAGGGTCCAGTACTGAGGTAGCACCACTTGGCAGGGTAGACTCACAAATGGCAGAGTCCAGGTGCAGGGGTTGGAAGCCTGTTATGTCCCTAATGACTCAGATCAGGAGGCAAGCCAGCTAGCCCTTGGAATCACTGTGGGTTCTGGGGTCAGGAGATGAAGGTCCAGTCCTTCTCGCCCAGGCAAGAGGGCAGCAGGTAGCAGATCAGCGCTGCAAAGCAGCAGTCCAGCAGAGTGGCAGTTCATCAGCAGCACAGCAGTCCTTCTTCCTGGCAGAGTATCCACAGGTCCAAAAGTGTACTGACGTGGTGGTGTCTGAGGTCCAGTGCAGATACCCAGTGGTGCCTTTGAAGTGAGGAAGACTTCAAAGACATGCCTCTGAAGAGCACGGAGGTCGTCCCTTCCTGCGTTGGCTCCAGACGCACTACAAGAGGGTTTGCAGTCCTTTGTTTGTGGACAGGACACAGTCTATTCAGGTGTAAGTGAGGCTGTGCCCAGCTCCTCCCTCCAATCCTGTCAGAGATGGCCTACTGAGACATACCCAAGCTCCAACTGAGTGTGTGGCTGTCTAGGAGGAATACACAAAGCCCAACTACCAACTACACCCAGTCAGGTGATCAGCAATAGGTTATAAGCACCAAATGGCTAAATTAAGAAAATGCCAATTTTCTAAAAGTATAACGTATTTCAAGGGGTTGGGCCCTTATTTGCATCTAGAATAGGCCTCTCTATATATTCATCAAAAAATTGTTCTAGCTGCCTGTTTGAACTGCCATATACGTATACAGACCAGGACCAATCACTCAATTTGCTTGACCCTTGTATTTATTAATTACGATTCTTTCATCAGTTTTCTTGAAATCACAATACATTTTTCGTCAGAAGAGGGGCCACAATCATTTTTTTGGATATGTATACAAACATTCTGTGTGTCAAATTGACAAGAATTATGACCAAATTAAAAAAAAAAAAAAATCGGAAAAAACAAATTTAAACAAGTTAAAAACAATATGTGTATGCAATTTCACAAATACTTTATCCAGTCATATATTTATATAATCAAAGAGCAGTAGCCATAATTCCCTTAGTCCAACATGGTTCAATACTACTGTTGATAGCTCTTGGGAACTGTTGACTCAATGCTAAGGCTTGAAAATTCCTAACGTTTCAGCTAGATAGTCCTATTTTTGCAGTTACTTTCCCCAAGATATTGTGCTGTGCCAACACGTTTCGTACCCAATTATCGTTATTTGGGTTCTCCTCAGGACAACGACTGGATATGCTCTGTGAATAATAATATGGGAATCTAGATTAGTTTCCTTTCTCACTAATCCACTATCTCTACTTATTTTGCTTAGTTGTAGTTAATAATCAACAGTACCTTGTTCGTATGGAATTCTTCTGCTTGTTGTTATGAAATGGTTTCCAAAACGTTTTATGCATTTTTTTCTGTTTTTTGTTTTGTTTAAAAAGTTGGTCATAATTCTTGTTAATTTGACACAAAGAATAATGTTTGTATACATATCCCAAAAAATCGATTGTGGCCCCTCTTCTAACGAAAAATGTATTGTGACTGCAAGAAGACTGATGAAAGAATCGTAATTAATAAATACAAGGGCCAAGGAAATTGAGTGATTGGTCCTGATCTGTATACGTATACGACAGCTCAAACAGACAGCTAGAACATTTATTTGATGCATTTTTTAAAAGTGCCATTTTCAGCATTGCAATTTAAAATCTGACTTAACCATACGTTTGGATTTTAAATTCTGATTCTACAGACACCAGACTTGAAGGGTTTATATCTTTTGAATTGGAAATTACGCTTATAAAATGTAATAAGGTAATCCCAACGTTATCCTACGGGAGAGATAGGGCTTGCAGTAGTGAAAAACACATTTGAGAGTTTTGCACTAACAGGACATGTACAACTTAATATGGGTGACATATCTATAAAAAGGGAAGGTTTGGGCCTCTGAAATGGTTTATTTTGTCAGGTTGACATGGCAGTGTAAATTGCACACACAGGCTCTGTGATGGGAGGCCTGAGACATGGTTAAAGGGCTACTTAAGTGGGCGGCACAATCAATGATGCAGGCCCACTAGTAGCATTTAATGTACAAGCCCTGGGTACATTTATTACCCTTTTATTAGGGACTTCAAAGTAAATAAAATAGGCTGACTGGGGATGAACCAATATTACTATGTTTAGCAGAGAGAGCACAAGCACTATAGCACTGGTTAGTAGTGGTAAAGGACGCAGAGCCCTAATACCAGCAAAAACAATGTCAGAAAGTGGAGGAGGAAGGCAAAATGTTTGAGGGAAGACCACCCTAAGGCTGTCAGGTCTGACAACTAACAACAGAGGTCTTCACAGAGGAGTACAATGGAGATGGAAAGCAGCAATTGCACTCTACTTACTAACAGGGGTCTTCACATAAGTGTGCAATTGAGATGGAAAGCTGCAGTTGTGTTATATTCCCAACAGGGGCCCCCACAGAGGAGTGCAATTGAGATGGAAAGCTTATGGCACTATACTACCAACAGAGGCCCTCACAAAAGAGTACAATGGTGTCACAGCCCTTCATGGGTGTATACGTACAGTTTGGAAGAGCAGATTACGCAAAAGACACAAAAAGTTGACATCTTGAGAAAAATCAGACAGCACTACTGTGCACTCTGGTCCACGTTTTCCTCAAGCAAGTGCAATAAACAAATATATTAAGTTCTGCAAGATCACATTTGTCATGGACTGACTTCCACCATTAAACTTTTCATCTTGATTTTTTTTAGGAATTAGGATGTGCACCTCAATGAAGAATGGCAACTGCACAATTATTCCACGATGAGGAACATCCTGGAATTTGTGCACACAATAACAAAATGTAACTGCAACACCTGTGTATTGGAAAGAAGAGCAAAAGCTGCAACGCTGCTCAGTTCTCAAAATGTTACTAGAAGTCCTTCTCAAGTCCAATACAACAGCTTCAAATGTCAGTCACGAGGCTGAGGGGATGTGCCTTCAACCTAGAAATTGCATATACACTCTTGCTTCTCTAATGCCTTGCGCTCATTTCTCTGAAGGTTAAATACATATACCAAAGCTGGCTGACTGTGATGAGTCAACATTACAACTTACAATAAATGTCTTCCGTATTATGGAAATAGTTGATGACACCCTACTACACATAGGGACTAGCAGAACTGGGAAGTACAAGTGTTTAATAAGTTCTATTCTTGGGGAACTATTTTTAGGTATTTAGTTACATGTGCAAGAGCAAAATACAGTCACTCAAAGTGAAGCCATCCAATGGCTGAAGTGGACTGGTGCACTGACATACACTATGTGCTGTGGTTGGAGGGAACATTTGAACAGACCAATGGTGAAAGAGGGTTGTTCGAGGGTCTTTATATATGCAAGTATGTTTGTATGTATTTTTGTATGATAATTAAAGCTGGCTTTAGGTCAGACCTAGAAAGAAGAACTCATTGAAGTACTGAAAAGGAGGGTTGACACATTTTATAAGTAAGATTTACACATTTGGAGCAGAATTGGTGCAAATGTAATAACGTGGCTGAAGATTCACATATCACAGAAGCAGAGTAGTATGATTTTGTTACAAAGCT
Source organism: Calotriton arnoldi (assembly GCA_963921515.1). Lineage (NCBI taxonomy): Eukaryota > Metazoa > Chordata > Amphibia > Caudata > Salamandridae > Calotriton > Calotriton arnoldi. The sequence continues at coordinate 414,727 of CAWUFW010000426.1, read as the reverse complement.
ATTTAATTTTGCGTACAGAACAAAAACTCATAGATGAAACAACTCCCAATCACAAGGAAGCTACCTAAAAACTAAGAAAAGAAGAGAGGCTGGAGAAAGCAGAAGAATGGATTACCCATCATACGTGCCAAAGGCAAGGGAAAAACCCAAAGTTGGCAAAGCACATGGGCTGAATATGCTCCCTTCACAAATGTTTCTGTAATTCATTCAATGGTAGAAACAGGTGCTCCTAAAACACTGTAGAAATTTCATAAGTGAGAATGTTTTCCTAGACATTTGCAGTGCATGTACAGTAGCACCAATAAATAAGAAACATTAAGGGGCCGATTCCGATCTCGGTCGGAGGCGCACCCAATACCATTCGGTCGGGAAAAAAGCCATGCGAAAGCCAGTTTCCCGACCGATCCGTACAGCACACCGAACGAGCAAGTACGATGCGCACAACAGCAAAAATTCCGGCCGAGCCGTACTCACCCAAACCAGGTCCTGTTCTCCGACCGAGGCGAATCCGGAAACGCCGAATCGAGTCGCACGGAAGGGAAAATGCAGCCCCGTCCGGCCGGACAAGTACGATGCGCTTTCCGTACGCGCCGAACCCGTCGCTACGCACGGCACGTCAAAGCATCCGGGAGAGGCGCACATAAGCTCCGAATCGCGCCACAACACGATCCACGGCTACGAGACGAACACAGCACAGACGAGGACGACGCGAAGCGACGAGGACGAAGCGAAGCGACGAGGACGAAGCCAAGCGACGAGGACGACGCGAAGCAACGAGAAGGACGAACGACACGAACCAACCATGAATCCCTTCGTCCCGATCATACCAATATTCTACATCTACTACCGGAACAGGCACGGACGCGTACGGCGCAGAAGGTAAGTCAGACACCAACCACAAAACACATACAACACGTACACGACACATCACACACATACACTGGGAATCTGAATATACTTGCAACAGCAGCACCATAGGGGCGGGATGCCCATCACCAATGCCACATATGCACACAGGGGCCTGAATGCGCGCCACCACCCCAACCCAGGGGGGCTGGATGCCCACCACTACTACCACCCTCACCCAGGGGGCTGGATGCCTACCACTACTACCACCCTCACCCAGGGGTGGCAGGATGCCTACCACTACTACCACCCTTAGCCAGGGTGGCAGGATGCCTACCACTACTACCACCCTTAGCCAGGGGGCAGGATGCCTACCACTACTACCACCCTTAGCCAGGGGGCAGGATGCCCACCACTACTACCACCCTTAGCCAGGGGGGCTGGATGCCTACCACTACTACCACCCTTAGCCAGGGGGCAGGATGCCCACCACTACTACCACCCTCACCCAGGGGGGCTGGATGCCTACCACTACTACCACCCTCACCCAGGGGTGGCAGGATGCCTACCACTACTACCACCCTTAGCCAGGGTGGCAGGATGCCTACCACTACTACCACCCTTAGCCAGGGGGCAGGATGCCTACCACTACTACCACCCTTAGCCAGGGGGGCTGGATGCCTACCACTACTACCACCCTTAGCCAGGGGGCAGGATGCCCACCACTACTACCACCCTCACCCAGGGGGGCTGGATGCCTACCACTACTACCACCCTTAGCCAGGGTGGCAGGATGCCTACCACTACTACCACCCTCACCCAGGGGTGGCAGGATGCCTACCACTACTACCACCCTTAGCCAGGGTGGCAGGATGCCTACCACTACTACCACCCTTAGCCAGGGGGCAGGATGCCTACCACTACTACCACCCTTAGCCAGGGGGCAGGATGCCTACCACTACTACCACCCTCACCCAGGGGGGCAGGATGCCCACCACTACTACCACCCTTAGCCAGGGTGGCAGGATGCCTACCACTACTACCACCCTTAGCCAGGGGGCAGGATGCCTACCACTACTACCACCCTTAGCCAGGGTGGCAGGATGCCTACCACTACTACCACCCTTAGCCAGGGTGGCAGGATGCCTACCACTACTACCACCCTTAGCCAGGGGGCAGGATGCCTACCACTACTACCACCCTTAGCCAGGGGGCAGGATGCCTACCACTACTACCACCCTTAGCCAGGGGGCAGGATGCCTACCACTACTACCACCCCAACCCAGGGGGGCTGGATGCCTACCACTACTACCACCCTTAGCCAGGGGGCAGGATGCCCACCACTACTACCACCCTCACCCACGGGGGCAGGATGCCTACCACTACTACCACCCTTAGCCAGGGTGGCAGGATGCCTACCACTACTACCACCCTTAGCCAGGGGGCAGGATGCCTACCACTACTACCACCCCAACCCAGGGGGCTGGATGCCTACCACTACTACCACCCTTAGCCAGGGGGGCTGGATGCCTACCACTACTACCACCCTTAGCCAGGGGGCAGGATGCCCACCACTACTACCACCCTCACCCAGGGGGGCTGGATGCCTACCACTACTACCACCCTCACCCAGGGGTGGCAGGATGCCTACCACTACTACCACCCTTAGCCAGGGTGGCAGGATGCCTACCACTACTACCACCCTTAGCCAGGGGGCAGGATGCCTACCACTACTACCACCCTTAGCCAGGGGGCAGGATGCCCACCACTACTACCACCCTTAGCCAGGGGGCTGGATGCCTACCACTACTACCACCCTTAGCCAGGGGGCAGGATGCCCACCACTACTACCACCCTCACCCACGGGGGCAGGATGCCCACCACTACTACCACCCTCACCCAGGGGGCAGGATGCCTACCACTACTACCACCCTCACCCAGGGGGGCTGGATGCCTACCACTACTACCACCCCCACTCATAGGATGGACAATGCATGACACAACAAGCACACCACAACCTAGGGAATGCAAGATTAAGACATCCCCCCACCACCATGACAAGCGTGTGTAGGCTGTGTCAAATGCCTACAACACCGAACATGACTTTCAACATACAATGTGACCCCCTAGCACATGTGCCACACATATATGTGTGTGGCACCCACAATGCAAGCAGCCCATGACCATTGTGGCAATGGGGCCTAAACCCCCATCATCACAGTGACCAAAAGGTAAGTGTGGGGTCCATAGCTGAAGCACATTTTGACCATTGTGGCAATGGGGTCTAAACCCCCATCATCACAGTGACCAAAAGGCAAGTGTGGGGTCCATAGCTGAAGCACATTTTGACCATTGTGGCAATGGGGTCTACACCCTCATCATCACAGTGACCAAAAGGTAATTGTTGACAAAGAAAGAGCTGCAACTGCCAAACTGCATGGATCATTCCTGCTCACAGAACCAAAAACTCATCTGTGGCAAAGTAGTGTATGTGTCCCATTGCAACATAAATTGGGGGAGCCAAATACTGCAGTGCAAATGAAACATTCCTTTGGCCATGTGCAGACAAACAACACCCATGGGGGCTGAGACCGTCAACAGTCATCAATGACACAATGACAGAAGTGACCATCAGAATGCAGAACCACATATTTGCACCAATGGGCACACAAATGCAGATACCCTGTGGAGACAGCAGATGTGAGGTGAACAGATACCATACCATGGCAGCAATGGGACACACAAACCATGATCACTGTGCTGACCGATGACCTAGGAGTCCCAGGGACAGCAGGGGAAACACACCAAACAACATACAGCCAATGGCACACCCAAGATATGCCAATGCAGTGGTGCAGATGCACAAACACAAACAGGCAGACCAACACTGTCATCATACACAGCAGGTGAGGGGTGGGGGTGCCAGTGTCCCCAGGCAACCACACAACACATGAGGAGAGCTGAATACCAATCATACAGATGTGCATACACTGCCACACTAAGGTAACTCATGGATCCAAATCCCCTATGTGGGCAAGCAGGCATTGTCAGGTGAGAGGGAGCACAAAACACACATGTCACACAGGCACGTAGGAACAACAACTGACACAGCAAGTCACAGACACACCACAGCACCACCCCCAGGGCCCCCACAATGTGGTGACCCTGGGCTGAATAAAAATACCACTGTGATGACAAAGCTAAATGTCGTTCACACTATGAACCACAGTCAGGTGTCCTGAGCAACAAACTACCATCACACCTACACAAGCACAAATCAATCAGCATGGCCAGTAAGCCAAGGCCAACATGGAGGCAGGGGCCTAGCCGGGCAACAACTCTCATCTGCACACACTCAACACCACACCCTCGACCTCCAACAATGTGCAGCAGTGAAGTACACATGCACTGGTGACATTGCACATGCACCCATGACTATTCCAGGGTGGTGGGTGGGAACCAAGGTGTAGAAACACATCACACATGGACACTCAACAAGACTCCTGAATGTCTGACACACTGCACACTACGCTGTACATGGACATGACGGCAATACCACACCGACCAATGGGATCCCAGCCACAGTCACACACCAATGAAGAAGCCAAGGTCACCCACAAAGAACACACATAGACAACTTCCAACATTGCAGCTCTGACCCTGAGGAGTGGCAGCAGTCACACACACAACATGTCACAATCACTGAAAGATAACACAAACTGGAAATCACATGACAGGGGCAAACAACAAGTGCCAAGGGGAAACCTGACTGTGACCCATCTGCGTCTGCACACAAACTCAGCCCTGACAGCAAACACACCTATGGGTGACACCCTGATGACCAGTAATGTGCCATGCACCCACATCACAGAGAACACAGGGAGAAGACTTTGGGGGAACATAGCTCAAGTCAGCAAGCATCACAAACAGGTACAACACTAGGGATCACAGCATGCGCAGATGAATGGAAGTGAACACACAGACATGCACATACAACACACACCTTGGGTGCAGGCAATGTCACACGTGTACACACTGCCATGAGGGGACTCCACTCCTGTGTGAGGAAAGCTGTGCCATATGTTGCCTCAGTAGGGCCCCATCATGTCAGCTGAGCACTTGGTCACACAATCAACAATTAGCACCAAATGAGGGCTCCCATCACATCAGCCTGGTCATGGATGTGCCAACGGAATCATCAGCACAGATCCAACACACTTGTATAGCAATGTTGCACTGACTACACGGATGAGTCCCTCCCCATTGATGCCCAAACCTGCATGTCCACTGGAGATGGCAACACGGTCAGGGAAGTAGACAAATGCAACGATGGCAGGCACAACAGATGTGCAGGGGTGGAAGCCACAGATATGAAATTGCCAATGTAAGTAGGAAACCCATTGCCAAATACTGAACACATGACACCCTCAGATGCTGCTATTGATGACATGGATACACCACATGATAGGACACATTCCCCCTGGACCACATGGGTTCCTGCACAGTAACACTTCATAATCATGAGACCAGATATCACCATCACTGCAGCAAGGGCATGGTTAGCTGCACCAACAACATGTACATCTGAAGCATGAGCACTAGAGAAAAGAAAGTTGCTTTATTCAGCATATGTGTTGAGGCCAAACGAAGTCCTGAAAAAGAGCAAAGGCCAATGGCCAGTCCATTGTCAAAGTTCAAACAGGGTGACACTGGCAGATGTCACCCTACGCATGCCTGCACAATACCAGGGACAATCCACTAGGAGGGGCAACCGGGGGGCAGGCCAGGCACCGCAGGGACAGGATCAGGGCTCACCAGGGGGAGTCAGGGAAGGGGTGGTGGGTGCAGGAGAGCCACTGACAACTGCAGTGGAGGTGTCTGACATGGTGTGTGCCGGCACAACTGGGGGGCATGACACAGATGTCGTGGGTGCCGGCACAACTGCAGTGGACCCTGCAGATGGGGTGGACAGGTCCGCCACTGCAGTGCCCAAGTCAGACAGGGCGGTAGTGGACTCCACTGCAGTGCCTACCTCCAGGGGAGGAGAATGGGGAACAGGCAAGGTGGGTTGGACAGAGGGGGGACACCCTCACCACATCAGTGGCACAGACAAGCGCAGCGGGGGGTGTGGTGCTGGGAGAGCAAGTGGCAGGGGGAGAAGGCCGGAGCATCTTGGGGATGGTATATCTGTGGGTGGGGGAACCTGGGGCAGGGTGTGGTGGGGGCACCTGTGCAGTGGGGGCCTGAGGGATGGAGGACGGAGACCTTGTGCCTGAGCTGCAGGGTGGTGGCGGGGTCTTGCTCTTAGCACTCCGGGGGACTTGCGGGTGGGGGCCTCAGTCCGTCTGCGCCTGGGGGAGGGTGTCCGGGGGCGAGGGGCACTCTGCTCCGTGTGGGTGGGCTTCCTCTTCCCCCGGGATGCTGGAGCAGCTTCATCGGTGGGGAAGAGGCCGAGGTCACAGAGGAAGAGCTGCTGTGACTTTGGGGTTGCAGGTGAGGCAAGGGAGGGTGCTTTGGAGGGAGAGGGAACTGAGGACTGCGCAGTGCATGTGGATGCGTGTGTGTGTTCCAGGGCCCCATCCCCTGTGAGTCTGGCTTCAGTCCCCTGAATGTGCGTGCGTGTGCGTTTTGTCATTGGCGTGTGTGTCAGTGTGCTGGATGTGTGTGTGCTGGTGTGTGCCTGTGCCAGTGTGTGTGTGCCTGGGATGGGTAAGGTGCTGGGGAGTGTGGATGGAGCAGAGGCAGGAGGGGTGAGGGACCGTTTGAGGAGGGACACTGCTGCCGTCAGGGAGGAGTCCATGGACCTATTGCCCCTCTGTAGGTCAGACATGCCCGATGAGATGCCCTCCATGAACGACACCAGCTGAGTCAACAGCGCGGTGTGCGCATGGAGGACACTCAGCATGGCTGTCTGCCCTACATGGAGCTGGCGAAGGAGGTACACAGACTCCTCACTCAGGGCAGCAGGGGACACAGGGGCAGGGGTGCGGTGCCTGGCCCAAAGGAGACACGCTCCCGGACATGGGAGCCTCCACGGACCTGGGGAATGGGAGCCGATGGGAGGGCGGTGGTGGTGCTGGTGGTGGCGGGGACAGCAACACTAGCTGGGGTGTGGTGGCTGCTGACACCCGCCTCCACAAGGGAGTCATCCTCCGAGTTGCTCTGGTCCTCAGCTGAGGTGGATGCTGCTGAGGACTCCTCGGTGTGGCTCCCCTCGCCCTCCGTGCCACTGGGTCCCTCCGACCACTCCTCGGCTGCTGACCCAGTCTGGCTCTCCGGCTCCTCCTGGTCCGTGGAGCTGTCCCCTTCCGTGGCCGTGGATGTATCTGCAAACAATGGGGAAACAGACAGACATCAGTCACCTGCACCAAACGCACACACCACTGTGAGCACAGCACATTACAGAGCAAGCCCTGGCATCATTAGTTGTACATTGCTAAAAGTGCCCTAATTGAACAGGAGAAGTCAATTGTCAGTCTGATGCCAAGCATGGCACTCACATCCCACATGGCCTTGCACCCATCTGTCTGGTGTCTGTTGGATTGCAACACCCCAGTGTTGACACATGCACCAAGTACACAGTAGTTGGACAGTGCAGAGGACACGGTGTGGACACATCACAGCTCTTGCCACTGAGTCAGTACAGGTTTACGGATGTAAGGGATGCCCAGAGTCAAATAGGAAATGCATGTGATGCATTCCAGCGACAGACACCATGATGCACCCATGTCCTGATAGCCAGCGCCACTATGGTGTGCATGTAGCACATGTCACTCCCCTGCAGGATCACCAATCAGTAGACACATGCCATGGCGGAGGCATGACTGCAAAGTCATACATCACTGTCTCAGTGATGTATGACTTTGCAGCCAGACAACAACACTCTGCACTGTGTCACAATAGTAGGTCATGGGGAATGCAAGTCCTGGAGCTGCACAAGTGCACATGTACATCCCCCCACAACACATCCTCTTAACCCTCATCTGTCCAGGTCATACCTATTGGACATATGGGAGACCTGTGACACTACCCTCTGAACCTGAGCCCCTCACACTCTGCTGTGCATGGGGAACAGCTGCCTGAACTTCACATTTACATGCCCCAGTCTGCATGGGCAGCTGATCAGACACCTATGTGTCACACAAGTATCGTCTCCTATGGTCACATCTCCAGTGGCATGCTGAGCCCCTACCAAGAAACTCCACAGCAGTCCTGGCGACTAATCCACAGCACACTGACACAGAGGCAGACACCTGAGGGGTCAAATCACTGTGCACAATGTGTCCTCTGATACACGGGAGTGGGAGTACAGAGTGTATTGTATGGCCTGGAGTAGGCATGACTGTCCAGCCCCACATGAATGAGGGATGAGCCCTGGACTGTAGGCAGCTGGCTAAGTATGTGTGACACACGTCATATACATACTCCTGGGGCCCAAACATTGTTCCCACCCGCAGCATGGGTGTGTGCCAGGTACCCCAGCCACATGTGGTGGATCAGCTCAGCAATTGGACCACAGATCAAAGTAACACGCTGAATACATGTCAGAATACAGGCATTGTGTAAGCAATGGACCCACCCATGATGCCCACCACAGAGTCAGGGAAACAGATGCTGTCTCCCACCTTGAGTCAAGCAAACTGCAAGGACACAGTCCTAAGTGACAGAATTCCCTGCATGTAAGGGCCACACCTGGGTATCAGATGAGGAGTGGGCAGTGCACAATAGAGGGACATGGCTCCTGGACAACATGACTGCTGTACTGTGGCAGTTCAACCTGGCCCGAGGAGGGCACATAACATGTTAGACAGAGTACACAGTGCAGTCTTTGACTCACCCCCTCCTTGCTGCTCTCTGGCCTTCAGCTGCCCATCCAGGTCTGGAAAGACCACCGCCAGGATCCTGAGCATGTGGGGGGTCAGGGTCCGTGTTCCGCCCCTCCTGCGAGGAGGCGACAGCTTCAGCTGGACCCGTGCAATCCTCCGGGTCCAGCCCCGAAGGTCCTGCCACCTCTTTTGGCAGTTGCGGATCCGGCGCTTGTAGACCCCCACGGACCGGACAGCCCGGACGATGTCCTTCCATATCTCATGCTTCCGATGGGCAGAAGCCTGTCAGGATGACAAAGTGATAAGGCCATTACTACACATGCAACATATCCGTGCATGACACAGTTGCATATACATGTCGCAATCACAGGGGCACATGGTGTACCCAGGCAGTGCACGGCTGCCCATGGACAGTTTTCCAGAAGTCACTACATGGTATCATAGCATGGGGAGTAAAACCCTGTTCAGAAGCACTGTCACTGCACCATACCTGTCCAGTGCAAGTCACTACACACTATGGGGGGTGACAACTACTCAGTGAGCCTGCTAGCCAGTGGTGTGCTGACTCTCAGCCTTGCTAGTCAGACAAAATGCACATTCAGAAAGGCAGTGCACAGAACACTCACCTGCTCCCCTGGTGTCCCATACAGCTTGCTGTACTGTGGAAGTAGGCTGTCCAGCAGGGCCTGGTTCTCTTCAAGGCTGAAGGCTGGGGCTCTCTCCACAGTACGTGCCATTGCAGGGTCCAGAGGGGCAGAGACAGCAGCAGTGCAGTGGCAGATGTCGTCCTGGAGCATGTAGTGCAGGCAAGTGGGCTCTCAGGGGAACATGCAGCAATATATATGTGCTGGAGAGGCAGATACTGTCCCTTGTGTCCAAAGTGATAGGTCCAAGTCGTTTGCATCTTCTGAATCTGGCCAATCCATGGAATAGCAGCACCAAAACACGCCCACAGCATCCTTCAAAATTTCAACTTCATGACATACATGATTTTGCAACATTGTTGTGGGTGACCAACTGATTTTCCAGCAACCGACTCGTTCGAATATTCGAAAACGCGTCCGTTGCCAGGCAAGCCCATTGTCAATGGGTGCGCACCGATCGGTCCATTGAGGTACAACGCGCACAGGGGTACAACGCGTACCCGCACACATTGAAAGCAATGGGCCGGCCGGAGGCACCGATCGGTCCATTGCAGTACAACGCGCACAGGGGTACAACGCGTACCCGCACACATTGAATGCAATGGGCCGGCCGGAGGCACCGATCGGTCCATTGCAGTACAACGCGCACAGGGGTACAACGCGTACCCGCACACATTGAATGCAATGGGCCGGCCGGAGGCACCGATCGGTCCATTGCAGTACAACGCGCACAGGGGTACAACGCGTACCCGACACATTGAATGCAATGGGCCGGCCGGAGGCACCGATCGGTCCATTGCAGTACAACGCGCACAGGGGTACAACGCGTACCCGCACACATTGAATGCAATGGGCCGGCCGGAGGCACCGATCGGTCCATTGCAGTACAACGCGCACAGGGGTACAACGCGTACCCGCACACATTGAATGCAATGGGCCGGCCGGAGGCACCGATCGGTCCATTGCAGTACAACGCGCACAGGGGTACAACGCGTACCCGCACACATTGAATGCAATGGGCCGGCCGGAGGCACCGATCGGTCCATTGCAGTACAACGCGCACAGGGGTACAACGCGTACCCGCACACATTGAAAGCAATGGGCCGGCCGGAGGCACCGATCGGTCCATTGCAGTACAACGCGCACAGGGGTACAACGCGTACCCGCACACATTGAAAGCAATGGGCCGGCCGGAGGCACCGATCGGTCCATTGCTGTTCAACGCATCACTGTACATGTGACTGGCATATGTCAGCATGCCTGTCTCAGATGGACATATGCCAGCCACAGATAGCTCCCAGGGAGTGAGGGGCACACCTACATCACGACAGCCTGTCCAAACCTTATCATAAGGCATGTAAGGCTGCATTTCCTATTGTGTGTATGTTGGTGTACATGTTGTCCTGTGGGTGTCACCTGTGGGCAGCCACCCCCAGGCTGTGCACGTGTTAATGGGGACAGGATCCTGGGTGTTACGTGTACGTGACCACTGTGATGTGCAACTGTTCATATCTGTGCATGTGCCATGGTCACATTTCACAGTGGTGTTTGTGTATGTCATGTCACATACCCCGTGAGTCCCATGTGGGACGGTATGTTTGAGCCAGGGTGTCCCAGTGGCACAATAGTGATGGCCCTCCACAGTCTTTGTGCATGTAGTGTTTACAATGTCTCTGATTTCATGTGCACAATGGGAGACAGTCTCCACATCCACGTTGTGTGTGCATGGACTCTGATGTTGTGCGTGTGTGTCACAGACGTCCATGGCTCTCCTGCCATGGCAAGTGTGGCCACTACCTGTGGGGGTCATGTTTGTTTTGTTGTGGTGTACACATGATACTCCAGGTGATGCCAGTGTCCATGTGGCATTACAGGGTCCCTGGGAATGTGCCTGTCGTTGAGCTGTGGTGCCTGGGGCACATCTGTCCTCACATGTCACTGGGGGGTGACTGTGACACAGCATCATGATATCCAATGGGCCAACCTGGGACAAATTGATGCCACCTGTAGGACCGTGTTGACAGATGTTGGCCATGTATGTACCATACATGTCGTTCCGGTACTGCACACTTCATGTAGTTGTGCCTCATGATGATGTATGTTGGGATCTTGAGTGTGTTCAATGCCGCATATGTGGGGTGACTGACGATCTTGCTTACTTCTCCTCTGCACTGCAGGGCTCCTGCTGTCCATCGGCCATTCCCAGACCTGGCAACGATGGTGGAACGGGACAGCATCCGACGGTACCGCTTCACCAGGCAGCTGATTGAGGATTTTGCAGTGCAGTTGTCCCCACATTTGCAGCCTGGCCGGCCGTATCCTACAGCGCTGACCCCCAAGGTGAAGGTGATGGCAGCCCTACACTTCTTTGCCACCGGTACCTTCCAACATACTGTGGCGTCTGCTGGTGGGATGTCACAGACCATGTTCAGCCGTGTGCTCCGCGATTTCTTGGCGGCAATGTTGCTCTTCCTGAACCGGTACATCTATTTCCCTAGACTGCGACGACTCACTGACGTGAAGAGTGACTTTTATGCCCTGGGGAGGATGCCGCATGTCATTGGCTCCATTGATGGGACACATGTGGCTTTGGTACCACCACAGGCCCAGGAGCAGGCCTACAGGAACCGCAAGCACTACCACTCGGTCAATGCACTGGTGGTGTGTCTTGCAGACATGACCATCACACACGTGTGTGCCCGTTTCCCTGGTTCAGCACACGATGCCTTTGTGATGAGGAGTAGTCGCATCCCCAGGTTGATGGCACAGATGCAGAACCAGCGTGCCTGGCTTGTCGGTGTGTACTGACTTTGTGCCATTGTGTGTGATCTGATCTGTAGTATTCCGCCCACTTTTCCAAGTCAGCTGATGTGCACTTGTCTGTCCGTAGGTGACTCGGGATACCCCAACATGCCGTGGTTGCTGACACCCCTCAGGAACCCTGTGACACCTGCCCAGATGCGCTACAATGAGGCACATGGTCGGACCAGGAGAGTGATTGAGCGGACCTTTGGTCTCCTGAAGAGCCGCTTCCGCTGCCTGGACAAGACCGGAGGGTCCCTCCCATATGCCCCTGCGAAAGTGTGCAAGATTATCATCGTCTGCTGCATGCTCCACAACCTGGCAGTGCGGAAGGAGTTGCCTCTCATCCAGGATGACGATGACCAACATCCGCCACCTGTGGAGGATCCTGGCCTGGAACACGATGCCAGTGACGATGATGATGATGATGGTGATGGTGATGTCCGCACACAGCTCATCACCAACTTCTTTAGCTGAATGTGAGTATCCTGAGGTGTCATGTCAATGATGTGAGTTGGCATGATGTGTGGGTGGTGCTCTGGTGCTGTTGGAGTGTGTCCATGGGCTACTTGACTGGATGTGTGTTGCGATGTGTGGTGACAGGTGGGCTGTACTCCCCAACAGTGTTGACATGCTAACTTGGTTCTGGGTGGGTATCTTGTAACATGTATTGTGCATGAGTTTTGCTGTTCTGTCCTGTACTCCATTGCTTTTGACTGTGTGTCATTTCTGTCCTTCACAGGGTACTTTCAGATTCGTTTGGTCAACTGTGTCCACCGACAACGTGATTGCACATCCAGGCTGGTAGCTGTTGTGTCCCTACAGGTGATGTGCGCCACACCCATGGACTTCCTTCTGTCTACAGTTGTTGACTGTGTGCCCGCTACCAGGTGGGGTTACCTTGCATCTGTAGTGGTTACGGCATGTTGCTACTGTGTAATAAACCTGTGCTTCACTTAGTGATGTGCGTTGTCTGTGGTCACACATTTGACTGCCATTTGCTTACTGCACCTGTGGGCTACTTGACTACAACTGGGAATGGGTGTGGTGTCTGTGCATTGCACCGTCTTCCCTGGCAACATCAGTGTAGGCAATGAGTCAGATGGCCTAGGTGTGTATGTGTTGTGTAGCCCTGGTGGTGTGTCTCCCTCATATGTGTCACGTTGCCTGTACTCACATGCCTGTGTTGTCCTTGCTGTTGCAGTTCGCATACACAGTGTAATTTTGTTGTTCATCATCCCCATAACAGTACCCACGTTGGAATCACGACAGAGGCAAGTATGGTGTATTATTGTGTTTATTGTGATACATCTGTGATAATAGTGCATAGGATGGATTGTGCTGTACATGAATCTTGCAATCCCAAGTTCCTAGATGAATAGAAAGTCCAGGTAGACAGGATCCCCAGTATCGGGGCCACAGTTGTCTGACACATTGTTCCAACTTGTACTCCCCATGCAATGTGTGGGAGTAGTGTTGCCATCAACAGGGTGAACAGTCTGTGCACAAAGGCGAAAATCCAGAACAGGTTCAGGCTTCCTGGGAGTTGCGCTTGGCCATCAGCCTCTCACTTTCCCCTCCTCGGACGACCCCTCTTCTTGGGGGGGGCCCTCAAGTGCAGGCTGCTGCGGTGCAGGGGACTCTCCGCCAGAGTCCTCCTCCCTCCCTGTGGCAGTTGCAGTTTGTTCGGTACCAGATGTTGTTGGCACACAGGGAGGTGTGGACTGGTTGCTGTTCATCTGGCGGAGGCATTGTAAAATGTCCCTGTGCACCGCCGTCATCTCATGTAGTACATCCCACTTGGACTCCACGCGGGTCATGTGGGAGTCCACACGTGACATGTGGGAGTCCACACGTGACATGTGTGACTCCACATGGGACATGTGGGAGTCCAAGCGGGCATGATGGGCAGCCTGCTGCTGTTTGATGTCTCTGAGGAGCCCCACTACCTGGCTGAGCTCTCCGGTGCTGGACTGGTACGCATCAGCTATGCGTACCAGTTGTGGGTCTTCATGCACACCAGCAACGTCTGCAAGCAGCGACCTCTGTCTCCCACCCCTCCCACCACCCCTGCTGACATGTGCAGTGTGTGCAGTTGCACGCACAGATAACCCTGGTCCACCTTGGGGGTTGGTGGTGGTGGTGGTGTCCATGGCCCCAGGTTGGTCCAGGGTCACTGCGCTGGTGTTGTTCCTTATTCTGTCCATGTCGGCAGGGATGGTATTCGTGGTGACAGTCGTTGGAGGGGTGGGTGCAGGGGGTGCAGCTGGTGGACCTGCTGGTGCTGCAGCTGGTGGTCCTGCTGGTGCAGCATGTTGACTTGCACCGGATGTGCCAGGTTGTTCTTCATCGTCCGAGGAGGACAGAGGCTGTACGACGCCAGTGAGCTCGGCATCCTCTTGAGCCTGGGACTGGGACTCCTCAGCGTCTGCTGCTGTGTCCCTATCATCACCTGTTTTTGGGAGACACAAACAATGTATGTCATGTTTCTGCAGGCATCAGTGGTTGACACACCTGACAGTTGTGACTGTGCCTCGGGGTGCGGGCCTGTACATTGTATTGTCCTAAGTCGTCACAGTCAGGGGTTGATATTGGTGTGGCACATTGTCCTGCATTATTTGGGCATTTCTATGTATTCTCTGGGGTGTGAACATGGTCTGCATTGATTGTGTTTGGTTGACAGCCAGACCTCCTTCCCACCCACCCACCCACCCAGTCAGTTATCCCACCATGGAACGTGCTTGCATTGCAGGGAGTGTAAGTTGTCTCTCAGGATGTCAGTCAGAGGTGTCCTGCTGTTTGTTGGTGCACAGTTGGCAGCAGGGCCTTGTGCTCCCCGCAGCAGTAGCCAGTGTCAGCCATCTTGTGAGTCCTTCTCCACTCCCTGTGATGTGAGCATGGTTCAGGGTGGTGTTGATGGGCCAGTTGTGAGGCTGAGCAATGTCTGTGACTACGACTCCCATCATGCTATTGCCTCCACCCCCTTCCCAGCATGCCCATGCTTCCTTCCTTTTGACTCTGCTTCCCTGTGGGGTGGGCTGGCTGTGCTGACAGGATGGCTGGGAGTGTTGTCCTGGCAGTTGTTTGGCTAAGAGTCCCAAGAGTGTCCCTGTGCTTCACACAACATAACCCAGGGTGGTGGTGCTTTGTGGGATCTTGTGTTAGGATGGAGGGCATTGCATTCTACCAGGTGGGTACTGTGGAGTTTGTGTTGGGGGGGGGGTGTGAGGGGAGGTGCTGGTGACTATGGTCAGTGCTGCAAGTCCCCCTTCCCACCCAGCCAGCCGGATATCCCACCATGGAACGTGCTTGCATTGCAGGGAGTGTAAGTTGTCTCTCAGGATGTCAGTCAGTGGTGTCCTGCTGTTTGTTGGTGCACAGTTGGCAGCAGGGCCTTGTGCTCCCCACAGCAGTAGCCAGTGTCAGCCATCTTGTGAGTCCTTCTCCACTCCCTGTGATGTGAGCATGGTTCAGGGTGGTGTTGATGGGCCAGTTGTGAGGCTGAGCAATGTCTGTGACTACGACTCCCATCATGCTATTGCCTCCACCCCCTTCCCAGCATGCCCATGCTTCCTTCCTTTTGACTCTGCTTCCCTGTGGGGTGGGCTGGCTGTGCTGACAGGATGGCTGGGAGTGTTGTCCTGGCAGTTGTTTGGCTAAGAGTCCCAAGAGTGTCCCTGTGCTTCACACAACATAACCCAGGGTGGTGGTGCTTTGTGGGATCTTGTGTTAGGATGGAGGGCATTGCATTCTACCAGGTGGGTACTGTGGAGTTTGTGTTGGGGGGGGGGTGTGAGGGGAGGTGCTGGTGACTATGGTCAGTGCTGCAAGTCCCCCTTCCCACCCAGCCAGCCAGCCAGATATCCCACCATGGAACGTGCTTGCATTGCAGGGAGTGTAAGTTGTCTCTCAGGATGTCAGTCAGTGGTGTCCTGCTGTTTGTTGGTGCACAGTTGGCAGCAGAGCCTTGTGCTCCCCACAGCAGTAGCCAGTGTCAGCCATCTTGTGAGTCCTTCTCCACTCCCTGTGATGTGAGCATGGTTCAGGGTGGTGTTGATGGGACAGTTGTGGGGGGGGGCAATATGTGTGAGTGCGACTCCCATGATGCTATTGGCTACACTGACTTGGCCAGCATACACAGAATTCCTTCCTTTGAGTGGTCTTCACTGTGTGTTGGTGTTGTTGTGGTGGCTACATGTGTGGATGTGTGTGTTAGTTCTATTTGTGCCACTGCCTAGCTGTAGTTGTGGTTGTGTTTGTACATGTGTTGGCACAGTTGGATGTGACTTTTTTGATGGCATGTGTTGTGTTTATCTGACTGACATACACATTTTGGGATGATTCTGTTCTAGTTGCTGTGTAATTGCTATGAGTGCATGGTTTGACTCTCCCCTTGACAGTGATGTGTGTGTTTTGTGGCAGTTTATTGTGTACATTTGTTGTGTACTCACCAGGCTCTGGGATGTCCTCTAGTCCATATACGCTCACTGGCGGAAGGATGGCCCGCACCTTCTCCTCCCAGGGCCTGAGGTATACTGGCTTGGCAGGAGGGCCACTGCCGGTGTATTGGCTCAGGTGGTAGTCTTTCTTGAGCAGCTCCCGGACCCTCCTGCGCACGTCATACCACCTGTTCTGGATGTCGGTCTTTGTGCGCCGACATGGTGATTGGGCGTTCACCCTGTTGATGATCCTCTCCCACATCTTGGTTTTCTGCGACATGGGGGTCTGTTGGACCAGAGTGCCAAACAGCTGTGGCTCCACCCTGAGGATCTCGTCTACCATGACTTCCAATTCACTATCTAGGAACTTGGGATTCTTCTTGGGGGGCATGGTGATGGGTGGTGATAGTGGGTGATGTGTGTGTTGGTGTGCAGGTGAGGGTGTGTGGGTGTGTGTTGTGCTGGGTGTATGTGAGGTAGGTATTTGTTGGTGTGCTGCTGGTGTGTGGCTTGTGTGAGGGATGAGCTGTGGGTGTGTGGTTGCTTTCTCTTGGGTGCTGGCAGTGGAATGGCATTTGCAAAGGCTCATGGTAGTGATTTGTGTCCTTTATATAGGTGGAGTTGTTGGTGTGTCTTTGTTCTCTGTCCCCACCCCCCCCAGTATTTATTGGCTTGGTAATTGCTTGTTTGGCCTTTTTTTGGTTGATTTTTCCTTTGTGCTGTTTGTGTATGTTGGAAACGTTCTTGTGACCGAGTCGGACCCTGCATTGGTCTCGTACGGTGTTTTCCGTTTCGTTCACGCTGTGTTTGTGCAGTTTTGTATGCTGCGTACGCGTCGGTCGCGGTGTATTGTGTTGCTTCGGCTCGGTTTTGTATGCGTGTCGGTCGTACGGCTTGTCCTCCGTCCGACTCGGTCGTGTTTTTCGCGCCTTGCATCGTACTTTGCAGGTTGGAGTTGGCGGGTACGATTCGGTCGGATTTGTTCCGGGTGCGTGTCGGTCGGTTGGATTCGCGTGTTTTTCCGGCCGGATTGCTATTTTCCGAGCGGGTCGGTCGGTCGGCTTGGTTTCCTGACGTGTCGGTCGGATTTATCGCGGCTTGCATCGTACTTGGCGTGTCGGGCGCCACTGGTACGTGTCGGTCGGTATTTTTTCCGGATCCGAGTCGGTCGGTGCTTTTTCCGGCCCGAATCGGAATCGACCCCTAAGATCCTAGTGGAAGGAGATGTTGATGCTTGTTAACTTAGGAAACTCAGTCTTGGGCTGGTGTGTGTGTTGCCTGCCCCTACACTTAGATTATTAAGGTTTATATTGGGCAACAGGCACTCTGCAAGTTGGGGGGGTTGGGCATGTTTTAGCTCTCTAGGCAGGGTAGCAGGGAGGAGGGTGGTGGGTGAAGTCTTAAAGGCTGTTCTACGAGAAAGTATTTATGTTCTGTTTATTAATGCATCATTATGGAACTACATGATTGAGGCTAGAAACAGTCAAGACACAGATTGCCAGAGACAGGACAGTGATGTCCCACATGAGTAAGTGTCCTCTACAGACACTCCACACTATACAATGAGTCGAACACAGAATAGGAAGCTACACATTTGGGGATGGAATGTTAATGGATTAGGCCACAAGATTAAACGCACCTTGATCCTTCAATATAAACGAAGACAGGCCCCTGACGTTATATTACTTCAAGAGACACATCTCAAAAGCACAAGTTATAAGGTCCTCGATCGGTTTGGGTACACACTGATCGCTCACTCTGGGTATATGACGGACTCAAGGGGGGTAGGAATATTGCTCAAGAAATCAACCCCCTACATAGTACAACATACCTGGAATGACCCACAGAGGAGGGTGAGACTCTGAACCAGTGCTCTCTGTACATCCCGCCTCAACTACACACAGGAACTGTACCAGACGTAGGCGCCACCCTCTTATCCCTACCAGCTGGCACATTGGTGCTGGAGGGGACGTTAATGATGTAATAGATGCATCCCTGGATAAATTGAGTGGGGTGGGCCCGACTTGGAAAAGGGGAGCATTTTCATCCTTTGCAGAGGTCATGGGATTCGTTGACCTGTGGAGGCAACATAACCCCACAGTCAGACAATTCACACACTTCTCCCCAGCACATAAGTGTTATAACTATTAAAATCTGACTTGATTACCTACTGACACACACAACATCAGCCAGTCGGTTCCGAGATGCAACTATCCATACGAGCGGCATCCCAGACCAGTCACCAGTGGGATTGCATCTACAAGGAGCCCCAACAAATAGACATTAGAATCCCAGAATCAATGTTTGGTATCTCCCAGAGAGGGAAATGAAAGAAATAATTAGGAAGGGTACCATCCAGTACTTCGAAGAAAACCAGGGAACAGTTAGCTCTCCATGCCTACCATGGGAAGAATATAAAACGGTGCTACGGGGCCAAGTCCTCGCTCTTATTGGTGGAAAATGGAAGGAGGAACGGTAGGAAATTGAGGACCTGGAAAAGGAGGTCCTAACTCTAGAAAAACAAGCAGGGGAGAGTAGATCGGAGACACTGACCCACCAGATGCGCCTGAAGCAGGACGTTTTTCACGTCCTTGCAGAGAACAGAGCAAGAGCACATGCCCTGATGACCCAGCTTTGTCTATACGACGTTAGGGACAAAGCCGGTAAACTCCTGGCCTGGCTAGAGTGCTGAGATAGAGAAAAATCATGGGTATTGGAAATTAGGGACATTAATGGTGCGGTTTGTAAAACGAATATGGAAATAACTGAGGCATTTTCTTCCTATTATGAGACCATATATGCCCCACCCCCGGAAACACCATTAGATAGCACAGAGCTTTTACAGTCCCTCGACCTACAGACACTGACACAAGAAGACAGAGAAGGCTTAGAATCGGATTTGACGGAAGAAGAGGTGGTTGGGGCGATAAGAGGACTACAATCAGGGAAAGCGTCAGGACCTAACGGCCTCCCCCTTCAACTATTCAAGATATGCGCAACTGGAGTGGCCAAGCCAATGCTGGCCATGTTTCAAAAAGCTCAAGAGGAGGGTAGGCTGCAGAGGGATCAGAGAATCGTCACAATAGTTACCATTCATAAGACAGGTAAGCCCCCCTCCCAATGCAGCTCATGCCACCAGAACCCCTGGCCCAAGTACGGGTGAATGGCGCAACCTCTCGGGTGTTCACTCTGGGGAGGTGAACGCGTCAAGGCTGCTCCTTATTGCCAAGAATATTCACACTGGCACAGGAACCGTTTGTGGTGTGGATTTGTGGAGACCAACTAATTAGTGCGTTACCAGTACGGTGAGAGGAACACATATCACTATATGCGGACGATATCCTACTATGTGTTACACACCCATATCGATCAATAAACAGACTGCTTCAGATATTCACAGAGTTTGGCAAACACTCAGGGTATCAGATAAACTGGTCAAAAACGCTGATCTCCCCGCTCTCTGGGAGATTCCCCAACTCCCATTGGACTGCGGAGCTCAGATCGCAGAAGATGGGTTTTGATATCTCGGTATACGCTTTACCAGGTGCCCACAAAGGTTTCTTGGATTAAACGTACATTCCCAGTTAGAAAGATTGCATGAAGATGTGACTCACTGGCGTACACTGCCACTCACACTATCGGGAAGAGCTGCACTATATAAAATGATGACCGTCCTGCGTCTTCTATATTCCCACTCCAGTCAGTGCAACATTAGGGAAAGTGTTAGATTGTGGAGAGGTCAAATTTACTATTCCCACTCCAGTCAGTGCAACAGTAGGGAAAGTGTTGGATTGGGGAGGGGTAAAATGTACTTTTCCAACTCCAATAAGTACAACAGTAGGGAAAGCGTTGGATTGCTGAGGGGTAACATTTCCTATTCCCACTCCAATGAGTGCAACAGCAGCAAAAGTGAAGGATTGCGAATGGGTAAAATGTACTATTCCCAATCCAGTGAGTGCAATAATAGAGAAAGTGTTGGTTGTGGAGGGGTAAAATTGACTATTCCCACTCGGGTAAGAGTAACAGTAGGGAAAGTGTTAGAATGCGGGGGGGATCATTTACTATTCCAACTCCAATAAGTACAACAGTAGGGAAAGCGTTGGATTGCGGAGCGGGAAAATTTACTATTCCCACTCCAATGAGTGCAACAGCAGGGAAAGTGTTGGATAGCAGAGGGGTAAAATTTACTATTCCCACTCCAGTGAGTGCAATAGTAGGGAATTAGTTGTATTGCAGAGGGGTAAAATTTGCTATTCCCACTCCAGTGAGTGCAACAGTAGGGAAAGTGTTGGATTGCAGAGATGTAAAATTTACTATTCCAACTCCAATAAGTGCAGCAGTAGGGAAAGTGTTGGATTGCGGAGGGGTAAAATGTACTATTCCCACTCCAATAAGTGCAGCAGTAGTGAAAGTGTTGGATTGCAGATGGGTAAAATGTACTATTCCCACTCCAGTCAGTGCAACAGTAGAGAAAGTGTTGGTTTGTGGAGGAGTAACATTTACTACTCCCACTCTAGTCAGTGCAACCTAGAAACAAACAAATTATCTTCAACATAATAAAATAATTTAAAAACATAATAAACAATTAAAAATATAAATATGTAAAAAAAAGCAATACAGAGACATTTTATATTAAAAATAAAATATAAACATATTACAATGTTAAATACATATAAATAACTACAAATATTATTATAATTAAAATACAAAAATATATTCTCAACAACTTACAAGTAAAATATTATTTACATTTAAAAATACAACACAATTAACACATAAAATAAAATAATAAATAAAACATTTTTAATAAAATAATTACTTACAATTACATTTATTATGACTTAATTTAAAGTCTACCCTAAACATCAACAAAGAATACAACACATATCTAAAAATTTTCTTTTAAATATTATTATTTACACATTTTACATATATAATTATTACTTAAAATAATAATAATATAAATGTATTCCTAAAATATTTATATTTAATTACTACCCCATCATTTATCTTCACAACAACAAAAACACTCACCAAACATATGAGTTACAAAATTATTATTTTCAACATTTTAATAATTAAATCTTAATTAAACATTTATTATTAACAAATAAGTAATAATAAATTATTAATATTTAATTAACTTCACACTATTTACACCCACAAATTCTACAACACACACCTAATATGCAAAATGGAAAATATTTTATGTACATATTTTAAATAAATATTTATAATTTCTAAAATTATTATAAATTCACTTTGTTTATTATTTAGTATAAATAATTTCCTATACACCCTTTACACATACAAAAACTACAACACACGTCCTAAACAAATAACATTTAATATATTAAACAATTTACATAAATATTTTCATTTAAATAAATAATAGTGTTTAAAAATCATTAATTATCAAAAATATATTTATTAAATAATACTAATGTAGTTACTTCACACCCTACACCCCTACAAAACTCACAACACGCACCTAAAATGTAACTTTAAAAAACATTTTGTTACACTATTAACATAAATATTTGTCAATGTACTGATTAGCATTAATGAAAAATTATTTATTACTTAATAATTAATGAACTTCCCACAATATACACCTACAATACACACAACATGCTCCAAAATGTTCAATTACCAAAAATGTCTTACACAATTAACATAATTAATTAACAAATTAATAATTAATATCAATTAAAAATTATTTATTACTTAATTTAAATGAATTTACTTCCCACCATATACCCCTACAAAACCCACTCCCACACCTAAAACGTAAGTATAATAAATGTCATTGAACAATTAACATAATTAATTATCAATTAAACAAGTATTATTAATTAAAAATGAAATCTTAATTACTTATAATTAATTTAGTTCCCACCCTGTACCTCTATAAACCCCACAACTTGCACCTAAAATTTAAATTAAAAAAATATGAATTACACAATTAACATAATACATTATCAATTAAATATTTAATATTCATTAACAACTATTATTAGTTCATTATAATTAATTTACTTCCTACCCTGAACCACCCTAAACCCCACAACCTGCACCTAAATTAAAATGAAAACAATATTAATTACACAATTAGCATAATTATTAATTAAATAATTAATATTAATTAACACGTAATTAATAATTGCTTATAATTACTTTACTTCCCACCCTGTACCCCTATAAACCCCACAACCTGCACCTAAAATTTAAATAAAAAAAATAATAATTGCACAATTAACATATTTAATTATAAATGAAATAGTTAATACTAATTAAAAACTAATTATTAGTTCATTACAATTAAATAACTTCCCACCCTGTACCCCTATAAACCCACAGCCCACTACGGTACTAAAAAGCACAAAAAATAATTGAAATAAATTTAATAACTACTAAAAATGTTAACAACTACATTAAAAAACAAACAATAATCATACAGCTTTTTTTATCATATACATTTAAAATATATACCAAAATACATAACAATAATTAAAAATGATATTATTAGCAACTATATTTTTGTAAATGATATTAATGACTTCGATATTTTCAAAATTGATATTACTTACCTTAAAATCGATATTCTTGACAACGATATTCTTGCAGATAAGATTTCCATATCACGATATTTTGTACATAGTATTTTGGTAGAACGATATTTTAGTTTTGATATTTTGTTTGAACACTTTCAGTTACACATACACCCAGACATACACCTATACACACATACCCTCATCTGCACTAAGATACTCAACTATACCCACACACACACACCCATACACTCAGTCACACAAACACACAGACACTCCAGACGCTCCATCACACTCCCACCCAGAGAAACATCTATACACACTTTCACACATTCTTTCACCCTCACACCCAGCCACACACACACCCACACACACACACACAGCCATCTACACACATTTCTAAACACATTATCACACACACACAGACACTCTGTAGTTATAGTTAGGACTTTTTTGCCATAGGGAATTGACTTTTAGGTTTCATCTGCACAGCGCTTGCACTGTGCTCAAGAAATCTATTTTTTTAATATAAACTTAAAAGGGACTTACATCCAACTTCCTCTCTTTCCTGGTTTCTTATTGGTTCCTGTGTGTGCCACTTACCTTTTCTCCATTTCTATTGACTGTAGCATATTTTCCTGCATTTATCAATGCTTATTCCTCATCTGCTTGTCTTATCAGTTTCCCGCCGCCGAAATACTGTTAACATCCGCTTTGGTGAAATTATATTTTCATAAAGTTTTGCCTTTTCCTCTTGCAGCATAAACATATAACAATTTATCACCAGGAGAGAGGAAGGGCCTGATTACGATGTCGGTCGGAGTTGCCCCCGCCTGACATCGCAGCGGATGCGGAACCGACCGACCGCAGCATAAGCTCCCATAGAGAAATGGGAGTTTTTGTTGATCCCTGCTCCATGTGGCAGGCACCTCATGGTGCCTGCCACGTGGTGCAGGGATTATTAGTGGTGGCCCCCAGGACCACAACCGGAGGCCGCTGAGTCAAGGGAGCCCTGCTTGGGGCCCCCAAAGTCACTTTCCGGCAGGCTTTTCATGTTTGAAAGCCCGACATGAAAAGCCTGTGGGAAATCAACATCGCAATCCTGACGGCGGAAACACCGTATTTAAGAGATTATGTGCAGGTACTGACTCGCCGACGTATTCATAATACAGCGGTTGGAATTGTAACCGAAGATTTCGGGCAGAAAGCTAGATCTTAGGGCCTGATTATGATGGCGGTCGGACTTTCATCCGACTATCATCCTGTCGGGCATGGGGCCCCTGACTAGCTGTCGGCGGTCCTGCTATCGGTATTACGATGGGACCACCTTCAAGGCGGTCGCAATGTGTATATTTTGTTTTGCGGCGCAATACAAAAAAACCCACATTTTGCATATCCCTGAACTACGTAGCAGGAACCATACGGTGCCTGCAACATGGTGCAGGGATATGTAGGGGGCACCATAGGTGCCCCCCACTGCCCATATCGGAAGGCCAGGGGGGAACAGCGGCCACAATGGGCCCCCAAGTCACTTTCTGCCTGCCTTTTCATGGTGGGTTAACCGCCATGAAATGGTCGGCAGAAAGGGACATTGTAATCCCTGAGCTGGTATCGCTACTGTTGTAGGGATTGCAGTCTCTCAAACGGTCCGACGGGCTCAAGGAGCCCATCGGATCCGTGGTGGTCAGTCTCTCTGCCCGCCTTCCATCCGCCCGCTATCATAATGCGGTGGGCAGTCAAGCGGGTCCCATGGTGGTGAAACCGCCACCGACGGCCTGACGGTGGCGGTCCCACCGCCATCATAATCAGGCCCTTAGTTCAGAAATCGTGCTTTTGGTGAAATTAAGGTAAACATTGTATATCTGGACGGTTCGGTGCGCAGGAGGTTCGCGACAGGCCCTTGATCACGCAACTGCAAAAATAGAGACAATCTGATTGGCTGAGGGGACTTTTTTTTAAAACATCGCCCACATAGCACCTTCAGAAGTGAGGGCTCCCACCAGAGCTCAGGCTATGATTGACTGTCCGCAACATGAAAAGAAATGTTGCAGCAGCCATTACAGGACTCAGGAACTTGGTCCCTGCCCTGAAAAATGTTCAAGAAAAGAATATAAGGGAGTACGGCAGGGATACCTTGCCCCCCCAGCCCTTGTAGGCGGGTTCCACAGGAAACACCCCTAGGGCTAAAAGTATTTTTTTTGCCTTTATCCTGTGTGACTCCTGTGGGATCACAGTAAAAAAACAAAATAGCAGACATTGTGTTTTTTATATAGAAATGACCCCTGGGCTGGACCAGCGACAAGGGGTCAAGCTGCATTTTTTATTATACTGGTGAAGGGGGGTGTGTGGGGGCCCTCTTCCCCATTCCAATTTCGGCCTGGGGACCTCGACCCCCGGGGCTCACTTTATTTCTTAAAAGGAGGGCACGCATGTGGCCCCACCCCCAAGCTTCCAAGGGCCCCGAGTACCCTTTCCCCTGGAATTAGCTCAATGGTTGTGTCAGGGGGAGCCCACTCACAGACACTGTTTTCCAGTCTGAGAGAGTGCAGGCAGGGAAGATTGGTACGCTCCTAACCGTCGGGAGCTGCATACATCCTCCTGCTGGGTGGGAGCATGTTTTTTCCCTGCCCACACTCTTACGGACATTGAGTTTAATAGATTTTTTAGGTGGGCACCAAGACACCTAAACATCAATTTAAAAAAATGAATAATAAACAAGCGGCAGGAGCAGCTCATTTATTATTCAGCCCATAATGTCCTGCAAAGGCTTTATAAATATATTGTTGGAGCCTGGTGGTATCCCTAGAAGGGGCAATGGCACCAGCAAGCCTTTGTTAATACTGTGTGGAGCTGTGGAGAGTGCTGCAGCCTCCCAGCAACATTAAAAATAAAGTTTACTGGATCATTAAATTCAATACCCAAGGAGAGCTTACAATATTTTCAAATCACTCCTAGGTGGAGCACTATGCTCTTCAGCTGCAGTGCATAGCCCCCTTGTGGTTAGTTTTATGGCTGCACTTTTATCTTGAAAATAGTTTTTAAAAAGACGTGATTTTAAAAATACAATTTGGTTAAAATATCTTTACGACAATCACTTTTATCAAACATTGCACTGTGTGAATTAATGAAATACACATTTGATGATCATTATTTGTGATTTTTGACAAAGAAAATAGGCGTGTTTAATATATGTTGATATTCTGACCCCAGTAGGCCCACTTTTTATATTTTGGTGTTCTGACCCTTTGACAAATTTACTAAGTCGGCCTTACCTAAAATGTCAATTTTTGTATTGTTCATTCAATTTAAAAAAGTGAGCTTGTATGCTCCAGCCAATGGTTTTATCTCAAATCTACCACTGAATGGTTGATTGTAGTTTTTACTCCAACTCAAGCTAAGATTTGCATTGTATCAGTGCTTTTCTTTAAAAGTAAAATCAAGAAAGAAACTGCATACTTGTCTTTGCGTCTTTAATAAAATCAGACATTCCATCATTTAAATCAGGAAAAACCACATTGCACTTTCTTTGCATCGCTCTAAAGCCATCATGTGAAACTAGGAGGAAATAAATTCCTAAAGATGTAATGATCGTTGTTTGTCCTGTCATATATTAAGTTGCAGATAAAGATTAAAAAACATGCTTCTGTCCTTCTTCTCTAGGGTTACCACCCTTGGTCTTCAGTATTACTTAAGAGCACTTGTTAATGTCCCCCAGTAGCTCTCGGATATTGTCCCCTCCGACTGCTTTCCTACCCCCTCCTCCCTTTCTTATTACTATGTATCATCTCATTCTATTTACTACTGTACAAAGTTGTCACATCTGACTGTTGGATGACATTTATCTACGCTGTATGTTTCTCTCCCTTACTTAATAAAAAATTGCAACACAAAAAAGGAAACATGCTTAATGTAAGTCAAATGTTAATGTCCATCATACCATGTAATGAAACAATTTCTAAGTTTTTTTAATGAAAAGATAAGATTATTCTTTACATTCCTTTTTCTATCCTTCAACAAGATTCCTTGTATAGTCATGAGGTCCACTTATTTCAACACAGGGGGAAATGAAATTTGGCCCTTTCTATGTTTCTTATGTTTAGGTGGAGGTAACTTCAATTTGAGAATAAGGTGACAAATAACCACCTTCAGTTGCGGCAACAAAACGTTGATTTCATTGATGTTTCTTGACCCCAGCTAGCGACAAGAAACATTTGTTGAATGTATGTTGTGTAAACATAAATATAGCGCCATATTACAAGGTACTCAAATTATATTTTATCTGATCTAGTGAAGGTCCAAATTGATATTTATTACTGTCTCTGATTTTCTTTTAAACAGTGCCGTCCAACTCCTGGTTTGACCACATAAAGGGGTGGTATGAGCACAGTGATGAGTTTAATATTCTTTTTCTTGTTTATGAAGACATGATTAAGGTAAGGTTTTATATCCATCACTCACTGATAAACAACTCTAATCTGTGATATAAATTATATTTTAACTTTAATGCTTTTCTATTGAAATGTTTGCAGAAAAATACAGAAATGAGAAAATAACATAAAAAACCATATGGGTACTATTCAGTCATAATAGTACCATAATCAATCATATAGTGTAATGATACGTACGTTGGTACATGATACAATACAAATCACTTAGCTTAGAATGGACAAACCATTTGATGTAAATCGCGACTGTTGAAGGTAAACAAAGATATCTGGTAATATGGCAGGGTAGAATAGTAGCCCCAAATGTTTGCTATGGCTTCTATCATGACTTTACTTTTGAACTAGTAAAAGTTTCCATGAATGCATATTGGCAACATGCTTTGACCATTTTGTGTACTTTTAAAACTATTTCTTGATATTCTAGTATTTCTTTCAGAATGTTGACTCTCATTCTGAATTTGTTGTTGAGGGATAATGTGTCTAAACATTCTTTGAAGAACTCATTAGGAGCATGATGTAATCTAAAACTAGGATTTACAAATTGCACACTGACTAGTTTGTGAACAGGGATGTAATTTGTGATGCAACCTTTTTACTAATAGGTTGCATTGCTGCTAGCTCAGTCTGAAAGGGTCACAAAAGGACATTCCTAATGAATACTAATTAGGCAGAATGCAATTTGTGTATCCCTGCAATTGGGTGCAAATACAGGGTTAGTGGCCTGCAAAGAAGAGCATACAACCACCATTGAATTTGAATTCCAAAATGGGAAACATTTTTGTAAACAGTCCATGTGTTAAAGGTACAGATGCTGCTTTACACAGTCCATGTATTAAAAGTACAGATACTGCTTTTAAAAAAAGAAATCAGTTTGGGAATATATCCTGGGGGAGCAGGCAGTGGCCTACCCTTTCCTAGGACCCTTGACATGATTACCAAAGGGTAATCTGTCCCAGCCTCCCTTCTGTGAATCAATTATCAATTTGGCCTGAATACCTCAAAAGAAGATTCTCATGGTAATTACCACACCGGTATTTACAATCTGCAGTATCCAAAAATTGGTGGCTCCTAGAATCCACAGAGCCTCTTGGGGCGGTAGAGGTTTTGTTTACCTCACCTCCAGCTTTGGAATCATATTTTGGGGTATTTGAGAGGCCAATCCACCTTGCAGATTTTTAGAAAACAGTTGAAAACCTGGCTTCTTACTCTTCCATTGTAGTTTTTGATCATGGTTGATGAGGACTGGAGTAGATGCTCAGCGACAAGACACCTTCTGGAATACGCCACGCTTTACAAGAATAAATGAAATCAAAATCAAATTACCAACCCATTTTAGGAGTAAATAACTTTTTAGTGGTTACTGACCATAGTTGCAGTCACATACCATTGATACATCCCATTGCAAATCCCAAAGAGGATGAGAAAGCCTGCTCCTCTTTATTATTCGGAATGAGTCGCAAAAAATGTAGTATTGTGAAACTCGCAAAGTCTTTTTGCAAATGTGTCATACACAAGGGAAAGCTTAGCTAAGAGAAACTTCCTTTTTCAGTATTGTTCCACATACAAACCTTGTATTGGCCAGTGCCAGTCAGGATTCTTACCATAGTCACACTGCAGACACCAGTATTCTAGGGATTTGAACTAAACAAATAACTACAGCAGACTACATGCTTGTGATGATGTTGTGTTGTTTGCACTCTCAGAACTATGAAATCAACATCTAGTTAGCCTGTATTCTTTGTACCCTTGTTGAAGGGTACAGCTATTGTGTATTTCGTATTGTAAGACAGAATACCTACAATAAACCCAAGTATGCAAATGCCTGATTAGTGGTTAGGCCTACATTGCGTATGTGGATAAAGATTACACTACTTATTTGTGAAATCTCACATTCCATTTTATGTTGCATAAATATTATGGCTGTGATTAAATCTTAACTACATTGATACTGTAGGACATTATGACATTACACTCAGCACTCTACTTCGGTGTTGACAGTATTTGTTGTGTGAACACTGTGACCTTGCTCTTTCATATTGCATTTCACAATCATTTAATTATCTCTATCTTTGATTGTTGGCTACAAGTTGAACATATTAAATTCAAGAAAGTCTATATCTTCAGTTTGTTTTATGCATTAAGGAAAGTCTTTGTGTGGTGTTCTTAACCTTATTAATTATTACTCCAACATGTCTCCCTAACTTAGGGGCCTATTACCATGGCGGGCGGATCGCCACCACCGGCCCGGCGGTGGCGATCCGCCCGCCAAATGTCCCTGGTTCTCCCCCGCCATATTAGTATGGCGGGCGACACCGCGGCGGACGCTTTTCCGCCGGTCGAATTGTCGATCGGGCGGAAAAGGGACACAATATGGTGGCGGTGTCTGCAAGACACCGCCATTCATATTATGATGTGAGCGGAAAGTGTCCTTTCCATGGCAGCGATTCCGCCATGGAAAGGCTTGCGGTCCTCGATGTTGGGGGCCCGTTGCGGGCCCCCAGGGTGTTGGGGGTGGGGGGTGCACATGGGGGGTACCTATGGTACCCCCCTCATTACAATGCACTACGTGGCAGGCACCACGTGGTGCCTGCCATGTTGTGCATGGCGATGCTGTGCACAATCCTTTTACATTGCGGGCGGGGCTGCAGCCAGCAGATCCACCCGCAATGTAAAAGGCCCAGGATGCGCCCGCCAGTGTGGCGGGCGCATCATAATTTGCATTGCGGGACCGCCGCACCTCTTGCGGGCGGTCCCGTTTGCCGTTGTGGTGGCGGTCGGACACAGTCCGCCCGCCATCGTAATAGACCCCTTAGATCTCACATGCATTAAGTATTGCATCTGTGACCTGCTTGCCACATAACTGAGCACATATCAATTTTAATGAGCACTCACTGAAGACAGCATCAAAGTATCTTGCAAAATTATTGCAAAAGCATTTTATTTTATTGGTTTTGTTTTGTTTAGTATTTTATGTAGTTTTTGTTCCTCTTCTCTACCACTTCAGAGCCTTTCCAGGCAGAGAAAGGAAAAGAGGAGTGGAACAACAGTCAAGTGATCTCTTTGTATCCGTCTTTGTTTAGGAAGAATTTATCTATAGATGTTATCATACGTTGATGGTTGAGTTTTGTCTCTTATGCTGATAGTTAGAAAAGGAACCTGTTTTGGAATGATGGAAAGTTGCCTTCAGCTTTGAGCCACAATGAGAAGAGATTCTAGCGGTATCTGGAGCAGTCTCTCACTGAATCATTTGTAATTGAAGGGGCAAAGGCAAGTAAGTTGTGGCTGGTCAAGCTGGGGCATATGGTTGGCTGAAAAGAAATTCTAACAGATATAGTTGGATTTACAGTATTGAGGAGCACTGTCAGCAAAACAAAAAATCCTAAACTGCCACAATTTTCATAATCAAAGCCAATGTATAACTGTTATGCTGGTTGCGACAGTAACGTGCTCAGTAAGTACATCAATGTGAGCATTTTTAAGCATTTTACCTTTATTTTTGTAACATGGCTTGTCTCCTATATATTGTAATGCAGTAGTCTCAGCAGGCCATTGCCTCCACTTAGGCCGTCTTGTGATGCATGTTTAATAGGTGGTGAGTCCCCTGGATATGTGTTAGGCACTTTTTTTAATGATAATCTTGAATTGGGGTGAAACGGCCAGCTCTGGTGAGGTGGCGCCTGACTTAATAAAATGATTATGATCTAAATTTTGAAGGCAAAAACTGTAATATGGAATCTAGTCTTGGACCTGTGCCCTTCACTGGCCATATGTGCTACCTGTAATCCAGGGCCACTTCTGATCCTAAAGTGGATCTGTGTATTTTTGAAAAAAGGTGAATTCAGTAGCATTAGTGATCAAGAAGTACCATGTAAACTTTGAAGTAGATCAGTGTAAGAGATGATTGTGGAGGTCTCCAAAGTTGATGTCCATGATTTAGGTGAGGACGATAGGCATCATTGATTGGTGGCAATAGCTTTCCATGAAAGTGTCAGGGACTGTCCGGGACTATGCCGGGAACACAGTCAGGGACTTGGGCAAGGACTGGGAATTGGGTAGAAAACATACACAGAAAGAGGAGTACAGCGCTGCCCAGATTCACACAAGACGTTAGAGGAGAAAAGGGATCCAAAGGGGAAACCTGTACAAGTGAACAAGATGGCTAAGACTCAAAAGATGGGCACTCAAGAGGCAATTTAGCATTCAGAATAACTACACCCAGGAGGGACGTGCAGACATATATACATATATATACACACACACAACAACATTAACAATAAAGGGAATGTGGGGTAAAGCACTCAGGAGCTCCACACGGTAAGACTGAAGCTCAGGAAGTTCCTCACCCACATTTGCTGTAGCAAATACCCACATATAGGATATACAAGCAAAGGCAGGGTCTGTGGAGCTGATACCTATGGTAATGTTATAAATGTAACTCAAAGACAATACTCACAGGGAACAAGAAACGCCACTTAGGTTGTCAGCTGAGCCCATGGATCCTGGCGATCAAACAGGAACATGCAAGGCAGTAACAGCTTGGAGGTAGAACTAAATACAAGCACAATAGACAAGGAGCTAGCAAGGAGCAGTGCTTAACAGGAAAGGAAGGAAATCACAGGGCACACTTTGCAGAAAGCAAGTAGCAAACATACAAGGTAACAGAAGCAAGACAGCAGGAATAGAAAGACAGTAAACTAGGAACTGGAACCAAGGAAATGGTAAGAAAAGCAGGGACTGGAAAAGGATATACAGAAGGGGAGGCTACAAGGGTATACAAGAATAGTGCTGGTTCAGCAATCATGAAAACAAAGTAGCACTGAAGGCAGTGCTGGAGCAGGAACTAGAATTGAGCAAAAGCTCAAGAGTCAAGGTAGCACTGCAGGCAGTGCTAGTTTAGGACCAGGAAAACTGCTGCTGCTCAGGAACAAGGAATGCTGAGGCTCAGGAGTCATAGTAGTACTGCAGGCAGTGCTAATTCAGGAACAAGGAAAACAGCAGCAGCTCAGAAACAAGGAATAACTAAAGCTCAGAAAATACTGAAAACAAAGATATAAAAAGCTCAGGAAACACTGGAAACAAGGATATCAAAAGCTCAGGAAACACTGGAAACAAGGATCGGTCTCACCGGTACACAGCTACAATGACCAACCTTGGCCTGAAGGGAGCTGGGGCTTAAAAGAGCTCACTGTAATCACATGCATCAGGTGTGAGCAGGCTAGCAGCAGCCAGCCACAGGTGAGCTGAATTCCTACACCCATCCTTGGCCTGCTGGGGTGGAGACGAAGCAGTGAGAAGGGAATTCTAGGTAATGGAGTGTCAAACATGAGCAGGCTGGCTTCAAGCATGAGCAGGCTGGCTTTCACAAAACCCGGCATGGGTTGGGGGTGGATGGCAATTTGCAAGTAGAATCCAAATGACTGGAAGTCAGTATACGCATGAAGGGGAGGGTCTGGAAGCTTATTAGAACACTGGAGAGCCCCACAATTCAGCCCCCTGGTGGTGAGCATGAGAATGCAGGGAGTGAGTCGTGACAGAAAGATGTGAATCAATTTAAAGGAAAGATGTGAATCATTTAGAGCCCAGTTACCATAAAGGATGGAGAGGCATTGAGGAATAGCCCTGCACATATCTGGCTTTCAACCCTGTATTCAAGTCTTCTTTGCTCAAAGTTACTCGTCCTGATATTTTACCTGTCAAGGGTTAGACAAGGCATAGATCTTCTGTATCTGGGTTTGGATTCTCCTTGGTAGGGGTGACACTGCTTTGCAACCACAGTGCCTGCACACGATAATTGCGATCTCTGGGGAATCGGTGTCTGCAGGGTTTGGATGCCATGTCTGGATAAAAAAACCTATGCCATAAATAAACCTCTATTAATATAAGCTGGCTTGTGGTTCGTGGACAGAGAGAAGGCAGGAGATCATGTTCAGGATTGAGTACTCTGGGCATAACTGTAGAAGACTTAGGAATGCCCCTGAACACAAATAACTGGAGTTTTGCAATCAGAAATATGAAGTGTTGGAAACAAATCCCCCAAAACCGCAGCTGTGTTGCAGTGCAGCTCTATGTAGGAGTGAGCAGCTTTACACAGAGAGAAACATAGAATTATGTGATGAATGGCTTACATCTTTGATTGGTAACTGGACATGAACTATAACTATGATAGTCATAATTATTTAGGAATCGTTTATATAGCCGATATCTGCAAAATTAGTTGTTTTAATGCACTTGCACTTTATTGAAACTTGTGCTGCTGTAAATTAGGAGTAACTTGCTGCTTTCACCTATAACTAGCCAATGTGGTAACAATTATCAGAAATCTCCATGTAGCTGATCAAAGGTAGTCTTAGCTCATTTCCATTATAGCCGATTACCTGTAAAAATTAGTTGTTTTAATGCACCTTTACATTAATGAAACTTTGTGCTGCTGTATCTTAGGAATAACTCGCTGCTTTTGCAATGCGATGAACTAGGTCTGCCGCATCACCACATTTGCATTTTATCTATTCTCTGTGCTGCCTTAAACAAAATAATCACCTGATATTCTCACGTAGCTGACCAATATGGTAACACCAGCCTGCTTTCTTCCTTAGTCGTATATACTGTTTTTTTAAAATGCAAGACCTCGATTTTTGTTTAACTGGTAAGAGTCTGTCCCTGTGTAGTTTTATAAGAGAAATAATTAGCGGATCCCTCTATGTAGTCGACCAAAGCACTAACCGCAGTATGCATCTTTTATTATCCAAAAAATGTAATTGATTTAAAATGTTGAATTTTACTTCTGTGTAACTTGCAAGAATCTGGTCATGTTTAATTGTACCTGCTGCTTTACAGTGTTTTAAATAACCACAAGCAATAAAGTATTATATATCTATCTATATATCTATATATATCTATACACACTGAAAAAACCATAGGTTTTACAGACGTTATAGTTAGAAATTAGCATTTAAAAAACCTTTGAAATTCACTGAAAAAACCATAGGTTTCAGGGACGTTATAGTTAGTTGGACATTTCACTCATACAAAACCATAGAAATTCCACCGTTATAGTTAGTTCAGCTAACTATAACTCGCGCCCCGCAATGCACTGCTGATGACGTCACATATTACATCATTCATGACATGGTCAGTGACATCACTGATGACATCACTGATGACATCTCAAATGACATCACTGATGACATCATCCACGTGAAAATCTGATGCACCTCCTCACACCTGAATATAACCTTTGATACACCCACTCTAAAATACAGACTACCAATTTCGAAAAAATAGACACATCAATACCAGTTACTAAATACGCACTGACTGGTTCCTAGGTCTACACACACATCCACTCATTCACCCAGACAGTCACTCATACATGTAGTCACACATCAATACAACACTATCATATGCACTCATACACCTATACAGACACTCACACACTGCCACATATCCAGAGTTACTCACACAGCTAGTCAGTCATGCAAAGAATCAATCATACTTCCATTTACTAACCTATACAGTTATACAGACACCAGCTCACTTATTCATACAGATACTAACACATAATTACTCTGTTATAGAATCACTGATACAAATACACACTCATCCATGCAGCGACTCTCACAATTACTGACTCTCACATATAGTTATTTATATACACCATCACTCACATATACTGCCTTTTACATATGTAGTTAATTGCACATGTACCACTGAAACAGCCATTCACTCACCAACACACCCATACACACACTCACCCACCCATACAGCTGTTTCCACATGCACTCTTGAAGCCATACGCCCAGTGAATCAACCACTCACACATCTATGCACAGAGTCACACACCTCCCACCCACACACACATACACACTCAGGCAGCCATACAAATACTCAGGCAAGCAATCAATAAGTCATATAGACACTCATGCAGCTACTCACCAACCCATGCAGCAGCTTACACAACAACAGACAGACTGATACAGACTTTCACACAGTTTAGTCACTAACCTATGCATTCAGTAAGACACATTTAATCACTCACTTATACAGTCAGTCACGTACCTAGTAAATCCTCCATACAGACACTTATACAACCACTCATTCTTCAATACAGCTTGGCATATATATAAAACAAATTTAAATTTTACAGAAACACACAGTCACTGGATGATGTCATCAGTGATGTCATTTGAGATGTCATCAGGGATGTCATCAGTGATGTCACTGACCATGTCATGAATGATGTAATATGTGACGTCATCAGCAGTGCATTGCGGGGGCGCGAGTTATAGTTAGCTGAACTAACTATAACGGTGGAGTTTCTATGGCTTTGTATGAGTGAAATGTCCAACTAACTATAACGTCCCTGAAACCAATGGTTTTTTCAGTGAATTTCAAAGGTTTTTTAAATGCTAATTTCTAACTATAACGTCTGTAAAACCTATGGTTTTTTCAGTCAATTTCAATGGATTTTTAAATGCTAATTTCTAACTATAACGTCCCTGAAACCTATGGTTTTTTCAGTGAATTTCAAAGGCTTTTTAAATGCTAATTTCTAACTACAATGTCCCTAAAACCTATATTGTTTTTAACTAAATTTAAAAAAGACGTGCATACTTTTTGTAGTGAAAAACTAACTGTAACAGTAGTCTGTTATAAGTTATAATTTAA
The DNA here is from genome assembly GCA_963921515.1 of Calotriton arnoldi. Classification (NCBI taxonomy): domain Eukaryota; kingdom Metazoa; phylum Chordata; class Amphibia; order Caudata; family Salamandridae; genus Calotriton; species Calotriton arnoldi. The sequence goes on along the minus strand of CAWUFW010000426.1, from coordinate 378,510 downwards.
CAAGGTTTAAAACTTAATTAGCACTAATTAACATATAAGTGTGGAAAAAGTGTGACGGAGCAGCTATGATACCTGACTTCGAACAACAGCGTTCACAGTTCGATTCCCGGCTCCAGCGGCACGTTACCCACCACTATGTCACTGTGGGCAACACCTTCCTTAACCTTTCCGACGCCCCCGAGCGCCGGCACACCTTTCCAGGGTTAGCTGTACGCTTTACAAATGCTCGCATTTTTTTAATTTAAAACCATAGTGATGAGAAATATTATCACGTTTTTTTTTTCTTCTATTCTGATAGATCTTTTTTTTATGTCTTCTATATAGAATTACGGCAATTAATAAATGTATTTACTCATGAGAATGGAAATGACACGGTTTTCCGGGTAACAGTTTTTAAGCTCTCCAACGTATGTACATATTAAGGACCTTATACGTGTTAGGTTCGAAATCGAAACTTTTTCCGCTTCACATTTTGTTACTTTTCCCAACATGTGCACAAGTGAAACAGTTAAAACGTGAGCACGTGTCAACTGTAAAACGTGACATCTAAATGGGCGGAGCCGCATCTTCCTTCCATAGACTACTGAATAACCAAAAAGTATATAAACTACACTCGTTGATAGATTAGTTTCGTTTTTGCGAGTTATTTACGCGTCTCCATTCAGTGATGCAGGTGCTCTTTTCTACAGTCAGATTCTTCTTTTGCGGCCACAAAACATAATCCTGAGTTGTAAGTTGTTTGATTATGCAATACTAGATATTTATAATAAGTAGCTATTTGTCAATCTTTAAACACTTGTATTTAGAAAAAAGTATTATTGGTTGTTTTTGCCATTTATATGTAACGTCAGCAGCTTGTTTTCAGAAACAGACAGAATACAGCAAACATTGTTCCTGTTCTGGCTCCTTTGAGCTCATATAGTGTGACTTTGTATATTATAATATTGACACTGTACTTGACCTCAGAAGTGTTTGTGACCCGTCGGCGCGAAGACTAAAGATTTATATGTAACGTCAGCAGCTTCTAGTTTGTAGTCTATTTCCCCCTTGACATCATATAGTGTGAGTATGTATATTATAATAACCACACATTATGATTTTAGAGGAGTTTGTGACCCGTTGGCGCGAAGACTAAAGATTTATATGTAACGTCAGCAGCTTCTGGTTTTTAGTCTATTTCTCCCTTGAGATCATATAGTGTGAGTATGTATATTGTAATATGAACATTTATACTGACCTCAGTGGAGTTTATGACCCGTCGACGCGAAGACTAAAGATTTATATTTAACGTCAGCACCTTCTCGTTCTTACTCTGTTTCTTTCTTGGGATCATATACTGTGAATATGTATATTATAATATTAACAGTCATTGTGATCTCAGAGCACTTTATGACCCATTGGCGCGAAAATGAAAGATTTCAAAGTCCCGGAGAAAAGAAGCTCTCAACAAACTCATCGCTGGAAAGTATTTTGTTAATGATCTTGTTTTGTATTGATGACTTCCTTTTCATTTTCCTTTTTGTGTGCCATCGGTGACACTGTGTATATTGTAAGAGTGTGATATTTCCACACAACAGGAATTGGAGATTTCTCGCCGCCAGGAGTAAACCATCTGAAATACAGTGTACTGACCTTTATAACTTACTTGATCAGATATTTTTACAGTGACAATATTTTTGGAAATTGCAGTTTAAAAAAAATCGTTTCCATAGATACTTTCTTAGTGAATACCTTTGATAAACCCTACATTTCTGAATGTTTTTTTACTATTTCTATTTTTGTCTGTTGCGGTTCCTATTCACCTTCTCCCTATAGAATATATACGACCAGTAGTGTATATTATTATACTACTATCCTATATATTCTTAAAGGAGTACGTGATCTAAGCACTACGACCGAACTTTCCCGAATTCTACAATAATAGAAATTATAAAAAATGATAAAGCGTACATTTCTATGTAATATAAAGTGATTTGTGTTTAACTGTTTTTGACTTATTATTGTTCTTGTGACCTGAGATGATGTAGTACGGGAGTGTTTCTTGTAGCACTTTTTCTACTTTATCTAAAAGTAACTCATGCCCTCTTATATTATCAAGAATATGGGGCAAAACTTTTACAAACTATAGCAGAAAAAAAAAGGGAGTGTGTGCCCATCGCTTAAGGGATATTTTATGAATTGCGTTTTTATTTGTCACCCCTTTGATATATACAGCTTCAGTTTCCGAACAAAGTATATTTGTAATTGCTTAATAAAAACTATTTCAAACCTAGACTGAAATTTTTGCTGCTCAACCACAGCTCCCCGTTAGAAAAGTAAACACCACATTATAACTAAACAGTGCTCCTGGGAAGTATCCCACCCGCAAACTTAATAAAAAGAAGACCGCAACACACTTTGTTATTTTCCCGCCGTGATTTGTACACCCCACGCCAATTATATAAATGGCCCTTAAAATATATAAAAACTATTTTTACCTTCACAAGCCCTCTCCACCACCTTGTGACCACTGTACAGAGTTAATAGTGTTCCTATCCTCCCCGCTACTACTTTCTTTTCCCGTACTCCATTGAAGTGCGTCACAAAATGGTTCACAACAGTGAACCGTTCCCAGCCAATAATGAACAAACTTGTACTAGGAACAGTTTAGCCAATAAAATGTCCATGGAGTCCGCAGAGGGGGAGGGAATAGCTGCCAACACTTCTACTTTCAATGGTTTACAGCCAATGAACATTAAGCTTGGGAAGGTCCTGCTTGGAACACAATACCCAATCAGATGTCCCTGATGCTCCGTGGAGGGGGAGGGAATGGCTGGCAACACTTCTACTTTCAATGGTTGAACATTAAGCTTGGGAACGTCATGCTTGGAACACGTCAACCAATAACATGTGCCTGCTACTCCGCGGACGGGGAGGAAATGGCTGGCAACACTTGTACTTTCAATGGTTCGCAGCCAATGAACATTAAGCTTGGGAAGGTCCTGCTTGGAACACGTCAGCCAATCAGATGTCCCTGCTACTCCGCGGACGGGGAGGAAATGGCTGGCAACACTTCTACTTTCAATGGTTCGCAGCCAATGAACATTGAGCTCGTTGTTGGAACACCTCAGCCAATTAAACGTTAATTTTGTTCCAGACACAGCAACAGAACACGCCCTCCCACATAATATTAATTTTCATGTAAGAAAGTGTCACTGTCCGTGATAAAAGTGAACACTGCATTATAAGTAAACATGACTGCGCATTATATTAAAGGAAGGCTGCAATCCGGCGCATTGTTATTTTCCCGACGGGATTTCCAGAGCCTACGCAACCTTGCCGCAATACCGCGCACCGTTGTTCTGCGGACGTGATTTCCACGTCTGCGGACGTGATTTCCACGGCCTACGCAACATTCAAACTCCCTGCCTCTGCACCGTACAGACTGCTTAAACTAAGACCACAGTGTTCCTACTATACCCTCTTATACAATTTTTCTCTTTTGTTTCGCCCTACGCCTTTCAACTCAGTCACAAAATGGCTGCCAACACTTCCGAGTTTGAACAGTTCGCAACCAATGAGCCGCACGCTCGTGATCGTAACGCCTCAGCCAATCAGATGTCAGAATTCTCAAATATCAATATCTGTAAATTTTGATATTTCTCTAAAACTACTGAACTGACTTACCCCATTTAAACAAAAGCGTGCTTTCTGCACCAAGACCTTTCTCCCTGCCAAATTCGGCGTAATTCCGTTCAGCAGTTTGACCTGTAGCCTTGTCTAAAGTTTCCTATGGAAATTGCATGGAGAAAACACGTTTTGGAACCCCCTTATTTCGCAGCCCCCCCTTCACGAATCACCCCCAAACTTTCAGGATAGGAGCTCACCTGAAAAGAGGAACTTTTGGAAAATTTCGTAAAGATTCGTCAAACGACGCCAAAGTTATAAGCACATCAAAAAATGCTTTTCCTATGGAAACGTGGTCCTAACTATAACTATCTACTGGCGACCGCCAGTAGATAATATATATCATATATATATATATATATATATATATATATATATATATATATATATATATTTATATATATATCTATATATATAGAGATAGATAGATAGATAGATAGATAGATAGATAGATAGATAGATAGATAGATAATACTGGCATATATATATATTTTCACTGAAAAAACAAAAGGTTTTAGGGACGTTATAGTTAGGGTCAGACTTCACTCGTCCAAAACCAGAGAAATTCAGCAGTTATAGTTAGCTGGGCTAACTATAACTTACGCCAGCGCAATGCACTGCTTATGATCTCACATATCACATCACCAGTAGTGGTGAAGGGGGCGTGGCCTCCGGTTACTTGCCAGAGTTTTTTTTTAGGGAAGGGGGGCTGCGTAGCCCCCCTTCTCTCGCCAATTTCGGCCCAGGGGACCCCATCCCCTGTGGACAGTCTTTTTATTTTTTAAATGGGGGGGAGCCGCACCGCCATCCTCCCTGGGCCGATTACGGGCCAAGGGACCCAATCCCTGGGGTCCGGCCTTTTCCTTTAAAAACAAATTAAAAAAAATAAACACATGGCCCCTCTTCCCTGGCCCAATTTAGGCCCTGGGGGCCCCATGTCCCACAGCCAGGCCTTCATATTATTTTTTTTTAAATGGGGAGGGGGGCCAACGCGGCCCCACTCCCCAGGCTAATATTGCCCCAGGGACCCAATCCCTGGGGCATGGTCACCATGTTGGAAACCATGGGGGGAGCCTCAAGGCCCCCACGATACCTGATGGCTCCCTGCCCCCTGTGGGAGCCGGCATTGCTTTTGGACAGAGGGAGCTGTAAATAGCTCCCTCTGTCAGAAAGCAATTCTGCTCTGTTTCATGGAAGGAGAGCATTTTCAATGCTCTCGCTTCCATGAAGCGGAGCAGTGTTTGCTATGGCTTGTTGGGAGCAGTGTTCCCGCCAAGCCATAGCAAACTGCAATGTCCCGGGGGTGGGCACCCCGGGACATTGCTGAAGCCGGCCCTGAGGAATGGTGGTCCCCAGGGCCATTTATGGCTCTACGAGGGGGGCTGCACGGCCCCCCTCTAACAAAAATTAAGCCCAGGGGAGGTGGTGGTCCCCAAGGCTGCGGGGCCACGTGGCCCCATATATAATTTAGTATACATTTGTCCTGGGGAGGTGGCGGTCCCCCAGGGCTGCATGGGGTGGCTGGAGCCCCCCATGCATTATTTTGTAATATAGCCCTGGGACGGTGGCGATCCCGGGGCCTCACGGGGCCACGTGGCCCTTCTGCATTTCAGTGAATCAGACCCGGTGAGGTGGCGGTCCCTGGGGATGCGTGGGGGGGCCATGCAGTGCCTCCCCATCATTATTTTTAAGTGCCCCGGGGACCTGGCCCACCCGAGGGCCTAAATTAAATGAAGCGCGTTTCATTTTTTATCTTCCCCTGGATTCGCCGATCCACCGCGACTCCCACTGAAAATGTAAGAAAAAATGCTTTTTTGGGGCTAGGAAGTCAGGGTGGTTCAACCTAGTCACAAGATGGCTGCCAACACTTCCTGGTTTGAAGTGTTGACAGCCAATCAGATCTCAGGAACGAGATTGGCAGGGGTCGCGGATCCACCGCGGCCACAGTTGTATATCTGAGAAATCTTTAAATTTCCCAAACACTACTGACCGGATTTACACCATGTAACAAAAAGAGTGCTTTCTGGACCAAGAGCTACCTTTCTGCCAAATTTGGTGTAATTCCATTCAGCAGTTCGGGCTGTGGCCATGTCTAAAGTTTCCTATGGAAATTAACAAAGCGTTTTGGGACCCCCTTTTTCTCGGCCCATGCTTGACGAATCACCCCTAAATTTTCAAGACAGCAGCTGAAGTGACTGCACCGATAGTTTTGGAAATTTCACAAAAATTCATCAAACGACACCAAAGTTATTGGCAAATCAAACAACTTTCTTCCTATGGAAACTGCATCCTAACTATAACTATCTACTGGTGACCACCAGTAGGTACTATATATATATCTTAAAAAAAAAAATATATATATATATATATATATATATATATATATATATATATATATATATATATATATATATATACTCTTACATAATGTTTCTTAGGTCTTTAAAGAGTGACCACCTCTCTAAAGAAAAGCAATACCGTGCCAAAACCCATAGGGATACAATCACATACCAAAGTAGGTGTTGAAGTCCACGACAATGCTCAGATAGCGGCCACATTCCAAGCCTTTTACTACACTCCAAACAAGGCCCCCGATATACCCACTGCCGATCAATCCGAACATCTTGGGAGGGCCTCAGTCACTCCTCTTCTACCTCACAAATCCAAGAGCCTGGATAGGCCCATCCAGATCGAGGAGGTAATCTCAGCCCTCGCATGCTTGAAGCTGATGAAGTCTCCTGGCCCTGATGACTACTCGTCACAGTTTTATAAGGTCTTCTGCCAAGAACTGGCCCCTCTGCTTACCCGCCTATTTAACTAATTTGCCAACACTGGGTCCATCACTGACACCATGCTAGAAGCCTCAATCTCAGTCATTCCTTAACCAGGTAAGGACCCTGCTCTCTGCGTGTCTTACAGACCTATATCACTCCTGAATATTGATGCCAATCTCTTCACCACCATTCTGGCCCATCGATTTAACCCCTTCATGCCTGGTATGATTGATCCCAATCGGGCGGGCTTTATACCCAACGCCAGTGTCGGGACACTGCAAACGTAAACTTTGCTTGACGGAGAAGATCCACCGCTCCCAGAAAGAGTCCCTCCTTCTTTTGATCGAAGCGGAGAAGGCGCTCGATAGGGTTCATTGGCCCTATCTGTTTGAGACCATGACACATTTCGGTCTTGGGGGCAGATTTAGGCATTGGATCCGCGGTGTCTACAGTGCCCCACAGGCATCAGTATGAGTCAATGGCACACTATACCAAACCATCCCCGTCAAGAGGGGCAACCGATAGGCGTGCCCCCTCTCCCCCCTTCTATTTGCCCTCTACATGGCGCCTCTTGCACTGCGTGTTACAGCCAACCCAGTGATCATGGTCATTCCTTTTGGCGGCGACTGCCACCTTATTAGCCTGTACACAAACAACGTGATTGTCACACTCGCTGACCCAGAGACCCCACTCCCAACTTTGTTGGCTGAGCTAGAATCCTTTGGGGAGGTGTCTGGGTTCAAGGTGAAAATGCAGAAGTCCCGAATCTTGAATCTATTTCTGGTCCTGCTGGAGGAGGCCCATCTTCGCTCACTGTTCCCTTTTGATTGGGCAGACGAGCACATACCTTACCTGGGAATTAAACTGGCCTGTTCTGTGGCTAAGACAATAATGCTCAATTACTCATCCCTCACCTCTCAAGTCCTATCAGACCTAGCCAACTGGCGTCCCCACAATTGTCTTGGCTGGGCAGAACAGCAACCATCAAAATGACTGTCCTTCCTTGGATCCTCTACATCTTCCAGGCCCTCCCATTGACGCCACCCAAGAATATACTCCAATCCTTGTATCTAGGGGTTAACAAGTTTATTTGGGATGGGAAAAGGCCACGCCTCCACAGACAGATGCTCTACCACACAATGACAGGACCCAAGCCTTTTTGATAGCTCTGTTAGTAGAGTGGACGTTGGTCCGCAAGGCTGCTTACTGTGAGTTCATTGTTTAAACACATTCAATTATTGCTCCTTTGTTTTTTTTCTAGAAACCCGGGGTACTCAATATGTCAGAGAGGGATACACTTTCATTCAGTGAAGACCATATTCAAAAATTAATTTCAGACCCCTCCCTTTTTTCATCAGTTACATTGAGCAGTACTGCCAAGCAGCAGAATGTTACAGATAAGTTAATCAGACTGCAGAAGAAACATATAAGGACGGAGCTCCACGGTCATTTTCTAGTTGAAAACCTAATAGCTGGTACAATCTCTTGGGGACTTCAAGTAAAGAACGTCCCAGTCATCTTTACTGAAGATCCAGTATATAAGAAAGGATTCAGTTTCATCAGTACCAAGTGCAGCAGGGACCTTATGGTCCATACCATTGAGACGGCTCAGAGAATTTGTAAAAAAGACCTGGAGGAAATAGAAGAACAATTGCAAGAAATCAAAGATAGTCATACTGAATCTGAAGCCAAGACATTACTTGAGAAAATCGCCAAGGAAATAGCAACGTTCAAAGACCATACCATTAATTTTAAGATCAATAAATTTGAAAAGGACAAAAAGGCGTTTAATATAGAGACAGTGTATCCATATCTTAAAGAAGACTTTTATACCAGACCAGATTCCACAAGGTTTCTCACGAATTATCAAGGTAGATCAAGGAACAAGTTCCTGACATTTTCTGATACTTCATCTTCTGAATCTACAGGAGATTCTGATCCAGGCGAAGGCCCCTCCAACAGGAAACAACAGAGGAAGCCTTTTTTAGGACAAGGCCAGCAGCAATCGCGCGGCAGATTCAAACCCCAGCAATGGGAAATGACAACCCGGAGACAACATTACAAGTCCTAAATAAATCATCTATCATTAATTTGACGAATAGATCTTTTTCCAAAGAAGAAATGGAGGTATTAGAGCTAGGCCTCTCCTATGTCCCTGGAGTCATCATGGATTTTACAAAGGTGAAAATGGAAGTCATGGAACTATTTCGTAAAATTCGTTTAAGAGCCTTTTTCAAAGATAGAGAAAGCCGAACGCAATCTGAGGTCTCCGGATTACGCAATAGATCGACTTTTTGTCCACCACCTCATAGTATCCCTAGGGATATCATTTCCTTTGAACATACTGTGCTATCATCACTCAATCTATTGGAAAAGAAGCGACTCTTTATTACACAAAATGTGTCGCAATCCCAGAAAGAAGCCATTAAGTCTTTAAAGAATCAGCAAGCAGCAATCATCAGGCCGGCGGACAAGGGTGGCGCTGTGGTCTTATGGTCAAAAGAAGCTTACCAAACAGAAGGCAGAAGCCATGTATATAATCAACAATGGTACCGACGAATCTCGCAAGATCCTTCTAATGCCATAATACGCGAGGTAACCATGATTGTTTCAGAAGCTAAGGAACAAGGCATTCTGGGCCCAAAAGAAGCAGACTATTTGATGAAGAAATATCCTCGCACACCGCATTTGTACTTTCTACCCAAGGTGCACAAAGATGCATCAACACCACCGGGCCGCCCAATTGTGTCCGGGTGTGACTCTATATTGGAACCGCTGTCCAAGTTTGTGGACGTTTTTCTAAAACCCTTCTTGCCAGAAGTCCGTTCATATCTCCGTGATACCATGGAATTTATCAACAAAGTGGAGGGATTTCCGTTTGACCCAAAGATTCACGTCCTTGTGACAATGGACGTCACATCTTTATACACCCAAATTCCCCAACAGGATGGTTTAGACACGATTGAAGTTTATTTGGAAACAAGATCTAGACCACACCATGTCCCAACTGAATTTATCTTGAAATTGGCCTCTTTGGCACTCCGTCGCAATTTCTTCAAGTTTGAGGATGAATTCTTAGTGCAAGTGAAAGGGACAGCCATGGGTTGTCCCTTCGCGCCGGAGATGGCTGTGTTGTACATGGCCCAGTATGAAGACAAATTTGTGTACCACAATAATCCATACGACACCCACATTAAACAGTGGCTAAGATATATTGATGACGTGTGGTGCATCTGGGAAGGGCCGGTACCATTAATCAAGGAGTTCCACGAATGGCTGAATAACCGCAGTCCCGATATCAAATTCAGTTTGACATACGACTCCAAGAATCTATCTTTTATGGATGTGGAGATGAGAGCTACTCCAGAGGGTCTGATGTCCACCTTGCACATAAAACCTACGGACAAGAACAATGCCCTACATTTTCGCAGCTATTACCCCAAAAGTCTCAAAAATAACCTCCCTTATGGACAATTTTTAAGAGTGAGGAGAAATTGTTAAAAAATAGAGGACTTTGATTTACATGCAGAAGCCCTGTTCAACAAACTTAAGGAGAGAGGATACCCTCGGAAACTGCTCGGACATTCATTGAAAAGAGCCCGCTGGACACCCAGAGATCACTTGTTGACTAAAAAATACAAACCACCCACACAACGCATTGTATGTGTCTCCACATTCGGCCCACACACCCAACCAGTCAAAAGGATCATTCGGAATAATTGGCATTTAGTGGAGGGAGCAATTCCGGATGTAGGCCCACCACTATTCGCATTAAAGAAGAATCGGAGCATTGGCCAACAGATTACCAGCACCTCTACATTCCAAAAAACAAAAAAAGATAATCAGTGTAGCCTTTTCAACCTACAGCCAGTATATGGTCATCATAAATGTGGGACATGCTCAGTAGGTAGTACAACTATAGAAGGAAATCTTTTCACGGACGGCAGAAAATACTGGCGACACAACGATTTCACCAATTGTAAATCTAAGAATGTTGTATACGGAATCATCTGTCCTTGCAACTAAGTGTATATTGGTAAAACCAGCCAGGAGGTACGACAGCGGATCATACAACATCGGTCAAGAGTTAAGAACAAAACAACATCCGCCCCCCTTGGTGGAGCATTTTATTGAAATGAATCACACTCAAAACGATTTTAAATGGACAGTATTGGCAGCAATAAGATCTTCAAACAGGGGCGGGGACCCGTCCCTCCAGCTGTCCCAAAAGGAGGCATTTCTTATAATGAAATTTGATTCAGCAATCCGTGGCCTTAATGATCTTTCAGAAATCGGCCATTTATAAAACGAACTACAGTACTCAGAATTCACTGGTGCGGCCACTCCAGTCCACAGCTTACTGCTGGCATCTTGAAAATACCGTCGACGTGTGACGCCCGGTTCTTTGGAGCCTCACTCTGCCGAAGACACGCTGACAAACTGGAGCCTTTGCGAAGTTGGAGTACAGTGGGAATACAGCAGGCAAGTCTTTTGCGCTTGAACGTGGAGAAGCGGTTAAGGTTATTCTTAGTAACCGCCGAGCTGAATTGTGTAAGCAGTTTCAAGTTGCTCAAAGTCATTATGCCCATGCGCTTCCTTAATTCTTTTGGAGGCGTTTGAGACGGAGCAGCGCTGTACATGACATCAGGGTTGAAACAATTTGAAGTGCCTCATATTATATTAGAAACTCACCAAGGACATTTATTTCAACACATGTCTCTTTTCCATTAGGACAAAGACTATTGAATCTCCACAGTCCCACGACGACAACATTCGTATATAGATTTGTAGACCCTGTACACAACCTGTGACAGAAGGTATGACCTAATCTATTTTTCAATCTGAAACCCACTGTGACTAAATTCTTTCCATTCTTGCCTACACCCACACTTTGTGTTTATCTTTCACAGCCCGATTAACGCCAAAGACCGGCTACACCATGGATTTTAATACATTTCATGGGAGCCTCTTTTAAAATCAGGTACCTCATTCTGCTTCACAATTTATGCATACATGTAACCACGCACAGGGGGTCCCCTTAAGCTTTAATGACACCACTTTTTTATATTCTTTTCAGTTAAGACATCTCCAGTCCACGCCCTGAGGATAACCCTAGAAGACAGCAGGGTTTGAAACGCGTTGGCATTGCGGCTGAAGCCAACTAGCTTGCTGATTAATTTGCTTTCTTCAGCCTAGTACACAGGCAGGACTCTTTGAACTGTGTATAGTCCGCCTGTTTTCTTTGTCTTATATAATGGACTGGTGCCCTCTAAATTTTAGGAGGACAAAGATATTATTCATGGTGTCTATGTTGTACATATCGTTATATTGAAGTTTGTTTATTTATTCATTTTTTATGTTTTTTGGATTTGCATGTAATTTATGGTTTTTGTATTTGTGTCACACTGAAAATTTGGTGCGTCTCTCTATGACATGATGAAATGTTTTTTCAAAAAATTGTGAAAAATATTTGAAACCAATGTGAAATAAATCACATGTACTTAGAATTATTCGTCTAGGTACAGTATAGTAATGTTGAAGATCCTATCTGGTCATCTGTTTGTTTCTGACATTAGAGTGATCCAGGCCAGGTAGTGACAGGACCCAAGCCTTTTTTGATAGTTCTACCACACAATGCGGTAGGGTGGGCTCATGGTACCTTTGATCGCACGCTATTAACAGGCCTCCCAGCTGCGATTCCTGGATGAGTGGAGTCATCTGGCCTCCGAGAAAAAATGGTGCTTTATGGACCAGGTGATGGTAGACTCCCATAATTAGAAGGAGCCCTGGCTCCCTCGTAAGCACTATGCATGGGGACACTACTCTTCTCTAGTGACCGAATCTATATTTTTAGGGTTTGGGATGCCATGGCGACAGGAATGAGCCTAACCTCTTTCCCTTCCCCCATGACACCAATCCTGGCTAACCCTGACTTTGTCCCAGGGATGCACCGGTAGGTATTCCGGCGCTGACGGGAGGGTGGTTGCAAATGAAAAGGCTGCTTATTTGCACACAAGGTATAATACTGTTCGACCAACTAAAGGCTGATTACATCTTGGAAGAAGCAGACCATCTTCAATATCTACAAGTGAGACACTGGGTGGTCTAACCCTCCGTTAGACCTCAGACGGAACATCCCCTTTCTCCGTTTGAAAAATGGGTCTTCCTTAAAAAGAATGATAGACGTCTTATCACCGAGATATATGCCTTATTGGTCGGGGTGCCCTCCCTAACTAAGATAGTAGGACAAAAGAAATGGGAGGCAGATTGGGAAGGGCCCTGTCTGCTAAAGAGTGAGAGGATATTTACTATCAGGCACGCTACTCCACTCATAAGATGGCTGGCACGGAGACGGCCTACAAAATTGTCTTCTACTGGTATCACACCCCTACTGGGCTCCACAGATGGGACCCAGTGTGTTTGAATGACTGTTGGAGGGGCTATGGAGAACCGGGTACTTTGATTCACCTTCTCTGGCAATGTCCAGAGCTGGTCCGATACTTGGAGCGCATATTGGATGATATTGACAGAGCCTTTGACATCGCATTTTCGAGATTCCCAGCCTACACTATTCTGGGGCTCCTTAATCCTCTAACGTACCCACCACGCTCACAGAGGGAGCTAAAATGGCTTTGGCACTGGGGGCCTGTTCCAAAGTTATTCTCGAGACATGGGGCACAGACAGGGTCCCCGACTATACCACATGGCTCCACAAATTGTGGTCATTTTGGGGACTGGAAAACTTTCCCTTGCAGTTGAGACAAAAATTGACTTCTATCTTAACCTGTGGGCTTCATTCAATACCATTCGTTCCTCTGAATTGAACAAGCTGACGTGCCCGACTTATCTTAAACTGCTGCGTTTGGCACCCTGACCTGAGCCCTCTGAGACCCCATCCTCACACTAGATGCTTGACACAGCCACCTCCCCACATAGACTTGCACTCGGCGCCTCCACATTACAGCCATTGGTTAAGGCCACAATTACTTTCTAAGGAGCCAGGAGGGTTTGGGGGAGTGACAAGGGATGTTTGTTTTGTTGTAAGTTGTCTCATGCTGTACCTTTGCTGCCAGCCCCAGGGATGTAGGCGGATAGTTGTGTAACGTTTTGCTTCATCCACACCATATTAAAGCTGCTGGCCCCTGGAATGTAGGCAAACAGCTGTGTACATGACTCTTTGGCGATAAAATAAACAGAAATTATGCAAAAAGAAAAGCATTTAACCCAGCTCCTAGAGCTCACAGAACATGCCTGTAGAGGTTCACTCTGCTTGGCTACGCCCCCGACAGCCACGCACAGCAGAAATTGCATTATTAAGGCATCCTACAAGAGCAACAGAGCAATAAGGAACCAACAAATGTGGTCTGGGGAGTCCCCTGGCAAAAATAGGTAGGGGCAGCTATAATCGGAACTCCATCCAGCCTGGCTCACAACCCTCACTTCTTCAGGAGGCACATGAGGCCAAAGGAGCTCCATAATGAAAGCTGTCCAGCTTGGAGAACCTTGTGGGGGGTCAGGAGGCAAGGTGGATGCAAAAATGCCTTTGTGTGCCATCTTCCAAATTACCTGGGAAATATTTTTTCATGCAAATAGTTCTGCAAATTAACGTCTGCATGCATGATGTGGAAATTCTCATCAATTATTTTTAACCCTTTCATTGCTGGGGTCTTTCACCCCTCTGTTCCCAAGAAATTTCAAACAAACAGTGTTAGGTTGTTTATATCATGTATCTTTCTGGCTTCTATCAGACCCCATTCCATGGGCTTTAGGGCAGAGAGAGGCTACTAGGCCCAAGCATGGTGGTTGTAGTTATTTGCCACTGGTGTTCTGTGGTCAGTCCTTTTATGGCTCTGCAAAGTGGGCTAAATGCAACTCTTTCCACTTTGACTCTCTGGGCAAAATGGGTGAGTTGTCATAGGCTTCTCGTGGAGGCAGAGTGGGGGGCAAGATCTCAGAACTCAACAATCAAGTATTGGCCAGCCCAGTGCTACTCTTTTGCATAAAAGAAAGTACTTAAATTTCACATCGTTGCTCAATACTGGAGAGCACAATTAGTAGATACAGGGCTGAAATCCTCTTTTAGTCTAGGCACTACACCCGTCTGTATACACTCCTTGCAAACAGAGTTCCCCCAACATTTCTGATTCTGGGTGTCTAATCGACAGCACATATTCAGTCATTCAATTACTGACGAGGCGTATGCGCGCCAAAATTTGCAATTTGCTTTTCCTCCTGTGCAGTGTTAGCACAGAAAAAGTCTTTGTTCATGCAGCAAGCTCCCACCCACTTCTCAGTCTCTATTTCACACACATTCTGTACTCCCATAGTTACACACGTTCAGTAATTGTCTGGTGGGTGCAGGACAAGTGCATTCAGTGGTCCTGCTCCAGTAGCAACCTTGAAGCTGTCAGGGCCACAGCAGCAGTGGCACTAGGTATGTAGAGACTTCAGCAATCTTGGTGCAAAGTCTTTCTCCCACAGCATCATGCCTTTGGCAGTTGCAGACTTCCTAGGGCAGGGACTTGAGGACACTGGTTCAGAATGTAAGGCCTCTTGGCCAATATCGACTTCACAGGTGGTCTTTGTAGTTGCTGCCTTTTGGGCTGATCAGAGTGCAAATGTTGGTGATACAGAAGCTCTCGTCCTCCGAAATGGTGGCAGCAGTATCAGTCTTTCAGCCACGGCAGACTTTATGTTTCACTTAGCGGTTGCTTTTGATGGAAGGCTTGATGAGGTTCACAAAAAGAAAGTTTTAGGGATGCCAGGGACCCCTTCTACATATGAGTTTCTCCCAGCTCGCTGAAATTAATGAAATGAAATGAAAATTTATAATAAACGCGCACTACTACCCTGAGGTGTCTAGGCGCGCAAGCTTGCAAACTGGGCAGTACAAGGTTATGAGGCTGGCCGAAGATTAGAGACTCCTAGAGATTGAAAAGCCAGGTTTTTAGTTTTTTCCTAAAGCAGAGAAGGTCTGATTCCTTTTTCAGGAATAAAGGGAGGCTGTTCCAGAGACGGGAGGTGCTGCCAATAAAACTTCTCCCGCCCCATTTTACTCTGGGAACAGTGATGTTGCATGCTGTTTCTGAGCGAAGGGATCGTGGCGGAAAATACCATTGAAACCAACGCTTAAAAACTTGTGGGCCTTTCCCATGAAGAGCCCTGAAAGCAATGCACAGGGCCTTAAACTGTATACGCTTCTCAATAGGTAACCAATGGAGAAGCGGAAGGCCAGCTAAGACTGATTCTCTTTTGGGTGTGCCTAATAACAGGTGAGCGGCTGAGTTCTGTAGGACCTGCAGCTTATTTAGACTTTTTTTCTTATACTTACAAAAAGAGCATTTGCCTAGTCAATCTTTGAAAGTATCGAAGCAGAAATTACTGTTTTTTGCAGGTCCTACGGAATGAAAGGAAAGATCTTCCGTAAGAGTTTCATCGTAAAGGAGGCAGACGTGATTGTATTCACATGCCCTTCGAAGGTTAGCTGGTTATCAAAGATAGCTCCAAGATGTTTTACCTTTGTGACTGGCGGCGGAAGTTGTCCAAGTGAGTTTGGCCAAAGGGGCCACGTAGATGTTAAAAAGGGTCGGACTAAGAGACTAACCCTGAGGGACGCCGCAAGGGAGATAGAAGGTTGGGGATTTAAAATTATCAGCTGCAACAAGCTGGATTCTGTCTGACAGAAATGATTTGACTAAAGCAAGGGCTTTATCTTTTACCCCAATATCCTCCAGTCTATTCAGCAGGATTTGGTGGTTTACGGTGTCAAATGCCGCTGAGAGGTCTAGTAGGACCAGCACTGCACTGCCCCCTACATCCAGTGTCCATCTAATCTGTTACGATGCACTTATCAAAGCCAATTCTGTGCTGTGATGTTTCCTAAATCCGAATTGGCAAGGGTCTAAGTGGCTCTGGTCCTCGATGAAAGCTGTCAGCTGTGAGTTAGAGCTTTTTCAATAATTTTCGCTGGAAGGGGCAATCTGGAAATGGGACGGTAGTTCCCAGGATCTAAAGGATTTAGGTTAGCTTTTTTGATTAAAGTTGGAATATGGGCTATCTTCCTGACACTAGGGAATTTTCCTGACTGGCGGCGGAAGTTGTCCAAGTGAGTTTGGCCAAAGGGGCCACGTAGATGTTAAAAAGGGTCGGACTAAGAGACTAACCCTGAGGGGCGCCGCAAGGGAGATGGAAGGTTGGGGATTTAAAATTATCAGCTGCAACAAGCTGGATTCTGTCTGACAGAAATGATTAGACTAAAGCAAGGGCTTTATCTTTTACCCCAATATCCTCCAGTCTATTCAGCAGGATTTGGTGGTTTACGGTGTCAAATGCCGCTGAGAGGTCTAGTAGGACCAGCACTGCACTGCCCCCTACATCCAGTGTCCATCTAATCTGTTACGAGGCACTTAGCAAAGCCAATTCTGTGCTGTGATGTTTCCTAAATCCGAATTGCAAGGGTCTAAGTGGCTCTGGTCCTCGATGAAAGCTGTCAGCTGTGAGTTAAGAGCTTTTTCAATAATTTTCGCTGGAAGGGGCAATCTGGAAATGGGACGGTAGTTCCTAGTATCTAAAGGATTTAGGTTAGCTTTTTTGATTAAAGTTGGAATATGGGCTATCTTCCTGACACTAGGGAATTTTCCTGACCTAATCATAAGATTAAAAATGTCTGTTAGGTGGTCTGAAATAGTGTCAGCTACTAAATGAATGGTTTTCGGTGGGCATGGATCCTACGGAGAGCCTGATTTAGTTTGCAGGAGCATGGTTTTAGTTTGGTCCTGGGAAAGTTCAGCAAAAGAGGTTAAATGGACCTTACATTCATTATTAATAGTTTGGGAGTCACTGTGACATTCACTAATTTTAATTTGGATTTGTTATGATCATCTGAAGGATTAGAGGAGAAAAGATTAAAAACCGACTTGACCTTATCTTGAAAAAGGAGGCCAGTGAATTGCAAAAGATTTGATCCATTCCCTGAAACCCCTTTTCGGGAGGTTTAGATAGCTGTTTAACAGTTGCAAAAAGTTCTAATGGCAGTTGCTCACTGTCTCTGGGTATTCTCACACTGGGAACATGCTGGTGTTAGTATTGAAAAATACGATGTTGATGTACACCATGATATCTGTATGTATAATAATGAACTTGCATCTCCGTTGTTGAATTCATCCGAAATGACCTCCCACTCAACCCCAAGTTAGAAATACATGGACAAGCAGGCCCTGCGAACTAGCCCTGAAGCAACTGATTAACAGATCACAGGTGGGGGGGACACGTAACCCTTAGACAAATGTGCGAATAGGAAAACCGAGATTGATCCCACAGATAGTCAGTGACACCACAATGGTCTCAGGTGATTGGCTCCAATAAACCACGTTTGGCCAGACGGGCGCACGGTCCCAAAACACCATAAAGTTAGATGCCACATTATGTTAGGAACGTACAGCCAATCAGAACACAGCATGCACACTACAGGGAGTAATCACGTTCTCTCCATGCTGGACATCTGGACACGTACCCAATGGCTTTTCTGCCAGTGCCCAGCTGTCACCTGACCCCTGATGACTCCTCTGTGGTGAGATGTGTATTGCTGCCAGACAGTAGACAAAGGGCCCTGAGAGTACGGAGGGGCACTCCTCCCTTGACATGATGGCCTGGGGGGCTCTGCCCACCCACTTTCTGAGCTTCAGAGGAAGCCTAACTTGTCAATGGCAGATAAAGCTCACACCTAGGCCTGCCTCCCCTTTGTCTCTGTAGTCAGGCTGGCTTCAAAGCCAGTGGAGGTAGAGGAACTGACCAGAACTCATTTAGGAGATGGGCAAAGGCTTGCCCTCCACCCACGGGCTGGCACTGGGCAGCAAGTGGACTCTACAGACCTCTCCTCAGATCACTCCTGGACGTGTAAAGAAGGGCTGCCCTGCTATCTGAAACCTGAAGGAAGACTGGACCATCTTGCCTTGAATCCATGACCCCAGAAGTGAAATTTTTGCCAATTTTTTGCCTGGAGAGTCGACGGAGATGGTTGAAGCTGCAGCCGTCAACGTTGAATCACCGGTTGACCTCAGCTTGCTGGTTTGCCCAGCTAAAGGCAATCTGAGTTCCAGAAACGTTTCTAAGTCTGAATATCGAGGACTTCACAAGACCGACGCGAGTAGCATTCAGTTGGTATCGAGGCCTTCTCAGGCAAGGAATTTTGACTTCCCCCGCTTAGAGCTTTCTCGCCTTTGTCTATGACCATGGAGGCCCCCACTCTTCAGCAACCCATCGCTGTTGAGTACCGCTTCGGATTCAGCTTGCCCCGTCAACAACTCAACGACAACCACCTTTTCTCCATAGAAGCTTCTAGGTCGGAAGGCAAATGTTCCACCACGATGAACCTGGTCCCTGTATCTGACCTGCACTCCTTTGTGATCGGCTTTAACTTTAGACTTTGACCCAGACTAGTGTGACCATAGAACTGTGGTTGGCACTTTGAGCTTTTTAACGCTGTTTTTAATTCAATATTTTAAAATTCGTATCTCTGGTCTTACTAATTGGGTTTTTCTAACGTTTGTGTAATTTTATTTATTATAATGTATTCTAATTTTCTAAATTGGTTTGCAATGTTTCTTGTGTTGTGTTTTCACTTTATTACTGTTTGAGTATAGGATAAATACTACACACATTCCCTCTAAGTTTAGGAACAGGTTTAGCTAGTGATGTTTGCATTTCACCCTGACAAGGATTGTGATTATTATTTGAAGTCGGTTCTCACCCACTTCAACTAATACTCCAATTTTTTACAATGGGCAGTATTCTCATGTCTGCTGTAAGAGCACACTTTGTGCACCCCTCCAAGTAACAGAATAGGTTCTTGACCTTGCATTACCATTACAGACTAGGCATCTCTGCACATGCTAGATTAACATGATGCCATGATCAAAGAAAGGGCCATATTTACAATGTAGTGGCAGAGCACGGCGTTACCCTCCTTGGATTAACACTGCACTCCGCCACTTCAAAAACGCAGGGCTGTACCATATTTACAACAATATGGTGCAGCCCTGAGTTTTCCCCGGCGCTGGTGCTAAATTTAGCAGGATCATGACAATGCAGGCACCCTTGCACCATAGTGCAAGGGTGTCTACGTTGAGGGGAAGATTGTTTATGTGCAGGAAGGTCTCCCTTCCTGCAAATAAACAATCTTTAAATGACGTTTTGTAACTTTTATGTGTGCTGCATAATGCAGCACACAGAAGTTGCAAAACGTCCTTTTTTTATTGTTTATGTGCAGGAAGGGTCACCTTTCTGCACATAAACAATTAATGGCCATTTGCTGTTTCTATGTGTGCTGCACAAAGCAGCACACATGGAAACAGCAAAAAAGGGGGAGAAATAAAGCATTTCTCCTCGTTTCGCCTGTTTAAGACCAGGTTTTCCCTGGTCTTAATTTTGTCACTGCCTCCTATTTATGCTACCCTTGTAAATAGGGGGCAGCATCAAAATCAATGGGTGTTGCGGTGGAGCGCCCACCGCAACACCCATTGCCCTCCCTTTTCACGCTAAGTACAGCGTGAAAGGGTGCCTTATTTACAAGGCAGCGTTAAGCCACGTTAACGCACATAAACAATCTTTAAATGACGTTTTGTAACTTTTATGTGTGCGGCATAATGCAGCACACATAGAAGTTGCAAAACGTCCTTTTATTGTTTATGTGCAGGAAGGGTCACCTTCCTGCACATAAACAATCAATGACCTTTTGCTGTTTCTATGTGTGCTGCACAAAGCAGCACACATGGAAACAGCAAAAAAGAGGAGAAATAAAGCATTTCTCCTCGTTTCGCCTGTTTAAGACCAGGTTTTCCCTGGTCTTAATTTTGGCACTGTCTCCTATTTATGCTACCCTTGTAAATAGGGGGCAGCATCAAAACCAATGGGTGTTGCGGTGGAACGCCCACCGCAACACCCATTGCCCTCCCCTTTCACGCTAAGTACAGCGTGAAAGGATGCCTTATTTACAAGGCACCGTTAAGCCAAGTTAAGTGGCTTAACGCAGCCTTGTAAATAAGATGAAGCCCTTATCGCCACCACAACATCACTAAAAGTGACGTTGTGGTGGCGATAGGGGCTTGTAAATATGCCCCACAAGAGCTGAATACCAGTTTCACTACCATTCAGTGGTAGGATACATGGCCGTTTAATAAGCAGGAGACATTCCCATTTCAAACAACGCCCCTTCCAGATCAGTTTTCCCAGAAACCTGCTTCAGTTTGAAAGAAACCCTGTCATCGAATAAGCAAAACCATCAGGAAAGCCCTTCTGCATTTCCATGATTCATTCAGTCCTTTGTTCCACTGTGAAATCCATGCCTTATTATGAGATATACCATCTCAACAACTTGAGATTTTCTCCCTTCATTGCCATCAGCCACTTGATTATGCCATCAACTACTTGACTTCGTTTGTGAATTGTTTGGACCAACAATTTGGTACCAAATAAGTAAGTCTGGAACCGACTCAAAACCCACACTATTTCAAAGCATTCTTTTTGAATGGCTGTCTAATTGTGCCCGAAGGGAGCAGTCTGTGACTAATAAAGCCCACTGCATGCTCTCTACACTTGTTATTAAGTCGAATTAAAGTCCAGTTCCTTTATCTGAGGTGTGAGGAGTCTGTACAATGACCATAGCTAAAGGACTTCAACACAGGTGCATCACATAATGCTGTCATAAGGTCCTTAAAGGCCTTCTGAAACTCTACTGTCCATAACACTCTTCAAGGCTGATTCTTTGATTTCAGGGCTGTCAAGGCCAAACCTACTGTCCTATAGTTGGCCACAAAATTCCTCTGGAAACCAGTGAGTTCAGAGAAAGTTTACACTTGAGCCTGGGTGATGGGACCCTCCCAGTACAACACAGACCGGATCTTGGCATCCAAAGGAAGGATTGTTTGGTTTACCACCTGAAGCACAACATAGACTACAGAGGACTTCCCCACTTGGCACTTGGCAACCCTAATGGTCAGTTTTCCTCCCAGTATCCTGGTTAATTCCTGTTGTAAGTGTTTCAGGTGGCCCTCCCTTAAATTGTTAAGGATGGAAATATCATAAATGTAAGTTATGCAGCTGTAATGATTTCACCATCCAGCCACTAAATGTCACTCACAAGGGCCTTTTGGAAACCTGCCTGTATATCAGTATAGGACATTATACACTTATTCACTTAGCAAATTTAGTTTCTCTTCACTTTCCAGTCAGGTTTTCTGTCCCACATTTCTGATGCATTGTGGTCCTTGGAGTGCCCTCTGTCTTCACACCTTTCCTAAATTCCATCTAGGTGGTAGTTCTTGCATCCTACAGTTATTCTGAATCTTTAATAGCTGGATTCTGGAGCTCTCTCTTTCTTTACTCTGATCCACACTCCATTCCAGACTTTACTTTTCCCAGTCTTGTGTCTGCTGGTTTCCCTGGCCTCTCCTTTTACAAGCCCCGGATCAGCCTCCTCTTCATTAGTGGTTCCCAGACTCCTTGCACCTGGTCCCCTCCCTGCACCTGTGCTCTTCCCCTGAGCCTCTGGCTATTTCAGCATGGTGAACCCGGATGCAGCAGCTCGCAACTGACTTGTTGTTGAGTCTCCTCATGGTCAGTCGCTTACCTGCTGCTTCTTTTGCTTTACAGGCTTGCCTTTTAATTCAGTTTATACCTCTTATTTTCCTGCTTCTCTGTTTCTGTGATTGTCATCTTTCCTAGTCCTGTCTGCATTCTTTCTGATCTGTCCTGTTACATGAAATCTTTTTTCCTTGTGTTTTGTGTATTCCAGTCCTGAACCCAGCGGCGGCTCCTCCGCTATGGCGGAGGTGTGTAGCCCCACCTGCCAGAGTCAAAAGAACGGAAAAATAAAACAATAATAAACCCTTGTTTATTATCGTTTTATTTTTATCTCAGAGCTGAGGCTTGGGGGTGGCGCCAGCTTGATGACAGGCTGGAGAGGGAGTGTTGGGCACTGCTATTCAGTGCGCATGACAGTCTGGCCGGCTGTCTCAGGCTGGCCAAACCGTCATGCGCACTGAAGCTCTCTCCAAACTCAGCTGCATTGCCAGGTTGGAGAGAGAGCAGGCACAGACTCCCAGTCTAACTGGGAGCGCAAATCCTTGGCGCTCAGGCCAATCCTGACACTGCTTTCAACAGCATTAAAGCAGCATCAGGATTGGCCACAGTGTACTCTGGGAGCATGTGCCTGCAGAAGAGAGGGGCACGATGCGACGATGCAAGTAAGTGTTTTTTTTTAAAGAAATGTATTTGTCTCATCGGTCCGCGCCCCCCTGTCCATCCCCCCACCTTGCCACTGTATCAGCACACAGGCCGCTACTTCCTGAACGTGACCTGAATTCCAGTCCTGTTTTTCTGAGCCCAGTTCAAGTTTCAGTGTTCTCCTTGCCTTATATTCTGTGTATTCCAGTCCTAAACCTGACCTTGATTCCAGTCCTGCTTATCCCTGAGCCCAATTCCTGTTTCTGTGTTCCACTCACTACTTGAGTCTCACTCACGGTAATCACATAGTAACTGGAAAGCACCTGTTTACTGCCAGGGTCTGCCTTTTAGGATAAGGCTGCTGTGATGCACCTAGGATAAGTGGCATTGGGCTGGTTACACGTGAACATGTGTATACTTGTGTACATACGTGTATGGGCTGTGCAGATCAGACTAAAGTCGTAGACAGCCTGGTAAATGCTCACAGGTAGCCTATCACTGAAGTGACTCTGCAAGTTTAGATGTTGACCTGGGATAGGCCTTTTAATATTAGTGAGCCCTCATAGGTAAGATCAGTAGGTTTTACTTTACTGTTTGCAATGTCACTGTATTATACACATTTGGAGGAAATCTGCCTTGAATTGCAGTTTTGCTTCCCTTAGTCCTACAAAGTCCAGTGAGTATATGAAGGTCCAAAGAAACTATGTGTACACCTAATGGGTGGTCCAGAATTGCCATATTTCTCTAGCTCATCTCAGAATCTGATTCCAGGCCTTTTGTTACCCTGCTAGGCCAAGTTAATTGCATTTCTCATCCACAGCCGAGGGAACAAAATCCTGCTTCCACACAAGGAACAGTGCTTCACACAGCTCCTAAGGAGCGAAGGGTGGGGATGAAAATATGCATCTGGTAATTAACTGCCACACTCTCCTAGGGTTGGGACAGCCCAGGACCACTGAACAAAAGAGGAAGCCCAGACCTCTGGGGTCAAACACAGGAGGGGCTCCCCTTTAAAGTTTTGGTGGGAATGTCCCTGGCAGTGATGTCAGCTATGGGTAGAGCTGAGGTTCCCAGAGGAGATAGGCACATAGACCACTTGATGGCACCATCTTCAATTACCAGGTGGCTAGGGATTGCTTTCAGGAGCAAAATAAGCCCAAGACCAAGGAAATAGGCCCAACAGGGCCAGAGTTATACAACTTCAAAGATGGCCTATTCAAACATGCACACAACAAGGAAACCGGTACACCACTATTCCCTTTGATACCCTTGGAGTGGGCCAGTGGTCGGTGAAAGCTCCATAAATAAATGATAAGGGTTGGGGCATGCATGGGGCCACCTCGCCAGAGTTCTACTAGGCCTGGGACCCCATCTGCCAGGTCGGCACATGCTGGATGGGACTTGGGACCGGATGCACAGAGACACAGGGGGAGAGGGCCAGTTCATCAATGATTGGTGATCCATGGACCCCATCCCTGGACTGCAAAGGACCAAGGGCGGGTGCGCTGCCCACCCCCTGTACCCATGTCTGGGGGATGGGGTTGCACTGACCTTCAACCATCTTGCCCATGCTACACATGGGTAGGACTGAGATGCTCCAGATGCGGGTGGGAGCAAGGAACCAAGCTGCTCCTGCACGCAAGAGCAAAAAGGAGAATTTAAAATTAATAGTTCCACTGAAGGAGCTCGCCTAATGCCTTGCGGGGCATAGTTACTCCAGTTTCTCATACTGTGGTGGCTCCAGAGATGGCAGGGAAACCACAAATCAAACCAGGAAGGTTCATGGGGGTGCTGCAAGAATTGCAGCAGTCCCCCCAGAAGTTATTTTGGTAAAGGTTTTACAGGTTTAGAAATCCATGACCCCCAGGCTTTTCAAATTTTAGGCATGCCTAAGATTTGAACTTTTGTTCTACTGCCTGGGAGTGCAGGGACGTTTAGTGGTTTATCCTATAGCTGCATGTTTTGTGGCCTAAAGTGGTTTAAGAAATGTACAGACATGCTATTTTTGGCAATGTTTTATTTGGAAGTGTATTGCTGACAGTGACTTATGCTAAACATTGCAATGCTTTGAGGGGGAATGGCTTCATTGTGCAGCATGATGGCCTCTCTCTGAGAGGGCTCTGCCGGCCGAGCACAACATCCTGCATTAGTCTGCTTTAATAAAGGGGCAAACATCAAAGAAATAGTTGGCACATCAATATAATGCCCACCCATGCCAGATGCCTCCAGTTAGAAGTTTGCTGATCCCGCCGGGCAGCAGATATGCAGCTGAGCAGCTCCGGGCCTATCCAAAGCCTGCCATAAAGGAGACTGGTGTGCTACGTGAACCTGAGCTGCCTGGCGCTGAGATTTGCCCGACTCTGATCCTTGCTGAGCCCGTGAGGTGAGGACTGGCATTGAGACCCGCTGCGGTCGGGCGGAGCTCGCGTCCATTAGTGAGCCCCATACTGGCGCTGCTGGGGGCCACACTGATCACCACGGGGAAATCAAGGGCCTGAAGCTGGAACGGCCACGGGGAGAGAGGAGGCGGGGATAAGCCAGTGTCATCAACACAACGCCCCCCCACCATATGCATTGATAGCAGCCTCGGACATAACGCAAGCATGGAGATTGGGGTGCTACATGAATCTGAGCCACCTGGACCTGCGATTTGCCCAAACCTGTGCCTTGCTGGACCCGTGAGATCTTGGCTGGCGGTGAGACCTGCTTCCACTGAGGCTGCCTGACGGGGGCCGGGTGGTGCCCGTATCCATTGGTGAGTCCCGCACTGGTGCTGCTGGGGGCTGGACCAAGAGCCATGAGGGAGCCAAGGGCCTGAGGCTGGAACTGCTGCGAGGAAAGAGGAAACGGGGATACGCTAGTGTCATTGACACAGCGCCCCCTCCATATGCACTGATCATGGTCGGTGCCGGGCCTGCCTGTTTGGAGCCTTGAGGGCGGGCAGTGCGAGATTTGAATCAGTAGGCGTGCAGGCATGGAATTACATCTCACATACCTTACATGCTGTGTGGGGGAAACAAGGCCTGCATGGGAACAAGTGCACTCCTGTAGAACCCCTGTGAATAAGCACCTGTGACAGAAGCCAGAGTCCTGCAGTAACAGGTGTGATCTGAGGAGACGGTTGATAGAGCTCCTCAGTCAGGAGGGTCTGCTTCCCGTGACAGACCCATTGTGGTATTGCACTGTCCCCCTAGCAACAACAGACAGCGTACATCTTGGCCTGTACCTGTCATTGCTCTGTGTGGGGAGTCTGAACACTTGATTTGGGCCCGCTGCCTTCCAACTGCACGCTCTTGGGACATGTGTTGAGCGGAAGACTCAGGGTGCATTATGTGGAAAGAGTCACCCAAGCAGGGGCAACAGATCCTCCCTAGCCAGGGCTGGTCATGCCCGTCTCTTCCAGCACATTCACTAACTCTGCAGGCTCTCCACACATCGGCCCTCTCACCAACTTGGGCAAGCTCCTCGGGCACACCCACAATGGGGAAACATTACACAAAGCAATCGAAGCTCACCTTTGAAAAAAGGCTTACCCGTCAGTTTGATCACAGTTCTGCATCCGATCCCGCTGTTATAGATTCTGAGGAACCTGCGCTGCAAGATGATGATATTCGCACTATACTCATGGATGTGAAAACTGGCCTAAAAATTAAAGACACAAAACTAGACTGTCTCACAACCCGTCTGGTTCACATCAAGCAGTGCTTGGACAAGCATGAAACCCGGCTTGACCTGCTCGAAAACAGAGTCTCGGATGTATACAACCTACAAGCAGAATCTAAAGAAAAGCTACTGCAAATGGACAAAGTACTGAGTATCAGTAAGGCCAAAAATGAGGACCTGGAGCTCCGCTCCAGGCGCAACAACCTCCTCATCACAGGCATATCTGAAACCACAGCCATATCCAAAATGGAGAACTTCATTGAAACATTACTGCGTGACCTCTTTGGAACAGATTTGTCGGCCGTATTCATCGTGGAGCGAGCCCACCGCTCTATCTGGCCCAAACCGACAGTAGGCGCTATGCCACGTCCTATCGTGGCGGGCATGCTGAATTATTGTGACTGCGAGGTGATCCTAAAACTGGCTCAAGAGCGTTGGTCACTGCAATATCAGGGAAACAACATCTCATTTTCCCCTGACTTCACCCCGCTGATCAAGGCACGCAGTGAGACTTTGTCCCAGCCAAGCGGATCCTACATCATGCCAGCATGCCCTACGCACTCCTGTATCCAGCTAAACTGCGAGTCTCCTTTGAAGGAAAAATGCACTTCTTCACTAACGTCAAGTCTGCGCTTAAATTTGCTAAGCACATCGGAAGCCCTCACCGATCCCCAGCGGCTTCAATTTACTCCTCAGCCGAGGCTTGACTGAGTGACAATGACTAACCATCTCACAGGGTGGACATTGCTTAGGTGTTGACATTGGATTGGCTCTCAGCTCGCAGCTAAGGGTGTTTTATTGCTAACTCATTGCATTGGTGATTGCCTGGCTAGGCATGCTCCATACAATGCCCTTACAGCACATTTACAATTGTGCTCTCATACTCTGTTAAGTTGCCCCTAGAGAGAAAGAGTCTCAGCCACCCAGCCATACTCAGCAGGGCTGTAAACTGGCGAATCCTAGTCCCTCAGAGATAACTCCCCCTTAGTCTTTCGGACTATAAGCTTTTTCTTTCCCTTTTTGGTCTGTTGAGTGGGAAACATGACACAACTTGATTGGGGGGTTGGTGTGGGTGATGGGAAGGTTGGGAAGTTGCTACTGTTTGATAGATTTGGGGATATTTGGATGGAGTTCAAAGTACCTGCTAGGAATGTTAGACACTGGGATTGGTCACCACACACACTGCTTGCCTGTTCTTACTGTGAGACTGTCTTATCGAACTGTACTATAATTAGACCTTGGTTCCGCGCTCCTTAAGTCAATCGGTTCAACACTCAACTTCCCCCTGACAGATAACATGGCTACAGTGACATGCCTAAGATGGAACATTCGCGGACTCAACGACTGCAGAAAAACATGCTTAGTACACTCATATTTGCTCAGACATAAGGTGGATGTCTGCCTGCTGGAGGAAACGTACCTAGAGGATGCTTCAACAGCTAGGATTAGGGTGTGATGGTGAGGAGACATCTACACAACAGTTTATTCTAACTATGCCAGGGAAGTTGCAGTGCTAATACTCAGGGGACTCCCATGGAAGACATTCCAAGCTCTGGTTGATCCAGAGGGCAGATACATTATTCTAGGGGCGTACTGCATGGGAGACAGGTCACCGTTGCAGCCATTTACAGACCTAACACTGATGACCCTGAGTTCTTTCTCCACATTTGGTCAAAAATAGCACATCTTGGTAACCCTATGATAATCTGGGGTGGGGACTTTAATGCAATTATGGAAGAACATTTGGACCAGGTGGGTAACTCCCATAGCCATCATCCCCAGGCAATGGCAGTGCTCAAAGCAATCACACATAACAATTATTTAGTAGACGCTTGAGAACAGATGCACCCTACTACTAGAGAGGGCACCTACATATCAACCCAGCACAATGCGGTCCAGACTGGACTTTTGGTTAGTATATTCAAACTTGGACCACATCAGTAAGTAAGGCATTTACCCTGCACACTCTCAGATCACGCCCCAGTCATGATCACATTACAACTTCCACTAACTTCCCCCTGCTCCTTCATTTGGCGGCTCCCGCCGGAGGCATTATTGGATGCAGTATTTAAGGAAGAAATTCATAGGGGAATACTGGAGTATTTTGAATTCAACACCCACACTGTGCAATCGCCCACAATCATGTGGGAGGCTTTCTGTCATAGCCTGAGATTTGCTTTCACCTTAGGGGTCATGGTTACGCTGTGTTTTTTCTGGGGGGTCTGGTTTTTCCACATCTTTCCTTGTTTGTTTTCTTACCTTTGGGTTTCTTTTTCCTTCCTGCCCTTCTGGCGACTGGCGCCTCCTTCTTCTGTCTCCTCTGGGGGGACATGTTGGCTGCAGCCGCAGTGGTGTTCCCGGAGTGTTGGCAACGAGTATTTAGGAGACGCCTACCTGCTCCTCGTTGCTTGGTTTAATTTCCGGTTCCTGCCCCGGAAGGACTATTGCCGTTAGCGTTCTGCTGACACCACGTTGTTTCCTTGCCTGCTCCTCCTCGGATTTCTCTGTTGGAAATTACGGACTACTCATCCGTTCCTGTTGTGCGCTGGTGTTCCTCAGAGGTATTCCTTCCGTCCTAGGACTCGGACTTTCAGTAAGCAGCAGGTGTCTTTTCTGCCTTTCTACGGACTCGGATACCCAGTAAGCAGCAGGTGTCTTTGTATACCCAATTTTCCTCTTTTTGTTTAACTATTTTTGGTGTTCTCAGTGCACTGATTTTGTGGTTTACAAACAACAAGGACTATTGTTGTTTTCCCTGTATTATTTGAATACAGTGCAGGTTTTTTGCCTTCGTGGCTTTTTCCCGCTTTTCCTAAACATCTATTATTTTTGGCTCGTGCCCTAGGAAAAGACTTTGATTTTCTACTCTTGGGACAAGAACTTTGTGAATTACTTCTTCGGAATTCTTATGGACACGACTACGAATGTTAAGGGGTGAACTGAGCACAAAATGGCTTTCACTAAATTGTTCCTTGAGTGAAGTGAAACGGTTTCCCTGACTTTTCTTTTTTATGCGAATCTTTACTTTTACTTTTTCTAAATATGATCGTGACTTGCCTGACTCCCACCATATTCCGGAGAGTGATTTCAAGGATTGACCTACACCTTTTCCCTTATTCCCTTGTTTACCTGCCTTCCCCCGGTGCATTTTCCGCTCATGTCTGTTCAACTTTTGGGAATGAAGGGATAAAGCACAGGGTGAGTGATGGGACATTCTTCGTTCCTGCAGTACCTGGTTTTCAGGTGAGTGGGGGCAGAACAGAAAACCAAGCCACAAAATGTATGCTGCTTGAGCGAAGAGGAATCAAGAGGAATCCTCCCCTTTATTCTCGGTAGAAGGGGGTGGGGGTGGGACCTGCATTGCAGGATCTAGTTACAGCTCTTTCCACTAATCAGACTGAAGTACGGGATTTGAGGCAAGAGAATCAAGCATTGCATCAAGAACTTAATACCTAGAAAGCCAGATATAATCCCTGGGGGCCGGGTCCTGGGCCATACCAAAAGCACATGTGGCTATTGTACAACCTGCAACTTTTCATTATGATAGGACATCCAGTACCAGTGGTGGTTCACCCGTCGGTTTTACAGTTACGACACCAGTCCTGGTGCCTTTAGCCGTTCCAGAGAGGTTCTCTGGGGACAGTAATAAATTCAGCATTTATATGAATCAATGCCATCTGCATTTTATGTGTAGACTAACGGCTTTTCCAGACGATTCGGCAAAAGTAGCATTCGTGGTCTCATACCTAGCCGGTAAGGCAGCGATGTGGTAAGTTACTTTAGTGGACAATGATGATCCCATTCTTTATAATTTTCCAGCATTTTAAAGAGCAAATGCGTCGCTTGTTTGCTAAGCATACATTTATGCAAGCCAGTGATGCGGAGTTACTTAAGCTTAGAGAAGGAAAACAGGATTTGTTGGTATATATTTCCACCTTTAATCGACTGGTCTCAGAAACCCATTGGCCCACAGAGAAGAGAACCTTGTTGTTTTTTCAAGGTCTCTGTGAGGAACTAAAAGACATCCTGTCACAGGTTGTGAATCCCCCTGAGGAGTGTACGGAGTTTATCAACCTAGTAGTTAAGCTATATCACAGATTAGCTGAACGCAAGGGTGAAAAATGTTGGATGCAACCCCCTCGGTTGTATGTGTTACGTGGGGATCAGAAGGAAGAAGTAGGGACTAAATCTCTATCAGAACTTATGCAAATAGGTGGTGTGCGAGGTCCTTTGTCTAAGGAAGAAAAGGATAGGAGACGGGCACACAATCTTTGTCTGTACTGTGGGAAGAGCGGACATTATGCCCGTGAATGTCCAGTTTAAACATCGGTTATACCAGTGAGAAAATCTGTGGCCTTTATTGAGCATGGAAGTACATCAATCTACCAGGAATCGGTTGCTAACATTAATCCCTATGATGTTGCTGGTTCTGTTTCAAGGGTACCACGTCATTTTACTATAATAGTAACCTTGGTGATTACGAACAGTAAGAGAACCACCTTTCCCATTATGCTTGATTCTGGAGCAACAGGCAATTTTATGGATATCCAATTGGCAGAGAAGCATGACATCCCTTGTATTTAAAAAGCAACCCAAACCAGCGAGGGTGATTGATGGTACCAACCTTTCATCAGGGCTGATTAGTAAGCAAACCGAACCTCTCACATTGATTTGTGATAACGGTCATTCAGAAACTGTTAGTTTTGATCTGATAGATGCTCCTACTTTTGGAGTTATTCTTAGGGTACCATGGTTACAATCACATAAATCCAAGATTGATTGGGCCAGACGTACCATTACGTTAGACTCCAAATATTGTTTACAACATTGTTATCAGGAGGCTACTGATTGAGTTTCTCCTTTGGTTTATGCAGTAGGTGCTTTTTCTGAGGTTCCCTGTGTTCTTTCCCAGTATAATGAGTATTCTGATGTTTTTGATACCGCCAAAGCCAATGTTTTGCCACCACATCGTAGCTTCGATTGCCACATTAATCTGGTTCCTGGTGCTACTTTGCCCTGTAGTCAGATCTATGCTCTTTCTGAACTGGAAACACAGCGTTTGTGGGTCAATTCGGATGAGATGCTATCATCCGGATTCATCAGACAGTCCTCCTCTCCGGTGTCATCTCCCCTCTTTTTTGTGCCGAAAAAGGGGGGGGAGGGTCTTTGTACTAGTATTGATTACAGAGCCCTTAATAAGGTGATGATTATAAACAAGTATCCACTACCTTTAATACCTGTGTTGTTGGATCAGTTGCGACATGCCACAGTGTTTACTAAATTGGATCTGCATGGGGCATATAATCTCATTCGTGTACGAGAGGGGGATGAGTGGAAGACCGCTTTTCGGACTAAGTTTGGCTTGTTCGAATATTGTGTCAGGCCTTTCGGTTTTTGTAATGCCCTTGCAGCTTTTCAGTTTTTTGTCAATGAGGTGCTACGGGAGTTTCTTGACTTAAGTGTTATCGTGTATATAGACGATATTCTAATATTCTCAAAAGATAACACAGAACATGATTACCATGTAAAACAGGTATTGCAGAAACTGCGTGAAAATCATTTGTTTGTAAAACTGGAAAAGTGTAAGTTTCGGGTTTCTCGTGTTGAGTTTTTGGATTTCATCATTTCCTCTGAAGGAATCCAGATGGATCCGAAGAAAACCGAGGCTATAATCTCATGGCCGGTTCCGACTTGCGTGAGAGATATACAGGTCTTATCGGGGTTTGCCAATTTTTATCGCCGATTTATAACCCATTTTTGGGATATCATTACTCCCATTACTGCTTTGTTGTAAAAAGGGGTTTCCTTTCTATGGATTACGTCTGCCCAACTTGCTCTATAAACTTTAGTGGAGAAATTCACAACTGCTCTCATCCTAAAGCATCCGGACCCAGCACTTCCGTTTTATGTAGAGGCGGATGCTTCTCAGTATGCTGTGGGCGGGGTCTTGTCTCAACGGGATATTGATTCGGGTCTAATGCATCCTATCGCTTTCTTTTCTAAAAAACTAATACCCACCGAATAGAAGAATACTGTGGCCGAAAGAGAGCTGTTGGCAATCAAGTTGACCTTCCAGGAATGGAGGCATCATTTATGGGGAGCTAGACATTCTGTCACGATTCACACCGATCATAAAAATTTGGAGTTCTTTCACTCTGCACGGGCTTTGACCCCATGGCAAATGAGATGGGTGTTGTTTTTTAACGAATACAATTTTACAATCACGTATAGACCCGCTGTCTAACAAGTATACATGTGGCCCCCTTGTATGATGCCACCCTTCCTGAGGAGACGCCTATGATATCCAAGGATAAGATCATTGGCTGTTGCTCCTCTGACGAATTTCTTTTTGAAGTCAAGGAACAACTGGCATCCATAGACATGGCTCCTTGGTTGACTAACTCTATATTCCAATTGAGGGATGGGATTTTATATATCACAGCACCCAGCTATTCATGCCTCCAGAGCTCAGGGATAAAGTACTGACTTGGTGTCATTCCTCCTCATTGATAGGTCATCCTGGGATGACCAAGACTTGGGAGATATGCCTTTGTTGGTTCTGGTGGGACACGTTGGGTCATGATGTACAAGTGTTTGTGTCTTCGTGTCAGGTTTGTGCCATTAACAAAGCCTCACATATCCTTCCAGTAGGACTATTACGTCCTTTACCGGTTCCCCCTTCTCCCAGGCATACTATTAGTATGGATTTTGTTACGGATCTTCCTAAGGAAGCGGGGTATACTACCATTCTTGTGGTTGTTGATCTGTTTACTAAAACCGCCCATTTTGTTTCTTTGCTTAAACTGCCTACCGCTAGAGAATTAGCAGATGTCTTTATATCACAAGTGTTACAATTACATGGCATTCCAACAGCCATTGTGACGGCCCAGGGAGCACAGTTCGTTTCCCATTTTTGGAAAGAATTGTGTTCCTCATTGCAGATGGAGCTCCGGTTGTCCTCGGCTTACCATCCGCAATCAGATGGGCAAACGGAGCGCTCTAATCAAACCAGGGAGCAGTACATTCGTTGTCTTCTGACCTCACTTACTGGTAGCTGGGTGAACGCACTTCCTATCGGCGAGTTTGCCTATAATAACAGTCTTCACTCGGCTTCGGGTATGTCTCCTTTCTTTTGTTCAATGGGTATTCATCCTAGAGCCATTCCCATCCAGCCTTCCGGTAGAGTACCTTCAGTAGACACCTTGAGTCTTGCCCTGACAGATATCTGGAATAAGGCTCAGGAACATCTGTTGGCAGCTAAGAGGGGCATGAAAGATAAGGCAGACATGCATCGTCATCCTGCTCCCTCCTATGCTCCGGGCGATATGGTTTGGTTGGCATCTAAAAACCTGCGCTTGGGGGGTCCCAGGGAATTGCAGCCCCATTATGTAGGTCCGTTCAGGATTCATCAGGTAATAAATCCGGTCGCTATGAAGCTGGATTTGCCTGATGATTACCGGATTCATCCCATGTTTCATACCTCTCTGCTTAAACCCTATACTGCCACTTAGGCCTTGCACCCGCCCCCACCTTTGTTGATTGACGAGCATGAGGAGTTTGAGGTTGCTGCCATTCTTGACTCCAGGAGATGCCAGGGCAGACTATTATTTGGTGGATATGAAGGCTTATTCCCTTGATGATCGTGCCTGGGAGCCTGCCAGTTATGTACATGCCCCTGCCTAGTGTGTCTTTTTCATGCCCGTCATCCGTCAAAACCCCGTCCTTTGAGGGGTCTTTTGAGAGGGGGTACTGTTACAGCCTGAGATTTACTTTCACCTTAGGGGTCATGGTTAAGCTGTGTTTTTTCTGGGGGTCTGGTTTTCCACATCTTTCCTTGCTCGTTTTCTTACCTTTGGGTTTCCTTTTCCTTCCTGCCCTTCTGGTGACTGGCGCCTCCTTCTTCTGTCTCCTCTGGAGGGGACGTGTTGGGCGCAGCCACAGTGGTGTTCCCGGAGCGTTGGCAACAAGTATTTAGGAGCCACCTACCTGCTCCTCGTCACTTGGTTTCATTTCCGGTTCCTGCCCTGGTAGGACTATTGCCGTTAGCGTTCCGCTGACACCACCTTGTTTCCTTGCCTGCTCCTCCTCGGATTTTCTGTTGGAAATTACGGACAACTCATCCATTCCTGTTGTGCGCTGCTGTTCTTCAGACGCACGCTTGACCCCATCTTCTCCTCAAGCTCCCACGTCTCCTTCAGCCACACCACGGAACTCCTCTGGACCGACCACCGCTGCATTTCACCTTCCAGAAACCCACCACACACCACCGCACCCAACAGATCCCACGCCGCTGCTGGAGCAAAGTCACCGAAGGCCAACTACGGGCAAACCTCGCTCTTAGCCCTCCCTCCGACCCATCCAACACCGACGACGCTGCCTGCAACCTCAGACGATGGATAGACGACTGTGCCAACACCCTCGCCCCGCTGAAAAACTCACCTACAGTGACACCACCAAAAGAGCCAGCTGGTTCACCTCGGAACTCCTAGCTTCCAAGCGTACCTGCCGGAAACTAGAGAAGAAATGGCACAGTGATAAGACACCGGACAGCCACGCAGCCCACAAAGACGCCATCCTTAACCACCACCACCTCATCAAGTCCGCCAAGAGAATCTCCTTCAAAGACCGCCTCGACAACAACGCACACAACAGCAAGGAGCTCTTCAACATCGTGAAGGAACTCTCCAACCCCAGCTCCAACACCAACGACATCCCGCCGTCGCAAGCCCTGTGCGATTCCCTCGCCACCTTCTTCCACTGCAAGATCGCCGACATCCATGACAGCTTCAACACCCAGACAGCCCCAACTAAGATCGATGCACCAGACCCACCGCACACCATCGACCATGACCCCCTGCCAGCCTGGGCCAGCGTGAACATCGATGACACCATCAAGACCATGAGCACAATACACTCCGGCTCCCCGTCAGACCCTTTCCCGCACCACATCTTCAACAAAGCCAGCAGCTCCATCGCACCCCACCTGTGCAACGTTATCAATCTCTCCTTCGAGACCGCGACCTTCCCAGAGAGCTGGAAACACGCAGAGATCAACGCCCTACTCAAAAAACCCAAGGCGGACCCGAGAGACCTCAAGAACTTCCGGCCCATCTCCCTGCTTCCGTTCCCAGCCAAGGTCATCGAGAAGATCGTCAACAAACAGCTAACCCGATACCTCGAAGAAAACAGCATCCTGGACCCATCCCAATCAGGGTTCCGCAGCAACCACAGCACTGAGACTGCCCTCATCGCCGCCACCGACGACATCAGGATCCTGCTGGACAACGGTGAGACCGCAGCCCTCATCCTGCTGGACCTCTCCGCCGCCTTCGACACTGTCTGCCACCGCACTCTACGCGCACGCCTCCACGACGCAGGGATCCGAGACAAGGCCCTGGAATGGGCCACCTCCTTCCTCGCCGGCAGAACCCAGAGAGTCCGCCTCCCACCATTCCGATCCGAAGCCTCCGAGATCATCTGCGGCGTACCCCAGGGATCATCCTCAGCCCAACACTGTTCAACATCTACATGGCCCCGCTCGCACGCATCGCCAGACAGCACGACCTCAACATAATCTCCTACACCGACGACACTCAACTGATCCTCTCCCTCACCAAGGACCCCCTCGCCGCCAAATCCAACCTCCATGAAGGAATGAAGGCCGTCGCCGATTGGATGAAGATCAGCCGACTAAAACTGAACACGGACAAGACAGAGGTCCTCATCTTCGGCTCCAACCCCTCAGCCTGGGACGACTCCTGGTGGCCAACGACACTGGGAGCAGCCCCGACACCCACCGACCACGCACGCAACCTGGGAGTCATCCTCGACTCAACACTCTCCATGGCCAAGCAAGTCAACGCAGTCTCCTCCTCCTGCTTCAACACCCTCCGCATGCTTCGCAAGATCTACAGGTGGATCCCGACAGATACAAGAAGAACAGTCACCCAGGCCCTCGTCAGTAGCAGACTTGACTATGGGAACGCCCTCTACGCGGGAGCCCCGGCCAAGCTCATCAAGCGACTGCAACGCATACAAAACGCCTCCGCACGCCTGATCCTCGATGTACCACGCCACAGCCACATCACCCCCCACCTGATTAACCTGCACTGGCTCCCCGTCGACAGGAGAATCTCCTTCAAACTCCTCATCCACGCACACAAGGCAATCCACAAGACTGGCCCAGCCTACCTCAACAGACGACTCTTCTTCTACGTCCCCAACCGCCAGCTCCGCTCCGCCGACCTCTCCCTCGCCACCGTCCCTCGCATTCGAAGAACAACCACCGGCGGCAGATCCTTCTCCCACCTCACCGCCAAGACCTGAAACACCCTTCCACTAAGCCTACGACAGACCCAAGACCTGCTGACCTTCAGGAGGCTACTCAAGACCTGGTTGTTCGACCAGTAGCAGCACCCCCCCTTTTTTTCTCCCCAGCGCCTTGAGACCCTCGCGGGTAAGTAGTGCGCTCTACAAATTCTGTGATTGATTGATTGATTGAATTCTGTGATTGATTCAGAGGTATTCCTTCCGTCCTAGGACTCGGACTTTCAGTAAGCAGCGGGTGTCTTTTCTGCCTTTCTACGGACTCAGATGCCCAGTAAGCAGCGGGTGTCTTTGTATACCCAATTTTCCTCATTTTGTTTAACTATTTTTGGTGTTCTCAGTGCACTGATTTTGTGGTTTACGAACAACAAGGACTATTCTTGTTTTCCCTGTATTATTTGTATACAGTGCGGGTTTTTTGCCTTCATGGCTTTTTCCCGCTTTTCCTAAACACCTATTATTTTTGGCTCGTGCCCTATGAAAAGACTTTGGTTTTCTACTCTTGGCACAAGAACTTTGTGAATTACTTCTTCGTATTTCTTATGGACACGACTGCGAATGTTAAGGGGTGAGCTGAGCACAAAGTGGCTTTCACTAAATTGTTCCTTGAGGGAAGTGAAAAGGTTTCCCTGACTTTTCTTTTTTATGCTAATCTTTACCTTTTCTTTTTCTCTTTCTAAAGACGCTCGTGACTTGCCTGGCTCCCACCATATTCCAGAGATTGATTTCAAGGATTGACCTACACCTTTTCCCTTATTCCCTTGTTTACTTGCCTTCCCCCGGTGCATTTTCCGCTCATGTCTGTTCTACTTTTGTGTATGAAGGGATAAAGTACCGGGTGAGTGACGGAACATTCTTCAATCCTGCAGTACCTGGTTTTCAGGTGAGTGGGGGCTGAACACTTTCAAAGTAGTGATAAGAGGTGTATGCATCGCTAAGCAATCTGGAGTGCTGAAGGCCATAAGGCACTCCCTGGATAGTCTGGAGAGGGATCTTCAGAATCTGGAGAAACAATACTTTCACTCCCAAGACCCTGTACTCCTAGCTAACATTAGGGAGAAACTCTCTGAATTCCAGGAAGAGGCCATCCGGGAGACATGGTTCTTACACCGCAATGCCCAGGCCCGGCGGTACGGAGAGGGCAATCGCCCTAGTAAAACACAGGCTAACCTGCTTTAGCCCCCCAAACATCCTCATACATCACTGAACTGCATGATGTTGATTCCACACCATGACTGCATTCTATGCTCAGCTGTACTCCCCTACCACACAGCCCTCAGAGACGGAGCTGATAGAATATTTTGACTCACTTCAACTACTTTGGCTAGACTAAGCATACCGAACCTACCTAGACAAACCATTCACCACTGAAGAGATAATTCAGTTCATACAAGGCCTAGCAGGAGATAAAGCTCCAGGGCTTGATGGGCTAACCTCCTCCTTCTATAAGGAGTATGCTTCCATACTTGCTCCACATCTCCTGACTGTATCAAGAATCTCTAGACACCGGGACTCTGCCACCTTCAATGCAGGAAGCTGCCTTTATAAGGTTGTTAGAACCAGGTAAACCTGCCAATCTCTGTGACTTGTACCGCCTGTTGTCGTTAATAAAAGTAGACAAACAAAATATATGCCAAACTTCTAGCAAATAGACTGCAGCCGCTTCTCCTGCTAATCATTAGGCCCGACCAGTCAGGTTTCATTCCTGGGCGTTCTACATCTCACAATCTATTCATTATATGTGCTTTAATGCATCACCTTGTCCCCAACGTCTCTGCATTGGCAGCCTTATTAGATGCCACAAAGGCATTGATTCACTGGAATGGAAATTCCTCTTTTCATTACTAGCCCGGCTTGGTCTCAGCCCCACTATTATCACGCAGATACGCCTTCTCTATGCATCTCCCACCACCCGGGTGCATTTAAACGATCTCTAATCTGACCCCTTTCCCATCTCCCGGGGCACGTGCCAAGGGTGCCCTTTGTCGCCACTCATATTTGCTATCGCAACGGCACCCTTGGCAGCACACCTGCACCAACATCATGCTGAGATGGTCATTGGCTTTGCCACTAGAGGACTACTGGTCTCCATGTACGGGGACAACCTTACACTGTATGTCCATGAGCCAGAAGTGAATCTTGCTCCAATGACACGCAAGCTGCTGTGATTTGGTGGCATATCAGGAATCCACATAAATTGTGCTAAATCCATTTTATTTCCACTCACTGATAGAACACGACAATTCACAACTGAATATCCACTAGAGTGGGCAAATGGACCGGTGCGTTACCTGGGCATTTGCCTCAGCAGGGATACACAAACATAACATAATATAACATGTGTATTTGTAAAGCGCATGTATCACCCAAGGGTCTCAAGGTGCTGAATAACAGATGTATATTGTTACCCAACTCAATGGTACTCATTTTATCGACCTCAGATGGATGAAAGGCTGAGTGGACCCGCTGGGATTAGAACCTGTGACCATGAGGTCGAACACAGGCCCCTACAGTGTATGCATTAGTCCACTGCGCCACCAGACAAGAATTGTCAAATGAAAATTATGGCAGGGTGATCACTTGGTCAGAGGAAAAAATACACATCTGTGCCAAGCTGTCACTAATCCTCTCAGGATGAATAGCGATAACAAAACTGTTTGTTCTACCCAAGCTGCTGTATCTGTTTGCTAACATCACTATCCCGCTCATATCACAATTCTTCAAGCGTCTAAAATCCTCCATGGTTAGTCTAATATGGGCAGGAAAACAACCAAGAGTATCCTGGGAGCTTCTCACTCTCCCGCTGGCACAAGGCAGACTGGGGGCCCCGGACCTCACCCTTTATGCTTACTGCGCGCAAGTCCAATATCTCCACTTCTGGCTGTTCCCGACATCATACCAAACTCATGTGGCAGCCGAGAAGGACCATTCCGCCCGCTATCCTTTAAACACTGCCCTTTATCATAAATACCAGAACCCTGGAAGGGAAATTGATACAGTCGAAACTCTTAGATCGGCATGGGAGAGGCTGTGGAAAAGAGCAAAACTCACCATTTTATATGCCCCGTCAATCCCGCTGGCCAATAACCCTCAAGTTCCCCACTATCGGATAAAGGCGCAGTTGGGCAGATGCGCAAACTTTGCATTACAACGTTCTCAGACTTATATCCAGATGATAAGTTCCTCCCCCCACTGCAGGCTGAGGAGGCCTCACAAATAACTTTCCTTGACACCCTACTGTACTATCAGCTACAAGCAACTTGCCACGTGCTGCAAGACACATTTCCTTCCCCACCCCGTCCTTACCTGCATTGGAGTACATGCTCACAGACTCTTCTGCTCGTAAGCTAATAACACGCCTTTACACCACCACTCAACGCACCTCTCCGGTGACCACCCCTAGATCCTTAGAAGTATGGACAGCAGAGCGAGACCCTCCTATTACAGATGCTCAGTGGTCATACTTCTGCGCCAGTTAGAACATTTATCCCCGAATTATCATCTGAGACTGATACACTTTAAATTTTTACATCACATTATTGTACCCCAGTGCAACTACATCAGATGGGTCTATGCTCCGATGACAGATGTTTGCGTTGCACAGCCCCACAGGCCACATTGCTGCTTGGTCTCGCTATGCCCGCAGATTGCAAGGTTCTGGGGAGAGGTGTTCCAGCACATTGTAGACATTACTGATCAGGAGATGAGTCTCTCCTTGCTGGTGGCCCTGCTGGGATATGTAAAGGATGCCTCGCCTGCAAATCGTCGTCTAATCGCCATGTTGCTCCTATTGGCTAAGCGCAGAGTAATTATACATTGGGGCAGGTGCCCGCCCCCGATGTTAAGACTTGGCTGCTAGACGTCATGTATTGGCAGGAATAATTATCTACTTTCTGGGAGCTTATGCCTCTCAGGTCCAGGTCCAAGGAGGATATTTGTGGTTTGTTTACTTCCTGGCTTCAGCAGCAAAGATCTGACTCCCCTACACAGATGCCCTCACCATAGCGGCGGCCGTGCTGCATGCGGATATTCATTACCCACCACCGTAGAAATGCATGTTATGCTCATACTGGGTCATGGATAGTCCAACAGATAGATGTTGGGTATTGCATTATGTGTTTTGTCTCCTGTTGCCCCCTCGAACTGTGAGGGATGGGCGGAACCTCAATGTTGTGATGACACAGCCGGCAATAAGTACGTTATGGTCGACACTGCAGTTGTGTGAAGTGATCACAAATATGTACAGGGATACCCCCTGCTTATCCTAATCCCCTTTGTTTGTACTCAGAGATTGCTCTTTTTTCTGTATTTTAACGGATATGTGAATGCCATATGTTCTCTAAGGTGTATATATGCAAAATTTCAATAAACAAAACAATATATTTAAAAGAAAACAGTAAAAAAGTTGCAATGCTTTATTGCTACTAATGATTGAATGTAGACCATGATTACTGATCTCACTGATAAAGAGATAGTATTTAATATGTGTTTCTAGGTCTTCTAATGTCATAACAAAACCAATAGATCTGCTTTATTTAAAGTGACACCCTCACATTATGATGTGCTATCTTGTACAGATGATGGGGTACTGGGGGTTTTGGGGGGTCATGGCCCATTAGGGACCAAAGGTATTTCCACCTACTTTATGTATATATATTGGTAAATTACTGCATAGTATTTTGTCTTGTGTGTGTAATAAAAGTACTTTTCCTTTTCTAAAGGAAAAGCGGACTC
The DNA here is from genome assembly GCA_963921515.1 of Calotriton arnoldi. NCBI lineage: Eukaryota > Metazoa > Chordata > Amphibia > Caudata > Salamandridae > Calotriton > Calotriton arnoldi. The sequence continues at coordinate 337,126 of CAWUFW010000426.1, read as the reverse complement.
ATTTATTGAGTGTTATCTCTGCATACTAGTGAACGGTGATTACTAGCCCACATCCCCTCCCGAGTAGACCTTTGACTGCTCCATTTCCCTACCTGGAGAGAGTCAAGTGCTACAATGGGGTGCTTGGTTCCTGATGAGGGAATACTTGTTGGCATATTACTTTCCCGGGCCTCACATCCTGCACAACTAATAACCCAATTTCCTTACGCTTCCAATAATTGCTGTCTTTTTATGGGCAAGCAATTCATAAAAATAGCTGCCTTAGACACGTCATTCAATGCCTGCACACTAAAAGCAATCTCAAAACTCATAAACCATTCCAGAATGTCCTGGCCTTCCACATGCACACATACAGGCGCACAAGATATTTTGGAAACTTGCTGTACTCTGATCTTTCCATTTTCCAAGGCTATTCTCTCTCTCTCAAGTTCTCCCTCTTTCTCTTTACTTTTTAACTTGTTCCTACCTTCCCTTCTACTTTCCTCTTAGGTCCATTTCCCTGTTCTCACCTGCCTCCTTTCCTTCCTATTGTTAATGGTAAACTAATCTCAACCTCTCCCTTTTTTAACTCACTGGCCTTCTCATCTGACCCAATTTTACCTTTCTGGACTGCAAGTTCATGGTCACAGCAGTCATCCCATCCAAGGGAATAACTTCTACAGTTGGTAACAGTGTTACCCTCAAAAAGGGAAGGGGGATGAATGGAGGATGAGTGGAGGAATCTTGCAGGGAAATCAGAGAAAGCAAATAAGGGGAAACTTGTGCTGAGAGGTTAAGAGAGCATGACACAAAAACACTCCCTTCCTGAGTTCCATACATGATACCCTTCCCAGAGTTTATCACAGTTGCTTCCCTACCATCCATTTTCTCTAACTGTTCCTTACCACACCCTACAAGGAACTTCCTAACTTGGTTTCTTGGAGCCCTTCTTCTCCTCTCTAGACACAGATCCTTCAACTGATCTAAGGCAAAGTGTCAAGGTATACTCCTACCAACTTTCTATCCGCCATTACAATGTGCAGGTAATGTGTTTAAGCAGAACTTATTGTCAGGCTCAAAACAATTCGTACTGGAACTGGCAGATCTCGCATCACCTTCCACCAACTGTCAGACCCCGATCTTAGGGACACTGAGCAGACAGGAACTGCTAGGATCCAACTGCCGTGGATGAGGTAGTTTGGCATTGGTTTCCTGGAGTCTGTCCTTTTATGGCTCTGCAAATTGGACCAAGTGCAACCCTTTTGTACTGCACCCTCGAGGTAGCATGGGCAAGCAATGACAGGTTTCTCAGGAAGATTGTGTGCAAAGCAAGAACTCAAAGCTCATTAATAAACCAACAGACACAATAAAGTACTGTTTGGCCAGTGCTTTTCAATTGAGTAAACAAGAAAATATTTTAATGAAACCGCTTTACTCAATGCTCCACCATTCAATTAGGGGGATGTAATGCAGGGTAGAAATCTGACCAAGATTAGGCACTATAGCCTTCTGTGCCTTATTCCACTAATGCATTTCTCCCCCTGTTTGTGATCCATGGTTCAAATCCGGGACACAGCACTGGCTAGGCAGAAGTGCAGTCACTCGATCACCCTCAAGGTGTATATGCACCAACAGTTCAGTTTGCTTTTTCTTCAGTGCAATATTAACATCAAATAAAAAAGTCATGTCATGAGCAGTCTCTCTCCCGCTTCTCATTCGCTTGCTCACACTCTCTTCAGCCCTCTGGTTATTCGATTTTGGCAGCTGGAGTCCTGGAATGTTCAGGACAGATGCAAGCAGCAGTCCCCCTCCTGTGGTGACTTTGATGCTTTCCCTGAGTATGTAGAGAATTTGGTGATCTCGAGGTGGCAGATTCCTCTGGCAGCTTTGCATCCTTGGGAGCTGTTGCCTCCCAGGCTGGAGGCTGGGGGGATGCTGGTTTGGTAGGTGCGGCTTCAGGGGCCGATCTTGACTTTGCAGTGATCTTCAGGGTCTCCTGAGCATGGGTATATCAAAAATATGTAGGTCGTTTTTATTCGGTTAGTGTTCTCCAGGTGATTAACTGGGTGCAATGTAGTTTAGAAACTGAAAGTGAAATGACAGTTTTTGCATTTGTCTTTTAGTCTTATGTATTACCCTTGTGCTGTTTGGAAACATACTACAGCCAGATACTTTTAACATTTGCACATCCAAAGGTTTCTAATGTTAGATGTCAGACCTCCTTCACCCTTATTCACAGTGAACATGACGATTGTCATTTCTTTTTGCATTTCTTCTAAAACATATAGGGCCAGATTTAAAAAGAGTTCATTGCAGTTCAGCAAGTAAAGGTGCTGCGTTGTGTTCCGTGGACCAGAGGGAGGAAAACTGCACTGTATCTACTAAGAAGTCAAACAGTTCTGCCCTCTCCCTGTTCTGGTGCACTTTTGGCAGCCACGCGCTAACACAGGCACAATTGCGACATAGTCAAGGGTGTCTGCATTGTGGTCGGCATAGTTTTTGTGCTGGAAATGGTCCATTTCAGTAAAAAAAAACTATGCTTTCAGGCATTTTCCTCTTTGCATGTGTGCTGTAGAATACAGCATACATGCAAAGAGGAAAAAACAAGGACAAATTAAAACAATTCTCCTTCTTATGCCAGTGTCAGAGAGGTGCAGGATTCTGGTATAAATCTTTGTCTGCAATTCTTTGAAGATAGGGATTTGTGTCAAAGCACATGGGTGGTTGCGTGGGGACACCCATGTACCACCCATTGAATGCCCCATTGGCAAAAAGTAACACAGGGCTGTGTGTTGCGCTGCCTTGCCATATTTTGGGTTATAACCCAACGTAAATTGTGATTTGCTTTGTATTTTAAACACCAACCCAACACTTTGCGCTGGGTCTGAATTAAAATCCATGTCACATTCCCTCCATTCTCCCTAGCCTAGGAAGATATCTCTGCCAAGGATCAACACTCAACTTTCATGCTCAGAGTAACCGGAGCATGGGGGTACCAGACATATATGGCTTTTCTATGGATTCAAGGTACCCACAGGCAGGGTGCAACTAGACCCGAACTTTCGGGGGAGGAGGTTGTTAACACTTCCGGCAATAGGGCAGCACAAGCATTTCCAGAAATGGAGTCAGAGCTAACCTCACAGTCATTATATGACAATTTAAACATGTTGGACAAACCTGATATTATAACAAAGATATTTTGTGTAGATTTGACAGTTCCTAGGCTTCAACTCATTACAAGTCCAGAAAAATGCTCCTGACCCATTGTCGACCGAAGGTACAATTTTGGTTTATTCAATGAGTTGTTGTAAAATATTCATGGGTAAGGCTGCCCTTATGTACAGGTCTTAAATTTAGGCTTAGTGCCAGTGCTTAATTTGAGCTGGTAGTTGCAGGTGGAGCCCATTGGCCCTCATTTTTAAGATCCCACACATATTTTTCCTCAGCAGACTTTGTTACAGAACAAGAGAAAGACAAACACAAAAGCAAGACACGTGGAAGAGAAAGATGGCAAAATTGTGACAAAGGAAGAAAGCAAAGATAAAAAATTACCTGCAACAGTGAAATAAAAGGGCAGGGAGTGTCTGGTGGTTGATGAAAGTGGCACATACTAGAATCTTGTCTAGGCTGTCTTGGTATTCGGCTCTCACAACATTTGGAATTGCCAGGTACAGGCTCCTGAGCAAGACTTTGAGCTTTAGCATTTATTTTTTTTATAAATTAAGGACTGCTTAGTGGGTTACCACACGTTACGTTGGGGTGTAGGAACTGTTAAGTCACAGACTCGATTGCTAAAATACCACTCCTTCTTTCTGAGTTGTGTGCAATGAGTTAGTGATATTGCTGCCTATAAAAGCACTGACACACACCTGTGCTACACTACATAAAAATGTAATGCTTGTTGTTACCATGCCACATTGAGCAGTTCCCATATATGTAGCATATTGAGCCACATCCGTGCAGGAATGCACTAGGCTGTTATTGACGAGCTGGCAAAAAAAGTTGCCAAGTTGAGAGTTTTATGAGCAGAGGTGTCAGCCTCGATGGTTGAGGGCTAGCTAGAATACAGATGCAAAGTTATTTGTTTAGGAAGGTTGGTCCAATTGACTTTAGAGATTGAAAGAATGAAAGGCAAGGCAGAGGTCAAGGATAGGCATTCTGGTTCTCCATTTGAATCTATTGCAGTGTTTAAATAATCCCATGTGGAAGTCAGTGCTGCTTCTGTGCTACATTGGTAATCTGAGAGAAGGTTACTTTCTTCGATGAATGTACTTAATTGTCTAAAAAATTTTTTACAAATATCTTGATTAAGCAATTTTTCCATTTTACCCCACTGTCCTCATCCCACCCCCACCCTACCCCAAACAATGTTTTTCCACAAAGGAAAAGGCCCCTCAACCATAATTCAGAGGAAGATATTCCAAATAACTTAAACTCTAAAACAACACCATCTCAGTACAATTAATCATTTAACAACCAATTTTAGGTGCTGAAGGCAGACTAATTAGGGATAAAATCAACACACTCATATCCTCCAGATTTGTACAAAAAAAATCCATAAAGTGCACGAGCAGTTTATACATTCAGTTGTTCAACCCAATAGAGAAGTGTTTCCATTTTTCCTGGCCCAGTAGCCCTTCTGAGTATATATAGCTTATTCTAAATTATATACCATTAACAACCGACCAGCCATTGTTGAAAAGAAGCAGGATTTGAATTCAACCAGGCTGAAGCAATACATAACCTAAATATATACATTGCAATACTTAACAAAGCCCCTCCCTCCTCCATACTGACACTATTTTGTATTCCCAGTAAAATTAGCGGGGGAGTTATAACTATGTTCAGAAGCAATTTATTTCCAAAAAAACGATTATTTTCCTCAATTAGCGAAGAGAGAGAATTACAGGTTGCAAACAAATATACTACGTCTGCACTATAAGCGGCACAACGTGGACAATGCGTTCCTTTCTCATCACCCCATTTAGCTATTCGATGTGGGGTGTGATATAGCGAGAAGCAGGTCCTACAAAATTGAACCTGAAGATTAGCGGACATTAAAACTGTTTGTGCTACTTAAAAGGCTTGCTGAAACGCAGCCTCAGTAATATCTAATTTTGTTTGCCACTTCACAGAGCACTTTTCCATGTCATCTTTCATTGTTCAGAAAGCTATATATGCTAACTATACGGGGGGAATTGAATTAGTCAATTTTTCTACAAGCTAATTTTTACTGAACCCTCTAACCCTCACCCCATCTTTTGCAAAACATTTCTAATTTGAAGGAACTTAAAAAAATCTCTATGGGTGAGGTTAAAGTTTGATTTAAGATCATCATAAGAAATAATACGGGATGATGAATAAAATCACCCTATTTTATTAATCCCAGCCTTAAACCAGTTAATCATATATGGATCATCGAAAATCTCAGGCAAGTTCTTATTACCCTGGAGGGGAGTGTGAATGTTCAATCCACCTAGCCCCAATAAATGGCGTACGGAAATCCAAACTTTAAAGGTGGCCAAGAGAGTCTTGAAGCGTACCCTTTTTTAGCAGCCAAAGTCCAGCTGTCACCATAAACAACTCCAGGTTTCAGGACCAATTATTAATTCATATGGAGAGGGATACCTCTGCACCCCACTACTGGGACATTCCCGTAAAAGTGCCATACAGTGTGCTAGGGAAGTAGCCCAGTAATATAGTTTGAGATTGGGAAGGGCCATCCCCAGTGCTCTTTAGGGAGCGACAGGAATTTGAGCGACCTTCTTGGTATTGAATAAGCCCAAATAAATTGCGAGAAGATATTTTCCAATTTCTTCAGCCACTAGTTAGAAAAGAAAAGGGGAGTAGCTCTCATAAGGTACAACATTTTAGTAAAAAAGACCATCTTAATTAAATTGCATCTATCGAACAGTGTCAGATGCAGATTATCCAGCCTGGCCAATGCCTTCTTAGTTTCCTCTGCTAACGGCAACACATTTTCATTAACAGGCTCATCCAACACAGCCCTTATAATAACACCTAAATAGACTTCTCTCTCAAACACTCTAAAGTCAACAAGGATGCATACTCATTGAGAATAACCTGTGTCTTGTTCTTATTCAAAGCATATCCTGATAGCGACCGAAAGGTCAGAGCTTCTTCTTCTATTGCCATTATTGCCCTCTCTGGGTTAGCGGTGACTAAGGCTATGACACCAGCATAAGCTAATACCTTAGTGCTATTCCCTTGCAGTATCACAGGGAGAATATTCAAGTTTGAATCCAACCGTTTTAGAAATGGATCGATATATATCGCGAATAGTAGCAGAGAGCATGGACAGCCTTGCCACGTCCCTCTTAATATATTCAGGTCCTATCCCCTTCCTTTGCATTGTAGCCCAGAGAAAATGCCAGGAGACCCTATCGGATGTTTTTTGTGCATCAAGCATAATCATCGCCATAGAGCCTCCTGACACCTGTCCTCCGTTGAACATGGAGATAATCCTTCTAATAAGGTCTATCATTCCCCTACTAGGAATAAATCCATGTTGCCACTCTGATACAACTCTGTTAATCACCTGAGATAAACGGGCAGCTAATACTTTTGAGTAGATTTTCAAATCCCTGTTGATTAATATAATCGGACGGTAGGAGCTGAGCTCCTGGACAGGTTTATTTTTTTGGGGAGTAGACAATCATTTTTGCCAAAGCCCAGGACTTAGGTGGAACGTCCTCTTTAAAGATTTGTTTGAACAGAGTTGTCATAATATCTTTTAACTGATCCACAAAGAATTCAGTAGGGATTAAATCTGGACCGGCAGCTTTCTGCCTGCAACATTTGAAGCCCTTCAAAGACCTTTTGCCTTTTTTTAGCATCATTCAGACCACAAACATTCAAAGTGGCTATCCGTAGCTTCCCCATTTCTGTCGTCAAAGCAGCCATAGTGCCTTCGACCCTATACCATATCTAATTCTGCAGAACATAATATTATCGCTAGACAGGAAAAATACCCAATAAAACAGATGTGGCCCTTCATACCAAATCCATCCCTTGTGTGTGATCCGCCCACACCCCATCCCCTCCCGCCCCACAAAACAAGCAATCAGGCATAGCCTGAATGATAAACATTTGACTCGCTGCCCCACTGCCCCCTCCCCGATGTCCGACAGAAAAAGATATCAATCTAATGACTTTTGTTGCCATCAGGAAATAAGCATAAAAAAAAAGGAAAAAAAAACAGTCACCGCCCTGCAGTTCATTTGGGAGAGTTACTACCACCATTCCCCAACTAATCTCCTTTAGGTATTCTTGAGCTTGGCTATCGGAGGTGAAGCTAAGAGTGGATCCTTTAAAAATTATCTTAAGTCTGGCAGTATTTTGGAGATAGACCTCTGCCCAAATTTTTGGGAAAGGAGCAAACAACTGCCGGAGACGCCATCGTCGCTCAACGGTTGCATGCACAAAGTCAGGTTTGGCAAAAAACGACACCCCATCAAATGATTTTTGGGCGTGCCTGATCGTGAACAAATAGCCTCAACAAAAGTTGCCCTGGGTGTACGTCAACTGAAGAGACAGATCTTCATGTTCTTTTCTTTTGTCCCGCGTAAAGAAGGTCAAGATCTAAGTGGGTTCTCCAGCTGTGTAGAAATGTGGGGATCAGAGACCACACAGAGGCCTATAGGCTATTAAAATACGAGATGCCCCCACTATTTGTTTTTGCCACTTCTAAATTTCTGTTTGCAATGTGGTGTATTCGTAGAGGCATTATTAAAAAAAAAGAGCTCAGGAAGTATCTAAGTGTGCTTATCCATTGACTATGCTGCTAACTTAAAATTGCACATCTTCCCATTTGAAAACTTGCTAGCTATTTTAAGTGTTTTATCTTATATTTTTTAAATACAAAATTTATTTTTGTATCGTTTTTAAAACGTTTTTTAATTGTTTTTATATTGTGATATTTTCTCTGGACTTGAGTAACACTGTAGGTTGTTAAATATTGAGCGATGAGTGGCCGCAGGGGTTAGAATATATTGTATTAACTTGTAGTATATTGCTATATATGTGCAGCTAGGATACTCTGTGCTTTGTCCTGATTGTATAAACTCCTTCTTATCTTAAATTTTTTGTATATTATGAATGTTTTTAATCAATTCTGCTTTTATGGCTGTATAGCCAAAATAAAGTTTTTTTGACTAACTGACAAATAAAAAAAAAAGGAAAAAAAAACAGTCACCGCCCTGCAGTTCATTTGGGAGAGTTACTACCACCATTCCCCAACTAATCTCCTTTAGGTATTCTTGAGCTTGGATATCGGAGGTGAAGCTAAGAGTGGATCCTTTAAAAATTATCTTAAGTCTGGCAGTATTTTGGAGATAGACCTCTGCCCCAATTTTTGGGAAAGGAGCAAACAACTGCCGGAGACGCCATCGTCGCTCAACAATTGCATGCACAAAGTCAGGTTTGGCAAAAAACGACACCCCATCAAATGATTTTTGGGCGTGCCTGATCGTGAACAAATAGCCTCAACAAAAGTTGCCAAAACACACCAATATTGCTCTGGGCCTTTCAGACTCACTCAGTGACTGTTTCTTCAGCATTAAAGGAAATCGATGGGCTCACTGAATTTCCATATCCCAGTCCCATTTAGACTGATCTGGGAATGCGCCTTTCAGTAGGTCCACCATAAAGGCTCTGGCGTTGCATCCCTCCACTCCTTCTGGGATCCCGAGAAAGCGTAGATTGTTCCTCCGCTGATGATTTTCTTCGTCCTCCAGCTTAAACATAACGTCGGACATGACTGTTCCCTGAGAAGTATTTGGTGATTTCAAAGACTCCACTTCCACTTCTAGAGATTCTCTTCGAGCTTCCACAGTTGTGAGTCGGTCAGCAATCTCCCTACCGGTTTTATTTAATTTCCGGATCCCACTATGTAGCACTTTAAAGGCAATTCTCGCCCACGACTTTCATTTCGGGTTTCCTCCAGCCTAGACACACCAAGGTATTTGTCGCGCTTTATAAATTTCTCATCATTATCATCAAATTCCTCATCATCATTTGCTTGATAGAACGAAAGATGGTAGTGAGTGAGGGTTCTTTAGTCTCAATAGGTGTTCCAGTATTCTGAGTATCGTCACCGTTTAAGCCATGCTCCTGAAATGGTATCTGTGTATTTGAGTAGTCCCATTTCAACTGCTGCTGGCTAACCCCCATTTTACTCCCTCTTCTCTTTTTCTTTGAGGACTTTTTCCTTTGAGTCAATCGTAAATCTTCCGTTGGGATACTACTATTAAAATCTGATAGAGCATCATTGCTTAAGGACGTACTATCTTGCTTGGAGGAATCCGAGTCGTCTGTTAAGGAAAAAAACTTTTCTCCGGGAAAATCGGGAGAAAGGGTCCACCTACGCTGATGGCTGGTGCTGAATGGCCCAGAACTTATAGATGCATTAGACTTCATTATACCACTGTCCGTAGACTCCCTTTCCTCCTCACCTCTAACTGCTCCTTGCATTGGAGGATCGCCAGATATCCCTTTGATACAATTCATGGATTTATTCAAATTTCGCCCAAGTATCCCAGGGTTCGGGAAACTGTCGGGGAGGAGCAGGGTCAGTACTCATGATAGTGCTGACATGGTCATTCCCCGCACCTTCGCTAATTGCATTGATTTCACTGACTTCTGTCCGTGGAATCATGGAGCCACAATTCTCCTCTACCTTTGAGGTACCTTTTTGGGGGTCCACCACCGAGGAGACAGCAAACAGAGAAGCAACAGCGGGTTGTATAGACCCACCTTCTGACTGCGCCGAACAGTGTATTGCCCTCAGTGACCCCTTCTTTCCTCTGGTTTCCCATTTAGCTTTACAGAGACCCTCGCGTTGCTTCACTTCCTTGCTCGGTTCACAAGCAAATGTAGATGGGTTTCCTCCTGAGGCAGCTGCGGTGCCAACAGCAGGCGGTCCTGCGGCCCGCATCTCCACTAATTTTCAACCTCGACCAGTCATTGTTGCAGTGAGGTGTACTTTCCGGTTCTGCAACGGCCAAAAACCGAAATTGGCTGAGGACCAAAGCAGCCAGGAAATGCAAGCGGTAATCCAGCTGAGCAGCCCCGAATGCTCAGACCATAGAAACCAGTCAGCAAGTGTCAGTCCGGTTAATCGCAAGCCGTGCAGTCGAACCATGGGGGGAACGGTGAGAGATGCAGCAGGTTAGTCAAGGGCCATCTTTGCTCACCCGTAAATAATTGTCTTGAAGCCGATCTTTCAATCTTTTGCCTAGAAACAATTGGTTATTGACCAGAAGTTAGAAGGAGCATTTGTTTGAAGTCCTCTTTGTTTTAGGGAATTCATTTGGAAATAGTCCTTTAGCCAAGGAGTTGTTCAAATATCTGGCTGGGTTGGCTGCAAAGCTATTAATGAGGATATTCTTGCATATATGAGCAAGACATAGGTCTGCCGGTGATTGTGGTAGCCTACAAGCTTTTGCAGCCTTGATGAAGTCCTGTGTCTTCACAAGGCTAAAGGTAACTGTGGTTGTTTTCATGATTTGATTTCTAGATAACTGCACAGCACTGCTGGAGTTTTGATTGAGCAATGGAGAGGAAAGCAGATGGTCTACAATTATTTGGAGGATTGAAAGGAATGCAGATGTGGCAGGCACACAGCAAGGGCAAGTGGGGAGGCCTTCCGTTGTGCTGCCAAGGCATCAGAATGTCCTAAATGTAGCGTCCTCCCCAGCCCGGTAGCATGCAAATTAATACGCCATACAGGGAGCTCAGCAGTTCACATCTTTATTCTTCAGAGTGCAACAGTTAACTCGCAAATGAATGACAAGCTTTATTTAACCTCACCCTGACACTTACGTCATTCCTACAGAGTCCTTCGGGGACCAGAAGGGGCCGGTTATACAAATATATACAAGACACTACGACTCCCCCTTTGTTAAATAAAAATAAAAAATGTACATATGTACATCACAGGTCCTCAATGAGTCGTGGAGGCGCTTAAATTAGCCTTCCATGTCTCGTTGTGGGTGGTTGTGGAGGCGAAGAAGAGATGCCTGCCTTGGATACAAGTGTTGCAGCAGCAGATGCTTGAGTTGGGATCTCCGGATTGTCAGGTCAACATACCTCTGATAGCTTCTGATATCTGGAGCTGACGAACATCTAGGCAGGAGCTTGAAGTGTAATGAGTCTCTTGTGATGGACTTCCTGGGACGTTGGGTGGTCACACTATGTCCTTTACACGTCACGACCCACAGCAGGACGGCATCCAACAGAGCATCAGATTTGTTTTTCTGTTTTTGCTTGACAGAACTCGGTCTCCCTCTGTGAAAACCGTGTCCCGGGTACCTCGGCTTTTGTCAGCATATACTTACATCTTGGACTTATTCAAAGAGTCTGTTTCACCGATCTCGTCAGCATTGGACAATTTCGTTTGGGTCCATTGTGGCAGTTTTGTTCCCATGGCTTTCCTAAACATCAAGGTGGCAGGGCTTTTACCCATTCTGGAGTGGGGGTGGACCTTTAAGCATGAAGAGCCAAACATAAGGCAGTTCTCAGGTCACTTATTTCCAGCACAGTGTGCTGAACCACTCTCTTTTCGGGTGCCCATGATTTGTTCAACAAGCTGTTCTGATGGTTAACATTCGGGCTTGTGAGAAAATCTTCACATTCTCGACTGTTGAAGGGTGGGCCGTTGTCAGAATTAAGAATGGACAGCACACACCATTTTGCAAACACATAATTCAATATCCCAATTACTTTATCAGGTGTAGTCGATGACATGTCTACCACAAAGGGAAACCTGGAGTATTCATCAACGATTACCATGAGATGATGTTCATTGTTAAGGAGACCAAAGAAATCAACAGCAATCTTCTCCCACACTTGCTTTGGAAGATCGGACATGGTCACTGGGTGCTGCGTTGTCTTGGGAGATAGACAGTTACAAAATGAAAGGCCTTCAATTCCCTTTCAACACTTTCATCAAGGCGAGGAAACCACACTCAGTCTCGGAGAGTCTCTTACTGGCAGCAATGCCACAATGTTCTTTGTGAGCTAATTGAAATCATCAAACTTCTCAATCAAGGCAGTCCATCTGGCGCCAAGTTTCAACTTTTTGGCTGTGGTAAACGGTAGTGGCAGTTTTAGGAAGGCGGTGGCGCAATATTTGGGGATCTTTTCCACAGCCTTTGGAGCCCTTCAGGTCTTGAAGATTTTTCAAGTTGTGCTGAGTGCACCCGGCAGATTCGGTGGTTTGCCGTTTCAGGTACCAACATCTCCGTAAGCACAGCCCCTGTGCATTCACTTGGGTTGCCGCGCCCAATGCTGAGGTGGGATGACTCTCTTTACTCTGGGGCTCTGGTGAGTACACTTGCACTGTCCGTACCTGTTTTCCCTGTATGAATGATGGCTGTGTGTTATGCCATGACATAGTATGTCTTCTTTCAGCCTTACCAGCAGGTTCCTAGATGTCTGCAATTGAACTGTCCATAGGGCCTTTGCTTTCTTCGAAAGCCTTGCACTGGCTGGGTTGGCGCTTTGACTCCACATACACCAACCATTGATTAACACCTCAACTGAGGCTCACGTGGTACGCATGAGCAGTTTGCTGGACCTTGGCAAACCCTCTGGGAGAACACTCTCGAATCTTCGAGTTACAGGTCCCCTGACGAGTTGCTAGTTGTAGCGTCCTCCCCAGCCCAGTAGCATGCAAATGAATACACCACACACGGAGCTCAGCAATGCACATCTTTATCCTTCAGAGTGCAACTGTTAACTAATTCGCAAATACGACACCAACTTTATTTAACCACACCCAGACACACCCCAAAGCTTACGTCATTACGACAGAGTCCTTTGGGGACCAGAAGGGTCCTGCTTTACAAATATATACAATACACTACATTAAAGTACTGCTTCTTTAGTTAATGTTGTTGGAGGACTCTTTTTCCTGTGAATTCTTCAAGCAGGTCTGTTTCTGTGACCTTGAGGCCTATCATCAGCTCTCCCTGTTCAGATTTCCTATCTCATGTGAAGGTCTCTTGACCACTGTCTACTCTTCAGGCTGCAAGTCAGCTTTCCTGGTTATAGGACAGGTTACTCTGAAGCAAGGCAGGCATCAGGTCTCATAGCATTCCTGGCTCTAGTCAGGTTTTCCTGCAGCGTAATCCTGGGTTGTTCTTCAGAAGAAAAGAAAAGAAACATCCATGTTGCTAACCATTTAAAGGTTTAGCAGTGGATATTCCTGTAGGTGTGTGCTATACAGACATGGGCAATTATTGTAAAGAATACATATTTGGTTCAATGATAACACACTGAGACACAATTATGCATCAGTTTAGTATCCATGCAATGACACATTTAACGGAGTCAACTAAACATGTGAGTGAACAAACCATAAAAGAGCCCATTTCAATTTAGGAAAAATATAATGTTGCATGAATATGTTCTACTAGAAAGGATACACATTCCGGCAAGAAGCCTGTGCACTGTGCACTACCTAGCACATTGTAGTCACTGTCATCCACTTACTACGATTTCAATGAGTCAAAGACACAATGGGTGCAGATAGGAACTGTGCAAGATTATTTGCAATAAATAAGAACAATGTAATTTTGAATAAAACAGAGTGTTATAAAACCACTGCACTGCTTCTGGATAATGACTGATACTCTGCATCCATTGACATATCTCCATGCACCAATCTGGATAAGTTAAGATACTTGTATAGTGTAGTTATGTGCTTTTTTTAAAAAGCATCGTAGTGACGGATGTGTTTCAGAACTTCTGAGTTTCAGAGATGAATTTTTAGGTCTGGCTGAGCATCTCAGCAGTCACCTGACCATTTGTGATCAACAGAAAAAGAGCTTTAAGAAGCACACCTAAGAGAGAGGCGTTGTCTCAACCCACATGCTGGTTACCTTGAGTACAATATTTGATTGGGCAGAACATATGTTCTGCCATTGAGAAAGAGTGCTTGTCATACTCCTGTTGGCTCCTGAGGGGAGTTCGGTAACCTAATTTTTTTATGATGTGGCAGTTTTCAATGGGAAGACTCCTTTACCATGTACTAATAGTATTGGCTAATAATATACCTAAAGCATAATGACATGCTCACTGTGTGCATTTACTACACAGTGGACCAAGTTCTAATTGATAGGCTAATCCTATTGGTGAATAGAAGTTTTCATTAAAGATGTTCCCTCATTCAAAATGGCTGTGTCATCCACATTAACGCTGCAAAGACGTCTGTGCAGGTTTTTTTCTTCCCCATTAATGTTTGATCTGTGAAGGATAAGAGATTGGTTCTGCCCTTCCATCTCAGTACTTCAACAGACATGCCTGTTACTGCAGCCCCAACATACCTCATGCTCATCCTTCCTGCCTCATCAATGCACTGTCTATTTGCCCTACCCAACTTCAGCAGCCCGCACACAGTAAGCTTCCCAAAGCCATGGGAGCCAGATTCATAGTTATTGGGATAGCTCTGATCTCATGGCTCAATTCTGACTATAAATTGGGAAAAATATAGGTAGGTTGAGAAAGCGACATGCTTAACCACTTTTTAAATGTAAGCACTTATATCCATTTTACGGTTAGACAATGCTGTTATTTCATTGCAAAATCTCTGCTCCTATCCTTTCTACAGAGACAGTGTGCACTCTACTCTTAAAGTGTCCCCTCAACACCCTGCAAATTCTGCTCACTAGTGCAGGCTAAAGATCAGTGTAAGTGGTAGGGCGTGATACTTCCCCCAAAGTCCAGCGAGCAAAACAAGTAAACATACTTCTTGTAGTGGTTTCAGGGAAAGTAGGCTTCTCCCCCAGAGAACTTTTTTTAACTTTTGAATTTTTTGGGGGCCAAATTTGCTAAACCACCACAGACCCTTAAAGGGCATTCATGAATATTCCAGTTCTTTCCTGGTACACCAAGGAAGCCTGGCCTTTCCCAAGAGTAGATCCCATTTTTCCAACTCTCATAAGTCAGAAATTGCTTCACCTATACCAAGGTCAGTTTTTTTCATGGGTGAGTCCCTTATGCCATGGAGTACATACTATATGATAGTGCCAGAAATATGCCATGGATACTTGAGCCATAGTCATTGGTACCTCTAAAAATTCCCTCCAGTATACGTGTCAACATTTTGCCATTGACACCCCTATAAAGCGAGTACAAGATCTTTTTATGACAAGAATTACCTCAAATGTCAGTTCCAGCATTGTGCTATGGATTTACCCCATATGCTAAGAATTACTTGCATCATACCAGCTCCTTGGGCCAGGTGTGGTGGCGCGTGTTCTGTCTCCATGCCGCTGGGTATGGCTGGACAAGCGGCTTTCTCAGTTAGACGGTTCGAGTCCCCACAGCCATTGATGGTGTCTTAATAGAAGCATGTCAGGGCCTGCAGTTTACCATAGGAAACACCTCTCATTCATATGCTGTTAGTGCCCATGTCCATAAGGCAAGAATAATCCAGTATGCCAGACCAGCAGAACACTTACAAGCATAACACACATACACTCACACACATACTCATACACACACATTCTCTCACACTCAGTTTCACACATTCCGATCATTCTCACTTTATCTCTTGCACTCTTTCATACATTTGTATTCTGTCACACACGCACTGCCACTCACAATCCCATTAGTCTATCTTCTTTTATTGAGTTAGAAAAGCTTGCCCCGCTTCTTCTGTTATACCTGTCTTGCCTTTTAGTGAAGCTTAATAAAAACACATTCTCTATACACTATTAAAAAATAATAACATATGGCCTTGTCAGTGTTTGTTACAAGTATGAAGTGAATGAAAAGTGCATTTCCTTAAAGTAGCTGTACAGGGCTTATATTTTGTTTCACATGTGGATCAACCATGGATTTTATCCAGTAATACTTTATATTTTGATATTTTCAAACCCAATTTACATTGTAAAAAAAAAAAAACAACTACATGTTTCGGAATGAAGTATTGTGGTGAATGGAAAGCCAGTTCTGGCTGAAGGTATCACACAATCCTCAATCCAGCTCCATACCCCAAAGCCTCAGCCCTAGTCGCCCTCCTTGCACCATCCCCATCCCCATCCTCAGTCCACTCTCTCTTCAGACCTCTCTCGACTCTTACACCAGCCCGTTGTTACAGATGGAATTAAGTAGGCATCTAGTACTACGGAAGAGCAGTATTCTGTGGGTGCCTTTGTAGAAAAATGTGTATTCATGAGAGTTGTGTAATTTTTATATGTGCAGCATAAGAGATGTGCTCAATTAAGTGCTGTGTGATGGGGAATAGTGTGAGTGAGTGCAGCGTGAGTGGTGCAAGGGTAAGGTGAAAAATGTGCTGATGTGACTATAGGGTGAGTTGCATGAATGCAATGTGAGACAAGGGCCCATGTGAGGGTCAGCTGATAGGAGTGCGTGCAGAGTGAGAGGAGTGAGTGTGGGGTCGTGCAAGCTGTGTAATTGCAGGGTGAGTGGTGTGCCTATGTGTGTGAGTGCAGAGTGAGAGGCAAGAGTGAAGGGTGAGCTGTGAGAGTGACTGGTGAGTGCATGGTGAGAGGAGTTAGTGCAGGTGTGCACCACAGAGCATATCATGCACGAGAATGCATGCGTATTTCTATTTCCGAACTACATCCTGGCTGTACAATGCCTCAGAGCCTTGTTCCTGGAAGTGAAGGAGCAACTACGTTTGGTAGGCCTGACTTACTCGTTGCTATTCCCAGCCAAGTAAAAAGTCAAAGTGAACCGATCTGGCTATTTCTTCACTGAGCCAGCAGACACCTGGGATTGGGTGGACAGCAGCGATATGAATCTTCTGCGCGAATACGCTGAGAATACGAACACATATGGACACAGGTCGGCTGGGTCATAGGCACCGGAATCTTGGGAGTCAGTGGCACCCCCACCCTGGCCCAGGCCTGAGAGGAACAGATGCAGGCTCTGTTGACTGCTACCAATTTATGGGCAGAGAGGCGCTCCCCGTCAGCCCAGACTCTAGATGATATGCTCTCTGAGGCGAGTTCCAGCATCGGTGATTATACCGGAGGTTACGCCACAGACTGCAGACATTATGGTTTGAACTCACCGAAGGTAAGGCGGGGGGCTGCGTTCGAGGGTCGCCCACCAGCCCCAGTACCATATGGGTGCATTCGCCTATTTGCCTTTCTGTTGATTGAGGACGTGGCCGACTGCCCATCCCTCCTCATGCCTGGCTACTGCCTGGGCAGGATTTACTTGAACACTGGGTCCGGTGATGCTCTCCCAGATGACTCTTGGTCCTGGTATGATTAAGACGGAATGGGTCAGTGACCCCCCCCTCTCTTCTTGCTCTCTAATTTGTAACCTGATGTTTTTTACCCATGTGTCAATTGGCCATGGTAGGTTGGCCACTCCTCTGATACTTTTCTTGAGGGATGTTCTGTATACTGATACACAACTCCGCGATCCCCACCAGTGGTACAGTTTGTTGCTTGTTTGGGCAGTTTGAGGTTGCTCAACCACCGTGGGTTCGGAGTTCTGTTTTTTCTTATTCACACAGCCATGCAGAGTGACTTCAGCCAGCCCCGCAGGATTCCAACCCCCTGTGCTAGTGACGCAGGGGAGTTTACCCAGGGGAGTTTACCTTTGCATCTCCCAACCTTCCCCACTTGTAGAGAGGACACTATGACTAGGTTGTGCTTCATAACATAGAAAATCTGGGTGATGGGGACAGCACATGAAAGATATGCAGTACAACAATACATAAAGAGACGAGATGCCCAGATTGTGTTTCTTCAGGAAACCCACATGTCTAAAGGGGAAGATGCACACCTACTAAAGCGCCAGTGCAGTCAATGTTACAGCACTACATACTCAGGCTTTGCTAGATGGACCCTAATATGAGTTACGCCCTCCGTGTCCTTCCGATGTGTGACCACATAGATAGACCCCAAAGGGCGTTTTGTCCTAGTGGAGGTGAAACTGGATGGTCGACCCCTCCTCTTAGGGAGCATATATGCACCCAATGTGGTGCAGAAGTCCTTCCAGTCGCTTATCCATCATCCTGATGAGATGGGCACATATACCTTGGATCATTGGTGGGAACTTTAATTATGTCTTACAGCCGTAACTGGACCGATCCCATCCTCCTCTGCTGACTTCTCCTGTGGTCGCTGCTGCCGTTTGCCTGTCCCAGTTGCTCATACATTGGTCCCTGCTGGATAGCTGGCACATCCCGAACCCAGATGCCAGGGAATACTCTCACTACTTGCACTCTGCATGATCTGCTTGTGCGCTTGGATGCCATCATGCCACTCAGCTGCGGGTTGTGATCACTGACTATCTGGGGAGGACATTGTTGGACCATAAACCACTCCAACTACACCTGACATGAGGGGCACGACATACCCGGTCCCTTTGTGTTGATTGTAGCCTGCCATGCTAGAGGATCAGGTGTTTAGGGACATGACGAGTACCGCTTTATCCAACTACCTGGCAGAGAACTGTGGCACTGCTACCTCTAGACTAATGGAATGGGAGGCAACGAAGGTGGTACTCTGGGGCCACTGCATACATGCAGGGGTGGGTGCAAGCGCTGATATATCCCGGGACCTGGTTCAGGTGGAGACTTCTCTGGGTGCCCGTAAGGTGGCAGCACAGGCCTGTCCTGCTGGGGGACCGGCGCTAGCAGCAGCGAAGGAGCTTTATGCTCTCCTGCTTGAGCAGCTGAGATGCCTGGAATACAGATCATGTCAGACTAAGATGCTCACTGAAGGTGACAAGTCTGGGCTACTGTGGGTGTGGCTGCAGAAAAGTGCTGCACCGGCCACCCCCATTACCATGATAAGAGTGTCCCCGACGTGCCTGCCCACCAGCCAGATGGACATGCATGAGGCATTTACTGCCCATTATTGTGCCCTTTATGACCCCCCAGCGGCCTGTCAAACCCAGATCCGGAAGTTCCTCAGAAAGGTCACATTACCCGTTATAGACCCACCAGATATAGAGGAGTTAAATGCCTCCAACACGGAGCAGAAAATCCGGGGAGCTATTTGGAGGGTGGCTACAAGTAAGACCCCGAGATTGGACGGACTTTCCGTCGAATTTTATAAGGCGTATGAAGGCCTCTGGATCCCCAAGTTGTTAGAGTTATACAAGCCTGCTGTGACGGAGGGACGGCTTCTGCCGACGCTTAGCGAGGCGTTACTGGTCTCACTCCCAAAGTCAGGTAGGGACCCCATGGAGATGGTGTTGTACCATCCCCTGTCCATGCTTGGGACAGATTTCAAAATACTAAGCAAGATTGTTGCAGTGCAGCTGCTGGAGCATCTCCCTTGCCTGGTCCATCCGAACCAAAATGGTTTTTTACCGGGCAGGTGCACCACCCTTAATATACGAAGGCTCCATATAGTGCTGGAGTTGGCTCCTGCCCAATGGCCTTATGCAGCTTGTGTGATGTTGGACTTAGAGCAAGCGTTCAACACCATCGATTGGGGATACATGTTCCCGGCATTAACGCCTACGGGCATAGATAGCAGGTTGCAGAGACTCATCAGGCTCTTCTATTCGAAACCCACGGCTCAGGTGAAGATAGGACAGTGTGTTTTGGACCCTTTTCCAGTGAGTAGGGGTACACGCCAGGGGTGCCCTCTCTCGCTGCTCCTTTTCGCTCTGGTGATGGAGCCGCTGGCACAGAGGCTTAGACATCAGGGCCAGGCAAGGGGCATACCGTTGGAGGGGGTGACACAAGTCGTCTCTCTATACAAGGATGACGTTCTGATATATGTCTGGGACATACTTCAGGGTATTACTGAGATAAATGACATCTTGTCAAATTTCCGGGTTGCCTCGGGCTGGGGGTGAACTGGTCAAAGACTTGCCTATTCTTGATACACCCAGAGTGCTCACCGCAGCAATTTATAGTGGGCATGCATCCACTCCGTTGGTAGCCGCACACCTTTACGTTCTTGGGTATCAACATATATCATACCTCCCTGGATCTTATAGGTGGCAGCCTCATGAGAGATATTGCCTCCCTCTGTCCGCAATTGGTGTTCTGGATCACGCTTCCGCTCTCAGTGCAAGGCAGAGTGTCACTGCCGAAAATGGTGATGTGCCTGTTTGCGTGGTGTGAGTGCAGGGCGAGTTGTATGCCCTGCACTCACACCAGTGTGAGTGATAGGAGTGCCTATGTAAGCGATTTGCCAGTGTGAGAGTAGGGAGAGAGGAGTGACTATAGGGTGTGTGATGTCAACATATGAGTTTGGATGTGGATGAACGTTCAGAGTGGGAGGAATGAATGCATGGTGCGTGATGTGCTGTTTGACCGAGATTGCAGGGTGAGCAGTGAGAGTGACAGGTGAGTGAAGTGTCACATGAGTGCAGGAGGAGCAGTGTACTTGTGTGACTGCAGGTTGAGGGTAGGGTGAACAGTGTGAGTGCATGGGGAGCAGTGTGAGTGCAGTCTGATCGCTGTTAGTGTAGTGTAAGTGGTCTGCTTCTGTGACCACAGGGTAAATGGAGGGAGAACAGTGTAAGTTCATAGTGAGTGGCGTGAGTGCAGTGTGGTCGCTGTGAGTGCAGGGTGAGCGGTGTACTCATGTGACTGCAGGGTAAGTCAAGGGAGAATGGTGTGAGTTCATGGCGAGTGGCATAAGTGCAATGTAGTTGCTGTGAGTGCAGGGGGAGCAGTGTGCTTGTGTGAGTGCAGGTAAGAGGATGATGAACGTGTGAGTGCAGGGAAACAGTGTGAGTGCATGCTGAGCAGTGTGAGTGCAGTGTGATCGCTGTAAGTGCAGAGTGAGTGTGAAAGTGAAGGGTGAGTGATGGGAATGAGAATGAGGAGTGAATTTTCTGAATGCAGGATGTATTCCCAGGCACTTGGACTAACTCAGCATGTTATTGACGGCTGGTGAGTAGGGTTTCAGATATAAGTTAAACTGTTGATATTATGGCATCAATCAAGGATGGATGGTGAAGGAAATAAATATTTTGCTGATTCTGTAATAAACTTTCAGTCTTGTGATTAGGGTTGCCAGCTGACTGGATTTCTACCAGCACCACCAGTATTTTGATGTCCTGGCCGGTACAAAAATAAGCAAAATCACATAAAGCCTTTATTTTTAACCTTTATCTGTACATGCTTCAAACAGCAAATATAAATAGAAAACACTTTTCGACGTGTTTTAGGGCTGAAATAATGATCCATCACTAATAATTAAAGTAAACAAAGAATAGTCGTGCTACAAATGAATATAGATGATTTTGTTTACAGTCCTTTATAGGCCATCGATGAGACGCGGTCCCGAATATTTTGCCAGACCTTTATGGCTTTGCTATCCTTGATCATGCCCTAGTCCTTTCAAGGTGTGCAGCTGACATTGAACTTTTGGCTATCTCTTGACCATGGAGCTTGATTGCTCCTCTACTCTCTTTGGACTGCTTCTTTAGATGTTTATTTCATTGCCCAACTACAGCGGCAAAGCACTCTACTCAGACATCCTTCTGAGTTAGATATTAAATAGAAGCCTCCTCAATGGAGGGATTATTGTCTTCATTTTCTCTTTCTTCATTTACTTTTTCTTAAAACCAGCTTTTTGAAGACTGTTGTGAGCGCCTTTTCAAAGTGCAATTTTCTATTGAATAAGTTCTGCTTGGATGGCAGTTGCCACCGATTCTAAAAATACAGACAGCGTGCTGATGAAGGTTGTGTTCATATTTTCAACTATTTGTAACTTCCGAAACGCGCGTCGGCGCACTTCTGTTTAACTATATTTGTCCTTTTCATTTTTCATCATTGCACTACAATTGTCATTTTAAGATGTTACAACTCCTAGAATTTTTTGATTTTTTTGTAGTCGATGTTTTTTTCATGTACAGTTTTTTGTAAGTTCCCTTTTATGTGAGTGTTTCTTTCCTTTTATTTTTTAATTGTATTGTAGTTAAGTCATTTATGTCTTTGCTTTCATTGTATCTACATGCATTTTTTGTCTGTTAATGTATGTGGTGCTCACAAATTTTATGGAGATTGAAAATCATTGTTTAATATATGAAAAAGTTAAAAATAAATATAAAAAATGTATCTAAGGTCAATAAATTATTAATCCTACTGGTCTGATATATGGTATTTTTCATATCATAAATGCATTGTTTCTTTATGCATATTTTGGAGAAGTCTTTATGTAATTTTGTTGCCTGACTCTTAAAACTACATCAAATATCTACTATTTTTCTCTTGGAAAGGTGGCAACCCTACTCGTGATATACATTTTCACAAAATGCATTGTCCCACTGTGGCAGTAGAAGTAAAACACAATTGCATAGAATAGGCAGTGTGCGGGCCCAGGGGATACTGGAACCAGTGGAAAAAACAAAGCCTTGTTAACCAGTTCACAAAGGCATGTACATGGGTTTTTAAAGACCTCTGAAATACTCAGGTGAGGCTAAGATAAGACACCAGACACTGCCCAGCTGAGCCCACAGCAGCTCAAGAACTGTTTGTGTATCCTGGAAGCTGCAGCAGCCACATGATGGGGGGGCTAAAGCCCTTTAAGCCCTATAGGCACTGCATGACTGCCCACAGGCATTAAATTGAGTGCAGCACACATGGGAAATTTGGAAAGCAACCAAGAGTGAAATGCCTGTTTAGGGAAATGTTGTTTGTGTCTGGAGGTATAACCCTGGGCTGTATGGGAAAATACCAAAACCATATACTTTCAAAATCCTACGGTTTCTATTGCTGGGTACAAGACCTCTTTCACCTTCATTGGCTGGCCAGGAAAATGCATTAAACATGTTTTTCAGATTTTCTTTAACTTTCCTCCCCAGACATATTAATTCCCTTCAGTCTTCCTTGTACAGTAAGATGTCCATGCCAAGGCATGAACTATATCTGTGTCCTCCATAGTCTCCAAAGGTTGAGGCACCAGAAATGCACAGGATTTAAATGGATTTGAGCAGGGATCCTCTTATTAAAGACCAGGGTATGCTTTTAATAGGGGAGCTTTCTACTGCAATGTATGCAGTATTTGGGCCTGGGCTATGAAGGCACCCAGGGAAACCTACCAACCACAGACATTTCTAAAATGTAGAGACCAGGGGAATCCAGAGTGATGAGGGTTGTATGAATCTCAGCATGTTTCATTACTTAGAATCCCCTGCAAACATCACTGTTTTGGTCAAAATTAATAATTTCAAAAAAAAATTGCGACAGAAAACTCTACAAATTTTTTATAATTTCAAGAGGCTCATCATCCAACGTTGCCACCCATTTCCTCATAAAATCCCAACATTTGTTGTTGGGCCTATTGTCTGCAAATGCAATAGGCCAAAATGTTGACCATATGAAGACCACTTTGACAGTTTACCATGGCAATTCAGTCACAAGCACATGTTACAGTAAATGTCTCATTACATATACGAACATTCAGTATAACAATTTTTTTTTTTTATAAATCTATTTATTAACAAGAAAGAAAAAAATAAACATAAATCAATCTCAAACAAAACAGGTGCAGTCTCAAACCGTAGAATAATTACTCAAAAATAGAAGGTACATTCAAAGTAAATCAATACTTTGGGTCAAAAGCAAGTCAGTTGTATCATCATCCCATTTAACAAAGAAAAGTTTACAGTGTCTCATTCTCCACCGTAGAAGAGGGCGCATCATCAAATGGAGTACAAATAAAATCTCTACTCTCATTCCAGGGGCCCCATATTTTAGTCCATTTGCCAGGGCATCCCCTGCTTTCATACACCGCTCTCTCCGCTTGCATACACCAATCCATGTCGGGTTCCCAATCAGTATGTCGCAGTTCGACCCCTCCCTTCCACGTCCTGGCAATGTTGCGTTTTGCCACCATGCAACCCAGCGTGACCCAAAGCTTCTCAAATCTTGTCAAATCCGTGGCGTCCCAGATATTTAAGAGGCACAGGCATGGAGAGCCTTCAATTGTTTTGTGACATATCTGGGACATGGCTGAAACCACCCTCCCCCAATATTTCTGAAGGCTGGGGCATTCCCACCATTGATGTAAAAAAGTACCTGTGCGTCCACAGCCACGAGGACAGGCAGGGGAGACTAGAAGACCCATCTTAACGAGCGCGGTGCTGGTGTAATACACTCTGTGGAGTATTTTGAGTTGTATAAGCTTGAAGCGGGAGCGGATAGCCACCTCCCGAGGTGATGCCAAGGCCTCCCTCCAGTCCTCATCGTCAAGATCTCCAACCTCCTCAGCCCATTTTATTCGTATTTTATCATGGGTCTCGGGTAAGTTGTTAAGAATTTTCCGATACGTTAATGAAATCGCTTTTTCTGGGAGATAGTCATCTAGTAGTCTATCTTCTAAAGGGGAGGAGGCTGGCAAATCAGAAGCTTTGGGTAATGCCTTATGTAGTGCATTCCATGCCTGAAGATATCAGAAAGTTTCCCCCACCTGAAGTTGATATTGAGTTTGCAGGTCCCCAAACGGGACAACCCCCCTCCCTCATCCATAGGTCTCCCACTTTCAAAAGGCCAATTAGATCCCATTTATCAAACCCTGGCTGTTGTGAGTGCACACCTAGCTGACTAGCCTCAAGCAGCGGAGTGGGCTGCATAATCTTGCCTTTCCAGCCCAACGCAGCAGTTGCTGCGTGCCAAATAGAAACTGTAGTGGAAGTCGGGGTGTGCGTAGGTGTATATTTTTCCCCCATACAATGCCCTGAGGTAGTTACCAGAAGACATATTGTACCTATCCATTCTATATGCTGGGTCAGTGATGGGTCGATGCATCCAGTGATTGAGAACCGCCAGCTCTGAAGCCCAGTAATAGGCTCTAATAGCTGGCAAAGCAATTCCACCGTCATACCAACTTTTGGTGAGTTTGGCCAGGGCGATTCGGGGTGTACCATTGCTCCACAGGAGGGAGCGTTCTTCAGAATCAATAGAGAGAAAATATTGAGATGGGACCAAAATAGGTGTGTTTTGCAGGGTATAAAGAAAACGGGCAAGTGCCATAATTTTATAAAGGGCGGCTCTTCCCAGGAGTGATAGAGGTAATGATTTCCAGTGCTGAACGTCAGCACGGAAATGGTGGAGAGGAGAAACAAGGTTTTGTGAGTGGAAGGCTCCTGCGTCTTTAGTAGTATAACAATTATTATCTCTTGTGGTCTCTTTTATTTCACGGCCTGCTGACCACTTCATCGTTTTTAGCCTCAGAGCCAACATGTGTTTTGTCATGATGGGGTGTGCCCCACAACTTCCTCAGGGTTACACAATATAACAGAGAACAATACTGATTGTAATATGCATATCCAATGCGCATCACAATGCACCTGTGATCCGGTGACTTATACATGTGTGACCAATCGTAGTAAATTCACAATTGGTTACAGGTACGTAGAAACCCATGCACAATACATCACGCCTCTTTTGTTACTTGTCATAAACTGATCAAGAGAACCAAATGCATCAAGATTTGAACTGATTGTATTGCTGAGACTCGCCATCACAATCTATGTGAAACTGCCATCAGTGAAATCTCACAAAGCGTGGCTCCCCCTCAGGTTACACAATACCAATGCACCATACTGTGCTCCAGTTATCCAAGCATAAAACAATACCAATGCACCATACTGTGCTCCAGTTATCCAATTTATAAAACAATCATATAGACATATATGCACTATACCTGTATGTTCAATGAAGTCTCTGTAATAAACTCAATCCTGCAGGGAGATTATGAATTCACCTTGAGCAATGAATTAAATGACACTTGAGGGTGGCATTCTATCACCACTGTAAGTTACTGCCTACCTTAATTCCGGTTGCAATTCCATCACGGAAAAAATCAACCACAATCTTCCCAAACGTCCCCTGAACATATTACAATCACCAATTAGGTACTGATGAGGTATGCGTATCAAGGAGAAAATCTGGAGCCCATGCCTACACCCTGTATATGTCGGTACTATTCTTTATTAAAAACAAACACTTTATTATCCAGAATTATCTCAGTCATCACCAGTAACATCCCTGTGTGTTCCCATTGATTGGCCGGTCTTGTGCTCAGTGTGTTTCTTAGTGCTCTTAATCCCATTTCATGTCTAATACTTGTTACTAATACATTGCTGCCCTTTTGAATTGGTGTAGGGCAATGCAGAAAAATGACTTGCAGTGCTGCCCTACGCCAATATTTTGCAAATAAGCCCCTTGATTTTTTTAACAAAAGTTTGACATTTGCTGGGCATTTTAGGGAAGAGAATGGGTAGCATCCAGAGAAGCCACACCATAGAGGTCTCCACCTGGTGTGTAGTTTTCAGAAATGTCTGGGATTGGTATGTTCCACTTGATGCTGGCCATCCCCTGGTCCAAATATTGCAGTTACTGACATCCCAAAATCATCCTAATTCCCAACAAGACCCGCCTACACTTGTTGAATACATTGTTAATTTAGAAAAGTGTGTGAGTGCATGATGGCAGGATAATTGCTATTATCTATTGAGTGTCCCAATTTTTATGACTTCCAGTTGCATGTCAGTATTTCGAAAACACTTTTCCAAGCATTTCATAAGAATTGCCTAATATTATGGGTAATCCAGAATGCGGAGTTGATCAAATTATGCTCTATGCCTATAGTCAGACTTTTAGGGACTTTTCAAACACATTCAAAGGAACATAAGACCAGATGTACGACTGTTTTTTAGCAGTCACAAATTGGAAATCGGCCTGACTGTGACCGCTAAAAAGGGTTGTAGCATGTACGACCCTATTTTGCGAGTCGGTAACTTTTTACCGACTCGCAAAATAGGTTTTGCAAGTCGCTATTAGGAAGGGGCATGTCAAGGGCATCCCTTCCTAATAGCAAGTCGCAGGGGTGTGTAAGATTGTTTTGCGACCGCAAATGTTGGCTCAAAACAATTGCATTTACCACCAAATTCAAATTGGCGGTAAGCCAGTCGTAAATGGGAAGAGGTCCGCAGGGGACCCCTTCCCCTATGTGATTGGCAGAGAAAATGTTTTCACGGACCACTGTCTGCTCTTTAAAAAATGAAACAGAAATGTTTCATTTTTATTTTATAAATGCATCCCATTTTCCTTTGGGAAAACGGGCTGCATTTAAAAAAAAAAAATGCTGTATTGAAAAAGCAGTCACATTCCCTGTGACTGCCACCAATTCCCAATGGCTCATAAAATGCGACCTGCCTCATGAATATTTTGAGGCAGGTCCTTTGCAACCCATTTGGGAATTGCAAACAGTGTCTCAGACACTGTTGTACATCAGTGTTTGTGTCTCACAATTTGCGACTCGCAAAAAAAAATGCGAATCAAGTGATCCTTGTCAGTACACAATGCAAAAAAACATTGTACACTACAGTTCGATCTCTGGCTCTGGGTATCATGGGATTTTGCACAAACTACAAATACATGTCTGTTACTGTTAAAGTCTAGGCTCATCTACACAATTTCTCCTCAGAGAGGATAGGTCTTTCTAGTAGAGTGAGCGGTGAAAGGAATCAAATCACTGGATATCATTTTGTACAGTGCAACCAATGTGACTACACATTAATCCACTCGACTCTTTGATCTGAGTTTAGTAGGCTTAAATAAAAGTTCAGAAATAATTCAATGTAGATCACTTTCAATAAAATCATATAAAAGTACAAAAAGATCAGAGTGTGTCAAAATCTCCTCAAGAGATATACCTTATATAGTACAAAGCAAATAACTAACTAAAAAAATGACGTAGGTTATCAGAAAGAAAAAATTATGGTTAAATTGATGATTCTCTTTAACAAGCATGAGTAACCTAACTTTCCCTAAACTACCTTAATAAGGGCAACCCTAAATTAGACCATTAAGTAGGAACATAATCAAATAAGGAAATAGAAAGGTGTAAGTCCTCAGTCTTCAGTAAAACACTCTGATGATGGATCAAGTAGCGCAAAGCCACTCAAGCAGTTGCATAAGTCTTCTCCCTAATGAAACCTAAGATGGACTCTATCCCTAACTAGACACAGCACATAATATCATGTGCCATCGACATAACACTGTCATGTGGCTCCTCCTTGGGAAATTTCCATAACTCTGGTACAACTGGATACTTCAGCACCTTTTCTCAGCCAGATTGCAATTTATCTCTCCTCGTCCTTGACCAGTCCTTCCCCATGAAAACTCCTTTATTCTAAATAATGAGGCTTATCCACACCTGCAGTAGAAACAATTCAGCAGCATACATTTCATGCTTGATGGCTAAACGTGAATGTCCTAGTTTTGCTAAGATAACCTGTACACAGGGTTGCAGAATATGTGCACCTTTCTACACATATAATAAATGCAACTGCTTAAGGCATGAATAAATGCAATGAATCATAAACGTCTCAGTGTGAATGCATTTGCACATGATTAATTCAAATTACACGTATAATGTTAAACATTAGTTGCACACATCCTAAATAAATATCTCACAATACGACATTTCAGGCTATTTCCTCCTGTCACGTTAATACATAAATTGTAACATAACTTTATTAATCACATTCTAAATATATATTTCAGACAAAATACCCTTTAGTACAAAATAACCCACCCCTTTTATTACATTAGTAATGACAGAGTATATTTGAGTGCTGACTGTGTGTGAGTATGATGCACTCCTATATTATCTCCAGATGGGATCAAGATTACACTTCTTCATTATCAGAAGAGTCTATCAGGTATCATGGCTCCTAGATAGGACACCACTGTGTGTCAGGGGCCCATAAAGGGGCAGGCACTTTTGGATTTATCCACACAGCTTCTGGCTTCTTGATGTGGCGTGGATTGTGTGTTGGTGCCTCAGCAAGGCACCAGATACTGATTGGATTTTTTGTTAAGTGAACAAAAAGTCCGAACAGCACCTGGCTCATTGTTGTGGAATAGACAGATGTGTTTATCCCCAGCAAGAAGCTAGATGCTGTTTGGACATTTCTTGGCCTAGGAAAAAAATCAAACCCGCATTTAGCTCCTTGGTGGGGCCAAATGTTAGTGTGTGTGTGTATGTGCCTCAGTAAGGAGCTAGTTGAGTTTAATTTTTGCTTGGGCTATAAAAAATTCATTCATTGTCTAGCTCTTTGTTAGGACACAGATGTGTATGTTTTTTATGATGTTTTATATATGTTATTAGACAGCCAAAGTGCTAAATGTAAATTAATATAAAATGTCTTTATGTGGAAAGTCAAGCAGTTGACGTTGTTTACTACAAAGCTTAACCCACTTTCTATATAAGCTGGAACACATTTGCCAGGCCATGTGCTCTTCATTCTGCAATAGATGTTTCTCTCTTCAGAAATAAGTGTGTTGTGCTGAGTAAAGGAGCCATTTCAGATCAAATAGTAATTGAAGTCTTGATTCAGATTTTATGCTGCTGATCAACAGTTTCGTTATTGCAGTACACTGTCTTGTTCCTCGCAAGTTTAATAAAATCTCTAAAACTGCTGCCATTTTCACAGGTTTCCTGTATTACTATCCAGCTTACCTTCTCCATAGTCCAAGGTTGAAGGGAGTTTTTCTAAAATATATGTTTGTTTAAAGGCACTCGCATTTTCTGTGTTTTTCCAGCTCTTTTAAGTCAATGTCTGAAACAGTCTCTGCAAGTTTAATGGGTGACAATGCATTATTTTATCTCTTAATCGAGCCTTAATTCTATATTTACAACTATTTCAGGACCTTAAAAGCGCTGTGCTGAAGATATGTGACTTTTTGGGGAAGGAGCTGACTGAGGACGCAGTGAATGTTGTAGTGCAACGTGCTACTTTCAAGAATATGGCTACGGAGAAAGGGGCAAACTATGAATCTTTAAAAGAAAATATATTAGAATCGAGCCAAGGACGATTCCTTCGCAAAGGTATTGATCCAGTGAACTCACTTATGGAAGAAAATATTTGTTTCATTATTATAAATGGCTTTACGTAAATTAATTGGATTGTCATTTGTATATTGGTGGAAGAACACCGGCCTTTATTTATTGCCTTCGTCTCTACCAGTCTGGCAAAAGGCCATCCTTCCAATACAGAGATACCCAAGACTTAGAGTAATTGTTTTCACAAAAGTACTTTTGCTCAAGCGGGAGAACCTCTTTCATCAAAGCTGTAATGCCATGCAGCTGCCATGTCATGTTGGCTAATCGGCATTTTCTTGTATTTCAAAACAATGCACCCAAAGAAAGACTTTGGTTTTAAGTACAAAAAAATCAATGGCCCCAATGCACGGAGTGTTTATATTTTTCGTGCCCGGATCCAGCATGCCTCATGTGGGGACCCGGACACTCAAAATATGCATCGGAATCTCCTCCCTAAATAGGTTTGCCATTTCGGTGCATAGACTCTTCAGCACTCTGGCAGACGGGGTGCCGGGTTCATGGGTTTCCCAGGACAGAGGCAGCGGAGGCTCAGCCATAAAATACAAAGCAGTTCTCACGCCTCTAATTTAGGGAGGGAACCATGGTTTGGTGGGGTGGAAGCCTCACCTATTGACTGCAGGTCTTTCACAATGACCAACTTTAAATGAAGACCTGTAAAACAGGGTTATCACTAGGGAACAGAGTTCAGTTGCAAGAAGACCGGACTTACTCAGTGGTTTCAGTAAAGTACAATCTCTGCCATTTGCATGGCCTTTTGGCACTGAAGGATGTTAGTGATTTGTGGTCTCCCCATCCAATGTCGCCACCCATTTCCTAACTAAAAAAAACAAAAACATTTGTAGGTGGGACTATTGCCTGGAACTGGAAAAGGCCCAATGTTGACCATATGAAGACTACTTTGACAGTATAGTTCACTCACTCACAGTGTAGTGTAGCTCCTATTTCCCTAATAGGCTCTGCGCATTGGAATAATATATCCTATAGGTTTGACATAGGACTAAGGTCAGTATGTCCCTATCGAGTATATTAAACTTAATTACTTGTGCCAGCTAGCTCAGAGGCCACTAGAAACTCCTTGACAACAAGAAGGGAGTAGTTTCTGGCAGCCGCAAAACATGACCACTGTGTTTCCCTTTAGAATCAGAACGTGTCCCAGAGTCGGGGAAACAATAGATAACTATTTCACTCAGCTCAATCGTGCATGCTTAGTTTTCTCCAAGTTACACAGAAAGAACAGACGGGCGTTTCAATAAAAGGATTTATTGAACAGTCTTGTTTCTGGTGTAAGTAAAATGTGCTGTTACGATCACAAGACAGTATGCGAGATAAATAATGTACAGTGTAAGCAGTAGAAATAAATAATACTGCGATAGCATTATCTTTTAGTACATATGCCTTTACATAAATAACACAGACTAGAAATGCGAGTACTCATACGATGCGTTTCTAATCTAGTTCTACCCCAATGTACCTAACCTAACCTAGGTGTAGGGAGAGGTATGAAGTAGGTGAAGTATTCCTTACTATGGTATACTAAGAGTATGTTAAGCCTAGTATGCCAAGAGTCCCTCTAGGTTCTTGTCAGCTCCATACCTGAAGAATGAGAGAGGTAGGAATCTCTTTGCCAGACTCGAACTCCAACACCCCGCAAGGGAAGTCAGATCACTGGAAGCTGGACTCTCTGCGTGCAGGGATGACAGCGTCTTCTCAGTGCGTCAGACCCTCCCCCAAATGTGTTTCATAAATCAAGGCTGCTCTACGTTCCATGTTTGGAATTACCCTATCCCCCACTCCAGGGATTCGAGCAAAAGGAACGTTGTTTGCATCAATTACATAAGAGTACTTGAGTGGAAACTTTTTTGGTAACGCTGCACTGCTGCCGTTGCCTGAAGCATTGACAGCCAACATTATCTCATCGTCTACT
The DNA here is from genome assembly GCA_963921515.1 of Calotriton arnoldi. NCBI lineage: Eukaryota > Metazoa > Chordata > Amphibia > Caudata > Salamandridae > Calotriton > Calotriton arnoldi. The sequence continues at coordinate 305,386 of CAWUFW010000426.1, read as the reverse complement.
TTTGTTTTTGAACGAGTGATCGCAGCTACGGAAGCCGTCTGCACAGCCCCCTTTGCGGCTTCATCAGCCAATGAATTCCCTGCAACATGAACGCCATCACGTTGATGACTCAGTGTGTGAATCACGTGAGCCTTTGGTAGTTTGTTTTTCAACTGAACTACTTGTTCCCAAAGCGTTTTGTGCTTTATTGTGCCTCCTTTTGCATCTTTGAAACCATTTTCAAGCCAATTTTGTATATATTCATTATACGACTGAACACAGTAAAAGGAATCGCACACTATTAGTGTGGGGAATTCTCGATCTGTACTTTCAAGTGCCAGTTTGAATGCTTGTAGTTCAGCTCGCTGAGCTGTACAATCTCCTAGAGATTGAGTTTTTGTGACCATAGGTCTGAAGATGCCATCTCGCATGCGACCTTTAACGATTGCACACGCTGCACTGTAAGCTTGCTTACTCCCTATTGCGGGTTGTGCGGATCCGTCAGTGTAAATTATAAATTCGTACTGATCGAGGGGCAGAATTTCAGTAGGCAGAGGACATTCTTGTTCATATTGCAGGAATGCTTGTGTTTTTAAATCTGGATCAAAAACATATTCAACATCTGTTGCAGCAAGAGAATTAACCCATTGTATCCATCTTGGATGTAATGCTTGCTTTTGTGACCGCTTCTAAAGCCGGTACTGGGGTTACGACAATAATGCGTTTCCCTTGGGCTAAGGCTCTTTCTTTTGCTACAGCGGTTTGAACTGCTGTTAGAATTTTTTCAGTTGAACTGAAGCGCATTTCCGCTTGTGTGTACAAATGAGATTTGTACGCGATTGGTATTTTCTCACCCTCATTGAAGGTTAAGTAGGTGAATCCGCATTGACCCGAAATTATTCGGAGCACCAAATTGCGTTGACTTACGCGTGTTTGTAAGTGTTTTGTTGCTAACATGTTAGCCTGGAGTGAACGCAAGATTTCTGTGTGTTCCCATGTCCAGTTTCTGATCGAAAAATCAGGTTTGATTAATGCGTAGAGAGGTTTAACCCTTTCTGCATAATTTAGAATGTAAGTTCTTCCAAAATTTAGGAAACCCAGGCTGGATTGTAAGTTTTTTAGCGTCTTTGGAGGTTGGAGCAGCGCACATTTTTCTAAAAAGTTAGCTGCCAAGCTCTTGCCTTCACTTGAAAGCTCATATCCTAGAAATAGGACATTGAGATGGGCAATTCTGGACTTTTTAAAGTTGAACTTGTAGCCCTCAGAGGCGAAACCCAGTATAATGGTGCTCACCCTGTTCAAGTGTTTTTCCAGGTCATCGTCTGTTAGATAGATGTCATCGACATAGGACAATGCCTCATTGTCATAAATTTGTAGTAACTCCGTTACCCTCGCTGAGAATAAACCTGGGCTGTTCTTGAACCCTTGTGGGAGTCGACAAAAGTGACGCTGGGTCCCCATTATGGAGAATGCTGTTAAGTACCTGCTGTCAGGTGCTATGTTTTGACAAAAGAAACCATTTGAGATGTCTAATGTGGTTTTATATTTTTTACGCACAATGTTATTCATTAATGCTGTGCTATGTGCATTTTGCACTGCAAAAGTTTTAGAACAAGTGTTTAGGTGTCTGTAATCCAAAACTAGACGATATGTATTGTCTGGTTTGGAGACAGGAAACAAAGGATTGTTCATTGAGGAGGTGCATGTTTCAATCACCCCTTGATATTCAAGTTGATCTAAGATCTCCCTGACCTGTTTTTTAGCTTCTTGCTTTATTGGGTACTGCCTTTGTGCAGTAGGTTCATGTTTCAGATGGATTTTATGGTGAGGTGAATCCTCATCCCATCCTACATGATTTTTATATAATGCTGGGGCCTGGGCCACTGCCCATTTTCTGGCATATGTATATTTTAGGTGAATTGGAATATGGTTGGAGAAGGCAGGCATAATAATGTCCTCGCCGTGTGGGCACTCCCTGACAAATTGTGGTGGCCAGTCCTTTTCCACTAGAAGTATGTCATAGCCCTTTGATAGTCTTTCCCAAAAAAGTGCTTTCACCTGTCTAGGTGTGTCTCCCTCCATCCGGAGTGTTATTTCATATAACTTTTGTGGAGTACTAACCCTGGTGTCTACAGTTTCTACTTTAATGTACTCATTCAAGTCCACTATCTCCAGAAGTTCCTTCAGGTTCTGGCGAACTATTTTGACTTCTGCTGCACTGTCCAGCATTGTCTGAGCCCATTCTCCGTTCTTGAGTTGTGATCTCAGTATTCTTGGCATGTCTGATCTTTAGACCTGCTACTTTCTTTTTGGAGAATTGAGCTTTTGCTTTGGTTTTTGGAGCGTGTTTGTCGTCTTTCGATTTCACGCGTTCTTCTCTATGTTCCGATCGTCCTCTTCTTTCCGAAGTCTGTGATGAGATTTGAAAGGGACGAGAGGAACGTGTATCAGTATCTTGATACCTGTCAGGTTTTCTCAAATTATCCCTATTCCTGAGGTTATACCTCCTTTCAGAGGGCTCCTGTTGAGGAGACCTACCTCGGGATTGAGAACGTTTCTCATTTGAATTTTGTTTATTAGTCTCCCACTTCTTTTTAGAAGATGTAGGAGTTTGTTTAATTGAGTCCTTCTCAGGACTTTCAGATAGTTTTGGTTTCAGTGGTCTTCCACCCAAACTATCTCTGCCTAATTCTGCATAAGATTGTTCAATTATTCTGGGTAGCTCAGTTTGATGTTCTGTAACATCAAATTCCCTTAATTTTTGGCGGATCGCCACTGCTGCTGCCTCCCCTTTAATATTAGATAATATTATTGTTGAGACCTGGTCGAAATTTTTCAGTAATTTCATACCTAAATTTAGAGCAGGTTCTGCCCCGTATTCCTTTTGAATTTGTTTTAGGACATCAGGTATTACCGCAATTGACGGAATGCCATGTGTTTTAGTGTAGATGGCAGCAAAGACTGAGCCCCAAGTGGTGCAGTCTTCCAGTTGTGGTGTGATCCCCATTGGTAAACTGATTGTCAGTATTCTGTGTTTCTCATACGGGCTAGTATTGGGAAATACTGCTTCGATTTGAGTAATTTTTTGAGCTATCCAGAATGGAATTTGCTCACGTTTTGTGGGCATTTTACCCATGACTGCGTATAGAGTCTGTGGTGTAATTTTTAGTGTATTCCCCTGTTGGGGAGGTTGGATTTGGAATTGTTAATGGTTGCTGGACTGTAAAAGTCTGCATGACATATTGGACCAATTGTCTGTAGATTTTTATTAACTCTGTGAGTTGAGTAAGTAATTCCTCGTGTGACATCTCTTCAATGTCAGGATGAGGTGTGTAGCCGGCTAGAATCGGCCATGTTGCTCCTGGTCTACCTAGTGGACCGAGCCTGGTAATGTTTTTGTGATGTTTTAGGGCGCCTTTAAACCAGAGTTGATGCTCTTGGTATGTTAATGGAATTTCTATATCCTCGAAAGGAATGTATTCCTCTGGTGGATCATCTTCTTTGTAGAAGTGAAACATGTGTGTTACTGAATTGGATTCAGGAAATATTACCCATGAATAGAATACCTCTGTCTGAAAGGATTCATGTGCCTCTATCAAGAAAACTGCTCTACCTCCTCTTGGAGATAGGCCATGTTTTATAAGTTTTAGAGTGATGGCTCTTCTTAAGTTTGGATGGATGTCTATAACACCCTCCTCGGTTTCATTTAAACCTGTAATGTTAAAAGCTGTTACGACTGGGTCAGCCGCAGCTCCACCGTTCTCGGTGTTATTGTCCCCGTTTATGGACATTTTTGTTTTTTGAAAAATGTAGAACAAGTTTCAAGGAAACAAAGATAAGGTGCACAATATTTTGGAACACTGTATCCTTCAACGTTGAGCAAATCAAACAGCTAATATATAGGGTGCTTCCCTATGTAGCCTTGGTGGATACTTAACCCTACCCACTCCAGACGTCTTTTGGAGTATATGGGTAGGGGTCTCTGAGAGAAAAAAGCACGGCTGAGTTACTCAGTATCTAACGTTGAATTACCGCCTTACCAAACCGTTGGGCGCCATGTAGTGTAGCTCCTATTTCCCTAATAGGCTCTGCGCATTGGAATAATATATCCTATAGGTTTGACATAGGACTAATGTCAGTATGTCCCTATCGAGTATATTAAACTTAATTACTTGTGCCAGCTAGCTCAGAGGCCACTAGAAACTCCTTGACATCAAGAAGGGAGTAGTTTCTGGCAGCCGCAAAACATGACCACTGTGTTTCCCTTTAGAATCAGAACGTGTCCCTGAGTCGTGGAAACAATAGATAACTATTTCACTCAGCTCAATCGTGCATGCTTAGTTTTCTCCAAGTTACACAGAAAGAACAGACGGGCGTTTCAATAAAAGGATTTATTGAACAGTCTTGTTTCTGGTGTAAGTTAAATGTGCTGTTGCAACCACAAGACAGTATGCGAGATAAATAATGTACAGTGTAAGCAGTAGAAATAAATAATACTGCGATAGCATTATCTTTTAGTACATATGCCTTTACATAAATAACACAGACTAAAAATGCGAGTACTCATACGATGCGTTTCTAATCTAGTTCTACCCCAATGTACCTAACCTAACCTAGGTGTAGGGAGAGGTATGAAGTAGGTGAAGTATTCCTTACTATGGTATACTAAGAGTATGTTAAGCCTAGTATGCCTAGTATGCCAAGAGTCCCTCTAGGTTCTTGTCAGCTCCATGCCTGAAGAATGAGAGAGGTAGGAATCTCTTTGCCAGACTCGAACTCCAACACCCCGCAAGGGAAGTCAGATCACTGGAAGCTGGACTCTGCGTGCAGGGATGACTGCATCTTCTCAGTGCGTCAGGCCGGGAAACGGGCTCCTCTGAAGTCGAGGTCTCCTCTGATTTACAGGGGCTAAGGAAGGTATATTTATACCTTAGAAGTACCTAAGAATGTTAGTATTGACGTGAGTCGGACAGCGGAAGACGTCATGAATGAACCCCTAAGGAATAATGGTTCATGCATAATATATGAGTCCTTGAAGAAATCAATAGTCCTGGGCTAGGGAAACTCCCGCAGCCTAAGGGTCTGTTCTTCATGAACTCGTTGTGACGTTAGGGTGGACGGATGTCAGAGACCATGCCTGTATTTGGAGTGCACGGTTTAATGCCTAAATAAGGGCTGGGATTTTGTGCCTATATAAGGGCAGGGTGAATTGTGCCTATATATGGACATGATACTGGAAAGCCCGTTTATGGACACCCTAAGAGGAATACAACAACAGTTTTAGCCTTTTCCTATCCATTAAGACAAGCACACCCCCATATGTGAAGTTCTGTTATTTTTGGCAAAAGTGTTAGATCACTAGGTAATGAGACTTTAACACACATTTCAAAATGTTCAGCACAGAAATATGAGGAGTTTTGGCTTTTTGAAAACATGTTTGGTATTTGCTGGGCATTTTAGGTAAGAGAATGCATAGCATACAGGCAAGCCACGCCGCAGAGGACTCCACCTGGTGTGTTGTTTTCAGAAGTGTCTGGGATTGGTATGTACCCCTTGGTGCCTGCCATCCCCTGGTCCAAATATTGCAGTTAATGACATCCCAAAAATCAACCTTATTCCCAACAAGGCAAACCCACACTTGTGGTGTATAGTTTTAATTGGAAAAATTGTGGTAGGACATGATGGTAAGATTTTTGATATTATCTATTGATTATCCCAATTTTATCATGGCTTCCTATTGTTTGTCAGTGTTTCCAAAACACTTTTTTGAACGCTTCATGAGAATTACCTGATTTTATGGGTAATCTAGAATGCGGAGTTGATCAATTATGTTAGTGATTTGAGGACTTTAGCTCTGGCCAATGGCTTTTGCTGGTGTCAGAGAACCTAGTTCATGTTACTGTGTCTAAACCTCTGGTCTGTGTCCCAGTACCCTAGCCTTAAAGTACCTGTTCATGTGTCCCAGTTCCAATTCTCATGTTGGTCTCCCAGAGAATATGCTGAGTCCATGGGTTTCTTGTCCATGGGTATGTTGGTGTCTGTGGTGGAGTGTCAGCCATATTTTGTATATATATCTTTTTGGTTGTTTGTGTGTGCTTTTGAGTGCATGTGTTTGTGTGTATCCCATTTGCTTGTACCTCATTGGCCCTGTGTCATGCATGTTCTTGTGACTTCTATTACAGAATTTCACAATCACTCTAGGCTCGAGAGTTGCCCAATTTTCTCTCTCTGTTTTAAAGGCATGTATGTATTTATATTTATTACAGACCTGTTCCTAAAATGAATGCAAACATTTTATGTAACTTTTAGCACTTGCCACTGATCCACCACACGTGCAAGTCAGTGGTAGAAACAAAGGGCAAAGTCTGCTACTACTGAACTGATAAAAGACAGATAAAACATATAATTTATGAATACGGACAGCCCTAATAACCATTAGGCCCGATTCACAAACTTTATTTTATAGTTTGTAAATTTGTCCTATAGTAATTCTACTCATGTACTAGAAAATGCAATTGACAACACTTCTAACGCACCGCCAAGAGATTTCCGCACATGTAGTTGTAAATTTTAGTTGTAAATGTGTGACCAGAGGAAATGGTGGGAAAATGCAGCATATCTACTACTAAATGAGAGGGTTTTAGGGATGTTAGTGTGTTTTTAAAGATGTTATGGTCTCATAAGCAAAGCTAACCAGAACTTCATTTTAACTTTCGTTTTTGCAGTCAATTCAAATGTGTTCTTTTAAAATGATTTTCTGCATGTAACTTTTTTATAGACCCCACCTTCTGTTTACTGCTAACCATCACTATTTGCCAACTTTGACTTTGTATGGTGGGGCCTAGCTGCAGTTCCTGTGCGCAACCTGTCTTGGACAGCCAATCCCTGCAGTGCATTGCCTTTATCCATTTAAGCAGGGGTATAGCCAGACTCTGTGACCTAGCCTCCACTGTTGGCCAACCCTTGCTGTGCATGGTCATGTGCAGTGGGATTGGCCACAGGACCTGGTCTCCTGCCAGGCAGGCCCTGAACCCCACTCTCAAAAGGAGGCCAACAGAGCCTGACCTGCTATGCAAACCATATTGCTGTCATGCTGTGCAGGGCGTGGCATGTAAACTATGAGGTTTGGGTTGTTTTGATCCTATTTCACATCAAAGAGTTTGCCAAACCCAACCATCTCCACAAATACGCATGAACTTTGGCCAACCTTTAGCATCTTTAGTGTTCTGTTGCTAAGTCAGGTTTTATACAGATTATTCAATAGGTAGCAAACTTGAAGAGAGGTACAACAATAATTGAAACTCTAAGACATTTGGTGCCTTATTACAGATCTGCACGGAATTTGTCAGACACTGTTTCACTTACTCTCGATATATTGTGTTTCATGCAAATCCATCAAGGAGGGGCAGAGTTAAGTAGGGTGGGTGAAAAAAGTGTTCATTTACTAATAACGGTGGCGCTTGTTAATGAGTTTGCATGATTTCTGACAAGTTGTTAAGAAGTTAACCACAGTGTCAGAATCTCAGGGTTCATGCAGATCTGACAAATGTGGCAAAGGTAAAAGGCGGGCTCAAAAAATCTTTTATTTGCTAATATCCTTGTTGCCATATCTCAGACAAGTTCAAAATTTGGTAGACCATTCATGTGTTTAGCTTACCCTCATGGACTTTTATGCAAATGGAGGGCACAGTTCTAGGATGGCCAAAACAGTGTTCATTTGTTAATAATTAATAACCCATTGTGGCTGGCCTTCAAACCTGCTTAGAATGGTTTGGCCATAGGGCCTGGTAAGGCATTTTGTTTTTTACATTGTTAAGGATTCATGGACACTGTTTCAAGGGGGCCAGGGATAAAACATTGGTACAAACAACAGGATTTAAAAGCTACCTTCTCCAGTATCTTTCATTTTTAAATCTCGGTCCAAGGACAGTCTGCAAATCTGATTTTCAGAGCCATCTTCAACTAACAGTGCAGATATAACTAACTGTTAACTCTTTCCAGTCCACTGACACATTATTCTAATGATAATATCTTGAACACTGCAGAACGGATTTACACCAAACAAGCAATGGCACTTCCCTGAGTAGAGTTTTAGGTTCACGCCAACTTTGCTATGATTCAATTCAGGGTTTCTTTCTGTGGTGGAGAGCAAAGATTCCTATGGGAAAAGATTCCTATGGGAATTAGGAACCCCCACACTGAAAGGGTTTGCATGAAATGCAAAATATCATGAGTAAGCTATACATGGCATCTGCAAGTGTTGGGCAGGTCTGTAACAATGTGCCAAAGTTGTTAGCTCATACATTATTTTGTGGCCTTCTTGTTTAACTTCGCCCTTCTATCTTATAGCTATATCAAACCTGAGGTTCCTGCAGTGGGATTAACATGTTAACATCCTGTCAAATTTCATGGAGATTTGCTATAAGCAACAGTGTTATTAGCACATGACATGCTCCCTTCCTTGATGGATCAGCATGAAACTTGCCATACCCAAGACAGAAGACTAAGGGGCATATTCTCAAGGACCTATCGCCGAGTTATCGGCACTTTATCGCAGCCAAAGTCACGATAAATTTATCGCCCCATTCACAAGCTGGCGCTAACAGCCCATAACACCATTTTACCTGCGATAGCAGTCGCAAAAAACATCGCCACTGATGACCCCGGCAACTAACGCTAATGATATGCAGAGCAGGCGTTCCCGTGCAAAAAGCCGCGACAACACCACTACACAACATTCTCAACGACCAGCCAGTTCGGCGATAAGATCACAAAACATGCAATAAGGCGCGTTAGCAGCAGGAAATTAACACCTGCTCTTACCTGGTGTAAAGTCGGATGAAAACCGGCACCAGACAAGGGAGCACAGCCCATAGCCACACATGAAGAACAACAGATGCCCTGGAGCAACCGATCATGCAGCCCGGAGCCCCAATATGTCAACAACACCCACCACCCCCATGACCCCACCCCCCACCGGGCCCCACCCTGGGCACCCCCCACCCCCTTTGGACAAAGATATTGCACATCAACTCCACGAAATCATGAACCAAACAAATCGCCTGAAGTCGCACAATCACAACACCTAACATACATGTGTGGTCAGAAAAAGGGAAATCATACATTCATATCATAATATCCAAATAATATGTTTATTACAGAATAAACCAAAAACAACAATTCTGAAGAGGCATGGCGGGTCTTCCCAGGAAATTCTGTAAGTCACAGCCTGCAAAACAGAAATCTGGATAAGAAGGTGTGCCATGTGCCCATCAAAGTACAGAGAGATAGCGAAAGAGAGAGAGAGAGGGAGAGAGGGAGAGAGGGAGAGAGAAAGAGAGAGAGAGAGAAAGAGAGAGGGAGAGAGAAAGAGAGAGAGAGAGAGGGAGAGAGAAAGAGAGAAAGAGAGAGGGAGGGAGAGAGAAAGAGAGAGAGAGAGAGGGAGAGAGAAAGAGAGAGAGAGAGGGAGAGATGGAGAGAGAAAGAGAGAGAGAGAGAGGGAGAGAGAGAGAAAGAGAGAGAGAGGGAGAGAGGGAGAGAGAAAGAGAGAGAGAGAGAGGGAGAGAGGGAGAGAGAAAGAGAGAGGGAGGGAGAGAGGGAGGGAGAGAGAAAGAGAGGGTGAGAGAGTGCCGACACTGCGGACCTAGGCCTCACTGCTCACCTGCTGCCACCGGTGTGTCTCCAACCACGTGCCGGTATACACTGCAGTCCCCCAGGTCCCTTATCTGAAACAGTTTCCAGAGACATGAATGGCAGAGTCCACACAGTTGCACACGCCATCATCGCTTGCCTGCCCCTGCGCACACAGGCTGCTGCACCCCAGCCCCTCCCGCCGCCCAGCGGTGATTGCCCGCCCCTGCGCAACCAGGCCTCAGTGCTCACCTTCCGCCACTGGCGTGTCTCTAAGAGGGCCCACCATGTTCCGGTGGGATCTCCAAGCCCGGGGTCCCCGACCATGGCACCCTACACATCATGCAGCCCCGCACCCCGGGCCACCAGGTCACACACTTGATTCTGGGTCTTGATTTCGCAATGGCAGAGACCACATCAGTGCACACGGCATCATCGCAGGCTGCACACCCGCTCAGCGCTTGAGGTGCCACTAATTCTGTGAACCGCAACACCACGTGGTGGGAGGGACGCACTGCCCGCTGCTCAGGCCTACACTGCGGTACAGCAGGGCTCACACTAATCCTTGCCAGTCCGGACTGCCAGGACGGTGCATCATCGCAGGCTGCACACCCGGCTCAGCACTTTAGGTGCCTCTATCTCACTGCACGGCAAGACACCGTCCCGTGGCGGGGTGCCTGTGCCTGCCGCAGTGTATCCGGTGCCACCAAGTCTGTGCACCGCTAGCCATGGACCCTTAATGATTGAGTTCCGTGGTGCGGACGCCATCATGTCACCCCCGGCACTGGGCAATGTGAGGTGGCAGGCCCTAGGCCCTCATGCATACATGAGAACTACACGGAGACACCCAGTTAGAGAGTGGAAATGGCGTCCAGCACGTGCACCAGGCCATTTTTATTGGCAGGGTCACATGTCCTGTGACGCCTGTGCTGGATGGGTGTGGTGTGGGTGTACACCAGCCGTGAGGGAGTGGCTGTGGCATGCTGACAACTAGACCTGTGAGCTGCAGATCCCTACAGTGAAGACCTGGGACATGTAGCGTTGTCGTCCCCCCTGTGTGCGTAAGCGGAGTGGGCTGACCTGGCGTATCCCATCCAGTGTAAGGGGGTGAACAATGACCCCGGGGCTCTGGGCGTGGTTCCGTCCTGGGCTGGACAAGGAAGTGACTAATGGATGTGTCTCTGTTGTAGTGTCGGCGCCACCCGGACCGCAATCGGCAATGTGTCACCCTGTGACAAAAGTCCCACAACATGAGCAACATGGACGTAAGGGAGAATCACTGACCCTACATTCATCCATACTTCCACACTTGAAAGATCATAGACATGACACATCTGTGTGAATATGAATGTTTATTGCACATTCAGTGGGGTGTTGCAGCTGGAGCAGTACAGGCCCATGCCAACCCCACTTTACATTGTTGGCCCGTGGAGGGCCAGCCAGAGTCCTTCAGGGAATGACAGGTACATCAGGAAAGGAGGTCCGCAGTCTGATAGCTGTGTCATTGGTGACCAAACAGAATATGGCAGTCCATGTCGAGGTCCAAGGTGAGTGTTGCAGAGTGAATCGGGGGACAGTGGAAGGTGATGATGCAGAGGGCAGAACCAAGCAGAAACAGGCCACATGGCAGAGATGAATGCTACAGCGTCCTTCTGACCACGAAGGCAGATTCATCTGCATCTTCGTCCTCTGCTGTTGCTTGTGCCTCACATGTGGGTGGTGGTGTCCTGTCTCCAGCACTGTGTGGCACTGACACATCAAGGGCCGGAGATGTGGATGGGGTGGTAGCAGCAGCATGCATCAGCGCCAGGCCTTGTGGCAGCAATGCCATGAGGAGGGTCTTTAGGGCATTGTGGGCCCCAGCTACCTCTCGCTGGTGTGCAGCCGTGGCAGCCGCTCTTTCCGCCTGCGTCCGCTCCATGTTCTCCATGATCCTCCGCATGTGTCCCAACTCCCGTGCAAGATCGCTGGAGGCACTCTGACTAGACAGTTGTTCTTGTCGCAGAGTCAGGACTCTAGCGATGTCAGCCATGGTCCATTGGAGAGCATGGAGCGGACTGTGGGTGTCCGTTAGGGACTGTGAGTGGTCCCTGATGGGACTTAGACACCCACGTATGGCGTCTAGTTTGGCTGCCATGCGGTCGAACCCCATCTGCACCTGGCACCCCAACACACAGCGTTGGAAGGCCATGTGTTCGTCGTGGGGGTCCTGGGAGGCAGCCGTGGTGGTGGGTGCTGCCTGCTGTGTGTTTTGTGCAGGGGGTGGGTTGTCCTCGTGGCAGCTGGGCTGCCCTGCTCCTGGAAGTGGGCTGTGGAGGCTCTCCACGAGCTGTTGGAGGGCATCGGAGTCAAAGGTGTGGTGGTCCTCTTCGTCATCAGAGAAGAGAGGTTCGGACTGCTCTGCAGGAGGTGTTGGATTTCCCCCTGCAATGTGAAGGGGAGATGCAGTTTAACATCGTGTTCATATGTATGTTGATGCATTGTACATGTTTACATTCAGACTGCATGACAGTGTACATTGTGACTGTTTGGGGGGAGCTGCCTATTTGATGCGGGACAGTGGACATTCCGACTACATCACGGATGTGTGTTTGTACTTGTACATTGTCAACTCACATTTCCCTGCAGTGCCAAATGTGATTGGCCAGTTTCTACGCACATGCAGCACCAGTTGTGTCCTCTGTTCTGTTGTGGACGTGTTGCGGTTTGTACCACATCGTTGTCAATGTTGATGTGCTCTGCATGTATGTGTGTGCTGCATTTTGGGGGAGTCGCCCCTGCAGCTCTGATTTAGCTGCCCCTTATTCCTTTCCAAGCGGTGTGCCTCTGGCTTCTGTGCTTATGCAGTGCTGAGATGTTGCATACCTGTGTGCATTGGTCTCATGGTGGGAGTTGGGGGTCTGGGGCATGGTTTGTCCGCAGATGTGCTATGCTTAATTGTGCATGTGTGCCGTTGTGCCCATCTCCCCCCGTCCCCCCAGTCGCTGGTCGTTACACACCCTGTTGCTGTTGTGTCCGGTCATGTTGAGCAGTGTCCGGTCCCCCAACTCCTGCCACCGTCTCCCCACTGATGACTGTGGACACCATTTTCTCCATCTCGTACAGCTCCTCCTGTGGCGCTGGACTCCCACCTCCAGTCTGCATTGCTGCCTTCCGGTTGTTTGCGAGTTTCTGCTTGGTTTTGCACTTCACATCATTCCAGCACCTCTTGACCTCGTCCATTGTCCTCCTCAGCACTCCGACTGCATTCACCTTGTCCACGATGGTCTGCCATATTCCATTTTTAGTTGCCAGTGACACAGTGGAGGTGACAAACAGTGGTTGATGGTGTTCTATCACCTCCGTTATCAGGATCCTGTTTTCCTGCGGACTGAACCGCTTCTTCCTACTCTTCTTGTCCTTGCCCCTCCCTGACCCTGAGGTCCCAGGCTGGTCCTCCGGGGGGCTTGTGGGGTTCTGGTTGTCCTCTGTACTTGCTCCGGATGCCTCCATTGTGCTTCGCTGTTGTTTGGCTTTTGTTTGTATGTTTTTTTTCTACTTTTATAGTGCATTTTCCCGCATGACGCGTGGGAATTGCAGGCCTGTGGCTGGTTTTCGCAGATTTTTGTATCGCTATTGGCGTTATCGCTACTATTTTCGTGTTGGGGTTTCGCGTTTTTGCGGCATTGCGTTGATTTTAACGTGTTCATTTGACGCGTTATCGTGTGACTATCGCATGGTACCGCCGTGTTGGGAATACCACTTTAACACAGCGTTATTTTCCTGTGATAGACTGCGAAGTGAAGTGTTGCGCTAAGCTTATTTTGCGGTAGTTATCACACATTCTTGAGAATATGCCCCAAAATATGTTAAATGTCTGCCACATATATTGTGAATTTGTCAAATTATGCCATAGTTATTAGGAAATCCATGCTTTATTGACCCCTTTATTTACTGTGCCCCGAGTTGATGAATTTGCACAAATTTAAAAATATCAGGAGTAAACTAACACACTGAGCATCATCCAAATTTCATGCAGATTCATCAAACACCGCTAAAGTTAAAGGTAAATAAAAAATATACCATTTCCAACTGTCAAGATATCTCTAAACTTTGACCTCCTCCTGCCCAGACCGGAATACTTTTCAAATGTTAATTTCTTGAACATTTTCTTGACAAACACTGAACCAAGCAAAGGTACTTCCTTAAATAAAGTTCTGCTTACATGTCAAGTTTGGTGTAATTCTGTTCAGCAGTTTTTTTCTGGACAGAGGAACACAGAATCTTATTTTACTATTTTAAAATGCAAACATAACCTTACCTGAATAATTAAAGTAAACTTTTACACTTTTATGAAAAAATGATAAATAATTTAAATAATTAAAACATAATTCCTAACAACATTTACTAAATAAAAATAAAAATGTCAGTAAGGGTGGGGAATTTTTTAATTATTGTTTTAAAATTGCTATTTAAAAATTGGAAATAATATATTATATTTTATATTTTATAATATTATTATTTAATTTGATGAGGTATTGTGCTAGTTTATTTTATAGGTACTAGGTTAATAATAAATATGTTGAATTAAATTGCATTTATTTTATACATTAAAATATTTGAATTTATTTAAGAATGATGAACTTTAATAATTTCCCTATACTTTCTCATAGGGAGATTTCCGCCATGGTGGAGGGAATCTCCACAAACAGGTGAAAATCTTCTAGTAGTAAGTTTATACTTGTAAATTCGGCTACATGAGGCTCCACCCTCTGATTTGAGGGGGTGATGACCTGTAAGTGTACACCAAGATGTAATCTTCACTTGGAAATGGTGATTAGTAGAAAGTAGAGATATAGAGCCAGATGTACGACGGAAAATTGCATGCGCAAACAGGGTTGCGACACGTTTGCGCATGCAAAAATCCTCTGGGCCATGTACTAACACTATTTTGCGAGTCGCAAATAATTTACGACTCCCAAAATAGTGTGTTGCGACTCGCTATTAGGAAGGGACATTCCCTTCCTACTAGCGACCTCACAAGCCATGTACAAATGTTTTGCGACTGCAATTGCGGTCGCAAAACGCTCGCAATTTACCGCCCTCTTCAAGAAGGTGGTAATGCAATCGCAAAAGGGAAGGGGTCTCCAGGGGACCCCTTCGCATTTGCAAATGCAGGGGGAAATATTTTTTAGGGGTAGGCAGTAGTCCCAGGGACCACTACCTGCCCTTAAAAAATTAAACAAAAACGTTTCATTTTTTTTTTAAATGCATCCTATTTTCCTTTAAGGAAAACGGGCTGCATTTAAAAAAAACTGCTTCATTTAAAAGCAGTCCCAGACATGGAGGTCTGCTGAGCCCAGCAGGCCGCTATACCTGGGACGGGCCAGCCATTCTCAATGGGGTCTCAAATTGCGAGTGCCTCATGAATATTGATGAGGCATGCAATTTGTGACCCCATTTATAATCGCAAACAGTGTCTCGGACACTGTTGTACATGTCATTTTGCGAGTTGCAAATTGCGACTCACAATTGAGCTCAATTTGCAACTCGCAAAATAACATGGTCGTACATCTGGCCCATAGACTTTGGTATAGTGGTGAATGTACATGTGTAAATATAGACATGTATCTATACCTTTGTCAATCGGACCCCAACCATTTTGCAATGATTATTCCCCCTTTTTCCATCAATTCCCATTGCCCCTCCTGCATGTACTACTGAATCCTGCATCTGTGTGTGCGCAGATCTCTTTGGATAACTCTCTACCAAAAAGATAGGCAATGAGGAGGTGGAGATCTATGATCGGAGGTTTGTGAATTGTATTTTGGAGTACATAAGGTACTATTACATTACGTACTCCAAAATGCCTTTTTTGAGGCCTCTGCCTCATAAATGTACTTTTGTGAATATGGCCCTTCAAGTTTATTTTGCAGGTCTGGTTTGCATTAGAATGTACCTTTTGCTGTTTATTTATAAATCAGTCGGACAAAATTGTTATCTATCTTTAAGATTGTATTTCTTACTATATTTTATGTGTCTTAAAGAAATACTAGGAGCCGGACTCGGAGAGATTTCCAACCGAATCGGACCCTAGCAGCCCGACCGAACGAGTACGATGCGCACGTATGCCATCAGACTCGATTCGGTCGGACTCCCATAGAAGTCAATGGGAGCCTGTCATACAACCCGTACGCGGGCTCCCATTGACTCAATGGGTGCGAGGCGAACAAGGGCGCCCCCTACAGTGGGTACGCGGCAAAGCGACTCGTGCCGTACACGCACAGGTAGGGGGGACCCATGGGTCCCCCCTGTGTGCGACTCGCGCGGCTACGCGTACAGGGGGGTCCGACACGGACCCCCAAAGTACGGCTCCTACTGCTCCTTCGAGCCGGACGGCGTGAGTCGGTCGGACTGCTCGCGGCGCGCATCGTACTTGCCCGGCCGGGGAACGTCTCCATTGCGCGGTGCGAGGCGTGTCCGAGCGAGTCGGTCGGTTCGGTCGGCTTTCGCGTACGAGTCGGTCGGTGCGGTTGGGTCTCGCGAACGAGTCGGTCGGAGTTTTCGCATCATACTCGCTCGCCCGGACGCACGTACGAATCGGTCGGGAAACAAGGCTCCGAATCGGATCCGGTAAAGCCGAATCCGATTCGGAGCCCTACTGGCCGAGATCGGAATCGGCCCCTATGTCTTTTATCAAATATATTATGGCGATTGTAGCCGACAGCAGTAATGCTTCAGTTGAAAATTGAAATTGAATTGAGTATTTAGGAGGGGGTGGCAAAATGGCAGATAATATTTGCTCAAGCACCATGCAGTTCATAAAGCCAGTTACAGATTTCGGTGAACAATTAACTTTGTATTCAGAAACAATAGCCTCTATCATGGCAGTTGCACGGTATCCCACAGACTACATTCATCTGTTGCTTTGTGATAACTACATAATTAACTGCAGATAAAATACATTTCCAAACTTCCACTGAAGTATTTTAACCGATTGAAACACAGAGGTACCCATAGGATGCAAGAATTATAATTTATAAATGGCACTGCACGTCTATGAATTGTGCTGTGCCAATCAATACTGCAGTGCCTCTAGCCAAATCAAAGAAAATGAATATCAAGAAGGGTGCCTTTGCCTGCAAACGTTCCATGCTCCAATGTTACTTTTCCCTAGTTAGCAAATCTTTTTTACCACAGTGTGTTTCCAGACAATGTTCTAATTTATATCACTGGAGATACAATAAGCCAAAGGGCATTTCAAATATGACTGCAATCAGTTATGCACCTTTACTAATGTCCCCTCCATTTACATGCAAGGTTCTAATACCCATGGACTGGACTGGACTGGACAGTTTACATTCCCTTTTCCCTCCTTCACTTCATACCCATGCTTCAAAGGTAATCAAAATGAGAAAACATAACATACTGTTTCTGCAAAACGTTCTCAAGAACACTCTTTAAGAAGAACTCATTACATTCTCAACCCAAGAGCCTAAATCAAATGTAACAAAATCTTCTTGTCATATACAACAGCCCTATGGAAAATCACATGGAACCTTAATATAGGAATCAAAGCTCAATTTTCCCAACCCAACCCATCAGCACTACAGTATACACAAGAACTCTGAAAACTACCATGAAAAGAAAAGGAGAAAAGAAATGATGAATGGACCAGTGCCAATGACAACGTTCAATACTCATACAGTACACAAAAAATCGCCATATTTTCCATGCTATGTCAAAGAACCTTCTCAGGTGACCCCAAACTAGGACAAATCCTTATCCTTCTGATGAAATTTGCAATGACCCAGAAGATTTTGCAAACTACAGCCCCATCACCCACCTACATCTGATTGGAAATATTATTGAGAAAACATTTTCTGTTATGTTCCAAAAACCAAGTCGAGGGAATAAGCTTTATTCCAATTTCTGAATACCACAAAAGATAAGCTCCTTCCCCATCTGCCTCTTCCCCACACCTGCCACGGCACTAGCTCCCACATTCTATTCTAGAATTGGAAGCTTGTACCATGACAATACAAACCCTTAAAGTACCAACACAACACATTCCCTTCCACTAGATCATAACAAAGCAATGTAAAAGAATATATACAGTATGCCTGAATACAGAAACATATGCAAACAATATACTAACCAGGTGGATAAAAATATCAAATAACAATGTAAGAAATAAGGCATATATCCATGTACATACTGGCATAAAAATGAAACAAAAAATATCAATAAGTACAGAAAAACATTCTAATACCTAATCAAAGAATATGGACATAAGAATTAAAATACAACACCAAATAATATGAAACCTTTAAGAAAACATTAATCATCCTCCTCGCATACACAATCAGACATCCACATTGGTTTCTTTTTTAATTCTCTTCTTTTTTTGGGGACACGTGCACCCTGTTTCTCTCTAGACTATCCTCCTCATTAGCGTGGCAACTCACAACCTCTATATCTTCCTCGAGACTCGCATTGTTTTCCATTCCTTCATGTTCCTGTAACATTTCCTCACCCTGCAAATCTACATCAAGATCAAAGTCCTTAGCCACACCACAAGAATATCTCTTGTTTATATACTTGTTCACCTTTAAGTACGGAAATTCTCTAGATGTTCCATACTTTCCCATCACTTAACTTCACAGCATTCTTCAAACTCGTTATTACCTCTAAATGACCTCAAAACTGACTTTCACCTTTTCTTGCCTTCCACAGTTTTTTTTTACTTTAACCCACATTCCTACCGCAATGTCAGCACCCCAATGGATTCCTTCTTGTACTCCTACATTAGTTTATACTTCGCCTGCGAATGCTCAATCTTCTGTATTAAAACCTCCATTTCCACATTACAAGTGGTAGATTTCACAAGCCATGCTGGATTGGGTTTGGTCCTGGGAATTGTGCCTCTCAAACTGTTAAAGGGAGAACGGCCTGTCATGTCATTCACTGTAGTCCTATGCATCCATACAGAGTTTTGAATGTGTAACTCCCACACTGCATTATTGCTCCCAGCCAACTGGATGGCCCCTTTAAGCACTCTATTGAACCTCTCAATCATTCCATTGCCACTGGGATTGTAAAGAGAAGTGGAGTGATGATTAATACCTACCGTCTTGAAATAATCTTTGGCATTACCAGACACAAACTGTACTTCGCATTCTGTGCTGATTTGAACAGGTAAACCCTCATGTGTGAACACTTTGCCTAGACAAACCTAACACTGTGTCAGTGTCAACTTTGTCTACTACTGTTCCCTTAGGCCAGCTTGAAAAAACATCAATAATTGCAATGATGTACTTAGATTGGACCCCAGTGGGACCCATTATGTCTACAGCAATGGTTTTCCAATGCGCTTCAGGAATAGAGGGCTCACTCATGCTGGGTCTCAATGCCTTAAGCGATTTGACAGCATTAACACAACACACACAATTCCTGACCAATCTTTGTACAAAAGTCTCTATTCCTGGACACCAGTATACTTTTTCACCGATTTTATTGTTCTCACAATCCCACCATGACCTTCACGACCCTGCATGGTAATGGTATGCCTTAAAGTAACCAATGGATTCACTCTGTTTCCTCTCCAGATTATACCATTCATAGAAGACAATACATCTCTAAAATTTCCCAGAAACTTCTTAATTCTAACTTTTGTGCTCCTTTCATAGGCCAACCACCACCCATATGTCTTAACACTTCCTGCAGCAAAGTATTTTTATGTACTCTTCCAATCAAACTTCTTTATCTATGGCAGGAATACCTTGATCATGTATTAAAGCTATATGATACTCACCCCACTCAACACTCAAATCTTCTTTAATTTGTAATGTATCCTAGACAAAAAATCTGTGGTTACATTGTCTTTTCCTGGCACATAGATCATTTTATAAATAAAATCCTGAAGTCTCATAGACATTCTAGCAATGCGTGCAGACGCTTTAACCATACCTTCTGTGGTGAGCACTCTGACCCGAGGTATGGGTCACTTCTCAACATTCACTGCTTTCCCCACACAAAGGATCTAAAATGTTCCAATTCCCACAAGCAAGCCAGGGTTTCTCTTTCGATAACTGAGTATTTTTCCCCAGAAGGTGTTAAAGCCCTCGAAGTATAAGCAATGACTACTTCTTCCCCCTTCTCCTTTATTTGAGACAATATAGCACCTAGCCCTTTGCAACTTGCATCCATAGTAATTATACTCAGCAGGTTGGGATCAAAACCAAATAAAGCTGTGTCCTAGCAATGGATGTCTTGACGTCTTCAAACTCACTTTGACACTCCACTAAATTTACACTTGTTTTTTTTAGTAATTGGTGAATGTAAAAGTTCTGCCAGAAAAGTTTGAGCATATTTAGCATAAAATTCTGTAAGACCTACAAAGGATCTCACATCATCCTTACTCAATTGTTAAGGAGCGAATAGGATTGCTTCCACCAACATAGGTTTTGGTTTCATTCCATCCTTATTTAAAACATGGCCCAAATAGGTCTTAGAGTCCACAGCAAACTTGCATTTTTTAAAAAAAATTACAGTAGTAAAACCGTTTTCATTCAATATTTCTAAAACTTTCTTTAAAATATAGTCATGTTCTTCCTTGTCCTTTCCATAAATCAAAATGTCATCTTGGAAACCTTTGACATTGGGTATTTTGCTGAGAAGTTGGTGCATTAACCATGAAAAACTGCTGCAACCAACCCAAGGCCAAACAGCATTATCTCGTACTGTTAGCTGCCTATGGAGTGACAACAACTGTGGAATGTTTGCAACCCTCATGCAAAGAAATTTGGTGATAGGTGGCACAAACGTCTAACATGGAAAACAAACCTGTATTTTTTACAAGGGCTAACATTTCTGAAATGCAAGGCAGTGGAAATTGATCAACAAGGCTATTATTGTTTAATTGACGTACGTCAATGCATAGACTAATTTTCCCGTTACTATGCCTGGCCAAAACAATAGGAGGAATCCATTCAGAAGACTTAACCTTTTCAATAATATCATCTTTTACGAGTTTCTCAAGCTCTTTTTCTACTTCATCGCTGAGTGGATTAGGACTTTTTCTAGCTTTATGTATCTTTGGAGAAGCATCATTTTTTTAAAAACAATTTCATGTTTGAAACCATTCAAATGTCCAATTTTGCCACTAAACACATTAGGAAATCTACTTAACATTACCCTTCCAGTACTTTCCCCTTCATCAACAATCATCACCGGTTCAGGACTATTAGAATTCAACATCATGTGCAAATTGCCTTGATCATACCACCCAAGCACTGAAGGCCCCCTTTTTGCAACAAATAGTTTTCCTGCAGTTTTACGATTCTTCGAGTACCCTTCTGCTCTGATATCAGGTTCAACCAAATCACAACCCAATCTGTTTCCAAATTTTGACTTCCATATGTTTTTATTGACAATAATATATGGACAACCCGAATCTGCATATATTTGAATGCTCACTCCTCCAATCATCATATCACATAAAAGATTTTTTCTTTATCCTTTGATTATCAATATTAAAAACTATTGCATCATAGTCATTAATCTTCAAGACAAATTTGCTAGTACCCTTTTTCTCTGTACCACTGAGTGTAGATTCCGCTCAACTCGAGCTCCCCTCATCCACGCATTTTACTCTGATTGTTCTCCTTTTTGTAAACCTTCGAAAAATGACCAAACAACCCCCAATTTGAACACTTTTGCTTTAGCTCAGGTCAAGATTTGCTATATGCAAGATGTGATTTGCTGTCACAACGATAACATTTTAAACATTTTAAACCTTCTCTATTTCTTTCTGATTGCTTGCTATAAGTTTTTTGATTTCTTAAATTGTGATGGTTTATTTATTATCTTTTTCACACACTCATCATGCTTCACCCTCATTTCTGCCTGAACTACATTAGCACTCCTACTGGACAGCTCTTCTAAGTCTTCTTTCCGGACTATCACTAGAATATCTTTCAAATTAGCATTCCCATTGACCTACAACCTTTCTTGAATAGTAGTGTCTTTAACATGAATTATCTCTTGTACCCTGATTAATTTTTCCTGCAGACCTCCAAATTTACAATCAAGGTACTATGATCCAAGGGCAGCCACTTAATCATCTATAGGTTTATTAATTTCCTGTTTTCTTTGAAAGAATTTGTATCTCACAATTCCAATGCATACCTTAGGAGAAAAGTAGCTGAAAAAATCAGCAAGAGAACTTTCAAAAACATTATTATCCCTACCCCCCTTTTCCCTAGTCATTTGTTCAAATACTTTTAACCCTTCTAGCCCATATGAGTGCAGAACAATCAGCTTTTTCCTTTCAGGTGATATTTTTCCTTCTTCATCAATGGTGGCCATATAATTTAATAAATAAGCTCTCCATTCTGACCTCTTTATATAAGAAGTGCCTCTTTCTGGCCAGAATGGTTGTGGAGGAGATAAAGAAAAATGTTGCACACTCGTATTAGCAGTGACAGGTGAGAGAAAGTCTGAGGGACTAGTTCACTGCATGTAAGTTAAACACAGCGTCCATCCTCACCCCAAAAAGTAGTACCAAAGGCAATAAACACACTTTCCCTCACCACAAGGGTCTAGTTTACTGTGTTAATCCAAAACAGTGTCCTTTCTTCACCCTGGTGCATAAAGCAATTGGCCATGAAAAAAATAATGAAAGGCGTAAAATTGGAAAGGAAACAAAAATGTACCTCAACCTGTAAGCACTTGTAAAGCTCCAGAAACCACAAACCTTTAAGGGATTAGCCCAAAATAAATTCTTATTGCCAACAGCAGGTTCTTCTAAAAAGAAATTGTGTGCGTAATTGCATGTTTTTGACGGGGAATTCGGCGGGTGCTCCTCAAGCTACTAAAACAATATGGAAACAACCACACACCCAAGATGGCAGCGCGTTCCTTGATGTATGCTGCATCTAAAAGTCTGTTCTCCCAAGATGGCAGCACGTCAGGCCTCATAAGGCCACCAATCCCCGGGTACCATACATGAGGGATAGAACATTGCACTTTCGTCACACTGCCCCGGAACAACTCGAATGAAGGGAGCACGAGAAGTCTTACAGCAGGAGCATGGGGATTCAAAAGATGCCCGCAACTGCAAGGGATACTTAATCTGCAAATTGTAAAATGTTTTTCTCCTTTTACCAGGGCAGCAATTCTTTGTGCATCAAGAAGCATTTAGGTAAATTACGCTTCCATTATTTTGCAACAGCTCTGGCCTTGAGTAATCCACGATGCTGTAAAAGAGCAGTGGCAAGGCTCCATAACCGATAACACATGTTGATCGAAGATGTGGTACTCAGTACCACAGGTCCTTCATCATCATTTGTTATGTTCCAAAAACTGACTCGAGTGAAGGTGAAACATAAGCTTTATTCCAATTTCAGAACACCACAAAAGATACGCTCCTTTCCCATCTGCATCTTCCCCGTAAATGCCACGGCACTAGCTCCCACATTCTGTTCTAGAATCGGGAGCTCACACTGTGCCAATACAAGCCCTTAAAGTACCAACACAACAGTTCCCTCCTCATTACAGGAGCAGGTAACCAAGAACAGCATTCTACAGGGTGGCCAATCTGGCTTCAGAACATACTGCAGGAGAGAGACAAATAACTTTCATGTCATTGACAACACCCTCCTCATCAAGGGCAAAATTAACTCTACCTCCATATTCTACTCAACTTCTCTACAGCCTTTAACACTGTGGACTACAAAGCATTTTTCTACATCTTGGAATCATTTATGAGTTTCTCTGACATGGTATTCTGTTGGTCTTATCTCACCATCAGCCGTTAAGTCATTCAGATGGGCGCCTTAAGATACATGAAACTACATGTTTTTAGTGGTGTACCGCAGCGATCAGTCACTGACTCTTAATATTCAATATATATATGTAACACTTCGGCTCCATACCCACCAACAACAACATCAAGATTGATCAATATGCTGACAATACCTAGCTCTTTCGCAAAAATCCCCTCATCTCACAACATTTCACTTAACACAACCTCTCTCAAGCTGATACTGAATTGAATTTTAAATACCTATCTAAAGCTGAACCCAGCACATATTTGTCTTATTCAGCAACAACACAAACAAGCCACAGATTTAATCCCTACCATCAGCCAGTGCAGACTTTTTTATTAACACGGATCTCTCCTTCAAAGAATACATTAGTCACAAAAAGAGGACTTCATGGTACCATCTCTTTTTCTTAACAAATGAGAAGCCCTTCTTAATTAAAAATAGCTTCATAACAGCAGTACATGCCTTTGCCCTCTCCCACCTTGATGGAGGAAATACTGTTGTCAAAGTCCTTGCCAGAAGCAGACTGTTGCCACTAAAAGGCATCGTATTCACTTGAGCTCATTTTACAAGGTCTTGAAGGCATTCATTCACATCACTAAAACTGAAGCAACTACATTGGCTTCCTGTCCCAATATGCAGATCTTCAAGATAAACAACATCACCTATAAGGTCATAGGAAATCACACCCTTTGCGTGTCAGTCTGCAGTGTCATCTTAAGGATTTTGAGAGCACTGGGCAAGACATATTTTGGGGGCCCTATGTGGAACAAATTTGAATTTTATTCCCCATTTCCTATTGTTTCAATCCCACATATGCTAAACATTAATAAATTACATATTGAACTTTAACAAGGTCACACAAAATCCGTTGAAGTATGTCTTGCTTGGGACCACAAAAAATGCTTAAAATGACACATGGTAGAGAGACAGAGTGAGGGGTAGAGGAAGGGTGAGAGGGAGATAGGTTTAGATTAAGCCTGGGCGAAAAAACTCTGCCGCACTACGCGGAGCTCCGTGAGCAGCGGAGTGCGTTAGATAAATGCCGTTTGCGTGATTTTCAGTGCCAGGTGCTTGTCCGCACTGTGCAATCATCGCAAACTGCACCATGCACAGCGCAAGCGGGTGCTGCTTCCTTTCTGCCGCTCGAGTAGATTTTTACTCCAGCGGCAGCTTTTTCAATGCGAACGGACAGTTTCTCAACGCGAGCGGTCTCGAGCATACATGACCACTTGCATTGAGAAATCTGACCGCCCACATTGAGAAATCTCGCCGGGAGGTGGATTTTCCTAACTCGCGCTGGCCAACTTGACGTTGACGAACGCAAGAAAAAAACTCTGCTCCTCAAGCGAGTGAGCGGAGTTCACCTTAGATAGAGAAATAGAATGAACAGAGGTCAAATAGAGAAGAAATTCGCTTTCTGAGGGGGCCCTTGGAAGGTGGGGGCCCTGGGCAATTGGCCACTTTGTAAATATGTTTCTGTCAGTCTGAGAAACTCTCACTTAAGACAGACAGCAGAAAATGTTTTGCAAACTGACGACCAGAATACAATCCAGGAACTCAATATGAAGGACCACATCCAATAGTAGAAAAGCCAGGATGACTTGGATTGATTGAAGCCGGAGCAGGAATTCCAGAATAGCAGCAAGCAAACCTCGGTGAGTGTGAAAAGAAGGGTTAACCTCAGCTGCCTTAACTATCCAAGGGAACCGAAGGGGATTAAAGCAAAAAAGAAGCAGGGAACGCAAACAGTGGAAACCATGAGACCAGTCAACAACTAGTGCCAGGAAATGTGTAACATTGTGACTGGTACTTAAATCTTTTCAGACTAGAGTTTCTGGAGCATTCTGAAACCTGTAAATATCTGGAACGGTTACACTGACCTGAAAGTATCTGGAAAGTTCTGGCTTCATCCAGAATGTTTCGGCTCTTCCAGAATGTTCTTGCCTATTCCAGCTTGGCCTGGAAATGCTGATATGCTTTACATTTTGACTCCGTCCTCTTTCACCTCCCCAAATATCACTGGGCCATCTGCCACAGTCTCCAACGATGGCTCCATGGACGTCATGTGGAAGTAGTCATGGGTCGCAGCTGTGACCTCTAGCTTGCTCCCTGCTACTCCTGGCACTTCCTTCGCAACCCCTGGCCTCAGAGGGGGCAAAACGTTTGCCTCCTCTAAGGCCAGGATTTGCAAAGAAAGTGCCAGGAGTAGCAGAGAGCAAGCTAGAGGTCACAGATGAAACCCCTGACTACTCTCAAACGACGTCCATGGATGGCTCATAGCAAGCCTGTATTGTGCAATGCGAGAAATATTGACCATGTCCCTGAGGCACTAGACACAATCTCTGGAGAGCATGAACTCCAGGAAACCTAACAGATTAGGAGAAAAACAGAGGTTATGCTCACGTCACCAGCATTGATCATAGTTATCAAATTCATTTATTGTAAATTCACAGAAGCCAGCATGTTTTTAAAATGTTGCATGATCTTGCTTATGCTACCAGCTTTGATTAGTATTTAAACTTACTTTCACTCACTTGCCATATATGTCTGTTTCTTCTACTGGTCATACGGTGATTACACCCTTTTGGATTAGCTACCCGGGAAACAGCGTTTACAACGCTGTTTTCACAATGCATGGCTTTACAATGCGGTCGTTACAATGACCGCGTTCTTGCTACACGTGCCATTACATTGCGAGTCGTATCAACGACTTGCTGTTGGGGGCGTGCAACACCAGGGAATGTGTTGAATTTTAAATACAACACCTTCCCTGCTGTTGCACAAACTGGAGTAGGAATAGTAATTAATACGATTCCTAAGTCCAGCGCACCCCCTACAGCAAGTCGTTGATACGACTTGCGATGTAATGGCACGCATGGTAACAACGCGGTCGTTGTAACGACCGCGTTGTAAAGACATGCGTAAAGAATGTATGCGTTGAAACGTCAACCATTCAACTATGCTGTCACTTGGATTAGGTTTGTATGACAATTTATAAAAATAGGAAATATTTGTATCTTTAAAATGACACCAAAACGACAAAAATCCAATGTAGGGAACCGGAGATATGAATTTTAAAGACTTATCACTTTATAGCACTTAGAAACATATAGCACCATATTGGGATATCTGGTCGCGATAGACCGGCTCAAAGTCAAAGTTTCAGGCCGACCGCGATGGAGACCTGAGCGGCTACCCCTCGCAGTAGGTCCCGGTCACAGTTTTTACCTTCGGACTTGGAAACTTTTCTGGAGCTTTTTCTCGCGGGGTCCCTCGATGCTCTTCACCAGGCCGGATTCGGTGAGGGTTCGCCGGCCTTGGATTTCTTCTACTCCCGGTCAAACTCTGGAAGTTGGACCTACGGAGCTTTCAGCGGGACGAACCTGGATGGCTTGGCTGGCTCGCGGTTGAAGGCAGGCGGCTTGGCTGGCCAGGTTGAGTCGGTCCCCCTATGGAGCTTTTTTTCAAAGTTGCTCCAAAGTTCTCCAAACTCCTGGAACTTCTTCCTGAAGTTCCCCAAAGGGTCCCAAAGTGTCTCAAACTCACTCAAAGGGTCTGGAAGCTCCAAGATGGTCCTTGAAAGTTGAGGACTTCAGTTCCCACAATCCACTTGGACAAAACCCTTACAAATCCACTGGTAGTTCTCCAGGTTGAGGATCCTTGGTGGTGATGTTCCAGGTGAGCTCTGTTAACCTGTAGCTTGCAGGGAGTCCACTCTTTAGTTCTTTTACAGCAACATAATCCACAGGGCTGTAGTTTCAGCTGGTGCAGTCTTCAGAGGGCAGGCCTTAGAATTTGCAC
This sequence comes from Calotriton arnoldi, assembly GCA_963921515.1. Lineage (NCBI taxonomy): Eukaryota > Metazoa > Chordata > Amphibia > Caudata > Salamandridae > Calotriton > Calotriton arnoldi. Next base: position 278,165 of record CAWUFW010000426.1, on the reverse strand, counting down.
CCCAACTTCTCAGCATGGCAACGTCTTGCTTTCTTAAGTTTCAAGCAGCAGATCTAAGAGACTCTGCCCCTCTCAGATACTTATTCCAAGTTCTCTGGGTCAAGCAGGAGGTCACTCCTGACCAATGGGAGAAGGGCAACTCCCCAAGGATATGACCACATCCTGTAGAGTGTGGCATTATTTTGTCCCAGAGTGCACCAAATCTTACAGATTCATAATGGCTGATTTTCCAGCAGGGAGGTAAGAGCCCCTAAAATCTCCCCTAGTTGTCCCATGGGGTGGGGGTCCTGTAGATATAAGCGAAGTACTTATAAAAGAATGTATAAGCCCTAGTGCTGGAAAAATGACCCAAGTCATTTTTCCCATTGCAAATCCCATGCCACATAGGTTAACATGGCAAGAAGTTATTAACTAATAACTCCTGATAGGAGAATGATAGAACTTCCATTCAAAGACTTCCCAGAATTGTAGTGATGAATCCAACAATACCATATTGTTGAATTTCTCCTAAAATGTCCAGACAAGAAGTTATGACTTTCTTGTTTGTAAGTCCAGATTCAGCCTTCCAGTGGTCTGTCCTGATTGGTCAGAGTTAAGTGGATTAGCCAGGCTGCCTTGAAGAGGTGATAAAGAGCCCCTGGGATTAACCAACTCTGCTGGGAGGGCAGTGTGCTGCTACACTGGAATGCCAGAGCAGGGGGAGGAGTCATAAACCATGGTCTTCAAAGGCAAGGGGACGGCCTCAGTGTCATTTACAACTCCACTCTTTTGACCCAAAGCCAGAGCTAGGATTAAGGCAAGAATGAGCAGATGCAAGAGGGAGAGTCTATGGAAAGTAGCCATCCCAGGGGTGTGTTTAGCCAGCTCTTACCTCCCTGCTGGAAAATCAGCCATTATGAATCTGGAAGATTTGGTGCACTCTGGGACAAAATAATGCCACACTCTACAGGATGTGGTCATATCCTTAGGGAGTTTCCCTGCTCCCATTGGTCAGGAGTGACCTCCTGCTTGACTCAGAGAATTTGGAATAAGTATCTGAGAGGGGCAGAGTCTCTCAGATCTGCTGCTTGAAACTTAAGAAAGCAAGACGTTGCCATGCTGAGAAGTTGGGGTGCAAATCCTAAGGCCTGCCCTCTGAAGACTGCACCAGCTGAAACTACAGCCCTGTGGATTACCCTGTGGATTACCTTGCTGTAAAATAACTAAAGAGTGGACTCCCTGCAAGCTACAGGTTAACAGAGCTCACCTGGAACATCACCACCAAGGATCCTCAACCTGGAGAACTACCAGTGGATTTGTAAGGGTTTTGTCCTAGTGGATTGTGGGAACTGAAGTCCTCAACTTTCAAGGACCATCTTGGAGCTTCCAGACCATTGGAGTGAGTTTGAGACACTTTGGGACCCTTTGGGGAACTTCAGGAAGAAGTTCCAGGAGTTTGGAGAACTTTGGAGCAACTTTGAAAAAAAGCTCCAAAAGGGGACCGACTCAACCTGGCCAGCCAAGCCGCCTGCCTTCAACCGCGAGCCGGCCAAGCCATCCAGGTTCGTCCCGCTGAAAGCTCTGTAGGTCCGACTTCCAGAGTTTGACCGGGAGTAGAAGAAATACGAGGCCGGCGAACCCTCACCGAATCCGGCCTGGTGAAGAGCATCGAAGGACCCCGCGTGAAAAAGCTCCTGAAAAGTTTCTAAGTCCGAAGGTAAAATCTGTGACCGGGACCTACCGCGAGGGGTAGCTGCTCAGGGCTCCATCGCGGTCGGCCTGAAACTTTGACTTTGAGCCAGTCTATCGCGACCAGATATCCCAATATGGTGCTATATGTTTCTAAGTGCTATAAAGTGATAAATCTTTAAGAAGTCATATCTCCGGATCCCTACATTGGATTTTTGTCGTTTTGGTGTCATTCTAAAGATAAAAATATTTCTTATTTTTTATAAATTGGTGTTGGATTTTTATTATGTGTTGTGTCTTAATTATTTACTGAATTGGTGTTTTTAAATGCTTTACATACCTGTCTTTGAAGTTAAGCCTGCCTGCTCGCAGCTAAGCTACCAAGGGTTGAGCATGGGAATCATTTTCTAAGACCTATGCTGAGTCCTATCATGTGTTAGTGGCCTTATTGCCAGTGGCAGACCTACATTTGCCCCTACCAATAATCCACTTTCCAACATTTGGTGCTCAGCGGTGCGGATGAGGACTTGTGTTTAAAAGTACACCTTTCAGTAAAGTGAATTAAGATTATAAAAATCCTGTAATTTGCCTTAGAACAAAACTTTTGAGTTTGATTTTTGGAATTTGGACTAAACTGTTTTTAATCCATTGTTTTGATTTTTCCAAATTGTTCTAAGTCTGTTGTGCCTAGTTGTTGTGACCCAAAACTAGGGAACCATGGAGCTGGACCTGGCTAAACTGTCCCAGTTCAAGATGGCTGATCTTAGGGTACAGTGTAGGCTTAGGGGGCTGCCTGCTTCCAACAAGATTAGGAAGGCAGGGTTGCTTAAGTCCCTACAGGCCTGGGCTGGGGTAGCTGAGGAGATTCAAGGGGGGATGGAGGGTGTTCCCACCAACCTCACCCAAGAGGAGGGTGAGGATGGTGCCTCTTCCATTATCTCTAATGGTAGCCCTATGATTCCAGATGGTGGGAGTGGGGAAGGGTATCTTACTCAGGAACCACCACTGTCCCTTGCAGAGAGACAGCTTGAGGCTCAATTAGCTTTGATGGCTTTGGAGCAGAGGAAACTGGAATTGGCTGAGAAGAGATGGGAGAGGGAGGAGGCATCGAAAAGAAATGGTGGCAGTGAAAATGATGAAGATTGTGAAATGTCCAGGGGTGGTGCATTTGATCCTAAACTTCCCAAGGGTATAGTGCCCAAGTACACAGAGGGGGATGACATTGACAGGTGGCTAGCAGCTTTTGATAGGGCCCTTAGAATGAGTAGGGTCCACTCTAGGTATTGGGGTGCACTCCTGTGGGAGTTGATTCCAGTAGCTGGGAGGGATAGGCTCCTGACCCTGAAGGGAGAGAATGCAGAATCATACCAGCAGATGAAGGCATGCTTAGTCAAGAGATTTGGTCTGACTCCAGAGCAGTACAGGGTGAAGTTTAGAGGCACCCAGAAATTGAGTTCAAAGTCATGGGTTGACTTTGTGGACGTTTCAGTGAAGGCACTGGAAGGCTGGGTTGTTGGTAACAAAGTTGACACATATGAGGGATTGTATAATTTGTTTTTGAAAGAACATATTTTGACTCATTGTGCAGAAGAGACGTTACGCCAGTATCTAGTGGACTCTAAGCTGACAGACCCCAGAGAGCTGGGGGAAGCAGCTGTTGAGTGGGTAAGAATCCAGGTTTCCATTCAGCACCAGTGGGGTGACCAGAAGAAAGGAGGACAGGTCCCTCCCCAAGGGAAAGCCCAAGGGAAAGAAGGTCAAAACCAGAAGGAGTCCTCCAACGACACACAAAAACCTGCACAAGGAGGGGGGCCCGAGCCAACCCAAATTCAAAGGGAGGTGGAATCAGGGAAAGAATGGTAGGTTCTTTGATCCCTCAAAAGTGGGTAAGTGCTTTGACTGTAACCAGCCAGGGCACAAACAGGGAGATGCTGTCTGCGCCAAGAAGCTCCCCCCTAAGGGGCCATCCACAGGGATTGCCAGTGTAAGTGTAGGGGTGGAGAGTGGTGACCCAGAGAGGGGTAGTCAGGTGGTGGAAGCAACCTTAGTGTCCCTGGGTGGGGTGAATATTGCAACCCTTGCTGCCTTACCTCCAAACATGGACAAGTACAGGCAGAGGCCTAAAGTGAATGGGACTGAGGTTGAGGCTATTAGAGACACTGGGGCTAGTGTAACTATGGTCCTGGATGAGCTGGTGCCTCCAGGAAGGTTGCTACCTGGTGAGTTTCAGGTGACTTATGCAGACAGCACTACCAAACTCCATCCTATGGCTGTGGTGGATTTGGAATGGGGAGGTGTGACAGGCCCTATGAAGGTAGCTGTGTCTAAGGTGCTCCCAGTCCAGTGTTTACTGGGTAATGATCTTGAAGCCTCTGTGTGGTCAGAGGTGGAGAGAGGACTCCATATGAAAATATTGGAGCTCCCTGAGTGGGTATGTGCTGTGACTAGGTCACAGACTAGCCAGAAGGGAGGGGCTGGACACTTGGACCCTGGAACAAAGGGCCAAGCATCCTAGGGCAAGGGTACTGGGCCTGGTGAGCCAGCCCAAGGAACTCCAGAGGTGCAGGAAGAATCTAACCCTGATGGGGAATATCTGGCCTCTGAGGGAGGGACTCCATCCCTGCCAGAGCTGTCAGATTTGGCAGAACTGACAGGAGCAGGTGGACCCTCCAGCGAGGAGTTCAGTAAGGGACAGCGAGACTGTCCCACCCTTGAGAGCTTGAGGCGGATTGCTTCTAAGCAAGAGGAGGGGGATGACAGTGGGTTTCACAAACTCTACTGGGAAGATGGACTGCTTTATACTGAGGCCAGAAACCTCAAGGAGGGGGCCACCAGGAGGTTGGTGGTGCCCCAGAAGTACAGAAAGTTCATCCTGACTTTGGGTCATGATATCCCCTTGTCAGGACATTTGGGACAGACAAAGACATGGAACCGGTTGGTGAACCATTTCTACTGGCCCCATATGTCTGAAAAGGTAAAGGAGTTTTGCAGCTCCTGTGTCACCTGTCAGGCCAGTGGCAAGGCAGGGGGCAAGACAAAGGCTCCCCTAATACCACTGCCAGTGGTTGGGGTTCCTTTTGAAAGGGTGGGGATGGACATTGTTGGTCCCCTGGACCCACCTACCGGATCAGGGAATATGTATATCTTAGTGGTAGTGGACCATGCCACTAGGTACCCTGAAGCAATCCCTCTTAGAACCATTGATGCTCCTGCAGTGGCTAGAGCACTGCTTGGTGTGTTCACCAGAGTCGGTTTTTCAAAAGAGGTGGTATCAGATAGGGTCACAAACTTCCTGTCCAGCTATCTGACTGCTATGTGGGATGAGTGTGGTGTCAACTACAAGTTCACCACCCCCTATCACCCACAAGCAAATGGTCTTGTTGAGAGATTCAACAAAACCCTGAAGGGCATGATAAATGGGTTGTCAGGGAAACTCAGGAGGAGATGGGATGTTCTCCTCCCATGCTTACTGTTTGCCTACAGGGAGGTGCCACAGAAAGGGGTTGGTTTCAGTCCCTTTGAGTTGTTGTTTGGACACCCTGTGAGGGGGCCATTGAGCCTGCTGAGAGAGTCTTTAGAGAAGCCTCTTAAAGAAGCAAAGGACAATGTGCTTGACTATGTGCTAGGCCTGAGATCTAGAATGGCAGAGTACATGTACAAGGCGAACAGGAAACTGGAGGCCAGCCAGGAGCTCATGAAGCACTGGTATGATCAAAAGGCTACTATGCCTGAGTATACTCCAGGACAATTGGTGTGGGTGTTGGAGTCTGTGGCCCCCAGGGCCCTCCATGACAAGTGGAGTGGGCCCTATCCAATCTTGGAAAAGAAGGGTGAGGTTACCTATTTGGTTGACCTTGGCACCCCCAGGAACCCTCATAGGGTCCTGCATGTGAATAGATTAAAACCCCACCATGACAGGGCAGATATGACCATGTTACTGGTCACTGATGAGGGAGTGGAGGAGGAAACTGAGCCAGTGCCCGACCTCCTCTCCACTAATGTGCAAGATGGGTCAGTGGAGGGAGTGGTACTCTCTCCCAAGTTGACAGACCAGCAGCACAGAGACTGTAAGCAAGTGCTGGAGCAGTTTGCTGGCCTGTTTTCTTTGACTCCAGTCATCGCTGAGTGTGTGCACCACATTGACACTGGTGACAGCCTACCTGTCAAAAATAAACTGTACAAGTTGTCTGACCATGTCAGAGCCAGCATTAAAGCTGAGGTTGCAAAGATGCTGGAACTGGGGGTAATTGAACCGTCTGATAGTCCATGGGCCAGTCCAGTGGTGCTGGTACCTAAACCTAATCCTCAGGGGGGACCCAAGGAGTTAAGGTTCTGTGTGGACTACAGAGGATTGAATGCAGTCACAAAGACTGACGCTCACCCTATACCTAGAGCTGATGAGCTCATTGATAGGTTAGGGGCTGCTAAGTACCTGAGTACTTTTGATTTGACTTCAGGTTACTGGCAGATTGCCCTCACTGATGGAGCAAAGACGAGGTCAGCATTATCCACACCAGAGGGACATTATCAGTTCAAGGTAATGCCCTTTGGCTTAAAGAATGCACCTGCCACCTTCCAAAGGTTGGTGAACAGGGTCTTGTCTGGGTTGGAACAGTTCAATGCAGCGTACCTGGATGATATAGCTATATACAGTTCTACCTGGGGGGATCACTTAAGCCACCTAAGGGAAGTGCTTCAGGCCAAGCAGCCGGCAGGCCTGACTATTAAGGCAAGTAAGTGCCAAATAGGGCAGAGTTCTGTGGTGTACCTGGGCCCCCTGGTAGGTGGGGGCCATCTACAGCTTCTCCAAGCTAAAATCCAAACTATTTTGGATTGGACAGCTCCTGTTACCCAGACTCAGGTCAGGGCATTCCTTGGACTGACAGGGTACTATAGAAGGTTTGTTCAAAATTATGGGACCATTGTGGGTCCCCTAACAGAACTCACTTCTAAAAAGAGGCCCAAGAAGGTGGATTGGACCCCAGAGTGTCAGAAGGCTTTTCACACTCTGAAAGCTGCTATGTGTTCAGCATCAGTGCTGCTGGCCCCTGACTACACAAAATAATTTGTGGTTCAGACAGATGCTTCAGAGCAAGGGATTGGGGCAGTGTTGTCACAGCTAAATGAAGAGGGCCTTGATCAGCCAGTTGCCTTTATTAGCAGGAGGCTTCTTCCCAGAGAGCAGAGGTGGAGTGCCATTGTGAGAGAGGCTCAGGACCCCCACCCCATGGGACAACTAGGGGAGACTTTAGGGGCTCTGAATCTGTAGAAATATTGCAGATCCTCCCTCCACAGTGCTCCTAGCATCAAAGTCGAATTTGGGCAGCACTTTATCACAATGTGGGGAGTAAAATGTGAAATTTCACTTAACCCAGGGCATATAAAACTCATTTTATAAGGGTCCACCTTATAAATACCTGACTCCCCACCCCTGGGACACCTAGGGCAGACCCTGGGGGTTCCTAATATGCCAAAACATTGTAGGTTATCCATTTTTAAGTGTCCCAAACACCAAAGTCGAATTTGGGTACAATTTACTTTTCAAAAGCAGTCCTGCCACCCAGGGCTGCTTTTAAACTGACCTCAGGCTTCAGCAGTGCACACATGCCAGTGCAGAAAAAGCTGCTGGCCTCTAAACTGCCATGCCCTATTTATACTACGGACTGATAGGTAGTTTCAATCCCCTGCCCTATTATGTACTAGGGTCTTATAGGGTAGGTCATGCCAATCACAGAGGTACCCCAACCCATAGTGTACCCTAGTGTATGTAGGTGTTTTCACTGTATTCTAAATGTGTCTCTTTCAGCATAGCACTGGCCCTGGGCCTGGTTAGGCAGAGTCCAGGGTCAGTCAGAGTCAGTTACCACCAGTACCTTTCAGCAAAAAGTTGGGGGGTGCCCAGGGCACAGGATGACTTTGCAACAGAAACTCTGTCGGAAAGTGATTTTGGCAGCCCCTAGCAGGGCCCCCTTCAGCCAGTGGCCTCCGGTTGGGGGCCTGTTCCTCCCTGTACCACGTGGCAGGCACTGTGAAGTGAGGTGCCTGCCACGTGGTGCAGGGATGAACACAAACTCCCTTTTCTGTATGTGAGCTTGTGCTGCGTCTGGTTTTCGAAAAAATAGGGAAATTGAAATCGTTATGAAAAGGGCAAAGGTAGAACATCATCTTGAACAGAGAAGCTCTGACAGCACAAACTGGTAGGCCACGATCTTGCTTTATTAATTTAATGCTGACCACACCCACAGTAACAGAAAAATTGTGTCATGATTGTATGGCCCATGCCCTTGATCTCTCTCCGATCTTCCATATAACTGGAATTCCTCTGAACTCTTAGTCTGACACCCTAAACAGCACTAATAAGACTTCACTGTCCTACTCACACCGCCTACCTGTCTGTGGATGCCAAGCCAAATCCACTTTCCTGCAGTTGCGGCCGGCATGGCTCGCAGGTGGGAGGGCAGGCATGGGGGGTTCACGCAGGTCGCGCCCTGGGGGACATAATAAAAAAAAAAAAGTACCTCGAGGCCGGGTCCCGCATCTTCTTTGCTCCTGCTCTCCTGCTCTCCTGCTCTCCTGCTCTCCTGCTCTCCTGCCTCCAACAGGAACAGTAAGCAGGCAGCCAGGCTCCCTCCCCTAAGCCAATCACAATGCTGCAATGCAGCGTTGTGATTGGTCTGAGCACCGTGACATGGCGCTCAGCCAGGAGCTGGAGAGGTGGGCATGTTCTCCATGCAAGCTGCAATGAGAGGGCCGACCAAACAGTCATTGCGCACTCAGGAGGGCAAACCACTCCTGCCCTGCTCCGTAAGCAGAGCAGTGCCGCCTACCCGCCCGCTGGCAAAGGAAACATAAAATGGTAATAACTAAAAGTTATTACCAATTTATGTTTTTGCTTCTCGCACTGCGAGAAAGCAGTGGGGCGATGCTCCTCCACCTTAATGGAGGAGCCGCCCCTGGTGGCAAAGTGCCCAAAGCATCTAACCCAGCAAAAACTAAATCCAGCACAGCATCAAAAATACAGGAGTTAGAGGCAAAACGTCAGGGGAAAAGTATTAAGATATTTGTTCACACTGGCTACAATTTCAAGCTGGGTAAGTGACAACTTTACAAACGTCATTTTAGCAGTGCAGATAACAAAAATTCAATGTGTTTATTAATGTATTTATACTGTTTACCTGCTCTGTCCAAAAATACAGAGTTTATCTATTTCCAAACAGCTACACGTGAAAAGGGATTCTCACAAAATGTGGCCTCTACGCCCTTGTTAGTTTTTTAGATGCAGGTAGTAGAAGAACTTCTGTTTTTCACGATTTCCATTTTAAGCAGCTTAACTGCTTTATGTGATTGGACAGCTGATTTACAAGTGTGTGAAATCTGACACCTCAATTGCAAAACAGCTTTCTTTTAAACACATTCCCATTTTAAAGCATGTGTTGTAGTTTTGCTCTAGATGTAATTCGGTGAACTTCTTCTGCAGGTTTTAAACTGGAATTTGACCATTGTGCAGCCTGTCCCGTCTTTGCATAATTTACAGCTGAATTTGCAAAGGATAAAGTATGCCAATTTAATCGCATAATTATTATTTTATAATTTTTTATGGACGGGCAAAGGTCATTTATTTTGTAGCTGTTCAGCAAGCCTCAGCGCTCTAGGGGTGAGTATATAAGATCTTCATGAAAAATGGGGTAGCTTGCCAAAAGATGGATTTCAAACAAAACACGTTTGCAATGTGGTAGGGCACAAAGCAAACATTTAACAGTGCACATTTAACGGGCTTAATTTTCTACATGGAACACAGCACATATATGTAACATAGATGGCTACCACCTGGATCTCAACAAAGCTTCCCACCTTGAAAGACAGCACAATAATACCAATAAAACGAACTGGACATAATTTGCAACCAAGACATTTAAAACAAGGTCAAAATATGACATAAAATCTGCTATACTCCTATTCAGTGGTGATCATCACCGCCAGCAAACACCATGCACACACACACACACACACACATATATCTCCATCCGCATGTTATTGGGAATGTCTTTCAACCTTGAGTAGGTGTAATTGTTTGGCAAAACCCTCTTGCGATAAACCATAAGCAAACAGCTCATGCACCCACAGCTTATTGTTTAGAACAGCCATAATTACCATTCTGTCACACTTCTGTGTAATTCATCTTTTGCCAAAATGAAAGTATCTTTCTGTTTTGACATAACCACTTGTGTAAAAAATAAAACAAAAATAGAAACCAGTAGTCTTTACTTCTGCTGAGTCTCTTCCTAGCAGGCTGCACTGTATCTGGTTCTGACTAGTGAGTAACCTGTTCTGTGTCCTTTTTTACATTTAGGTAAAATTGGAGATTGGAAAAATACGATGACTGTGGCGCAGAATGAAAAATTTGACAAAGTGTTTCAGGAGAAAATGAAGGATCTTCAGCACCTGCCAATCAAGCTCATCTGGGATGATAATGAGATTTGTGATGCAAAAGATGTCTAACTTGATCAGTGCACAGAGGATTCGCCAACATGAACCGTTTCCATGCTGAGTCTTGCAAACAAATGCTGGGTGGCCTTTGCAGTTTATGTTTCTCTGGATGGCTGGGCTACTACCAAAACAATTATGGAGAACTTAATTCCTTTTTGTACCTAAACTTAAATGTCCTTGGTCAGGCATATATCTGTTAATCCATATGCATTTCATACTTTCTGATCCATATGTATTTTTCCTGGTTAATTTTTGTGTGCGTGGGTTAGTTACAATACAAACTGGTATGTGTTAACTGTAGCTATGTTATGCTATTGTAACCCTTGAAAGCCTGCAATGCCTGATTAAAAATCTAAAATACTACCCTTATTGTAATCTAGCGGTGGCAAAACTACATACATCTAACAAGAAGAAATAGCACTACTTTATTGCATTCTTGTATTAATGCGTAGTGAAATGTCTTGATTCAAAGGGGGTCGGAGTTTTCTAACGCCTGAACAAACTCCTGTTTGCGCAGAGGTCACAATTTCGAGTTCTATGGATTTTACGGTAGCCGGCAATTACAGAATACAAAAAAGTGCTCACCCTTTGTTAAATTTCAACAGACTACACCTGACAGACTTTAAAAGAGTACAGTACTTACGGTGACAAATGGATTTTGGTACTGGTGGGCAAGCACTATAACCATATGTTATTCCCCAAAAACTCAGAATAGGTGCAATTTATCACACCTGATGAATTTCAAACCTCGGTGATCTGGATGTTACTGGGTGTGATAAATTACGTCTTCCCTCCGACCTTGGTGTCCTAAAGCCTTCTGCACGTGGCAGTACACTTTGTAAGAAGCAACTCACTGAGCATGAAACCAGCTGCCCCATAAACAATTAACTGGGTGACTGGTTTTTCAAAGATTCTTTTGTTGATCGTTCATTCCCTGAAAATTCAGTCTTAGGTGGTAAGGAGAATTTTACACTGTGGGGCGCAGGAGCCTATATCTGAAAGAGGGTTAAGGGGTGAGAGCAACTAAATAATACAGAGAATAAAATAAAAGGTGTTGCAAAAATTATTACGTTTTGTTTTAGAGCTGGGCATGCAAATAGAGACTAACAATATTAATGAGTACATTGTCAGAAATCATGTTTACATGCACACATTTACAGAAGTGCACCTACAGACACCCATGCATCCATAGAACACAAATACAAACACCAAGCCACACTCTAAGACACACAAGTATTCATGAATACAGAATGATCACTACACCTAAAGGCACCTGTGAACATAGTCCACCAGACATGGAGTCACCGGTAAACATATGCCAACACACAGAAGCTCACACAGAGCTCACGCTTACAGACAATGCATACAATCCCACACAACACTCATGTTGTGAGACAGAACCCAGACAGCCCCAAAAAGGCAGACATGGGGATGCATGTTCACCGGTTGGAAAGATGAATGCAGGCTTCACGCCCACTAGTTCTTTAGCGTCTCTGTGGAGGAAACCACATCTTATGTGCACTGTTAGTCAATTGCTTCTTATCCTTTGAGAGATTGCTTCCCAATCAGTGATGTAATACATCAATCTCCATGCCTATCCACTGGTGTAGGTGTAAAAAACATGCGGTGCAGATTTAAATAAAAGAAATCATAGGGCATGCTTGGGTGACTCACAGCACCCGCGCCTGTTGCCTAGTTCCATCAAGTTCATGTTTACTAAAGACTATGGGGCATATTAGCAAGGGCACTATCGCCGCTTTAGCGGCACTTTTTGCCGCTAAAGCGGCGATATTTATATCGCCCTATCAGCAAACTGTCTCTAACAGCAGTTAGCGACAGTTTGCGGGCATTAGCGCCCGTTTTTTTACCGCTTTGCATGTCAGCGATATTTATCGCTAATGACATGCAAAGTGGGCGTTCCCGACGAACAAACCTGGGAAACACTCGCTAACAGGCCTTTCGCCTATTAGCAAGGTGGCCATGGCCCCAGTTAGCGACGTGAAAAGTCGCGCTAACCGGGGTCATCGCCATTTATTTAACACCTGCAATTAGCAGGTGTTAGCCATACCTAACATGGGGGGTGGATTATGCTGATACGACCACAGGGTCGTATCAGCAAGGTGTTCTCCCTTCTCCATGCAACATCGCTGGTTTTTCAGTGATGTTGGCCCATTTCCCCCGCTATCGCTGGAATATTCATCGCCATAGCGCTAATCGTTGCTAATACAGCGTTAGCGTGGCGATATATTCCAGCGATAGCCGGCGATAAAAAAAATCATGCTAAGCAGGGTTAGCGATGATTATCGCCTCTTCTTGCTAATATGCCCCTATCTCTTTATAGTTGTGGAGTACTAAATGATGGATGCAAATTATGAACGTGCCCTTATAATTGTTGAATGAGGGAGCCATAACATTCTGAGATTGTCCAGGCAATTACTGAGTGATGGATGGCAAATATGACCAGATCCCAAGGACTGCTAAGTGATGGGTCACAAATCTAACCATGCCATGATGAATACTAAACACAGGGACATAGCACAGGTTCCTGCCGCCCCTTCAACGCAGGGAGCCCTAGGACTTCAGGGGTCCCCCACAATTAGCTCTTCCAAGGTCAATGAATATCTGTGTGATATGCGAGACCCAGGGGCCCCTCATCACATTCTGCACGGGGTCACCATCATTTTGCATTTCGTCATTTACTGAATGATATATAACACATCCAAGCAGTCACTGAAGATTGATGCATGAAGGGGTGCATTTTAAGGGAAGTACTAATGATTACTGACTATTGGTACAGTGTATGAATGATCACGTGTTTATTTGTAGCTTACTATAAGAGCTGGAGGGCACAATGTAAAACAACAGAGAGGAAGTTTAGAAGCAAAGAATATATTGTATTTTTTTTGCTGTACTCCTAAGAAGGGTGGCAAATCAAGAACTACAAATAATAAATGGAATAACAAACAGGAAAGTCACCATATTACTATTTATATGCACGATTGTGGTACAGTAAGACACAACAATAAATTGAAATCCATCCCTAAATGTTCTATCCTTTAAGGCATTTAAAATATTTATGTCCACTGTAATAACGAGTTTTTGTAGGCGGGGATAATACAAAATTCACGGTTTGGGCAGAATTTAATTTCCTATTCGTTATGACCTTATATCTGCGGTACTTAATGGGTCAAGTCTTAAGGGAATGCATGCAAACATGACATGCCCACGGTCCTGTAACCATACCTTACACAGCAGACATACACACCCCTGATAGCTCAAATACAAGATCTTCTATGGAGGCCGTTTGACCGCAAATTCATATAAAATCTACCTAATTTATGTTCTGTTTAATTGACCAAGTAGGGCTGATTTTGTTCGATCACTGCAGATTCCCCTGATGATGTAATTACTTAATAGTCATTCAATGCTCCTTATCTTGCGTGACACTATAGCTCTTCATGGGCTTCTTGAAAATAACTTGGCTTGCTATATTATAGTCATGTTATAGTACTCGTATTCCGCAAGGATCTTTTGAAGAGCATAGCTTTCTATTGTGGTGGCCCTAGTTTCTCTCTGGACTAACTTTTGCATTGGGTTGATAGGTGAATGATGAATCCAATGAGTCCATCTAATGGTTGCTCCTAAATCTTAAGCACATAGGGGCATATTCACAAGCCCCTATCGCCACCACAACGTCACTTTCAGAGACGTTGAGGTGGCGATAGGGGCTTCGCCCTATTCACAAGGCAGCGTTAAGCCACTTAACGTGGCTTAACGCTGCCTTGTGAATAGGCCCCCTTTCACGCTGTGTTTAGCGTGAAAGGGGCGTGCAGTGGGTGTTGTGGTGGGCGTTCCACCGCAACACCCATTGAAATTTATGCTGCCCCCTATTCACAAGGGCAGCGTAAATAGGAGCTAACACCAAACTTAAGACCAGGAAAACTCTGGTCTTAAGTTGGCGATACGAGGAGAAATGCTTTATTTCTCCTCGTTTTTGCATATTCCATGTGTAAGGCAGCACACTTGGAAAATGCAAAATGCCATGCTTTGTTCATGTACAGGAAGGTGTCCCTTCCTGTACATAAACAAACCATTTTTTAAAAATGCCGTTTTGTAACTTACATGTGTGCTGCATGAAGCAGCACACATGTAAGTTACAAAACGGCTTTTTCGGTTTGTTTATTTGCAGGAAGGGACACCTTCCTGTTCATAAACAAACCTCCCTGCTTGCAGACACCCTTGCACTCTGGTGCAAGGGTGCCTGCGTTAACGCTAAGTTGTGAAACTTAGCGCCATCGCATGGGGAAAAGCAAGGCTGCACCATGTCCTTGTGAATATGATGCAGCCTTGCTTTTCCGAAGTGGCAGAGAGAGGCGTTAAGCCAAGAAGGCTAACGCCTCTCTCCGCCACTTCCTTGCGAATATCCCCCATAGTCTAATCAACCAAGCTTCAAGAGGTATCACCTGCACTGAGGGAGATTTACGCACTAAACGTGAGGACATTACGGGGCATATTAGCAAGAACGGCTTTAAAATTATCACCGCTTTAGCGGCAGGAAATTGCCGCTAAAGCGGCGATAATGGGCTTGATAATATGCCCTTGAGAATTCCAATAGAAGCCCAGGTTCACACCAGAACATGGGCTTCTATTGGAATTCTCAAGGGCATATAATCAAGCCCATTATCGCCGCTAATGCGGCAATTTCCTGCCGCTAATGCGGCGATAATTTTAACGCCGTTCTTGCTAATATGCCCCTACATTTTTTACATAATTAAGTGTTTTGTAGGAAATACATACTACTTTCAGAGACTTTTCACTGAGTCCAAAGCCATCTGTCGGGTAATGATATCTACACCTGGGTGATAGCACCAAAGCTTTCACGAGTGCCACGTTCGTTTGTGAGTAGCTCATCCAGTCTAGGTTTTTTCTTTAAATTCTTTAATTCTTTTCTCCATATATAGCTTGTTTTCTCACTCCTCTCCATCTTTCTTCTCCCTTTTTTTATATTTTAGTATTGTCTGACATTGGTGCATAGATTTGCATGTTATTGTATTTGCTGTTATTTTTTGGCACTTATTTTATGCCAATAAAATATTTGCTACACAAAAATAATTAGTGGGACTTTTAGTGTTGATTTTATAATAGGATCGACATTTCTACAAATCCAATAATGTATGGCAATTATGTGGACTATCTGAACTGCTGAGACTGGGAATATTAGCGCTGTGCGCTGTCCCTACAGCCATCACCTCCTAGGCCTGATCACACCCCTCAACAACCATACAAAAGAACCACAACATACCTTCCAAGTGGAACCGGGCCTAAGTGGCACTTCGATCCATTCCTAGCTTTTCAGCCCACTGCACTTCTCAGGATGGGCCAGTAGGGAAGTCCAAACTACAGATCCCACAATACAATGTGTTGTTTCATAAAAAGCTAGGACTGAGTGACAGTGTGACTTGGCAGGGATGTAGCAATTAATAGTGCGGCATGTGTAGTAGCACCTCGACAAAGATGTCTGAGAGGCCCAATGCGCCCCCATTTTGGTTGTTTTTTACTGCCAAACCAGGGAATGGGGACTGCATTTTTTCTTGCTTGCATTAGGCCCATTGCAGACTAAGCAACTGCCACTTGGCCACCATACAACCTTCGCAGTTCTTAGACCACACAGCCACCATATGCACACAACAGCCCCTGCTGCACTAAATAGAACCAGTACTTCTTGGCCTCTCAACTGGATGTCTGTATTTTTAAAGCAACAGACCAAATGGATATCCTTTCCCCAGTCATAATTTGAAAGTTTTTGCCACGCTTATGCCAACATCTGATACCTGACATGTGGGATCTCTTTCGGGCTGTTGCTCTCACCAAGGTTAGCAGTTAATTACAAGATTTCTAGCATACCATACACCAGGCCCGGGCACACATTTAATACTCCAATTGGGCTGAATTTCAGGCTGAACTGAAATATGGTGGCTCTGGTGACACAGAGTCATCTGATAAACTCAGGTCTAGAAAGGACATCTCAATGGCAGCTGGTCTGGACTGTGAGTGTTGGGGTGTGAGGGGAAACGCCTCTTTATAGAGTGATTCGAAAGCACATTCAAATAAAATACAGCAGATGCTGCAAGTTTCCTGACATAGTATAATCACATCAAAACACCCTGAAAACATGCCAGAAATGGAAGGATTACAAGCATTACTTCAGTATGAGTAGTGGTATGTATTTTTATTGTATTAATCATTTAATATTTAATAACAACCAGTGCAAAAAAACAGAAATTAAAAGATACATAAAACAGACAATAATATTTTTAAAACTTGTTCAAGAGAGTACAGCAATGAATTGGATTTAGTAATCTGTCACAACCTAATATAAACAAGATCTAGGAATTTCATTAATTCACTAATAAATGCTGAAGAACATATCATAAAACAATAGTTTATCACCTGCTTAACTGTCCTTGTATTTGCCTCAGTAAAAGAGGCACACATATATTGTTTCGTTAGTCTAGCAGTCTAGGACAAAGACAGATGATAAGGGCTAAAGTTTCTGCTGGATACCCACATAACTGCCATGTATTCTTACCTTTAAAACAGGATCCTTCAAATATATAGAGTGGTATATAGAATAGTCTAGATATGAGGTATTTTCTCTTCTTGGCTTTCTCCAGGTTTGAATCCAGGTACTGTTGTTTAGGAACCGATTTGCTAAACTTTCATGCAATGCAATGCAACAAGGCAAGTTGCTGTGCTGTGCTGTGTTGTGTGAAGGGGAGAGAGCTGAACTGCGTCATATTTACAAAGCTATTGCGCTGTTCAGCTCTCTTCCTGCACTGGTGCACCTGTGGCTGCCTAGTGCCAATTCAGGCCACCTTGCCTCATGGTGCAAGGGTGCCTGTGTTGTGAGCAGGATTAAGGAGAAGATTAAGAATAAAAAACAGTTTATAAAAACAAGAATGTGATCGATAATGAATAGTTTTAAGAGAAGCTGCAACTCTCATTGAAACAAGGAAATTCTGGGAGCATATTTCAGAGTGTTGTAAGAAAAGAGTTAGATCACTCCCAATTCCAATCAGGGAAGAACAATGGATTGATTATATTACTTATATGCTGCTAACGATGGTGAAGAGGTGTTCAGTTGACACAATGTCCCATTTTTTGACTCAGAGTTGCTATGTGCCCCCTCCCCCCCACAGAACAAATAGAAAGTTTCATTTGAGGAATGAGAACCTCCAGTGCAATGGGCCAGAATGAGATCCCTATATCAGAAATTAAGGAGGAGGCCTTGCTGTTTTTTTTAATCCAGTATATGAATATTGTCATCAACACTGTGTAATCCCCTGTCCTGGTCATGTGTGTCATGGTTCCATTATATATAAAGGGGTCATGCAATCAGAATAATAATTACAGATAAATAGCTCTTTTAAATTCAGTTGAAAACATCTCGGTGAAAAGTAATTTGGAACTTCTCCAAACTTCGGTGGAAGAGGAAAAGATAATTCCAACTAAACAAACTGCTTCAGGAAAAACCACTGTACATTGAATAATATTGCAATGCTTTAACTGATCATGGGAAAATATGTCAGCATTTGAGGTGATTACGCTAAATTGCACACCTAATGTTCCCTACTAAGTATAGCGTAAGCGATCGATCTTTTATTTACCTACTAAAAGTGGTTGAGGGGAGGAAACAACTCAGACAAATATTAGCAAAGTCGTCAAGCCTGAAAAGACTACCAAAGTGCAGTTTGAATATTTATTATAAGGCCAAAAACAATTGGATGTAAATACATCTCAATAGCAAAGTATAGAGGTACAGAAAAATTAATACAGAGCCAAGTTTGCGAATATAAGTAATTCGGCCCAAAAGACAGATGATTGTAAATTCCAAAATTACAACGCAACACAGAATAGATGCGATATTCAGTTCTCGGCTCATTGGAAGAAATTAAAATCTTTCCCTACACTGCTCTACATGAGGGCCCTGCCTGCCTTTCTTCTATCATTCCCAATTGGTGTCAGCACGTGTTGACTTCCTAAGAAGTACTCACGTCAAATGGGTCGTTTTAGCTTATGGCTATGGAGCTTGCTCTAAGATGCTCCTTCTCCTCCGAAAGCTAGCAGAAGTCTGGTGTCGCTGTCCATGCGCATCATACAAAAGATGGGATTCAACCCACAATACGTCATTCTTCTTAAAACTTTCCATTGCACCTCTATGCAGTAGCTTTTTCATGAAACAAATTTAATTAATGATATCTTCTTTCCAGTGGCCTTGGCTTTCAGACAGATCAGATACGCAAGGCATCCTCCCTTCTCGCTTCCCAGCCATCTTCAAAGACATTCCGGGTCTCTCCTTAACTCTGAAAATAACGATGTGTATTCTTCCACCTGCAGTAGGATGAGAACATTCTAATTTCGAACACAACAACATTTATTTATTTATTTCTCAAGAGCAAGGAGAATCGAAACTTATGTCTTTGGGCCTATAATTCAGGCAACTTAAACTAACCACAATTACGGTGTATAGAAATAATATCGTCCTGCACATTATACATGAAGGAATCGTAATACATACAAAGTTCTACTTAAATGCGTTCACTAGTTTCAACATCAAATAATTCAAATAAATGGTTCTTAATAGTCGTAAAACACTGCAAACAATACGAATACATGAGAGTGCGTTTAAACCATGAGTATAGTGCACTCATACAAAATAGAGTGTATCAGCGCTCTATCAGTTCCCCCTTTTATGACTAGTGTCATAACACCAACTTTCTATTCTTCTGTAGTTTTTCTCCTTGTAGAAGGGACCGACCTAAACAGAAGCTGTAGCTTGCCGTCCCTGTCTGAATCGTTCTAACCCCTTAAGGTGCTGGTAATGACTGTCCTGCAGTCGTTCAAGTTGGAGCTCTCGCTTTTCGAAAAAGTCTCCTGATGTCGTGCCCTTTGCCATTTGTAAGCCTTGATGGCTCCTAGTAGGACAATTATACAAATGACAGCTATTATAATAGGCTTTAAGATATATCCCATTATTCCTTGTCCCAAACTTCCAAGCCAACTGCCTATCTTGCCAAATCCTTTCCTCACTTGTTCCCAGAGTCCTTCAGCAGCCATCTCACGCAACTCTTCGTGTATATCTGAAATATTGTTGATATATTTCCTTATATCCCGACTGTTGTCAGGAATATAAGTACAGCACTGTTGAACTTTCAATAATTTGCAGACTCCTCCGGCTTTTGCTAGCAGCACATCTAGGGCAAGACGGTTTTGCAAAACCATAGCCCTTATCGAAACCATCTCCCCATCTACAAGTAATAAAATCTGAGCTGTATTTATTAAGAGCTTATCCACTAATGTTGCCAGCTTTCTGATTTTCAAATCATTCAGAATCACACCCATACTCGGTATCATAGCCCCAAATATGTCTCCAATCACTTCTCTTGCACTCACACCACGATTTCCTCTGTGAGGTCTTTTTCTTTCTAGGGGCCATAAATCATTCACATGAAAAATCTTAGGAAATATCACAGCTAAATAACAAGTGCCATACCAATTTTTGGGCAACTTCACATAGGCATTCTTCACACACACAAAATACACATTGGGCACTATTGTTATTTTGTCCAATAATGCTTTTCTAATTGATTCTTCGATCAAGAAGACGTGCTCACAATCACTCTCACCCACAAATATATTATCGTAGTATGTGGTCGGGTGTCTAATACACAACTTCCCCTTCTGCTGAAAATCTAATGCTATGGGTCCAAAACTCCCCTTTGCTTTATGATCTAATTCTTCTTTAGTCCATGGGGTAACCTTGTGCTTTGGATCTGGTCTAAATAGAGTCTGTCTATGCTGATCTTCTATCTGATCTATAAATTTCTTTTCAATGTCAGTTAACATGCAGGTTAAATTGTGTCTATGGGCATAGGACGTTTCTAAAGTAATGGTAGGCACGAAATACTTTGACATTCGCTCTACTTCCTTATAATAATCATATTTATTCATGCATTTAAGAACTGGAACTTCCGAGAGTACCACATCATAATTTGAGAAATAGTACTCGAAGTGTGCCTTGCTATAAAACATGCTCAACAACACACTACATGTAATGCCATAGGTCAAAGGCAAATGATGGTATCGAATGCCTTCTTCTACTGAGGCTGGTAATTGCATACACACATAGCAATCCTTCGCTTCCATGGTATCCACATACTCATACAATAATCGAGCATACGCATTCAAAGTGAAATCACCCTTTGATAAATCAACATGTAATCTACGACTGGTTTCCTTAATCATTTCTAGATCCCTTGCGGATGCATCCTCATCTATCTCAGAGATTGGTGTAGTAAGTGTTGCCTGTACCCTATTCTGTCCGACATCCTGAGATCCAACTAGAGATGTAACGATCACCACAGTTATAACAATCAGCACCACTACAATGAGGGTGCCAATGATGCTCTTCTGTTTGCGTGTTGCTTTTTCGGACACCATGGTTTCTACTCATCCGTTCCGAAGCACAAAAAGGAAAAACATAGTCTCTTTCTGTTTTCTTTGTTTTAACAATGTCTTTCTCACTTCTCTCCTCCCATGCAATTAATGTCAGAGTTCCTTCGATTGATACTAAACCTATTGAAGAGATATAGTCAGTCCTATTCCTCACTCCATCATCTACGAGAAAATTCCTAATTTTAAATCTTCTTAAACTGGGGTCTAAGTTATCTTCTTTCTAAGGCCTAATGCTTTCTTTGGTTATAATTCAAGCTTCATCGTTAATGATATTTGATCCAAGTATTTCGAGGACAAGTTGCAGAATCTCCGCACGAATTTCTCCAAATTCCTGCGCGGTGAGCTGTCGGCCAAATGAAGGGAAAACAACCTGAGTGAGGATCAGGTAACGCAATCTACTCAGCCTTGGAGGATTTGGAACTTGCAGAGTTAGTATTCCAAACGCTTCTACGCCTGGGACCAGCAACTGTATTTTAATCGAGAGGTTGTCCCCTCCGTAGCTCACTGTACCAGCTCCCAACCTCCCGGATTTCGCTGGGCTCTGCATCTGCAGCCACGTACGTCCACTCAGGAGATGCGTAACTTCGAGACGCTATTCTTTCTCTTCTGGAGCGTCTCAGACCATCCGGTCTTTCTTCAGCGTCACTTTGATCTGATTCAGATGTTTCAGGAATCGGAGAGAGATTTTTCTCGGATGCAAGCCTTATATTAAGCCTTTCTTTTCTTGCTGGCCACTTTTCCGTTCTGGCATCTGCTCTCCTCTCTTCCTCTTGATCTGATCCTTCTGCAATAGACCGCTCACCTTGATCTGGTGCAAAGTTCACATCTGCAATATCATCTATTTCAGGATCTGGGCTCAATTCAGGAGCACTCAACTCTCGTCTCTCGTGCTCACTTGGCTGTTCCGTTTCATCCGAAACTCTTACAGCTGGGCCTGTGCCTTCGTCGTTGTCTGTGGCAGGTCCACACGCTTCTCGGAACCAGGGGACTCTCTTCCTCCGCAGGCGCTTGAACTCGGCGAGTGTGGGAAGCGTGTATCCAGGTCGACAATGCTCCACACTTCACAGTGGTACTTGTGACCAATATCACCTGATATGGTCCTCGCCAGCGAGCATCAAGACAACTCTTCCTCACGTGCTTGCGAACTAGTACCCAATCACCTGGATTAAGGTCATGCAGCAGGTCTCTCGAGGTGGATGCAGTCGCAGCCTCGACCTGGTGGGTTACAGAAGTAACCACATCAGCCAGTCCCTTACAATAATCCAACACTAAATCATCAGTGATGTTTATCAATGCTGTAGCTGGCACCATAGGCAAACCCATAGCTCTTCCGGTCAAAATTTCGTGGGGAGAAAGCCCTGTTCTCCTATCAGGGGTGCTACGCAGACTCATGAGCACCAGAGGCAGCGCATCTGGCCATTTCAATGAAGTTGACGAACACACCTTTGCCACTCTTGACTTGATGGTGCCATTAACCTGCTCTACAAGACCTGAGGCCTCCGGCCTGTAGCTACAATGCAGTCTCTGATCAATGTTCAAAGCAGAGCACAACAATTTCATGATTTCACTGTGGAAATGAGTTCCTCTATCTGTCTTCACTGATGTCGGAAATCCATATCTCGGGATCAATTCTCTTAACAACAACTTGGCTACTGTGAGACTGTCACATCGTCTAGTTAGATATGCTTCCACCCAACGCGAAAAGATACACACCACCACCAAAACGTATCTCAACCTATTGCACCTCGGCATTTCAATAAAATCCAATTGTATCCTATTGAAGGGACCTCCAGATCTTCCAATGTGACTCATTGCAACCACAGTTCTCTTTCCAACATTCATTTGTTGACAAGTAACACACCTGTGACATACCGCTTCAGCCCACACATGAAAGCGTGGATTAAACCACGTCTGCCTGAACACTCGCACCATAGCATCTCTCCCCAGATGAACTGCTCCGTGGATTTGCCTTGCCATTGGGCTCAGTAGACAATTGGGTAATACTGCTCTCTCATCTGTGGACACTCAAATGCCATCGTCTCTTTTTGTGCAACCTGCTCTGACCCATGAAGCAGCTTCCTCTTCTGGGACTTCATCCTGCAACCGCTTCACCTCATCCCAAGTATCGGCTATAGCTAGCATCATGCTGAGCTCGGTCTCTTCTGTGCTCTCGCCTATATATTCTCCATTGAAAATACAAGCATGTTCAGCGCAAAATCGTGCTACTTCATCTGCATAATTGTTGCCCTTAGTGACAAAGTCTTCTCCCTTTCCATGAGCTGCACATTTAACAACTGCTATCTCTTTGGGCTTCTGCAAAGCTTCCAATAGTTGGCGCACATACTCGCCGTTACGTATAGGTGACCCTGAGGACGTTAGAAACCCCCTCTGTGACCATAACTGCCCAAAGTCATGAACTACACCAAATCCGTATTGACTGTCTGTATACACAGTCACTCGAATATCAGCTGCAATGATACAGGCCCGTGTCAAAGAGACAATTTCGGCCACCTGAGCAGAGAATACTCTATTTAAACAGGCAGCTTCAACTACTCCCATGATGGTGCACACAGCAAACGCTGCTCTCAAATACCCTTCATTGTCTCTTATACATGAACCATCAACAAAAAGGATCAAATCAGATTGGGGCAAAGGTTCATCGACAATGTCAGGTCTGGGTTTGGTA
The DNA here is from genome assembly GCA_963921515.1 of Calotriton arnoldi. Lineage (NCBI taxonomy): Eukaryota > Metazoa > Chordata > Amphibia > Caudata > Salamandridae > Calotriton > Calotriton arnoldi. Next base: position 254,809 of record CAWUFW010000426.1, on the reverse strand, counting down.
GATAGGTCAGTAACATCTAGGCAGTCATGCTCTTCACAATCCTCATCTCATTCCTCTTCAGGAACAGGTAACAATGTGGCAGGGTTCAGAGTGGTACAACGTCTCAGGGTAACATTTTCAGCGGCCAAGATAACCTGCTCATACTTGGTAAGTCTGTTGTTGGTCAGATACTGTGTTTTCGTTCTGGTCATCAACAACTCTACTGAATGGGGCACATAAACAATGAGCGGATAACCCATCACTATGCTTTCACATCTTTCAATGCTGACACCGGTTGCAGCAACGGATTTCAGACATCCGGGCAACGCAGAAGCTACAGGATCTAATGTAGCGGAGAAGTAAGCTACTGGTCTACGGGCACCCCCATGTGTCTGTACAAGGACTGCTAATGCACATCCCTCCTTTTCACAGCAAAAGAGCGAAAACGCTTTATTATAATCCGGCATTCCGAGAGCTGGAGCACGACAGATACTTTCCTTCAGCTCACGGAAGGCTTTCAAGCACTCGTCATCCCAGGGTACCGTATCACTAACATCCTTTCGAGTCAGTTTCAACAGAGGCTTTGCTTGCAAGGAAAAATTTGGGATCCACTGTCGACAATAGCCGACCATTCGACTTCTTTTTGTGTTTTCAGAGTTCCCATTTGCAGAATCGTCTCCATGTGATCTGGTGACACCCTTCGTTTTCCTTTCTCAATCCGGTGACCTAGGTACTGAACTTCAGACAAACAATACTGCAATTTGTTTGGAGACACTTTGTGTCCATTCTCTGCCAAATGATTCAGCAACGCCACAGTGTCAATCCTGCAAGCATCCTCAGTCTCTGAGGCGACCAAAAGGTCGTCTATATTGCACTAAGACTGAGTTTTGGGCCATCACCAGTCCTTCAAGATTCTTTTTCAGACATTGACTAAAAATGGAGGGGCTTTCTGTATACCCCTGAGGAATTCTTTCCCATGTTAACACACGATCGTCCATCTTATACGCAAATAAAAACTGACTTTCTTCATGCAATGGTATGGAGAAAAATGCATGACACAAATCTATCACTGTAAACCATTCTGCTTTGCATGGTATCTGGAATAGAATAACAGCTGGATTCGGTACCACAGGACAACATGGGATCACAATTTCATTAACCCGACGCAGATCCTGCACTATTCTGTACTTGCCACTTGGCTTCTGCAGTCCCATAATAGGTGAGTTGCAGGGACTTCCTCTTATCGCCTTAAGAATATTTTGGGCAATCATAGTCTCAATCACAGGTCTTATTCTGGCCACAGTTTCTGGAGTCAATTTATATTGTGGCGTACGTGGGAATTCAGCATTGGGTTTGACCTGTATCTTAACTGGCTCAACCCCTCTCATCAGACCTACATCCTCGCCCGTAAAATCCCACACTTTCGGATCAACTGATTCTCTCAAGTCATGTGGCAATTCTGCTATTGTGAGCACCACAAACATTTCTGCACGCAGACTCATGTTAGCCATTTTAAAATCAGCATCATCATCATATGTTTGCAATTCCACACCTCTCGGAGTGCATGATATAGTACAATTGAGCTTGCACAGAAGGTCTCGTCCCAAAAGACAGACCGGACTTGAATTGCACACTACAAATTGGTGTTTATCTCGAAATGGTCCTATTCTCACGGGTAATTCGTTTTTCAATGGAATGGTCATTTTCTGATTACTAACCCCCACTACTTGAATCGATCGTCCCGAAAGAGTTACATTTGGGACTCCTTCAGTTCTCACCGTGGAGCGAGCAGCTCCAGTGTGTAATAAGAAGGTAACAGGATATCCATTCACATCTGCATCTACAAACGGCCCACTCTGATCCACTTCTAGAATCACATCTAAGGTGCATTCCTCGTGCACCCCCCTCTGACGCTCTTGTAAATCTTGATTTTGATCAAATCTATCTTGTATTTCAAAGTAAGGCATCTGATGGTATAACTGATTATGCATGGGTATCCTAGGAAGTTGAGGTACTTGCACTTGCGGCTCATATCCTCCTCCATACATAGACTTGTCACAGTATTGACAGTCTCGGACAGCTGTCCCTTTCCCTCCATCTGTATCTGATTTGCTGGATTCAATCTACACTCGCGCTTCCAATGCCCGATTTTGTGACAATAGTGGCAGGCAGTGACCCTTTTCTGTTGGGCCACCCATTCACTTGCACCTGGATCCATTCCTCTTTCTCTACCCTGACCAGGTTGGGTCACCATCTGTTGTCCCATTCCTCTTCCACCTCCTCTACCTCTACCTATCGCTCCTCCAAACCCTTGCATCATATCAGCGTTTCTCAACTGCACCAACATCAACTTGTCCTTCAATTTCTTCTGTGTCGACTCCACTTGATCACTGCAATATTTAGCATAACGCAGAATCTCGTCCACCGACTTATTCTGCCAACATATCAAATTATGCTGTATCATCAAACTAATATCAGATTTCAGTCCCAACCAGTGCTTTAAATGGGCCGGTACTCACCGGTACTGAGTACCGGCACTTCTTTTTTTTTCCCCCAAGAGTACCGGCACTTTTTCCTTACAAAGGAGAGTACCGGTACTCATTCAATCAGGTCGGCGTCTCAGACGTGGCACAGCCAAGCAACGTCTGACGTCACCCGCCAGGGTTTGGCGCGAAGGATCGGAAGGCCTTTAAAAATGCCAGTTTAGGCTGGTTTTCCCGTTTCAGTTTCACCGCGCAGGACGGAAAGCAGAGCCACAGGATCACCACTTTCCGGCACAGAAGAAGAACACTATCGTGACGGGATTTGCCATCGCCAGTCAGACCCAGCGAGGAACCCTCTTCATCAACTCCTCCGGTTAGTACCCTGCGCGCCTTGCCTTTTGTATTGTTTCTGCCTCTTTGGAACGCAGGATTGGATGGGCCCCTTGGAGAGATGTAATGAGGGGCACCGGGGTGAAGTGCAGCAGCCGCCCTTTAATTACACAAGCACACTAATTTGTTTCAGACTACCGTGCCTGAAACAAATTAGTGTGCTTGTGTAATGCAGAGGTGGCTGCTGCACTTCACCCCGGTGCCCTGCATTACATCTCTCCAAGGGGCCCATCAATCCTGCGTTCCAGCAGAGGCAGAAACAAAACGAAAGGAATCTAATAAATTCCTTTCCTGCTGTTTCTGCCTCTGCTGCTGTTTCACTCCGGTCCTCGCTGCTGGCCCGGCTCCTCTCTCCAAGGGCAGATCTTCAGGAGGGTTTGCATGGGGTGACCCCCCTCACACCCCCAACCCGGCCAGGAGCTTCACTCAGCCTCCCAAAAATCCTTATGTCTCAGCGTGTTTAGTGCACGCAGCCTTCTGGCCTCAGTTTGTGAACTGTACTAATGAACGTCATATCTCTGCAAACCCACATAGGTGGTTCACGCTTTTTAAATAAGGTTAAACAATGCATTTAATGCACAACTATTTAAATAAATATGTTGGCTACACGTGGAGCCATATGTTTTACAAACATGCAGCTTATGGAATATTCCATCATTACGTATACAGTGGCATTGCTTTCTTTCAGCAGAAATCGCTTATTTTCCTATCAAACCATACACCTATGAAAGCAACAACTGGTCCCTAAGTCTAGCAGGCACTTCCCTGTGGTGTCCCTAAATGCTTTTCCAGCTCAGTGAAGTATAAACAGGTGATGATGAATGGATAGCAGTGAAGGGATGAATCAGCTGCCAATTTCCTGGCGAAGTAGAGCAACTCTGAGGCAGAATGCAGAACCTCAGACAACCATGTCCACGGATATAGTCAGAGGTGGGTTAGGGAGCTTGACAGTGGTCACAGTGAATACACAGAAAGACAAGATGGACTGGGAGGCAGGGGTGAGTACTGGAGTGTACAGCGTAGTGCAGTGGGCAGAGAAGGATGTGTGGGGAGGACCGGAGAAGAGCTCCTGTGTGGGTGTGAAAAGAAAGTAAAACAAACATTGGCATAGCCAATAGGTCTCGCCTTTGGGACCTTATAAGTGTTTAGCCATGCAACAGTTGATGTTGTTGCACCAAGGATATTGTGCTGCATAACTAAAAACTTATAAGTTCCCAAAGCGAGACCTATTGGCTATGCCAATGCTCTCTGTCCCCCAACACTTTTTTTTTTTCCTTTTAACTTTAATAAGCGCAGTGCCGTCTTCACGGACACTGTGCTATGCAATGCAATAGGTGTTGCTTTTGGTTTTGTAAATAACCATGCCTTTTAATTTTTTAAAGGCATTGCCATTTACAATGTCAATAGCTCAAAATAATGTCATTGCGAGACCTATTGCATTGCAGGGAAGGGGTTAAACACTATCCCACGATATGAATATTAATTATGGCCACTCTAGCTAACATCATGCAGAGGTGGCATGACAAACTAGTTACATGAACAGCAAACATTTGAAAGAGAATGTTAAAAGTATCTCTAATACATGCAAGGGTATCAACAATATATTACAGATTGAAGCAATTTGTCATTCGCACCCCAAAATATTCTTGCGCCCTTTAAAGTGACATTAGCCCCACCCATTGTCCCGCCTCCTAGCCCCGCCTTCTTGCCACGCCCCCAGGTCACAGCTCAATTTGATGAGTACCTGCACTTTTTTTTCCCATTTAAAGCACTGGTCCCAACACAAACTTCGAGACAAATTGTCCCATATCTTTCTGTTCAATTGTATCCAATCCACTATGCTGTTTAAAAGCTAACAACAGTCTTTCGTAATAATCATGTACTGATTCCTTAGAGTCTTGAGTGGTGCGATCAATCTTCAACCAATCAACAATCTGAGGAGCTACCTTCAATCAATCAATCAATCAATCACGGCATTTATAGAGCGCGCTACTCACCCGGGAGGGTCTCAAGGCGCTGGGGGAGGGGGTAAGTTACTGCTCGAACAGCCAGGTCTTGAGCTGCTTCCTGAAGGCGAGATGGTCCTGGGTTCGCCGAAGGTGAGTGGGGAGGAGTTCCAGGTCTTGGCCGCCAGGTAGGAGAAGGATCTTCCTCCGGCGGTGGTTCTGCGGATGCGTGGTACGGTGGCGAGGGCGTGGCTGGTTGATCGTAGCTGGCGTGTGGGCGTGTAGAAGGACATGCGGTCGTTGAGGTACTTTGGGCCCAGGTCGTGGAGGGCCTTGTGTGCGTGGGTGAGGAGTCTGAACGTGATTCTCTTGCTGACGGGGAGCCAGTGCAGGTCTTTCAGGTGTACGGTGATGTGGCTGTTTCGGGGGATGTCCAGGATGAGTCGTGCGGAGGCGTTCTGGATGCGCTGGAGTCTCTTTTGAAGTTTGGCTGTGGTTCCGGCGTAGAGGGTGTTCCCATAGTCCAGTCGGCTGGTGACGAGTGCCTGGGTGACGGTCTTCCTGGTTTCAGTGGGGATCCATCTGAAGATCTTGCGGAGCATGCGCAGGGTGTTGAAGCATGAAGATGAGACGGCGTTGACTTGTTTGGTCATTGATAGGGAGGAGTCCAGGATGAAGCCCAGGTTGCGTGCGTGGTCCGTTGGCTTGGGTGCGGTGCCCAGGGCCGGGGGCCACCAGGAGTCGTCCCAGGCGGAGGGTGATGAGCCCAGGATGAGGACTTCCGTCTTGTCTGAGTTCAGTTTAAGGCGGCTGTTCCTCATCCAGTCGGCGACGTCTCTCATCCCGTCGTGCAGGTTGGCTCTGGCGGTAGTGGGGTCGTTGGTGAGGGAGAGGATCAGCTGGGTGTCGTCGGCGTAGGAGATGATGTTGAGGTTGTGTCGGCGTGCGATGGCTGCGAGGGGCTCATGTAGACGTTGAAGAGGGTCGGGCTGAGTGAGGATCCTTGTGGAACGCCGCAGATGACTTCGGTGGCTTCGGATCTGAACGGGGAGAGGCGGACTCTCTGGGTTCTTCCGGCGAGGAACGAGATGATCCATTCCAGTGCTTTCTCTCGGATTCCGATGTTGCTGAGGCGCTTCACTAGGGTGCGGTGGCAGACGGTGTCGAACGCCGCGGAGAGGTCCAGGAGGATGAGGGCAGCTGTTTCCCCGTTGTCGGTTAGGGTTCTGATGTCGTCGGTGGCTGCGATAAGGGCGGTCTCGGTGCTGTGGTTGGCCCGAAACCCGGACTGCGAGGGGTCGAGGGATCCATTCGTCTCGAGGAAGGCGGCAAGCTGTCTGTTGACGGTCTTCTCGATGACTTTGGCCGGAAACGGAAGGAGCGAGATGGGGCGGTAGTTCTTGAGGTCGGTGGGGTCCGCCGTTGGTTTCTTCAGGAGGGCGGTAAGCTCGGCGTGCTTCCAGCTCTCCGGGAAGGTGGCGGTGCGGAAGGAGGAGTTGATGATGTCCCGGAGATGGGGTGCGATGGTGGCGTCGGCTTTGTTGAAGACGTGGTGTGGGCAGGGGTCGGTTGGTGATCCGGAGTGGATGGAGTTCATCGTGCGGGTGGTGTCTTCGGTGTTGATCGGGGTCCAGTTGCAGAGGGTGGTGGTGGCGGGCATTGGTTCGGCGGTAGGGTGCGTTGTTTGTGCGTTGAAGCTGTTGTGTATGTCGGTGATCTTGCGGTGGAAGAACGCGGAGAGTGAGTTGCAGAGGTCTTGCGAGGGGGTGATGTCGTTGTTTCCGGCGCTGGGGTTGGAGAACTCTTTGACGATGCTGAAAAGTTCCTTGCTGTCATGGGCGTTGTTGTCCAGTCGTTCTTTGAGTGCCGACTTCTTGGTGGCACGGATCAGCTGGTGGTGTTTGCGGGTGGCGTGCTTGAGGGCGGTCCTGTTGTCTGTGGTCTGGTCGAGTCGCCAGGTTTTCTCGAGAGTGCGGCAGTTCTTCTTGGATTCCTTGAGTTCGTTGGTGAACCAAGGGGTTTTCTTGCTTCCGGGTCTGCTGGGAGGGTTTTTAGTGGTGCGAGGTCGTCGGCGCAGGCGGTCAGCCACTTGGCGAGGTTGCTGGCTGCTTCGTTTGGGTCCGTTGTGTCGGTGGGTGTGTTCTGGCTGAGGGAGGCGGTGAGCTGCTCGGCGGTGATCTTGCTCCAGCTCCGGCGGGGAGCCTGTTGCGGGTGGTGGTGGGTCGCAGTCTTTCTGAAGCTGAAGTGGACGCAGCTGTGGTCGGTCCAGTGGAGTCCGGTGGCGTGGCTGAAGGAGATGTGCTTGCTGGACGAGAAGACGGGGTCAAGCGTGTGGCCGGCGTAGTGGGTGGGCGTGTTCACCAGTTGCTTGAGTCCGAGGTTGGCGAGGTTGTCCAGCAGGGCGGTGGTGTTTCTGTCGTTGTTGTTCTCCAGGTGGAAGTTGAGGTCCCCTAGGAGGATGTAGTCGGCGGAGGGCATGGCGTGCGGGCTGATGAAGTCTGCGATGTCTTCGCTGAATAGTGTGCGTGGTCCCGGGGGTCTGTAGATGAGGGTGCCTCGGAGGGTGGTCTTGGGGTCCGTGTGTATCTGGAAGTGTAGGTGTTCGGCGGCGGTGAAGGTCTCGTCGGAGTTAGTCGAGATGCGGATGGTGTTCTTGTGTACGATGGCGATGCCTCCTCCCGTCTGGTTGACGCGGTCCTTCCGGGTGATCTTGTATCCATCCGGGATGGCTATGGCGATGTCAGGCGCTGAGGAGGCGTTCATCCAGGTTTCGGTGAGGAAGGCGATGTCCGGTGCTGTTGCGTCGAGCAGGTCCCAGAGTTCCACGGCGTGCCTGTGGACGGAGCGGGTGTTCAGCAGGATGCATTTCAGGTGGTTGCTGCTGTTGCTCGACTTGGCGGAGGTGGTGCACGTCAGGGGGCAGGTGAATCGGCAGGTTTGGCAGGTGAAGGGTCCGTGGGTGCGTCTCGGTGAGGCTCGGTAGCAGGCAGGGTTCCGGCCGGCATTGAGTGCGGTGAGTGTGGCGGCGTCGTAGGTCCGTCGAGTGGTGTTGCATCGGTGGGATCCAGGGGTTCTGGCGCTGGGCGCGGTCCAGTCGCGGACGGGCGCAGACGGGCTTGCCTTAGGCGCGCCTTCGGCGCGCCAGCGGCGCGCCCGCTGCGCACGTCCGCTGCGCGGCCGTGCAGCGGCCGCCATTTATGGGGAGGTGGGAGGGAGGAGCAGCTGGGAGGCGGGAGGCAGGGGCAGCGAATGGGCAGTCAGGGGGCGGGGCCGCAGGGGACGCAGCGGCGGGAATGGCGATAGGCAGCGAGGGGCACAGAAGGAAAAACGGGGGGAAAGCAGGCAAATCACGGGCACAACAACAGTGGGGCAGCGAGGGGCACAGAAGGAAAAACGGGGGGAAAGCAGGCAAATCACGGGCACAACAACAGTGGGGCAGCGAGGGGCACAGAAGGAAAAACGGGGGGAAAGCAGGCAAATCACGGGCACAACAACAGTGGGGCAGCGAGGGGCACAGAAGGAAAAACGGGGGGAAAGCAGGCAAATCACGGGCACAACAACAGTGGGGCAGCGAGGGGCACAGAAGGAAAAACGGGGGGAAAGCAGGCAAATCACGGGCACAACAACAGTGGGGCAGCGAGGGGCACAGAAGGAAAAACGGGGGGAAAGCAGGCAAATCACGGGCACAACAACAGTGGGGCAGCGAGGGGCACAGAAGGAAAAACGGGGGGAAAGCAGGCAAATCACGGGCACAACAACAGTGGGGCAGCGAGGGGCACAGAAGGAAAAACGGGGGGAAAGCAGGCAAATCACGGGCACAACAACAGTGGGGCAGCGAGGGGCACAGAAGGAAAAACGGGGGGAAAGCAGGCAAATCACGGGCACAACAACAGTGGGGCAGCGAGGGGCACAGAAGGAAAAACGGGGGGAAAGCAGGCAAATCACGGGCACAACAACAGTGGGGCAGCGAGGGGCACAGAAGGAAAAACGGGGGGAAAGCAGGCAAATCACGGGCACAACAACAGTGGGGCAGCGAGGGGCACAGAAGGAAAAACGGGGGGAAAGCAGGCAAATCACGGGCACAACAACAGTGGGGCAGCGAGGGGCACAGAAGGAAAAACGGGGGAAAGCAGGCAAATCACGGGCACAACAACAGTGGGGCGGCGAGGGGCACAGAAGGAAAAACGGGGGGAAAGCAGGCAAATCACGGGCACAACAACAGTGGGGCAGCGGGGGCACAGAAGGAAAAACGGGGGGAAAGCAGGCAAATCACGGGCACAACAACAGTGGGGCAGCGAGGGGCACAGAAGGAAAAACGGGGGGAAAGCAGGCAAATCACGGGCACAACAACAGTGGGGCAGCGAGGGGCACAGAAGGAAAAACGGGGGGAAAGCAGGCAAATCACGGGCACAACAACAGTGGGGCAGCGAGGGGCACAGAAGGAAAAACGGGGGGAAAGCAGGCAAATCACGGGCACAACAACAGTGGGGCAGCGAGGGGCACAGAAGGAAAAACGGGGGGAAAGCAGGCAAATCACGGGCACAACAACAGTGGGGCAGCGAGGGGCACAGAAAGGAAAGGGGAGACAAGCAGACAAAACTGGCACCGGGGCCACAAGCGGAGGGCGATCTTACCTACAGGAGCAGCGGGCAGACAGCACAGGCGGAGCTGTGTGGTGGGGAGCGACCTACCTGGCAAGGTCAGGGGTCGCTCTCCTCACCGTGCAGCGGCCGCCATTTATGGGGAGGTGGGAGGGAGGAGCAGCTGGGAGGCGGGAGGCAGGGGCAGCGAATGGGCAGTCAGGGGCGGGGCCGCAGGGGACGCAGCGGCGGGAATGGCGATAGGCAGCGAGGGGCACAGAAGGAAAAACGGGGGGAAAGCAGGCAAATCACGGGCACAACAACAGTGGGGCAGCGAGGGGCACAGAAGGAAAAACGGGGGGAAAGCAGGCAAATCACGGGCACAACAACAGTGGGGCAGCGAGGGGCACAGAAGGAAAAACGGGGGGAAAGCAGGCAAATCACGGGCACAACAACAGTGGGGCAGCGAGGGGCACAGAAGGAAAAACGGGGGGAAAGCAGGCAAATCACGGGCACAACAACAGTGGGGCAGCGAGGGGCACAGAAGGAAAAACGGGGGGAAAGCAGGCAAATCACGGGCACAACAACAGTGGGGCAGCGAGGGGCACAGAAGGAAAAACGGGGGAAAGCAGGCAAATCACGGGCACAACAACAGTGGGGCAGCGAGGGGCACAGAAGGAAAAACGGGGGGAAAGCAGGCAAATCACGGGCACAACAACAGTGGGGCAGCGAGGGGCACAGAAGGAAAAACGGGGGGAAAGCAGGCAAATCACGGGCACAACAACAGTGGGGCAGCGAGGGGCACAGAAGGAAAAACGGGGGGAAAGCAGGCAAATCACGGGCACAACAACAGTGGGGCGGCGAGGGGCACAGAAGGAAAAACGGGGGGAAAGCAGGCAAATCACGGGCACAACAACAGTGGGGCAGCGGGGGCACAGAAGGAAAAACGGGGGGAAAGCAGGCAAATCACGGGCACAACAACAGTGGGGCAGCGAGGGGCACAGAAGGAAAAACGGGGGAAAGCAGGCAAATCACGGGCACAACAACAGTGGGGCAGCGAGGGGCACAGAAGGAAAAACGGGGGGAAAGCAGGCAAATCACGGGCACAACAACAGTGGGGCAGCGAGGGGCACAGAAGGAAAAACGGGGGGAAAGCAGGCAAATCACGGGCACAACAACAGTGGGGCAGCGAGGGGCACAGAAGGAAAAACGGGGGGAAAGCAGGCAAATCACGGGCACAACAACAGTGGGGCAGCGAGGGGCACAGAAAGGAAAGGGGAGACAAGCAGACAAAACTGGCACCGGGGCCACAAGCGGAGGGCGATCTTACCTACAGGAGCAGCGGGCAGACAGCACAGGCGGAGCTGTGTGGTGGGGGAGCGACCTACCTGGCAAGGTCAAGGGTCGCTCTCCTCACCGTGCAGCGGCCGCCATTTATGGGGAGGTGGGAGGGAGGAGCAGCTGGGAGGCGGGAGGCAGGGGCAGCGAATGGGCAGTCAGGGGGCGGGGCCGCAGGGGACGCAGCGGCGGGAATGGCGATAGGCAGCGAGGGGCACAGAAGGAAAAACGGGGGGAAAGCAGGCAAATCACGGGCACAACAACAGTGGGGCAGCGAGGGGCACAGAAGGAAAAACGGGGGGAAAGCAGGCAAATCACGGGCACAACAACAGTGGGGCAGCGAGGGGCACAGAAGGAAAAACGGGGGAAAGCAGGCAAATCACGGGCACAACAACAGTGGGGCAGCGAGGGGCACAGAAGGAAAAACGGGGGGAAAGCAGGCAAATCACGGGCACAACAACAGTGGGGCAGCGAGGGGCACAGAAGGAAAAACGGGGGGAAAGCAGGCAAATCACGGGCACAACAACAGTGGGGCAGCGAGGGGCACAGAAGGAAAAACGGGGGGAAAGCAGGCAAATCACGGGCACAACAACAGTGGGGCGGCGAGGGGCACAGAAGGAAAAACGGGGGAAAGCAGGCAAATCACGGGCACAACAACAGTGGGGCAGCGGGGGCACAGAAGGAAAAACGGGGGGAAAGCAGGCAAATCACGGGCACAACAACAGTGGGGCAGCGAGGGGCACAGAAGGAAAAACGGGGGGAAAGCAGGCAAATCACGGGCACAACAACAGTGGGGCAGCGAGGGGCACAGAAGGAAAAACGGGGGGAAAGCAGGCAAATCACGGGCACAACAACAGTGGGGCAGCGAGGGGCACAGAAGGAAAAACGGGGGGAAAGCAGGCAAATCACGGGCACAACAACAGTGGGGCAGCGAGGGGCACAGAAGGAAAAACGGGGGGAAAGCAGGCAAATCACGGGCACAACAACAGTGGGGCAGCGAGGGGCACAGAAGGAAAAACGGGGGGAAAGCAGGCAAATCACGGGCACAACAACAGTGGGGCGGCGAGGGGCACAGAAGGAAAAACGGGGGGAAAGCAGGCAAATCACGGGCACAACAACAGTGGGGCAGCGGGGGCACAGAAGGAAAAACGGGGGGAAAGCAGGCAAATCACGGGCACAACAACAGTGGGGCAGCGAGGGGCACAGAAGGAAAAACGGGGGGAAAGCAGGCAAATCACGGGCACAACAACAGTGGGGCAGCGAGGGGCACAGAAGGAAAAACGGGGGGAAAGCAGGCAAATCACGGGCACAACAACAGTGGGGCAGCGAGGGGCACAGAAGGAAAAACGGGGGGAAAGCAGGCAAATCACGGGCACAACAACAGTGGGGCAGCGAGGGGCACAGAAGGAAAAACGGGGGGAAAGCAGGCAAATCACGGGCACAACAACAGTGGGGCAGCGAGGGGCACAGAAAGGAAAGGGAGACAAGCAGACAAAACTGGCACCGGGGCCACAAGCGGAGGGCGATCTTACCTACAGGAGCAGCGGGCAGACAGCACAGGCGGAGCTGTGTGGTGGGGAGCGACCTACCTGGCAAGGTCAAGGGTCGCTCTCCTCACCGTGCAGCGGCCGCCATTTATGGGGAGGTGGGAGGGAGGAGCAGCTGGGAGGCGGGAGGCAGGGGCAGCGAATGGGCAGTCAGGGGGCGGGGCCGCAGGGACGCAGCGGCGGGAATGGCGATAGGCAGCGAGGGGCACAGAAGGAAAAACGGGGGGAGAGCAGGTAAATCACGGGCACAACAACAGTGGGGCAGCGAGGGGCACAGAAGGAAAAACGGGGGGAAAGCAGGCAAATCACGGGCACAACAACAGTGGGGCAGCGAGGGGCACAGAAGGAAAAACGGGGGGAAAGCAGGCAAATCACGGGCACAACAACAGTGGGGCAGCGGGGGCACAGAAGGAAAAACGGGGGGAAAGCAGGCAAATCACGGGCACAACAACAGTGGGGCAGCGAGGGGCACAGAAGGAAAAACGGGGGGAAAGCAGGCAAATCACGGGCACAACAACAGTGGGGCAGCGAGGGGCACAGAAGGAAAAACGGGGGGAAAGCAGGCAAATCACGGGCACAACAACAGTGGGGCAGCGAGGGGCACAGAAGGAAAAACGGGGGGAAAGCAGGCAAATCACGGGCACAACAACAGTGGGGCAGCGAGGGGCACAGAAGGAAAAACGGGGGGAAAGCAGGCAAATCACGGGCACAACAACAGTGGGGCAGCGAGGGGCACAGAAAGGAAAGGGGAGACAAGCAGACAAAACTGGCACCGGGGCCACAAGCGGAGGGCGATCTTACCTACAGGAGCAGCGGGCAGACAGCACAGGCGGAGCTGTGTGGTGGGGGAGCGACCTACCTGGCAAGGTCAAGGGTCGCTCTCCTCACCGTGCAGCGGCCGCCATTTATGGGGAGGTGGGAGGGAGGAGCAGCTGGGAGGCGGGAGGCAGGGGCAGCGAATGGGCAGTCAGGGGCGGGGCCGCAGGGGACGCAGCGGCGGGGAATGGCGATAGGCAGCGAGGGGCACAGAAGGAAAAACGGGGGGAAAGCAGGCAAATCACGGGCACAACAACAGTGGGGCAGCGAGGGGCACAGAAGGAAAAACGGGGGGAAAGCAGGCAAATCACGGGCACAACAACAGTGGGGCAGCGAGGGGCACAGAAGGAAAAACGGGGGGAAAGCAGGCAAATCACGGGCACAACAACAGTGGGGCAGCGAGGGGCACAGAAGGAAAAACGGGGGGAAAGCAGGCAAATCACGGGCACAACAACAGTGGGGCAGCGAGGGGCACAGAAGGAAAAACGGGGGGAAAGCAGGCAAATCACGGGCACAACAACAGTGGGGCAGCGAGGGGCACAGAAGGAAAAACGGGGGGAAAGCAGGCAAATCACGGGCACAACAACAGTGGGGCGGCGAGGGGCACAGAAGGAAAAACGGGGGGGAAAGCAGGCAAATCACGGGCACAACAACAGTGGGGCAGCGGGGGCACAGAAGGAAAAACGGGGGGAAAGCAGGCAAATCACGGGCACAACAACAGTGGGGCAGCGAGGGGCACAGAAGGAAAAACGGGGGGGAAAGCAGGCAAATCACGGGCACAACAACAGTGGGGCAGCGAGGGGCACAGAAGGAAAAACGGGGGGAAAGCAGGCAAATCACGGGCACAACAACAGTGGGGCAGCGAGGGGCACAGAAGGAAAAACGGGGGGGAAAGCAGGCAAATCACGGGCACAACAACAGTGGGGCAGCGAGGGGCACAGAAGGAAAAACGGGGGGAAAGCAGGCAAATCACGGGCACAACAACAGTGGGGCAGCGAGGGGCACAGAAGGAAAAACGGGGGGAAAGCAGGCAAATCACGGGCACAACAACAGTGGGGCGGCGAGGGGCACAGAAGGAAAAACGGGGGGGAAAGCAGGCAAATCACGGGCACAACAACAGTGGGGCAGCGGGGGCACAGAAGGAAAAACGGGGGGAAAGCAGGCAAATCACGGGCACAACAACAGTGGGGCAGCGAGGGGCACAGAAGGAAAAACGGGGGGAAAGCAGGCAAATCACGGGCACAACAACAGTGGGGCAGCGAGGGGCACAGAAGGAAAAACGGGGGGAAAGCAGGCAAATCACGGGCACAACAACAGTGGGGCAGCGAGGGGCACAGAAGGAAAAACGGGGGGGAAAGCAGGCAAATCACGGGCACAACAACAGTGGGGCAGCGAGGGGCACAGAAGGAAAAACGGGGGGGAAAGCAGGCAAATCACGGGCACAACAACAGTGGGGCAGCGAGGGGCACAGAAAGGAAAGGGGAGACAAGCAGACAAAACTGGCACCGGGGCCACAAGCGGAGGGCGATCTTACCTACAGGAGCAGCGGGCAGACAGCACAGGCGGAGCTGTGTGGTGGGGAGCGACCTACCTGGCAAGGTCAAGGGTCGCTCTCCTCACCGTGCAGCGGCCGCCATTTATGGGGAGGTGGGAGGGAGGAGCAGCTGGGAGGCGGGAGGCAGGGGCAGCGAATGGGCAGTCAGGGGGGCGGGGCCGCAGGGGACGCAGCGGCGGGAATGGCGATAGGCAGCGAGGGGCACAGAAGGAAAAACGGGGGGAGAGCAGGTAAATCACGGGCACAACAACAGTGGGGCAGCGAGGGGCACAGAAGGAAAAACGGGGGGAAAGCAGGCAAATCACGGGCACAACAACAGTGGGGCAGCGAGGGGCACAGAAGGAAAAACGGGGGGAAAGCAGGCAAATCACGGGCACAACAACAGTGGGGCAGCGAGGGGCACAGAAGGAAAAACGGGGGGAAAGCAGGCAAATCACGGGCACAACAACAGTGGGGCAGCGAGGGGCACAGAAGGAAAAACGGGGGGAAGGCAGGCAAATCACGGGCACAACAACAGTGGGGCAGCGAGGGGCACAGAAGGAAAAACGGGGGGAAAGCAGGCAAATCACGGGCACAACAACAGTGGGGCAGCGAGGGGCACAGAAGGAAAAACGGGGGGAAAGCAGGCAAATCACGGGCACAACAACAGTGGGGCAGCGAGGGGCACAGAAGGAAAAACGGGGGGAAAGCAGGCAAATCACGGGCACAACAACAGTGGGGCAGCGAGGGGCACAGAAGGAAAAACGGGGGGAAAGCAGGCAAATCACGGGCACAACAACAGTGGGGCAGCGAGGGGCACAGAAGGAAAAACGGGGGGAAAGCAGGCAAATCACGGGCACAACAACAGTGGGGCAGCGGGGGCACAGAAGGAAAAACGGGGGAAAGCAGGCAAATCACGGGCACAACAACAGTGGGGCAGCGAGGGGCACAGAAGGAAAAACGGGGGGAAAGCAGGCAAATCACGGGCACAACAACAGTGGGGCAGCGAGGGGCACAGAAGGAAAAACGGGGGGAAAGCAGGCAAATCACGGGCACAACAACAGTGGGGCAGCGAGGGGCACAGAAGGAAAAACGGGGGGAAAGCAGGCAAATCACGGGCACAACAACAGTGGGGCAGCGAGGGGCACAGAAGGAAAAACGGGGGGAAAGCAGGCAAATCACGGGCACAACAACAGTGGGGCAGCGAGGGGCACAGAAGGAAAAACGGGGGGAAAGCAGGCAAATCACGGGCACAACAACAGTGGGGCAGCGAGGGGCACAGAAGGAAAAACGGGGGAAAGCAGGCAAATCACGGGCACAACAACAGTGGGGCAGCGAGGGGCACAGAAGGAAAAACGGGGGGAAAGCAGGCAAATCACGGGCACAACAACAGTGGGGCAGCGAGGGGCACAGAAGGAAAAACGGGGGGAAAGCAGGCAAATCACGGGCACAACAACAGTGGGGCAGCGAGGGGCACAGAAGGAAAAACGGGGGAAAGCAGGCAAATCACGGGCACAACAACAGTGGGGCGGCGAGGGGCACAGAAGGAAAAACGGGGGGAAAGCAGGCAAATCACGGGCACAACAACAGTGGGGCAGCGGGGGCACAGAAGGAAAAACGGGGGGAAAGCAGGCAAATCACGGGCACAACAACAGTGGGGCAGCGAGGGGCACAGAAGGAAAAACGGGGGGAAAGCAGGCAAATCACGGGCACAACAACAGTGGGGCAGCGAGGGGCACAGAAGGAAAAACGGGGGGAAAGCAGGCAAATCACGGGCACAACAACAGTGGGGCAGCGAGGGGCACAGAAGGAAAAACGGGGGGAAAGCAGGCAAATCACGGGCACAACAACAGTGGGGCAGCGAGGGGCACAGAAGGAAAAACGGGGGGAAAGCAGGCAAATCACGGGCACAACAACAGTGGGGCAGCGAGGGGCACAGAAAGGAAAGGGGAGACAAGCAGACAAAACTGGCACCGGGGCCACAAGCGGAGGGCGATCTTACCTACAGGAGCAGCGGGCAGACAGCACAGGCGGAGCTGTGTGGTGGGGGAGCGACCTACCTGGCAAGGTCAAGGGTCGCTCCCCCACCTTCGATTGCAACCATGTAATCACTTGCTCGTATTTTCTCATTACATCAGGTGAAGGACCATGAGTCAATAAATCTCTAGGGGGCTCTGCAGTAGGCCACTCAATGGCAATCTTACATGCCGCCCACAAATCCGCCGGCACTACTATATCAAACAAGGTGTTTAAATCAATCCACAATACTTTCAAAATCTTTACAAACCGATCTATTTGCTTGTACCACTCAGCAGGTTTTTCCCTCAGCCGAGGAAAATCATTCGTAAATGCTGCTAAATCACCCCTGCTCCATGGCACGTGTACATACCCTCCATTCTGTACCTCTCTGAGGGGGAAATTTCCTGCAGCTCCCGTCCCTCCACCCGGAGGCAGAGTATTTCCTATTCCAGTCTTGAGGCTTTTCTTTTTGGCCCATCTTTCTTTCCAGATGTCTAATTCTTTCCATGTCCGCATCCCTATCACTAGTTCTCTAATTTGTGCTTTTAATCCAATCGTTCGCTTCTCTTCCAATTCCTTATCTGTGTAATTTAATCTGCAAGAACCCTGTATCATCTTGGTCTTTGACAAATCAACCTCATACCTTTGTGCCAAAAGCAACAATGCATCATAAGCTCGTTTGGCCTTTCTTGTCATGTCCTTTGCTACGAACAGTAGTTCGATCGAGTCATACGTATCAATTCTGTTCAGAGGTAGATTGCCTTCAATCACCTCGTCTAGTTCTGCCTTTAATCGTACCACATCTAGCATTGGCGCTTGTATTGCACTTTTTAACACTTTCTGAATTTCCTCGTTTCTTGTATCTTCCCTGTCACAACTTTGGGTTCTCCTAGGAACTGCACCCTCTTCTCTCTCCGAAGCTGAGCGTCGATCTCTTTCCCAGCTTCGACTTCTCCAATGGTCACCTGCACAAATAACCTGTGGCCCAAACAGTACTCTAGGCGCTTCTTGTCTCTTGCTTGTCTCTTCCCTCGGCATCATTGACTCTCTCACTAGTTGAACCCACATTCGAAGGTCAGACCTAGAATTCGCTAAAGCTCCTGTCCGTCCTCGTTCTGCCCCACTATCCATTCTTGATGAATCAGCTGTAGCTGGCAGGGGAGTACTAGATTCCACTGGCATCCGACTTAAACCTGTCCCACTCATTGCAAGGCTCCCTCCAGACATTGTCTCTTCCCCTTCACTTATTTGCTGTTGACTGTCATCGGTTCTTTCTCTAGGATTATATATCAGAACCACCGGCCCTATTGTGACTGGTACAGACAAAGCATCTGGTAACTGCATGTTTCCTGCAGGTTGTACTGGCTCAGAGTTTGGATACCTCATTCCTCCAGACCCTCCCGGAATGCGTACCATTGTAATCTTGACTCTTACTCCTGCTGATTGTTCCTCTGAACCCGGTTGTCCCACACCTAAAAGCTCTTCTGATGGGTGCAACCTCTCTGTCTCTGATCTAGAGTCGCACGGTGGAGGACGTTCCGCTAGCAATCTATCGAGGAAGCTGTCATCTGTATCACTGTCCTCCTCTGTCGTCTTTTTCCCTTCAGCCCCCTCTTTTAACATTCGAAAGGGGTACAAGCGTTCTCCCTCTATGGTGTCTACTCTCCATCTTTTCAACTGGGCATCCCATCTAGCATCCTGATATGCCTTCATTGCTTTCCTCATTCTTCCTTGTGAAGCCTCTCTCCTTTTTGCTAGGGCAGCTCTCATCCATGCATCTAATGCCTCAAATTGTGTGGGTCTAGGGGGAGGTTTCAGTGCATTCATCACCCCCCTCAGCTGGGTCAACACTTCCATACGAAAAGACCCATAATGAGGGAAAGCCAATTCACCCTCTTTCTCTGTAATTTTATGCCAATTCTGAAGCCACACTATAGTATGAAGTCCTACATTCGTTGCCATGTAATGTGCCGGTGTGTCTTCCGGCGGAGCTTCTTCTCCTACCCGAGTCACTACCCCTGTGTCGCCTCTACACAAATCTCGCAATACCCTAAAGCATCTCATGGCAAAATCGATCAACTGCAAGCCCAAAATACGCTATTCCACTGCAAACGAACTTCCACCAATCCCAGCACGGCGTTACACCAACCAACCTATCACAGCGGGCGCACCCTGACGTCACTTCTCACTCCTTGCAGCGGCTCACCCGCCTTTACAATTTCACCGCAAACTCGCTTACACACATTCGTACCACAAGTAACTGTATATCCAAAAGTTATTAAACCAAGTAACTGTTCCTACACAATTACAATAACTTACAGTCACATAAAACAAGTAATTGTCTGTCACTAAAGATCGATAGAACACTCTCACAAGAACATTCAGCTGTTGTGACCCTCGACCTGCGTTGGTCACTCAATCGCCATAGTCCACCCCTGGTACCTGAGGCTTTCTACCACGACCTATTCCTCATTCACACAAAGTTCCCTAACACAAGTGGATCGTCGATAGCGCTTCACAACACCCACATTTGATCAGACAAATACAATACAAAACTATCCCGGGATCTTGGACTTCTCTTGAGTCTGCTCCAAAACTTCCTGCTCCGCACATGTCCGGACCAGTAAACCAAAAACCACATTCACTCAACATACATCTCAACTCCGCAAGACATCACACACTTACTCATCACCGCAATCTAAGACCGCAATTCCTTTCATACTCACGCCACCACTGTTTCCGCCACACCATCAACGTCCGCCGGTCTCCGCCGTCTTCCACTCCACTTCAGGGCTCTTCGACCTTCAACCCTACTCCTGATTACTCCCTTCACCTTAGAGATAAACCACTTTAGAGGTAAACCATCCTCTGCTACCATTTGATTACGCTAAATTGCACACCTAATGTTCCCTACTAAGTATAGCGTAAGCAATCGATCTTTTATTTACCTACTAAAAGTGGTTGAGGGGAGGAAACAACTCAGACAAATATTAGCAAAGTCGTCATGCCTGAAAAGACTACCAACTCCAAAGTGCAGTTTGAATATTTATTATAAGGCCAAAAACAATTGGATGTAAATACATCTCAATAGCAAAGTATAGAGGTACAGAAAAATTAATACAGAGCCAAGTTTGCGAATATAAGTAATTCGGCCCAAAAGACAGATGATTGTAAATTCCAAAATCACAACGCAACACAGAATAGATGCGATATTCAGTTCTCGGCTCATTGGAAGAAATTAAAATCTTTCCCTACACTGCTCTACATGAGGGCCCTTCCTGTCTATCTTCTATCATTCCCCAATGGTGTCAGCATGTGTTGACTTCCTAAGAAGTACTCACGTCAAATGGGTCGTTTTAGCTTATGGCTATGGAGCTTGCTCTAAGATGCTCCTTCTCCTCCGAAAGCTAGCAGAAGTCTGGTGTCGCTGTCCCTGCGCATCATACAAAAGATGGGATTCAACCCACAATACGTCATTCTTCTTAAAACTTTCCATTGCACCTCTATGCAGTAGCTTTTTCATGAAACAAATTTAATTAATGATATCTTCTTTCCAGTGGCCTTGGCTTTCAGACAGACCAGATACGCAAGGCATCCTCCCTTCTCGCTTCCCAGCCATCATCAAAGACATTCCGGGTCTCTCCTTAACTCTGAAAATAACGATGTGTATTCTTCCACCTGCAGTAGGATGAGAACATTCTAATTTTGAACACAACAACATTTATTTATTTATTTCTCAAGAGCAAGGAGAATCGAAACTTATGACTTTGGGCCTATAATTCAGGCAACTTAAACTAACCACAATTACGGTGTATAGAAATAATATCGTCCTGCACATTATACATGAAGGAATCGTAATACATACAAAGTTCTACTTAAATGTGTTCACTAGTTTCAACATCAAATAATTCAAATAAATGGTTCTTAATAGTCATAAAACACTGCAAACAATACGAATACATGAGAGTGCGTTTAAACCATGAGTATAGTGCACTCATACAAAATAGAGTGCTATCAGCGCTCTATTAGAGGTCACCCGGTCTATGCAGCTTTTATAGATTTTTCCACAGCATGTAATCAAGTTGGCCTCCCAACACTGCTCAACTTGGTGGCAAGTTCTTTTAGGAGAGACTAGGGCCTGTCATCCACAATTCCCACTCAAAATGGACTGAAACAGGGTTGTCGTTTGGCCCCATATTGTTTTTTTTTAATATATCTCTGACGTGCCTCAACCTCTGTGTGGCAGTAAGAGAGATTCTCCAAGAATAGGGGGTCACCACCTGTCATGCTTATTATAAGCAGGTGGGATTGTTGTCTTTCATTTAACATCCAAGGGCCTTAATAACTGCTTGTCCTCTCTTCACTAGTTTGTTTTTTGCCAATTCCTGAACACTAACGTTTTAAAAGTAAAGTTGTACTCCTTATCTAGGGGAAAATCACGTCTTGCAACTTGAATGAAAATGAGCATATATCACACAACTCTAGTAAGGCCTCATCTCAAACCAAGGATAAAGGCATTTTATAACATGACTGGAAACAGGCACTTTGCATATTTATTATCAGTTCTTCAAGCAAAAGTTCCCCCAGGTTTTTTGTATACTGTACAGACATTCAATATTTTAAAATGGAATTTTCGTAAACAAATTGAAGGTCAAATACTTAGGAAATTATGTAATTTGAATATTCTTGCTTCTGTGCAAGCAATTAGGTTAGAATTTAGGTTGATTAGTGTTTTTGTGCTAGGCATGGGTGCTGTGGTACAATGAGATTACTGGCTGTTGAGGAGTGAAGGGAGCAAATTAAGGTGCCTTATGAATACTGATCTTTTTAAATAAAACAAGAAAAGTGTATGTTTTGCAGGAATTTTAACTAAGCTCTAAGTTTGTTTGCGTTAAACCAGGAAACTCTTGTTACATGGTCAGATTTTCAGTCACAAGGCTTCAGGCCATTTAAGTCTAAGTTTGGATTCAAACTTTTCCATAAAAAATGAAAATTTGATATAATAACGGACTCTTGTATAGTGAAGAAAATGCAAACATATTTGACTTAGTACCTGGATCAGGAAATCCGTTGCCTGGTACAATTTAATATATTCCCTATGAAATCCTTAACCATTACTTGGTCAAAGATGCAGAATAAGGGGGCGTGGCCAAGCGGTCCAACATGATGGACGTGCTTTAGCTCGGCTCCCGTAGCTCTGTATCCGACATCATCCTGCCGGCAAATCCTTCAGCACCATCATTGTTCCGCACCTTTACGGCCACCCAGTGCCCAGCGGCAACTCCTCACTCCTCTGCTGTCAAGAGACGGCCCCCAAAGAGGCCGCAGGGCTGAGACGATGATAACAGACCATGTGGCCTATGCTGCGCACGGTGACCGCGTCCTGCTGTAACCACCTCCCAGCAGAAAGCGACCCCACCGTAATCGGAGACCGTGCCTTGCCGTGGCCACCGCCTAGCAGCAAGCAACCCTGCTAGAATCCTGCTGCACAAGTGGGGCGTACACAGTGACTCACTACGGCAAACTTACTTAACAAAATGGTGAGACACATCGCGCTTCCGCGTGACTTAGGCGGGCCCCGTCGGTCACTCATACCAAACCCGGACATGGTACAACCTGGGGGCGGACCACCATTAGAGCAGCAGCCGTAGCACTGCTAACAATTACACGTGCCTTAATCCAAGACAAGTGCCCAGCTGAGGCGGACTGGGGTGTGCATCACGCGCAGCGTTATTAAAACTCCATTATGTGAACTCGCGTGCCTGGACGCAAGGCCACAAATGTGAGGCCTATTGAACCAAATGGGCCCTAGCATGTATCCTACCCTCTGGATGTGCCGCAAGGGAAGTCTGGCCTGGGAGCGGCCCTAGAAGCGGAGAGATTCGACAGCGTGAAATCATGCCTCTAGGCGCAAACTCACTGGAACAAAGCATATCAAACCTCCTACTTAGCCCTATCGGAAACAGCATTGTAACAACTGGGACATACGGCAGAGAAGAGCGAGAGCAAGGGAAGCGCCCGATAGAGGGGAGGTGTAACCTTATCCATGGAAACGGCCATGGTAGGTCCTGGTGCGGCCTGTGGGTGAGGGGGACCCCCCTAAGCACATGCCTAAATCATCAAGCAACCCTGACCTCCCCCAAGAATCTGTGAACACAGCGATCCGTGCGGCTCATCAACTGCTTAGCCTCCACGAATAACCAACCCCCCAGATTCTATGGCTGTGGCCCCCAGACACACATTAGTCATGTCTAAAGGTCAGGCTGCGGGCCCAGCCACAAAGCAAAGAACAATTGATAAATTCACAGGCATGAGCGCAGGATCAACCGCAGCCACTGGGACCCAGACTACTGTACCGGATAACGATGCGCTCCTAGCCGCGATCACTCAATCGAGGGACATGCTAAATGCCAAAATTGGCACCGTTGGATCTGACGTAATGCTGCTGCGCCAGGATCTCCTTAAAGACCGGAACTCCATACCCAAGTTGAATACGGGATTTCTGGCGCAGAGGATACGATTACTGCACTGCAAGGAAAGGTGAACGTTCTTGAAATGCTCACACAAGGACTTGCTACACAAGTGGAGAATGCTGAGGGGAGAGCCCGTTGAAATAATCTGAGATTCGTGGGTTTTCCTGAGGGATGCGAAGGCACCGACATGGGCGCATTCCTTGGTCAATGGCTCAAGACCTGGATTCCAACCGAAAATCTGTCCTCCTGCTTCGTCCTTGAGTGCGCTCAGTGAGCACTTATCACAAAACCTTCCCCAGGCGCCATGCCACGGCCAGTCATTGCCCGAATACTTAATTTTCATGACCAGGATACCATACTGTGGCAAGCCAAGACGCAAAAGACCCTCACCTTCGAGTCTCACCAGATAATTATATTCCCAGATTACACCACACTGGTGCAACAACAGCGACAATCCTTTACCGTCGCGAAAATGCATCTCCGAGATCTACAAATCCCGTACATGCTGCTCTTCCCGGCCCGTCTCAGAGTCAGCTACAAAATATCGCACCTTGTTCTTTGATACACCCGAGGAGGTATTTCAATGGGCAGATGAAAAACGCCCGGTCAGGCCTCACACACCTCCGCCCCGGGACTCAGACTCATCTTCCAGAGATCCACGCCTCCATCAGAATAATAAAAAAGACAAGCGAAGACACAGGTCGAGGTCAACATGGTGCTCCAGGTCGCGAGGGGAGAAACAAGATGAGACACTTGACAACTAACCCGAAGAAATACCAAACCAATTTCAGTAAAGACACTACTAACAGTAAAGACACTACTCTTACCGGCACCAACATGGGCTACTACACCTGAACAGACCACCTCAGGTTCCTGGGACATTTGCCAGGGATGGGATTTTTTGGGAACCATTGGACAGTTTCAGCCCTCACCCCCTGTTGGGGTGGGCATTGCTTACTCTCCGCGACAGATGCTTCAATGTTTTTGAGGTATTAGGGTGGGACTGGGTGGGGGTAGGAGGATGTTCCAGTTACAAGTTCTGTTTTATTTACTGGTTATACTGCGCACTCAGTACCTTGACCCTATACAGTCCTCGATCGATATGCCCCCAATTACTCATGCTGCCTGCCCTGATG
Organism: Calotriton arnoldi; assembly: GCA_963921515.1. Taxonomy (NCBI): domain Eukaryota; kingdom Metazoa; phylum Chordata; class Amphibia; order Caudata; family Salamandridae; genus Calotriton; species Calotriton arnoldi. Next base: position 230,568 of record CAWUFW010000426.1, on the reverse strand, counting down.
ACACATCAGAATAGTCAAACTGCAACAGGGGAACTCAACATTGTAACATGGAATGTTCGTGGTCTGTTAGACAAAATCAAACGAGGTGCAATCCTCAAACAAGCAAAACACACAGGTATTGATATTCTGCTCCTACAAGAGACCCACCTTGAGAAGCAATGAAACCGACTGTTTGGGGATTCGATATTAGTCACTGCACAGCCGCTATATGTCAGAAAAGGCTGACATTACTACAACTCATACCACAGATCATAGACACTGAGAGACGCTGTAGGGAGCAGAACAGTAGCAGCACTCGCAGGCAATTAGTCATGTTGCAGCAACGATATCAAGGGGAATTGCTAGATGAGGCCAAACACACATGGCAGGCTACACAAAGTAGGATATATCAATGGGGGGACAAATCAGGGAAGCTCCTACACAGACTATGCCAACACACCCTGAAACCGGCTCAGTTACCGACAATTAAATCAAGCACCGACGAAATACTCACCAATCCAACAGAGATTGCGAACTACTTTGCCGAATTTTATCAATCCCTCTATATCACACACACGAAGTCCTAACCGAATCCCAGATAGAAGACTTCTTCCGATACATACCACCGAAGGCATTCTCTGAAACAGCATGCAAATCACTAGAAACCCCTATCTTGCTTGAAGAATTGACCTCAGCCGTTTTCGAAATGACACCGGGGAAAACGCCAGGACCCAATGGGTTCCCATGCAAATTCTTCAAAGCATTCACATCTATACTGGGACCTCAATACCTCCCTACCATTGGTGAGGCCCTCAGAGATAAGTTCCTGCCTCCCGATTGGAGGCACGATGAAATTGTGGTCTTTCTCAAGCCTGGGCACCCGCCTGAACTCTGTTCATCCTATCGGCCAATCTCTCTTTTTAATTTTGAAGCTAAGTTGCTGGCTAAGGTGCTGGTGAATAGACTGATATGATGATGGATTAAACCCAGATCAGTTGACTGGGGGTGAGTGCTTGCAATGTTCAACGCTCCGTCCATCATCCCCTTTGGTTTTGCTATGTTCGCCCTAAGTTGGCAGGGTATGCCCAGACGTGGGTCCCTTGCTCACTTTGCCACTGGAGTCAAGATAGCCTGGCTGATGACGGTTGTAAGCCAGAAACCGGTCCCAGGATGCTTGTTTCCGGTCCAGGGAAGACATGGCTTAGCAGTTCGGGCTGGACTGTTCCCATGAGGCACAGGGTCAGACTGATTTGCATATGGCCATGTCTGAACTGGGGTGGTGGAGTGAGCTAAAGAATGATGATGGATTAAACCCAGATCAGTTGACTGGGGGTCAGTGCTTGCAATGTTCAACGCTCCGTCCATCATCCCCTTTAGTTTTGAATAGATTGATACCACATCTCCGAGACCTGATCCATCCAGTTCAGGCTGGTTTTATGATGCAAAGAGCGACCCGGCATAATATACGTCAAGCCCACAACGCGATCGCCGCAGTGGACTGGTTAGATAGACCAGCGGCGCTACTTCAGGTAGATATTGACAAGGCATTTGACACAGTCAGCTGGACATATATGTTCATATTGCTGAAACATCTGAACATTGGCTCCCAATTCATAGCTTACGTGAAATTATTATATAAAGCCCTCATGGCTTCCATCAGAGTGGCAGGAGCAATATCGACCCAATTTCCAATCGGACGGGGGACCAGACAGAAAAGGATGCCCCCTTTTATTCGCTCCCACCATTGAACCTCTGGCTGCCTGGGTGAGACGCAATATTCCGAGGCTTTGAATGGACACCGGAGATATCCGATTGTATAGCATTATATGCAGACAATTTCCTGCTCTTTCTCACAGACCCTCATAGATCCGGTCCCAGATTTCTTCAGATAATGCGTATTTTTGGAGAGACATCCGGTTTATATACGAATAAACTGAAATCATCGGTCTGGGAGTTAAGAGGGACCCTGGGAAGTGGTCGGTGGGCAGAAGATCTTACACTAGTCATGCACAGCTTCACCTACCTGGGAGTCTTCCTATCGGACAACCAAGCAGTTTCATGGACACGAAACTTAGAAGTAATAAAAGACCGAGGCAAAGCCGAGGTGAAGATCTGGTCTACACTCCCCTTGTCACTTTACGGATATCAGCCATCTTTAAGATGGTCTTCTTGCCCCTCTTACTATATTAACTGCAATACCACCCCTATCCAATCCCTTTGCCCTGGTTCCGTAAAATCAACGCAATACTAGGCCATTTCATTTGGGGGGATAGCACCGCCCGAGTTGCTCTTCGCACCTGTTTCCAATCCACATATTGCGGTGGTACAGCAGCCGATGACATACAATCATAACATACTGCAGCACATCTGCAGATCCTGAATGAATGGAGGTATGGGCCCGGAGATGACCCCGCAATAGAGTGGAACAATGGATGATGGGAGAACCCTCCCTACACACAATTCTCTACAAAAGATGAGACCCGAAAGACTTTTCCTCTGTGACGTGGGTAGTGATCCTGACCTGGAAACAATCCCTTCGCCGGATGGGCTGGTGGGACCGCGTTACAAGGGAAACTCCAATTTGGCGAAACCGCTTGCTCCCTCAGGTAGCAGACCTTCAGGGATTCGTAGGCTGGGATCAAATCGGAATCTCAACCCTGGGCGATGGAATGATGGAACACATCCTCAAATCCTTCCATGACCTTCAAAAATAGTTTTCTATGCCCCACAAGCAATTTTATAAGTATCTACAACTCCGACATGCCCTGCACCCATATATTAGAGACCTAACCAATCTTCCGGAATTCAGCCCACTGGAGGGAAAACTTCTGATGGGTGACTTGGAAGATCACAAAATATTGGAAATCTACCAAACCCTGATTACTAATAACCCCACTACCCTATATACCCTAAGAGCAACATAGACAATCAATCTGGGACCAATCAATGATGACGACTGGGCTGAAGCACTCCAGTCACCACGAGAAGCGTTGATATCTACCCGGCTCCAACTTATACAATTCAAATATCTCCACAGGGTGTTCCATACCCGACATAGATTATGGAGGGCAGGGCTGATTGCTTCCCCACTATGCCTATGGTGTCAATCAGATGAACGCACACTCATACACAGGATCTGGTCTTGCACAGCCCTAGATCGCTTCTGGCGAGGCGTCTTGAATTGCCTGACCGAAGTGCTGGCATGGGATTTGCCTAGATCCCCAAAACTCACACTCCTACATTGTACAGAAGGATTCAGGGGTAACAGATATAAAAGACACTTGATGTTTTTAGGCCTCACACTAGCAAAACGTGATATCGCCAGACAATGGTAGGCCGATACCCCACCCCACATAACAACCTGGAAAAAAGGTATGGACTTTAATATGGTGTTGGAACTCCCAGTCTTCATAGCACACGGATGCCCACAGAAACACACAAAAATATAGCAAAGATGGGCTAACTACAGAAATCTACCCTTGGAGTCACACACCACAGTAGATCATTGATTAGACCAAGAAATAATGGCATATGTGCATGAAAAGCATGATTGCAAATCAGCCAAGACCCGTAAATAATGTTGGGGATGTGAGAGACCGCGACACAGAACGTAATGTTGAATGGCAAAAGCTTTCGTATAGTTTTGTTATCTTTGTTACTGTATTTTAATTTATACACTGCATGTACAGCAGATGGGACATGGGGGGGCCAGATGTACGACCATTTGATTTTGCGCCTTGCAATTTGCGACAAATTGCGAGTCGCAAATTGGGAGGCGCAAAATCAAATGTACAACAGTGTGTTTAACACCGTTTGCGATTCCCAATGGGGTCGCAAATTGCGAGGCTCATTAATATTAATGAGCCTCTCGCAATTTGCGAGCCCATTGCGAATGACAGGTCCTCCCAGGGATGGTGGCCTGCTAGGCTCAGCAGACCACCATGTCTGGGACTGCTTTTAAATAAAGCAGTTTCTTTTTTTTAAATGTAGCCCGTTTTCCTTAAAGGAAAACGGGACGCATTTAAAAAAAAAAAAATGAAACGTTTTAGTTTCATTTTTTAAGGGCAGGCAGTGGTCCCTGGGAAAAAATAATTTCGCATGCATTTGCAAAGTGGAAGGGGTCCCCTGGGGATCTCTTCCCATTTGCAAATGCATTACCACCTGCTTGAAGTAGGTGGTAACTGCGAGTGTTTTGCGACCGCAATTGCTGTTGCAAATTATTAGTACATGGGTTTGAGACTCGATATTTGGAAAAGAACGCCCCTTCCAAATAGCGAGTCTCTAAGCACTTTTTTGCGAGTCGCAATTCATTTACGACTCGCAAAATTGTGTTGGTACATGGCCAAGACAATTTTAGCATGCGCAACCGGGTCGCTAACCCGTTTGCGCATGCTAAAATTGTTCGTACATCTGGCCCAGGGTATCATTGTCATTTCCTAAATTTGAAATGTATTTCTCATATTACCCAGATCCTCTGGGTCTGCAAAATACAAATGCTAATAAAATTTGTTGTAAAAAAAAAAAAAAAGACACAGAATAAGGATAAAATGTGTGATCATTGCAACAGTTGTATACAGGATATATGTATTATTTGTATGTGCAGCATTACACTTTCAGCTTCGTAAATCACTGTGGATGAAGCCTGCCATTTGCTATTCTTTCCAGATAACGAAATGATTTGTCATAAACCTTTTAGATTTTTTTAGATTTTTTTTTAATTTGTATCAAGGTGTATTTTAATCATAAAGTTTTGTTAAACTATCATGTGGACTTTGTCTGAGATTAAAATCTTGAATAAAGAATTGAATTGAATTGAGGAAGAGATTGTGTTTTCCAGATCTGAACTTGTAATTCTAAGTATATGTGTATAGTTTGGTTTCTCAACTTGAGAGACTTCTATGTCCCATTTTGAACAAATTGATTTGTCTCACCCTGATTTTTTAGGCTATTGTTCATGAGGCCCACATAGTTTGTGTGATGTCTCCATTATAACTCTGATTTCAGACAAACTAAACACTTATAAGACCACTTGAGGTTTTTTTCTTTCAGTTCTGGAAAGTAGTTCAGCATTTTAGGGATGTTTTGGCTGTGTAAGTCATCATGTTGGCCTTCAGACTTATATGTGGTACTTAGGTCCAGTTTGATTGTTCGTTATTGTTGTCAACTAGTACAGCGTCTTAGTAGTTGTTATGTCCAGTATTTGCACACAACAAGTTTGTGATTACAGAATTATTTTTAGGTCTGGAGTTAGCCAAGACTTTTTTATTTTACAAACATTTTTTGTATAATGTACTTACGTAAAGGTGTTTTAAGCCATTTACCTTCATCCATTGGTCTGTTATTGTGTCATTCACATTTAGCTGCTATCACTACAGCATCGAAAATAGGGCAATGGGTCACCCTACTTCAGCCACTGGTTGACTTCACTTTGAGTGACTGCATTTTGCTCTTTTACAATGAGCACACACACACACAAGGTAGTTCCCTTCTGTGATCTTTTGGTTTTACTTTACAGCTATTTTAGTGTTGCCTTTCTGTTTCTAGCCTTAGGTGAAAGCAGGACTTTTCTACCAGATGTGAGCAGAGTTCAACTTAATCAGTTCCTGTCTCGTGGCAATGCTTATTAAAATTCCTTTTGGAGGGTGCTTTGTTCATCTGCCTGCTGGTATTTCACCATTATGATATAATGGGGTAACCCAATAATGTCCACGGACCTGGGTATCGATCGGTATAGGAAAACAATGGTCCCAGACTTATTGTTCGTTATACTTTAGCTTAAGAAAAAACATTCATAATTCAAAACAACACATACGTATATGATTAGTATAGGGTCATTGATGCAAATCGAATTCTTCAATTTGTAAATCTGTACATCCTCAAATGACACAAAAAGGCATCCAATATATCAACAGTGGTGATAATTTTATTCTTTTCAATAGTTTTTATAACAGATCACAGTAGATAAATACTCTCAACAGAAAGGTTGCTCCAAAGGGAGTGTGAAAAAGGGAGAGAAAAATTGTGCTCGTGAATAGGACAGATATGAAGGAAGGGAATCAAGTCTGGATATCTCAAAAACACAATTAGTTAATGCTTCGTTATCTATGAGCAAACTGGCTATGGTTTAGAATGACACCAGTTCACAATTAGGCCTGCCCCTCATGTAGAGTTCCAAGAATTCTTGTTAAACGATTTTCTCAAGGTGCACAGAGAAGTTATCATCTGTGAAATGGGCAGTGATGGGGTGGCATCAGGTACAGGCCCACTAGGGGAAAATGTTGGCGTTACGACCCTGGCGCATAGAGGGTAATTTACATCCTCTGCTGGCGGGTCTTCCTCAGGACGGGGGGAAAAGAGGCAACCTATGATGAAGCAAAGTCAGGATACAGCCCCTTGTATGATGGTCCGCACTTGGTTGCGGCGTGGCTTAAGTTAATTCAGTGGAAAATGGCCTCATTAATGATTCAGGAAATCCAGGGTGAGTAAATCACCCACTGGTTCTTTTGGATGAAAAACAGGCACAGTCCGGGGGATCCATGTTGCACTCCTCGAGTCACAGCATAAGAGATTGTGTCCATTTGAAACTGTTCTGTATTAACTTATGCTCTTTTTCTTTTTACTATACATGCAATACATAAATGGAAGCTTAAATAATGTATATGTGAATTCATAGCAGACAATTCTCCAGGACACTTTCATTCTGGAGTCAGTTTCACCAATGGGTCTTTAATGAACTTTGCCCAGGAAGAAAATCAGCCTTTATTGTGTTTAATTTGCAGCACCTTTTTTGGCTTTCTTTCTTTCTTTCTTTCTTTTTTCTTTTTCTTTCTTTCTTTCTTTCTTTTCTCCCATCTTTCTTTCAGTTCTTTTCTTCTTCCTTTTTATGCTTCCTTCCTTCTTTCAGTCTTTCTATCCTTCAATGCTTCTTTCCTTCAGTCATTTTTCTTTCTTGCCTTCCTTCAACTTTCAGTCTTTCTATTCTTCATTCTTTGTTTCATTGTTTCTTTCCTTCTTTCTTTATTTTCATTATTTTCTTCGTTCTTTCTTCCTTGCCTTCTTTATTTCTTGCCTTTTTTCTTTCTTTTGGCCTTCTTTCTTTCTTTCTTTCTTTCTTTCTTTCTTTCTTTCTTTCTTTCATTTTTTCTTTCTTTCTTTCCTTTCTTTCTTTTTATCTTTTCTTCCTTTCTTTCCTTCTTTCTTTGTTCCCTTCTTTCTTTCTTTCATGTCTTCTGTCTTTCCTTCTGTCTTTCTTTGCTTCCTTTCTCTTTCTTTCCTTCTTTTCTGCTTTCTTTCCTTCTTTTGTGCTTTTTTACCTTCTTTCTTTCCTTTTCTTTCTTTCTATGCATGCAATACACAAATGAAAGCTTCAAAAATGTACTTGTGAATTTATGGGCAGAAAATTAAATTCTTTAGAGCATGTTTATTCTAGAGTCAGTTTCACCAATGGTTCTTTAATAAACTTTGCCCAGGAGAAAGCACATCTAACAATTTTTATCTTTCTTTCTTTTTCTTTTCTTTCCTTCTTTCTTTGCTTTCTTCTTTCTTTCAGTCTTTCTATCCTTCTTTGTTTCTTTCATTTATCCTTTCTTTTTTCTTTCTTGCCTTATTTCCTTCTTTCTTTCAGTATTTCTGTTCTTTATTCTTTATTCTTTCTTTCCTTCTTTCTTTCCTTTCATTCCTTCTTTCTGTCTATTTAGTCTTTTTTTCTTGCTTTCTTTGTGGCTTTCTTTTTTCTTTCTTTCTTGCCTACTTTCTGTCCTTTCCTCTTTCAACATTTTGTGCTTTCTTTCTTTCTCTTCTTTTCCTTCTTTATTGTTTTCCTTCCTTTGTTCCTGCTTTCTTTCCTTCCTTTTTCTTTCCTTCTTTTTTCTGCCTTTCTTTCATTTCTTCTTTCTTTCTTTCTATCATTGTTTATTTCCTTTTTCCTTTCTTCTGTCTCCTTTCTTCCTTCTTTCTCCATTATTCTTTCTTCCTTCTTGCCTTTCTCATTTGTTCTTTCTTGCCTTCCTTCTTTCATTCTTTCTTCCTTTTTAGGTCTCGCATAGCGTTGCAGTGCAACGCGCTGCTCGCTTTGCGAGGCATGCAGTATACACTGTAGCAGGGGGAAACTCCGCCCACTTTCCGGCCATAATTTTGATTGGCTTCAATGATAAATTCTGCATTTTGATTGGTTTTTGGCTTGTTAGTCCTGCCTTCTGACGGCCATGTCGTCATTTTTGTTCTTCCGAGGCTATCAGCCCCTTTACTTGAAAAACCGTTTTGTTTCCCTGCCTCTCCCCGTTCCCTCCCGCAGTACGTAACTTCTTGGACCACAACCACCCCCCACACCCTCCCGTTCGTGCCTTCTTTCATGCCCGCACTTCCGTTTAAAATGCAATAGGTCTCGGGTAAATACGAGTCCTGTTGCATTTTCAATGCTTGTTTGTCCTGTGATTGGTGGGTGAATTCGCACTCTTTGTCTCGCATGCGCGCGATGCCTTACATCGTACGCATGTGCGACAAAACAGTGGCATTTTCCCAATTCACGGCGGGAGGCAGAGACAGCACAAGCAGCGAAGCAGGGCGAGGCAAACATCGCATTGAACCCGGGCTGGTGTCTTCCGCGTCCCCGGAGTGGAGTACGTGTTCTCCGACGCCCTGTGGCCTGACCGCAAGGCCTCGCACAGTAAGGGCTTCCGCCTGGAGCTGCACATGGGCCGCGTCATTAAGTTTGTCTCGGTGGATCTACCGGTTCTCCTCGTGTCTCTCGCCTTTGCCCGGGAACTGTCGACAGGGTCGTTATTCTGCGCTTCATTTTGCAATGTTTTTGAATATTGACTTGTTAATTCATGCAATCCGGGACCTGGAGTTTTTGGCTGGTATAGGACGGCTTCTCGATTAGGTAAGGGCTTATTTATTACTGTATTTAAGTTGTTGTGTGGGAAGTAATATTAGTGATTTACAGCGCTTAATGTTGCACTTTTTGCCACTTCTAGGCGTTGTACATAAGAGGTGTTACTTTCACCCGATTGCATGGTGGTTGGGGTATCGACCTCGGAAGGATGAAAGGGCGAGTTCGTCTTTCCTTGATTCTAACTGCTACAGGTTAATCAGAGAGCGTTTAAAGGGAAGAACTATTCTACACATGATACATCGTTGTAAATATATACGTGCTAGTGGTATGGGAAAAATCAACTGGAAACCAAAGCAGAGATACAAAACTTTGACGGGAGTTTTAGAAACATGTTTCTGAGCCAAAAGGTTCTGTCTATGTATGTAGGAGAGAGATTTGTTAATGTCATTTTACCACATTGAACCCGCACAGACATTATTATGGTAATGCAGGTGTTTTCTGGCAGACAGTGGTGTTAGGACCGTCTGTAACAAATGGTGGGGTGGAGGGTTCTAAATCGCAGCCTTTGTGAGGGTGGGGGGTGCGGGGAGGATGTTTTGTGTGCTTTGGGCTACCCCTTGGTGATACGGATTCAGAAAGTGCGGCTTGGCTTTGTGCGTGCTGGTAGGGGTGTGGCGTGAATAGCGGCAGGTGCCGGGGGGGCTGCCATGGCTAACTGACTTACCGAGTCACTGCCAGCCCATCGGGCCCACGGAGAGCTAGTCATCATTTCCTTACAAGTGACAGATGTGCTCGGTGCACGCCAGGCCTGTTAGTTGCCACATGCACCCCACGGGAGGGCGTAGGGGGCATGGAGGGTCGAATGCCTCTTTGTTGAGTTCTTGTCCCGCTGGTGAAACCGTCCCTCTGCGTGAATAGACTGGGCGAGAGATCTCCATGCTGTGCCCCTGTGCCACCCTCCAAAGTAACTTGGATGGTATGTGCCATTTATGAAACATAACAGGGGACCACCCTGGCAAAGGACGCAGCTGCTATCAGCAAGTGGTCTTTAAAGGCGCATTACATATTTTTCTGGAATTTAATTAAGTAGTGGTAGGATTAGCAAACTGTTTCGAGGAGGGAGTCGTTAAAGCTTTAGACAAACCATGTCCTTATTTACTTAGGAATGAACAGGTCTCCTACATAAAATCTCTCTACAAAAATTTAGTAAGTGCTAGACTAGCTTCGGCTTAAGTGTACTTTGTAAAACTACTACTATGCCCAAGCTCTGTCACACCGTGTGACCTTTGGCACATAACATTCTTTTTTCACCCAAAGCTACTCCTTTTGTATCTGAAGGAGGGATTTAATTATGCTATTATAAAATAAAACACGTTTAATATTTTATAGAACAGATCTTATCCAAAAAGGTAACATTGTTCATATATTTGATTAGGCAGGAACACACCCAAAAAGTAGTAGTTTAAAGTCACTATTTCCAAACATGCATCTTTACTGCTGTTCATCTGTAAAGCTGTAATCATATATATTTTTTTGTATTTTCTACTTTCACACCGAGACAATATTGTAAATAGGGGCCCATACGCACTCTTGATCACACATTGTGCCACCTGGCGGGTCTGCGACACTAGCTCAGATTGTATTCTGTAAACTGAGAGGTGGAAATAAAGCAAGTGTCAATTGCAGCACAATTGCAAAAAGCAGTGATCGTATTCACCTGCTGGGCCATACAAGTGTCGACCATACAAGTGTCCCTCACACAATGGGATTTGGAGCAATGCCCATAAGATCTTTGGCTCAAGCCGATCACATGGCATCTAAGGACACCACTCTCTTATCTCTAACCAAATATTTCCAGATACCAAGATCTCTAGATTCTAGTCCATAGAAATTGTCTTCCACAAGCACCCGTAGACAATAATATTTTGTTCAAATCTTGTATTCTCAGTGATGACCACCGAAGGCCCTGATTTTATATTAAAAGCAGAGCTTTGGACTATACCATTCCTGCTGAAAGGCAATATTTCTCTCCATGTGTTCCAATTCCTGGCGTGTCACGCAGTTTGGTGCTTACTTCCCCTCCATGTTAAAGAACAGTAGATGTTTCAGCACCCAGGCTAATGTGCTGTATAGCTAAATACATATAAGGTCCCAAAGGCGAGACCGATTGCATTGCAAATGCTTGTTTTCTTACCTTCCTACTTTCATTTTATCTCAGCCTTCCTCTTTATTCCTTCTTTCTTCTTCCCTTTTTCCTTTTTTTCTTTTCATCTTCTGTCTCTTCTTTCCTTTTTCTTTTTTTCATTCTTTCTTTATTCTATCTTTTCTTCTTTATTTCCTGCCTTCCATTCTGTTTTGTTTTATTTCTTTCATTTGGTTTTGTTTTCTTTCTATCTTTCTTCCCTTCCTTGTTTCCTCTTTTCTTTCTTTCATCATTTCATTCCTTCTTTTTTTCCTTTCATTCCTTTGTTGCTTTTTTCTTTCTTGCCTTGTGTTTTGCCTTGTTTCTTTCTTTTTATGGCCCTCTTTCTTTCTTGCTTTCTTTCTATATGGGCTTCTTTCTTTCTTTCTTTCTTACATTCTTTCTTTCCTTCTATCTTTTTCTTTCTTGCCTTCTTTTTTGCTTTCCTTCTGCCTTTCCTGCTTTCTTTCCTCTTTCTTCTCCTGCCTTTCCTCTTTCTTGCCTTCTTTCTTTCCTTCCTTTCTTTCATTCTTTTTCCCTTTTTCTTTCTTTCTTTCCTCCCTTCTTCCATCTCTTTTCTTTCCTCCCTTCTTCTTTCCTTCCTTTCTTCTTTCTTTCCTTCTGCTTTCTTCTTTTTTTCCTTCCTTCTTCTTCCTTGTTTCTCCCTTTTTGTTTCCCTCTCCCCTTACTTTTTTCTTTCTTTTCTTCTTCCTTTCTCAAATTTACGAGGCTGGCAGCCAATGACAGAACAATTGGCTTTTTTGGTCCGTGTTGGCCAAGACCTTTTGATTTTACTAAAATTATCTGCATAACACGGTTACTTATAGGGGGTTTCAGCCACACTTCATCCATTTGTCTATTGTTGTGTCATTCACATTTTTCTCCTACCTACTCAAGCATGCATCAAGGGGCAATGCGCCTTCCCATTTCAGGCATTGACAGACGTCACTATGAGTGGCTGTATGCTGCCCTTTCACAATGAGTAGTGACAGTTAGAGGGTGATTACTGTCTGTGTAGATGTAATTTGCTTCCTTATCTTTAATAGGTGGTGTTGAGGACATGTCAGATTCTTGCTGTATTACTTTTGTCTTTAAACAGTTATGCATTGATTGCTGTCTTGTTTTTTTACATTGAGGTACATTGTTTAAAGTTTGGTATAGATTTGGGGCTTATTTATGAGAGCCCTGTGTCACTTTTGCACCATGTTAAGTGGTATATGTGTGACGCAGAGCTCTCAGTCCAATTTATGAAGCCACGCAAAGCCACCCTGCATGGCTTAGAGTGGCCTCATACATTTTTGAGTAAGGGAACACAGTGCAAATCACTGCATTACCTTACTCTGCATCTGGGAGGCATTCCATTGGTGTTGCGGTGGATTTTCCCATGCAACACCCATGGATTTTGATGCTGCCCCAGATTTACAAAATCATGTAAACTTGCAGAAGCGCCAAAACCTTACTCCTCCCGAGGTGAGGCATAAGAAGAAGAAATATCTTTATTTCTCCTAGTTTTTTCCTCTTTCTATGTGTGCTGCATTCTGCAGCACACATAGAAAGAGGAAAACGGCTCTGAGGATTGTTTTTGTGCAGGAAGGTATCCCTTGGTGCAAGGGTGTCTATGTTAGTGTTAGTGCTAGGCTGCCGAAATGGCGCCAGCACAGGGAGAAAGGACAGGAATGCACAGTACTGCATAAATATGGTGCATTCCTGCCCTTTAACTTTGGCATAGGGCAGCGCGGCAAGGTGCTTTCCTGCGCTGCCAGACGACAAAATCCCATAAATGAAGGCCTTGGTTTGTTCGATAGTTATGGTATGAATTTGTGGTAAGTTTAGTCTTGTGAAGCCTGTCAATGATTTATTTAGAGTGACAACACTGATGACATCACTGATGAAATCATCCAATGAATGTGACAGTTTGATGTCCATCATTGTATATGAAGGGATCTAGAGAACTACATCTTGACCAAATTTCCTTTAGCCTCGGTACTACCAATAAGTGTAAGCTTTTGCAACATGCTTAGCCTCCTAGTCAGTTTTAGGTGTCTGAAAAGAGTGAGCTGGTGGTGAATGTTTTTTCACTTGTTAGAAATAGGGCTGTTGATTGACTGGGGTGTGAACCTTAGTCAAACAGCAACCACAATCCTGGTCAGGGTAAGTGTCAGGCAAACCTAAATTAACCTTAGCTCACCCTCTCGTAGCTTGGCACAGAGCAGTCAGGATAACTTAGAGGCAATGTGTAAAGTATTTGTGCAACACTTCAAACAGCAAAACAGTGAAAACACCACAAAAAAAGATTCCACACTATGTTAAGAAAATATAACTTAATTTAATATATAAAACAAGACCGAAATAACAAAACTTCAATAAGTAGAAGTTGAGATATGACTTTTTAAAGAATAAACTGACAAATAGCACTTAGAAGCAATAAGCGCTTACTTGGGATATCTTGTTGTGCCGGACGGGGACAAAGTCAAAATTTTAGGCCAAGCACGATGGAGTGCAGGCCATATACAGGGACCCAGTGAGGCCCGCTGAACAAACATACCTTAATCCTGGTTGCGTTGACGTTGAACATGCAAGGTGCAGATGAAGCGATGCGTTGGTGTCGATCCCAGCAGCAGAGGTGATATGTCGATTTTCTCCACACAGTAGAGGTGATGCGTCGAATTTCTCCATGCAGCAGTGGTGATGTGCTGGTTCCGAGATGCGGCAGTGCACCTGTTCTGTTCCCACAACTGCTACAATGTGCCCATTCCGCTCCCGAAACAGCGGTGATATGTCGGTTCTGCTCCCGAAGCAGAGGATGCGTCGGTTACACTGGAGCAAGCACCTTAGGCCCACTCCAAGGGTCCGGGACTGGGGTGGCACCACTGGGGAGGGCAGACTCACAGATGGCAGAGTCCAGTAGCAGGGAGACTTCAGATCAGGAACCCGCCAGCCAGCTAGCCATTGGAGTCACTCTGGGTTCAAGTGATGCAGGTCCAGTCCTACTCACCCAGGCAGGGGAACAGCAGGTAGTAGGGCAGTACAGCAAGGCAGGAGTCCAGCAAAGCAGCAGTCCAGCTGAATGGCAGTCCTTTAGTAGCCCAGCAGCCCTTCCTGGCAGAGTCCAGACATGTACTGAGTTGGTGGAATCAGAGGTCCATTATTTATACCCAGTTGGCATTTGAAGTGGGGGAGACTTCAAAGACAGGCCTTTGTATAGCACAGAGGTCCTGCCCTGTCTCCAGACTCACTACAGGGGGGTATGCAGCCCTTTGTGTAGGGACAGGACACAGACTACTCAGGTGTAACTGAGGCTGGATCCAGATCCTCTCTCCCATCCTTCCAAGATGGCCCATGTGACAGTCGAGGGGGAATGCACAAAGCCAGACAGGCACCAAATGGCTAAAGTGAGAAAATGCAAACATTCTAAAAGTGGCGTTTTCAGAATGGCAATTTAAAATCTGACTTCATCATGAGTTGTGATTTTAAATTGTGATTCCAAAGACACCAAACTTAAAAAGCTCATCTCTTCCAGATTGTGAATTATTCTTATAAGATGTAATAAGGTAATCCCAATGTTATCCTATGGGAGAGATAGGTATTGTAGTGAAGAACGAGTTTGGAAGTTTTTCAACTATCAGGGCATGTAAAACTTAAAAGTACATGCCCTGCCTTTTAAGTACCTTGTATCCTGCCCTCGGGTTGTCCAGGGCCTACCTTAGGGGTGACTTATATGAATAAAAAGGAGGGTTTGGGCCTGGCAAAAAGGGTTATTTTGCTGGGTCGACATGGCAGAGTAAAACTGCACAAATAGGCTCTGTAATGGCAGGCCTGGCATATGGTTAAAGGGCTGCTTAAGTGCGTGGTACAATCAGTACTGCAGGCCCACAAGTAAAATGTAATTTACAGGCCCTGGGCACATTTAGGGGCTGATTACGATGTCAGGTGGAGTTTCCTCCATCCGACATCGTCTCGGTCATGGGACCGACCGACACCACGTCGGCGGTCCCGACCGCCTAATTAGGATGCAACCGAACACTGTTCGGTCACACTCCTATACTTTACAATGGGAGCATGTTCCCATTGTAAAATGGGAGGTGAGGTTCATTCCTGCACCCCGTGGCAGGCACCTCAAGGTCCCTGCCACGGGGTGCAGGGATCAACTGGGGGGAACCATAGGTGCCCCCTCGGCCTCCAACCGGAGGCCGTGCACCCAAGGGGGCCCTGCTGGGGGCCCCCCAAAGTCAAGTTCCGACAGCCTTTCTGTGTCAGATAGGCCGGCACGGAAAGGCTGCTGAACCCCGACATCGTAATCCCAAGGCGGAAAGAGGAGCACTTAGGATTACTGGCAGCATTCCGACTGGCGGAAGGACTCTCCGAGTCCGTCAGAAGCCAGTCGGAATGACCGTTCAGATTCCTTTCCGACCACCTCCATCGTAATGAGGCGGTCGGAAAGGAATCCGACCTGCATATTACGATGCGGTCGGTAAGGCTCCGACCGACTGTCGGAGCCTTTTCAACCGCATCGTAATCAGCTCCTAAGTGCGCTTTACTACGGACCTATTAGTAAATTAAATATGCCAATTGGAGATAAGTCAATGTTACCATGTTTAGGGGAGAGAGCACAAGCACTTTAGCACTGGTTAGCAGTGGTAAAGTGCACAGAGTACTAAAGCTTGCAAAAATGAGGGCAAGAAAAATTGAGGCGGTAGGCAAAACAGGTCTAACATGTGCCCACCCCAGCTGAAAGTGGGGCAAGCTACCCGACCCCTTGGGAGTTCTTTTCACACAGGTGGTGCTCCACCATAAAGTCCCCTCAGCTGCATGAGCCATCTGAGGGGCCTATGGTCTGTCTGAACCCAGAAGTGAGTACTAAACAGGTATGATCTTAGCTTCTTCAGTGCCCAGACCACAGCAAAAGCTTCTCTTTCAATAACACTCCACCTTTGTTCTAGTGGGAATAGCTTCCTGCTAATGAAGGACACCGGTTGGTCTAGGCCCTCTTCATTCAACAGTGCTAAGACCGCCCCTATACTATCCTCTGAGGTATCTGTCTGCATGATGAATTCATTGGAATAGTCAGGAGCCTTGAGTGCATGTACTGTACACATGGCCTCCTTGAGGTTATCAAAGGCTTTCTGGCAAGCCTCAGTCCAGATCACCAATCTGTGCTGCTTCTTCCAAGTCAGCTCTGTTAAGGGGGCCACAATGGTGCCATATCCCTTAACAAATCTCCTATATTACACCGTGAGGCCCAAGAAGGCCTTCACCCCTGTCTAAGTTTTAGGGAGTTTCCAGTCCATGATAGTCTCAATCTAACTGTCAGGTCTAACAGTGCAGTAGGAACATGGCAACCCGCTTCTGCTTGATTGCCCAGAAGAAGTCAGCTACATACGAAGCGTTCAGTACAGTGCAAAGCCTGTGTGTAGCAAGAGCCAAGCCACCTAATGGGCCTTGCGTATCGGAAGAGAGTGGTTCTCTGTGAATAGCTGTGCACATGGTGAAAGCTATGCATAGTAAAGGCTTGGCGATCTAAAGGGGTTTGGGTGTCTGGAGGGAGTGGGATTTCCATGAAGAGCTGTGCATAAGCGAAAGCTGTGAGTAATTGAGGCTGGTCCACAAATATAGTGCTTAGGTGTCTGGTGTTTAGTAAAGATTTACATAAGGCAGCCTTTGACTAGAGCAGGAAGGTGGATGAAAAACAATAAACTGGAATTCGGCCTGAATTCAGCCGGAGAGATGGGCAGTAGATAACATTAATTCAAGCATTCCATCCATCATGTTGTTGTTGTTGAAGTTGATGCCCTAAATGAGCCGGGTATACACAGAAGTTGGTCACATGCTCACTGTGCCATAGGAATCAAGCGACACCCTACTGAAGAGCCCTGGGTATGGTGAAACGGTCTGGGGTTACTTGTGGTCTCTTCTGTAGGGGGCCTTGCCTTGCAGTTCGGGACAGACTGTTCCCATGAGAGATTTCAATATGACAGCCCTTTGTCTAGAGTGGCATGGTGGGCAAAAAGTGGACTGGAATGCACCCCTGAACAATTGCCAGAGTCTGAGATTAATTGAGATTAATTCAAGCATTCTATCCATCCCTTTGGCATTGTTGCATTTGGCTTTCTTGAGATCATCACAAGCATGATATGATCTGAAGCCATTGCAGAACTTTAAAGAGCTCAATGTCTCACTTTGATAAATGATGACAGCATGGCTATTTCCATCATTAAAAGGATCTCCCCATACTTCATGTTCAGATCTGTAACATCACCAAAGCACAAAACAGGATATAGTAAAGCTAAGTTTTTGTAGTGCTTAGGATATCACTTCAGCTGTGATGGACTTCTACAGTGACAATGAATTGTGCCTTATGAAATTGGTAGAGTTTTCATCAGATGGACCCGCAGCAGTGGTGCTGGGCAAGAATAATGGTGATGCTACAGGCCTTATACAATCAATACCTCATCTAGTTGTGGAGCATTCTGTTACCCACCAATATGTTTGATGATGCCGGGAAGAAGGTGCCAATGATCAAGGAAATTGACTCATTTTTGAGAACTGTTTACACTGTGTTCTCTAAGTATTGTGCAAGGAAGTCCAAGTTGGATTACATTACAGTGGTTACTGACTCTGAAGAGGTCTTCTTGCATTCACTGGATGAAGTTGGGTGTCTTTCCAAGCATTTTGCATTTGGTGCACTAATGTGTAATTAAGAGGCTGTTCCTGTATTTTGCGCATGAGATATTTTAGGGCACATGCCAAACTTGCAACCAAAATGAATTGTATTCCCTCGGACAGGAACCACAAAACATACTGAAACTGATAAGACTGCCTCCACCTTCCATGAGGAAGCTGAATACCAAAGGGGAACCTGGAAGGCAACGTCTACATTTCACAAAGACCAATGTGCAGATGTTTAGGGCTGTCATTGGACGGTGGTCAAAAGCACAACCATGTGAAAATAGTGAAGCTAATAGTGTTTGTCTCCTCCACGATGAAAAAAGTAACACTTAGATCCAAAGAACTCTTCAAGCACCACGCCCATCAAGAAGAAAGTCAAAACCAAAATACCACCAAAATATTGGACCTCACTGTCCCTAAGAATACCCAGACCAAGAGTAATGTCCAAGATGCCAGCTCAGTTCAAATAACAGTCCAGGGAACCACAAACTCAACCACCTGAGCACCAAAGAGCTATATTATGCATGCAGACATCTGCAAAAGGGGGAACAACACTGCTAAGTAGGAAAGGATAACCCAACATTGAATGATATTCTTTTACAGAAGAATATATATACAGGTGCAGAAGTACACAAAGACACAAACACGTAGGTGACAGTGAAGGGAGCAAGCAAGGGCACTGCCGACAGCACCATATCATACACTCATGCTAATGTTTCATGCATGAATATAAAATAATTTGGGAAGTAATGATGGATTCAGCTGAATTAACAGAATTATTTGCAGACGTGTAAGTATGATTGGCAGAAAGATGGATCAAGGCGTGAAGCAGCTTAGTGAAGAAAGCCACCAACGTGAAAGCTATAGTCACAGAATGCCAGTATAACGAGCAAATGGTTGGTGCAATAATTTTTGCAAAATAAATCCTGCTTGATCAAATCTGCTCATATTCGTGTTAATAACGAAAGAATTACTAATGGTGTGAAAATTATTAACATAGGTGACTTTTTATAAGTTTATGTGAAAAGTGCAAGATAGAGCACAACACGTGTAGTAATGAAAGAAGAATTAGAAATGCAGAAAGCATGAATAAAAGAAGTATTCTTTAATGTGAACTAAACTCTTTACGAGAGAAAGAGAATTGAAATAGAATGACATATTTTAAAAAAAAGTTTTCATGTAGAATTGTGAAAGCAATAATGACAAGAACGTTTATGGAAAAAAATAATACGTGAAAAATGCTTATTTCCTTTCTTCATAACATAAGAGAGATAATAATGAATAATGAGCTTAATTAGACTATGCTTGATTTTAGTCGGAATAATGAATCATTTGTCATGATGAATTTCCTTATGCATATTCTTTGTACTGAAATATGTTTTATTTCCTAGAGAGATTTTAGGGTTGCAGTTCATAGCTTCCCTATGAGGGCCTCAAAATCTTGCTGGAGTGATTTTCTTTCCTTAAAATGTAGGTCTCGGAAAGAAATGTATTTTGTCCTTCGCTAGTTCTAAAATACTGTTTAGTTTGTTTAGCTGTGTACAAAGTAATCTCTAGGAATTTCCTATTTAATCTAAGTATTATTTTCTTGTGAAAAGACTTTGTGAAAATTGTTGCAACCCAAATACGGAGGGTGTATGAGGACGTGGATAATGTTGCGAGATTCTTTTCCTGCTTCCGCGGAAGGATGACATCTTTCAAAATAACAATGGACCATCTGAGAGAACTTGGCCGAGTCGAGTGGAGTGACGATCATCTTATTCTGAGAACCAATAGAATTTTGAAGAAACCATGAATGATACTTTAGTAGATTGGACAATTGATATTTATGGTATAGATATATCTGCAAGAAAGAATTCAGTACTTGCTGTTTTCTACAAGAGAGAGAGCGCCTTGCTACTGTTTCTCTGTGCTACTCTGGCTGGCTGCTGTTTTTGCTATATCTGACTGAGACTGTCCTGATTACCTTTGCACTTCTTCGGCTGGTGATGTTGCCTTAAGCTATACCTTTTTTGGCCGAAAAGGTTAGCTCTTCTAACTATTGCACATCATGCATTAGTTTTCTAGGTTCGTATGAGAATCAAATTGCATACTGATATTGCATTGTATTTTTCCCTTTTGTCTCTCTTTCTCTCCACTCACGCCTATCATTGATATTTGTGATGAATTCATTTTAAGCTGTTTTCTCGTACTTGTGATTTAACCTGTATCATTTAACTTGACTTGATAAGTTATCAGAGTTTGTCGTTATTGTTGAGTTATTGAAATATTGTGACAGATATTGTCAGGTTAGATATTTCCTTCAGTTAGGGTCCTCAATGAAGGGGGTATATCCGTATTTCTTCATTGCCAAGTCCCTATTAGCTCTACAAAAAAATTCATCGGAGGATCTGTTTTTGTAATTGGTTATTGAGTTTCTCATGGGCCCAAACTCTTAGTTATAAAAAGATCCTATAAAATTTTGAAATTAGTGTTAATATAAATGAGTATAAAAAATTTCTGCCGCTTCCGCTGCATCAGTTTCTGGTAGTTGTATCGGATGGTTAGTTTAGACTAATCATACTAGGTAATGAAGAAGACGGAATTTATAGGGACAGACATTTATTGACTACGTACCTTTTTGTTATATGTTGTTGTCCGTCGTTGACCTTAATGGAATTGAAGTAACGGGTCCGTCGTTGACCTATGATCCCGGGATCAGCCGAAGGGCAGATTTAGTGTGGCATACACTAAGGGAATTGGGTTGTCTGCTGTTGATGCAGTACTGGGCAATGGTCATATTGTCAGTATTGCACAGGGAATCTTGAAGTAAGATTAGTGGAGATTTATTTGGGTACCTTCGGAAAGTGCATCTGGAGAAGTCCCGAAAGTTTCCAATTGAGTGAGGGTAAAATCGCGCTGGTCGAGCGTTTGCTGGAAGCAAAGAAATCTTAGAGTATATGTTTCTTTCAACTAATTTCTTTTAGTGGAGCAGACAAGCTGGTTTTTATGTAGTTTGTTTTGTCAAAGACTTTGATAATGTTGATGCTGATTTTGTAGAAGGAGGGTCAGTCGCAGGAGTTATACTGACGTCACTGAAGTGCTGCGCTGGTATTGGACAGTTGATGTGAAATCATCACAAAAGTGCTGCGCTGGTATTGGTTGGTTGGTGTGAACCGCGCTGAGATTGGACAGTGTAGTTGATTCTGGTTGATAGCAGAAAATCATAATACGGAAGAAGAATAGTTGAAGATTTACTTACTTAGTTTAGTGATAGAGTAGAATAATAATGAAGTTACTAAAATTGTTGAAGACTTTGGGCCAGATGTACGACCCTTTTTTGCGGCCTCAAACGGGAGATCCTCCCGTTTGCGACCGCAAAAAAGGGTAATGGCATGTACAATTGCTATTTTGCGAGTCACTGCGTCTCAAAATAGCATTTGCGACTCCGGCTATTAGGAAGGGCCGTCCCTTCCTTGCTATTAGGAAGGGGCGTCCCTTCCTAATAGTGAGTCACCATGCCATGTACAATGGTTTTGCGACAGCATTTGCAGCCGCAGAAAACTCGCAGTTTACCACCTACTTCAAGTAGGTGGTAAACCACCCACAAATGGGAACGGGTCCCCAGGGGACTCTTTCCCCTTTGTATGTGAGAAAATATTTTTAAGAGCAGGCAGTGGTCCCAGGGACCACTGCCTGCTCTTAAAAAAATGAAACTGAAAAGTTTCATTTTTCTTTTTTAAATGCATCTCGTTTACCTTTAGGGAAAACGGGCTGCATTTAAAAAGAAAAGACTGCTTTATTTAAAAGCAGTCCCAGACATGGTGGTCTGCTGACCCCAGCAGGCCACCATCCCTGGGAGTGCTAGTCATTCCTAATGGGGTCGCAAATTGCGCCTGCCTCATTAATATTCATGAGGCATGCATTTTGCGACCCCATTAGGAATCGCAAACAGTGTCTGAGACACTGTTATACATCCCAATTTGCGAGTCGCAAATGCCACGCAATTTGCGAGTCGCAAATTGGTGGGTCCTACATCTGGCCCTTTATTTAGTAAAGATGAGCCTATACCTATTAGAAAAGGAATTCCTGTACCCTGAAGGAACACCCGCTTCTTTTATGACATTACAGAGGGGTTACCATAAGTGTACTTGGTTGGAAAATTGGATGAAATGCACTGAGCAAGATGGTGTTTTAGCATTTCCAGAGAATGGTACTTTTAAAACTAGAATTTTAGAAAATTTTAAAAGTCAGATGAATTATTTGAGACCTCCTCCTAGACCTATGCAGTATGAAGCTCTTGAAGAATGGGAACATGAAGCATACAAAAGAGAAAGAGATAGGAATCAGAATAAATACAGGAATACTGTGAGTAGATATTCGGAAGCAAAATGGAATGCCCAAATGAAAATGCGGAGAAGAGATGTAGCAGAAGGAGCAAGAATGTTTCCGGTAATGGTAGCGGAGTCTAAAGAAGGAGAAAAATATAAGGAGAAAAAGAAGAATGTTGAGGAACAAAATTCTAAAAATACTGATTTGATTGAAGGCAATGATGAAATAGATTATGACTTCCTAAATGAATTATTAATGAACAGACCTCCTCCATATCAGGAAGAACAGGACAGGATAGAGACAAATTCTTTGCCAAGTGCTCTATTGATTCAGATAGAAGTCCCTCAAGAGAAAGATCCTGTAAAAACGAGTCAGAATTAGAATACAGTCAGAGAGGATTTAATACAAAAAATAACACAAATGAATTTGAACCCAGAAGTTTTGTCGGTTCCAGTAACTATTGGTCTGATAGTTCCACTATACAATGATGGACAAGGTATTTCTCAAGTGCATACTCTAACAATACCTGATAGGAGTATAAATGGAATTTCTACAGTTTATAGAAAATTGAATGAGACTAATCAAGGAATAATTGGGAATACTGGAGCTAACATGAGTGTAGTTACGGGAAAAACAGAATCATTAATTAACATTTCAGAAAGGTCAGTGGAAACTCCAAAACGAGGTATACATCCAGATCCAAAAAGATTATTGCAGTACTGAAAAGAAGTGACACCCACATCCGGAATGTCAAGTGTTGAGTTAAGTGAAAGTGTTCAGAAATCATTGCGTCCTTCGTCAGAAGAATTGGATGAATTGATAAGAGAAATAGCACCTGGTTGTAGTGTACAGAATAGACATAATTCACCTTTAGATGTGAGTAAATTAAAAGCAGATTTGGAAGAAATGATTCTTGGTACGATTAGCCCAGACAGACTAAGTAAATATCAGGATGAGGAATTACTGTTCATATGTAAAAATATTACAAAGCAAGGGAAAGCTCTACAGGAGAAGTTTGCTGAAATTGCACAAACATATGGAGTTGACATAGAAAAGTCTAAAGCCCTACAAAAGACATATAGATTAGATTTCAGTGATAAAGACTTGGAGAACTTGAATGCTTCAGGAAAACATTTGCAAATCAAAGAGTTAATCAGTACACTAAAGTGATGGGAAGAGTTAGACCGTTGGAAAGGAAGATGGGCTAAAAAGAAGGAAGATTCAATAGTGACTTCAGTGGCTTTACCATTGTATCCTGTGAGAGAGTCAGGGTCCGAAGCAGCTGATACAACAATATATCAGATGAGAGAAGTACCAGGAGGTGGGTTTGTCCATGTACCTTGGTCGAGGCAGGATATATTGTCATTTACAAATGATTTCCCGAGGTTGAGAGAAAATCCAATGGTTTGTGAAAGTTTCAAAAGTATTGTGGAAGGATTTGGATGGTCTGTTTGATATTGTAGTTCCAGCTGATTTGTGGACTGAATGTAAAATTGCTGTAGATTGGCCAAAAGAAGAATACCCAAGAAATTCAAAAAGAGGAGCACCATCTGAAGAAGTTATGAAAAAATATAATCAGGTTATTACCTACTTGAAAGAGAAGATTTCACCAAAGGAAACAGATTGGGTAAAAATAGATATATCTACTCAAGAATTGAAAGAGTCAGTGCATGCTTATTATGAGAGGCTCCTACAAGTTTTTAAACAATACAGTGGTATGGAGAACATCACTGATAAAGAGATGGGACATTTTGTATATAGATTTGTATATGGATTGAAACTAGAAATTAGTTTTATAATTCAGCAGCATTCGATTTGTTGGCAGAGCAAGACAATTGATGAGATCCTTACTTATGCAAAGTAATGTAGTGATGACATTGACACAAGACACAAAAAGTTAAAAGAAAAATTAATGTTAGCTCAAATGAAAGCAGCGAATAAAGGAGGATTTGTGAATGTAGATTATGTAGAAGGTTACCAAGGGATTGGTCAGACTACTACTGATATGAGAGGTGTATCGAATGGAAATACAGTGACACAAATGATACCGATTCATCAAGGGAGAGGTAGAGGTAATAAAGACGAATTGAAGAGGAAGTTTCCTTGTCATGCGTGCGGCAAGTTGGGACATTGGAAGCACGAGTGTAGAAGTTTATTGGCAAACAATGCTGTTACAGGAGTAGATGATATGAATCAGATACAAATGAATAAACAGAATCAGAATCAGAAAATGTCATTCGGAAGCGGACAGGGTATGCCTCCAGCTCCGATACCTCAAGCTCCTATGCAAAATCAGAATATGAATGGTCAAGTACAGAAATACAGTGCAAATATGGGTTTTCATACAAATGGTCAAGTAAATTCAAATGTGCAGGTGGCTTCACAGTATTTGATGCAGTGGCAAGAAAATGATTCAGATGCATCTCAATGATGGTGCCTGGGGGGGAGGAGGAGTGCGTGCTTGGCGCATCCTTAGAGGTAGATCAGTGTGGCCCCTGTGTGGATGGCGAGGTTGACGGAAATTCAATTACGTTCCTTGTAGATACTGGTGCTACGCGTTCCACTGTGAGAACAGTCGAAATTCCCAACCTGCCCCTCTAGGGAGAAAGTAACCAAGTTGTAGGCGTTTCAAACAAATTGATTAAGACCCCAGTGACAAAACCAATGAAAGTGCAGATTGGAGGATTTCAAGATTTACATCGATTTGTGGTGTGTGACACGAGTCCAGTTAATTTGTTAGGTAGGGATTTATTATGCAAGATGAACTGCTTGATTTATTGTACACCAGATGGAATAGCATTTCATACAAAGGATGAAGACGTAGTTAGTGTTCAAAATGGCAAGGCAGGGTACAGAGGTGAATGATTTATATCCTCTATTTACAGCAAATGATTTGCCTGTTGAGTTGAGAGATACTGTGTTGCCTGATGTGTGGGATTTTTCAGGGAAAGACATTGGATTAATGAAAGGAGTAGCACCAATTCAGATTACAGTCAAAACAAATGCAGAATTTCCAAGAACACAACCATACAAAATGAGTCCTGAATCTATTGCAGGATTAGCACCTGTGATTGAAATGTTGATTGAGCAAGGTATTCTTAAAGAAATTTTAGGTGGTCCATGCAATTCACCTATCATGGGAATTCGCAAACCTAATGGAAAATATAGAATAGTTCAGGATTTGAGAAAGGTAAATCAGATAGTAATACCTTGTTGTCCAATAGTGCCAAATCCAGCAGTAATTCTTTATCAAATTCCCTGCGAAGCAGAATGGTTCACGGTAATTGATTTATGTCAAGCATTTTTCTCAATACCTTTGCATCCAGATAGCCAATATTTATTTGCGTTCCGGTTCGGAAACCATGTTTTGGCATGGTGTCGAGTTCCTCAAGGGTATACAGAGAGCCCCTCAATCTTCAATCAGATATTGAAGAAATGTTTGGAATCAATGGTAATACCTAATGATTCAGTCCTGGTGCAATATATTGATGACCTGTTGGTTGCATCAAAAACAAAAGAGGCTTGTGTGACAGATACAATTGATCTACTGAATCACTTAGTAGGTGGGCATAAAGTGTCACCAGCAAAATTAAAATTTTGCCAAAAAGAAGTTCTTTACTTGGGTCACAAAATTGAAAAAGGAATCAGGAAAGTGTCTCATGATCGGATCAACGCAATATTGCAAAAGAATCCACCAAAAACTCAGAAAGAAATTCAGATGTTTTTGGGAATGGTTGGATATTGCAGACAGTGGATTAACAGTTTTTCCTTAATGGCCAAGCCATTACAAAGACTGACTCACAAAGACATGTCAGATCCAATACTTCTTGATGATGAATGCATGAAAGAATTTGTGGAGTTGCTAAACAGATTGTGTCAAGCACCCGCACTGGGAATGCCAGATTTGAATAAGGATTTTGCCTTATTTTGCAGCGAACGAGACAGATGTGCACTTTCAGTTCTAACGCAAATGCATGGAACTGTGCGTCGTCCAGTGGCATATTTCTCTGCCACATTGGATCCCATGGCTGCAGCTTTACCTGGATGTTTAAAAGCAGTGGCTGCTACTTGTATGAGTTTGGAACAGAGTGAAACGATTGTGATGGGTCATCCATTGAAAGTGCATGCGCCACATTCAGTTGAGATTTTGTTAACACAAACTCACACACAGCATCTTACAAGCAGTAGGTTAACAAAATATGAAAGAATGATTTTGAGAACTGAAAATGTGACAGTCACAAGATGTACAAATTTGAATCCAGCTACCTTGTTGCCAAATCCGAGCTGTGAAGTGGTAACAGATGAAGCAGATCATGATTGTTTGGATGTTACTGAGTTGTGTACGAAACCGAGACCTGACATACAGGACATACCTTTGCCTGAATCAGATTATGTGTTGTTTGTGGATGGATCATGTTTAAGAGATCAAAAAAGTACCTTGCGAGCTGCGTATGCGATTTGTACCTTGGCAAGGGTTATTGAAGCATCGTGGTTGAAAAGAGTGAGTTCAGCTCAGGTGGCTGAATTGATTGCATTAACTAGGGCATGTTGTTTTGGGAAGAACATGAGAATAACCATATTTACAGATAGTCAATATGGTTATGGAGTTGTGCACGACTTTGGGCAGTTGTGGTCCCAACGTGGATTTCTGACCTCTTCGGCTTCACCAATACGAAACAGAGAGTGTGTGAGGAGTCTGTTGATGGCATTACAATTGCCGGCACAAATTGGGGTGGTGAAATGTTCTGCGCATAAATCTGGATGTGATTATGTTACCATTGGCAATAGATATGCCGATGAAATTGCAAAATACTGTGATCAAAATTCAGTTACATTCAATGGGGAAGAATTGAAAGAATGATCTGATCAAGCAGAATGTGGTCTGATGTTTTCATCTGTTGAAACCTGGGAAGAAATTAGACAATTGCAAGATGCAGCTAGTGATGAAGAGAAAGAAAATTGGATCAAAGCAGGTTGTATACGCAGAGTAGATGATGAAATATGGATTTACACTGATGGAAGACCAATATTACCAGATAGACTATTGTAGGCAGAGACGCTATGATTAGATTATTTAAACAAAATTAACTTAATCCCAAATTTAGAGTCATTGCAGAAAGTCTCTGTCAAAGATGTGTAACTTGTCAGCAACAAAATGCAGGGAGGAAAACAGTTGTCAGTTTGGGTCGAATTAGAAAAGCAGCAGGTCCATCTACGTGTATGCAGGTTGACTTCATTGACATGCCTCCTTGCCATGGACTAAAATATGTACTGGTGATTGTGTGTCTGTTTTCTCGTTGGGTTGAAGCCTATCCAACAAGACGTAATGACAGCCTAACTTGCTTCTCAGAGAGATTATTCCTAGATTTGGATTTCCAGTCTCATTGGAAAGTGATAGAGGTACACATTTCAATAATGAGATAATTTGGATGATTTGTGCAGCATTACAAATTGAGCAGAAATTACATTCAGGCACATGCATCAATGTTGGATTTTGCGAATTCTTAATTGCGATTTTAAGGAATCGCAATTAAGGAATCGCAAAAGACTATGCATGTAGAAATCGCTTAAAAAATAGCGATTTCTAAACATTCCTTAATTGCGTCTCGCAAATTGCGAGTCGCAATTAAGGAATACCTCCCCATTCATTCCTATGGGCCTAGAGGCCCATAGGAATTAATGGGAAGACATTCTCAATTTGCGATTCTCAATTAGAGAATCGCAAATTGAGAATGCAATTTCAAGGGTGCCAGGGTGTCAAAAGGACCCCCTGTTGCTCCCCTGAAATCTGCATATGAGTACATCTTGCACACACACATGCCCCAAGGGCATGTGTGTGTGTAAAATGGAACTTTGAAAAATGCACTTTAGTGCATTTTTCAAAGTGTTTGCAAATTACCATGAAGTTCAACTTCATGGTAATTTGCGCCCCCTATTAGCGAAATCGCTAATTTCTTTACTTTAATGCATTGCATTTAAGGAATCTCAATTTGCGATTCCTTAAATGCAATCGCAATTTGAGAACTTGCAATTAATTGCGAATTCTCAAATTGCGAGGGCCTTGACCCTTGATCCTTGATGCATCGCAAAAGTTAATTTTGCGATCGCAAACGGCCGATTTTTGCGAATCGCACCGTTTGTGATCGCAAAAAGTTTTGATGCATGTGCCTGATTGTGCTTATCGACCAGAAGCATCAGGCATGGTCGAACTAGTAAATGGAACAATAAATTCTAGACTTGCTAAAGTTTGTGCATCCACAACACTAAAATGATGGCCAGATGCATTACCAATGGTCTTGATGAGTTTGAGAAGTATTCCTGACAGAAGAACTGAACTGTCCCCTCATGAAATTGTGATGGGAAGGGTTATGAGACAGCCAACAGTCCCAGCAAATCAATAGATGAATATAACTGATGATTTAGTGCTCGATTATTGCAAAGGATTGGCTGATGTAGTGAATTCTGTGTCTCATCAGGTTGGAGAAATTGCAACTACAGCACAACAAGAACAAGCGCATGATTTAAGCCCTGGACAGTGGGTGCTCATCAAGAAACACATAAGGAAGTTGTGTTTGGAACCTCAATGGCATGGGCCATACCAAATGATCCTTGTGACAAAAAAAGCAGTTAAATGTGGTGCCTTGCCCAATTGGATACATGCAAGTCATACAAGACGAGTCCCATGTCCGCTTGAAAGCGCAGAGTCTTCGGAAGGTGAACAAGTAAAAAGAAAAAAGAAATCTGAACAGACTGAGAATCAAGTAAAGTGGGCACAAGCTACTGGGTCTCGCAACACTGTCATTGTTGAAGCTGAAAGAGAGTTGATCCCTGAAAGAAACAAAGAAAAAGAAAGAAGGGAATCAGCTAAAAGAAGTTTCAAATCAAGTGAAACAGAGTGTTCCTGGAAAAAGAGCAAGAAAAGGTGACAAATGGCCTACAGGAGTCAAGAAAGTGAAGTACACTTTAAATGAAATAGTTCCAAATACAATAATACAAATTTCAAGTCAATCCAAAAAAAGTGATACTGAATAAGAAGAAAATACAGTACGAAGAACAAAAAGAGCAAAAATTCCAAATAAAAAGTATACAGCACCTGAATGGACGTATTTGGCTGCTGCAACAAACGTTTGGGAAAAAGAGACAATCGAATCATGCTTCAGAAGCAACTCATCATATGAGCCACCCTAAATGAACTGTGCAAAAGAAAAAGGGTACAGAAAAAAAGAGAGAGGAGATTTGAAAATAAATTGAATCTTGATAATCGTGGCCTGAACCTCAAACAGTGTGGGATATACAAATTTTATCAAACAGAAAGTTTTGACATATTTTTGATTAGTAATTTTAGTTTTTGAGTTTTGATTAGTTTTTACTAGTTTTAGTTTTGATTACTTTTTACTGAAATAGAAATACATTTTTTTATAGATTTTATTATAAAATGGCTAGAAATGAGACTGGTAATCAAAATCAGGGTTTAATTAGGCAACGATGTTTTAATGCTTGCTTTATATGTGTTCTTTTAATGTTGATCGTCTGGTTAACATTCATTTTAATAGTGCCTTATTTTATGTATCCTACTAGAGTTAATACAACTAATAATCATGTTGATACAAGAATTAATGAAAAGAAAGATCTTGAAGAAGATCCAGAAACTAATATTGAAAATCTAACAGAGAATGACTTACATCAAGATAAATCCAGTAACGATTTTTCATTAAATGTTTTTACTAATTTATTGTATGAATATGTTGACATTATGGATGCAAGAGATTGCTATGTATGCATGCAATTACCATCGTCTGTGTCAGAAGGAGTGACCTATCACCACTTTCCATTAACATATGGTATTTCGTGTAGTGTATTAACTAGTTTATTCTATGGAAAGGATCAATTCCAATATTACTACTCTAACTATGATTTAGTGTTTCTAGAAGTTCTCCCGAAACGTTAAGAAGGATTTACTTCCATGGATTTAATTTGATGTAAAAAAGATCGATATGGATTACGTAATATCGAAATTGGAATAAACAAGTACTTGGATACTTTGAAAAACTTTATTCACACTTTTTGGTATCAATTTACAAGCATTTTAGATCCCGCACTCGTGTGGGTCATTGTTGTGCTCAGAAGGTCGTCCCCCAAGTTGGGTGACGCTTTCACGTACTCAGTTTTCACACTCTTTGATCAGTGAGTGTTACTTCTGAAGCACACTACACATTTTTTCATTGGTTTACACTGATTTGCTGTGCGTGTTCAACCGTAAACCCTGTGATGAACTTCATTTAGGGTCCTCATTGAAGGGGGTATATCCGTATTTCTTCATTGCCAAGTCCCTATTAGCTCTACAAAACAATTCATCGGAGGATCTGTTTTTGTATGTGGCTATTGAGTTTCTCATGGCCCCAAACTCTTAATTATAAAAAGATCCTATAAAGTTTTGAAATTAGTGATAATATATATGAGTATAAACATTTTCTGCCGCTTCCGCTGCATCAGTTGGTACAATGTTTGACTCATCATGTATGACAAAGGTAGCACCAGTGGCATCTGCTCCATGAAGCAGAGGTCTGGAACAGCAGAGCACATGCTACGATCCATCCAGCCTAGCCAGGGCATGCTGAAACTTTTCTCCTACAAAGGAACAGAGCATGGTGCACAGCACAGAAACCTCCCCAAACAATCATATATGAAATTCACTCCTCAAATAAGAGAAGCAGCGATATTCGTGAGCCAGCAGGATCCTAGGACCCTGTGCAGAAAGGATTTAATTAGTAAAGTCAGAAATATGCCTCCCCAGATGTCTTGCAAAAACAAGACCATGTCCTTGCAATTGTAAGTTACCTGCTACGAAGTCGAATGAGCTGGGTCCAGATGCAATAAAGGGGCATCGAGTGAATGATGTGACAATCCCTCTCAAAATCCAAGCAGACATCATCAAATAAAGGGACATTCTAGAATGTCTACTGGTGATGATTGCTAGAGATGCAGGACATAGTAAAGAGAAGTGACTCTTTCTTCATACTGAGTGGCTCCTTTGAACCAATGAGGTGTTTAAAAAGATGGAGGCAAATACCGGGCCCACAAAAACAATAATACTAATTTTCATTCTCAATGACATACAATTCCTTAATATTATCATTAATATTATTTTGAATGAATTTGCAATACAAAACCAGTCCAAATCGTCAACAAACAGTACATCAACATGTATCGTATACGGGGGTCGAAATGTTTGGCGGAGTAGTGAACTAATAGTTACTACACCAGTACAAACTGTAAGCCGATAATGGCAGATATGAAGAGCATCAGGAAACCTAGTGGAGTCTGTGAAATACAAGCAAAGTTGCATGTGAAGTGTGTGACTTATCCTCACAATATGTGTAATCAAGACAATTTAATTTTTAAAATGTGAACTACCACCATATACGTGGCATAATAATTATTTTGCCTAGTCATAAAAATAACATAGAAGACTGAACAATTCCACCAGCCCTCCATCAGAAATAGGAAGAGGGAAACAGCTTACGAAGATGGGAGGAAAAGGAACAGACAAGTTACAGTGTGGTGTTACTAACCCTCCTCAAGCCAAGTAAGGTCTTTGTCATCCACATAGGAGAGTGTCATAGCCCCAAAGGCAAGCAGAAGGATTTGTAAAGGCTCACCTCTAGCACCTTTCAGCTTGAAAGTGTTGCAGTTAGCAGTGCTATTGTGATTATCTCAAGTCAATGGGGTTCATGTAATCAACAGAGTAAGCACTTTGGACAGATCTAAGACCAGGGGCCGGCTTTAGCGCTGGTGGTGCTCTGTGCGATAATCTTTGTTGGTGCCCCCCCATATCCTTTTTCTCTATGCATCCCTCACTACCACACTCCATTGGTGCCCATCATCTCTTCCTTGCCCATCTCTCTCATTTATTTAATTTCTTTTATAGTACTACTCATCCCAAAGTAGTGTGTCAGTGCACTTTACACCACATGCACACTTATTATATAGAGATAATGAATCATACAAGTATGTAAATCAATATACAAGAAAGGTTGCATAAGACAATGAGGGCTTCAAGGTGCAGAAGTTACATATCAGCCATGCTGGGAAGCATTATGTGTTAAGAGTGATTGGTCTGGAGGAACAGACCTAGTCAGTCTGTAACATAGTGGTTGGTGTTGTGTGCACTGCATGGTAACCCCCACTTTTTTCCTGGTGTCAGTGTGTTTTTGACTAGTCTGACTGGGTTCCTGCTAGTCAGGACCCCAGTCTCTGTGCTTTCTCCTTAAATTTGACTATGGTAAGTACTTCTGGACCCCCACAATTAGCTACTGGTGTACCCCTGTAACTCCCTAGTATATGGTACTAAGGTACCCAGGACATAGGTACATCAGGGGTATCCAATGGGCTGCAGCATGTATTGTGCCACCCATGAGAGACCACTCAAACTGTGACTACAGGCATGCCATTGCAGCCTGTGTAAGTTGGTGCTAGCACCACTTACTACAGATATCAGTTTTCTTATATCTGAGGTCACTACACTTAAAACCTATAGGTCACCCTTAAGGTAGGCCTTTCAATCTTGAAGGCAGGGTGCTGGGTTATAAGTGTGAGGGTGCCCCTGCATGAGCAGGACACCCCTCCAAACCCCGAAGTCAATTCTCGAGACTTTGTAAGTGCGGCCAGCAATTTTGATACATATAGTGGCGATCCTTCATTACGCAATGGCTAACTATGTAGTGGCTGTGCCGAACGTGGGCATGTTTGGTATCAAACATGTTGGAATTA
The DNA here is from genome assembly GCA_963921515.1 of Calotriton arnoldi. Taxonomy (NCBI): domain Eukaryota; kingdom Metazoa; phylum Chordata; class Amphibia; order Caudata; family Salamandridae; genus Calotriton; species Calotriton arnoldi. The sequence goes on along the minus strand of CAWUFW010000426.1, from coordinate 197,827 downwards.
TACCCCAACATTGTTATCGGTGTTGGAGGTATGATTCCATGCTCTGGGGGGCTCCTTTTGGAAGCCACCAGTACTCCCAGTAACAGCCTTTCAGGGTCTGCCAGCAAGCTAGTGCTGCTGCCAACCCCAGACACGATTCTGCCCTCCTGCTTCTGAGCTCAAGCAGGGGAAGGTAGAACAATAGGTTTCTTGTCACAGCGAGGTGTGACCACCTCCCAGGCAGGACTCAGTGTATTGGACTGGGGTGGGGGCGCTTGCCAATGCCACCAGACTGCTTTGAAGGGCACATTTGGTGCCCTCCTTGCATATTCCGGTTTGAGCCAGTTCAGGGAGCCCTTGGCTCCCGCTCTGGTGCGAAACTGGACAAAGGACATGGAAGTATCCTCCCCTCTGTCCAGTCTCTCCCTGAGTCGTCCTAACCCCTTTTGTAGGGTATTTAAGGGCTTACCTATGGGTGGGTCCTCAGCTTCGTCGTGGGACAAGACTTAAGCCTGAAACCACGTCACTCTTTGACCGTCTGGACACTTGGACTTCGCTTGGAACCGAGACTGCATCACAGAAGACACCTGCTGCTCCTGGTCTTGCTGTTATGCAAGTCTTCTTTGTCGTCTGTGTCTGTACTTCTTTCAGGATCTTCAACAGACCTGTGGGCATCAAGGACACCCGAAGTAATCTCCCTTGGAGTGAAGGAGTCACTCCCCTGCATCTGCAGGAACCGCAAAGAAGCTGACCGGTCTGCTGTTCCTGACATCCCATGGACTTCGAAAGGCTCAGCAATACAGGTGGTGGTTTTGCAACTCCTGCGAAGCCTGACCTGTCCTCTCTGCAATTTTGAGGCCAGTATCACTCATCTGAACCGCTGGGACGGTACCCCTGTGCTGCGCGTTGACTTGCCATTGCCAAGGCTTGTTGGCTTTGCACTCCAGAGAACTTCGGGCTACAAGAAGCTCCAGCCTCCAGCATGTTGATCTTCCTGCCAAGATCAACATCCTCAATAAAACAGTCAAAAAGAAGAAAATCACCCTGCCGATGATAGCTGGAAGCGGAATATCTCGCTCTTGTCTGAGACAACTGTTCCTACAAAAAGACCAAACCACGTAAATATAAATAATAATATGCATAAACTAATACATCAATCTATAAATGTTTAATACAAAATTCTCTCAGTACATTTGAATTTCTTTTAAAAATCCTTTCAATAAATACAGCATAACCAAAAACTAATGCTTAATTAATAATGTAGAAAAACCAGTTTTCGTCCCCCAATCAACAAAAAACCCCTAGTATATTAAGGCTTTCTACTCATAACTGTTTAAATGTGCCAAAGGTGTTTCTTAGTTGTTTATAGAAAGAGCACACATAACGTAACCTGTGCATTGTTAATTTAGCCTAACTATAGGCCTGAAAAGCTTTTCTAATATAATTTACAGCTAACGTTTGAATTCGTATTTTGCTTTTATTGTGGAATGTTGCATGTATCCTGTGTTCCCACTGCAGGTGGACAATGCTTCATTAGTTTAGAGAAAGAATTATTGCTCCTAGTAAACAGAGAGGCCTGAGAAGGAGAAAAGCGATAACAAAAGTTCTCATGGGAGAAGGAGATGGCACCAAAGACATACAAAATATCTCAGCATGTGAACATGGAGGCGGAGAAAGGAAGCCGGAGGGTGCAGGAAATAGAAATTTACTAGTGGCACAATGGGAGGTGCCTTAATTCAGCGACTACTTATGTTGTGATGTAGTTAGGGACAGCTGGCACTATACTTTAGTGCTCCTTGGGGTATAGACCTCATCTTAAGCTTGTTGGCTTCATGCTACTTGACCCTGGTTGGGGTTACGTCTTAGGAAGGCTCTAACGGCACCTATCTTCCCCACCTTTGCTAAACATACTCTAGATTAGGATTTTTACCTGGAAACGTGGAAATTTAAATTCTACATATTTTGAAAGGAGTTTTCTCTTTGCCTCTCATGCTGCTTAAAAAGACCCATCGGTGCAGATAATTTAGGATTATGGGTTCCAGCTCTCCCAGATGGTAGCAGAGGATGGTTCTGCACATGAAGTAAGAGAAAACTTAGAACTGAATTTAGACTAGCCTAGAGACTCACCCCAGCATTCCTAGTCTAGTGCCTACGATTGAGAATTGGAGAACAAGCGGAGTTCCAGTGACGCACGGTGAACCCAGTGGCGGAGGAGGAGTGAGTATTAATAGGGTTGCGTATGTGTGACGAGATACTAGATTGTGGTGGAAAATTGGTTGTATGATGTCTGGCGGAGATGTTGTGACAGTTGTGTGAATGTAGTGACAAGTTATGTCAAAATTGTTATTGGGTCCAGCGTGGCCTAAGATCCCGGGATATATAGGAAGGTGCAGAAGACATCATGTTGTATTTGTCTGCTGTGGTTTGTGGGGGTTGTTGTGAGACCTCGTAGATGGCCCCAATTGAGATAGTGAACTTTGTGTGAATAGGACAATTGTAAATGGTGTAGCCACCTTGTTCTGCAGAAGGGAAACTATACTTATTCAGGAGATTTTCTGCTGGTCGAGGTTTCCTTGTGAGAGCGCGTTCTTTGAGTGATTGAAGTCTAATGATTCTTTTAGTGTAGCAGACAATTATTGTTTGAAAGGGAACGCATATGTGTGAGAAAAAATATTGTGAAGGAGGGTGAGCTGCTGCAAGGAGCGGGAGTAACGTCAGAATGAACTGCACTGGGATAGGTTGGATTTGATATTTGAAAATGTATTGTTGATGCAACTCTGAGGATTGAAATTTGAAATTTAATTGTGTATTGTTGATGAGAAAGGTAAAATGAAGTGTTTTAAACCGATCAGAGAAATGTTTAGAGGTGATGTGCGTGTTCCTACTAGAACGAGGGAAGAGGCACCCCCGGAGGAGACCCCAGCTCACTATATGGCAGCGAACGTAGGGCTTCACACTATTTTTTAGCTTAAGAATTGGCATAGGATCACCGAGAAAGAGGGTGCATTGCGATTTCCATGCTATGGCACATTTAATTTGAGAATAATCGATCATTTGAGGGGAATGTTGCTTGCAATGAAGCCATTACCTAGACCCACACAATTTGAAGCACTTGATGCATCGATGCATTCAGCACATGCTAAGCAGAGAGATCTTTATCAGTGGAAGATGAAAAAAGTGATGCGTGCTTACCAAGATGCACAATGGGATGAGAAGCAAAAGAGATGGAGAGTAGATATGATTATGGAAGCAAGATTGTACCCTGCATTAGTGACTGATGGGGACCAGAAAAGGAAAGGAAAAAGGGACTAAAGAGTGATGACGGTGAGGGCTGAGAGGGCAGTGACAGTGATGTGGGTGAAGGTTTGTTACACGGATTGTTGGCGGAACGTCCACCTCCATATAGCCAGTCATACTTTGGGAAGGGGAAGGTCCAAATGCTACTAGCAACTCTACAGGTGCTTCAGTGTCTGTGGCCCCCAACCCGAATGTGGTAGGGATTATTTCGACAGGGACGTCCCAGGTTGAGAGGAGAGAAGAGGTGCGAGCCGGGGTCTCGGAAGTTTCAGGACGTTGTGATTCCAATCCTACCCCAAGGGTTCCAGATGCTCTTACAGTACCGGTTACCATTGGCCCTATCGTTCCCATATATGATCCGAACTTAAAGGGATATGGGGACCAAGAGATGTCCATAGTAACAGAGGGGAGAACATCACAGGAAAGGGTAGAGGGTCCTCACACGAGGTTTGTTCCCGTAACACTAATGAATACGTGCACCCCTTGTGTGGCAACAGCAGATTCTTCAGCAGTCCTCGAGAGACCGGCAACACACTGAAGTCACCTGAGAGCCAAAGCCTATTTGATGACTTGGACTTAGAGAAGTGGTTGAAAGAAGGTAGCAACACTAGCGAGAGCCAGAATACAGAGCCAAGCCAGGAAACTATTAAGTCTGCCATAAAGGTGGACTTGGTGTACGTGCTCAAGCTGAAGTCTGAGTTAGACATAATGATAAGTGGAACATTGGAGCTTTACCGAATAGACTCTTATCAACCGAATGAATTGTTTTCCATGAGTAAAGATGTTACTAGAAGGGCGAGAGAGGCGCGCGCAAAGTTATCTGAATTAGCCAGTAAGTTTGAGGTTGACATGGAATGGACTAAGGCATTGCAGAAGAATCATTGACGTGCCTTTAGTGATCAAGACATAGGGAATTTGAGGGTGCTAGGACTCAAAATACAGATTTGAGAATTGATCTTATTTATTTGAATCTGGAGTACTTTGGATACGTGGGAAGAGAGATGGGGGAAAAGGAAGACTGCAAAAGAGAAGGGAGCAAGTGTTCAAGCTTTCAAGAAGTGCCAAGTAGAGGATATGCACATGTGCCTTGAAGTAGGGGTGATGTGGCCGCATTTACCAATGACTTCCCAAGATAGAGAGAAAAATGTGTAGAGTGGTACAAGCAGGTAGAATTTGTTTTGAAAATCTCTAAGGTTTTGTGGATTGATCTCCATACACTGTTTCAAATTGTTGTTCCAGGTGATTTGTGGTCAGTGTGTAAAATAGCTATAGAATGGCCAGATGGCCAGCCAAAAGGGACCCATGGACCATCACTAATGGCAATGAAGAAATATGATCAGGTGATTACATGATTAAAGGCTAAGGTGGCCCCACAGGATGTTGATTGGGTTAAAATTGACAGAACCACAAAGGAACCTAAGGAGACTATTCACACTCACTATGAGAGGCAGTTGCAGGCTTTTAAGCAGTACAGTGGAATTGACGCACTTGAATTGAAGGATATGGGACAGTTTGTGTCTAAATTTGTGATTCGGTTGCGAGCTGAAATTAGCTTGATGATTTAACAACATTTGATCTGCTATTGACGAAATTCTGTGTTATGCCAAATACTGCAGAGATGAAATTGATATGAGACATAAAAGGATGTAGGGCAAACTGATGTTAGTGCAGATAAAGGCTGTACAGTGAGGGGGACAGGGTCAACCCTATAGCGGAAATGTTGCTCCTATGACCGGACCTTACCAGCAAGGAGTCCTGGTGCAGCAGGGTGGAGGAATGCAGGGGCAAGGAAGAGACAGGGGTGTTCGGTAGACCCCAAGACTGGAGTAGACATGGCTACCTTAAAGAAAACCAGCCCGTGCCATTATTGCAATAGGGTGGAGCATTGGAAGCACGAATGTCGCTTAAATCCTGCCAACCAAGATCAGAATGGGGGTGTCTAATCAGCTACAAAGAAATGTTGTTTCACCTTAGAGCATGCATAGGCCGAGATCTCATAATATGGGGGGACCACAAGTCCCTGTGATGCCGGAGCCACAGCCTCCGATGCCGCCACAAGCTTCACAGAATATCTCTTGTAACAATTTTTCATTTCAGCAGTATCCCTTGTTTGATGCTTTTAATGACTCTGGCACTGATCAGTTCTTATGACGGTGCCTGAGAGGGGAGGAAAACTGTACACTTGGCGTAGTCTTACAGGTAGCCCAGAGTGGACCTTATGTCGATGCTGATGTAGATGGTCACAATGTCACCTTTTTTGTCGATTCTGGTGCTACCTGCTCTACTGTGAGAACAGCAGAGGCTCCTAACCTACCCCACTCAGGAAAAACAATACAAGTTGTAGGTATTGCAAATAGGAAGTTATCAAACCCCTTGACAGAAGAGGTTCCCGTAAAGATAGGAACCTTTGAAGATCATCATCAGTTTGTGGTGTGTGATTCGAGCCCTGTGAGTCTGTTGGGAAGATATTTATTGTGCAAGTTAAATTGCACCATATATTGCACTTCAAGGGGCATTGAAATCCAGGCTAAGGATGAGGATTTGGCGTTTAAATTGGTAAATCAAGATTTTGGAGTTTCGCTGTTTCCCGTACTAATGACAGAGGACCTGCCGCTAGATCTTAGAGAGACAGTGGCAAGTGCAGTCAGGAATTTTACAGGAAAGGACATTGGACTCATCAAAGGAGTTGATCCTGTATTATTGCAAAAAAAAAACAATGCAGAATGTCCGAGAATGCCACAATACAATTTGACGCCTGAGACCATTGCTGGGATCACACTTGTGATCGAATCTATGATTGAGCAGGGGATTGTGAGGGAGATTCTGGGGAATCCATGCAACTCTCCCATCTTGGGCTTACAGAAGCCTAGTGGCAAGTACTGCATAGTTCAGGATCTCTGCAAAATTAATAACGTGGTTGTTCCTTGTTGTCCTGTGGTACCGAATCCATCTGTAATATGTTTCCAGATTCCATGTGAAGCCGAACGGTTCACAGTTATTGATGTGTGCCAGGCGTTCTTCTTGGTCCCCTTACATGAATCCAGCCAGTTTATGTTTGAGTTTAGGCTAGGGGGTCGTATTTTAACATGGTGCACTGTCCCACAATTGTATACAGAGAGCCATTCCATCTTCAAGCAGGTTTTGAAGAAAAATCTTGAATCTTATGCCCTGTAATTCAGTCCAGGTGCAGTATATCGACAACCTCTTGGATGCCTCGAATACTCAAGATGCTTGCCAAATTGATACCATTGCCTTATTGAACCATCTGGCTGAGAATCGACATAAGGTGTCCCTGAATAAGCTGCAGCACTGTTTGACCAAAGTCCTATATTTGGTACATCTGATTGCAGAGGGAGTTAGACAGGTGTCGCAAGAGAGAATATCGGCGATCATTGAAATTAATCTGCCGCATACACAGAAGGAAGTCAGGATGTTCTTGGGAATGGTGGGCTACTGTTGTCAGTGGATACCCAGTTTTTCCCTAGTGGCCAAACCTTTCCAGAGGTTGATACACAAGGATGTGTCCGATCTGGTACCCTGGGACAATGATTGTTTGAATGTGTTCCTGGAGTTGAAAGAGATCCTCTGCCGTGATCAGCGCTGGGAATGCCAGATTACAATAAAGTCTTTTCGCTCTTCTGTCATGAGAGGGAAGGCTGTGCTCTCTCAGTATTGACTCAGAATCATGGAGGTGCCCGTAGGCCAGTTGCATACTTCTCTGCCACAGTGGATCCAGTAGTTGCCTGGATGTCTCAAATCAATTGCTGCAATAAGTGTCAGCCTAGAGAGATGCGTAGGCATCGTGATTGGTCATCCACTGACTTGTATGTTCCTCACTTAGTGGAATTGCTGCTAATTAAAACCAGAACACAACACATGATGAACAGTAGGCTTACACATTATAAACAAGTCATTTTGGCAGCAGAGAACGTCACTTTGAAGCAATGCTCTATACTTAAGCCTGCCACACTCTTACTGTTGCCTGATTGTGAGGAGGAAGAGACTGAAAGAGAGCATTACTGCCTTTATGTTACTGAGCTATACACCAAGCAACGCCCTGACATCGCTGACAAGCCATTATCCGAGTCTGACCAAATACTGTTCGTGGATGGGTCATGTTTAAGAGATCGTGAGTGAAATTTGAGGACTTCCTATGCTGTCTGTACTGCCTCAGGAGTGGCGGAAACTGCTTACCGTCAAGGAGTATTCTCTGCGCAAGTGGCTGAATTGATTGCCCCGACACCCACATTCTGTGTCTCTGACCAACTGAGGGTGACAATATTCACTGATAGTCAGTATGGCTTTGGTGTGGTGCATGACTTCGTGCAGTTATGGTCTCAGAGAGGGTTTATGACCTCGTTAGGTTCTCCCATCAGAAATGGGAAGGTTTTGAGAAAAGTGCTGAAGGCTTTGGAATTGCCACAAGAGGTTGCAATTGTCAAGTGCCCTGCACATTGTAAAGGAAATGATTATGTCTCTCTTGGAAATGGATACTCTGACAAAGTTGCATGTTATTCCGCTGTGAATGCTTGCAGTTTCAATGGGGAGTACGTAAATGAGTAGAATGATGAGACCAATCTCAACCTGTTGATGACATTTGCTGATTCATGGGATGAGGTGAAGAGATTGTAGGAAGAGGTTTCTAAGGAGGAGCAATCAGGTTGGATCAGATAAGGATGTGCAAAGAGGGAGGACGACATTTGGGTATCTGAGGACAGGGGACCAGTGCTGCCAAATAGCTTGTTACTTCTGATGGCTAGGCACATTCATGGACCAACACGTGGGAAGAGATGTGATGGTAAGGTTGTTTAGTCAAACATGGTTTAATCCCAAATTTTAAGTGATAGCTGAGGCGTTATGCCACTGATGTGTGACCTGTCTGCAAATGAATGTGGGCAAAAGGACCGCCAATACTCTGAGTCATATTCTATGGTCAGAAGGGCCCTTTAATCGAATGCAGCTGGACTTTGTTGTGATGCCTGCTTGTAATGGACTGCGGTACATTTGGGTGGTGGTGTGCATATTTTCTTGGTGGGTGGAGGCCTTTCTTACTAAAAGATGTGATAGTCTTACAGTGGCTAAATTGCTGTTGAGGGAACTTATCCCAAGATTCGGATTTCCAACTTCTTTGGAATCAGACCGAGTATCTCATTTTAATAATGAGATTGTGAAATTGGTGTGTGCAGCTTTGGAAGTGGAACAGAGACTCCATTGCAGTTATCGGGCAGAGGCGTCCGGTATAGTGGAACAGATTAATGGTACTTTGAAGTCAATGTTGGCTAAGGTTTGTGCCTCAACGTCCACTAAATGGCCTGATGCTTTACCTCTTGTGTTAATAAGTCTTCGTAGCATCCCAGACAGAGGGACTGGACTCTCGCCACATGAGATTCTCATGGGGCGGGCAATGAGGCTGCCTGCTGTGCCTTCTAACATACTTGTGAATATATTGGATGATTTGGTGCTCCACTACTGTAAGGGGCTAGCTGACGTGGTTTGTTCTGTGTCTCACCAGGTTGAAGCTGCAACTGCACCACCACATCAAGAGCAATGTCATGACCTATACCCCGGTGACTGGGTGCTTGTGAAAAATCATGTGAGGAAGAGCTATCTTGAGCCCCATTGGCGTGGTCTGTTCCAGATGATTCTAGTCAAGATGACTGCTGTAAAGTGTGGTGGCCTTCCAAACTGGGTGCATGCCTCCCACACCCCCAGGGTCCCGTTTCTCCTTGACGAAACAGCTCCTCTCCCAGAAGAGACGCCAGTGGTGGCTGAGAGGGCACGGGTAAGGTCAATCAAGCTGTAAGGGGATACTCTCCAGTTGAAACAGCACTAAAACAAGCTGAAAGAGGATTGGAAGAGCAGAGAGAGGAAACTAGCTCAGATGAAACTGATGTCTAAGGGGTGAAGGAAACAGATTCTGCTCTTGATCAAGAAGCAAGTGCTGTGGGCCCACAAGTGGAGGTGGAATAAAGTTGGCCAAAGGGGTCCCCTAGGGGAAGTTTGACTTTGCCGCCAGAAGGAGAATTCGCACCATAAGTGAAACATCTTAGTCGAAACAAAGTGAAGGCGAAAGTGGAGGATCCAACACAAGGAGATCCTAAAGACTTTGGGTGCCTTGTCGGAGGTACGCTGCTCCTGAGTGGACATACCTAGCTACAAATGCCAACAAGAGCGAGTAATGGAACTTCAGTGCTGATAATAGATGTTTTGCTGAGGATTCAGGGGACTGATTTGAATGTTCTGTCATTTGCAGTTTCCTACCTGCCAAGGGTGAGTGGCTTGCGAAACTTGATACTGAATGATACTGTCTTTCCTCATTTAAATCCAGGACAATCTCCTGAAGAAGTTGCCGAATGAGAGCAGATTTGTTACAGCTGCTCATAAATGAATTAGGATCGGAGCTTATAAGAGACATTGAATGACGTTTTATGAACTTTGGTAAAGGTGCTTGAAGAAGAACACCTATGCCCGAGTGGAAGAAAATAAAATTCAAGGGTATGACAATTTAGAAGAACGCAGAGTAGGGATAGGAAAGTCTCACGAAGATTGTATATTGTTGTAAATAGACCAAACTCTGAACAAGAGACTCTTTTGCTCTTTGCACAGGTGGAGAATAACAGAGAAGATTCTGTAGCTGCTATTTCGCTGCCAAACTTGGTCTGAGTCTAAAGTAGAATGAAAACTAATGGTTCTAATAGTAGGCATAAATGCCTAATGTGTGCTACTATAACATTCATAGTAGTGGGACTGATAGTGTTAGTTGTTGTGCTGTGGTTGAGACCTGCTGGTAGTATAAAAGGGATACCTGCACCTGCACAGAAACCTTCACCCGAGCCAAAGGGGGAAGTAGCAGTATTAGGAGGGTAACACTTGCATACTGATTTGTCTAGAGGGGATTTCACATTAAAAGCATATGTTAAGCTACTCTGTGAGTATGTAAACACTATGGAAGCGAGGGATTGTTATGTTTGCATGCAATTACCTGCCTCAGCAACTGAGGGCATCACTTTCCATTGACATATGGTATTAGTTGTAGTTTGCTTCTGAGTATATTTTATAACAAGGGTCATTTTGAATACCATTTTTCAAACTATGATTTGTTCCTTTCCGAGGTGCCACTGTTTAAGCACCTGAACAAGCATACGGATGCTAAAGTGGCTGAATTTTCTGGTAGATATTTTGTTTCACCACAGACAATACATACTTCTTATGCACACCGATATAACTTAACTTGTGCACTCACAGGGATTGAAAAGAAATTTATTAATTAAGTAGAGGATATATTTAGAGCAGTGATGGCTAATACTGAGATTGAATTTCATGTTCAGGAGTAGACACAGGAGAAAAGAAAACATAAGTCCACAGGAAACTCTGGAGCATTGTCATTAGATTGGCAGCATAAGGGGAGATTGTGTGTACACCTTGACCAAAGTGACCATAGTTCCATATTTGTAGGAAAGAATAAATGTGATCACACCTTTGAAGTTTGTGGATCTTGGAAGCTGTATGTGGATGGGAGAGACCCAGTGATTCCTGGGGTTTATTACATTTGTGGGAGAAATGCTTACTTCAAAATACCCAGTAAATGGTATGGAACTTGTTATTGGGTGTGGTATTTCCAAAAATGTATCATGTGGACGATTTTGATCATCTGGTTTGGGAAGAGAAATCAAGACATAGACGTGGTTTGACTGCAGGAGAAATTGTGGGAGATATATTGGGGCTATTATACCTAGTGTGGGTGTAATACTGAATTACATCAAGATTAGGAAACTATCTACCGTGATTGATAAGTTGTCCACCAGCACTGCTGGATCCTTGTACCTCGTGAATATTGAGATGGTTGCTATTAGATCAATGCTTTTGCAGAACCGTCTTGCTTTCGATGTCCTTCTTGCAAAAGAAGGCGGAGTGTGCAGGATGCTAAAGGTTCAGCAGTGTTGTACTTATATACCTGATAAGGGTTGAGATTTACAAAAGTATATTAAGAACATTACTGACCTTCACCAGGACTTAAGTGGCTTGGCAACTGAAGGAGTTTGCGATTCATTTGGAAGTGGGTTTAGTGTTGTTGGTAAATGGCTTGCAAACCTTGAAGTGGTATGGTTGGCTCAATCCTAAAACCTTTGCTTATCATTGACATTTGTGCGCTTACCTTGGTGGGTGCTGTCAAAGGGTACAAAGAAATATCGAGAAACAAAGGGACAGAGTCGGAAATCAGGGGAGATACGATTAGAAAGGGCACAAGATGAGTACTATCATGATCTGAAAGAATTAGAAGAGTTCAAAAGAAAAAGAATTGCAACCACCACGGTTTAGAGCGGTCCATCTGATAAGACATCTGATAAGATGATAAAGATTTGGTGATGGCTTGATACGCCATCAGAGTGGGGATTGGAGGAGAGTATTTTGGGCCCTTTTGAAATAGCATTAGGAGTGCGTTGTAATCATGGTTAGTTTGCACTAAACTATATGTATCTTGTGTGACTAATGTATACGAAGAAGAAAGAGGAATACAAAATGATTACATATCCTCATGATTAACCAGGCTTTCATGTGTACTTTAGAAATTGTAATTGACAAGGGGGTGCATTAGTATTTTGTTAAAAGATAACAAACTATATGTGTTTACTGATTTTATATGTGTCACTCATAACCCGTATTATATTAAGGATGGCCGCTCATAACTGTTTAAATGTGCCAAAAGTATTTCTTAGTCGTTTATAGAAAAAGCGCACATAATGTAACCTGTGGTTTGTTAACTTAGCCTAAGTATAGGCCTGAAATGCATTTCTAATATCATTTCCAGCTAACATTGGAATTCGTATTTTGCTTGTATTGTAGAATATTGCAAGTATCTTGTCTTGCCCCTGCAGGTGGACAAGACTTCATTAGTTGAGAGAAAGAGTTATTGTTCTTAGTAGATAGAGAGGCCCGAGAATCAGAAAAATATCTCAGCATGTGAACATGGAGGCGAAGAAAGGAAGCCAGAGGGTGCTGGAAATGGAAATTTACTAGTGGCACAATGGGAGGTGCCTTAATTCAGCGACTGTTTATGTTGTGATGTAGTTAGGGAAAGCTAACACTCGACTTTAGGGCTCCTTGAGGTATAGACCTCATCTTAAGCTTGGTGGCTACATGCTACTTGACCCTGGTTGGAGTTACTACTTAGGAAGGCTCTAACACCTGACACCTTTCTTCCCCACCTTTGCTAAACGTACTCTAGATTAGGATTCCCATTTTAAGGTAGCGTAGGGATGATTGGGGATTTATAGAGCTTTTACTTGAAACTTGATGCAATCCAAAGTGCCTGTTTGTCTTTTGATAACATCTGTTGCGGTGATCAAGTTAGTTGTTTTCTTTTTGCTGTATCACCTTAATCGGTTTCGGAGATTCAGGTCCATTCTTATTACCTTATATTTCTACACCATAATGCTCCGATTGGTGTATATTAATCTGTTTCAAAATTTGAATTAAACAAACTAACTTGAATTTTGGTGTTGACCTAGATTTTTACCTGGAAGCGTGGAAATTTAAATTCCAGATATTTCGAAAGGAGTTTTCTCTTTACCTCTCATGCTGCTTAACAATAACCATAGGTGCAGATAATTTAGGAGTATGGGTTCCCACTCTCCCACTATCTGAGGGATCCCTTTTTAGCAACCTTAGGATAAGAAATCATTGAGGAGAAAAAAACAATAGCGTTCTAACCATAGGCCTTGCAGTTTGCATGCAGGTCCTTGATACTATTCATAGATAACTGTGTTATGTTAGAAGAAATGTAAGTTATGAACTGCAAGTACAAAAATGATTTCTGCAACAAAAGCAGTAACTCATGGGCTTTCTATTTCAAATATAAATCTGTGACCTGCATGATACACGTTATGCTTTGCAGCAGGTACATAAACCTTTTAACTTTCTTTATGAGGCAGAACTGTGACTATAAAAACCTCGGATCTCACCAAGTGTTGTCTTAACATTTTTATTATCGACTGAATATTGTTAATCAAATAAAGAAGTCTGCAGATGGTGCCATTAACCTCGTAAGATATTTTATAATGCAGCGCCCTCTGAGCTTGGCACCCAATGTGGGGGCCCTGGCCACAGCGCCCTAAAGCCGGCACTGTCTAATACTGAGACTGACGTGCTGGAACGGTTGGCTTAGTTGCTAATGCATCCATAACAGGGATCTGTGGTTGACCTAATGGTTACATGTTCAAGGCCCTTGGGTCCACTCAGAAGTTTATCCTCCCAAGGTCGATAAAATGAGTACCATTAAGTTGGGTTACAATAAACATTAATGATTCAGTGCAAAGATGTCCCTAAGGAATTAACATTTGCTTGACAAATATATCTGTTATGGTAGCTGAAGTTGTAAATTCACAGCTGCATGCAACCCACTGTGCTATGTTATCAGTTACTTGAAGGTATTTGTAACACAAAGATAACAAAAAGGAAACCTAGAAGAAATACCTATTTTGATGAACACAGTCAACCCTATTCCAATGACCAATAGTGTCATGCCATCCACAGTACTACCACAGGGTTGCCCTCAAATGAAGAGCAGTGTGAACCCACTGAGATCTCACGGGAGTATCAGAATTGTCTACACATATAGAAGTAACGCAGTTAGCAACTGTACAGAAAAGCCCTCCCAAGGATAGACTCTGAAACAGCAAAGGTGACTAAACATTGTTCACAGGATAGAGAACAACAAACAATCAAACAATCAGGGAATTGTAAGCACGCTACTCACCCGTGAGGGTCTCAAGGTGCTGAGGGGGGGTCCGCAGATCTGTTTAGCCGAAGAGCCAGGTCTTGAGGGTCTTCCTGAAGGTGTTCAGGGAGGGGGTGTGTCTGATGTCTGCCGGTAGCTCATTGCAGGTCTTGGCTGCAATGTGAGAGAAGGATCTTCCGCCTGCTCTGGATCTGTGGATGCGCGGGGTTTCGGCCAGTGTGAGGTTGGAAGATCTGAGGTTTCTTTTGGGTACGTGGAAGTTGATTCTGTCGTTGAGGTATTTGGGTCCGTTGTTGTGTAGGCATTTGTAGGCGCGAGTGAGGATTTTGAAAGTGACTCATTTCTCCACGGGGAGTTAGTGGAGACTTCGTAGGTGTTGGCTGATGTGTTCATGTCGGGGGATGCCGAGGACGAGACTGGCGGCGGTGTTCTGTATTGTCTGGAGTTTGCGGAGTAGGGACTTGTTGATGCCGGCATAGAGTGCGTTTCCATAGTCCAGTCTGCTGGTGATGAGTGCGTGGGTGACTGTCTTCCTTGTCTCAGGGGGGATCCACTTGAAGGTCTTGCGGAGGATGCAGAGGGTGTTGAAGCAGCTGAAGGTGACGGCGTTGACCTGTCGGTTCATGGTGAGTGATGAGTCGAGCACAATGCTGAGGTTCTTGGCATGGTCTGAGGGGTTAGGTGGGCTTCCAAGGGCGGTCGGCCACCAGGTGCTGTCCCATGCAGAACGGGTGGTACCGAGGACGAGGACTTCTGTCTTCTCGGCGTTGAGCTTCAGGCAGCTCTTGGTCATCCAGACTGTGACGTCTTGCATTCCTTTCTGGAAGTTGAGTTTGGCAGTGGTGGGTTCTTTGGTGAGGGAGAGGATGAGCTGGGTGTCGTCGGCGTAGGATACGATGTTGAGGCCGTGTTGTCGGACGATGGCTGAGAGGGGGGCCATGTAGATGTTGAAGAGGGTGGGGCTCAGTGATGAACCCTGTGGGACACCGCAGGTGATTTTCATGGGGTCAGAGAGGAAGGGTGGGAGTCTGATCCTTTGGCTTCTTCCGGTGAGGAATGATCGGATCCAGTCCAGGGCTGTTCCTTGTATGCCTGCATCGTGTAGTCTGGTGACTAGTGTGCGGTGGGAGACGGTGTTGAAGGCCGCTGAAAAGTCGAGTAGGATGAGGGCTGCGGAGTGACCTTGGTCCAGGAGGGTGCAGATGTCGTCTGTGGCGGCGAGTAGGGCGGTCTCTGTGCTGTGATTGCTTCGGAATCCGGATTGGGACGGGTCGAGGACCCCGTTCTCTTCAATGAATCATGTCAGTTTCCTGTTGACTGTTTTCTCTGCAACTTTGGCTGCGAAGGGGAGGAGCGAGATGGGCCGATAGTTCTTGAGGTCGGTGGGGACAGCTGTGGGCTTCTAGAGCAGGGGTCTGACTTCTGTGCGCTTCCAGTCGTCTGGGAAGGTGCCTGTTTTGAAGGTGGTGTTGATGGTGCGTTGTGGTTCGGGTGCGATGGCGGCCGCGGCTCTGTGGTAGATGTGAGGGGGAAGGGGTCGGTGGGGGCCCCCAAGTGGATGCTTTTCATGGTCAAGGCGGTGTCTTCAGCCGTGATCGGTGTCCAGTTGGAGATGGTGGGCAGGCTGGTGTTTCTGGGGGGCGGGGGGCCGTCTGTGGCACCTGGTGGATGGTCGATGAAGTTGTCGTAGAGGTTTTTGATCTTGAGGTGGAAATAGGTTCCAAGCTTGTCGCAGAGGTCTTGGGATGAGGTGATGTCTGTGGCTTCGCTGCATGAGTTGGTGAATTCTTGAATGACACTGAAAAGTTCCTTGAAGTTGGTGGAGTTGGCCAGGAATTTGTTGTGGATGAAGTTCCTCTTGGTGGCTCTGATCTGGTTGTGGTAGTCCGTCATGGCGTCCTTGTAGGTGGTGTGGTTTTCGGTTGTCTTGGTGTTTCTCCAGTTCTTCTCCAGGCATCTGCAGGTGCGTCTGGCTTCTTGGAGAGCGGTGGTGAACCAGGCGGCTTTCTTGGGGCGTTGTCTGTCGGGGTTGCGTAGCGGGGCGAGCTCGTCTGCGCAGTTGGAGATCCAGGTGTGGAGTTCTCTGGCTGCATCGTTTGCGTCGGGTGCCCAGGTGGGGTTGTCTTGGGTGAGGGTGGAGTTAAGTTGCTCGTCGGTAACCTTGCTCCAGTTCCTTCAAGGTGGGCGTGTGGCTGGTTTGGGTGCCTTGGGTTTGTTGATGGCGAAGTGCACGCAGTGGTGGTCGGTCCATGGCAGCTGCGTTGTGTGGCTGTATTGGACACTGTTTCCTGCCACGAAGATGGGGTCGAGGGTGTGTCCTGCTCTGTGGGTCGGTGTGTTGAAGAGTTGTTTAAGTCCGATGCTGGCGAGGTTGTCACGAAGGATAGTGGAGTTGGGGTTGCTGGGGTTGTCGAGGTGGAAGTTCAGGTCTCCAATGAGTATGTAGTTTGTTGAGGCGATGGCGTGGGGTGCGATGAAGTTGGTGATGGTGGTGGCGAAGGGTGTTCGGGGGCCGGGGGGTCTGTAGATAAGGGTTCCTCGGAGTGTGGCTTTGGGGGTGGTCTGGATCTGGAAGTGCAGGTGTTCGGCGGAGGGGAAGGTTTCGCTGGAGGTGGTGAGGTGGAGGGTGCTCTTGTGGGCGATGGCGAGGCCCCCTCCTGGGTGGTTGGGGCGGTCTTTCCTCTGGATCCTGTATCCGTCTGGGATGGCGGTGCTGATGTCGGGGGCAGAGGATGCGTTGGTCCAGGTCTCTGTGAAGAAGGCGATGTCGGGCGAGAGAGAGTCGAGTAGGTTCCAGATTTCCATGGCATGTTTGTGTACGGAGCGTACGTTGAGGAGGATGCATTTTAGGGTGTCGCCGGTGCTGGTGTCGGCGGTGTTGGAGGCCGGGGTGGCGGCGAGGGTCTGGCGGCAGTGGAGGCAGGAGAACTGGCCGTGGGTCGTGTTCAACAAACCTAAACTTCTCTAATGGTAAACATTAAGAAAATGTATTTAAGGACCATAGGCTCAGGAATATTCATGACCAGCAGAGAATCCAGCAGCTGGAAGAGCAGGGCCTGGTTCCTGAGGCTCATAGCCATTTAGAGCCCGATTTAGACTTTAGCAGATAGGGTACTCCATCGCAACAGTGACAGAGTACCCTCTTCGCCAAAGTGGAGTTCCGTCCTCCTCATTTACTTAACTTCAGTACATAGATGGAGACTACTTCGTCTCTGCCGCCTACATACACCTCCGATGAACCAATGAAGTAAGAACCTTTGCATATTTGCCCATGTATCCGCCTACCCCATATAGAGTAGGCAAACACGTGACCAGTTTTCACTGTCTGTCACCACCACATAAAACCTGACCCTAACGGACAGTGAAATCTCCTGAAGTTCGAGGGCCATTGTTTTTTATATTTTCAAAAAGAGACTCCCACTTTGGGAATTTCTTTTAGAAAATTAAAAAAATAAGATGAAAGTTTGATGTCTGGCTCCATCATATTGACGAGCTGTCTGTTGAACTTTCAATGCATTTGCGGGTACTGCTGTGATGGCGGTGCCTGTAAATGAAAGAGATGTCTGCTGGGCCATCTGACATCTCTAAATTTGGTTGGCTGGTACTCCCTCAGGGCAACAGTGTAGATTCCCGCCCACAAGTCTAAATCAGGCTATTAGTACTATAAACCGCCTGGATATTACAGTTTTTTACTTTAACAGGCTCCCTCCATGCCCCAGCAAGGCTTGTAACCAGAGAGGGGAAATGAGGAGTGGTAGAACAGCCAGCTCTCATCAAAGTCAAAAGTTCTAAAATGACGAGCGAAGATGTAAAAAAATAAAATACAGTCAAACTTATGACCCCCTCCAATAATAAAAAAAAACAATAATACAGGTACCTCTCTGTTGAGGAAGAGAGGAGCCTACTAACAGAAAGACCCAACCTCCAGTAGTCACCCAAAGGAGTGAAATAAGCAGTAGTATCCCACTTCCAACTACTGAGAACAGGAGGGTATGAAACTGCACAGAGAAGTCTACATTCCCATCACAATCCCTCAGATTTCCTACAGATGCACAGCCAGTCTCTAAACGAGGGATATCACTGAAAAGGTAGGAGGGAGGAAACTGAGCAATTGACCCTTAGCATGGTCTCAGATATTATTTTGTTAAAAACAAAGACACAGGCCTCTGCCCTTAAATACAATTGAAAGGGCTATGCTACAGCTCCTCTAAAGTGTACCCTTCCTCAATGTTGAAATGGGGAAATGTCAATTATGAGATCCTTCGCGTAGACAGAAAATGGATAACAACAAGGATCTAGGAATATATACATAATCCGAGCCAGCACAGCACAGCTGGGCCCTGATTACAAGTGTAGGTGCTATTTAGCACACCTGATAAATAACAATACTATGAGACTATGGGTTCTGCCCATTAATCCGCCCGGATTTTTTGCTTTTTAATCACCTGGTTTTCAACCTTATACTATGGGGGATCCTAATAATCTGTGACTCCCCCACAGTACACTCATAGTAAATGGATTGCGCTGTTTACCACCATTGTACGCCCTTTAAGATAATGCTACTGTTACGCAGCAAGGATAAGGGGCACTCAGCTGGTTACACGTGAACATGTGTGCACACGCCTGTGCACACGTGTAACGGCGGTGTGTTAGAGACTCCTGTCGTGAACAGCCCGGAATTGCGCACGGGTAGCCTGGCATGGAGGGACCACTGCAGGATTGGATATTGACCTGGGGTAGGCCTCATAATGTTAGTGTACACTCATAGGGAAAGCCAGTGCGGTTTACTGTCTTGTCTGCAGTGACACTCCATTATACATCTATGGAGAAGACTGCCTTAGAGTGCAGTTTCGCTTCCTTTTGGCCTACAGAGACCAGTGACATCTCAAATTGAGGTGTAACCTGTGTGGTAAAATCAATTCTGCAAGTTCCAAAAAGATAACTCCATAGGTTACGCGTCATCCAGGAATGTCATATTCCTCTGACCCAGCTCAGATCAGAGCCCTCGCCTTTTGTCACCCTGCTGGGCTAGATTATTTACATTTCTCTCCAGCTGCAGGAACAAAGGCCTCCCCACACAAAAGGAGAAATTAACAGTACTTGACTCTGCTTTTGAGGAGGAAATGGTTGCATATGAAGGATATGCATCAATCAGCTGTCACACTGTGCCAGGGATGGCCCTGTCCAAGCCCACTAAACAAAGGAGGGAGCCCAGACCTCTTAAGCCCACACAGGAGGGGGCTCCCTTTGAAGATTTGCTGAGAAATGCCCTGGCTATGATGTCAGCTAGGGGCAGAGCTGAGGCCCCCAGAGCAGGTGTGGCAAGTGACTCTGGGGTGGCGCCATTTTGAAAGGTCGCAGGAAGGTTGGGACAGGGGCGGAGTGGTGATGTGGCACCCAAGGAGAGGCCAGAGGTGCCTCACTGCTGGAACCTCCCACCCCCACTTAAAAGGGCTTGCATAAGGGGGAGAGCTCTTTCTTGGCTGTGACTTTCTGATGGACACTAGGACTGGAGGCAACAGCCATGGACAACTGAAAGGAGGAACACCCAGTTGCTCGCAGGCCCAGCAGGGCTTTCCCCAGGACCAAGGACGCTGGTCCTCTTACACCTCCTGAGGACTAGTTTGGGGTAAGACTGGGCTTCTGCGTCAAGGAGGAGAAATGCTCAGAGGAAACCAAGGAGAAATATTTGTGCAGGGAGCCAGTGAAACCAGCTCCCTGCAAATCTCATAGCCTTAGAGGCCCAGAGGCCTAAGAAAAGTGCTCCAGGTGGCTACTGCTTGCTCAAAATTAGCCCAAGATTAAGCAAAACGGCCCGATGGGGCTAGAGGTATGACATTTGGAAGATTAACGACCTTTGACCGCAGCCAAATGAGTGCGTGGGTCTCCGCCGCAACTTCCAAGCATTACCCCTGGGGTGGGCCAGGGCCTGGGGGTCGGTGCATGATTATGTTGTTACAATTCACCAGGGAGTGAGCCTGCATGGGGCCCCCTCCCCAGATTCTCCATTTTGCCTGGGGACCCCAAACCCCGGTGTACTCATCAAAAGGGGTCCAGAATCCCTTTCTCGACCCCTGCAGGCTAGAATTGATGAGGGGAGCACCGTAGCACTCCTTCAGCCTTGGCTGGCCTGCCCCAGTCTGGGGGAACAGGAAGCTGCCACAAGCACCAGCGCCTTGCCCGCTGAAGGGGACAGGGCAGAATAAACCTGCTGGCTCTTGCAGTAGCATGAAGGATTGCTGCATGTGCGGGGAGCCGGTGGGGGGAGCCAGGGGTGGGCTCCCTGGGCTGCCCCCTAACATGGCAGTGCATGGGGAGCCCAGGTGGGACCGAGCACCCCCAAAGGAAAAAGAAAGAAGAAAAGGCCACATGGTACGATGCCAAGCGGCAGAAACAAACAGGAAAAGAAAGGCAGTAGCTCTCCCAGGTGCAGCGGGAGAGCCACTCATTGATTCACTGCCCCTGGAGGATCTCCCCATAATGCCCTGTGGAGCTGTAACTGGCTAACACCTTTCCGCTGCTTGTGGTGGTCCCCAGACAACAGGGCCACCACAAAGAACCTAAAAAAGACTACGGGGAAGCTGCAGAGGCACTGCAGCTCCTCCCAAGGGACCAAGGAACTGTTTCTAAAATTTGGGACCCTAAGTCTGATAGGTCTAAGAAAGCATGACCACCCCAAGATTCGCTGTTAAGTGCAATCACGCCCCAGGCTGAAGCATGTGCTCTTCAGTCGGGAGTGCTGCGCCCTCTAGGGGGAAGTCTATAGCTGCAATTACTGTGGCCTAAAGGTGTTTAAAAAGGGTACATGTTCTATAGCACCCTCTCGGGCAAGGTTTTGTTTTTACATGTGGTTTGTCATTAAAATGTAATGCCCTCTATGGGCTATTTTTATAATTGTGTTTTCAATGCTGAAAGTACATATAGAGACACACAGGCACATGTGATGATCATTTTTAAATGCTTTATTGAAACAATAATGTTGACAGTGATTACTGATCAAAAGGTATATGCTTCATTATCATTTTTAAATGCTTTATTGATAGAAAAATGTTGACAGTGATTACTGATCAAAAAGTATGTGCTTTATTAACATTAATAAGTGCATTTTCACATGATTAGTTTTGATTATTACATTTTCTCCTAAAATTATGATATTTTAACATGTGGTTTGTTGGTCTGGACCCCGTTAGGGGATCAGAGGTCATTATGCAATGTCATCACAAGGTAGCCTTACGTATATTTGAAATTTACTGTGTAGTATTGAGTAGCGCGTTAGTGTAATAAATGTACTTTTTCTTTTTCAAAAGAAAAAGCACAGACTGGGCAATTATTTATTCAGTGTTATTATTGTGTGCCGGAGAATGGTGATTACTGGCCCACACCACCTCCCTTGAGTAGGCCTTGGACTGCTCTGCTCTGCTACCTTGAGAGAGTCAGGCTCTACAATGGGGTATTTGGTTCCCAGCGGAGGGCAAATGTGGACCCACTACTTGTGCAGGCCACAAAACTAATGACCCGTTTACTTACAGATACCACGGGGTAGGTTAGTTATTGGGTGCGAAAATAGCCCCTATTACATGCCGGTGGAGAATAACATGCAGATTTTTATGTTTAACACACCAAAACCTGCATGGTATGGTAATTACCGTACAGATTTCCTCAGTTAAATTTAGTCAGGTTTGGCCTGCCAAAATTTAACGTAGCTTGTGATATATAACACATTCGATAATTATTGGATGTTTTAAATAACTTCTACCACGTAATTCCAATCAATGTGTAAACTTGGGATTCCGCACAGGTCGGAATTAACCAAGCCACTCGTAATCAGGCCTCTAGAATGATCCCTTGTATCACAATAAGCACTCCAAGCAAACATCAGGCCACCAGAAAATTAGCCTTCAAGGTAGGGTACGCCCTGAAACACAAAGAATAAGCCAACCACATTTCAGAATTCATAACATAAAGCATATAAATCAAGAAAAAGCAATGAAGTTTGATAAATGGCAGGTTCTAGATAGTTGAGAGGTGGGATATTTAGGCCTTCTGAACAAAGGTGGAGACTAAGATTTGTTGTTACATTTAAAGGATTAGAACAGTTGTTCAGTTGCTTTTCCTGGCAATGAATGTATGGATTGTGATGAGGAAATGGGTTTTAGTGGAAATGTTGTAGTTTGAGCACATATTAGAGTGAATATTTGGCCCTCTCTTATAAGGAACTACATACTCGACAGTGCCTTTACAACTTGTAATTGGGCGGTCGGCCCACCGGTGTGTCGGTGGATGGATCACCACTGCCGCACCACTGTGAGTCTGGCGGTCCATAGACCGTAAGACTCATAATCAGGCCCAAAATGTATTAATGTGTGTGTGTATCTACACATACATACACACAGACTCACAGTGGCGTGTCGTTGGTGGTCCAGCCACCGACGCACCAGCGGTCCGACTGCCCAATTATAAGTTGGGCGGTCGAATCGCCATTGCACTGCTGCCACCTCCAGAGATCATGGATCCCTGGCGGTAGCACAGCTGTCTTGATGCCTCAGTATGCTTGGCGGGACCGCAACAGTCTTGCCAAGCATATTACGAGTTTCCTCTCTGCCACGGTTTTCATGGCGGTTCCTCTTCCATTAAAACAGGGGACCCTGTGCCTCTGGGCCATGGAGTGTATGCAGGGGGGCACACTTTGTGCCCCTCTGTGTGCATGCACCCCAGTACCTGCACAGCATTGATTGCACCAGTCCATGCCATGCAGGTACTGCCTTTGACGTTTCTATTGCGGTGCCTATTTCATAGGCACCTCCCTGGGAACGCCAAAGAACCGCCCACCAGTGACTAAAAAAAGTCATAATCTGGTGGGTGGTGCGCACACGGGTTTGGCGATGCGGGAGCAGGGCGACAGCATGGCGGTCCCGCTCCCACACTGCCAAACTCATAATCAGGCCCCAAGTGTTTTGGGCCCCATAAAAAAACATTTTCTTTTGTTTTAACAGACATACATTTGTTAACATTTTTATTGGAAGGCTTTCGGGTGTACTGCCAAAGAACAACTTCACAAAATGCTAAACAAAGATAGGCAGACTATTTGTCATTTATATCCCAAACAAACTTGATTGGTATGTTTTCCATCTTCTCTTGAAATATCTTGTCAAATCTTTCATTCTGTGCAACGCTGATGAGGTTTTTCCAATCACCAATGGTACCTGTAAATAATAATGCAAAAGACTTAAAATAGAAGTTCAATGAAGTTTAATGCTGCATTCTTAGAAAGTATATTCTGCTCATTAGGATACAAATACCCAGATATGTGTGTCTTTTTGTAAACAATGTATTTTTCTTACTCATATATAGTGGTTTAGATTTCGACAACAAACAGGAAAAACTTTAATGAAAAAGGAACTACTGGGTCCAGTCAGGGGACAGTAATAAAAGATTTCCCAACTAAGGGGCCGATTCCGATTCGGGCCGGAAATCTCTCCGACCGAGCCGGACCCGGAGAGATTCCCGACCGAATCGGACCATAGCAGTCCGACCGAACGAGTACGATGCGCGCGCATGCTATCGGACTCGATTCGGTCGGACTCCCATTGAAGTCAATGGGAGCCTGTCGTACGACGCGTACACGGGCTCCCATTGACTCAATGGCCACGACGCGAACAAGGGCGCCCCCTACAGCGTGTTCGCGTCAATGCGGGTCGCACCGTGCATGCACGTGTAGGGGGGACCCATGTGTCCCCCCTGTGTGCGACTCGCACGCCTACGCTTCCAGGGGGGTCCGACACGGACCCCCAAAGTGCGGCTCCGACAGCTCCTTGGAGCCGGGCTGCGCGAGTCGGTTGGAGCGGTCGAGGTGCGCATCGTACTTACCCGGCCGAGAAACGTCTCCATTGCGAGGTGCGCGTCGTCCCCGTGCGAGTCGGTCGGAGCGGTCGGGTCCTGCGAACGAGTCGGTCGGAGATTTCGCGAGCGCACGCATCGTACTCGCTCGCCCGGACGCACGTACGACTCGGTCGGGAAATAGGGCTCCGAATCGGATCCGGTTAAGCCGAATCCGATTCGGTGCCCTACCGGCCGAGATCGGAATCGGCCCCTAAGCTGGGGTTTCACAAAGGAAGCTTATGCTTGTGAATAAAGTGCACATGTAAATTGACTCTTATAATTTTGAGTACTTTTACTATTTTTGGCTCTTCACAAAACCTAAGTTTAAAGTTACTCAGAAGTGTAGACTTACACGTCTCAACCCCCAAGAAAAAGGGAGTGGGAGTCTAACATTCGAGTGTAAGTTATTCCTACTAAAAACAAAACAGTAGTAAGTCTAGCACCACAAATGGCCAACCCCGGGTACTGCAATACCCTTCCATAGAAAATATTTAAGGCAGGAACTTATAGGAAACAACATTAATTTGAGGGGAATTATTTAAAATCAATAAAATTTAAATTTGTATAATTTAATGTTAAACAATATATAAATATAGCACATATTTTTATTTAAATCTGAAATATTTTACCAACCTTTTTTCATTTTAAAATTAATGTAACATTTAATTCTATTACCTTCTACTTTCATTACTTTTAATTAATTCTATATTTAATTTTTCATAATTGCAAATGCACAATAAAAATATATTTTCTTTAGTTAGTTTGCAATTTTTTATTTAATTTAAACTTGGGAAAAGTAATTTCAATGCAATTTAATATATTTTCATAAATTAAAGAGTTATTTCAAAATGTAGTTATTAATGCTGTAGCATTTTTTTCTTTACTTCTACATTTAAAATAAATACCTAAATTGAATTTGCATTATTATTTAACAAACAATATTTGTACAAGATTAATAAGCATGTTTTACTTTTAACTAAACCTTACCATGTGAAGATCTCTACCACCAGGTTGGAGATCTCCTGTGGTAGAGTCCAGGGAACCTTTTCCTATGCTTTACCACACAGAGAGCTCTTCCCCAACTGTGGAGATCTCCCTATGGTAAAGTACGGAGAACTTTTCCCTATAATGTACCATACGAAGGTGTCTGCCACTTCTGCGGAGTCTCCTTATGGTAAAGTATAGGAAAAAGTTCATTAAACTGGGAATATTTTTGCAAAAATAATTTCCTGTTAAATAATAATGTAAATTATGTGTTTGTATTTATTTTAAATGGAAAACTAATTACTGCATTTTTAAATAAATATTTAATAATGTAAATATATTCTACTCCTCAGAGTCAACATATTCGGAACAGGATTCTATGGAAGTTGTAGCGGATAGTCCACTCCCGTCCATGACCCCACAGGATACACAACTTATGGAGAGTGACCTCACAGAGGATGAAGTGACCTAGGCAGTCAGATCCCTTAACTCAGGTAAAGCATGGGGACCCAACGGTATCCCGGTAGAACTCTACAAGCTCACAGCTTCCTCGACTGTACCGCACCTGTTGTAAATGTTTGAAGAAAGTAGAGACTGGAGAAAGCTCCCCACTGATCAGAGACTTGCAACCATAGTCGTCATCCATATAGAAGGGAAGCCAGTAGAACAATGCACTTCTTACCTACCGATTTCATTGCTTAACACGGAACCAAAAATACTAGCTAAGCTTTTAGCTCTACGTCTTCTCCTGATAATTTCGGGCTTAGTCCACCCAGACCAATCCGGCTTTATGCCAGGATGCAGCACAGCCCTGAATTTAAGGCGTCTTCATGGCGTGCTAGGACGAACTCCCAGGATCCAAGAAGACGTGATAGTATTATCTCTAGATGCATGGCTTTTGATACTATTGAGTGGCCATATCTCTTTGCGGTACTAATAACGCATGGGTTGTGGACCATGCTTTTTGGCCTGGCTTCGCCTTTTATATACAGAGCCCTTACCGCAAGTGGTGGTAAATGGAGAAACATCTCGAGTCTTCCCCCTGCCACGAGGAACAAGGCAGGGATGCCCCCTATCTCCCCTCATATTCGCCTTGATGTTGAAGCCTCTGGCAGCTTGGATTCGGGTGGATCCATTGATCCGAGGCCTCCGATGGTCAAATGACTGGGAAGAGAAAATATCACTATACGCAGATGATATCCTTCTCTATGTGGCATCTCCCCTATCCTCTGTGGCCAGGGTTCTGAATATCTTCGCGACCTTCTGCAGGTACCCTGGGTTCACAATTAATTGGTCCTAATCAGTCATATTTGTCCATCATGGTCCAAGGCCCTATCTACCAGTAGGGTGCGGAGCGCAGGTAGTTGATGATGGATTTCGACACCTAGGTATATTTGTCACCACTGACCCAGCTCTATTCGATACCCATAATTTACAACCTCGCCCACCTCAAGACTGGCGTACAACATTGCTGATCACTTCCCCTCTCCCTATTGGGAAGAGCAGCAATATTTAAAATGATGGCACTCCCCAGATTCCTCTAACCTAATGCAAAATACGGCATTCTCAATTCCGGATACTTATTTTAAATCTATAGAGAGTGTAGTCCAAACCCTCCAATCGGATGGGGGTTCCCTGCAGATCGCGCTAGGTAAATTGACTCAGAGCTGGTATGATAGGGGGATTGCACTCCCCAACATCCAAAAGTACTATAGAGCAGCACAATTGGCAACTATAAATCAATGGGTACACCAACCTATGTCCGAACCAGCCTATTGGATAGATCGATTCGTTCTCCAACCGAGGGGATATCTCAGAGTATTATATATCGATCCCCGACGCCTCCCTCTTTAACAATCCGACTATGGCACTCAACACTCTCTAAGTTAGGATGGAAGTACAAAATCACCAGGGCAACGTCCTTATGGGGGTCTGAGCAGCTGGGCACTATGGGAGTAAGAGAAGGGTTTGATAAGTAGTAACTGATTGGGATCTAATGAGTGGGAGACCTTTACTCGGGGACAGACGTTGTGCCATTCACAGAGTTACAGAAAACCTACGATCTGGCCCCCACAGAAACCTTCCGTTACATACAGATCCATCACACCATCCAGACAGTGATACCCATGGGGACAACTCTACCACAGTCTTCACCCTTAGAATGAAGACTCCTAGAGGAACACTTAACCCGTAAGGCAATCTCGCTTACATATCAGAAGCTTATCAATAACGTGCCTGACACCCTAACACTCCTAAGGGAATGCTGGGAAAGTGATATAGTAGATCTACATGAAGAAGACTGGCCAGAAGCATTGGCATCCCCTAAAGAGGTGGCCATCAGACCTCGTTTTAGACTGGTTCAACTCAAAATTTTACACAGAGCCTACATCTCCTGTAATACATTGCTCAAGATGGGCACGAAAATAGATTCATTTTGTAACAGACAGTGTGCGGAGGAAGGGTTGTTTTTATCACATTCTCTGGTCCTGCCCTAAAATTCAATCATGCTGGGAGGAGGTGGTATCCTGCATTTCAGAGGTATGCGGAGAGAAACTCTCTATTGCGACCAAATGGTGCCTCCTCAATGCCTGGGAGGTTACAGACCTGGGAAGAGCAGACCAAACATGGGTTACACTAGGCCTGATGTTAGCAAAGCACAACATAGTGCACAATTGGGGGGCGGAGGCACCACCAGCCCTTTGGGACAGGAAGAATGACATCGATTGATGTATGGTGGCAGAAAAACCTATTTATGTATGCAGAGGGTGCCCCAAGAAATGGGAAAAGGTGTGGAACAAGTGGAATGCTTACAGGGGGAATCCATGTAGTGCGCCCATAGGAAGGTCGTTACATTCCTTGATATACGAAGAAGAAGATTAACTGGGTCCACAGAGAAGGCTAGGGTGGGAGAGTTTCCTGCTTGAACTTAAAAGAACTTACAATTAGTGTTGATATAATCCCATGGTCTATGTCATACTATTTACAACAATGGTGTGCTATTTGTTTACTTTTGCGACCACAAGTCAATAAAAAGATATTTTAAAAAATAATCTACATATTTTAAACAGCATTAAAATTATTTTTATAAGGTTTCTTTATTAGTTTTAATGTTTTATTATGCAATATTAATCATTAAAAGAAGTTCCCTCTCAAATGTGAGAGAATTACTGCCAGGAGAAATGGACACTGGGTTCTAAGGTAGATGGAGGGCTCTGAGTGGTCACCAAATTGGAAACCTTTGATGCAAGAAGGCAGTCTGAAAAGCCTCTTACTCTCCAATGGGTATGAGTGAAGGGCAGGTGCCTGAGTAGTGATTTTATAAAGCAATTAGAGACACCAAATAAGACATTGCTGGTTTTTTCCTCTCCACCTCAGGTCAGCTGAGGAAAATGACTGGGCAGAAAATGCTAATTCACAGAAGAGGTGGCATCAGGGTTGTGTTGCTGATGGCTTCCACTGGCAACAAGGCGCCGTAATTGGGAACATCTTTGAATGTACACTGTCGGAACCTGATTAATTATGTCTCAAATATCCAAAGGCATTGAGGAGTGAATGCCTATCTGACCACTCTTCTCCATCCTGTAGACTGCCAATATGGGGTCTAGAAGATTGTGGGATGCTGCATAGAAAGGAGGATTTCATTCCATAGAATTCACATTCCTAAATAGAAATGATATTTTGAGGTGACCTATATTGTGGAGGATTGAGGATTGTCAGATACTATCTGGAGGTAGTTCTTTCCATTCAATATCATCTAGGGTTTGAAAAAAGGGGGCAACCCAGTAACCCAAGGACCTGGGTAGAATAATAATTATTAACATAAATGCTCTCTATGGGGGAGGTGTAGCCCTTGACTTCCACAGCAATAGTTTCTTAAGGAGCCCTTCTTACAAGTAAGGTCTGCACAGTAAGGGGCAATTTACAAGAAACTGACGCATCTGTACAGATGCGGCAGTTTCCCTGCTCCTCCATTCAAAACCCTTGCGCCACCATGGAAGCGCCGTATTTACAATACGGCGCACCATAGCGCAAGGATTGACAGATGCGTCAGAAATTCTGACGCATCTGTTGACCCAAAAGTGAGGCATTGCTGGAGTTGCTCATGAAAGTGACGCAACTCCAGCAATGCTCCACAACAGATAGGTGAGTCCATTTAAAAAGCCTTGCGTCATTCCTTACGCCTGGTCTTAGCAGACGTAGGGATTTTGACGCAGTGAAGGCATAGAGTGACGCAGTGAAATGTTGTAAATTTCATTGCGTCAGTTCTACATGGCTTTTGCGTGGGAACACCCACCCTGCATACATTATACCTGACGCAGGTATAATGTGGCGCAGGACTTTACAACGTGACGCATCTCCCTAGATGCATCATGTTGTAAATGGGCCGCAACATGGCGCATTGTTTACGCCGCCGCTGTGTCACAAAAAGTGACGCAGCGGTGGCGCAAAAGTGTCGCAAGGGGCTTGTAAATCTGCCCCACAATGTATTTATTTATCATTCAAACAAATCATTATTTCAAAGATAAGGTAATATCTACTGCAAAAACAAGGACTTCTATAGAGTGATAGCGCAGTGAAAAGTGTCAATCAATAGTGCCTTGTTGTTATATACAATATTATATACATGTGACTGATAGGGATAGCACGATGTTATTTACAACATTTGTGTTACGAGTGTTTCTATCCACAATCAAATTAAAAACAGTCCACATTTGTAAATTGTCAACGCTTCGACCCACACAGTCAAATAAATCTGAAAAGGGTCATCATTAGGACAGAGGATAGAAGGAGGCACCTAAAAGAAAAAGAGTGATATGTAAGCATCCTAGATATTATACTCCGGGAAAATATTGTATGAACATGAAGGGTTTTGACAAACCATGTGGATCGTGGCAACAGTCCTACAATCTTCAGGGGTTAACTACACCAATTCATACATCATCCAGCTTAGTTTAACACATAGCAAGCTGTGAGGAGAAAAACCTGGCATCACAATCTTGTATAGTGTATAATGGAACCATATAGTAACTGACATTCTATCGGAAATGGCATCTACCTACAGGGGTGGAAGTCTGGCTAAGCAAAGTCTAGGCAAGGATTGAATCGATCTCCCAACCACGTTGCGATAATGAAGTATCACCTAGAATAATTAAAAGGCAGGAAAGGAATTAATGAGGGACCTGTGCTAATTCAAGTAATCTCTCTTCTGATAAACAAAATCATGAAATAATGGACAAGTCCCAAACAACCATGCATCAATCCAGTCACTCCTGTGTTAATGCTTGTGCCCACATGTACAACATGGCAACATTACGGAGCTATTTCCCGCAGAATTATCGGGAAAGGACTACAAGTAACCATCAAAAAAATGTGCAAACACGCGGATTAATTGCCATGTACTCGAGCTGCTAGTGGAACTGCAGCATGTCAAAATACCATCGGAGCTGTCAGTCCATAAAAAGCCCTCAGAAAACGAGTGGCTTTAGGGCTGCGCAATATGGACATAAGAAAATAAATTAAGTTGCAAGGCAACGAAAGCGCACAGTGAATAATATGCACTATGTCTGGGTGAACTCACCCGATAGCCTGCCAATGTCGTCCAAATAATCAGTTTTGCTGAAAGTGAAATATAAAAGGAATCAGGGCAAAGCTAAATAGAACGTTGCAGTGGCATTATTCTAAAACTATCTGCTGGGGTGTTACTCACTTATCCGAAATCTCTTCAAAAACTGGCTATATTAGACAGCAACTGTTTTGTGACTCAACACATAATTGGTGGGTCTTACTGTTCAGAAAATTGTATCAGATGCATAACATTAAAATGGTGCAGTTGATAGAGCGCCATGTTCTCGTAAAAATTGTAGGGGTGCATCATAATCACCGTTAGTCTGCACCCGCATATATCCAGTTATATGTTAATGAGTGGTCAGGAAAATTTAGTTCTAAACCGCATTTATTAGAAGTGAATAAAAGAATAATTGTGCTATTAGTATTATGCAGATGTAATGTTTAATTGAATTGTGCTTAAAAGATGCATAGATGAATTAGCTCATGTGTAATTGAAATGCAGTGGTTTAAACGTGTACCATATTAAGTTGCACGTGTAGTTTATTTTTCGTATATGAAATGTAATGAATCAATGCTTACAGAAGTAATTAGAATTGTGTGCTTAAAAATTGTGTAAAGGCCTGACTGCATATACGTCAAGGAAGGGCCTGTTTGTTCTTATGTTAGCATATTTTGTAGGCAGATAAGGTGTTCTCTTGGGAAGGCTCTCTGGGCATTTTTACATAAAAGAAAGTTTCTGCTGAATGTATTTTCTGTTGCAGGTGCAAGGACACATGCCTCGTTAGTGAAAGACTGGCTCTTTGTTTTAGGAGTTAGGATGGTGGGAGACATTGAGAGGGGAGTATACTGGAATGCAAGGATGATACTTTTAGCGGAGAAGGTGCCTGGGACCCAAGGTCATTGTAACCGTCCTGGATGAAGTAAGAGTTTCGATGGAAAAGTACAAGAAGGAAAACCTGGCCGAAGAGGCGTGACAAGGGCGTGTTCTATTGTATGTGGGTTTTGTATTAGGGATAGTGCCCGAGGGAGGAGGACAGACTTGAGGTAGAGGAGACCTGAGAGAAGGGCGAAAGAGAGAGAGAGAGAGACTTTTAGGAAGGAGCATCTTAGAACGAGCTCAAATGCTAAGTGAGTGCACTTCTTCGGAAGTCTTCACAGCTGACACCTTTACCTCTTTCCTGTCTCTTGTCTGGGGAAATTCGTTAAGTAGGGATGTCACCTTAGTGGTAGAGTAGGGACAGATTTAACGCTTTTCTCCTTAATTAGGTAAATGCAGAATAAAATAGAGATTGGAGCCGTCATTGCTAGCTTAATGCTTCTGGAGCTAACGGTTCTTCTTGTCCTGAGTCGGATGAGACTCCTGCGTAGGATGATATTTGTATTAGTGCCCATCTATTTTTTTAACCTCGTGCTGAGGTGCTTGTATGTGCAGTTTTTTTTTGTCATTGTAATAAACCGCTAAAAATTGAATCCGGAGTCAGTGATCTTTGAGGACGATTTGGATTTTAAATTGTTGCAGAACTGAATTGAGTTTTCTTCCCTTCACACTATTCAGCAGGTAAAAAGGTCCAGTCGATTGGAAGGGGATTCTTAGTGATGGTAAGATAAGATAAGAGTCCCGGCTTTATCAGTTGGTAGCAGAGGATAGTTTCCTCTGATAGTAAGGGGAGATCTAGATTAGGATAAGAATTACTTGCCCCATAGAGCCTGAGAGATGGTGATCCAGTGGATCGTAAGAGGAGGACGACGGCAGTCGATGAAAACCGACAGAGAGTGACAGTGCGGCGAAGTAGCAGTTCATGGTAGCGTGAGTATGAACAGGGTGATCCTTGTTAGATTGCGGTGTTGATTTGATTGTGTGATGTCTTGCGGAGTTGGAATGAGAGTCGCGTGAGTGAGAATCGGACCGTGAGCGCGCACGGGGCCGAGAGATTTGATTTGATATCCCGGGATAATAGATTGTGGTGTAGAAGACACCCAGAGCTGAGATTGTTTGTAGGAGAGTAGGATCTGCTTCACATGGGTACCGCCACTTTTTGCTGATGCTTCACTGTTTTTCGACCTTAGTCTGGCTGGGGCCCTGCTAATCAGAACCCCAGCCTAGCTGCTTCCTCTTTAAAATGGTTTCCATGTGCCTTAGGCACATCTCTGATTGGAATCTGGAGTGCCCTTATAAGTCCCTAGTATATGGTATACTATGTACCCAGGGCATAGGTACCTCAGAGGCCTACCAGGGGCTGCAGCATGTATTGTGCCACCCCTGGAAGGCCATCCAAACTGACACCACAGGTCTGCTACTGCAGCCTGGGTAAGATGGTGCATGCACCCCTTACTGTCATATAGGCTACCTATATCACTAAATACATACACACATATAAACCTATAAGTCACTCCTATGGCAGGCTTTATCAATCCTGAAGGCAGAGTGCGTGGTTCCTATGTGAGAGGCTGCCCCTGCATGAGCAAGGCCCCCCTGCAGCGTTCGGAGACCCTTCTCTGATGCTGTTTGTAGTGCAGCCTGACCATATACTCTTAAGCGCATTATAACCTCGCGTTAAATGCTAACTTTGGGATGGCTGCACGGAAAGATGTCGTGTTTGGTGTCAAACATCTTGGAATACTACCCCCCCGCCAGTTCTGGCAGCGGGGGTAGCATTCCACCCTTCTAGAGGGAGAGACATGTACACACCGGTATGCCCTGTACTGACTTTCCAGAGCCCTGGCATCACAAAATGGATGCCGCTGCCACAGACACGAGTCTGGCCTCCTGCTGCTGACCAAAACTCCGGCAGGGGAGGCCTGGACAATAGGTTTCCTGTCCCAGGGAGGTGTGACCACCTCCCCAGACAGGATAGTGTGTATTGGGGCTGGGCGGGAGCACTCTCGGGTGCTTTGAAATCCTGCACTGGGGGCACACTTGGTGTCCCTGTGCATACCCCAGTTCAAACCGGCTCAGGGGCTTCCAGCCCCTGCTCTGGCGCAAAACTGGACAAAGGGAAAGGGGTGTAACCACCCCTCTGCCCTGGCCCTCCAATAGGTGGAGCCACAGAGTATGTCCAACCCCCTACCTTAGTATAAGTAGGGGAACCCAGTCCTTAGGACTTTAGATTTACCTGGACGAAACTCTGACACAGAATCCTGGACCTTCGATGCTCTACTTCAAGATTAGAGGACTGAAGAATCTCCCTTGGGGTCAAGGAGTGACTCCCCTGCTTGGCAGGCACCAAAGAAGCAATTGTCCGGTCTGCATCGCTGAAGCTCCCGTCGGACGCCGAAGTCTTTGCATCACCAGATGTGGATTTCCAGACTTCCCCGAGGCTGCTCTGAGTCCCCAGCAAAGCTGAGGCCCATAGCTGTTGTGGGTAACGTGGAACCGTGACCCCTGGACACCGATCGCATTTGCAAGTGCATCCTCTTCTGGGTCTCCCACGAAGTCGTGCTTTGGGCTCCGAGTATCCCCAGCCTCCAGCACCAACTGCACCGAAGATCACTGGCCTCCACTCCACGAGTGTCCTGTGAGCCAGCTCCACGTGCACCGTCTTGAGGCTCCTTCGCGGTCGCTAGTCCGTTGGCTAGTAGGCCCTCCCGAAGGCCAATCTTTTTTTGCTTGGGCTCCCTGTTTGCTCCAGGTGTGCTCTGACTTATCTTCGCTGGGTGAGTCCCTCAGACCTTGCTGGTCTGCAACATCGTCCTTCTTCTATTTCCACGAGACTTGCCGTTGCCAAGGCTTGTTGGGTCCAATCCGGTCGCCGACACCCCTGCAATCGACAGACGTCATAGGGTAGCTCGAATCCAGCTCCTGGTTGTCGTCGACGCCTCCTGGACCTCGTGGCTGAAGAGTCAAGATGACCGTCAACCTACTTGAAGCACTCGACATCAGTGGGCATCTGCTCATCGCCTTCCTGGTCACTGGCTAGTGACCCAGACTCTGTCCCCTCTGCTTTCAGGTTCTTCAGATCTTCGATCCACCTTTGGATCCACCCGAACACTTTCGACTTGGCCGCCAGCAGCACTT
This sequence comes from Calotriton arnoldi, assembly GCA_963921515.1. Classification (NCBI taxonomy): domain Eukaryota; kingdom Metazoa; phylum Chordata; class Amphibia; order Caudata; family Salamandridae; genus Calotriton; species Calotriton arnoldi. The sequence goes on along the minus strand of CAWUFW010000426.1, from coordinate 163,367 downwards.
TGAAACAGATCGCCATTGAAAGCGACTACGAAACCCGACCCCGAAAGACACCTATGCACCCGGCTCCCCTGGGTGAGGTAACTCGAGTACTCCGGTGCTCCCGTGGGTATTGACACTAGAACAGCCTAGTTCTCAAAGGGTTTGCTCCAAGTCCTCCTCTAAGTGTCCCTTTTCTTTTAAATTCTAATTGCGACTTTCCCCATAGAAGTTAACGGTGGTTCGCGGCTGTGTTCATACACTGCACGCGTCCCCCGTGGGTCCCCTGTGTCACTGCCTTGGGTGGTTCCTTGTGGTCGAAGCACTTCTACAGGCTCTAGGCCTTGTGTCTAGCTCAGTCGTGGTTCTTATACCACTTTATTGGTATATGGTTTGGTACGCCCCTGGGGCTCAAACGTGTATTTGTGCTATTACTGTAGATAACTAACTTATAACGTATGTACTTCGAACTCTAGCCTCATAAAGAGACTAGAGGGGTGTGTTTAGTAATAAATACATATATTTTGAATATATACCTGGTGTGGTCCTCTTTCATTTGGTCACTCAAGAGATTATAGACTGGTAAAACAAGCTGCTTTACATTCCTTCAAGACTTAGCCTGAAGGCTGCTCTCCATAGCTACCACTAGGATAGCTTTCAATAAAGGTTGTCTTTAACCTATCTCCAATAAGGGGTTGTTTGGACTGGTGCAAGGTGCCCACTATAATTAGTGGACAGCATATGCCAGGCCAACTTCTCACATTGGTGTGCAGCGTGTGGGATTCCAGCTTGCTATTGTTTTACCAGATAATCTCAATTGAATTGATCAACTGAAAACCACTAAGGGTACCTAAGGTACATATAAATCAAGCTTAGTAATACAGTAAGTTCTACTGAACTTAGAGTTGTGTGTTAAGGGACAGCACACCCTTTCTACAACTCAAGAGAGTTTAGTAGGCCACACTAGAGTAGGTAGTGCATACACCACACCTCACTAGTAATGTCTTCAAAGCCAGGACCCAGTGAGTCCTTGCCAGAAGCCAGTGGGCTTCTTCCCTCCAAGTATGATAAACTCCCATTCTTGGAATTGAGAGCATTATGCAATACTAGGAAGTTGAAGGCAGGCAAAAGTGCCAGCACCCAACACCTCAGGGAGGTGTTACTAGCCGATGATCTCAGCAGGCCCCTAGAGTCTGAAGGGGTAGGCAAAGAGGGTGGGGCAGAAGATGAGGAAGGGGCCAGGGGTGAAGAAACCCAGGCCCCCCTCTGAAACTGGCCAGGAAGGTGAAAATGACCTTGTCCTGGAAAACCCAATTCCTCCTGTGGAGGAGGAGGAGGGAGAGGATCAGAATGACCTCCCCTTTGTCCCCCAGGAAGAGTTCTGAGTGTGCCCAGAAGGTCTAGGTCTCCTTCTCAGGAGTCTAACCACTCTGACACCTCAATAGGGACCTCTGTCTCCTCTCATAGGAGGGAATCCTCTCATGAGAGGAGAAAGAGACTGATTCAATATGAGCAAACTCAGCTTGAACTCAGGAAACAGCAATTGGCTATAGACAGGGAGTCCCTAGATCTCTATAGAGAGAGACAAAAGTTGGGACTAGAGTCCCATGGTGGCAGCAGTTTCCCCAAAGATAGGGAAAGGTCTTATGACCATAGAAACCTGAGCAAGATTGTCCCTCCCTACCAGAGTGGGGATGACATCCACAAATGGATAACTGCTCTAGAGAGTGCCTGTAAAGTACAGAGGGTCCCTCAGGAGCAGTGGGCAGCAATCTTGTGGCTCTCCTTTGCAGACAAAGGTAGAGACAAGCTCCTCACTGTTAGAGAGGAGGATGCTGATAATTACAAAGTCTTGAAGAGTGCTCTAATTGATGGGTTTGGCCTAACCACTGAACAATACAGGTTAAGTTTCAGGGATACCCAAAAAGCACAGACTCAAGACTGGGTGGACTTTGTTGATTGTTCTGCCAAGGCTCTGGAAGGTTGGTTATTGGGCAGTACGGTATGTGACTTCACAGGATTGTACAATCTGATAATGAGGGAGCAGATTCTTAATAACTGTCAAAATCAGCTGTTGCATCAGCACCTGGTAGACTCTGATCTGACCTCTCCCCAAGAATTGGGAAAGAAGGCAGACAAATGGGTCAGAACCAGGGTGAAGCAGAAGGTACAGAACCAAGGTGGTGACCCTAAGAAGCAAGATTCGAAAACCTCTGATAAGGGTGGGGAGAAGGGTAAAGATCAAAAGTCTTCACAAGGCCCCCAAAAATCTTCTTCAGGTGGGGATTCACAGTCTACCAAAGGGAAAGGCCAAAGGAAACCATGGTGCAAGGTCTGTAAGCAAAAGACCCACTGGACCAGTGATTGCATCAAGTCCAAAGACTCGACTCCAGCCCCCACCAATGCCCCTAAGGCACCTGCTCCCCTAGTGCAGTTACAGTTGGTGGTGGGACTACACAAGCCAAGGGTTTAGTAGGGTTGACCCTGGGTAAAGAGATGAGCTCTGACCTAGTCAGAGAACTCACTCAGGCTGTCCTAGTCTGTGATGGAGGCATGGATATGACCTCCTCTGTGAGCCCCAGTAATCTGGGCAAGTACAGACAACAGCCTTTAATCAATGGAAGAGAGGCTTTGGCATTTAGGGACACAGGGGCAAGTGTCACCATGGTGACACAAGACCTTGTGAATCCTGGGCAGATAATACTTGGTGAAATGTACCAAGTGACCAATGCTAGCAACGTCAGAACAGACCATACTCTGGCAGTTGTTAACTTCTCCTGGGGAGGAGTAACTGGCCTTAAGAAGGTTGTGGTAAGTGCAGACTTACCCGTTGAATGCTTGCTTGGCAATGACTTAGAAACTTCAGCTTGGGCAGAAGTGGAGCTCAGGACCCATGCAGAAATGCTGGGGATCCCTGCAGATGTGTTTGCTGTGACCAGGTCACAAGCCAAAATGTCTAGCACTGAACAGGCCTTGGATTCTGGAATAATGGACCAAGTGCCCTCCAAGAAGAGGAGTAGTAGGGTAAAGGCAGTGCCTTACCCCTTGGCTCAGAAGGAAGATCAGTCCCTTGAGGGGGATGATCTCAGTCCTGAGGAAGGAACTGTCCCAGAGGAGCTTGAACCTGAACAGGTTGAGTTCTTGGGGACAGGGGGACCTTCCAGGGCAGATCTGAGCCAGGAGCAGCAGAGCTGCCCCTCTCTTGAACCCCTCAGACAGCAAGATGCTGCTGAGGCTGCTGGGAAAGCTAGTGGTCCCCATACTGTGTATTGGGATGATGAACTCTTGTACTCAGAGTGTAGAGACCCCAAGCCTGGTGCTACCAGGAGGTTGGTTATACCTCTGACGTTCAGGGGCTTCCTATTGACCCTAGCCCATGATATTCCCTTAGCAGGTCACCTGGGCCAGAACAAGACTTGGGACAGAATTGTCCCTCACTTTCACTGGCCCCACATGTCTGAAGACACCAAGGAGTTTTGTCGCTCCTGTGTAACCTGCCAGGCCAGTGGCAAGGCAGGTGGCACTACAAAGGCCCCCTGATACCACTACCTGTGGTGGGGGTTCCCTTTGAAAGGGTGGGGATTGACATTGTTGGTCCCATGGATCCCCAAACAGCATCTGGGCACAGGTTTATCCTGGTGGTAGTGGATCATGCCACCAGGTACCCAGAGGCTATTCCCCTTAGGACCACTACAGCACCTGTGGTGGCAAGGGCCCTCCTGGGAATTTTCTCAAGAGCGGGCTTCCCTAAGGAGGTTGTATCAGACAGGGATGCAAACTTCATGTCTGGATACTTAAAAGCAATGTGGAAGGAGTGTGGAGTGACTTACAAGTTCACCACACCCTATCACCCACAATGCAATGGTTTAGTTGAGAGATTCAACAAAACCTTGGAGGGCATGATTAAAGGGCTCCCAGAGAAGCTTAGGCGAAGATGGGACATACTCTTGCCCTGCCTTTTATTTGCGTACAGGGAGGTGCCTCAAAAGGGGTTGGCTACAGCCCTTTTGAACTTTTGTTTGGTCACCCTGTCAGGGGTCCATTGTGCTTGGTGAAGGAAGGATGGGAGTTACCTCTCAAGCCCCCAAAGCAAGACATAGTGGACTACGTACTTGGTCTCCGCTCCCGGATGGCTGAGTATATGAAAAAGGCAACTAAAAACCTTGAGGCTAGCCAGGAACTTCAAAAAGCCTGGCATGACCAAAGGCTGTACTGACTGTTTACCAGCCAGGACATAAGGTGTGGGTGTTGGAGCCAGTGGCCCCAGCAGCTCTCCAAGACAAATGGAGTGGACCCCATACCATTGTTGAACAGAAGGGTGAGGTTACCTACTTAGTAGACCTAGGAACACCCAGGAGTCCCCACAGGGTTCTCCATGTCAACAGGTTAAAACCATATGTGGACAGGGCAGACATGGGCTTGCTCATGGCTACTGATGAGGGACAGGAGGAAGAGAGTGACCCACTCCCTGACCTGCTCTCACAGAACCCTGGTGATGGGTCAGTGGATGGTGTAGCCTTGGGAGGCAGCCTCACTACCCAGCAGCAGACTGATTGCAGACAGGTGCTCAATCAGTTCAGACACATATTCTCACTGACACCCAGTCAGACTACCTGGTGCACTCATGAAGTGGACACGGGGGACAGTCTGCCTATTAAAAATAAGATTTATAGGCAACCTGACCATGTCAGGGACTGTATCAGGACAGAAGTCCAGAAGATGTTGGATTTGGGAGTTATTGAACCCTCAGATAGCCCTTGGGCTAGTCCAGTGGTCCTTGTGCCAAAACCTCACACCAATGGTGGGAAAAGAGAGATGAGGTTTTGTGTGGACTACAGGGGTCTCAATGCAGTCACTAGGACTGATGCCCATCCAATACCTAGGGCAGATGAGCTAATAGACACTTTGGCCTCAGCCAATTATCTAAGCATATTTGACCTGACAGCTGGCTACTGGCAGATCAGACTAGCTGATGATGCAAAGCCAAAGACAGCATTCTCAACCCCTAGTGGGCATTATCAATTTGTGGTGATGCCCTTTGGTCTGAAGAATGCACCTGCCACTTTTCAGAGGCTGGTGAATACAGTCCTTACAGGTCTGGAAGCCTATAGTGCAGCATATCTAGATGATATTGCTGTCTTTAGCTCCACCTGGGAGGATCACCTGGTCCACCTCAGAAATGTTTTACAGGCCCTGCAGAAAGCAGGCCTGACTATCAAGGCCACCAAGTGCCAGATAGGGCAGAGTCAGGTTGTGTACCTGGGCCACCTTGTGGGTGGAGGCCAGGTTCAACCACTGCAGAGCAAGATCCAGACCATCATGGACTGGACTGCTCCAACTACCCAGACTCAGGTGAGAGCCTTCTTAGGCCTGACTGGGTACTATAGGAGATTTGTCAAGGGGTATGGATCAATAGTGACACCCCTGAATGACTTAACTTCCAAGAAAATGCCCAAAAGGTTCAGTGGACAGTTAGCTGTCAAAAGGCATTTGAAGACCTGAAGAAGGCCATGTGCACTGCTCCCATTCTACAGAGTCCTGATTACTCCAAGAAGTTCATTGTTCAAACTGATGCATCTGAATTGGGGGTAGGGGCTGTACTGTCACAATTGAATGATGAAGGTCAGGATCAGCCAGTAGCTTTCATTAGCAGAAGGCTGACCCCTAGAGAGAAACGTTGGTCAGCCATTGAGAGGGAGGCCTTTGCTGTGGTCTGGGCTCTGAAGAAGTTGAGGCCATACTTGTTTGGTACTCACTTCCTTGTTCAAACAGACCATAAGCCCCTCTTATGGCTAAAACAAATGAAGGATGAAAACCCCAAACTGCTTAGGTGGTCCATTTCCCTACAGGGGATGGACTTCACAGTGGAACATAGACCTGGGAGTAACCATGCCAATGCAGATGGACTCTCTAGGTACTTCCACTTAGAACATGAAGACTTAACTGGGCAAGGTTAGTTTAATGTCCCTACGTTTGGGGGGTTGTGTAGGAGAGTAGGATCTGCTTCACATGGGTACCCCCACTTTTTGCTGATGCTTCACTGTTTTTCGACCTTAGTCTGGCTGGGGCCCTGCTAATCAGAACCCCAGCCTAGCTGCTTCCTCTTTAAAATGGTTTCCATGTGCCTTAGGCACATCTCTGATTGGAATCTGGAGTGCCCTTATAAGTCCCTAGTATATGGTATACTATGTACCCAGGGCATAGGTACCTCAGAGGCCTACCAGGGGCTGCAGCATGTATTGTGCCACCCCTGGAAGGCCATCCAAACTGACACCACAGGTCTGCTACTGCAGCCTGGGTAAGATGGTGCATGCACCCCTTACTGTGATATAGGCTACCTATATCACTAAATACATACACACATATAAACCTATAAGTCACTCCTATGGCAGGCTTTATCAATCCTGAAGGCAGAGTGCGTGGTTCCTATGTGAGAGGGTGCCCCTGCATGAGCAGGGCCCCCCTGCAGCATTCGGAGACCCTTCTCTGATGCTGTTTGTAGTGCAACCTGACCATATACTCTTAAGCGCATTATAACCTCGCGTTAAATGCTAACTTTGGGATGGCTGCACGGAAACATGTCGTGTTTGGTGTCAAACATCTTGGAATACTACTCCCCCCGCCAGTTCTGGCGGCGGGGGTAGCATTCCACCCTTCTAGAGGGAGAGACATGTACACACCTGTATGCCCGGTACTGACTTTCCAGAGCCCTGGCATCACAAAATGGATGCCGCTGCCACAGACACGAGTCTGGCCTCCTGCTGCTGACCGAAACTCCGGCAGGGGAGGCCTGGACAATAGGTTTCCTGTCCCAGGGAGGTGTGACCACCTCCCCAGGCAGGATAGTGTGTATTGGGGCTGGGCGGGAGCACTCTCGGGTGCTTTGAAATCCTGCACTGGGGGCACACTTGGTGTCCCTGTGCATACCCCAGTTCAAACCGGCTCAGGGGCTTCCAGCCCCTGCTCTGGTGCGAAACTGGACAAAAGGAAAGGGGTGTAACCACCCCTCTGCCCTGGCCCTCCCATAGGTGGGGCCACAGAGTATGTCCAACCCTCTACCTTAGTATAAGTAGGGGAACCCAGTCCTTAGGACTTTAGATTTACCTGGACGAAACTCTGACACAGAATCCTGGACCTTCGACGCTCTACTTCAAGATTAGAGGACTGAAGAATCTCCCTTGGGGTCAAGGAGTGACTCCCCTGCTTGGCAGGCACCAAAGAAACAATTGTCCGGTCTGCATCGCTGAAGCTCCCGTCGGACGCCGAAGTCTTTGCATCACCAGAGGTGGATTTCCAGACTTCCCCGAGGCTGCCCTGAGTTCCCAGCAAAGCTGAGGCCCGTAGCTGTCGTGGGTAACGTGGAACCGTGACCCCTGGACACCGATCGCATTTGCAAGTGCATCCTCTTCTGGGTCTCCCACGAAGTCGTGCTTTGGGCTCCGAGTAGCCCCAGCCTCCAGCACCAACTGCACCGAAGATCACTGGCCTCCACTCCACGAGTGTCCTGTGAGCCAGCTCCACGTGCACCGTCTTGAGGCTCCTTTGTGGTCGCTAGTCCGTTGGCTAGTAGGCCCTCCCGAAGGCCAATCTTTTTCTGCTTGGGCTCCCTGGTTGCTCCAGGTGTGCCCTGACTTATTCTTGCTGGGTGAGTCCCCCAGACCTTGCTGGTCTGCAACATCGTCCTTCTTCTATTTCCACGAGACTTGCCGTTGCCAAGGCTTGTTGGGTCCAATCCGGTCGCCGACACCCCTGCAATCGACAGACATCGTGGGACAGCTCGAGTCCAGCTCCTGGTTGTCGTCGACGCCTCCTGGACCTCGTGGCTGAAGAGTCAAGACGACCATCAACCTACCTGAAGCACTCGACATCGGTGGGCATCTGATCATCGCCTTCCTGGTCACTGGCTAGTGACCCAGACTCTGTCCCCTCTGCTTTCAGGTTCTTCAGATCTTCGATCCACCTTTGGATCCACCCGAACACTTTCGACTTGGCCGCCAGCAGCACTTTGCAGCAGATCGCCATTGAAAGCGACGACGAAACCTGACCCCGAAAGACACCTATGCACCCGGCTCCCCTGGGTGAGGTAACTCGAGTACTCCGGTGCTCCCGTGGGTATTGACACTAGAACAGCCTAGTTCTCAAAGGGTTTGCTCCAAGTCCTCCTCTAAGTGTCCCTTTTCTTTTAAATTCTAATCGCGACTTTCCCCATAGAAGTTAACGGTGGTTCGCGGCTGTGTTCATACACTGCACGCGTCCCCCGTGGGTCCCCTGTGTCACTGCCTTGGGTGGTTCCTTGTGGTCCAAGCACTTCTACAGGCTCTAGGCCTTGTGTCTAGCTCAGTCGTGGTTCTTATACCACTTTATTGGTATATGGTTTGGTACGCCCCTGGGGCTCAAACGTGTATTTGTGCTATTACTGTAGATAACTAACTTATAACGTATGTACTTCGAACTCTAGCCTCATAAAGAGACTAGAGGGGTGTGTTTAGTAATAAATACATATATTTTGAATATATACCTGGTGTGGTCCTCTTTCATTTGGTCACTCAAGAGATTATAGACTGGTAAAACAAGCTGCTTTACAGTCCTTCAAGGCTTAGCCTGAAGACTGCTCTCCATAGCTACCACTAGGATAGCTTTCAATAAAGGTTGTCTTTAACCTATCTCCAATAAGGGGTTGTTTGGACTGGTGCAAGGTGCCCACTATAATTAGTGGACAGCATATGCCAGGCCAACTTCTCACATTGTTGACCAGAGGTTGTGGGAGTCATGAGACGTCGTTGATTAACCCACTGATGATAGGGAGCGTATGTGTGAATGTGTGAATAACCGACGCTGGTCGTAGGTTACTGTGTGTGTAAAACATCGAGTGTTTGAATCCTATCGATTGCAAGAGAGGCGATTGTCCGGTCGTTTCGCGGACAGACGGTTGCCAGAATTGAGGTCAACAGTTTCAAGAGACTGTCCGGTCGTTGGACAGACAGTCAGAGAGGTGAGTGTCCGGTCGTTTTGTGGACAGACAGTTACTTCAGAGTGTGATTGGGACGCATGCGAGAGTGAGAGGTGAATTGTAAAGGAGGGGAACTGCTGCGAGCGGAGGAAGAGTGACGTCAGACAGTGCCACGCTGCGATAGGCCGGTTGGTGTGAGCCACGCTGGTATTGGTGGACTGACACGAGGAAGTAAAAACGAAATCTTGTGCGCGAACGGAAATCTGCTGCATCATGAAATGTTTTAAAGTTTTACGAGAACTCTGTAGAGGTGATAGACATGTGGTTACTCGGGGTGGAGAGGAAGCTCCTCCTGAAGATACGCCAGCACATTACATGGCTAAGAATGTGGGATTGCATACTATAATATGGCTTGAGAATTGGCATAAAATGACACAGGGAGAGGGAGAATTGATTTTCCCACGCTATGGCACTTTTAGGTTGGAAGTGTTATACCAGCTAAAAACTGTAATGTCTTCTTTACGACCACTGCCTAGACCGACACAATTTGAGGCACTACATGCATGGATTAGGGCAGTGTATGTGTCAGGATCACGAACGCCGGTACACTACCTGCCCCCCCCCTTGCGCGAACCGTGTGCACACCCGCGTCACAAAACTACACCTACCGGAATGCAATGCGAGTCGCGCTTCATGTGACTCGGACGCCTCGCCGGAAACAAAAAGAATAAATACGGCGGAAGCCAGGAAGCGCCGCCGATTATTCTCTACCCCGGGATGTGTATCTGGGATTCCTTCGACGAAAACCTGCAGACCAAGCCAGGCGGTAAGAGTGCTAACGCACACTTTTCCGAGCCGCCATTGAATCTGAACGGAGATTACTTCTCCGTTTCATCTCCACGGACTCCTCTGTTGGATGAGACACGCTGTTTCACCGCGGTCTCTTGCAGGGGAGTTTAGGTGCCTGACGAGGCGCTTGGGATGCTCGTTCCCTGTTGGAGAAACCAAGGATAACCTTCCGGTTTCATGCAGGGAAAGTAAGCACCCGCGATACTCCAGGCTTTGACCTTTCCATATACTGTCTACTTATGGAAAGCCCTGATTTGTGGACATGGTTTGTTAAAGACGCTCCGAGACATTGCAGGGGCTAATATCAGGCCGTGTTTGCTTATTGTTTGACTTTTCTTCTTTGAAGCCTACACTTGCTGATGAGATGCTAGGATCGTGTGACTGCTAACACTCCTAGGCGCTCCGCTCTATGGTTTAAGAAGTCAAGCTTTGTTTGTCCAGGGTCTAAAGAACACCCTATGATTTGTGTGATTTTGGTTGTTCTTTCTTTATATTTTTTCCCTTCAGAAGAGAGATCGGATAGAGGGGCTACATCTTGGCATCACAGAATACGAGACACATGATCTTGAAAGGTATTCTGCAAAATGTCATCACCCTCTGCTCTCTTCTGATGGCATCATTTCACTTTTCTTTGTTTCAGGTAGGGGTTGTAGTGTAAAGGTGATAATTGATGGGAGGGGGTAAGGGAAAACAGACCAAAGAAGTCTTACGCTGTTTTTTTCTTGTCACCCTCACAGATCTCCCTCCGCGCAGTTCCTACCCTTTCCTTCCCCCGCTCAATTACCCCAATAGTCTGAGTGTATAACGCTATTCCAGACTTGGGGTGGTTCAGAGGTGGGCCCCCTTTGAGCATCAGCACGACCCCGAGGAATTGAACGAAGAATCCTTGACAGTATGACAGAAAAAGAGACAGAAGTCAGGAAAGGGTGAAGAAATCGATCAGAGCATTTCAAGAGGCGAGATGGGATGCATTGGAAAAAAGGTGGAGAGTGGAAACGATTCAGGGAGATAGGCTGTTCCCATTGCTGATAAATGTAGGAGAGGCTAAGAAGAAGTGGGCAGAAGAAGACGACAGTGATACAGACGACAGCCTGTTAGATAGGTTATTAGCAGAGAGACCACCTCCATTCAACCCAGATTCAGAAGAGGGAAAATCAGCTTCAGCAGGAGGGACTGGCGAGTTAGAGAATCAGACAAACGTGAGAGTAGTGGGAAAGATCTCCACAGGAAGAGAGGTAGTGGGAACGCAATCTTCAATGGGAAGCGTGAGGTTGCCGGATGCCTTGACGGTACCTGTTACCATTGGTCCTATAGTATCGGTGTATGACCCAGATCGGGTGAGTGAAGGAAGTCTATCACAGATGACAGGGAGAGAGGGGATCAGCGTCGGAGGGCATGGTGTAGAGGGGGAAAGGGTTCACTCTCTGAAGCCCATAGAAGCTAGCACGCCATTGCCAGCCACCGCAGACTCCTCCAGGGGACAGGTGGATGAGAGACCGGTAAAACCAAGGTCTTTGGCCGAGTCCAGATCAGACTTGAGAATGTGGGCACCACCTGTGAGGAATCAGAGGGATAGGATGATAAGAGAGGATGGGCAAGACAACTCAGGGAACAGACCAGCTTCTAGGAACATGATGGAAGAGAGTAGGTCACGAGAACAAAGCTGTGATTATGATGAACAAAATGGTGCTGCTTGTCAAGAAATTTTGAGGAGTGCCATGAAGGCAAGGTTGTTGGACGTAGTGAGATTGAAGGCAGAGGTAGACGAAATGATTTGCGGGAATATGCCTTTGCAGAGAATAGAGGTCTATGAGCCAGATGAGCTGCTTTTTGTAGCAAAGGATGTGACTCGTAAAGCGAGGGCTGCACACGAGAAATTGACAGAATTGGCAAAGAGATATGAGGTGGATTTGAATAAAACGAAATCGTTGCAAGGATCTCATAGGTTGCAGTACAGTGATCAAGAGCTGGAAGAGAAAAGGATCATAGGGCTGAGGACACACACCAAGGACCTGATTGTAGGGATGCGTATATGGGGTATGCTAGGTAAATGGGAGGAAAGATGGTCTAAAAAGAAGATTTCAAAGAAGAATGTGGAAGAGACGCCACCTCTGGGGGGAGGGACGACAGGAGTGGGGAACTATCCTTTACGGGAAGTACAAAACGGAGGGTACGTGCATGTGCCATGGAGTAGAGGTGATTTGGCTGCATTTACAAATGGCTGAGGGATAAACCAGTAGAGTGGTACAAACAGGTTGAGCGTTTTGTCAAAATTTCGAAGGTATTGTGGATTGACTTGAACACCTTGTTTGATATCGTAGTACCAGGAGACTTGTGGTCAGCTTGTAAAATTGCAGTTGAGTGGCCGACTTCCGAACCTGAAAGGGATGCTGTTACAAATGGTCCGTCACCTATAGTCATGAAAAAGTTTGAACAAGTGATTACATGGTTGAAGTTGAAGATCTCGCCTGAAGACATTGATTGGGTTAAGATAGATCGAACTGTGCAGGAACCCAAGGAGACAGTGCATGAATATTATGAAAGACTCCTGCAAGCTTTTAAACAGTATAGTGGACTAGGTACCTCAGACCCCAAGAACATGGGACAGTTTGTCTCAAAGTTTGTCCTAGGATTGAGACCAGAAGTTAATCTCATGATACAGCACCATTTGATCTGTTGGCAGAACAAGCCGGAAAATGAAATCTTGCAGTATGCGAGGTACTGTAGTGATGAGGTAGACTCGAAGCACCGGAAGCTGAAGGACAAACTGATGTTAGTTCAGATGCAAACAGATCAGGTTCAGCCTAGCGGAGGGACGCTGGGAAGAAGACAGGGACACTATCAAGGGAACCAAAATGGGCAAGGTCAGGGAAAAGTGAAACCTATAGATCCCAAGACGGGGAGGGATGTGGCGACACTGAAGAAGACCACTGCGTGTCATCTTTGTCACCAGATCGGACATTGGAAGCGCGAGTGTCCCTTGAACCCAGCTAATCAGGTGCAACAGGAGGTCGAAGTGGCTCAGGCACCCGTGCCGGAGGTAGTCAACACTGTAACGAGGCCCAGATCGATGAAAGGGGGGACGTTTAACCAACAGGTGCAGGTTCCCCAGCCACTGAGAATTTCTCAAGGAATGCGGACTTACCAGCAGATGCCCCTTTTTGAAGGGTATGATGAGTACAGCCCAGACCCGTTAGCCTGACGGTGCCTGAGGGGGGAGGAAAACTGCACACTTGGAGCAGTCTTGGAGGTAGACCAGAGGGGACCTTTTGTGGAGGCAGACATTGATGGTCATCCTGCCACATTTTTGGTTGACACTGGCGCTACCCGGTCTACTGTTAGATCAGCAGTAGTCCCCAACCTACCCCTCTCGGGACAATCGATCCAAGTTGTTGGAGTGGCAAACAAGAGAATAACTAGCCCATTGACTGAACCTATCCCTGTGAGGATTGGCTCCTTCCGTGATAGACATCAGTTTGTGGTGTGCGACTTGAGTCCAGTCTGTCTGTTAGGAAGAGATCTATTGTGTAAGTTAAATTGCACCATCTATTGTACACCTAGGGGAGTCGGAGTCCAGACGAAGGATGACGATGCCGCCTTCAAGGTTGCGAATCAGCACTTGTGCATAGAAATGTATCCTGTGGTGACAGTGGAGGAACTTCTACTAGATCTGAGAGATTCTGTGTCACAAGAGGTGAGGGATTTCACGGGAGAAGAGATCGGACTGATCAAGGGGGTTAAACCTGTACAGATCCAGGTTAAGCAGAATGTTGATTTCCCTAGAACGCCCCAGTACAACCTGTCAACCGAGACTATTGCAGGAATCAAACCTGTAATTGAGTCCATGATTAAGCAGGGAATTCTGAAGGAGATAAGAGGTAGCCCATGTAATTCACCCATCATGGAACTACAGAAACCGAGCGGGAAGTTCAGGATCGTGCAAGACCTGCGAAAGGTCAACACGATAGTTGTCCCATGTTGTCCAGTGGTACCGAATCCATCTGTGATACTGTTTCAGATCCCATGCAAGGCCGAGTGGTTTACCGTGATCGATTTGTGTCAAGCATTCTTCTCGATACCGCTCCATGAGGAAAGCCAATTTCTTTTTGCTTTCCGGCTGGATAATCGTGTGTTAACGTGGTGTTGTATCCCTCAAGGGTATACAGAGAGTCCATCGATCTTTAATCAGATCTTGAAGAAGAATCTTGAAAGTCTTGTACTGCCACAGAACTCAGTTCTCGTGCAGTACATTGACGATCTGCTTATCGCCGCAGAAACTGAAGACGCTTGCAGAACAGACACGATAGCCCTATTGAATCATTTGGCAGAGAACGGACACAAGGTGTCCCCGAACAAGCCACAGTACTGTCTGAACGAAGTGCAGTACTTGGGTCACAGAATAGAGAAGGGCAAGAGGAAGGTGTCACCAGATCGAGTAGAGGCAATAATGAACATGGCTGTGCCTACCACTCAGAGGGAAGTCAGGATGTTTCTGGGAATGGTCGGCTACTGTCGCCAGTGGATTCCAAATTTTTCCTTGAACGCAAAGCCTTTGCAACGGCTGACGCACAAGGATGTGAGTGATCCGGTACCATGGGACAATGAATGTTTGATGTCATTCCTAAGACTGAGAGAAGGGTTGTGCAGTGCACCAGCTTTGGGAATGCCTGATTACAACAAAACCTTTTCACTGTTCTGTTGTGAGAGAGAAGGTTGTGCATTGGCAGTCTTGGCTCAGAGCCATGGAGGTGTCCGTAGACCAATTGCCTATTTTTCAGCTACTTTAGATCCAGTAGCTTCTGCGTTGCCCGGATGTCTAAGATCCGTTGCTGCAACAGGTGTCAGAATTGAAAGATGTGAAAGCATTGTAATGGGTCACCCTCTGACAGTTTATGTACCACACTCTGTTGAATTGTTAATGACCAGGACAAAGACCCAGCACCTAACGAATAACAGGTTAACGAGATATGAGCAAGTCATACTTGCCGCAGAAAATGTGACCCTGAAAAGGTGCTCCGTCTTGAATCCTGCGACATTAGTGCCCATACCGAACACAGATGATGAAGAATGTGAGGACCATGATTGTCTCGATGTGACTGAACTATGCACTAAACCGAGACCTGACATTGTCGAAGAACCACTGACTGACCCTGATGAAATTTTCTTTGTTGATGGTTCGTGCCTAAGGGACAATGTTGGTCAGTTGAGAGCAGCGTTTGCTGTATGTACCATCTCAGGAGTGGTCGAGGCTGCTTATCTAGAAGGAGTACACTCCGCGCAGGTAGCTGAAATCATTGCCTTGACTCGTGCCTGTTTGGCCGCTGATCAAATCCGAATCACAATCTACACTGACAGCCAGTATGGGTTCGGTGTGGTTCATGACTTCGGACAGTTATGGTCACAGAGGGGATTCATGACATCATCTGGTTCACCCATTAGGAATGGGGAATATGTGAGACAGCTACTTGATGCATTGCAATGTCCTAAGGAGATTGCGGTGGTCAAATGTGCTGCTCATGGGAAAGGAAATGATTTTGTTTCCCTGGGAAATTACTACGCTGATGAAGTTGCCCGCTTTTGCGCAAAGCAAGGATGTATGTTCACAGGGGGTTACTCAGGAGAGAGCCAAGAAAGAACCGAGCTCAGCATGATGTTGGCCATGGCAGACACTTGGGAGGAACTCAAGAGACTACAGGATGAAGTTTCGGATCATGAGCGAAGTGGTTGGATTAAAGCAGGATGTGAGAGAGGAGAGGTTGATGTTTGGGTTTCCAGTGATGGTTGAGCGGTGTTGCCCGAGAATTTGTTGAGTCCAATGCCAAGACTGATACATGGTGCAATACACCTTGGCAGGGATGCAATGGTGCGTGTGTTTAGACAGACGTGGTATAATCCACGATTCCGTGCTATTGCTGAAGCAGTTTGTCAAAGGTGTGTTACGTGTCAACAAATGAATGCTGGAAAGAAGACTGTGGTCACATTGAGTCACGTTGGGAGGTCAGGAGGACCTTTCAATAGGATGCAGCTGGATTTCATCGAAATGCCCAAGTGCAATGGGTTGAGGTACATTTTGGTGGTAGTGTGTGTATTTTCACAGTGGGTGGCGGCGTACCCAACACGTAGGTGTGACACCCTCACAGTGGCTAAGCTATTGCTGAGGGAGCTCATTCCGAGGTTCGGTTTTCCAACCTCTTTGGAATCGGATAGAGGAACACACTTTCACAGCGAGGTCATGAAGTTACTTTGCGCTGCATTAAATGTAGATCAGAGACTACATTGCAGTTATCGACCAGAGGCTTCTGGGATAGTGGAACAGGTTAATGGGACTTTGAAAGCCCGGATGGCAAAGGTGTGTTCATCAACGTCTCTGAAGTGGCCTGATGCCCTGCCGCTTGTGCTCATGAGTATTCGCAATGTCCCAGACAGGAAGACTGGGTTATCCCCACACGAGATCCTGATGGGGAGGGCGATGCGATTACCAGCAGTACCAGCTACAGCTTTGATAAGAATCACTGATGACTTGATTCTAGATTACTGCAAAGGACTAGCTGATGTGGTCCGTTCTGTATCCCAGCAGGTGCAAGCTTCAGCGGTTCCGGCTTCGAGTGATCTGTGCCACGACCTATGTCCCGGAGACTGGGTGCTTGTTCGCAAGCACGTGAGGAAGAGTTGCCTGGATGTTCGGTGGCAAGGCCCGTACCAGGTAATACTGGTGACGAACACAGGAGTGAAGTGCGGAGGATTGCCGAATTGGGTGCATGCTTCCCATACCCGCAGAGTTTAAGCACCCTCAGAAGAAACAGCTCCTCTCGTGAATGAAAATCCAGCTGATGTGGCAGGGCCACATGAGAGGACAAGTCAAGCTGTGAGGGCCGCTGATACAGCTGGCTGTGCACCGGAAGAGGTGGGAGAGGGTTCTGACGACCAGAACCCTGAATTTGAGTCAGACGAGAGAGGTGCTGTGGGCGGAGAAGAGTCATAATCAGAAGAAGAAGGAAGTAGTGCACATGGTATACAGGGAAGAAGCGGAAGAACGAACAGGACAGAAGAGACTTGGCCTGAAAGAGAGAGGCGATTGAACCTGAGGTTGGCACCCGAAAGAGATCTTGCTCCAATATCTGAGATGTTTGAATCGGAAGCAAGTGATGGAGAGCAGGCTCAACAAGGTCGGAGAAGGTCAAGGAGAACGAGAATACCTTGCCAGAGATACGCTACCCCAGAGTGGACTTACACAGTAACTAATGCAGGGGGTAGTGAGTTCGGGGAGGCTGAGGTCTGTGCAGGTGGTCAGCAAGAGCCCGACTGTGGTGTTGAGAGTGGTGCTGTTAGTACCAAGGCTCGAAGTCGAAGGAGTACTAACCCTCACGGTTCCGAATCCCCCGCTTCTGAGTAAAGTTCAAGAATTGGTTCTGCATAGACTCGAATTTCCGTCATTTGGATTTGAGCGACCGTCACATGAAATGATAATTCTTCGTCTTGAACTTTTGTATCACGTTCTAGAAGAGCTTGCAGTTGACTTTATTGTGGATTGAGTATAAACTGTTGTAAATAAAAGCCTAAAGAAGAAGATAACCTAGGTCCGAGTGGAAGAAGAAAAAACTTAGGGACTTTCCACCGAAGAGAACGAGAACTTAGGGAAGTCTTTTTCTGGACTATGTAAACAAGGAACTGTAGCTGAAAGGGGGATTTCCAGCTGCTTCGGAGTTGTTCGAACTGGTTAAGCAAGTCACGAGAGAGGAAGACAGAGACTTTTGAGCATTCCTTGCTGAAACCAAGAACTTTGGGAACTTTTCGAAATAATGGAGGCTGGAGATCCACACCGTAGATCCAAATTGATAGTAGGCACACTGTTAGGGGGTGTGATAGTTTCTATAATCATAGTAGTTGTAGTTTCATATTTTGTTCCACACGAGCTAGAGGTGGGGGGGTACAAGGGACTCCTACACCCATTAGGCCTAGCAAAAAGGAGGGAGGCATAGGAGCCGAAAGAGCTTTGCTAATAGAAGAAAGTCGTAGGTTGCATGTAGATTTGTCTAGAGGTGATTTTAAGCTTAACGCATATGCCAAGCTGCTATATGAGTATGTGGACGCGATGGATGCGAAAGATTGTTATGTGTGTATGCAGTTGCCAGCTTCAGTGGATGAGGGTATTAGATACCATCATCTTCCACTGACTTATGGAATTTCGTGTAGTTTATTGCTTAGTATGTTTTATGGGAGAGGTCACTATGAGTATTTCTTTTCCAACTATGATGCCGTGCTTCCAGAGGTCCCTTCCCATAAAAATCTGAACAAGTATGATTATTACAAGACGGAGGATAGACTTGGAAAGCACTTCATACTGACCTCAAGGTTAGATACAGCCTATGCCCATAGACACAATTTAACATGTGCATTAACAGAAGTAGAGAAAAAGTTTATAGATCAAGTAGAAGATAGATATAGGAAACTAACACAAACACGTCACACTGGAGATAGTCCTGTAGATTGGACAGACGAGGAGAGATCACACAGAGCGAAGGGAAGTTATGGCCCTATAGCATTGGACATGGTGCAAAGGGGGAAGATGTGTGTGAGACGCGCGCAGACCTATTATGATAAGGTCTTTGTGGGACAGAGTGAGTGTGATCACGTTTTCACTATGGAGGAATCAGCAAAGAATTTTCTGCAAGGTCCTGTACAAGTGATACCTACGGTGTATTATGTTTGTGGAAGGAATGCTTATGTGAGATTGCCAGCGAACTGGTATGGTACGTGTTACTTGGGAATTATATTTCCAAAAATTTACCATGCAGAGGATTTGGAACTTTTGGAAGGTGGACAGCATTCGAGAGTGAAAAGAGGTGCAAGTGCAGGAACAATAGTAGGAGATATCTTTGGAGCAATGATACCGAGTCTGGGAGTGATCTTGAATGATGTGAAGATCCAGAGATTGGCGACTGTGGTTGATGAATTGTCAATGAATACAGCAAAATCATTGATACTTGTGGATGGAGAGATGCTGTCGATAAGGACTATGGTTTTACAGAACCGTCTTGCTTTAGATGTCCTATTGGCAAAAGAGGGAGGAGTCTGTAAATTATTGAAGGTTCAAGAGTGCTGCACTTATATACCAGATAACAGCAAAGATCTGGAGAAATATATAAGTAACATCACTATGATCCATACTGAGATAAAGGATCTGACTGAAGAGGGAGTTTGGGAGAAAGTTGGCAAGGGATTTGGCCACGTGGGAAGCTGGTTTGCGAATTTGGGGAGGGGTTTCCTTGGATATGTTCTGAGACCTCTCATTATCGTTGTGGTTTGCGTGGTTTGTTTGTGGGGATTTGTCAGAGCTTACAAGTGGTACAAAGAAGGCAGAGTTGAGAGCTTTGAGAGAGAGTGATACGAGAATGGCTAGACTGCAGGACAGTCACTATCGAAATATTAAGAATCTGGAGAGATTCCGACAAGGGGGAGTGGCAACAAGTTCTGTTTAGGTCGGTTCTTTCTCCAAGAGTGTTGTAAAGGTGTGATGACAGGAGTCATCAAAGGGGGGAACTGATAGAGCGCCATGTTCTCGTAAAAATTGGAGGGGTGCATCATAATCACCGTTAGTCTGCACCCGCATATATCCAGTTATATGTTAATGAGTGGTCAGGAAAATGTAGTTCTAAACCACATTTATTAGAAGTGAATAAAAGAATAATTGTGCTATTAGTATTATGCAGATGTAATGTTTAATTGAATTGTGCTTAAAAGATGCATAGATGAATTAGCTCATGTGTAATTGAAATGCAGTGGTTTAAACGTGTACCATATTAAGTTGCACGTGTAGTTTATTTTTCGTATATGAAATGTAATGAATCAATGCTTATAGAAGTAATTAGAATTGTGTGCTTAAAAATTGTGTAAAGGCCTGACTGCATATACGTCAAGGAAGGGCCTGTTTGTTCTTATGTTAGCATATTTTGTAGGCAGATAAGGTGTTCTCTTGGGAAGGCTCTCTGGGCATTTTTACATAAAAGAAAGTTTCTGCTGAATGTATTTTCTGTTGCAGGTGCAAGGACACATGCCTCGTTAGTGAAAGACTGGCTCTTTGTTTTAGGAGTTAGGATGGTGGGAGACATTGAGAGGGGAGTATACTGGAATGCAAGGATGATACTTTTAGCGGAGAAGGTGCCTGGGACCCAAGGTCATTGTAACCGTCCTGGATGAAGTAAGAGTTTCGATGGAAAAGTACAAGAAGGAAAACCTGGCCGAAGAGGCGTGACAAGGGCGTGTTCTATTGTATGTGGGTTTTGTATTAGGGATAGTGCCCCGAGGGAGGAGGACAGACTTGAGGTAGAGGAGACCTGAGAGAAGGGTGAAAGAGAGAGAGAGAGAGAGAACTTTTTAGGAAGGAGCATCTTAGAACGAGCTCAAATGCTAAGTGAGTGCACTTCTTCGGAAGTCTTCACAGCTGACACCTTTACCTCTTTCCTGTCTCTTGTCTGGGGAAATTCGTTAAGTAGGGATGTCACCTTAGTGGTAGAGTAGGGACAGATTTAACGCTTTTCTCCTTAATTAGGTAAATGCAGAATAAAATAGAGATTGGAGCCGTCATTGCTAGCTTAATGCTTCTGGAGCTAACGGTTCTTCTTGTCCTGAGTCGGATGAGACTCCTGCGTAGGATGATATTTGTATTAGTGCCCATCTATTTTTTTAACCTCGTGCTGAGGTGCTTGTATGTGCAGTTATTTTTGGCTTTGTAATAAACCCCTAAAAATTGAATCCGGAGTCAGTGATCTTTGAGGACGATTTGGATTTTAAATTGTTGCAGAACTGAATTGAGTTTTCTTCCCTTCACACTATTCAGCAGGTAAAAAGGTCCAGCCGATTGGAAGGGGATTCTTAGTGATGGTAAGATAAGATAAGAGTCCTGGCTTTATCACAGTTGTCTTTGTGTTTGATGTGGGCATAGCTGCTCAATACCACTCAATGAACTAAAAAAAAAATGTTGTATCCGGCTTCCATAATATGCTTTTATTATGAATCACAGATCGCAATTAGGCTATTAGCAGCACCGATATCACAACAGTGGTTAACCAAAGCGTTGAATCTCTCTTGTGATGTCACCCAGGGGAAGCTCAAGTCTACCCTTTGTTCCACTACCTCGCCAGGATCTTCTGAGACCTAAGCGTGACAGCGCAATGAAGATTAGGGGTCTCACCATCCCTTTCCCACTTCTGTAGAGTCCCTACAGACCTAAAAGAGATGGGAGAATGCAAATGGCACTTTGCCTGAGCCTAGAAGTAATAGCATTACTACAACCACTCCTCCTCCTTCTCATCATCCCACTCCTCGTCCTACTGTACTACTACTACTACTACTTCTACTATTAATAATGATAACAATAATAATAATAATAATAATACTATCGCACAACTTACCTCTGAGATTCTACTGACATTGACAAGACTACATATAGGGGCATATTCACAAACTGTATTTTTAGTATGATTTTCAGTACTAAAAAATGTACTAAAAAATGCTATCCACAAACCTTCATGTGGAGTTTAGACTTCTGCCTCTCCTTGCTTTGTCTATGTGGAGATCTCTGATCCAAGTGTGAAGTCTCTACACACGTAGGTATGTGTTTCAGAAGTAAATGTGGGAGTGACGGGGTAGTGTCTGCAAAATGGGGAATATTTATTACTGAAGGGGAGGAAAATAGGTAAAGTAAGGAGGGTTAAGGGAGGATGTAAGGGGGGATTTAGGGAGTGATGTGTACCCACTCACAAAAGAGCAATCCTATTGCTAACCACAAACTGCACTTGTAAAGTTACTACAACCAAAAAGGGATTCAAAACTGTAGTAAATTAAACTACTTCAACTCAGAGCTGAAGTAAGCCCAGCACCATACATGGCCAACCACTGGTAGTACAATACCCTCTGATAGAAATCAATGGAGTTTAAACTTAAAATAAAACCCTGTATCAGATAATGTTAAATTAAATAAATTAGTTACATGATGTAGTGCTTACTTGTGTCAGAGGCATTCACTTTCTCCTGGAGTTCTCATGTGTGCATTGTACTGTTGTCAACTACCCCCAGACGTATAAACATACAATCCTGCAGTGGCCCTCTGTATTAGGCCACATCTTCAATTACTCTGCTTACCTATACTGTTTATTCTGCTCAGTTGTACCTATCCGAAGCACAAAATGCTTTTTTCTGTTTTGCAAACTTTATTTTAGTTTATAAGTCCAAACATATATTTGGTGGTCTTGAAAACGACCTTCATAACCTCTTAAACATGTTAGTGTTTGTCCTGGGCTTTGCATTTCAAGAAACAAACACAATCATATCTTGAATTGCCAAATTGACTCATTTGATAACTGAGTATTAGTGACTTTATTCCACCCGGTTGAGAGTAGCTGTCTTTTCCCCCAGCGGCGGCCGGCACAGGTAAACGCGGTGAGGCAGGGCGGGGGCTTTGCGGGGTGGGAGCAGGGGGAAGTCGACAGACAACGGAATAGGTATAATTAAATAAATAACACCTATTCCGTCATTTGTTGGCTTCCCCCCCTGCTGGGCTCTGCCACCCACCGCGCTTACCTGTGCCGGTGGCCGCAGAATTCAGAAATTAGAGGCAGTCATTTATACTAGAAACACATGTTTAAAAATAAATAAATGAAGTTAAAAATGGAAAAAGGTTGAGTGGTAAGACACTGGATCCATCTCATAATGGTACTATCACGTGTTGTCTTGTGGCTCATGGCCTCCTGGCAGGTCTGGCTACGTTACCACGCCTGGCTGCCATGATGACTCTTGCGCACGTTACTATTGGATGTTGTTCTGTCGCCCTCTGTTATTGCCAAGTTGTTCTACAATAGCCTGCATTTTCTGTTTCTCACCTTTTCTCCTGTTCCCTTTTGGGCTCAGTCTGGACAACAGTTACAAGGTCGAATAACAACTCCCTGGTTCCTACTGATTTGGCCCGTCCCTCGCACCTAGACATAACACCATGTACAGCTGCCATTGAGAAAATAGTGTGCTTTTAATAATGCGATCGCTTGCTCTAAGATAGCACTTGGAGACGACCTTTCCAGAGAGAAGAGCTGTGATTGTTTGCTGATGTAGTTTTGCATCAAGAGACTGAGGTATGGGGGTTCGCTAGTCAAAGCCCAAAGGTCTTCTATTATTATAATAAACTGGCTTCCAGCACGGGGAGGGTGGTAATGTTAGTTAGACATATATCCACTGCTTTATGAGATGCTTTCCCCGTTCGTATTCTATGGAGTAGTAACTATGCTGATTATATTATTCTTATGTATTATGTTATTAGTACTGACACGTGTATTGTATCTAAGGGCACGTAAGTTGCAATAAATATTTTGAACTATAAAGTGTCTCTTCTTACGCATGTTGTGGACAGGTACGAGAGTAACGAAAGAGTGTTCTTGCCTCTGCGAGTCCTGGGTGAGAGAGAGATACCGTGTTCTGGGTTGTCTAATCATTGGTACATTAGTGCTAATGGGACGCTAAGGCTAGTTGGGTTGGGGTTTTGGGTGCTAAGGTTTATGGTTGGCTCACCGCTATATTCCAAGGTCCTATTATCCTGTGCATAGCTCTGTATGTGCAGAAACCCTATGACATGGCGCGACCAACGAGTGGGGCAGCTTACTTGCGAGACGCTTGAGTAGTACTTGTGCTTGTCCACACAACCCTCACGTACGCTTCCGGAAGCGTGTGTGATGGTGATACCTCCTATATTACAGATATTGTAGGTTCTTTCAAGCTTGAAGTTATTAGAAAAGGTTTTTCTTGATTAAAACCCTAATTGTGCTGCCTCCTGTTAGATTGTCGAAGTATTTTAGCCGTAAATGGCTGTTCAAATTGCGGCGCATAGCCGCGGAGCACTCCGGACACACTTACGGGTGTATGGAGTGCCAGATGCTGGAGTCGAACTGATCTTTGTGGTACAAGCCGATCCGGCTTACCACTTTGAGGTGTTCTACTCATGGATAACTTTTCCTGCAGTGGATGGGACTGACAATTTGTTCCATGAATATACAGCCACCGCAGTTCCTAATAACTATATACCTTATTCTTGTCTTGAGGTACCAGCCACGGCGTGGCAACACCGTGTTTGGTTTAATGGCGCCTCCCACAACCGACTACCACGGTTCGTTTAGGCCCCTTATCTATTGATGGGGCCACTTGGCCTGTTTTGGCCGGGTACACCCCACATCCGCGATATATGACAATACCGGTCGCGGAACTGCGCAACATGTATTCGGCTTTGGTACGAGTGCATCGAGCCTTAGTGCAATATGTTACAGGCAACATCCAGGGAGCCCCTCCTGGAGTTGCAGGCCATCCAGCTGGTGCAGCCGGAGTTGCCATAAGTCCTGTAATGGTGAACTCAGTGATGGGCAAACGTCCACAACATAAGGACGACTTTCCTTATTGGCTTGCAGAAAAATTTGACCAGTTGGAGGCAGTTTTTCCACACACAACCCAAGTGGATAAACATCGTATTTTGACGATTAGTTTGCCAAAAGACTTAATTCCCGAGTTGACAGCATGTGACAACTGGGGTAGGGTATTCGCAGCAGTATATTCTAAATGTTTTGGTACGCCTTCCATGACAGTTCTCCCCTCTGTAATTAAAAAAGTACAGGATGAACACGGCCCTGAAGCGGCTGTGGAATTAGGGATGAGACTAGTGGGAGTGTTTGAAGTAGTAGCTGAACTGATCCTTGCAAATGTCAAGGGCGATGCAGTGAACTTTCAAGTAGCGAACGCTTTGGCTTTGGTCCCAGAATTGGACAAGCCTCGCGAATTACCGAAAATTATTACCCAGGTTTACAAAACTATTGGTAGAAACAGCCTGGGTAACAAGCCTTTGCAAAACTGCAAACACAATCGCAACCACAACAGCAACAAACCAAATCTCAATCTGAGAAAGATGAGAAACCAGTCTTCACTAAAAAGAGCTGGAGGCTGAAAAACAGGGTAAGCAACAGACAAAGACGGGATCGCGCGGCGCATCCCCGGTTTCAGTTTCTTCTGAACGTACTTTATGATTTACGCGATAGAGCGAGAATTAAGTCACCGGATAGGTTTCAGATCCCTGATACGCGTTCTCCTCGTTCTTTACAGGCACAGACTTCGTCACAGGCCGGTGGAGGAGACCGCCAGGATAGAGGAAGGGCCCGTGAGGCCCCACAGGGACGAGACCAGCCTCGACAACAAGTCAGAGGAAAAGAAGAAGACGCTCAACGTTTTCGACCACAATTTCAGAAGAAGAAAGTTGCCGCTGTAACAGCGAAATATGCCACAGACGGTGAGAACAAGACTCCTGAATTGGACGTGGGCAGTTACCCTCCTAGACAGCGCCACGGAAGTAACCATAGTGCGGGAGGCGCTACGTCCTCATATGGAGGCGACAGCAACTGAAACATTCATTACTGTTGAAACAGCAGACACCAGAGTGGCACCCCTGACAGACTATTTAATATTGTCCTCCAAATTGAAGGTGATATACAGCGAGTAATTAAAGGTATTTTTTGGGAAAATCTGACCTCTTCATATGATATTTTATTGGCAGAGGCGGATTGGCCACCCCCATTCGTAATTACTGCGCGTAAAGGGGAGGAGGTACGAGCTTTTCTCGACATGTCCCAAAGGACAAAGCAGAGGCTCTTGCAGCAGAGTGGGCTGTGTCCCTGGCTCCAGCGTTATTCCGCAATCACGTGGGTTGGGACGAAGAATCTCCCCCATGAAATACCTTTGCGATCGTTGCCGCAGCCACAACCCCAATATCCCATAAAACGTGAAGCCAAAGGCCCCGTTTCCGAAATTCTGACACAGTTGGAATATCAGGGAGTAATTGAACCCTGTGTATCACCTATGAACAATCCCCTTTCGCGGTTTCTAAACCCGATGGATCGTACCGCTTAGTATTGGATTACCGGCATTTGAACTCTCATTGTCGGACCTTGCGGTGCAAAATACCCATAGTTCTGCGCTTGTAGACAGTCTTGTTCGTAAAAAATACAAAACGACCCTTGACCTTTCAAATGGATTCTACACGCACAACTTAGCCCCGGAGAGTGGCCAATGGTGTGCTTTTACTTCCGGTGGTAAAATGTTCAAATTCAGGCGTCTTCCTATGGGCTACAAGAATAGTCCAGGCGTATTTGCTGCTCGTGTTGTCTCTTTGTTAGACGGCATAGATCCAGACGCCTGTTCGTATGTGGATGACATTTATCTGACCGATGATGAATTGTTTCCGCATCTGACCCGAGTGGACCGCATTATTCTTGAATTTGCGGTTCAGGGATACAAAATTAACTTTGCAAAATCCCATATTGCTGAATTTACCGTTTTGTTCTTGGGCTATGAGCTCAACAATGAAGGTAAGGGTTTAGCCCCCCATTTTCTGGAGAAATGTGCACTTTTGTGCCCTCCTACTAATCTGAAGAAGCTTCAGTCTTTACTGGGTTTTCTGAACTTCGGACGTACATATATTCCCGAATACGCCCAGCGTATCAAGCCATTGTATGCTTTGATACAACCTACTTTTTCGAAGTCTTCTTGGCTTCCGGAGCATACCTCCATTCTGCAGTCTTTGCAGACAGACCTTCTTGAGTCTAAATACCTTTTGACGCGTGATAACCACACAAACTTGGTGATTAGAATCATTCCAGGGGCAGTGGGTTTCACGTACTTAACCTTTAATGAAGGTGATACAGTACCCATCGCATACAAGTCACATCTATACACCTCTGCAGAAATGCGGTTCTCATCTGTGGAGAAAGTGCTAACAGCAGTGCAAATGGCGATCCTGAAGGAGCGCGCACTGGCACAGGGAAAACGCATTCTGGTGGTAACACCCTATCCTGCCCTAGAGGCAGTGACGAAAGCAAGTGTTCCGAACTCTAAAGCTTTGCACCCCCGTTGGATTCAATGGGCAACATCTTTGACGTCTCCGGATGTCACTTTCATATTCGACTCTTCTCTTCAGACTCAGGAGTTTTTACAGTATGAATTCATTCATCCTCCTCCTTTGTCCTTATTGCCGCTTGAGGATTACGACTGTGTGATCTACACCGATGGTTCGGCACAACCGGCCACGGGGTCCAAGCATGCTTACTCAGCCGCATGTGCTAATGTTGCAGGTACGTTTGTGAACGGAAAGTTCAAATCCACTGTGGTGCATACACAGGCACTCGGGGACAGTACCGCACAATTGGCCGAGTTGCGTGGCCTTGGTGCTTGCGCTTGAGTTCGTAAATCCTGATGTGACTACTTTAATAGTGTGCGATTCTTACTACTGTGTTCAATCATACAATGACAATCTGTTCTTTTGGTCGCAAAATGACTATAGAGACGCTAAAGGCAACACAATCAAGCATAAAATGCTTTGGGTTAGGGTGGCAGAATTACAAAGACGTCTGCCACTCACACAGGTGGTTCACACCCTAGGCCATCAGCGAGTGGGCGCACACGCTGTTGGTAACAGTCTGGCAGATGAAGCTGCCAGATCAGCAGTACTCACGTGTTCAGTAGCAGCAGTTACTAGATCCATGTCTAAAATAGACACTGATATCTTGGCAGCTATTGCTGCAACAAAAGAAGGAATTAATTACCCTAGAGGTTTCCTTCTAAATATTCTTACCAGATAGGTCCCGATCAGGCTCCTTATGTAACAATACCTAGAGTTGGGGTTCGGCTGATCCCCAACGCGGACCGCAGACTTTCCTTGATGGCAGCGGCACACGAAGGCATGGCTTCGGCGCATGCTGGTGTGTCTGCGACAATTTCCATTTTGCAGCAGCGTTACTGGTGGCGTGGTTTATACAAAGATACACGTACTTATGTGCTTTCCTGTGACGTTTGTCAACAGATCAAGCCTTCAACAGTCACAAGACCACCGCAGACCTCGCTTGCAATTTCGAACAGACCCTTTGGGTGTGTTTACTTGGATCACTGCGGTCCATTTTCTTCAGACACTGCCTATAAATATATCTTAGTGGCAGTGGACTCGTGCACACGGTTCATCTGGGTCTGGCCACAACGGAGTGCTGACGCACGAAATGTCATTAGGGATTTGCGTGTCTTTGTGGGAATTTTTGCATGCGGCACCTTCCATTCTGACCAAGGTCCGGCGTTTGCCTCTAAGGCTTACAAGGACGCAATGGGCTCCTTAGGGGTGCGGGTAAAATTTTCGTCTCCGTATAGGCCTGAGGGCAACTCTATCGTTGAACGAATGAACCGTGACTTAAAGCAATCCTTGACAGCTAGAGTTATAGGTACTGGCAGGAACTGGCTGGCCCACTTGTATACTGTTCAGCGTGCACTTAATAATCTCCCTAGAAGGCCTCTGGGTGGGCGGACCCCTTACGAAATGCTCTTTGGCATACGAATGTTTGTGCCTGACCTTGATGGTCTAGACATGGCGGCGCAATCCGCCAAGTTCGATGTAGATAATCATTCTACTATGTTACAGGACTTACAAGAAGCCCGAGACAAACTAGCGATTGCACATTTACCTTCAGCCACAGACCCTGCTGTGCAGATTCCGGTTGCCGGCTGGCTTGCGAGGATTGGCGACCTGGTACGAGAGAAGGTGGAGAACAAAAAGAATTCGGCCCCTCTTTCGTGCACCGGTTCCAGTACTGGGCTTGAAGGGAACACGTACAGTCATCCTACCACCGCTTCCCGGTCGCAAGGAAAACAGATACATCTCAGTGGAAAATGTCAAGCTACAACATCTGGCCGATCCTAAATAGTGTCACACCAGCGGTCTCTTGTCCTGCCATTTAACGGACAAGCGTTCGAGGCACGTCTGCACGAACAATCACTGATGTTACCATGGAGATGGTTGATTTGCCTGAAAATATATTTGAACCCCTGCATCACCCTGCATAGCCGAGGACGAGTATACTTATCCCGCCACAGAGTCGGTGGCACACCAACCAACAACGCCACTGAGCCTGACACATTATTCTTTTGACTCGGATTCCAACTCATCACAAGTCCCGTCCAAGTTTAGTCTTTTTGTATCCTGGTTTAGAGACAATTTTTTGATTCCACCTTGGACATATATTTGGATGGTACTTTTCTTGTTTTTTTGTTCATGTCCATTGGCTTTGTCACAGTGTTTTTTCTACTCATCAATGGTCACTATTTACCTGAACGCTCTGCTGTGAACAGTGTTGCTGGAACTTTGGCTCCACATTCCTCTTCACACATCATGAAGCGTGACCACACATTTGTGAACATTTCAGCGTTTCCAGTTGCTGATGGCATCGTATGGGATGCGGTAAACTTTCAAATACATGGCCCGACAGAAATTATTAATGTACCAAATGTCCTTCGAGTCTCGATGGGTGATGTAGTAAAAGTAATATTCATTCTGATGATTGGGATGTGCATGCAGTTGAAGCATTGTTTGCTGATTTAAAATATTATGCCTCTTTTAATGCTGAAGACTTGTATATGAATTCTGCTAATTATGCCGATTTGTATTGCTACCAGCATTGGGGCAATCATTTTCTCCACAAACCAAGTGCACTACGCAGCCCTGTTACTTACACCCAATGGGAACACTGCCCAAACCCCATACCAGGTAGTTCCCAGACTCTTCGAAATAAATTCAACTATTTTACTGATTTTAATCGATCTAACCCTGGGTCCTATTATTTTAAATTAAAATCTCCATCGACTCAAAAATGTATGTTGACCCACACTAAATTACTATATTCGGGTTCCTTTTTGAGCGCCTTGGTGGTGGGTGGTTATGAGTATTGGAAAGACACAGTGGATTTAAAATCAATCTGGGGTTCGAAGCTATGGCAGGTGCAGGGCACTGAGGCTCTGCACCTTGCTTGCCTTATCCCAGCCCAAATTCTATTTCTAAATGCTTCCATTTATCAGACCACGTGTTGGGGGTTGGCTACCGTTAAACAACTAAATGCGCCAACCATCCCATCCTTGTCGAGTCTTCCAATGATAGTTTGCATTTTAATATGTCCCTTATGGCGTTACAGGCTCAGTTTCAGAACAATTCCTTTAACGTTTCTGCACTAATACAGTCACCCTGGTTGGCATGGCCCATATCATCTAATGCATGCCAACTTCGCTTTCATGGCACAGTTCCTGGTTACATACAGGACAAGCCTGATCCAAGATTTACTGACACTCGTACTGTGACCACGTATTCGGTTGGTAAATTATGTAAACAATGGTTACAACATTCGTCCCTAGACTCTGTTAAGAACCATTTATCCCTCCTATCAGGCACTATTGACTTATCTGACTTTATCTTGGGACCTCGTGGTCCCCGACCGAAGAGATTCATTTATGAAGCATATAATGAGCTCTGGAAGCTGTCACAAATGGAAGCTGCTTCCCGTCTTAGGGAAATAGACCAAGCAAATTTGGAAAAGGTGCTTGCTGTTGTTGACAATAGTATAAATACCCTGTCTTCCCGCATTTACACATTAGACAATATTGTATCCTCTGTTGTTGATATTGTACAAGATGATGTCTCTATGTTGTATCATGGTCAGAATCAGTTGCGTTCAGTGATGCAGTTTGCATGGACTTTGCAAACCCTTAAGTTGGGTAAAGTTCCTTGGAATTTGTTAAACACCACTGCCCTCTTTCTGCCTTTTAATTTGACTGACAAACAGCAGTTCATGTCCATGAAAGATGCATCCTACACTTTGTTACATATTGAAAAAGTGGATCCTTTACCATTCTCTGTAGCAGAACTAGATTCTGCGGTGTGGCTAGTTCATGGGGTTATAGCTTTACCTTTTTCCCTATTTGAATTCGGTTCGTGCATGAAACATTATCCTGTAGGCCGTTTCCAGCCTTTGGGTGGTGCTTTCCTGCATGAACTTTGGTCCTTGCCTTTCATGTATAAATGCCTTAGAGATGGCAAGGAGGTATTTCTCACGGGGAGTCTTGTGATTCAACTGTGGGTCATTCGCTTATTTGTAAACATATTAAATTGCACGGGGCTTGTAGCGTTTCAGTTCCAAATCTTGCATGTGTGCTAAAGGGTATTCCTGCTCCTGCTATTTCTCCTACTTTTACTTTGCTTACCAACGGTAGCTATTTGCTTTTAAATAACGAAGACTGTTGTGGCCTACAGGCTGGCATTCCGTATATTGTTACAGTCTCACACAGAGTTGTCTGCTGCAAGAATGTGCTTTTTCCTCCCCCTCACGACATCGTTGATAGCTCTATTTGGCCTTCCATTCCTACCATGGATGCAGATTTCAATAAGTTGAGCAGAATAAAGGCCCTATTATTGAATGAGGAGGTTATGCTCACATCCGCCCGGGAGACATTCATTCTCCAGGTGGCGAGCACCCACAGTGAAATACAGGCCCTTTTGAACACTGACCTCCCCCAACATTTTGGGGAGTTAATTCATCGTATTTTTAACGCATCAAACACTGAGGGTCTGGTGCACTTTTTAAGGTTGTGGGGTCTGGCCTCGTGTCCACCTTTCAAACTATTTTCGGTGTGATACCGGCATTCATACATTCTATTTTTTCTAGCGTCTTTGGTGGTTTCCCATTAATCCTCGCTTTAGCGGCTGGTGTCTTGCTGTTGGTCTGTTTTCTGCGCAATGGCTGCGCACCACTGGGCCCTTCTCGATCCCGAACGCCTCCAGCTGCTCCGTGAGCGACTTCTGGTTGGGTTCGATGTTCTGCCCTTGGCAACTATCAGTGTGTCCTACACCCTTTCCTTCCGCTTTGCGTATTTCACTTGCGTGCAACCTGTGATGTCTTGCATCCGCTGTCCATTTACATGGACCATGGATTATTGCCTCTCCAATTCGTCATTGTCGGTCCCGG
This sequence comes from Calotriton arnoldi, assembly GCA_963921515.1. Classification (NCBI taxonomy): domain Eukaryota; kingdom Metazoa; phylum Chordata; class Amphibia; order Caudata; family Salamandridae; genus Calotriton; species Calotriton arnoldi. The sequence goes on along the minus strand of CAWUFW010000426.1, from coordinate 131,744 downwards.
ATTTTGTTCGGTTGGTGGGTCCCTTAGAGGCCCATGAACGGGACTGTTCCGCTGCTGGCTTTATGATGCGTGCGGCTGCACTGGGGATTTTGGCACAATGGGATATCTGGGCGGCTGCTCAGAATCTCCTACAACAAAGTTATATTGAATATCACGCAAGCTGTCCCGCATTGCTTTTGGATGCTCCATACTCTGAAGAACATTCCTGCAGCTTTGACCTATTGGACTGGATGGCGCTCTACGTTTTTTGACGATTCCAATGATGTCCTTCTGGACGGTATAGCATTTTTCTGCTCTTTCACATTTTTGGATTGATTGGTTTGCCGTTAGTTGTTGGTAGACTGCCTCTATTCTGCTCAGGTATTTGGAACTCTGTCTTCATTTTCGTCGTGGCCGATGGACTGTCCAGGGGAGGGTGTCTTGTGGCTCATGGCCTCCTGGCAGGTCTGGCTACGTTACCACGCCTGGCTGCCATGATGACTCTTGCGCACGTTACTATTGGATGTTGTTCTGTCGCCCTCTGTTATTGCCAAGTTGTTCTACAATAGCCTGCATTTTCTGTTTCTCACCTTTTCTCCTGTTCCCTTTTGGGCTCAGTCTGAACAACAGTTACAAGGTCGAATAACAACTCCCTGGTTCCTACTGATTTGGCCCGTCCCTCGCACCTAGACATAACACCATGTACAGCTGCCATTGAGAAAATAGTGTGCTTTTAATAATGCGATCGCTTGCTCTAAGATAGCACTTGGAGACAACCTTTCCAGAGAGAAGAGCTGTGATTGTTTGCTGATGTAGTTTTGCATCAAGAGACTGAGGTATGGGGGTTCGCTAGTCAAACCCCAAAGGTCTTCTATTATTATAATAAACTGGCTTCCAGCACGGGGAGGGTGGTAATGTTAGTTAGACATATATCCACTGCTTTATGAGATGCTTTCCCCGTTCGTATTCTATGGAGTAGTAACTATGCTGATTATATTATTCTTATGTATTATGTTATTAGTACTGACACGTGTATTGTATCTAAGGGCACGTAAGTTGCAATAAATATTTTGAACTATAAAGTGTCTCTTCTACGCATGTTGTGGACAGGTACGAGAGTAACGAAAGAGTGTTCTTGCCTCTGCGAGTCCTGGGTGAGAGAGAGATACCGTGTTCTGGGTTGTCTAATCATTGGTACATTAGTGCTAATGGGACGCTAAGGCTAGTTGGGTTGGGGTTTTGGGTGCTAAGGTTTATGGTTGGCTCACCGCTATATTCCAAGGTCCTATTATCCTGTGCATAGCTCTGTATGTGCAGAAACCCTATGACAGTGTCTTTGCTCTGATTTCAATAGCGTTTACATTCAAGCACGGAATGCTGCTGCTTTTGCCGTGCAGGTTTAAAAACATTTTCATCAGTTATCAGAAAGCCAGTGTAACAGCATTGCCTTCACAAATTACTGCTGATGATAAGTTTCTCAGCGCTGAATATGCAGTAACAAGCTGTTGCTGCTGTTTCTATTGGAATTGTGCTATTGGTGTATTTACGCCTATCTTTAGTATAGCAGAGCAAAGGAAAATGCGTGATAAAGAATTTGGCTTAAGTAAACATGCAGTGGGTGTTTGCACAAACTATCAGACAAAAAATATCATTTGGATATATATTGTGTCAGGAATATCGAGAATAAAAATATTGGGAAGGTAAGTTTCTATGGGTAAGCCAACTTTAACTATACTTAACTCCACATATTTGTAACTTGACAGCATATGTATCTTCAAGGTACATAGATGTAGAGTTAAGAATAATCAATCTATACTTACTTCATTGCCCTTACCTTCTCGATACTTATGTCCTTGAAATGCTTGGCACAATATTCTGTCCACTCGATATTTGTTTCCTCGATATTCTGTCAGACTGCCATATTTTGTACAAAGGCCGATGATTAGCACCTCTCCTCTGAGCATGTGATAACGAAAAGCTTCTACTGCATAAGTTATACTGGTGTGTTTAATTCTGTCTTTCGCATGGCACAGTAAAGGGTTATAACACTAGAAATGTGGCACCAGTGAACATAAGGTATCTCAGATTGTGGGAGTCAGCCTCTGGGGTATTTTAAATCCCACTGACTAGGAGTGAATAAGCATTAAAGTGCAACAAATACTGACCACAAAAGGATGAACAGGGCCATAAAACAGATTGAAATCGTCTTTACCGGGTAATGGACTGCTCATGGTCAGTGCCTTTGGTCTTTGTAAGAAATTATATTTATTATTTGAGGTGGTAGACTATCCACATCAAGGAATAATCACAACCCTTGTCAGGGTGAACCCTCCAAGTCACTACTCAATCCCCTGGTAGCTATGTCAAAGTGTAGACTGGCTTAAGTTAGGGCAATGTGTAAAGCATTTATGCAGTACCAAAATAGCTATAAAGTCAGAATGCCAAACAATACAAATCCCAAGCAGAACAAGAAAAATAGAGTAAAATTTAATACACACAATAGCATCAGTACGAATGAATGTCTATGTTGCTGTTATATTAGACATAGGCGCAATTTCAGGCTGACCGTGAAGGAGCATGGGTCAGATCCAACAATCAGTTTCATCCTGGTCAAAGATTTTACCTTCTGAATTAGTCTTTTAAATCCAAATCAACCAAAGGAGTACACTTCTAAAACTCCAGGACCTCAAGGGAGTCACTTAGAGTCTCACAGGGTGTCAGGCAGAGGCCAACAGGAGGGCCCAGCCTAGGACCAGTTGCTCCTTGTCAGCTGGGTACTTCCAGTGGCCGCCACTTTCATTTATTTGCATGAGTCCTTTTTTTATTGTTACATCTGCGATTTTTGCACTCACCGTGATCACAGAAGAAGCAGGCTAGCTACGTGAACTCTTCTTACCTATGCTACTAGTAAGTACGCGCGCGTATTAAACTAACCGATCAAAACACACGCTGGGAGAAACGTGTTAGGAGTCACTTTCTATGATCTTCACGAACCGATATCTGCCACTTTGGTTTGCTTGTCGAATCACTTGCTGTTTAATATCATATACGTTGATTTGAACACATGTACTCGCGTTCGGTTTAAAGTTCACCCACATCGCGGTGCACCGAATATTTTACTCATTGGGTAATAAAGGAGAGTTTAGCTTTTTGTAAAACACTATGCATGCCATTTGAACACGCATATCTGTGTCTGCTTTAAAGTTCACTCACAACGCTGTGTATTTGGTATCTTATTTATTGGAGAATTAAACAGAACTCCGTGAAACACTATGCACTTTGTTTATATACGCGTATTCGCGCCCGTTCCAAAATTCACTCACTACGCAAAAAAGTTGATATTCTAACCACATCTGTGACTGAGAAGGCCATATACCTTTATCTTCACTTCATTTTTCATTTTCGTTCATCACATCTCTTAATCCTTTTTTCAACTTTTGATGAGGACCATCTAATCCTCAGTAACCATTTGATTTCAGCCTTTATTTCACATTGTGGATTACGATCGCATTTAGTTCATGCATGTGATTACCGTATATAATCTTAGGTCTCTCCTAAGTAGAGCATGTTATAATATGATTGCTTTACACCATTTCTTACTTAAATTTGAATTTAGGAAGGTTTCCTCATTGTATTTTATTTCCCTTTATATCATAGCATTGTTCCCTGATGAAGGGCATCTCGCCCGAAATGCATTGGAACGCATGATCCGAGGAGACCAATCATTCACGTAGTAATGGACACAGATAACCTTTGTTAACACATGATTGTTATGGATTATCATGGATTGAAATTTAAATTCATGCAACACAGAGAATATATCTGAAATATTCAACCAACTTTGGAGTACTCTTTTTCTTTTTGAACGAATTAATGTGAAATAACCCCATGTTGGGTCCAGATTGTGCCTAGGGGGACTCGCCCTATTTTTGGGTGCGCTACTACATTGACTTGTTGACCTTACGCTCTTTACCGGAGAGCGATCCCTGCACGCAGCACACCAAACTACTACCAATTATGATGAGATTTCAAACTTCACTGACTTACGTGCAGAGACCTTTGCATTTGCGAATGAGGAAGCAACAAGAATTTATGCTTTAATACATGAGGAAACCACGCAACTATCCACAAGTCGTAATAAAGAACAGACCATCAAATAACTGTTATACTTATCAAAACGAGAAATCAATCAACAGCTGCATGCCAGCACCTTAATCAAATATCACCGGGTACAACGCATACCAAGAGGTTTGAGAATCCCCTTGAAACCATCGCTCAGAAGTTTAAGGATCGTTGGTATGCAATACTTAATAAATGTTCTCTTGACCTGATTCTTTTAATAATTGAGGAGTTATCAAATATTCTGGAAGACCTCTCAAAAGAAATAATCAATGTAACAACTGAGCTTACCAAATCAATGTCCACCGATGAATGGTCGAAAGTACTAGAAGACATCAATGCTCAACTAACCAAACATTCTCAGGAAATTAACGAAAGGAAGATCCGTAAATTCCGTAGGGATACCGTACACTACAAACTGGGAGAGGTATACAGTTGGGCAGATGTGTACGCCAGACGCAGACAAAATAAACCGTATTCACAAAATACAGAAACGTCATCCTTAGAGAGTGATGTTTCACAGACATCCAATCAACCACGCAAGAAACCTGAAACATCAACACAACCATCCACTGAATCACCTCAAACTTCTGGTGTCTCTTTTTTAGAGTAAGGCCAAGCAGACAAAGACGACCCCAGAGGGGCCAAAGAAAAAGAGCATCCACAAACACGAAGCACTTCGACTACATGGAAGAAGGACAAGGGGAAGAAAACATCACTGAAAGAAACCTAGTGATAAACATCTCTGACTATAATTTCAATGACTTGGAATTAAGCACATTACAGAAAGGAACTTATTTCGTTCCAACAACACACACCAATTGCCTTGAACTTGAGATTAGCTTGTTTTAGGTTATGCGCAACTTACGATTGAGACACTTTTTTGAAAACGTGCTTGAAGAACGCCATAATAAAGAGGAAGATCTGCTACGGGGTTTAAATCCCAAGAGCTCCTACTTGGCACCCACAAGCCATAAAAGTTTGGACATTTTTGAAAACCTAGTCAAACAAGACATATTGAAACTATATTTTTTAAAAATAACAAACAAAGAAATTTAACAAACAAAGAATTCGGGATACTGAAAAAAATCGCTAGCAATCCCAACATGATATGTCAAAAAGCTGACAAAGGAGGTGCACTCGTCGTTATGAATACGACTCATTATGAAACTGAAGTAGAGGCACACATCTCTGATGAACTCACTTATATGAAACTTGACACTAACCCCACTGATGACTTCGCAATATTGTTGAAAAACATAGTGAATAAGGCTCTAGAAAAGGGTATCATTTATGAAAAGGTCAAGAGATTCTTAATACAGGACAATTCAAAAAGCCCATCCATGTATCTGCTACCAAAGATACTCAAGGACTTACACAATCCACCATTTCGGCCAATTGTATCAACGAGAGGCAGCATACTTGAACCTATAGGTCAATTTCTTGATCAATACCTACAACCCAGTGTAATGAAAATGAGCACCTACATCAGGGACACTACTGATTTTTTAACCAAAATTCATCAAATTTCTTTTACAAAAGATGAATCCATTTTACTCTGTACAGTTGATGTTAAATCCTTATATACTTCGATAGCCCATCAACTTCGAATCGAAGCCATTGAACATACATTACTCCGGACTGACCTGAATTTTGACTTGCAAATTTTTCTGATGGAACTATTACACTTCACGTTATATCAAAGCTATTTTAAATGGAAAAATCAATGGTTCCTTCAACTAACGGGTACTTCAATGGGCAATTGTGCTGCACCTGCCTATGCTAATCTCTTTATGAGTAAGTATGAGGAGGACAATATCTTATCTACACCCAGCTGGAAAACACACATTAAGTTATTTTTGAGATACACAGATGACATTTTCATCTTGTGGAATGGGTCACACCTAGAATTGACAAAAGCCTTGAATGAACTGAACTTAATCAATGAAAGAATTCAATTCACGTTCGACATACAAGTACATCGTATTACCTTTTAGGATGTGGAAATCTAAAAAAACCACATTGTTTAGAAACTGATATTTTCAGGAAGAAGACTGACAGAAACAATACACTTCACTACAATAGCTTTCATCAACAATCACTTAAGAGCCATTTACCTTTTTCACAGCTACTCAGAGTCAAAAGAATAGTATCTAACCCCGAAACATCACTAGAACGAATGGAAGACATGGTACAGAAGTTCACACAACAAGGCTACCCTAAGCCGGTCCTTGATCAGGCGAAACTTCGCTGCCAACAAAAAACCCGCAGGTAATTACTTTTGAGCAAGATCAAGACCACTCAAAACCGCATGGTAATTGTATCCAAATTTTCAACCATGAGTAGTGTATTCAAGCGGATTATTAAACAACATTGGTCCATTTTAACATTGGAGCCTAACTTCAATCACCTGTTTGCGGAAAATCCAATTTTTGCCTATAAAAGAGGGAAGAATTTAGGAGTAATCCTGACAACCCACAGAGAAAATGAACAACCATCCAAACATAAAGGGACGATCCCATGTCACAATTGTAATAACTGCCACAACATTATTCAGGGTCCCACCATGACTCATCCAAAGAAAGGCACTAAAATCAATTTAAAAGTTACAGCCACCTGCGACACTATGAACGTCATCTATTTACTGAAATGCCCATGCAGCAAGGTATATGTCGGAAAGACAGAGAGAAAAATAAAAACCAGGATTAATGAACACAAAAGTAATATTCGAACCAAAAATATGAAGTCTGTCGTGACATGTCACTTCATCGAATCCAATCACAATATCAGCCAATTGAAATTCTTGGTTTTGGAAGTTATAGTCAGGACGGAGGGAAGAGACAACAATAACCATTTACTGCAAAGAGAAAATTTCTGGATTAAACATCTTGATGCAATGAAACCACATGAGATGAACGATAGAATGGAATTTTTATGTTATTTGTAACCGTTGATTGATTGGTCAATTTATTTATTTGTATGTAACAGCATTCTAACTATCTTTTTGATAGCAATTGAAAACACACAGAATATTTTCTCTGCCATTACTTATTTTAGCTCTACACTCATCTTTGTTTTCTTTTATCTTGTATACGCCTTGTTTTTTTCTTAATCCATGATGTTTGTCTTAGTTTATCCATTTCTTTCATTCTCGTTTTCCTTTAAACTCCTGTATTTATTTCATTTTCCTACCATGTTTACCATTTTAAAATGGCCGCCGTAATTTAGTTCTTTCTTCAGCCTCACATATGGAAGAGCAGCTGATGATTTTCGTTTACTTTTTACACATTTGTTTTCTCATTACAAGATGGCCGCAACTTTCATTTATTTGCATGAGTCCTTTTTTCATTGTTACATCTGATGACACAACGGAACGTACCCGTTCCTTTTTTAGCTGCGATTTTTGCACTCACCGTGATCACAGAAGAAGCAGGCTAGCTATGTGAACTCTTCTTACTTATGCTACCAGTAAGTACGCACGCGTATTAAACTAACCGATCAACACACACGCTGGGTGAAACGTGGTAGGAGTCACTTTCTATGATCTTCACGAACCGATATCTGCCACTTTGGTTTGCTTGTCGAATCACTTGCTGTTTAATATCATATATGTTGATTTGATTACATGTACTCGCGTTCGGTTTAAAGTTCACCCACATCGCGGTGCACCGAATATTTTACTCATTGGGTAATAAAGGAGAGTTTAGCTTTTTGTAAAACACTATGCATGCCGTTTGAACATGCGTATCTGCGTCTGCTTTAAAGTTCACTCACAACGCAGTGTATTTGGTATCTTACTTATTGGAGAATTAAACAGAACTCCGTGAAACACTATGCACTTTGTTTAAATACACGTATTCGAGCCCGTTCCGAAATTCCCTCACTACGCTAAAAAGTTGATATTCTAACCACATCTGTGACTGAGAAGGCCATATGGAGAACAGCACTTGGTTTTACCTTTATCTTCACTTCATTTTTCATTTTCGTTCATCACATCTCTTAATCCTTTTTTCAACTTTTTATGAGGACCATCTAATCCTCAGTAACCATTTGATTTCAGCCTTTATTTCACATTGTGGATTATGATCGCATTTAGTTCATGCATGTGATTACTGTATATAATCTTAGGTCTCTCCTAAGTAGAGCATGTTATAATATGATTGCTTTACACCATTTCTTACTTAAATTTGAATTTAGGAAGGTTTCCTCATTGTATTTTATTTCCCTTTATATCATAGCATTGCTCCCTGATGAAGGGCGTCTCGCCCGAAATGCATTGGAATGCATGATCCAAGGAGGACAATCATTCACGTAGTAATGGACACAGATTACCTTTGTTAACACATGATTGTTATGGATTATCATGGATTGAAATTTAAATTCATGCAACACTGAGAATATATCTGAAATATTCAACCAACTTTGGAGTACTCTTTTTCTTTTTGAACTAATTAATGTGAAATAACCCCATGTAGGGTCCATATTGTGCCTAGGGGGACTCGCCCTATTTTTGGGTGTGCTACTACATTGACTTGTTGACCTTACGCTCTTGACCGGAGAATGATACCCCGGGAGCACATCTAAACAGCCGAAACCAAACAACTGTTGACTAACCAGGTTATGCGCGTACATCTAAGCTTGAAACTTCCAGGAAAAGGTATCTTGCAGCTTGATGTCTTCCAGTAGCCTCCCAGGAGGTTAGGAAAATAACCCTTGGAATCAATTTTTTTGTCCTGGGTACAAGAATGTGCAGGTCAAGTCCTTCAGGGCACCTCTCAGGTCACAGACAGCAGGTGCATTCCTCTTCTCATCTTCCGCAGGTGCCTGGAGGTGCCACAATTATAATTGGCACCACCTAGTGAATGGGGATAACTCCTGGGCATTCCCTAAAAGTTCCCAGGGCCAACCCTACAAATTGTTTTAGTAGCTCCTGTTAGCCTTACTGCAAACAAGCACAAACTGCCATGTGTCAAGGAATTTTCAAAATGAAAAAATCTTCAACCACACTAAACATGGGCACTGCAGGCCAGGGGTATGTGTGAGGGTGTACTATGGTAATCCTAGTGTCCTCCCACATACTTAAAACCAGTTCGAAGCAGGCACTGTACCCACAATAAACTGGCAAAGCTCAGCCAACCGCTGCATGGCAAATATTTTTCTCACACGCTGCTCACCAACATTAAGTTGGTGAGTGTAAGTGAGAATTTGCATCCCCTAGTTTGGGTGCTAGAACGCCTCCTGGTGAGATTTCACAACACAGGCGGTCATGTCAGGTCGCGACCGTTTGCCTTGAGAAAGCTGCTGCTCGAGCAGAAAATCTACTCGAGTGGCACGAAGAAGCAGCACCCTCTGGCGCGCCATGTGGTGCCATTTGCACTGATTTTTCAGAGTGGAACAAGCTTTCGGCGCTAAATATCAGCACGAGCAGCGGACATGCCAAATTCTACCCATTTGCAGAACTCCGTGGAATCTCGCATTGTTTTGATGTAACTCTGTTGAATTACACGGAGTGAAACTCAGCGAGTTCCGCCCATCCCAACAAAAAACCCAGTGAGTGTCTGGTAGAACAAAAGTAGGGTCTTTCAGCAACCAGACAGGGGAACCCCAAGAATTGTCTTAGCATCCTGTTCTCTCCCTTTGAAGTGTGCCCCAAGTGTTACATGTGGCTCAACAGCCCTGTTAAGCAGGCTTTGACAATGGGGTGTCATGGGATGCCCATAGCCCTCCGTTGAGCTCAGAAGAGTCATCTCTGCCCAATCAGGTCAGCCTACTACTTGTTCCTGGGAGTCATTTCACACCTCATTCACACCCATTCCAGGCTGAACACTGGTTAAAAGCTGACAGAGGCTTATGCTAACAATCCTCTGACAGTTCAGACAGGTAAAGGGCAACTTTCTAAATGTTACTTTCCTTCACATCTAGTAAAAATCCAAATCTCCCATTAAACAGGATTGGCAACAATTATTAAAAATAGTGACTTAATTATTCTTCTAGCTAGTACCATTGCTGAGATACAGTATTAATATTTTAATCTGTACTCTGGTTTTGTACATAGGACCGCTAGGCCTGTCACACTGCAAATATATTTTAGGGCCTTATCACTGTAGGGACATGGTGCCATTAATTTTCTACATTCCCCACTTTTAAATGCCATGCACCCTACATTGTGTGCTACAAGGCTAACATAGGAGTGACTTATTAATATTTAAAAGGGAGGTTTGTACCTATCAAAAGGGTTATTTTAACAAGTGACACTGCAGGTTTTACTTAGCAGCAGTTAGGCTCCACAAGGTAGGTCTGAAGCCATGTTTGTATTGCCACAATAGTGGATGGCACAATAAGTGCTGCAGTCCACAAGTGAATTTAACTTCCATGGCCTGGGTGCTCTTTCTACACCATATAATAAGGACTTGCAGGCAATTTAAATGTACAATTAAGAATAATCCAATGTAATCATGTTTAAAGGGGAAGACTGGCTTTCTATTCCTGGTTAGCAGGGGTAAAGTGCAGAGACTTCTAAATCTAGCAAAATTATAGAGTCCAGCAAATGGCGAAAAGTTGGTGGGTAACCACACAGAAAAGACAGATTTCTTAAGGTCTTCTTTGAGCATGCACCGGTGATTAATGTTTCAACTTTGAGGATAATAAGAATAATTTCAGACTTATAAAGCACACAGCTGCCCAGGGACGTCTAGCACTAGCACGCAGTAACAATTTTCATCTGCTCCTGGTGCTCTATCAGGTAGTCAGCTGCTATTTTGGCCTGATCACAGGTGCTTAAGTTTTACAGCTTGAGCATAGGTGATGATCAGTATCTTCATCATCTGAGAATGTGGTAATGAACTATTTCTACTGCATATCTTCCTTTGTTTAAAAGAGATGAGTGCATCATCCCCTTTCATATACCGTATTGATTCCAGCTCTGGAACGTCCTGGAACTTGTTTCTTACCATGCTGAATAGTCTAACAATGATGGATTGAGGAAATGTCTCTATTGTGAATAAAACTCACAATTGCATAAATGTATTACAAGCTACGTCTGGATTTATTGTACTGTGGAAAACTCCAAAACAACTACATTAATCAGTATGGTATATGAAAGGGGAGGACGCCCACATCTCTCTTATACAACTCTTTATATTGGGGAAAGGTAAGGTCCAAACCCAGAGAGCGACCTACCCGCAACTAAAAAGTTATTGCACATAACAGGGAGAGAGGTCTGGAGCTTGCGACTCTTCAAATCAAATATGTTTCATTGGTGTATCTGGTTCTTTCTATACCATGGTAGAGTAAAACACCAACCGAACTTCGGAATCAGTGAAAATGCAGAGATCAGTGATCCATGTTGCTTGAGTTGGCCTAAAGATTGTTTTATTGCTACTAATTCACAAAAGGAGTGAATCTGCATAAACAGGACACAGGCACTGATTACAAAAGGGTGCCTCATGAAAGAATATGCCCACAAAGCATTGACATTATCTGCAAAAGCTTAAGGGCAGTTCTCTTGAACATGTAGTAGTATGTTTTACTGCTTTGTGTGATCAGATTGTGTAGCCAGCTGCCATTTCATCTTGGGAAAAATTACTTAAGTCACATATCTTGAGCATAGGTTGATGTTTACTATCTTGCATTTCAGCAGTGGTAATAGGCTGTTACTACTGCAGATGCAATTTTGGTTTGCCTTTAGCCAAGTAAAGTAAACGGATACAGCACTAGAAATGAGGTGTAAGGGAACATGCAGTGATTCATGTTTCAAGTTGTATGAGTCCATATGTTGAGAAGTTTTATTGCTGCTGGTTCATGCAAAGAGTGAATTTTCAGGCACTTATCACAATAAAATGCCTTCTAAAGCTGATTGCAGAGGTGAGTGCATGGGTGAGTTAGCAGCAATGGGAGGAGTGGAGAATAGCCTTTAACATGATTGTGGCTGTCTATGCACTCACCCATCATCTCACCTATTCATTCATCTATACACTCCTATAGGTACTCAATCCCCATTTAGACATGCACCCAATCACTCGTCCATCTGTTCATCTACCCTTTTTGCATCCAACTGCTCAACAACCCACATACTGATATAGATCAGTGAAGCTTCATATTTCAAGTTCTTTCTTTATTTGGCTTCAATAAGTTAAAACCATCAAAGACATAAATAGTAGAAGTAGTAGAAATAGTATGTAGAGAATTGGGTTACTGGTTGAGGGGGGTAAAACCCTATACAAGCAGCAGCTACTGTTCTTGTCAGGGTGAAACACAAGCAAACTCCAAATTAACCAGTGCTTATACCTCTGATAGCTTCGCACAAAAGCAGTCAGGCTTAACTTAGAGGCAATATGAAAGGTATTTATGCAGCATACAAACAGAAATAAAGTGAAAACACAACATAGGAAAAATCTCACATCAATTTAGAAAAATAGAGTAACGTTTTATAACTTTTTTAGACTGAAATCTCAAAAATCCAATTAGTGGAACCAGGGATATGCAATTTTAAAGGTTGAGGCAAGCTGTGGTTATCTGGTTGCACCGGAACAGGGCAAAGTCATGAGTTCAGGCTGACCCCAATGGAATGTTGGCCAGATGCAGGGTCCAGGTTAGGTCCACAGAACAGAGTACCTTAAATCCTAGTTGTGGAGCATTGTGAGATCCCAATGAGCTGTAGGCTGTGATGCAATGTCTTGCATCGGTGATGGGTTTTGCAGTAGCGGTTCCGATGTGGATCTGCGAGGAAATGGGTTGCACTGTGTTGATTCTACCCAAAAAAATCACAGATGGACTGGCAGAGCAATTCAGGCCTGCTTCCGAGGGTCCAGGACAGAGGTGGCAACACTTGGGAGTCAAGACTCACAGCAGAAAGAGTCCAGGTTTTTGGCCACAGGCGATTGGAGCCTTTTCTGTCCCTGAGGCTCTGATCAGGAGACCAGCCAACTAGCCCTTGAAGTCACTCTGGTAGTCCTGGGTCAAGAGCATGTCCAATCCCTTTTCACTCAAGCAGCAGGGCTGTAGGCAGCAGGGCAGGAGAGTAGAAGGGCAGCAGAGTAGCAGTCATTCTTGCAGCAGAGCAGTCCTTCTGAGCCTTCCACAGGTCCAGAAGTGTACTGAAGAGTTGGGTCTAAGCGTCCAACATTTATACTTTCCTTTTCAGCATTAACTCTTCGTGGAAGATTTATGAATACATAGCACAGGATCACTGACATCATATCGATGGATACAATATCCAAACACAAAAATATCGGAAAAAAATATGAATAACAAAAATATCTCCTTCCTATACTTAACTAATAAAACCACACATATCGGTAACACAAATATTGTTGTTAAAAATATCAATTTTTACCTATATCGCAACCACAAATATAAACAAAAATATCATCACCTTTAAATAAAGGTATAGCATTTCTAAACTATTGATTCACACAATATTGACTACAGAAATATCGCCAAAGTATTTACATTATCATTAATAGATATAACAAAATACCACTTTTTTCTTCAAACAATTATTTAAAACAAACAATAAACAGTAAATTCACATGTTTGACAAAACAGATAACAATATAACAACATTTTTTTGCAATGTCTACATTTATGAAACAATCTGAATATATATATTACCTATTGGACGTCGCTAGTAGGTAGTTATAATTAGGAACATGTTCCATAGGAAAAGCGTTTGTTGACTTGCCAATATCTTTGGTGTCATTTGACGAATCTTCAAGACATTTTCCCAAAAAAGTGCACCAGTGATTCTTGATGTGCATGGAAAGTTTCGGGGTGATCCATTAAGCGGGGGCTGAGAAAAAGGGGGGGCAAAAAAGTGTTTTCCAATGTTAATTTCCATAGGGATTTTGAAGAGGACTGCAGCCCAAACCGCTGGACGGAACTACACCAAATTTGGCAGCTCTTGGTCCAGAAAGAGTGCTTTTGGTTATTTGGCCTAAACCCATTCAGTAGTTTTAGAGTTATTGAAAGAAATCCAAATTTGTATATATAGGGACGTGGATCCTCTCAGGATCTGACAGTCCCTGTGCTCAAATTTGATTGGCTGCTAACGCTTCAACCAGGAAGTGTTGGCAGCCATCTTGGGACTCGGCTTCAGCTGAGTCCCACAAATAAACATTAAACAAAAGAGAATGGCAGGGAAGGAATAACCTGACCCTCTAAGCTTCCGGGGGGGGGGGGTCCCGCAGGGACCACGCAAGGCAAAAAATGCATTATTTTTCAATTGTTTGTCATGAGTCTCGCTGGAACCGCAGCTCCATCAAAACAAATAAAAAGAAGCACGGGCTCCCACACTTCTCTACTGTTTAGCTCTTGGGTGGGCCAGGTCCCGGAGACATGTCATTAAAAAGAGGAGGGGAACGCATGGGCCCCCTGCCATGGCCTCTTTTGAGTCACGGTGACCACCACCTCCCCAGGGCTTTATTTTACAATTGGAGGGGGGCCAGACGGACCCCCCTCCTGGGGCAAGTTGAAGCCCCGGGGACCGCCACATCCTCAGAGGCTGAATTAAATGTAATAGGGGCTGCGTGGACCACCTGGGGACCACCAACTCCCTGGGGCCTAGAATATAATTAAACCTGGGAGGGGGCTGTGTGGCCCCCCTCCCAGGCCTTTCTCAGTCCCAGGGACTACCACCTCCCCGGGGCAGGACCATGCTGAAGAAAGGGGGGCCACAAAGCCCCCCTCCTGGAACCATACAAGGCCCTGTGGACCACCATCCACCAGGGCTGGCTCCTGCTATGTCCCCTGGTGCACACCCTCGGTGCATAGCAATTTGCTGTGATCTTTGACAGCTCCTTACCAAGTCACAGCAAACAGTCTGATTCCAGTAACCGAAAGATGATAAATTCTCTCGCTTGCTGGAAGTGGAGCTTTCATCTGTTCCCCTGCCCCATGTCAATCAGGCAGGGAAACAGATGAAAGGATTGCTCTGACAGACAGGCAGCCCCCTGTCTGTCAGAGCAATGCCGGCTCCTGCAGGAGGAAGGGAGCTGGCAGGGACCGCAGTCTAATTGCACACTGGGTACCCTGGGGGTACACAGGTCACATGGCCGAGTCCTGGGGTATGGGGTTGTCAGGGCTGAAATCGTCTGGGAGAGGGGACCATGCGGCCCTCCCCTCCCATAGGAAAAAGGATTGGCCCCAAGAAAGGGGGACCCCAGGGCCAAAATAGGCCATGAAGGGGGGCCGCGTATCCCATATATTAAATAAATAATTTAAAAGGCCGTGCCCTGGGGGATGGAGTCCCCGGGGCCAAAATCAGTCCGGGAGTGGGAATGCCTCCCTTTCTAATAATTAGGCAGGCTTCCCTGCCCACTTTATTAATATGCATATGTCTTCCCGCATTTTGTCAGGATGATGTACAGCTTACCAAGAGACCCCCTGGTGCTTTGCCACCAAATTTGGTGCCACTTTCTTGATGCTGAGGAAGATGAAGATATCACCACAAAATAAAGAAGCACTTACATCACATAGATAAGAGGAAGGACCCTGGTATGGTGGAGATTTACTTCTTTCTAGTGTCGTTGGCCTCTCTTTAGGAGGATTCATGTCAGCACAGAGTTCTGGAGAAAGACGCACGTGGAACAATCACATTGCCAAACACACCAAGGTCGCTGAAGACATTTCCTTATGTTCCATTACGCAGCTATAGTATAGAATACACACTGGAAATGTGCCCAATGGGGAAGTACTTCCTAACTAACCAGTAAAAAGTACTTCAGTTAGATAGACATTTTATGCAAAACTGTGGATTCTTGTAGGATAAATGGGCAGGTGCAGTTCCCTTGTGGCCGAGTCACTCACACAGCTACTGACAAGCACACAGACACTTAGACACCCACTCACATACTCAGGCACTTACACACCCTTAGATAGACCCACTCAGACACTCACACACCCACTCACAGATGCACTCAGACACTCATGCACCCACTCACAGACCCATACAGACACTCACAGACCCATTCAGACACTCATGCACCCGCTCACAGGCCCACTCAGACATGTACACTCACTCACCAACCCACAGACCCATACAGCCACTGACACAGCAACTCACAGACCCACTCAGAGACTCACAGACCCACTCAGAGACTAACACGCCCACTCACAGACCCAATCAGACACTCATGCACTTACTCACAGACTGACTCACAAACTCATGAAGGTACTCACAAACCCACTCATACACTCTCAAACCCACTCACAGACCCACTGAGACAATTGTCAGACAATCATGCACCAACTGACACCCAGTCAGACACCCATGCACCCACTCACAAACCCACTCCAAAACTCATGCACCCACTCACACACCCAGAGACACTCATGCACTCAGTCACATACCCACTGAGACACTCATGCACTCACTCACATAGTCACTCTCGAAGGTTACAAGTTACAGTTAGGAAATAAAATATAGAAAACCTTGGAAATTCACTTAAAACCCAAAGGTTACTCGGACGTTATAGTTAGGAAATAGAATTTTTAAAAACCTTAGAAATTCACTGAAAAAAACCAAAGGTTACAGGGACGTTATAGTTAGGCTCAGATTTCACTCACATAAAACCACTGATATAACTATAACTTATGCCCCTGCAATGCACTGCTTATAGCCTCACATATTACGTCACTCATGACATGCTCAGTGACATCACTGATTACATCACTGATGACATCTCAAATTACATCACTCATGACATCACTGATGACATCACTGATGGCATCAACAGAACCACTCACATACCCACTCACACCCCTATACACCCTCTCATACACCCACTCAAACACCCACACAACCACTCACATACCCATTCACAGACCAATACAAATACTCACACAGCCAGCCATTCTTCCATAGAGCGAATCAAACACCAACTCACTCACTCATACAGCCACTCACACAACCATTCATTCACCCAAATAGCCACTCATACAACCAGTTACTCACCCATACACTCATTCACACAGACACACACTCACCCATACAGCTACTCACACACAGATGTATTCACCTATACAGCCACTAGCACACCCTCTCACTCATCCATACAGCCTCTCAACACAGCCACTCACTCAACCATACAAGCATTCATACACTCACACACACCTACACAACCACTTCCATACCCATTCACACATCCATACAAGTACTCCCATATCCGCTCACTCACCCATACAGCCATTCACACAGACACTCACTCTCCAATACAGCCACTAACACACCAACTCACTTAAACAAACAACCACTCGAACAGCCTCTCACTTACCCTTACACCCACTTACATACCCTGTCACTCACTCATACACCCATTCAGATACCTACTCACTCATCCAGTCATTCACACACACACTCATCCATCCATACAGCCACTCACTCACCCATACAGCCACTGACACACCCACTCACACCCATACAGCCACTAACATACCCACTCACACACCTATACAGCCACTCACACAGCCACTCAATCACCCACATAGCTACTCACACACCCACTTAAACACCCATACAGCCTCTCAGACATCTACTCACACATGAATACAATCACTCACCCACAAAACCACTCACACACACCAATACAACCACGCAGACACCCACTCACAAACCCATACAACCACTCACACAACCACTCAGACACCCACAGAGCTAGTCAGAAACCCACTCACTAACCCATACAGCCACTCATGCACCTACTCACACACCCATGCAGCCACTCAGACACCCACTCACACACTGATACAGACAGCCACAGTGCTTCTCAGATCACATATGTTAGAAGTAGTGTCACTCATTAGTAGTACACCTAGTAAACTAATCTAACTTTTGTAGTCGGTTAGTACATATGTTTAACACACATAAACTCTTAGAAAAAACACCCACTGGATTATGTCATGAGTGAAGTCATTTGAGATGTCATCAGTGATGTAATCAGTGAAGTCACTGAGCATGTCATGAGTGATGTAATATCTGAGTTCATAAGCGGTGCATTTTGGGGGCATAAGTTATAGCTAGCCAAAGGTTACAGGGACATTGTGGTTAGGCTCAGATTTCACCCGTACAAAACCAGTAAAATTCAACAGTTTTAATTACCTGAGCTAACAATAACTTATGCCCCCCACAATGCACTGCTTATGAACTCACATATTACATTACTCATGATGTGGTCTGTAACATCACTGATGACATCATCCACACATCCACTCACACACCCACTCATACCCCATACAACCTCACAGAAACACACACACACACACAATCCCTCACATACCCATTCACAGACCCATACAACCACTCACACATCAACTCACTCATCCATATAGCCACTCACACAGCCAGTCACTCACCCAGTCACCCACCCATCCACTCACTCACCCATAAAGCCACTTACACAGCTAGTCACTCACCTCCTATACAGCTATGAACAGAGCTACTCACTCACCCATACAGCCACTCACACCCATTCATAAATATACAACAAAAATAAATGTCTAAATCATAAATAATACATTTATATTGTATTACTATAGGCATTATGCACTCTGTCCATTCATGAACACCCAGGGACCCCTGTCCCCACCACATGTTCAACTTCGGAAGCAGGACAATCAGTAATAATCTCACATCCATCTTCAACACATCCATCACCTTGGCCACCTTTCCAGTTGAGTGGAAACAGGCTGACGTCATATTCCTCCTCAAGAAACCGTCTGCTGACCCCAAGAAGCTCAAGAAATACTGGCCCATCTCTCTGCTTCCCTTTCCAGCCAAAGTCCTGGAAAAGGCCCTCAACTGCCAACTCAAGGAATACCTTCAATCCAGCGACTTTCTGGACACTTCCCAGTCTGGATTCTGCACCAACCACCGCACCAAAACTGTCCTGATCGCGGCCACCGACATCAGAACCCTCCTAGAGTGGGTGAAGCAGCTGCCCTGTTCCTCCTCAACCCTTCAGTTGCCTTCGACACTGTCACACCAAACCCAGATCAAGAGGCTTAATCAGATCAGAATCCAAGAGGGCGATCTCAAATGGATCACATCCTTGCTCACAAGAAGAACACCAAGAATCCGCCTTCCTCTATTCACCTTTTGTCCCTCAAGGTTCGTCCTTTAGCCCCACTCTATTTAACGCATACATGACCCCCCTGGCCAACATCCTCAGAAACCACGGACTGAACATCATCGCCTAGGCAAATCCAGCTCATCCTCTCTCTCTCCGAAGACCCATCCAGCACTAAGGCCAACATCCACCTGTGCATGACCAGCGTCTGACTGGATGCCAAAACACTGCCTCAAGCTCAACACTGACAAGACGTAAGTGTTGATATTTGGGAAAAACACCTCCCCGTGGAACGACTCCTGGTGGCCTGTTGAGCTGGGACTCTCCCCCACCCCCACGGACCACGTCCAGAATCTCAGCATATTGGACAGCAAACTCATCATGAATAGCCATCTCCTCCACCTGCTTCCTGAAAGATCTTCAAATGGCTCCCAATCTCCACCAGACGCACTGTCACTCAAGCCTTTTCACTAGCGCTTGGACTACTGCAATGCACTCTACGCAGGAATCACCACTCGCCTCCTTAAAAGACTGCAGACCATTAAGAACTCAGCAGCCAGATTCATCCTCAAATTCCCCAAATGGACCCACATCACCCCTCACCTGAAGTAACTCCACTGGCTTCCCGTTCACAAGAGATGCCAATTCAAGATTCTGACCTATTCCTACAGAGCCCTGCACAATTTAGAATCAGCATACATCAACCACCACCTGATCTTCCACCAACGCTCCAGAATCCTGCCCTCCATCTCCCTCTCCTTCGCTCACACCCCCGCATCCGCCTAAGCAACAGTGGAGGTCGCTCCTTCTCCTACCTCACCACAAAGTCCTGGAACAGCCTCTGCTCTATCTCAGGACCTCACCCTCTCTTCAGGAATTCAGAAGGGGAATCAAGACCTGGCTATTCAACTGATTCCACACTTATATCTTGGCCCCAGTGCCTGGATACCCTCGCAGGTGACTAGCTACACTTTATAAATCCTGATTAAAATCTGGAGTAACACAAGGCAGTGCAAGTCGCTGCCTTGCGTTACTCTGTGTTGGTAAGGCATTCCATGGGTGGAGCATGGGTGTCCCCACACATCCACCCATGATTTCTAGTGCATTCCCAGATTTACTAAGATGAGTAAACCTGGAAATGCAAGGGGGGGGGGAAGCACATTGTCTATTACCCTAGTACAGTTCACCCCATTGCATTCTGGTAAATGCAGTATGCGTACTTCAAGTTGCTGTAGTTTTTCACCAAAGTTGGTGCAAGTAGTGCTGTTATCTCTAGACACGTGTTTCTGGGTTTAGCCCTTCATCAGTTAAAAGCAGAAGTAGTAAAGAGCAGAACAAAGTAATGAGGGGTTGCTGAAATGCTGCCCAAGTCTTCACAGGTCACAGTACCACTCCACAGGTACATCCCAGGTGAGCTCCACAACTCCTTGGCTCAGGGGAGCCTTTCAAACACAAGGGGGCACGGAGTACACTGCCTCTGATCCCTGCACAATTCACCCCATTGGATTCTGGTAAATGCAGTACGGTTACTTTAAAGTTGCTGTCGTTTTTCACCAAAGTTGGTTCAGGAAGTGCTGTTATCTCTAGACAAGTGTTTCTGGGTGTTTCTCCTTATTATTTCCTCTCTCTACTTGTGCTGCATTCTGCAGCACACATAGAAAGAGAAATATGCCTCTGAGGATTGTTTTTGTGCAAGAAGGTGTTCCTTCCTGCACAAAAACAATCTTCCTGTAACACAGGCACTGTGATGCAAGGGTGCCTGCGTTGGTGCTATGTGCCATAGTAAATGACTCCATTTGACGCAGTGCAGTTCAAGTTGTCTTGCTTTGCTGCGTTGTGTGAATCTTAGTAAATCTGGGTGAAGTTTTTTAAAAGTAAACACTGCTGCTCTACTCTCATTGGAAGAAGAGAAATTTTAATGAGCAATATTACCAGGAGTGAAGAGGATCTTTCTGTAAGCCAAAGGACCAGCACAATGCCAAGCCAACTGTGGCATTAAGTATTGGAAACTCTAGAAGAAAAATGGGTATCAGAAGCCCAGCTGATATAATCCAGACCGCCTCTCCGTCACAAGACAGTTGAGGAAATGTCAGAGGCTCCTCCATTGGCCCTGCCATTTAAACACCGCCATATTAGTTTCCAGTCAACACATTGAGTAGTGTCTGAAAAAGGGCACCGAACCATTTGACTTTGTTAGAGCCTGTATCACCCTTTAGTTTAGTCAGTTACTCTCTAAGCCATCACTTTAATATTACCTTTCCGAAGAAAACTCCCTTTCTGTTTGTCCACAATACTGTTTGGCATGAATTCATAGTTTGCTTTTGGGTCGCTTTTCATGTTCTTGAATGTGGCCTGCTCCACAACAATATCCACTTCATGGTCAGTCAACTGTTGCCCAACATGCTGACATATCTTCAGCACAACAGACCGAAGATCCTGAAAGAAATTAAGCACATTTTGTACCTGTGTTATGAGCCTACCTTTCAGTTGAAGAGAAAACAGCTAATTCAACGAGTTAAAAATAATGAACGCGTAATCAATCTAATCTGAGCTTTAACTGTGAACCTGAAAACATGTACAACCTTTAAAAATACATTCGCATTTGTAAATAAGTTATTAGGTATCCAGAAGATAATTGTACATTGATATAATATAATATTTTATATATTTAAAGAATGTATAACAAACACGCTAAGAACCAAAGCCTCTGATGGATGCAGTAAAGCTGTAGCAAGATGAAATAGTTTAAGGACATAGGGGGTGGACTCAAGCAGCAGTTGTGGCTATGGAGAGTGTTCATCACAGCAGTGTTAAGAAAGTCTTGCTTCATGGAAAAGGCAGTTGTTCCAGAATTTTCAGGGCATGACATGCTCACCTTTGACGCTGATGTACTTGAGGGAGGAGAAGTTGTGGCTCAGGTTGTGAAAGTTGCACCATGGTGTTGTAGTTTATACAGTTCATCTATTTAGTATATCCAGATTCCCACATAAAAGGTATTAGCTTTGCCCATCATGAAGGCTTTGGTGGTGAACATTACCGCTGTTGAGAGGTCTGAGGCAATGAAGGAAAGTATTTTTCCGACACCCCCCAGTTGTAATATCTACAACCATAGTGCATTCGCCACCCTACACACAAACGTCTTTCCATCCTTTAGGAAGTACTTCCAGAGAGAGTTTTAACCCATTGCAAGAAATGCTAGACCAAACCTTACGTGGTTTAGCAGGAAAAGTATTGGAGCTAAAAGTAACTTACTTCTCGCCTTTAAAATCAAAAATCATATCCTGATTAGAAAGGTTAAGAAAACTTACATACACACACAAGCAGTGGCCCGGAGAGAATAGGAAGAACACAATCAGCAGGACCTACTATTAGCAGCAAAAAACAAAGATATCATCAAACCGTTCTGGCACATAGTGGCTAATGGCAGCTGTAGCAGTCTGAGTACCATAGATAGTTTTATTCAACCTGAGGAGGTGCAACCATTTTAGAAAGTTGGAAGAACACACTGAGGAAAACATTAGTGGGAAATTCTGATTGGAAATGAGCTCCCGCCTCAGAATGTGGAACCCCTGAACCCCTTGAAGCAGAGTTGAAGGAGACATTGCGTGCCATAAAAAGCATTGTCTCAGACAAATCACACGACCTTGATGGGTTACATGGGGACGTCTTTCTAACTATTCCAAACGTGTTGGCAATTTACATTAACTATCTAACAAATGTATAATAGGAGGCGCTGCCATAACAAGCACATGGAACGGTGCCGAAATTACATGAAAGGAGGCGGGCAAAACCCAAGTGACTACAGACCTATTAGTTTAATTGACAACCTTCAAAAAATATTCAGACAAATAGCTTTAGACAAGTTACAATACTGGATTGAAGAGAACAACACACTTTCAGTTTTGCAGGCTGGTTATAAAGAAACTTACTACTATTGACCAGGTGTTCAAATTTCCTACTATATATTGAAAACTGTGATTTTAAACAAAGTCATCTCTGTTTTGCTTTTGTTGACTTAAAGTCCGCGTTTGATTTGGTTCCTCACAACAAATCCTAGTCAGTCTTGGGGAAAATGTGGATGCTAAATAATATACTATCCATTCTCAGCAGATTACATAAAACTATGCTTGGGTGCAATGGGGGAGCCAGGGTTAATTGACTGAACCTATCCCTGTTAATAAAGGTGTGCAATAGGATGTAATCGCACATCTTGACACATGCATTAATGACTCTCCAATGATTGCAGGCCGTAGAGTCCCTGCGTCACTCTTTTTGGGGGACACATTACTGATCTCGAAACTCCCAGAGGCTTACAGACACTAGTGAATCTGTTTGTGGAGTTCTACCTTGAGGGCAGATTGGAGATAAATGCCTCCAAAACAAAATACTTCATTATTAATCTGTACAAATCTTGATGGGGGATAATAAAAATGGGCGAAACCAATCTCGAAAAGGTATCTGAGTTTGAATATTTGGGGGTAAAACTAACGGCAAACATGCCTTTGGCTATGCAAATTAGTAAGAGCAGTTTAAAAGTCAATTAAAACATCTCTGGAATTGCAATATACAGGGAGACACTAGGCTCCGCCCAGGACACGCCCAGAGGGAGGGGGGAGGAAAGAGAGGGGGGTTAGTTGGGTCATAGTAGTTTGATATACTCACCTGCACCACCGCACCTGATAGTTAAAAAGATCGTTTATTTATGACCCACTCACTTCCAGTCTGCTGTTGATCAGCCATTTGTTGATGAGAAGGCTCTTGGCAATGCTAAAACAGCTATACTTGGGCATTTGTCCTTCATGATGATTTTGACATCATCATCTGTTCCCTTACAAAGTATATAAGATAAGCAGTAGCTTGAAGATGATGAAAAGTATTGAGGAGAGCACTACTTGGGTTGTATCCCAAGTATTTTGCATCTGTTTGGGATTAGAAAGGCACAGTATAACCATTGGGGGTTTGAGTGTGTGGACGTCTGTGTGTGTGTGTGTGTGTGTGTAAGCAATAAGAAGGATAATCTGTTCCTTCTAGGTCTTGAGAATCACTTTGGACAAGGTAGTTGGTAACTTCTGCCTTCCCCTAATGTTCCTTACCCTAAGATACCAGTTAAAGGATACTTGTAGGCTTGTCTGGCCTCCTGCTGTGCTCACACTGGGTGGCTACAGAGTCCAACTGTGAACATTCTATCTCATAATTTAACCCTCAAATTTAAGGGGTTGCACTTAAAAATTTAGGACTTTAGGCTATAGCAGAGGAGCTGCATGGAGCGGGCCTTGGGGGCTTCCCAGCAAGTGAAGAAACATTGAATTTGCAATGCGCCCAGATGGTAAAGTCCCTTTGAGAAGACTAGGTGGTGGCAAGATTTGAAACTAGCTCCAGATCAGCCACGTTCAGATAAAAAGATTATCCAGCCCACCACACCATAAGCTATTGGGAAATCCTACCAGCCTCACCAAAGCAGCCTTTGGCAACAACTGCAGCAGTTTACTGGTGGTTCCAGAGGCTGTGCCTTGCCGTGTGCGCCAGCCCTTGATGGGGCAAAGTGGGAAGGAGGCCCCTAGCAGGGTGGATATTGTGTGTCTCTGGACTGATATGGTACAATAAAGTACCCTGGTGAGAATCTCACTGTTATCAGACTAATGAAAAGGAAGGTGTGTCAAAGGGATCCTAAACAAATTCAATGGTTGCCAAGGCCCTGTAAGGACCTATAGAACCTGTAAAATAAAATCCAAGGAGAGCACAACACAGGGGTAGCCCTCCCCCTGAGAGTTGTCTCCACTGGGCTTGGAAACATGGCCTTGCAGTCAGTCCCCCGGATGACCGCTGCTAGGGGAGCGCATGAACACTAGACCTTTCCCACAGTGTACCGAGGGCTGAAGCAAGGCAGCAAACAGTGTCCCATTTGTCAGTTACAAAAATGGACAGTCGTGGAACCCAGGATCCTCCATTGCAGAGCAACACCAACTGGCCAAAGGGTAGTAGACCAGGCTGGGAGTATCTTAGCTTCTTTGACGTCCGAGATAAGATCCGGGAATGTCCAACCTTTTACATTGATGTAGCGGAAATTAATCCTGGGCCATAAACTCCGCTGTGTGGGTGGTGTTTAGGGTGTTTGTGCTACTCCGCACTCCTCTTGGAGGGCGAAGTTCAGAAAAATCTCCGCCTGTGGCAGCGGAGCAGAGTTCACTGGTGCAGTGGGAGACTTACCTCCCTCACAAATGGGTGTCCTGCTGTCCTGCTCCTGCTGCTGGCCCTGGCAGCGACTGACGGAGTTTGATGGTGCAGCAAAATCAGCAGCGGAAGGAGGAGTGAGTATTAACAGGTTGTATGCAGAGTGTTAGATTGAAGGAATGGTCTGACTGTGTGATGTCTTGCGATGTTGGGGTGAGAGTCGAGTGAATGTGGTTTCAGGCCGGACGTGGTCCAAGGATTGAGATTTGAGTTGCATGTCCCGAAGTGGCCTAAGATCCCGGATATATTAAATGGTGTAGAAGACACCGAAATTGTGATTGTTTGACTGGAGATTTGAGGAGTTGTCGTGAGACTTCATCTGCAGTTCCACCTAAGACAGGAAAGTTTGTGTGAATGGGACGACAATTACAGATTTAGGATGAATGTGTGAGTGAATACATACAGAGAAATTGTGAAGGGTGAACCGCTGCGAGGAGTAAGAGTGAGTAAGAGTGATGTCATTGTGCAGCGCTGCGATAGGGTGATTAGTGTAACACCGCACTGGTATTGGTTGATGGGCCTCGGGCAGTTGTGGTTGAAAAAGGAGTGTTTCGTCATAATCAATTGAACAAAACTGCATTTTCTGAAATCATGCGATGCTTTAGGGTGTTACGGGATCTCTTCAGAGGTGATGAAGGTGTGCGAAGAGGCGCCACCAGAGGATACTCCAGCACACTATATGGTGACGAAAATTGGGCTCTACACTATAATTTGGCTCCAAAATTGGCATAAAATCACTGAAAAGGAGGGAGAATTGTCATTTCCACGCTTTGGCTCATTTCAGTTGGATGTAATGAATCAGCTCAGAGGAGCAATGTTTCCGCTGCGACCTTTGCCTAGACGAACACAGTTCGAAGCGTTAGATGCATGGATGCCTGCAGCTCACGCTAAGCAAAGGGAGAAATATCAAGGGAGGATGAAGAAACTATGAAGGCATATCAGGATGCACAGTGGATGCGAGGCTTAAGAGGTAGAGAGTGGATACCATTGAGGGAGAAAGGTCGTACCCAGTGCTAGGAGGAGACGGAGGACCACAGGATAGGAACAGAAGGACAAATGGGAGTGACAGAAGTGATAATGAAGATAGCTTGTTAGATGGGTTGTTGGCTGAGCATCCGCCACCTTACTGTCCACAAACGAATGAAGGGGGCGAAGCGCTGAAGACACTGAGAATGTAGGAAGTGTATTAGCTCCAACAGTTCCTTATTCAGGGGTTGCAGGAGTGATATTGGAAGGAGTAAGGGGAACAGGAGTGTCCACCTCAGGAGGTACAGAAAAGGAAGGTGTTGATGCTGCTTCACGGTTGCTCTTAAAGTACTGGTTACCATTCATCCTGTCATTCCTATTTATGACCCAAGATCAGTGGGAAATGTTGGACGGGGACAACCCATACCTGCTGAAGGGACTGGGCTGGAAAGACCAGGACGTGCGACTGGGAATTGTCATCCTTTAGTGCCTATGGAGTCTAGTACCCCTTTAGTGACGACCGCTGACTCTTCCGGAGTACTGATTGGTTCCAGTACTCTACGGTCTATACCTATGATAAGCACCTGCTCAGATTTACAAATGTGGAAAACTCCGATAAGAGGGCCAAGTGGCATGTCCCAAGAAGCAAGCACAAGTCAAAGAGCTCCTGATAATCAGCTTGTCCTAGAAGTTGCAGACTTGTAGTCATGGCTGAGGGATCACAATAACAGCAAGGGAGAGTAGTAGGTCGAGTCAGGGTACCCCTATACCTGTGGGGAAGCCAAAATTGATGGATATGGTGAGGCGAATGCTTAAGTGGACGAAACCATCAGTGGGAATCTACCTTTGGATAGAATATAGACCTATGAGCCGAAAGATCTGTTGTTTGAAGCGAAAGATATCACCCGAAGGGCAAGACAGGCACAAGAAAAGTTATCAGAATTGGCTCAGAGGTATGGAGTAGACTTGTCTCGAACAAAGATGCTGCAGGGAAACCATAGGCTTCCTTACAGTGACCAAGAAGTAGAGGAAAAGAGAGTGACTGGGTTGAAGACGCATATCCGAGAATTGGTAATAGGAATAAGGGCTTGGTGTATGATTGATAAGTGGGAAGAGAGATGGTCGAAGAAGAAAAGCGTGAGAAAGGTGACAGGAGAAACACCACCTCCAGGAGGGGGAACACAGGGAGTAGAAGCATATCCGTTATGGGAAGTGCATAATGGAGGATACATGCATGTTCCTTGGAGTTGAGGTGATCTTGCTGCATTCATGAATGATTTCCCCAGGTTGAGAAAGAAACCTGCTGAGTGGTATAAGCAAGTCAATCGCTTTGTTAAGATCTCGAAAGTACTGTGGATTGACTTGAATACTTTGTTCGAAATTGTAGTTCCTAGTGATCTACGGTCTGCTTTGTAAAATAGCCATTGAATGGCCTAGTGCTGAACCAGAGAGGGACTCAGTAACTCATGGTCCTTCGCCAGTGGTTATGAAGAAGTACGATCAGGTGATCGCATGGTTGCAGTCCAAAATAGTCCCACAAGAAATCGACTGGGTTAAGATAGATCGAACAACTCAGGAACCTAAGTAGTCGGTTCATGCTTACTATGAAAGGCTGTTACAGGCTTTTAAGCAGACATGGGACAATTCGTGTCCGAATTTGTGACTAGGTTGAGGCCGGAGATCACCCTCATGATCCAACAGCACCTAATATGTTGGCAAAACAAGTCCGTAGACAAGATCTTATGGTATGCCAGGTATTGCAGTGATGCGGTGGATTCCAAATATAAAAGGATAAAGGAGAAATTGATGCTGGTCCAAATGCAAAATGGCCAAAAGGGAGAACAGGTGCAGGCAACAGTGGGAACTGTAGCTTGTGGGCAGGGGAATGTCCCAGGAGGTGTCTAAGTGGCATCAGTCGTGGGGTTGAAGGGACAGGGAAGAGGAAGAGGTGTCCCAATGGATCCTAAGATGGGGATAGATGTCACAACTTCGAAAAAGACTATTGCATGTCATTTTTGTCACAAGATTGGACCTTGGAAGAGCGAGTGTCATCTCAATCCTGCAAATCAGTTACAGGAAGGAGAACTTGTGCAGGTGGCAGATGGAGTAAACCAGTTACAGACAGTGACTAGACCAAGATCATTTAATGTAATGCGGGAGGGAGGGAATCAGAATCAGTTAGTGCAAGTGCCCCAACCTCCGGAAATCTCACAGGGCAATCGAACAAATAATTAGATGCCTTTGATGGAAGCTCTAGATGGATTTGATCCGGACCCGTCCATATGACGGTCCCTGAGGGGGGAGGAAGACTGTACCCTTGGAGCAGTCTTAAAGGTAGACCGGAGTGGAAAATATGTAGAAGCTGACGTGGATGGGCATCCCATTGCATTCTTGATTGATACTGGTGCTACCCGCTCTACTGTGAGATCTGCAGTAGCTCCAAACCTGCCCCTCTCAGGAAAATCAATCCAAGTTGTTGGAGTCTCAAACAAATGAATGACAAACCCTTTGACAGAAGAGGTGCCGGTGAAATCAGAACCTTTCAGGATCACCATCAGTTTGTGGTGTGTGATTCGAGTCCAGTATGTTTACTAGGGCATCCTTGTTGTGCAAATTGAACTGTACTATCTACTGGACACCAAAGAGAGTCGAATTGCAGACAAACGATAAGGATGTTGCCTTTAAACTGGCAAACCAGAACTTTTTCGTTACCTTGTTCCCTTTACTGACGGTGGAAGACATACCGCTGCACTTGAGAGACACTGTCTCTCTAGTGGTATGGGATTTTACAGGAGAAGGAATCGGACTTATTCGAGGAGTCGAGCCAGTCCGCATAAAGGTCAAGCCAAATGTAGAATATCCAAGAATACCTCAGTATAAACTAACCCCAGAAACAGTAGCAGGGATTACACCTGTAATTGATTCCATGATTGCGCAGGGCATTCTGAAGGAGATCGTGGGAAGTCCATGCAATTCTCCTATTATGGGGTTGCAGAAGCTGAGGCAGAAGTATCGCATGTTCAGGACCTGAGAAAGGTCAATAACATAATGATTCCATGTTGTCCCGTGGTACCAAATCCATCTGTAATCCTATTCCAGATTCCTTCTCAAGCTGAATGGTTCATGGTGATTGACCTCTGCCAAGCATTTTAATCCATTCCATTGCACGAGCAGAGCCAATGTTTATTTGCTTTCCGTCTGGATAATCGTGTCTTAACGTGGTATCGTATCCAAAAAGGGTGTACTGAAAGTCGTCCATATTCAATCAGGTCTTGAAGAAGAACATTGAGAGCTTGATTCTACCTTGGAATTCAGTGCTAGTTCAGTACATCAATAACCTTCTCATTGCATCTGAAACAAGAGAGGCTTTCCGAGACGATACTATCGCCTTACTGAATCATCTGGCTGACAATGGGCATAAGGTGTCTCTGAGTAAGCTTCAGTACTGTCTTAAGGAAGTACAGTATTTGGGTCATCGAATTGAGAAAGGCAAGAGGACGGTGTCACCAGATAGAGTGGGGGCAATCATGAAAATGAATCCGCCCAATACCCAAAAAGAGGTCAGAATGTTCTTGGGAATGGTTGGCTACTGCCGATAGAGGATTCCCAATCTCTCCCTGATGGCGAAGCCTTTACAGATGCCTACCCACAAGGATGTGTGTGATCTGGTGCCTTTGGATAACAATTGTTTGTTTGCTTTCCTGGAGTTGAGAGAGTGCCTGTGTCGCACTCTAGCTTTAGGAATGCCTGATTACAGCAAAGTGTTTTTGCTGTTCTGCCACCTAAGGGAAGGTTGTGCCCTATCTGTGCTCACCAAGATACATGGAGGTGCCCTTAGACCAGTGGCCTATTTCTCATCTACTTTAGATCCAGTAGCTTCAGCGTTGACCGGATGTCTCAAATTGGTTGCTGCAACAGGTGTCAGTATTGAGCGATGTGAAAGCATTGTGATGGATCACCCACTTACAGTACATGTGCCACATTCAGTTGAGCTTCTGATGACGAGAACCAAAACACAGCATTTGGCGAATAATAGGTTAACCTGATATGAGCAGCTGTTACTCACCGCTGAGAATGTTACTCTGAAGCGGTGTTCCGTGTTAAATCCTGCTACCTTGTTACCTGTTCCAAATGCTGATGGGGAAGAATATAAAGACCATGACTGTCTGGATGTCACTGAGCTTTGCACAAAGCTGCAACCTGACATTGTCGATGAGCCATTGCCCGATCCCGATCAAGTCCTTTTTGCTGATGGTTCAATCTTAAGAGACAATGACAGTAATCTGAGAGAAGGGCTTGCTGTTTGTACCATCTATGGAGTGGTGGAAGCTGCTTGGTTACAGGGAGTACACTCCGCACAAGTGGCTGAAATCATTGCCTTGACCCATGCATGCCTTGTTTCTGAACAAATCAGAGTCACCATCCATACCAATAGCCAGTACGGCTTCGGTATGGTTCATGATTTCAGACAGCTATGGTCGCAGAGAGGGTTCCTAACGTCATCAGGTTCTCCAATCAGGAATGGGGAATATATGAGACAACTACTGGAAGCTCTGCAACTGCCAAGGGAAGTGACTGTCGTTAAGTGCGCAGCCCATGGAAGGAGAAATGATTTTGTCACAACAGTGAGCAGATACGCAGATGAAGCTGCACGTTATTGTGCTTCCCATGCATGTGTTCTCAATGGGGAATATGCTGGTGAGAGTACAGAGCAGACCGAAGTTAGCATGATGCTAGCTGTTGCTGACACATGGGATGAGGTGAGCAGGTTGCAATCAGAAGCTAATGATCAGGAACAAGCTAGTTGGATCAGAGTTGGTTGTGAGAAAGGGAAAGAGGACACTTGGGTATCAGCTGATGGTAGGGCAGTGTTACCAGACTGCTTGTTAAACCCTATGGTGAGGCAAATTCATGCAGCAGCTCACATAGGGAGAGACGCAATGGTGAGACTGTTTAGGCAAATTTGGTTCAGTCCTTGGTTTCGAGTGATCACAGAAGTTGTGTGTCATCAGTGTATTACGTGTCAACAAATGAATGCTGGGAAGAAGACTGTTGTTGCCTTGAGTCATATAGGCAGATCGGGGGTCCCTTCAATCAGTTCCAAATGGACTTTGTTGGAATGTTAGTGTGTAATGGATTGAGGTACATTCTGGTTGTTGTGTGCAACTTTTCCCGATGGGTTGAAGCTTACCCAACTAGGAGATGTGATAGTCTCACAGTAGCGAAGTTGTTGCTAAGGGAACTCATTCCTAGATTCAGATTTCCAACTACATTGGAGTCAGACAGAGGGACACACTTTCATAACGAGATCAGGAAGTTGTTGTGTACCACCTTGAGTGTGGATCAAAGACGGCATTGTAGCTACAGGCCAGAGGCATCAGGAATGGTGGAGCAAGTCAACGGGACATTAAAAGCAAGGTTGGCTAAAGTGTGTGCTTCCACATCTTTGAAATTACCTGATGCATTGCCTTTGGTGCTGATGAGTTTGAGCAGCATCCATGACAGGAGAACTGGGTTGTAACCACATGAGATTCTCATGGAAAGAGAAATGCGTTTACCTGCTGTACCCTCCACTGTGCTAGTGAACATCACTGATGATTTGGTCCTGGACTACTTTAAAGGATTGGCTGACATGGTTTGTTCTGTGTCTCATCAGGATGAAGCTGCTACTGCACAGACCTCAAAAGATCTCTGCCATGACCTGAACCCGGGGGAAAGGGTCCTAGTTAAGAAACATGTGAGGAAAAACTGTCTTGACTCTCATTGGCATGGGCCATACCAAGTGATACTGGTAACTACGACAGCTGTGAAGTGTGGAGGAGTGCCGAACTAGATTCATGATTCCCACACACGACAAGTCTCAGGTCCTTCTGATGAAATAGCTCCTCTCCCAGGAGTATTTCCAGCCGTGACTGAGGGGTGACAGGAGAGGGCAAGTCGAGCTGTAGAGGTACCTGAAGTGGCTGGACACACACCAAGTTGATCTGAGGGGGGTCACGCTACACAAGACCCTGGTACAGACTCTGAGGGAGACATTAACGTTGCGAGTGGTATAGAGTCTGACTCAGCAGAGGAGACTGGTGTGACCAATAGTCGTGTGCAGCTAAGAAAGAAGTATGTTGCTGGTGAAACGTGGCCTGTGAAACAGAGAAGGAAAAATCTTAGGCTTATGTCTCAAAGGCAACTTGCACCAATAGATGAATCTTCAGAGTCTGACCTAAGTGAAACAAACCCAAACACAGAAGATGCGAGAAGGTCCAGGAGAGCTTGAGTGCTGTGTTGGAGATATTCCTCTCCCGAGTGGACTTACTTGGTTGCAAATGCCGGGGAGGGTGAGGTCCGAGATTTCGATACTGGTTGTTGAGATCTTGTTGAGGGTTCCAGGAATTGAAGCATATGCACTTCTGTCATTGACTGTTCCTTTTCCACCAATGTTGAGTGGTTTGCGTACTCTGATTCTGGAGGACATTGAATTTCCAAGTTTTGGAGTGCCACAGTCACCTCAAGAGATTGCAGCATTGAGAGCTGAACTGTTGCAACGTGTCATTGAGGAAGTTGGCTCTGATGTGATTAGGGATGTGAACTGAACTTTGAACTGTAAATAATTGCATGAAGAAGATAATCTAGGCCAGAGTGGAAGAAGAATAAAATTAGGGACTTTCATATAGAAGAAGAAAGAGGGCTAGGAAAGCCTTCCAAGCTGTGTACATATTGCAAGCAGAGACATTTCCAGAGAACTTTTCGAGATTTCAAAGTTGCTCGAAAGACTTTTGCTTCACGTTGAGAGATGCGGAGAAAAGAGATTTTGTGTGTTGAACATCTTTCGAACTGTGATACGAGCTACTTAAAGATGGAGTTTGGAAATTTGAATTGTAGGCACAAATGTATTATAGGTACACTCATTGTAGGGGTAGTTATAGTAATAGCTGTAGTCATCGTAGAATCCATTCTGAGTTCATCCAAAGCAGGGAACATGGGGTGGGGATACAAGGGACATCCACACCTATTACTGCTGTTCCAAAAGAGGGTACACTAGGATCTGAGAAAGGCTTAATAGAACAAACTAGTTGTTTTTTACATTTAGACCTATCTAAAGGTGATTACACGCTGAATGCTTATGTGTATGTTGATACTATGGAAGTGAGAGATTATTATGTGTGCATGCAATTACCTGCCTCAGTCGAGGAGGGGATTCGATACTATCACTTACCCTTGACTTATGGCATTAGCTGTAGCTTACTTCTTAGCATGTTTTATGGAAAAGGCCATTACAAGTACTACTTCTCAAATTATTATGTGGTACTCTCAGAAATTTCTGTATACAAACATCTGAACAAATACGATTATTATAAGCAAATAGAGAGCATGGAAAGTTATTTTGCACTTACAGTTTAGAAACTGCTTACGCACATTGGCATAACCTAACATGCATCCTAACAGACATAGAAAAGAAATTTGTAGATCAAGTAGAAGATAGATGTAGGGGATTAGTTGTTAGTACTGATAACAGGTACAAGAATTCTGAGTGGACCAAGGAGGAGTTATCTCACAAGGCTAAGGGAAGTTCTGGTCCTATAACTTTGGATTGGGAACAACGACGAAAACTTTCCATACGTCAAGTCCAGAGTTGTTATGATTCTGTATTTGTGGGACAGAGAGTGTTAGACTTGGCATCTTTTGGCGTGTTTCCCCTGACTTTTTGCTTTCTGACCTCCGTGTTTTGACTCTGTTTTTGCTGGTGTAATGACTCTGCACACTTTCCTCACTGCTGTCCAGTGGGAAAGTGCAAGTGCTCCTGTATAAAATGTGTATGGATTAGTATTTCCATGATTGGCCTATTTGATCTATGTGTCAGTCCCTAGTAAAGTGCACTGCGAGTGCCAGGGCCTATAGATCAAATGCTGTTGGTGGGCTGCAGCACTGGATTGTGCCACCCATGCAAACAGCCCGTAAAGTGTAACTCTGGCCTGCCATTGCAGAGCCTGTGCGCAGCCTGGGGCTGCCATGTCGACTTGGCAAGTGCACACACTTGCAAGTCCCTAAACCTTCCCTTTTCTACATGTTAGTCACCCCTAAGGTAGGCCCAAGGTACCCCTGTGGGCAGGGTGCATTGTATGTGAAAGGTAGGACATGCCCTGGTGTGTGTGGCATGTCCTGATAGTGAAATACAGCCTACTTCGTTTTTCACTATTGCAAGGCTACCTGTTCCCCATAGGCCAGAATGGGCAGTTTGATTATTACATCCTATGATCCTAACTGACCCAGGGAACATGGTAGGAATTCGAGTTTAGTGTGCCTGAACTCAGAATGATAAAATGCATCTCTTAGTGAAGTTGGTTTTAACATTCTGTGTTTGAAAATACCACTTTTAGAAAGTAGGTATTTTCTTGTCTAACCATCCAAGCCTGCCTCTGCTAGGTTGTGTATTCCTTGTCTGGAGTGTGAGTGACAGGGGCTGGGGGATTCCAGGAGACAGGGTGAGTCAGCACAGGGCTGAATAGCAAGATCTACATGTAGATGGGTGGGAGGAGTTGCACCTGGGACCTGAATAGGACAGTGCCGTCCCTCCACAATGCTGGCTCCACCTCCTGTGGTGCGTCTGATGTCCCTGGCCTACTCTCTGAAAGGAAGGAAGGAGACTTGTCAACAAAGTGCTCCAGGACTGACCAGAACTGGTTTGGACCAGGCAAAGGCCCCTCTGCCTCCAGAGGACAAAGAGAAATTGAGGATAAAAGGGGGACCCAAACCCCAGAACTTTAGATCTCGCTGGAATCAAGGAACCTTCCAAGACGAAGAGCTGGAAGAGCTGCCAGGAGGAGTACTGCCCCTTTGCTGTGTTGTTGCTTTGTTGGGTTGGCCTGCAGCTGCTGCTTCTGCCTTGGGCAGTGAAAGGACTGGACTGAACTTTCTCTACTTGTGCTGAGTATCTCCAAGGGCCTGAACCGAGCTGGCCTCCTGTTAAGAAGTCTCAGGGACTGCAAAGACTTCACCAACCTCTGGGTACCACTCCTGGAACTGCTGTTTCAGTTGCCACAGAGAAGAGGGAACCGCGACCGACTCTGTCAACCGACTCCATCGCTGGCCTTGTGTCCCGAAGGCACCGCAAGCCACACCGACTCGCCCTGCACCGTAAGCCTTGGTCTCACCGACTCCGTCACCGAGCCGCTGCCTGCACCGCATCGAGAGACACCGCGACCTGCATCGCCTCGCTTCACCTCGCTGGCCTGGGCTCACCGACACGGTCGCTGCTGGCTCGACACCCGTGACCGACTCGTCACGCACAGCTGTCCGGCTCGGCCAGCGCCAATTCCCGCCAACCGGCTCTGTCGCTCGCATCGCAACCTGCCAGCACCGCATCGAGCACCGACTCGCCCTGCACCGCCAGCCTTCGTCTCACCGACGCCGTCTGCACGATCGTCACCGAGCCGCTGCTCGCACCGCATCGAGGGACACCGCACGTTGCACCGCTTCCATTTTGCATCGCGACCACGACGGATGCCAAGACCGACTCGCACGCCTGTGTGAGTCGCACTAAGAAAGGTACTGTGAACGAATCTGTCCCGCTGTTGCTGGCCCGTACCGACGCGGTCAGCGGGAACTGCGAGACTCTGTTGTTTTCAGCATCGCGGTAGGCTCGGACCGAGCTACCGACTCGTACGAACTGTGTTTTTCAACGTATTTTGCAACTTAAAGACAGTTTGAGAAGTAACTATTTTTGAAGTACTGTATAGTGGATTTTGATCATATTTGGTCTTGTTTTAAGTATATAAAAATATTGGATATTTTTCTAAACTGGTGTGGTGTCCGTTTGTAGTGCTTACATTGTATTACTGTTGGTTTTGTGCAAATGCTTTACACACTACCTCTAGAATAATCCTGACTGCTCGTGCCAAGCTACCAAGGGGGTGAGCAGGGGTTATTTTAGGAGTGTAACTCCCTTATCCTGACTAGGAAGAAGGGTCCCTACATGGACAAAGGTGCAAGCCCTTGCCAACTAGAGACCCCCATTTCTAACATTGGTTGGCAGCGGTGAGGATAGGACTTGTGTTTGCACTTGACTTACAGTGATTGGTGTGCACTACTACCATATCGCAGACCATTACGTACCACATACAGGTTCTTTTTCTTTTTGGCCTATTTTTGATCTTGCCAGTTTGAACTTGCTACTTCAACATGCCTGAATCTATAGTATCATCAATTGCATCAGTAGAAATTGCCTTTGAGGAGGATCGATTGGAAGCCTACAATGTCAAGGAGTTAAAATCGATTTGCAAGAACCTAAAAGTCCAGGTCAGAGGCCTCACCAGGAAGGATGAGCTACAAAAGGCGCTGAGGGCCTGGGTAGCAGCCAGAGGTGCCAGTGGGCAATCTGGTGATCTCACTGGAGA
This sequence comes from Calotriton arnoldi, assembly GCA_963921515.1. Lineage (NCBI taxonomy): Eukaryota > Metazoa > Chordata > Amphibia > Caudata > Salamandridae > Calotriton > Calotriton arnoldi. Next base: position 94,999 of record CAWUFW010000426.1, on the reverse strand, counting down.
GGTGGAGGAGCCTGTTCCTAGGGTGGATGTGCTTTTGGGAGGGGGGGAGCCCTCCAGGCCAGGCAGCAGTAGCTTGTCCCTAGAGGAGCTGGAGGACAGGCGGGAAGTAAGGAGGTTTGAATTGGAGAAACTCAGAATAGAAAGTGAGAGGGAAGACAAGAGAATAGCCATGGAGGAAAGGAAGATGATACTAGATCATGAGAGAATGATTAAGGAGCTGGAGCTAAAGAGTAGAACCGGCTCAGATGGTGGCAGCAACGCTTCAGCACACACTGACAGGATTGTACACATCCCCAAGAATGTAGGTAAAGAGTACAAGAAGGGTGATGACATTCAAAGGTGGTTTCAAGGGTACGAGTCGTCTATTCATATGAATGGGGTCCCTGAGAGGAACTGGGGAGCGGGGTTGTGGCCTCTCTTTCCAGAGGAAGCTAGGGATACTCTGATAGCTTTGGGTAAGGGGCAGGACCTCACCTATGCTGACATGAAAGACGCTCTCCTCACTAGATATGGGCTCACACCTGAAAAGTACAGGGATCAGTTTAGGTCCAGTAAAAAGTCTGAGGCCAACACTTGGTTGGAATGTGTGGATATGTTCTGTAGGTCGCTGGATGGTTGGGTGAAGGGCAGTAATGTAACAGATTTTCAGGGGCTCTACAATTTGATTGCATGGGAGCACTTGTCTAGTCTATGTTTTTCAGATCTGCGCCAGCACCTAGTTGATAGTAAGCTAACTGACCCCAGGAAGCTTGCTATGGAGGCGGACCGCTGGGTGAGTACCAGGGTCCACAAGAAAGCGTTTGGGGGAGACTCAGCCAAAGGTGGGCAGGGTCCCCAGCAGAAAAGTGGGGGGGACAAGGGTAAAGCACAGGAGTTCTCTAAAGAGCCCCAAACTAGTACCCAGGGTAAAGGTTCCCATCCCCCAGGTGATAAGAAGAAAGGGGTCTCTACAGGGAAGCCTGTTGAGACCGGCCCCCGCAAGTGTTATGCATGTGACCAGGTAGGTCACTTCAAGGGGGACCCCAAGTGCCCAAAGGGGACACAGCCGCCCACCGGCGGACAGTCCAAAGTGTTGGCTAGTGTAGCGCTTGGGGAGGAGGGGTGCCCACAGGAGGGTGGGGATCCCGCAGAAATGACCCTCGTCTCACTAGGGGACAGTGAGATGGTCCCAGGAAACCAGGTGCCCCCTAACACAAAGAAATATAGCACCTGGGTGACCATCAATGGGAACAGGGTAGAGGCTCTCAGAGATACTGGAGCCAGTGTGACCTCAGTCCGATGTCACCTGGTCTCTGAGAAGCAGGTAGTCCCAGGGGCATTCCACCAAGTAGTTGCTGTGGACAACTCTGAGCGCCAGTGTATGGTGGCGCAGGTTCCCTTTGAATGGGGGGGGTCTCAGGTCCCTTGAGGGTGGTTGTGAGCCCTACCATGCCTGTAGATTGTCTGCTAGGTAACAACCTGGAGCAGTCCTTATGGAAGGATGTTGAGCTCAGGTCTCACTTGGAGATGCTTGGGTTGCCAGAGTGGGCATGCGTGTCTACTCGGTCAATGGCAGCCAGAAAGGGTAATCAAGAGGACTTGGAGCCTGGAACAATGGCCCAAGTCCCTGCCAAGAGGAAGGGCAGGGGCATGGGAAACCGACCCCCGAAGTTCCCACGGACCGGGAGGAGGCGGACCTCGAGGGGACGCCCGGTGCCTACAGGGAGCAGGTAGCCGAACTGGGAGACATCTCTGAGCTGACCCATTGGCAGCAAGAAGGGGGTCCCACCAGGGAGGAGTTCTGCAGGGAGCAGAACGAGTGCCCTACTCTGGAGGGTCTGCGGCGGCAGGCTGCAGACCAGGCAGCTGGTAATCAGTCCGGGTCACATCTGATCTACTGGGAGAATGGTCTCCTATACAGTGAGCCTAAGATTGCTGAGCCTGGGTCAGCCCGTGTGCTGGTGGTACCCCAGCGCTTCAGGACCTTCCTACTGGGTCTGGCTCATGACGTGCCTTTGGCAGGACATTAGGGGCAGGACAAGACCTTTGACAGGCTTGTCACCCACTTCTTTTGGACCCAAATGCGAAGGCAGTCAGATGCACACTGTAGGTCTTGCCAAACTTGCCAGGCAAGTGGTAAGAGTGGGAGGAAGGTCAAAGCTCCTCTCCAACCTTTTCCTGTTGTTGGAACACCCTTTGAAAGGGTAAGGATGGATATTGTGGGGCCACTGGATCCCAAGACAGCCATGGGCAACAGGTACATCCTGGTCTTGGTGGACCATGCCACCCGGTACCCTGAGGCAATACCTCTCCGGACAACGACGGCGCCAGTGGTGGGCCGGGCATTAATGGGGATCTTTTCCCGTGTGGGATTCCCCAGAGAGGGGGTTTCTGATAGGGGGACCAATTTCATATCCAAGTATATGACATCCCTGTGGAAGGAGTGCGGTGTAACCTACAAGTTCACCACTCCTTACCACCCCCAAGGAAACGGTCTGGTGGAGAGATTCAACCAGACCTTGAAGGGCATGATCAAGGGTCTAACAGAACCCATGAGGCGTAAGTTGGACGTCCTCTTGCCATGCCTGCTCTTTGCATACAGGGAGGTGCCTCAGAAGTCTCTTGGGTACAGCCCCTTTGAGCTCCTGTATGGCCACCCTGTCAGAGGACCTCTCAGTTTGGTAAAGGAAGGCTGGGAGGCAGCTCCCAGGAAAACTCCCCAGGATGTGTTTAGTTACATGCTGGCCTTTAGAAACCAAACTGCCCACTTCAGGAAACTCGCTCATGCGAACCTAGAAGCAAGCCAGGAAGAAATGAAGAAGTGGTATGACCAGAATGCCACTCTGGTCGAATTTCAACCTGGGCAGAAAGTGTGGGTCATGGCCCCAGTGGAACCTTGTGCCTTGCAGGACAAGTGGACTGGGCCATATGAGGTGGTGGAGCGCAAAAGTAACGTCACCTACCTGGTGGATTTGCAGACTCCAAGGAACCCTTTGAGGGTCCTTCACGTGAACCGCCTCAAGCCCCACTTCGAGAGGTCCAAAGTGAGTATGCTCTTGGCGACAGATGACGGGGTGGAAGAGGAGAGTGAGCCTCTCCCTGACCTCCTGTCTACCAAGGAGCATGATGGGTTAGTAGAGGGTGTGATTCTCTCCCCTACACTGACCCAAGAGCAGCAGGGGGACTGTCGCCAGTTGTTGGGACAGTTCGCCCCGCTGTTCTCTCTGACCCCCCGTGTTACTCACTGGTGTACCCATGACGTGGACACTGGTGACAGCCCGCCTGTAAAGCACAAAATTTACAGGTTGACTGACCGGGTCAGGGCCAGCATCAAGGAGGAGGTCTCTAAGATGTTGGCGTTACGGGTGATTGAGCCCTCCAACAGTCCTTGGGCCAGCCCAGTGGTCTTGGTCCCAAAGGCTGCTGCACCCGGTGCCACTCCAGAACTGCGGTTTTGTGTGGACTACCGTGGGCTCAATGCCGTCACCAGGACTGACACGCACCCCATCCCCAGAGCTGATGAGCTCATTGATCGGTTGGGAGCTGCCCGGTTCCTCAGCACGTTTGACTTAACGTCTGGGTACTGGCAGATTGCCTTAACCGATGGGGCCAAGGAGAGATCACCATTCTCAACCCCAGAAGGTCATTACCAGTTTCGGGTGATGCCCTTTGGGTTGAAGAATGCCCCTGCCACCTTTCAGAGGTTGGTCAATCAGGTGTTGGCTGGACTGGAGGATTTCAGTGCCGCCTACCTGGATGACATTGCTGTGTTCAGTTCCAGCTGGGAAGAACATTTACAGCACCTTGAGAAAGTGTTGAGGGCTCTGCAAGGTGCAGGCCTCACGATCAAGGCCCGTAAGTGCCAGATCGGGCAGGGTTCTGTGGTGTACTTGGGACACCAGGTAGGAAGCGGGCAGGTGGCACCCCTACAACCCAAGATTGACACCATCCTGGCTTGGAAGCCCCCCAAGACCCAGACAGAGGTGAGAGCCTTCTTAGGTCTCACCGGCTACTATAGGAGATTTGTTAAGGGCTATGGCACCATTGTCGCCCCCTTAACAGAGCTGACTTCCAAGAAGCAGCCCAGGAAGGTGATCTGGACTGAGTCTTGCCAGAAAGCTTTTGATGCCCTGAAGGCAGCCATGTGCACGGCACCCGTGCTCAAGGCACCTGACTTCTCCAAAGAATTCGTTGTGCAGACTGACGCTTCAGAGCATGGTGTGGGAGCGGTGCTCTCACAACTGAACGAAGAGGGTCTGGATCAGCCTGTAGTCTTCCTTAGCAGGAGACTACTCCCCAGGGAACAGAGGTGGAGTGCCATAGATAGGGAAGCTTTTGCTGTGGTCTGGGCACTGAAGAAGCTGAGACCATACCTGTTTGGGACTCACTTCCGGGTTCAGACAGACCACAGGCCCCTCAGATGGTTGATGCAAATGATGGGTGAGAATCCAAAACTGCTGAGGTGGTCCATCTCCCTACAGGGAATGGACTTTACGGTGGAACACCGCTCTGGCACAGAACACGCCAATGCAGATGGTCTGTCCAGGTTCTTCCGCCTTAGTGAAGAGAACTCCCAGGGGGTTGGGTAGTTCTCCCTACTTTCAGCTGGAGGGGACATGTGTTAGACTTGGCATCTTTTGGCGTGTTTCCCCTGACTTTTTGCTTTCTGACCTCCTGGTTTTGACTCTGTTTTTGCTGGTGTAATGATTCTGCGCACTTTCCTCACTGCTGTCCAGTGGGAAAGTGCAAGTGCTCCTGTATAAAATGTGTATGGATTGGTATTTCCATGATTGGCCTATTTGATCTATGTGTCAGTCCCTAGTAAAGTGCACTGCGAGTGCCAGGGCCTATAGATCAAATGCTGTTGGTGGGCTGCAGCACTGGATTGTGCCACCCACGCAAACAGCCCGTAAAGTGTAACTCTGGCCTGCCATTGCAGAGCCTGTGCGCAGCCTGGGGCTGCCATGTCGACTTGGCAAGTGCACACACTTGCAAGTCCCTAAACCTTCCCTTTTCTACATGTTAGTCACCCCTAAGGTAGGCCCAAGGTACCCCTGTGGGCAGGGTGCATTGTATGTGAAAGGTAGGACATGCCCTGGTGTGTGTGGCATGTCCTGATAGTGAAATACAGCCTACTTCGTTTTTCACTATTGCAAGGCTACCTGTTCCCCATAGGCCAGAATGGGCAGTTTGATTATTACATCCTATGATCCTAACTGACCCAGGGAACATGGTAGGAATTCGAGTTTAGTATGCCTGAACTCAGAATGATAAAATGCATCTCTTAGTGAAGTTGGTTTTAACATTCTGTGTTTGAAAATACCACTTTTAGAAAGTAGGTATTTTCTTGTCTAACCATCCAAGCCTGCCTCTGCTAGGTTGTGTATTCCTTGTCTGGAGTGTGAGTGACAGGGGCTGGGGGATTCCAGGAGACAGGGTGAGTCAGCACAGGGCTGAATAGCAAGATCTACATGTAGATGGGTGGGAGGAGTTGCACCTGGGACCTGAATAGGACAGTGCCGTCCCTCCACAATGCTGGCTCCACCTCCTGTGGTGCGTCTGATGTCCCTGGCCTACTCTCTGAAAGGAAGGAAGGAGACTTGTCAACAAAGTGCTCCAGGACTGACCAGAACTGGTTTGGACCAGGCAAAGGCCCCTCTGCCTCCAGAGGACAAAGAGAAATTGAGGATAAAAAGGGGGACCCAAACCCCAGAACTTTAGATCTCGCTGGAATCAAGGAACCTGCCAAGACGAAGAGCTGGAAGAGCTGCCAGGAGGAGTACTGCCCCTTTGCTGTGTTGTTGCTTTGTTGGGTTGGCCTGCAGCTGCTGCTTCTGCCTTGGGCAGTGAAAGGACTGGACTGAACTTTCTCTACTTGTGCTGAGTATCTCCAAGGGCCTGAACCGAGCTGGCCTCCTGTTAAGAAGTCTCAGGGACTGCAAAGACTTCACCAACCTCTGGGTACCGCTCCTGGAACTGCTGTTTCAGTTGCCACAGAGAAGAGGGAACCGCGACCGACTCTGTCAACCGACTCAGTCGCTGGCCTTGTGCCCCGAAGGCACCACAAGCCGCACCGACTCGCCCTGCACCGTAAGCCTTGGTCTCACCGACTCCGTCACCGAGCCGCTGCCTGCACCGCATCGAGAGACACCGCGACCTGCATCGCCTCGCTTCACCTCGCTGGCCTGGGCTCACCGACACGGTCGCTGCTGGCTCGACACCCGTGACCGACTCGTCACTCACAGCTGTCCGGCTCGGCCAGCGCCAATTCCCGCCAACCGGCTCTGTCGCTCGCATCGCAACCTGCCAGCACCGCATCGAGCACCGACTCGCCCTGCACCGCCAGCCTTGGTCTCACCAACGCCGTCTGCACGATCGTCACCGAGCCACTGCTCACACCGCATCGAGGGACACCGCACCTTGCACCGCTTCCATTTTGCATCGCGACCGCGACGGGTGCCAAGACCGACTCGCACGCCTGTGTGAGTCGCACTAAGAAAGGTACTGTGAACGAATCTGTCCCGCTGTTGCTGGCCCGTACCGACGCGGTCAGCGGGAACTGCGAGACTCTGTTGTTTTCAGCATCGCAGTAGGCTCGGACCGAGCTACCGACTCGTACGAACTGTGTTTTTCAACGTATTTTGCAACTTAAAGACAGTTTGAGAAGTAACTATTTTTGAAGTACTGTATAGTGGATTTTGATCGTATTTGGTCTTGTTTTAAGTATATAAAAATATTGGATATTCTAAACTGGTGTGGTGTCCGTTTGTAGTGCTTACATTGTATTACTGTTGGTTTTGTGCAAATGCTTTACACACTGCCTCTAGAATAAGCCTGACTGCTCATGCCAAGCTACCAAGGGGGTGAGCAGGGGTTATTTTAGGAGTGTAACTCCCTTATCCTGACTAGGAAGCAGGGTCTCTACTTGACAAAGGTGCAAGCCCTTGCCAACTAGAGACCTCCATTTCTAACAGAGAGTGTGTGATTATATCTTCTCGATAAATAGTCAGTGGAAGACGGTTTTGCAAAAGTCAGTTAGAATGGTACCAGGAGTGTATTTTGTGTGTGGAAAGAATGCATATGTTCGACTACCGAGCAAATGGTATGGTACATGTTTTTTGGCTGTTGTGTTTCCAAAGATATATCATGTGGAGGATTTAGAGAGTTTGGAAAGGAAATCTAACAGTAGGGAGAAACGTGGATTGAGCACAGGAGAGGTTGTAGGGGATATATTTGGAGCGATAATACCTAGTATAGGAGTAGTGTTAAATGATGTCAAAATCAGAAGGCTGTCTACCATAGTGGATAAGTTGTCTGTTAACACAGCTCAGGCCTTGTTGTCCTGGATGGGGAGATGGTATCGATAAGAGCCATGGTGATGCAGACCGTCTTGCTTTAGATGTATTACTAGGAAAAGAAGGCGGAGTCTGTCGAATGCTGTAGGTCCAACAGTGCTGTACTTATATCCCTGATAGAAGTAAAGATCTGAGGGGATATATTGATAACATCACTGATATTCATCATGAGATACAGGACTTGGCAGCTGAAGGAGTTTGGGATAAAGTTGGGAAAGGATTTGGTGCAGTTGGAAAGTGGTTTGCAAACCTAGGAAGTGGAATCCTTGGACACATCTTGAAGCCAATACTGATTGTTATAATCTGTATCATCGTCCTAGTAGGAATGATAAAAGCATACAAGTGGCACAAGGCAAGGCAGGTTGAAAACTCCTTAAGGGAAAGAGAGAGAAGGATGGAAAGACTGCAGGACAGTCAGGACTTGGCAGCTGAAGGAGTTTGGGATAAAGTTGGGAAAGGATTTGGTGCAGTTGGAAAGTGGTTTGCAAACCTAGGAAGTGGAATCCTTGGACACATCTTGAAGCCAATACTGATTGTTATAATCTGTATCATCGTCCTAGTAGGAGTGATAAAAGCATACAAGTGGCACAAGGCAAGGCAGGTTGAAAACTCCTTAAGGGAAAGAGAGAGAAGGATGGAAAGACTGCAGGACAGTCATTATGAAATGAAGTGAATGGAGGAGTTCAGCTAGAAAAGACTAGCTGTGACATCTGTTTAGAGCAGTCTACTCTACAGGGATGTTAGAAGGTTTGTGATGATTCAACGTCTTCAGAGGGGGGAAATTATGTAGCAGAAATTTCATTTAAATTGTAGGGGTGCATCATATTCACGTGAAGAACGCATCCACATATAATCATGCAATTATTTTTAACAAGGGGTGTTAACATTTTGAAACTTATTAACCCAATTATGTGACGTGCTTAGTTATGGATTAATGTCATGGAGAATTAACATAGAAAATTAATGTAGCTAGCAGAAAACGTTAACATGAAAAACTGCAACTGACACTTATAAGTATATTGAATGTGCTTATTAATTATGTCATTTCACATGCAGGTTGAATTTGCATTAATGTTGTATGAATTTGTTAGATTATATGCTGATTTTCTTATGTTAAGTGAAGTCCTAGGCCTGAAATGCAGGTCCCTGGAAACTCTTGCTTTAATCATTAATAGTTGAATTTCATGTGCAATGCAGATTCTGTTTTCTCACATTTCCATTGAAGGTGGAGAATACATTCTTTAGGAAAAGTAATGTCTTTGTCTTAGTAAGCTAGGCAAGGAGAAAAGAAGTTACAATCATGTGGCTTGAGTCAAAAAAGGAAGGTCGTTGTGCTTCACACGGGAGAAAGCCTGGAAATCAAGGACAAATTATAGCAAGGGAAGCTCACTGTCAACATCGTGGAAAGTTACCTTCAGGACTGTACCCAGGGTAGATGGCGGGATCCAAAGTGCATCTTGGGATTCCTACCTACGGATAACTGGTCGTTAGAGTATGGATAGATGGCCACTCTTTTCTTGCTTTCAGAGAGAGAGCATCTTAGAACAAGCTCTGTCTTCTGTAGCTTTATGCTACTTGACCCATTGATCGTGGAGATGCTTCTTAGGGAGACTCCTCGTGCTGACACCTTTTACCCTTGTTTCTGGAAAATGCTTATTTAGGGATGTCACTTTAGTGTTACAGTAGGGATAGAATTATGCTTTTCACTCATCAGCCCTCGAAGCAGGGAAATTCGGACTCATGCCTCGTAATTTTCTGTATTCTACTTCTTGAATTAATTGTATTGCTAATGTTACATCATCTAAATTGGATATGCAGATTTGTCTTCATGCTGATTCCTATGTATTTCTATACTCTTGTGTTGAGGTGTCTCTATGTTCAGTTGTTCTTGGATCTGTAATAAATTAAACTAACCTTAAGTAGTTGTCAGCGGGTTATTATGTGTCCAGGAGAGTTATTGGCTAATTGATTACTACTCTAATGATTTTCCTTCCCTCTACACTTCCATGCTGCTAAAAAGAACTATCAGAGTGTGACTCTTGAACAGCCTAGAACTTATGGGCCCGGCCCCTTTCAACATCAACAAGAGCCACTCACTCTCCACTGTAACCGAGATAACTTAAAATGGCAGCCAACAGACCCTGCCGAAAAATACCATCAATTAGGTGCTAGTGCACAAACACAAAGGTAGATAAACCAGAAAGACCTACCACAACAACGGAATCCTCCTTTGATGATGCCCATGGCCCACCCAAAGGAATGGTGATCACAGAGACGTTCCTACAACAGTTCTTGAGGGAGATAAAATAGGAAGTCAACCGCTATAGGAACAGATATCAAAGACTACCTGCAGGACTTTCAAAAAGACATCATGGATGTTGGTTCCTGACTAAATGACCTCAAGGGCACAGTAGATTAAAGGAGTGGAGGACATCCACAAAGCCGAGCGATGTATTCTCATCTGGAAGAACAATAGGCAGATCTGCAGTGTGGAATGGAGGGTGCTGACATTGCGCGCTATGTCCAGAGACTAATTCATCACATAGAGAATCGTCCTAATGCTCCCCCAATACGGCCGATGGATCACATGCACAGAACCAACTCGAGCAGACAATGCACGTAGGCCCTACCAGATGTACTCACTCGAGTTCATTTTTTCAAGGTGAAAGAGGAGATAATAACTGCGGTCCGCTCCTCGGACCACATGTTCTAAGATGGCTATAAACTGACCTTCAATAATATCATACCAGTGACACTCCAAAGGAGAAGCGACATGTCTAAGATCACAGTCTTCCTTTGTTGCAATAATGTCTCCCACCTTATGGACACCTATTGGACTCCTTTTCACCTGGAAAGAACAGAGACATCAAGTCACAAATGACCATGAAGCTTGAAGTATCCTGGAACTGTCCAACAAAGAGAAAACGGAGTGTGACAGCAACTTTGTAAGAACCCAGGGGATGGAGATGGCATACAGTTAAAAAAAAATCACAAAACACTCCACTCCCCTCAGAGGTGGCACAGGCTGCAGTTCTCAGAGAGATGGAGGGGTTCCAGGACCTGACGAACAGGCGAGAGGTGGAGCCGAATGCTGTGGGGGGTGTCCAGACAGACACAAAGCATATGAACCCTGCTACTTGACTGATTTAGAGCTCCACAGGGCAATGGACTATTCTCTACACATAAGGGATTGGGGGAGAGGGACAGTGCCTGAGAGCCTGACTTAATAAGAGCACGCTAGAAGTTGATTGCTTGTTTTCTTGTTTTGTTTACTAATTATGCTTCTAGACATTGGGATTCAGATAATGGGGTTAAATTGGTGACGTATAAAGAACAGAAAGCTGTTAACCAATGGAGGGGAAAGCTGATACACCTGCAAGCAGTCTACAACAAACTTTACTGCATATGTAATGCCTCCCACACTAACCAACAATGCATAGGATAGTCTCACTCAACACTAAGGGGCAGATTTACAAGCCCCTTGCGTCACTTTTGCGCCGCCGTTGCATCACTTTTTGTGACGCAGCGGCGGCGTATACAATGCACCCTGTTTGCGGACCATTTAAAACGTGAAGCATCTAGGAAGATGCGTCACCTTGTAAAGCTCTGCGACACATTATACCTGCGTCAGGGATAATGTTTGCAGGTTGGGCGTTCCCATGCAGGAAAGCCTCATAGAAGTGATGCAGTGAAATCTACAATATTTCACTGCGCCACTTCTAGGACGCCACTGTGCCAAAACCTTATGCCTGCTTGGAGCAGGCTTAAGGAGTGACACAGCACAATAAGTATAGGCCTCCCTATGCATTGCTGGAGTTGCGTCGTGCTTGCGACATGACTCCAGCAATGCGTGACTTTTGTGCCAACAGATGCGTCAGAAATTCTGCTGCATCTGTCAATCCTTGCGCCATGGTGCGCCATATTGTAAATATGGTGCATCCATGGTGGCACATCCATGGTGGCGCAAGGGTTTTGCATGGAGGCGCAGGGAAACTGACGCATCTCTACAAATGCGCCACTTTCTTGTAAATCTGCCCCTCAGTGCCCTAACTCTCCAGCTAAGTACCTCCTTAATGCAATTGGGGCTGATATTTGTCTCTCACAAGAGACCCACCTTCTTACAGCAGACACTCAAAGAATACAACCCAGATATTTTCCCACATAATTGCTCACTTTGGATAAAGCAGAAAGAACATGGCTAGCAATTCTTTGCAATCAATCTTTCAAAAGGAAGTAGTGGAAGCTTATGAAAACATTAAAGGCAGGACGTTAGGGGTGGTTGTTAATATAGGCTCACACAGTGAATCTTTATGTCCCAAATATGCACCAGGAGGCTTTCCTTTAGACCGCCATTTCTAGAGCCTTACAGTGTGTCCAAGGGAAACTATTGATTGGTGGGAACTTGAATGTTATGATGGACAATGCTGTAGACTGAACACCCCTACGCCACAACAAAATAAGAGCAGAGTTAGCACATTTTATAGAATGGCTGAGTGAATAAGGCCTGAAGGATGTTTGGAGGATTACACACAGTTCTGAGCGGGGCTACACCTTTTATTCTTCTGCACATAAATCGTATACACGCCCAGTTGATTTTCTCTTGGGGGAATAGGCTGATGAATGCCATGGAAGAGACTGACATAGGACAAATGGTGCAAACGGACCACAATCCAGTAATGGTGATCCTAGACCTGCAAGCATCCTCCTTTAGACACTCATTTTGGAGACTCAACGAGTATTTGTAGAGCGACCCCATCAATAGAACTGAATTGAAGTAGTAAATGGAGAGATTTGTAAAGGAGAATGATGCTCTGCGGATTTCCTCTGCCCCTCTCTGGGAATCTGTTAAGGCCTTCACAAAGAGCATATTTATCAAACTGGCGGTCAGATACAAGGGTAGATCCCTGGATAAAACACAAGACCTGGAATCCGCTCTTAAACAAGCAGTAGAACTACATAAGCAAGTTCTCTCACGTATAAACTAGAAAGTGGTTTGTACCGCAAGAACACAGTAACACCAGTACACAGCCTTTGAATGGGACAAGGATAAATATGCCTGGGACAAGGAGGAATATGCCTTAGTCAGTACAAAGTGGCAATATTACTCATCAGTTAAAAAAACAGGGAAATTCCTAGGTGCTCAGCTGCATGTTAAGGTCAACCGGTAGAGGGTCCCAAAGTCACCAATACAGAGGGGGGTATTGTTCGAGATTGCCGAAACATAGCAAATGCGTTTTGTAACTTCTACCAAACTCTACACTCTAAAGAAGAAATGAACCATCTAGAGATTACTCAATATCTAGATAAGCAACCAAGACTGGTGCCAATCCCTAGATGAGCCCATCTCAAAAGAAGATGTTATAGCGGCAATTGCCAAACTTAAAACGGGAAAATCACCAGGCCCAGATGGGTACATGGCTCACTTTTATGAACTATCTTGAGCGCAAGTGGCACCAACTCTCAATAGACTTTATAGTAATATTGATGTTTCAGGGAAAATTCCCACATCCACGATGTGTGAGGCAGCAGTGATAGTTATACATAAACCAGGCAAGGACCCAACATCGTATGCATATAGACCCATGTCTATCTTAAACATTGATCTAGAGCTCCTTAAGGCCTCCTACTGCAGTTGATGGGCCACCATTTCTATGTCATAATAGATACAGGCCAAGCAGGCTTTATTTCAGGGTATCGATAGGGTCACAATACGAAAAGATATTTCTGCACATATCATAGAAAATGCACAAAAAAACTCCAAAACATCCTATGCCTGTCTCTTGATGCCCCAGAAAAGTCACTTAACAGGATTTATTGGATGTACATGATAGTAGTCTTGTAGAAACTAGACCTTAGTCCTCACTTCTTGAATTAAACCATCCCATGCTAGAATGAGGATGAATGGCACGGTCTTCACCCCTATCTCTATAGGACATGGCACGAGACACGGCTCCCTCTCTTGCCCACTAGCTTCATCCTCACCCTCAAACCATTTGCCAATGCAGTCAGAAAGAATGAGGCAATCAAAGGAAACATCCATAGACAAAGACATTTTCAAGAACTACAATGTTTGCCGACAACATCATGCTCTCCTTGTCGGACCCTCTGCACTCAGACCTGCAGGCGCTCAAAGAACTTATTAGATTGCAGACGGTCTCCAATTTTAAGATTAATCTCATTAAGATAGAAGCACTCTTGTTAAATCCATGCCACACCAGAAGTCAGCATTAAACACTATTGTACTATCCGGTGGACTATAGATTCACTAACCTACCGTGTTTTCATATTAGCTTGGACCACCTCACATGTAATAACCCTCAACTATGCTCAATTGTTAAAGGATCTCTGTCAGGACTTCCACAAATGGCATAATAAACATTTTTCTTGATTGGAGCATCTATTGATTGATAAAATGAGAATTTTACCCCGGATTCTCTATCTATTCCAGACAATCCTGTCACCGATCCCACAGTGATCATCAAGCAACTACCAACCTAGGTGAATACTTATAGTTGGCAAAATAAATTGCCCCAAATTGCCAGTAAAACACTGTACTGGCCAGTAAAGCACTTCTACACATATTGTCATACTTTCAGGCTTCTCAGTTTAGATCCATTATAGAATGGGAAAAGAAGAAAATAGCCAAAAAATGATGATTCTTGGACCAGCTAATCTCATCAAACCCCCTTTTGCAGTTCCCAAGGCTTTGGAAGTCACAGAGAAGTTGGGGTCTATATTCCTTTCCTCTGCCACCAGAGTGACCCTAGCTGTATGGAATAACGTGCCACAAAGGCTGGGTTTTACAACACTACCTTTGTGGTACACATCAATTTCCTACAACTCTGATTTTACACCAGCAAGAGATCCTCCGGCATTTAGAACTTGTAGAGAAGGTGAGTTCCTCATGGTGAGCTGCCTGTTTCAGAATCAACATATAGTTTCCTTTGAGGAAATAAAGGCCAAATAAATGCAGAATGCCAGTAACTGAGTGATTTGCATATACTCAGTTCCATCATTGGATGTTCCATCCTACAATGAAAGAAGTCTCTTTGTGCCCGCTCACGACTTTAGAAAAGTAGCTTATGGGTGGACCGCACAATAGGGCATTTATATCCACTCTTCATCGGCATCTTATCCATTCCATACCCCACAATAAAATCCCAAGACAGAAAAGGTGGGAGGCAGAGCTCGGACAGGAGTTGACCCCCAAAGAATAGGAACATCTCTACAATAGAGCATGCATCTTTGAAACTGACGCAAGCCTCAAAGAAACACAGTATAAAATACTGACATACTGGTATAAGACACCAGAGAGAATTGGGAAATTGAACACAAATAGGGAAGACCACTGTTGGAGGGGCGGTGCTACAGGTAGGATAATACACCTGCTGTGGCACTGCCCTAACCTAGAGAAATACTGGGAGAATGTCATCAGAGATCTTAATAGGGCCTTTAATGTCTAAATTCTGAACAACCCCGGGTGGTTCTATTGGGGAGACTCTACCCGTCCCACAGGTCACCAATGTCCCTCTGAGGTAAACAATTGGCTGTAGCTCTAGTTGCCGTGATATACGTTCTGCTATACATTTGGGTGAGGAACACTACGCCCGACCCTTTAGCTTCGCACAGAAAACTGTGGGATGTATTAGCCAAGGAAAAAATCTCCCTTATGGTGGGGAACACTCTTAAACCTAACTTGGAGTCCCTCCATACATCTTCTTACACATGAGTATAGGGAAGTTCTCAATCTCAAGTACTAGAGGACCATTCATCTTATCCCAGAAGAAGTCTCTAGAATGCTCCCAGCCCAGAGGACCTAGGCCCAATGTGACCTTCGTATCAATGTTCCCACACAACTTTGTAGGGAAAGTAGCTCTCACTCTAAGAAACAGCCCCTTTATAATGTTGACCAACTATGAGGTGGGAGAGAGGGAAGAGTGGAAGGTTTTTGCATGGTGCATGCCTATCAATAAACTCCTTGTCGGGCTCATGGCTGTAGATGATGGTATGTGCACATCCACGTATAAAAACTATTAACACTCATTAGCATGGGGCCACACCCCAATTGCAATGCGGGATTGCCCGGTACAGTAACACAGTTGCTATATGTGAGCTGATGTCTCTGTATTACAAAAGGGCTCGCACTAGGGTCTGCGGCCCCTTTACTAATGCTACAGTGCCCTGGTGGCGCTGTATATAAAATGGCCCACATGTGTTGTAAATCCATTGATACTTATCTAATTTGTCATTTGCTCAGCATGACAGATGCCACAGTCTGCAAAATGCAAAATTTTAAAAAGCAGTATCAGTTAAAATGATAAATACTGCACAATAAGTCTTACCTTCACCATCTCCTCATATGTAATTAACAAGAAATTGAAATCCTCCTTGTGGGTGTACCAGCCTTTGATGTGATCAAACCAGCTTCCGCCAAACACTAAGGAACAGAAAACATACAAACATGAGCATTCAAGGCCTGAGTCACAAACTACATTCTGTAGTACGCAAAGTTGTACTAAAGTAGTTCTCCTTACTGACTACAAAATATAATTCACAAATCTTCAGGTGTAAATCTCCACCTCTCCTGTCTTTTCTTTGGGGAGATGCTCACACATGTATGTTTACTACTTAGCAGTAAATGTGGGAGGAACCAGAGTGAGTGACTGGAAAATAGGGAATACTTGCTACTAAATGGAAGGGGTTTTAAGACCTGTTAGGAGGGGTTTAGGGAGGGAGAAGAAAGGCTGCAATGAAGGGACAAACACCCACCCACAAAAGAATAAACCCATTACTATTCACAAACTGCTATTCTAAACTTACTATAGACAAAAGTGAAATAAAGCGGTAGTAAATTTACTCCAGGTCAGACCCGAAATAATTCCAGCAATATACATGACCAACCAATGGTACTGCAACACCTTCCCATTGACAATAATCAAGGCCAGGGGCATAAAATTGTAACATTTTAAAAATATATATAAATGTAATTTAATGGTACAAAATTACACAAAAATAAAAATAAATATTATTTTATTATAGCATATTTTAATAACCATTTTTGATTTAAAAATAAATAAAATAAATGTAACTGTATTTTTTTATATAATTAAATTAAGTTAAATGAATTCTATACAATACTTTTTGTTCTAATACATCATAAATCAGTATAAACATTTTACTTTCGCTGGGATTTTTTCAAATTAATCTATGAAAAATATAATTTCAATTTAATTGTATATATTTTAATTAATTTCGTATTTAATTCAAATTAAGCCTATAGTGTTTATATTAGTAATTATTTTGTTCTACAATAAATAGTTTTAATTAATTTACATTAATATTTACATAAAATTGCTTTACTAATTTTTTTTAGTTTAATACATTTTTCAAATTTTTCCTGTACCTTGCCACAGGGAAATCTCTGGCCCGGATGTGGAGAGATGCACTATATGTGAAAGGCTACTAGTAGTAACTGTACGCTTGTAAAATTGGCTCCATCCCATCCCTTCCCTGTTTCAAGGGGTGGAGACATGAAAGTCTACACTTTGTGATAAATTTTCGCTCTAAAATTGTGACTAGCGAAAAATAATAAATTTACTACAGAGTGTAAGACTAAATTTACACAAGTAGATTTTGTCATATGAAAATTACTTTGGGCCTCATTAAGATGTCTGGAGGCTTTCCACCGATCATCAGAGGTTTCCGTCCAACCGCCGTATTAAAATGCTGGCGGTCGGAGTGAAACCCTCGGGGAAATTCCGCTCCACTTCCAACGGGCTCAAGGAGTCCCTTGGGTGGAAGGTGAATCGTAATCCCCAAAATGGAGGAGGTGCCTGCTCAAGCACCGCCGTGGGGATTACGATGCACGTTTCCCACCGCCTTTCTTTGCAGGTCGGACCACCATAGAAAGGCTGTCGGAAACGGACTGTGGGGGCCCCTAGCAGTGCCCAGTCCCCCCGCGGCCTCTGCTATGAGGCCTGGAGGGAACCTGTGATGCTCCCCTAAACATTCATGAACCATGTGGCAGGCACCGCATGGTGCCTGGCACAAGGTGCATGGATGTTTGAAAACATCAATTTCTCTATTGGAGCTTGTGCCGCAGCCCTTTTCCGCCTGCCGCACAAGCTGCAATGGAGAAATGGATGTTTCTGAAAGCCCATAGGGTGGTCGCATCCTAATAGACGGGCGGATTCCATCCCGCTACAGTGTCGGTCGGACTCTTGTCCGACTGACATCATAATAGGCCCCTTGGTGGTTAGGTCCCTTTGTATTACTGTTTTCCTGCATACACTATTT
This sequence comes from Calotriton arnoldi, assembly GCA_963921515.1. NCBI lineage: Eukaryota > Metazoa > Chordata > Amphibia > Caudata > Salamandridae > Calotriton > Calotriton arnoldi. The sequence goes on along the minus strand of CAWUFW010000426.1, from coordinate 77,369 downwards.
ATTGCCTCAGAATTACACTGAGCTTGGTCATAGCTAAGACCCCACATTTTCTCCCAGTATTTCATAACAGAGGCATTGATAAATTTGGCAGGCATTTCACTTTTCACTGTTGAATGTGGTGACCTGCTTGTTCAGACTTTGGAAAGGGTTTAACTAGTATTTTTTCCTTGGAACTCCGAGGATCTGAAACTTAATGTATACACAATCTGGATTTCACATGATAAATGCACCACTAAATATATTTTAGGTTTATCTGGATTATCTCAGGCAAATTCTCTCAGCAACAAATCAGTGTAAACATTAAGTAAAATTCCCTCTGATTTATTTAGGTGAATCTGAAAATGAGAAGCCAATGAAAAATCACTGATCTGGCTACCGTGAGGAGCGCTTGCCTTTGGCTATTCTGTAATGAGCAGCTGCTTCATTGTTGCCTTTGATTTCCTTATATGTGACTTCACCACACTGGAGGTGCCTGGCTCCAACATCTCTGGGAGCCATCTTGCCCATAGTGTTTTTATTCAGTTTATGTGTTACTTAATTTCTCCCATTCTTGTTTTACTTTTCACTTTTGTTTACCAGTACTGCCACTTGGAGGGGAAGCCTTCCAGTAGGGAGGGGAGTTGCTGGGCTCCTGTTAGATTTCTGTTATTCTCCTTGTCGTAAGGCCTTAGCCACGCCCCCTTTTCCGGAGGCGGGCTATTTTTAAATGCAGGTTGCGCGTCTGTACTGGATCTGGCTCCCGTGAGGAGCGCTTGCCTACTGGTACTCTGTAAGGAGCAGCTGCTACATTGTTGCTTCGATTTTCTTTGTATGCAGCTTCACCCTCCTGGAGGTGCCTGGCTCCAACATCTTTGAAAGCCATCTTAGAGAGGCTTCCCATAGCGTTTTTATTCAGTTTATGTGTTACTAAATTTCTCCCACTCTTGTTTTACTGTTACATTTTTGTTTACCAGAACTCCTGACTGTAAGGGAAGCGTTACAGTAGGGAGGGGAGTTGCTTGCCTCAGGCTAGATTTCTGTTGTCCTTCCCGCTTATGGTCTGTCGTGACCAGTAGCGGCCGGTGGAGGGAGTGCTGCAGGGCGGTGGGGCAGGGCGGGGGAGGGGCAGGGTGGGGGGTAGTAAACTCCGGTCACGGCCGACCGGAGTAATGTAAACAAATAAATAAATAAAACGAATTTCATTGCGCGCGCTGAAACGCATAGATGCAGGGTGTGTGTTGTCCAACGGACACGTGCAGTCGATGTGTGCAGCGGGTGCACTCATCAGGCGCACGCAGAGGGCACGCCAAAGAAAATACCATCCGCACCCAGTCGGCACCAGGAGGCAGGACTCTTGCCATTTTAGGTCAGCCCCTATCTCATATACCAGACAGGAATTGCAGGGTCTCTCCCCAACCCTGCCTGATATCTGCTGTGACTCTTTGAATCTTGGAAACTCGGGCCTACATTGTAAACACTGCGGTTTCTTGGTCCCAGCCCCTTTGCCGCTGTTAGGTGAAACAAGTCCTGCACCATGACTTTGTTATCTTAAAAAAAAATTCTAAACTGTAAATCGCTGGTAAAGCACAGACTCGAGATGCACGACTTTCTCCAGGAGTACATGCCGGAAGCAGTCTTTCAGACTGAGACATGGCTAAATGAGGACTACTCCCCGAACACATTGCAGGCTTTGCCAATGTTGGGCAGGACAGGCAGAGAAGGGAGGGAATTGCCACTATCTTTAAACAAGATTTTCAATGCACCCTCTCTGAACTCTCTATTGAGGGTTGCAAAGCATCTTCCTTTCCCCTGGTTCTTTCTAATACTTTTGCTGTGTCAGGAGCTCTAAGTTACCGGCCCCCATGCCCCCTAGCTAATTTTTCTATTTTACTAGCTGACACGCTGTCTCCTTTAGCTTCACACTACTTTAACTTGTTGGTGGTAGGCGATTATAACAACCCCTTTGACAATATCAACTGTCCAGCGGTCAAAGCACTAATTGATGACATGGAGAGCTTACAACTCTCCCAACTAGTTCTTACACCCACTCATAGATTAGGGCATATTCTTGACACTGTTTTTACCAACATGATGCACACTGAAACTCAGCCACCCCTCCCTCTGGCCTGGTCAGATCATCTTGCTATCCACATATATATTTTATGATAAGGCGCCACGCTCCCACCTCAACATGGACACGGAAATCGTCCAAAGTGACCACAAAAGTTTCAGCCATGCGCTTGAGAATTGTTGTCCCACCCTGGACAACTGTGTTGATAAGGCCAGAATTCTACTAGACTACTGGCTCAGAGAAGCATTTGATCAAATTGCCCCTCTTGTAAAGCAAATCACATGCAGACAAAAGCCTTCGGCTGGATGGTTTAATGATGAACTTTCTATTCTTAAAAAGAAGTGTAAGCAGCTTGAGCACCTTTGGCACACATCCTATGACTCAGATTGTACAGCTGACTATAAGGTGGCACTAAAAACATATCACCTGCTTATTTATCAGTCCTGCCAAGATTATTACACTGAAAAATAAAATCTTCCAACAACTACTCACTTGAAATTTTTTCTGTCGTCAAATCTCTTACCTCGCTATCTTCAGTCTCACCCTCATCTCTTCCATCAGAAGAGAGCTGCAATACTCTATCCTTTTTTTTCTGAAAAAGTGGAGAATATCTTTGCTTCCTTCACGTCTGCAGCTAGAAACTACCCTCAGCTGAAGATATGGTTTGATTTGTCAGCTGACTGAATCATGCTCCTGCAATTTAGCCTTTTCAACTCAAGTAGTTCTGGCTCCCCATTAGACCCAATATCTCCCTCCATCTTATAGCAGGGCTGTGATATAATCCAGCCTGTCCTGTATGAATTATTGAACTGCTCTCTGTCTTCCGCCTGTGTCCCACTTCTAAACAAAACACTACTCGACCCCCTCTAAGCCTGAAAACTATTGCCCTGTCTCACTGCTACCACTCTTCTCTAAGAATGTAGCGAAGCATGTGAATGGGCAGCTTTCCACCTTTATGGAGGATAATGACCTCCCCCATAGTACGCAATCAGGCTTCCATCCCTCCTACAGCACTCAATCCGACTTGCTACTAGCCTCCGAGTCAGCTCGTCAGATTATGGACCATGGTGACTCTGTGGCTATCCCAATGCTGGACCTCAGAGCCGCTTTTGACACCGTATCCCACCACATCTTGATCGAAAGGCTCTGGAGCTGCATTATAGGTGGGAGAGCATTGCTTTGGCTTGCCTCATTTCTGCAGGGACGTACCTTTCAGGTCTCCCAAAAACCATTCAACTCGATGGTACGACCCTTGCAGCAGGGAGTGCCTTAGGGCTCTTCACTGAGTCCAACTCTATCCATATATATGTCCGCCCTCTGGCTGAGGTCATTGAGCATTATAGGTTTATCCTCATCTCATACGCAGATGACACACAACTTGTCCTCACTCTGTTTCAGAATAGTGAACACATGGCTTCTTCTCTTTGTCTATGCCTGTCAGAGGATGCAGCGTGGATACACTCAAACTGCCTAAAGCTGAATGCAGGGAAAACAGAGATGTTGGTTTTGGGTAAGCACTTTAACATCTGGTCCAATGGCTGGTGGCCTCACAGCCTCGGTCCTTTACTCCCTCCCAAGCCTAAGGTAAAAAATCGGGGCATCTGGTTTGATGGAAAACTCTCCTTCGACAACCAGATCATCGCTCTCGCAGGGAAATGCTTTGGGGTGCTGAGATCTCTGAAGAAAATTCTCCACCTATTACCAGAGTCTGCCCAAAAAACTGCAGTCCAGGCCCTGGTTATATCCAGGCTGGACTTTTGTAATGTCCTGTATTTGGAGGTGACTCAATCAGGGGCGGCTCCTCCGCTAAGGTGGAGGAGCGTTGCCCCACTGCCCTCTGAGCAGTAGAAAAGGCAAAAATAAAATGATAACAACAAGGTTATTATCATTTTATTTTCTGTTTCTGCAGGGCTGGGTTAGGGCGGGGTGGGGCTGGTGCCTCCAGGAGGCTGGGAACATGCACAGGCTCCCTGTCCCAGTCTGAGCGCAAACCACGGCGCAGAAACCAATCAAAATGCTGCATGCAGCGTTGTGATTAGCTATGGGGAGCCTGTGTGCTTCCGAACTCTTCCGCGACGACGGAGAAGAGACAGAGGCAGCCACGGCGCGAGGAGGTAAGTGTTTTTTTTAATATATTTTGCCCCCCCCACTCCATTGCCCCCCACCCCGTTCCCTGCCAGCCCCCACTGAACTCAATCCCGCCTTAGCATGCTGGAAGGAGTCCAGAACGCTGCAGTGTGGGTACTGCTCAATCTACCTAAGCTTGCCTCTACTGGTACCACACTTGGAAAACTGCACTGGCTCCTGGTGAGACACAGAATCACCCTCAAAGCTCTCGGCTACGGCTACAGCTACAAGGCTCTTTCCTCTCAAGGTCCATCCTATCTTCAGGCGAATGTTAAACCTTATATCCCTTCCAGAAATCTGAGATCGGACGAAGCAAAAGGGGTCGTTATCCCAAAATGTAAAAGAGTTCGAATTGAATGCACCTCTTTTAGCTTCTTTGCACCTAAAATCGGGAACTCTCTTCCTGTTGCAATTAGGCAGGCTTCATCTGAAACTCTTTTCAGGAAAAAACTAAAAACTTGACTCTTTGGGTCTAGTTGAGAACTGATCAGCATGTTTGGCAATTGTATCCTAGGGAATCAGAATCCTAGCGCTGGGACACTTCGTAAGAAGTAGTATGCACTTTATAAGTGTTATTATTATTATTTGTTATTATTTCATACCCTTCATGGCATTTCCGTGTATTCTACACAAATATAAAGCAATAACATGTAGCCAGGTTTTAGATGCTTCTGTACCCTAGGATGCCTAACTGTTCGCCATACTTGTATGCTTTTGTTGATTTACAATGTAAACACTGTTAGAATAACTAGTTAAAAAAATGTCACTATACCTTCACCGTTTAGATATTTCTCCATGAAATTATCTAAGTTTGTGGCTGGTTTAATTATGGGTAAAATCTTTTCAAAATGGTAAAATGAAGTCATAACATCTTTAGGATTTCTGGCTATGTAAATAACCTGTAAAAAACAGAAGTACAATTAGAATTTAAGGTATCTCGACATAAAGCCATAATTCTTTATTTGCGTTTAACAAAACATAAACGGTTTGCAAAAGTACTTCTCTCTGTCCTTCCTGTGGTGCAAATTCTGCTTCATCATCATTGATATATTGCTGACTTTATGATTTTAGCCTGAGTTCGAGACAAAGGTCCATCCAACATAGAGGAGATTCAAATTTTCTCCAAGTTTGCGAGGTGCAAACACCATCCTTATCCCTCAAGCTATCAGGTAAACCCTGTAAATCATTTGTATAAAAACAATATATACTTAATATCATAAAGCTTGACTTTAGTCAGGATTCTTTAAACTAAATCCAACTTACTTGTGCAAATGGCTTCACTTTTGAGGGAAAGTATTCACAAAAGATGAGCTTGACTTCTTCTAATGTACAAAATTAACCTATGGTGGTGTAATATTGTGCAAAAGTAACCCCAAAATCGGTGGTGTTCTGGAAAGTCAGTGCGTGGATACTTGGGAAAGTTTCAAGAAGGACGAAGTAGGACGGGGAATCCATGAGCCAATAAGAGCGCCACGTAAGCGCATCGGCAGGTGAGGAGGTGGATGTATTTAAGCCTGAGTTCGAGACAAAGGTCCATCCAACATAGAGGAGATTCAAATTTTCTCCAAGTTTGCGCGGTGCAAACACCATCCTTATCCCTCAAGCTATCAGGTAAACCCTGTAAATCATTTGTATAAAAACAATATATACTTAATATCATAAAGCTTGACTTTAGTCAGGATTCTTTAAACTAAATCCAACTTACTTGTGCAAATGGCTTCACTTTTGAGGGAAAGTATTCACAAAAGATGAGCTTGACTTCTTCTAATGTACAAAATTAACCTATGGTGGTGTAATATTGTGCAAAAGTAACCCCAAAATCGGTGGTGTTCTGGAAAGTCAGTGCGTGGATACTTGGGAAAGTTTCAAGAAGGACGAAGTAGGACGGGGAATCCATGAGCCAATAAGAGCGCCACGTAAGCGCATCGGCAGGTGAGGAGGTGGATGTATTTAAGCCCCTCTACCTTGAACGTGATTTGCGGGTTTTTGGACACAGAACTAGAAACCTGGGGTTCCGGATTGAACCGTTCAAGAATATACGGCAGTTGGGAAACAGTGATTATTCACGTCCGTTTAAGAAGGGGATCTACTAACAGACCACTCTTCGAGCCTGCAAAAGAAATATAAGAATAAGTGCAAATATCAACTCCTTTTCATTCAGGGTATAACAACCTAATGTACCACAAAGAAAAGTGAACATAATGACTGTCTTGATAAAGATGGAATAATCAGATACCCATCGAAACGCGTCGACGCATTTCTGTACATTATCCCGAGGACAAGTTGGACCTGTAGATACAAAATAGAGTATATGTATCCAGGCTAATCTTGCTAAAATTATTCCTAGGGAATTGTTGAGTTAAAAGACAAAGTGTACTGTCTATCATTGTTCTTTTCCCTATTTTTAGGGGTCTCTGTGGTAAAAGTGTCATAAGATGTTATGTTATGTCCTGATCTGATGAATTGTATTGTTTTTAATTATGTTGAATTGATGCATTGTGTTGTATTTTAGGTGTTTTACTATATAAATTGTGTTTTTAATAATATTCACATGTACTAAAGAAATAAATTGACCCTTTTTGTATTGCATGTTATAGTGGTATTATTGTTTGAGTGTGTTAGGTTTTTGAGTGAGATCCCCTCAAAAAAAAATCTATGTGCTTTATATGAATTAAGAATTCCACTAATGATAGGGTGTTCTTGTTGATTGAGTAAATCAAGGGATAATTTGTTTTTTGTACTGGTAGTACCCCACTCCCTTGGTAGCTGACAAGGGGTCTCTCTCTGTTTAAACACAATCATTTGTATAAAAACAATATATACTTAATATCATAAAGCTTGACTTTAGTCAGGATTCTTTAAACTAAATCCAACTTACTTGTGCAGATGGCTTCACTTTTGAGGGAAGGTATTCACAAAAGATGAGCTTGACTTCTTCTAATGTACAAAATTAACCTATGGTGGTGTAATATTGTGCAAAAGTAACCCCAAAATCGGTGGTGTTCTGGAAAGTCAGTGCGTGGATACTTGGGAAAGTTTGGAAAAACCCACAAACTCTTAAGTTTGTGAGCACTCTCACTCCTTTTCTGACTTTTACTTCTGCCAATAACATAAGTAAACATCTTTACATGGTAGGAAGAAAACACACGCACAGATCGTGGACTTGTAGGGAAAGAATTTCTCCGTGAGAAAAAATAGTTTTCAATGGCGAAAACAAATGTTAATTCGCAAATACAATAGTTGTGCACTATGTACAACTGTCCATGCGGAAATGCGTCCGTATTCATAGTTTTGAATTCCAAAACTGGTCCAGGATTTTCCTGGAAACCTGCGACTTAGGAAGGTTTGCAGCATAACATTAAATACCTGGTGAATTCCCAAAATGAGTAATTCTAAACCAACGCGAGGTTACAAACCTTTTTTTTAGATTCAGGGGTTTATTTACAAGCCTTTTGTGCCGTCCGAATGTCACTTTTTCCTATAATAAAAGTCTCGCACCGGAGGCGCAATAAGCCCCTCGGTTCATAGGATTAGCGCAGAAACAGCAAAAAGGTGACCTTCAGGTATGCTTCTTATCCTCCTGTAAAATGATTATATATTCTCTTTGCAACAGCAGAAAGAGTGAAATGGTTATTTAGAAAGATAAAGATGGTATTGTGGCAGTAGAAGATCGCTGGAAGTGTTCATGGTTCTACTCATGCCCTACTGCTAGCAGCCCCGAAGAGAGTTCAAGCAATGGCAGCCAAATTGGCCCTAAATAGGCCGAGAAGATTCTCCGTATTCTAGTCTCTGAAAGATTCATATTGGCTACCATTAAAAGCTAAGAATAATGTTTAAGTCCCTTTGCACTGTTTCCAAATCCCTACATGATACTGGACAAATCCCCCTGCAGAAGAGACTAAAATGGCATGCCCCCGACAGGAGCTTGCCCTCCTCCTCAGCCAAGATTACCAGTGTGGCCAGATTCAGAAAAACTAGATTAGGGGAACGAGCGTTCATACTTGAAGCAGCTCGACTATTGAATGAACTTCAAGCTGCCCTGAGATTTTCTACTGATCTAATTCATTTTAGAAAAGGGCTTAAAACATGGCTTTTCCCAAAAAGCTAGAGTGTGTTTTAGGATTTTAACCTAGTACTACACTGCTGAGTACTGTCACATTGTATGGTATTTCCTTTATTTTCCCTCTAATGAGTAATACAGCGCCCGGATACCTGTTAGGTGGCAGTGCCTTTACAAACTAGCTAAATAAGTAATAAATACATAAATACATAAATAACTTACACTCTGCCAACTAAGCAAAAAGGATTTAGCACAGATGAATTAGAAGCAATCAATTTCCCGATGTGGGTGTTAAAACTTGAAATGCACCTTATCACAAATGTGCAAATAATATTCATGTTATACTTGAGTTTTTGCCTTTGGAACAAGGGCAGATCCTACTCTAGGTTTTCCTACCTGATCATAAATGGCACAGTTCACAAAGATTTTGCTGTGCCTTATTCTTGTAGTACTCCTGGCTTACTTCTGAAACGCAGAAGTAAATGAAGATTAAGCCAGGAGCACTCCTTACATAAACTTGCTATGCCAGAGAACTACAAGAGAATGAATATCAGATGAGTTTCCAAGGTGCTTGTGTGATGAGCTGGTTTAGTCCAGGTATTTTTTCTTTGAATTCTGGGAGTTGTAGTCCTGTTTTGTAATGGAATAAACAAGACTACGAGTCCCACAATTTAAAAAAAACCCTAGGCTGAAACAGCACATCACGCACTACCTGGGATTCAACCTGACAGGGCTAAGTCACACCTACTGATAGAAAAATCTTTGTGAATCTGAACCAATATGTCTTGCTGTTTAGGTCACTTCATCTCTCAAATTAACAGTTTTTTCCTTTTCCTAAAATTGACCTGTTTCCACACAGCCTGAAGTCGTGCACTAAGAGAGGCATTATAAAAACAGCAATGTTTGCTTTTCAAAGCTTCTCGGTAAAAGGAATGGGCTCATAAGCCCACTAATTGGTAAAACCCTATCAGGTTTTCAGGATCTTCACACTGAGTGCGGGGAAAAAATGTAATACATTGCAGTTGGAGATCATTTATATATTTGTTGATCTGAAATCCAGCCAGAAATGTAATGTTTGGTGGGCGCTACATAAACACAGCCTAGTCAATATTTTCACCTCAATGGGTCTAATGGAAAAATAGTCTCGAAATCCCCATCCAATGTTTTCCAACCTCAAATTGGTGCAAATATCAGGCTTTTTTGGAATTCACAAATGTTTTCCCGATTATGCCTAAAATCATGCACAGCAGCAGGATTTCATGCGTGCTAGAGTAAAACATTTTAAGCTACTTAGCATGTATGTTCACACGAGAAATCCAATGCACTTTCTATCGGTTCTTTCTCTACAAAGAAATCATTTGTCTCCATGGAGAAACATTTCCCTGTATCACCAGCGACAATACAAGGGTTCTCGTCTCCACCCAGCTGTGGAAAGAGAATTTCTCTTGCCGTGAAAGGAGTACATTTCTGATCTTTCCGTGGTGGGAATAGGTTGGAAGCACTTTGTAAATACCAACAAATGTGATGCTTTGAAGGTGTTCATAAACACACAATGAACTCCTGCCTTTAATGTCGAATCCCTGACGACTCTGGACCTCAGCTCATAGACTTGCTCACATTAAAATCTTAGTGGAAAAAAATCGATTCAGGAATGTGAGGCCAACTCTTTAGAATTAAATAAGTTGTTCTGAACTCGTAATAGAGCGACTTGCACATGCAGGTTTAACATACATGCGTAAAAGCTTTCAGAATGAGAACCTGTAAAAAATTGGGTTATTAGTCAGAGGGGGTGGCTACCAACCTTGAGTAATAATCAAAATCCTTGTCAAGGTGAACCCTCAAAGTTGCTAAATTAACCTGAGCTCAACCCCAGTAGCGATGGTACAGAGCAGACAGGATTAACTTAGGGCAATGAGTAAAGTTTTTATGCAGCACCACAATATTTTATTTTTGATTTGAGGGTGATTTATAGAGCGCAACAAATGCCCGAAGGCGTGCAACAGTCATCAGTAGTAAACTCAAAATACAACACAATAAAAATCCCAAACAGAAATAGGCAAATAGCATACATTTTAATAAAAATAACATGACATCAAAATGACAAAAATCTAATGGGAGAACCAAAGACATATGACATTTTAAATACAAATTGGGCCAAAAAGCATTAAGTGCCAACCATGGTCAACTGGTTGCAGCAGATCAGAACCTAGGTATGATTTGAGGTCATCTGGGATGGAGTGCAGGTCAGACACAGAAAGCAGGTTCAACCCGGTCCGAGGTTTTACCTTGGGATTTATAAAATCTTCAGCCTGACAAGGCAGCAGGCTGTATCCCAAGATGGCTCCAAGAGGTCAGATAGCCATTGGACTGGGTCCTAGTGAAGACATCAGTTTTGAAGGGAAAAGTTCAGTAAAGGAGAAATTTGAATTTCGTGCCCAGGGAAGTACTTTTGTTGGCCTGATACTTTTATGGCACCTTAGACCAGTCAAGATTTCTACATTTTAACTGAGCGATTTTTTCAGAGATTGAAATCCTTCATGGGGACACGCCTGCAGGCTGCAGCCCAAGAGGGATCCATAAGCCTGTATATCGTCTCTGCAAGGTCTTGCTGAATCGAATTTGCTGCTGTGGAGAAGCTCAGCGGGAGACATCTGAATGTTCAACCCAGCAGCAATGCAACTTGGGTGGATCAGCTTGGCATGTTGGCCCTGGTACTTCAGAGGCCTTGAAGTTGAAAAAGTTTTGAAGCCCTACAGCAAATAATCCCATGACATCCCACACTCCTAAAATCGAGAATGACGAAACACTTCTCCCCTTGTGGTGAGCCTGTGTACCCACCTAGAGGTGTGACCAGGGTAATGAGGAGTCCTTCCTCTGGAGTCAGTCTAAACCAGTTCTGTGGGCAGCTCCTCCCCTCTGGAATTCGTTCCTAAGTGATTATGGGAATAAAGGAAGGGGCCTGTCCAGGTGACATCCGACTTCTGTTGACAGGGAAGGCCCCTAAGTTCTTGGGCACAGCCCAACTGGTCATACTATCAGAGGGTACAAACGTACCTTCCTACACCCAGGATTTTGTCTCTGCTCTGGGACCAGTTTTCACTCCTCATTAACGATGATTAACCAGCTGGCTATCAGCTGGAAGTCTCATGTAAATTAGCCTTCAGGGGTTTCAGTTAGGGAAAAGGTAAGTTTCTAAAAGTAATTTTGCTTAATATTTATTGAAAATCCAACTGCACCATTGAGTTGGGCTTTTAATAAATATCAAAAAGAGTTTACTCATACTTCTAGTTGTTTCAGACTGGAGATAGCAAAATCAATTTTTTAATGTTGCTTCCCAGTGTTCCTCTATAGAACAGCCAGCCTTCCAACAGTAAAAACAGATTTTCAGTGCTAGTCACTGCACCGACGAGGTAACATTACATTTTCTGCATGTCTTACTTTTAAATTTCATGCATCCTGCCTTGTGGATTACAAGGCCTTCTTATGTGTGACTTATTACTGTTTAAAAGGTTCATTTTGATAGATAAAATTTACTTGTTACACTGCTCCAGTCAGGCTACAATGGTAAGCCTGAAGCCATGTTTGCAATTGCCACTGTAGTGGATGGCAGAAATAGATGTTGCATTCCTCTAGTAGCATTTAACTGCCGGGCAAATAGGCAAGTTATATATGCCAATTAGGAGTATACTAGTTGAACCATTTTAAAAGGGGCAGCACAGCCATGTTACTACTGGCTAGCAGGGTAAAGTGCACAGAGTTCTGCAGCCGGTAAAAACAAAGAGGGCAAAAATCTGAGGGCACACCATGCAAAAGATGATCATTTCCTACACAGATTTTCAGGGAGATTTCATGGGATGAACTCCTTGAATATGCATCTGATTAATTTATTCTCACCAAATTAGTTCCTTGAGGAAGACAGCAATTGACATTTAGTGAGTGAAATAAGTCTGAGGAGAGTTCCACAGAAAAGAACTAACTCTTCTATACCATGAAAAATTGTGCAACTTAAAAAAGTAAATTAGCCGAGGCAGCTAGTTCTAATGAACCTCAAGTCAGAGAACCAAGTTTGTCAAAGTTCAGCTCATAGGCAGGGAAACACATATCAGCTCCCACTGGTGGGAACATTTTAAAAGCTCCTGCTGGGTGGGAACATACTTACCTTCCCTTCCTGATGAAGCATGGGCAGTGAAGGCTTATCTGCTCTCACTCGGCAGGAGCTTTAAAAATGCTCCCACCGGTTGGGAGCAGACTTTTGTTTCCCTGCCCATGGTCTTGCAGGCAGAGAAACACGTATTGCTCTCATGTGGTGGGAGCAAACAAAAAACAGCTGCTCCTGCCAGGCGGGAGCAATGCCGGCTCCCCAGCATGCAGGGAGCCGGCTGCAGCCGTGAGGGCCCTGGGGCTCTCCTCGCAGCCCCCAACTTGCGATTTGTTGGGTGTCCCAGGTGGGCACTGGGGCACTCACTAAAAGAATGGCAGGCCCCATGGGATGGGGTCCCCAGGGCCGCAATAGGCTCAGAAAGGAGGGCCGCCTTCACTTTTCAAAAGGATTCAGCCCCGAGAATGCAGTCCCTGGGACCTACTAAGGCTCAGAGAGGGGGGCTTGCACCCCTTCTCCTTAGCATATATAACTCTATCGGCTTGGGGAGAGGGGCTCTGTGCTCCTCCCCTCAAAGGACATTGGGATTGGGTCCCTGGGGCCCCTTGTGGCTCAGGAGAGGGGCCCGCTGGGACACAGTAATTGAACTGGCCCTGGGGATGGGCTCAGGCAGGGCGGTTGCGTGAGTCCGCTCCTTTTGCAATGCACTTTGGCCCCAGGGTTTGGAGTCCCAGGAGCCCATTAAAGCTCATAGAGGGGGTTTGTGCAGCCCCATCCCCTGTTCGCCCTGGGGATGGGGTCTTTGCGGCCTATTATGCTCAGGGAGGGAGGCTGCATGCCTGACTTTCCTCATTAAAACTATTTACCCCCCTGGGAGATGGGGTCTCCAGTGCCTCACAGAGGCTTGGGGAGAGGGGCCATGCACCCCCTCTCCAAACCAATATTGTACGCCATGCCCCCATCCCTGGCCCACACCTAGGGGGTTTTAATTGTAGCATGAATCTGCAAATCCATTGTAAAATGTTTTTTAAAATGTTTTTGGCTCCAGGAAGGGTCCCTCTGTAGGTGGTCAAGGTATCCCCACTCTGCCCCTATACGTTTTGTAACCTTTTTTTATGACTCTGGAATGAGTCTCGAGTTCTAAGATGGCAGCAAGAGATCTGTCAGCCCCATAGATCCTCCGCAGATTGAATATACAATTTATTTGGGCATTAATTTCTCAATAACTACTGAACAGATTTACACCAAGGCACAAAAAGCAATCTTCCTGGACCAGGTTTTAGCTTTCTGCCAAAAAGGAACCACTCTGCCATCCTCTCAATGTGCTCCCTAGGGCGGTATGCTGTTGTGCGTAACCTCTATGTTGTGCACAGTCACCTCCTGATGGCCTCTTTGCCTCTGCGCCTGTATTTGGAATATGGTGCAGGCACAAAGGCAAAGGATTTCTTCATCTGCTTGGGGACATTTGTGCAAATAAGGGCACACCCCAGTGGGATCATGCCGTTGTACATTTAACACTAGAATGATCCATATGAAGCCTCTCTGATACCAAAGTGCCCCCAGAGTCCAAAAAGTGGAGGTACTTGCCTGTTGCACTTTATGTGGCATTGCTCCAGGTGTTTTTAGCCTACTATGCACCCTGATAACTTTTCTTAGCTGCGTCTTCAGACAATAGTAATTTTTGAACTAATTATCACACAGTTCTTAGAGGTTGATCATCTGCAAAGCTGCTAAATAGCAATGGCTAGCCGAGTTAAGATTTTTGGAATGCAGAGTTATATAAATTAAAAGTAATAATTGGCTACAATATACTCAGAACTCCTGTACCAGTACTGTTTTATCTAGTCATTCTTCCTTGAATTTAGAACAGTAGCGGTCGGTGGTGGGAGTGCCGCCCGGCGCTGACGTGGGGCGGGGGAGGGTGGGGGGCAGTAAACTACGGATTACGGGCAATTACAGGTAAGTACACATATAAATAAATAAAACGAATTTCGTTTCTCGCGCTGCATCGCCAAATGTGATGCAGCGCGAGAAACGAAATTCGTTTTTATTTATTTATATGTGTACTTATCTGTAATCGCCCGTAATCCGTAGTTTACTACCCCCCCACCCTGTCCCTCCCCCGCCCCACGTCAGCGCCCGGCGGCACTCCCACCACCGACCGCTACTGATTTAGAAAGCGGATATCAACGTTGTATTTTTATGATACCAAGAAATTACGTTTATAAATATAGCAGTCCAAGGCACTGCCATAGACAGTGAACTCCATTGAAGAAATATTATTATCCAAATATCAAAGTATCTTAGAAGCAATATGGAAGAGTTGTTCAGTTAAATGTGGGACAATTATGTAAACTAAATATTTGATAACTTAATTTTTTCTGTTCCTTTTTTTCTCTCCTCTTCTACTATTTCGTCCTCTTTTCCTCCTCAGTTATTGTGTTATTATGTCTAGTTGTCAACAGGATAAACTTCTTATTTTTATAGAATGCTTCAATGAATGCTGTGGTGTTGTGGGCTCTAGGCCCACATGCTGCCGAATGACTGACACAGACACGATTGCGATGGTTAGATAACTGGCCTCGAGCACGTGCACCCGGGCCCTTTTATTACCAGGCTCACGTCACTCGTGACGCCTGTGAGGGATGCATGTGGAGTGCAAGTATGCCCACTCCCATAGGGGAGTGGCTTCTAACTCTGTGCCTGTCGAGACACTAGAACGTGTCTCGCAGGACACAACAAATGCTATTTGACAAACTTTCTTTCACTTTCATTGCGATATAATTATTTTCATTGATAATTTCCTAATACAAAATTCGATCAAAATACAATTAAAACATAGATTTATTTAAAAAAAGAAACGATTCTTTGTTAATTAATTTACTAAGTGAAGTCCTAACATGGATAATGGTTTTTTTACATTTTTGTAGTGCTACTGTACCTTTTTATTAGTGTCAAATGCTATTCTTACCCTTTAATGAATGCCAAATGCTACTATTACAGCAACAAAATACGTTTTCCTAGTTCATGTGGTTCTATGGCAGAGAGGGAAGAGCTAGTGGTTCAGTTGATAGAGTTATCCGGTTAGTACCCACTGCCTAGGACCCCCTCTTCAGATGGGTGGAAGGGTGATTGGGAAGAGAAACAGACGTCATGTCTGTCTCCATGCAGGTGCAGGCTAGAAATTGTAATGTCCAGTAAGTGTCAAAACAATGACGAAGAAAATATGTAAAATTCCATACCTTCCCCTTTTTGCATTTTAGATCCCTTGGCACCAAATAATATGGAAGGTGAGTACTAAATAAACGTGGTGAAGGACGCTTTTTGTGGTCACATTTTTTAAAGTCATATTCAATCCACGGGACCCGGTCAGTATTTTCAATATTTTGTGTTCCATTGCGATGACCATCGTTACAAATCAAGCTCAGGACTTGTTGGGCAAAGACAGTACCTGTAAAACAAATATGGATAGTTTCAGCTTCTTTTCAAAGGTGTAATTTCTAAAAATTGTCAAAAAAGTTTGTACTCTTCAATAATGTCTTTCATTGTGTTATTGATATGGAGTGTGTCATGCTGTAATGTCCAATCTAAAACACTATCTATCTATCTATAAATATATATATATATATATATATATATATATATATATATATATATATATATATATAGGTATATAATTATAATATATATCTATACACACACACAAATACATTTTTTTTATATCATAAGCAGTACATTAAAATTGATGACGGACTAACATTCTTTGCCATCTCCGTGCATAAAAACCAATGACGGACTCTCAATACATCATAAGTCTACTAGTCGCCATCTTAGCATGTTGTTATGCAACAATGTTCATTATGATGAATTAAACATGATTAAATATCAATTGCATATCAATGTAACTTCATTCCCCGACATTATAATGCATTTTCAGTCTGTGTAATACAGAAAATAAATCTGAGGCTAATGCCCATGGTATATCCAATTCATATGGTGTTAAAATGCACTGTGCATGTACTGGCTATTTCGTTCGCTAAATAGCGTTTGAATAGTTTATAAAGCTCCGAATGGGACCTTTTAAGAATGCACTGTGCATCTGTATGATTATAAGGTGCATGAAATTCTCACTGCCTATCTATCATGCCCTGTATGGGCTGTATCTCGCAGGGATATCAAATGATAATGTGCAAAGAAAGAGAGAGGGAGTGTCTGTCATATGAACTATGTGTATATATAAAGGACAAGCAAACATCAACATAAAAATGCTAATAATGTACAATTCCAGTCTGGGGATGAGTCGATCTACATCATTCCCCTAAGTGGACCGATAATTCCTCACTACTATTCATGCCTTCTGGAAATTTCGTTTGTAGGTCAATGATTTAGCAAGATTCCAGCCTGCATAGTTTCAGGGTTCTGTCACTCCCTCTACAGCTATTGAGTACGTGGTCTAGACGAAAAAAACTCAATAGATCCCTATTGCTTTGGTGTTTTTCTCCAAAGTGTCTAGCCAATGGGTCCGATGCATCTACCTTACCTATAGCTCGCATATGTTCCAAGATGCGTATTTTGGTTGGATGGATGGTACTCCCAATGTATTTTAACCCACATGGGCACAGCAGGCAATAAACTGTGTACGGGGTGCTACATGTCAGAAATTTGTCAATGGATCTGGGGTTTTTCAAGCCTGG
Organism: Calotriton arnoldi; assembly: GCA_963921515.1. NCBI lineage: Eukaryota > Metazoa > Chordata > Amphibia > Caudata > Salamandridae > Calotriton > Calotriton arnoldi. Next base: position 60,339 of record CAWUFW010000426.1, on the reverse strand, counting down.
GACTTTGTAAGTCGTTGTTCTTTTGCTGCCCTGGCAGGCTTTGCATTTCACACATGGGAAGAAACCTTTTAGAGTTCCAGATGTTCCCCTTGCCTCTTTCTCGTAGTGACTCCTCACTAGTTCATTTTTTAGAGACCTCGCTTTTTTGAAGGTCAATAGGGGCTGTTGGGTATGTCTTTACCTATTACCGGATCTGCTTTCAAAACACTCCAGTGTTTTCATAAAATGTTTTTAAATTGATTAGTATTTTTAGAAAAATTAGTAATCATTCTGAACTTGCCTGTTTCTTTCTTATCCCTATGTGTTTCCTTCAACAGTTCTTCTCTGGGTATAGAATTGACTTTCATCAATGCTTGTGACAGTATTTGTTTATTGTATCCTCGTACGCTGAACCTCGCTATACTTTCTTTTGCTGTCTGGAAGTCAGTCTCTCTTGTGTTGTTCCATTTAATTCTAAGCAGTTCGCCATATGGAATGCTTGTGATAAGCGACTGTGAGTGACTACTGTTTGCGTGCAATATCGAATTTCCAGCGTTGGGTTTTTTATACAATGTTGTGCATAGCCTACCCTTAAATACAAAGACTTGAAGATCCAAAAAGTTTACTGATGTATTACTTATTTCACCAGTAAATTTTTAATTGACAGTATTGTCATTTAAAACATTGATATATGATGTAGCAGTTTCTGCTGACCCCTCCCAAATTACGAAGAGGTCGTCTATGTACCTGTGCAATGCTGCAACATTAGACGTCCAATTTGCGTTGGCAACCGACCAGACCACCTGCTCCTCCCACCAGCCCACGAAATGGTTCACGTAACTGGGGGAAAAGCAGGTGCCCATGGCAGTTCCAGAAATTTGTCTATAATGTTGGCCCTGGAAGAGAAAAATTTTGTTGTTAAGACAAAATTCTATTAATTCCAACAGCATCTCATTATGTTCGGTGGATATCAAAGGGCGATTTTTTAGAAAAAATTTCACAGCTGTAAGTCCATCTTTATGCGGAATGCACATATATAGACTGGCAATATCCAGAACTATCATGATGTAGTTTGTATCCCAATGAACCTTGTTTATACGTTGTAAATGTCTTTCGTGTCCTTGATATACGAGGAAAGTGTTAGCACAATCTTAGATAGAAAATGGTCGATATAAATTGACAAATGTTCTGTTAGGCTTCCCTGAGAGGACACTATGGGGCGTCCTGGTGGTTGTTCGCTGTTCTTATGAATTTATATATATATGTATCCAGTTTTGACGAAGCAAAAGAAAGGGTTGCACACACTCAGGCTTTTAGATTTGATGGCAATTTATTGCAGGGAAATTTCTGCCAATGCATTGCAAAAGCTTGACAGGAAGTTACTGTTAGCCATTGAAATAAATGATGCCCTGTAACAACTGTATCATTATCCCGTGACCAAGGTCCGAGCCAGGACCGAAACGCGTTGGGTTTGGCAGAAATTTCCCTGCAATAAATTGCCATCAAATCTAAAAGCCTGAGGGGTCGATTCCGATCTCGGCCAGAAGCGCACCTAACACTATTCGTCCGGAAAAAAACCAAGCCGAACGCGTGTTTCCCGACCGATTCGAACAGTCGTCCGAATGAGCAAGTACGATGCGCATAACAGCACAGATTCCGAGCGAGCCGTACTTACCCATTTCAGCTCCTGTTCCCTGCCCGAGCCGGATCCGTAAACGCCGAATCGAGTCGCACGGAACCAAATACACAGCACCTTCCGGCCGGACTAGTACGATGCGCCTTCCGTACGCGCCGAACCCGTCGCTACGTCCGGCACGTCAGAGCATCGGGGAGAGCTGTACATAAGCTCCGATTCGCGCCACAAGACGATCCACGGCGACGAGACGAACAAGCCAGCGATGAGTACGAGTCGAAGCCACGAGAAACACGAACGAGACGAACCAACCATGAATCCCATCGCGCAGGTCCTACCAATACTCTACATCTATTACCGGGACCGGTACGGACGCGTACGGCGCAGACGGTAAGTCAAACACCCACAACACAAACAAACGACACGTACCCGAAATATGTCACACACACATAGGGATGCAGAAATGACGTACACTAGCAACAGCAGAACCATAGGGGCGGGATGGCTATCACCAATGCCATACACACCCATAGGGGGATGGATGCCTACCACTAACACCACCCCTACTCATGGGGGCCTGGATGCCTACCACTACCACCACCCCTACTCAGGGGGGCCTGGATGCCTGTCACTACTACCATCCCCACTCATAGGGGGATGGATGCCTACCACTACCACCACCCCTACTCAGGGGGGCCTGGATGCCTGTCACTACTACCATCCCCACTCATAGGGGGATGTATGCCTACCACTACCACCACCCCTACTCATGGGGGCCTGGATGCCTACCACTACCACCACCCCTACTCATGGGGGCCTGGATGCCTGTCACTACTACCATCCCCACTCATAGGGGGATGGATGCCTACCACTAACACCACCCCTACTCATGGGGGCCTGTATGCCTACCACTACCACCAGCCCTACTCAGGGGGGCCTGGATGCCTGTCACTACTATCATCCCCACTCATAGAGGGATGGATGCCTACCACTACCACCACCCCTACTCATGGGTGCCGGATGCCTACCACTACTACCACCCCTACTCATGGGAGCCTGGATGCCTGTCACTACTACCATCCCCACTCATAGGGGGATGGATGCCTACCACTAACACCACCCCTACTCATGGGGGCCTGGATGCCTACCACTACCACCGCCCCTACTCAGGGGGGCCTGGATGCCTGTCACTACTACCATCCCCACTCATAGGGGGATGGATGCCTACCACTACCACCACCACGACTCATGGGGGCCTGGATGCCTACCGCCACTACCATCCCCACTCATAGGACGGGTAATGCATGACACAACCAGCATACTCAAACATAAGGAATGTCAGAAAAAGACATCACCCCAACATCATGACAAGCGTGTGTAGTCTGTGTCACATGCCTACAACACTGAACATGACAATGAACATACAATGTGACCCCCTATCACATGTGTCACACATAAATGTGTGTGGCCTCCACAATGCAATCAGACCATGACCACTGTGCCAATGGGGTCTAAACCCCCATCATCACAGTGACCAAAATGTAAGTGTGGGGTCCATAGCTGAAGCACATTTTGAACATTGTGGCAATGGGGTCTAAACCCCCTTCATCAAAGTGTCCAAAATGTAAGTGTGGGGTCCATAGCTGAAGCACATTTTGAACATTGTGGCAATGGGGTCTAAAGCCCCATCATCACAGTGACCAAAATGTAAGTGTGGGGTCCATAGCTGAAGCACATTTTGAATATTGTGGCAATGGGGTCGAAAGCCCGATCATCACAGTGACCAAAATGTAAGTGTGGGGTCCATAGCTGAAGCCCAATTGAACTTTGTGGCAATGGGGTCTAAAGCCCCACCATCACAGTGACCAAAAGGTAAGTGTTGTCATGGAAAAAGCTGCAAATGCCAAACAGCATGGATGATTCCTGGTCACACAACAACAAACACATCAGTGGCAAAGTAGTGCTTGTGTCCCATAGCAACATAGATTGGGTGAGGCAATCAGTGCAGTGCAAATAATACATACCTTTAGCCATGTGCAGACAAACATCACCCATGGGGGCTGACATTGTCAACATTTATCAATTACACAATGACAGAAGTGACCATCATAATGCAGACCCACATATCTGCACCAATGGACACACAAATGTAGATATCCTGTGGAGACTGTAGATGTGAGGTGAACAAATACCATACCATGGCAGCAATGGGACATACAAACCATGATTATTGTGCTGACTGATGACCTAGGAGTCCCAGGGACAGCAGGGGAAATGCACCAAACAACATACAGCCAATGCAACACTAAAGATATGCCAATGCAGTGGTGCAGATGCACAAACACAAACAGGCAGCCTCACACTGCATATCAAACATAACAGGTGATGGGGGGGTGTGCCAGTGTACCCAGGCAACCCCACAACACATGAGGAGGCCTACACAAAAGTAACTCATGGATCGGATTTCCCTATGTGGGCAATCAGGCATTGTGAGATGAGAGGGAGCCCAAATTACACATGTCACACAAGCTTGTAGGAACAGCAACTAACACAAGAGACAGACCCACCACAGCACTACTCCCAGGGACACCGCATTGTGGTGACACTAGCCTGCATGATAATCCCACTGTGATGACAAAGGTAGATGTCGTTCACACTGTGAACCACAGCCATGTGTCCAGAGCAACTAACTACCATCACACCTACACAAACACAAATCAATCAGCACGGCCTGTCAGCCAAGGCCAATATGGAGGTAGGGGTCTAGCCGTGCAACAACTCACATTTGCACACACTCAACACCACACACCTTGATCTCCACCAATGTGCAGCTGTGAAGCTCACATGGACTGGTGACATTGCACATGCACCCATGACAATCCCAGGGGGGGTGGTGGGAACTAAGGTGTGAAACCCATCACACATGGCCAGTCAACAAGACTCGTGAATGTCTGACACACTGCACAGTACGCCGTACATGGGCATGACGTGAAATCCACCCCAATCAATGGGATCCCGGCCACAGTCACACACCAATGAAGAAGCCAAGGTGACCCACAAAGAACACACATAGACAACTTCCAACATTGCAGCTCTGACCCTGAGGAGTGGCAGCAGTCACACACACAACGTGTCACAATCACTGAAAGCTACCACAAACTGTAAATTACATGACTTGTGTAACCCACAAGTGCCAAGGGGAATCCTGACTGTGTCCCATCTGCGTTTGCCCACATCCCCAGCCCTGACAACAAAGACAACTAGGGATGACAACCTCATGAACATTAGTTTACCATGCACCCACATCCCGGAGAAACCAGGTCCAAGATGCTGGATGAACACAGGACAACTCAGCAAGCATCACAAACAGGAACATCCCTAGGGACACAGCCTGTGTAGGAAAAGGGAAGGGAACACACACAGACATGCTCACACAACACATAACACGGGCCCAGCCAATGTCACGGGATTACACACTGCCATGAGGGCACTCCACTCCTGTGGAAGGTCCGCTGTGCCAAACCTTGTCTGTGCACGACTCAAACATGTCAGCAGAACACTCGGTCAGTGAGTCAACAACTACAACACACTGAAGGCTCTGCTCACATCAGCCTGGGTACGGGAGTGTCACGTCAGTCATCTGAATACACCCTAAACACGTGTCAAGCAAGTTGCACTGTATACACAGATGAGTCCTTCAACATTGATGTGCAAAACTGCATGTCCAGTGGAGATGGGCACACAGTCAGGGAAATAGAAACATTGAACAGTGGTAAGCACACCAGATGTGCATCAGTGTAAGCCAAAGATGGTAATTTACAAATGCAAAACGTACATCCATGTGTCAAATGCTGAACATTACACCCTCAGACTGCAGCAAAGGATGCTATAGATCCAGACTACATTAGGACACATATCCCATGGACCACATGGAGTCCATCACAGCAACACTTCATTTTCCTGATCTGAACACTATTACAACTGCAAATGCATGATGATACTCATCTACATCATGTACATTCAAAGAAAAACCACAATTAAACAGAAAGAGGCTTTATTCAGCAAATGTTAAATTAAATTTTGAAGTCCAAAAGAAACTAAGGCCAATGGCCAGTCCAAATACACAGTCCCAACAGGGTGATACGTGACAACTTGTCACCCATTGCTTGCCTGCACTGCTACGGACAGGGGACATCCCCCTCGGAGGGGCATACAAGGGGCAGGCCAGGCACCGCAGGGACAGGATCAGGGGATGCCAGAAGGAGGCAGTGAAGGGGTGGTGGGTGCAGGAGTGTCACCGGCAACTGCAGTGGAGGTGTCTGGCTCAGTGGGGGAAGGCAACACTGTAGGGAACAACTCAGATGGTGTGGGTGCTGCAACCACTGCAGTGGGCCGGTCAGATGGAGTGGACTGGGTCCCCACTGCAGTGCCCGAGTCAGACGGGGTGGTTGTAGACTCCACTGCAGTGCACAACTCCAAGGGAGTGGAAGGGGGGGCAGATGAGGTGGGCAGGACAGAGGGGGGGGACCCGTTCTCCACACCAGTGGCACAAACAGGCAGAGCGTCTGGTTAGGGGGGAGGGCCTAAGCAGTTTGAGGATGCGGTATCGGTGTGTGGGGGAACCTGGGGCAGGGTGTGGCGGTGGAACCTGTGCAGTGGTGGCCTGGGGGATGGAGGAGAGAGACTGTGTGGTGGAGCTGCGTGGTGGTGGGGTCTTGCCCTTCCTGGTCCGGGGGGACTTACGAATGGGGTCCTCTGTCTGCCTGGGGGAGGGTGTCCGGGTGTGAGGGGCACTCCCCTCTGTGTGTGGTGGTCGCCTCTTCCGCCTGGACTTCGTGTCAGGTGTATCTGTGGGGAAGAGGCTAAGCTCACAGAGGAAGAGCTTCTGGGAGGGGGGTTGCAGGTGAGGCAAGGGAAGGGCTTTTGGAGGGAGAGGCATCTGAGGACTGCGCAGTGCTCGTGGATGCGTGTGTGTGTGTCTGGGCCCCAGCCCCTGTGAGTGAGGTATCAGTCCCCTGACTGTGAGTGCGTGTGCATCTGGATTTTGGTGTGTGTGTCTGTGTGCTGCTTGTGTCTGTGCTGGTGCGGGCCGGTGCCGGTGTGTGTGTGCTTGGGACAGGTAGGGTGCTGGGTATTGTGAATGGGTCAGAGGTAGGAGGGGCGAGGGACTGTTGCAGGAGGGACACTGCTGCCGTCAGTGAGGAGGCCATGGACTGATTGGTCCGATGTAGGGCAGACATGCCAGATGACTTGCCCTCCATGAATGACACCAGTTGTGTCAAAAGACCCGTGTGTGCATGGAGGACACTCAGAATTGATGTCTGCCCTACATGGATCTGCTTAAGCAAGTCCACAGACTCCACACTCAGGGCAGCAGGGGGGACAGAGGGAGGGGGTGCGGTGCCTGGCATGAAGGAGACACGCTCCCCTACACGGGAGCCTCCACGGACATGTGGGATGGGAGCAGATGGGAGGGTGGAGATGGTGGTGGGGACAGACTTGCTTGATGTTGCCTCTGGTCTGCTGACACCCGCCTCCACAAGGGAGTCCTCACTGGAGATGCTGTTTTCCCCAGCCGAGGTGGTCGTAGCTGAGGTATCCTCAGTGTGGCTCCCCTCACCCTCCGTGCCACTGGGTCCCTCGGTCTCCCATGCAGTGGACCCAGTCTGGCTCTGCCGCTCCTCTTGGTCCATGGAGCTGTCTCCTCCTGTGGCCGTGGATGTATCTGCAAACAATCAGGATAAACAGAGCAACATTAGTCACCTGTACTGACCACACACACCACAGTAAGTACAGCACATCACAGAGCAAGCCCTGCCATCATTTGCTAGACATTGCAATTCGTGCTGACACTGATTTCAAGAAGCCCATTGTCTGCCTTGACAGTCAGTCATGCCACACATATCCTACCTGTCCATGCACCCATCTGTCTGCTGCCTGTTGTATGCGACTAATCATATGTGCACACATGCACCACATACACAGTTGTTGGACATCCAAGAGTATATATGGAAATGTGTCACTCCAAACACATGCCATCTCCTGCCACTGACTCAGTACATATGTCAGGAAAAGTGATGGGCAAAGTCTCTGTTGAGATGCGGGTTTTGCTTCCACCACCAGACACAATGATGTCCTCATGTCCTGATAGACAATGCAACAATGGTGTGCATGCAGGACATATCACACCACTGCTGGATCACCCTTTGCGATTGGAATGTCATGGCACAGGCCTGTCTGGCAAGTCAGTCATAACTGTCTCCTGTCACAGGGGCAGTGCATACACACAACACCAGTCTGCACTGTGTCACAATCAAGGGAGTTTCAGAAATGTAAGCCCTGTAGCTGACAGGTGCGCATGTGCACCCCTGGCCACCCACATCATGAGGACTGAGATGATCCCACGTCAATCAAATGAGACATTTGAGTGACTGCAAACACAAATCCATACACATGAGCACTTCACCGTCTGATGAGAATGAACCAAAGCTGCCGGCACCTCAATGTTTCATACAACATTGTGCACAGTCAAGGGATCAGAGACCTATGCATTGACCTATGTGCATATCCCATAGTCATAACTCAGATGGCTGGCCACCCCAAATTGTTAAACACTCCAGGAGTCCAAATAGCAAGGCCACACCACAGTGACACAGAGGCACACACCTGAGTGCACTCTTCACAATGCCCAATATGTATGCTGACACACGGGAGTGGGAGAACAGAGTGCCTTCGATGTACGGAGTAGGCATTACAGTCCTGGTCCATGTGCAACATGGTATTACCCTGAACACTAGGCAGGTGGCTATGCATGTGTCACACACATGATGTACATACTTCTGAGGCCCCTACCTTAGTCTCTGCAGCAGCATGGGTGTGTGGCACATACCCCAGACATGTGGTGAGTCAGAGCAGCAATTGGAACACATATTAAAGCCATACCCAGAGTACATGTCAGATCCCAGGCAATGTGAGCAATTGTACCACCCATGCAGCCCACCACAAAGTTCCTGTAACTGATGCTGTCCCCAACTTGAACCACAGGTAACTGCAAGTACACAGTACCCAAGTAACCTAAGTCACAGACTGTAAGGGCCACACCTGTGTATCAGATGAGGAGGGGGCATGACACAAGTGAGGGACATGACTCCAGGACGACATGACAGTTGTACTGTGGAAGTGGAACCAGGCTAAAGGAGTGCATAGAGCATGTCAGTCATAGTACACAGTTGAGGCTAGCACTTACCCCCTCCTTGCTGCTGTCTGGCCTTCAGCTGCCCATCCAGGTCAGGGAAGACCACCGCCAGGATCCGGAGCATGATGGGGGGTCAGGGTCCGGTGTCCGCCCCTCCTGCGAGGAGGCGACAGCTTCAGCTGGACCCTTGCGATCCTCCGGGTCCAGCCCCGAAGGTCCTGCCACCTCTTCTGGCAGTTGCGGATCCTGCGCCTGTAGACCCCCACTGATCGTACTGCCCGGACGATGGTCAGCCAGATCTTCTGCTTCTGGTGGGCATCAACCTGTGAGGATGATAAAGTGAAAAGGCCATTACTACACATGCCACATTTCCGTGCATCACACAGTTGGATATACATGTCTCAATCACAGGGGCATATGATCTACACAGGTAGTGCAACTATGGCTATGAACAGTTTGCCAGCAGTTACTAAATGGTATCATTGCCTGGGAAGTAAAACGTTGTTGGAATGCACTGTTACTGCACTATACCTGTTCAGTGCATGTGACTACACACTTTGGGGGGTGACAACTACTCAGTGAGCATGCTACCCACTGGTGTACACACTGTACGTCTTGCTAGTCAGACAACATGCACAATTAGTAAGGTAGTAGACAGCACATTCACCTGCTCCCCTGGTTTCCCATACAGCTTGCTGTACTGTGGAAGGAGGCTGTCCAGAAGGGCCTGGTTCTCCTCAGTGCTGAAGGCTGGGGCTCTATCCACAGTACGTGCCATTGCAGTAGCCAGAGGATGCAGAGACAGCAGCAGTGGTAGTGGCAGATGTCGTCCTGGAGCATGTAGTGCAGGCAAGTGAGCTCTCAGGGGAACAGCCAGCATTATATGTGTGCTGCAGATACTGTCCCATGTGTCCAAAGTGATAGGTCCAAGTCGTTTGCATCTTCTGAATCTGGCCAATCCATGGAATTGCACCACTTATACACACCCACAGCATCCATCAAAACTTCAACTTGATGACACCCATTAATTTGCAACATTGTTGTGGGTGGCCAACTGAATTGACTGCATCCGACTCGTTAAAGCTTCGAAAACGCGTCCGTTACCATGTCAGGCCATAGCCAATGTATGCGCACCGATCGGTCCATTGCTGTACAACGCGTATTTCGAAAAACAACACGCATCCGTTCACATCATATGCAATGTCCAATGCGTGCGCACCGATCGGTCCATTGCTGTACAACGCGTATCCGCTCACATCATATGCAATGTCCAATGCGTGCGCACCGATCGGTCCATTGCTGTACAACGCGTATCCGCTCACATCATATGCAATGTCCAATGCGTGCGCACCGATCGGTCCATTGCTGTACAACGCGTATCCGCTCACATCATATGCAATGGCCAATGCGTGCGCACCGATCGGTCCATTGCTGTACAACACGTATCCGCTCACATCATATGCAATGGCCAATGCATGCACACAGATCGGTCGTTTGCTGTACAACGCGTATCCGCTCACATCATATGCAATGGCCAATGCGTGCACACGGATCGGTCCATTGCTGTACGACGCGTCCCTGTACAAGTCACTCGCATATGTCACCATGCTTGTCACTGGTGAACGTATGCCAGCCACATTTACTTGCCAGGGACTCAGGGGCAACCTACGACACCACAGCCTGTCCACACTGTATCCTAAGGCATGTAAGGCTGCATTACCTTCTCTGTGTATGGGGGTCAACATGTGGTTTTTTGGGTGGCACTTGGGGGCAGCCACTCCCACGCTGTGCACGTGTTCATGGGGACAGAATCCTTTGTGTGTTGTGCACATGACCACTGTGATGTGCAACTGTTCATTTCAGAGCATGTGGCATGGTCACATTTCCAGGTTGTGTATGTGTATGTCATGTCACATACCCCCTGAGTCCCATGTGGGAAGGTATGTGCGTCACAGGGTGACCCATTGCCACAATAGTGATGGCCTTCCACAGTCTGTGTGCATGTTGTGTTTCCGATGTCTCTGATTCCATGTGCACAATGGGAGACAGTCTCCACATCCACGTTGTTTGTGCATGGACTTGGATGTTGTGTGTGTGTGTGTCACAGACGTCCATGTCTGTCCTGCAGAGGCAACAGGGGCCACTACCTGTGGGAGTCATGGTTGTTTTGCTGACGTGTACATGATACGCCATGTCATGCCAGTGTCCATGTGGCAATACAGGGTCCCTGGGAATCTACCTGTCAATGAGCTGTGATGCCTGTGGCACATCTGTCCTGACATGTCACTGTGGTGTGTGTTTGGAACGTGACAGCAGTAAATGGGTACTGTGACACAGCCTGATGATTTCCCATGGCACAACCTGGAACTTGTTGTCAACACATGTTGATCTGTGATGTTAGATGTTGGCCATGTAGGTGCCATATATGTCCATACAGAACGGCACACACATCAGGTACTTGTGTCTCGTAATGATGTATCATGTGATATTGAGTATGGTCAATGGCACATATGTGGGGTGACTGACAATCTTTCTTTCTTCACCTATGCACTGCAGGGCACCAGCTGTCCATAGACCATTCCCTGACCTTGCAACGATGGTGGAACATGACTGCATCCGACGGTACCGCTTCAACAGGGCGCAGATTGAGGAATTGGCGGTGCGGTTGGCCCCACATTTGCAACCTGGCCGGCCATACCCTACAGCGCTGACCCCCAAGGTGAAGGTGATGGCAGTCCTACCCTTCTTTGCCACTGGTACCTTTCAACACACTGTGGCGTCTGCTGGTGGGATGTCACAGACCATGTTCAGCCGTGTGCTACGCGATGTTTTGGAGGCAATGTTGAGATACCTGAACCAGTACATCTATTTCCCTAAACGTCAACAACTCACTGACGTCAAGAGTGACTTCTATGCCCTGGGGAGGATGTCACATGTCATTGGCTCCATTGATGGGACACATGTGGCTTTGGTACCACCACAGGCACATGAGCAGGCATACAGGAACAGGAAACATTATCATTCGATCAATGCTCTGGTGGTATGTCTTGCAGATATGAGCATCACACATGTGTGTGCCCGTTTCCCTGGTTCAGCACACGATGCCTACGTGATGAGGAGTAGTCGCATCCCGAGGATGATGTCACAGATGCAGAACCAGCGTGCCTGGCTTGTCGGTGTGTACTGACTTTGTCCCATTGTGTGTGTTCTGCTATGTTGTATTCCGCCCTCTTTTCCAACTCAGCTAATGTGCAATTGTCTGTCTGTAGGTGACTCCGGATACCCCAACATGCCGTGGTTGCTGACACCCCTCAGGGACCCTGTGACACCAGCCCAGATGCGCTACAATGAGGCACATGGTCGGACCAGGAGAGTGATCGAGCGGGCATTTGGTCTCCTGAAGAGCCGCTTCCGCTGCCTAGACAAGACAGGAGGGGCCCTCCCATATGCCCCGGCAAAGGTGTGCAAGATTGTCATCGTCTGCTGCATGCTACACAACCTGGCAGTGCGGAAGGAGTTGCCTCTCATCCTGGATGACGATGACCAATATCCGCCACCTGTGGAGGATCCTGGCCTGGGCCACGATGCCAGTGATGATGATGATGATGAGGGTGATGTCCGCACACAGCTCATCACCAACTTCTTCAGCTGAATGTGAGTATCCAGAGATGTCATGTCAATGATGTGAGTTTGCATGATATGTGTGGGTGGTGCTCTGGTGCTGTTTGAGTGTGGCCATGTGCTACTTGACTGGATGCGTGCAGTGATGTGTCCTTACAGGTAGTCTGTACTCCCCATCAGTGTTGACATGCTAACTTGGTTTTGTGTAGGTATCTTGTGACATGTATTGGGCATGAGTATTGCAGTTCTGTCCTGTTCTTCAGTGCTTTTGACTGTGTGTCATGTCTGTCCTTCACAGGGTGCTTTCAGTGTTGTTTGGCCAACTTGGATCCCCCGACACCATGATTCAGCTTTCAGGGTGGCAGCAGTTGTTTCCCTACAGGTGATGTGCCACACACCCCTGGACTTTATTTCTTCTACACTTTTTGTGTGTGGCCACTGCTACGTGGGATTACCTTGCATTTGTTGTGGAAACAACATGTTACAAATGTGTAATAAACCTGTGCTTCACTTTGGGATGTGCGTTGTCTGTGGTCACACATCTGACTGACATTTGCTTACTGCACCTGTGGGCTAGTTAACACACTGTGAATAGGTGTGGTGTCTGTGCATTCCACTGTATTTCCTGGCAACATCAGTGTAGGCGATGAGTCAGATGGCCCTGGTGTCTATGTGTTGTGTAGCCCTATTGGTGTGTCTCCCTCATATGTGTCACATCGCCATGACTCACATGACGGTGTTGAACTTGCTGTGGCAGTTAGCATGCACAGTGTCATTTAGCAGATCATCATCTCCATGACAAAAACAACGTTGGAATCACAACAGAGGCAAGTATGGTGTATTAGTGAGTTTATTTACATACATGTGTGAGGATAGTGCACAGGATGGTGGGTGCTGTACATTGGTATTGGAATCCAAAGTTCCCAGATGAGTTGGAAGTGTTGGTAGCAGAAATGTCCTGAGTAAAGTCCACAGTCATCTGATACATTAGTCCAACTTAAACTCCCCATGTCATGTGGGAGAGTTGTGTTGCATTCGACAGGGTGAACAGTTTGCACACAAAGGAGAATTTCCAGAACAGGTGTTGGGTTCCTGGGGGATGTACATGGCCATCGGCCTCTCAGTTGTCCTTCCTCGGACGACCCCTCTTCTTTCTGGGGGACCTCATGTGCAGGCCGCTGCAGTGCAGAGGACTCTCCACCAGAGTCATCCTCCCTCCCTGTGGCAGTTGCAGTTGTTGCGGCACCAGATGTTGTGGGCACACAGGGAGGTGTGGACATGTTGGTGCTAATCTGGCGGAGGCATGTCAATATGTCCCTCTGCACCGCTGTCAGTTCTTCCAATGTGTCCCACTTGGACTCCATGCCAGACATGTGTGTCTCCACACGGGACATGTGTGTCTCCACACGGGACATGTGGGAGTCCAAGCGGGCATGATGGGCAGCCTGCTGCTGTTGAATGTCCTTGAGGATCCCCACTACCTGGCTGACCTCTCCGGTGCTATTCTGGTACGCATCAGCAATGCATGCCAGTTGTGGGTCATCATGCAGTCCAGACCCCTCTGCAAACAGTGACCTCTGCCTACCACCCCTCCCACCACCCCTGGACACACGTGCAGGAGCTGCCGTGGCACGCACAGGTGACCCTCGGCCCCCTTGGGGGTTGGTACTGGGGTTGTTGTCCGTTGCTTCACGGTGGGCTGTGTGTAGGAGAGTAGGATCTGCTTCACATGGGTACCCACACTTTTTGCTGATGCTTCACTGTTTTTCGACCTTAGTCTGGCTGGGGCCCTGCTAATCAGAACCCCAGCCTAGCTGCTTCCTCTTTAAAATGGTTTCCATGTGCCTTAGGCACATCTCTGATTGGAATCTGGAGTGCCCTTATAAGTCCCTAGTATATGGTATACTATGTACCCAGGGCATAGGTACCTCAGAGGCCTACCAGGGGCTGCAGCATGTATTGTGCCACCCCTGGAAGGCCATCCAAAAGGACACCACAGGTCTGCTACTTCAACCTGGGTAAGGTGGTGCATGCACCCCTTACTGTGATATAGGCTACCTATATCACTACCTACATACACACATATAAACCTATAAGTCACTCCTATGGCAGGCCTTATCAATCCTGAAGGCAGAGTGCATGGTTCCTATGTGAGAGGGTGCCCCTGCATGAGCTGGGCCCCTCTGCAGTGTTCGGAGACCCTTCTCTGATGCTGTTTGTAGTGCAGCCTGACCATATACTCTTAAGCGCATTATAACCTCGCGTTAAATGCTAACTTTGGGATGGCTGCACGGAAACATGTCGTGTTTGGTGTCAAACATCTTGGAATACTACCCCCCCCGCCAGCTCTGGCGGCGGGGGTAGCATTCCACCCTTCTAGAGGGAAAGACATGTACACACCGGTATACCCGGTACTGACTTTCCAGAGCCCTGGCATAACAAAATGGATGCCGCTGCCACAGACACGAGTCTGGCCTCCTGCTGCTGACCGAAACTCCGGCAGGGGAGGCCTGGACAATAGGTTTCCTGTCCCAGGGAGGTGTGACCACCTCCCCAGACAGGATAGTGTGTATTGGGGCTGGGCGGGAGCACTCTCGGATGCTGTGAAGTCCTGCACTGGGGACACACTTGGTGTCCCTGTGCATACCCCAGTTCAAACCGGCTCAGGGGCTTCCAGCCCCTGCTCTGGCGCGAAACTGGACAAAGGGAAAGGGGTGTAACCACCCCTCTGCCCTGACCCTCCCATAGGTGGAGCCACAGAGTATGTCCAACCCCCTACCTTAGTATAAGTAGGGGACCCCAGTCCTTAGGACTTTAGATTTACCTGGACGAAACTCTGACACAGAATCCTGGACCTTCGACGCTCTACTTCAAGATTAGAGGACTGAAGAATCTCCCTTGGGGTCAAGGAGTGACTCCCCTGCTTGGCAGGCACCAAAGAAGCAATTGTCTGGTCTGCATCGCTGAAGCTCCCGTCGGACGCCGAAGTCTTTGCATCACCAGAGGTGGATTTTCAGACTTCCCCGAGGCTGCCCTGAGTCCCCAGCAAAGCTGAGGCCCGTAGCTGTCCTGGGTAACGTGGAACCGTGACCCCTGGACACCGAACGCATTTGCAAGTACATCCTCTTCTGGGTCTCCCACGAAGTCGTGCTTTGGGCTCCGAGTAGCCCCAGCCTCCAGCACCAACTGCACCAAAGATCACTGGCCTCCACTCCACGAGTGTCCTGTGAGCCAGCTCCACGTGCATCGTCTCGAGGCTCCTTTGTGGTTGCTAGTCCGTTGGCTAGTAGGCCCTCCCGAAGGCCAATCTTTTTCTGCTTGGGCTCCCTGGTTGCTCCTGGTGTGCCCTGACTTATCCTCGCTGGGTGAGTCCCCCAGACCTTGCTGGTCTGCAACATCGTCCTTCTTCTATTTCCACGAGACTTGCCGTTGCCAAGGCTTGTAGGGTCCAATCCGGTCGCCAACACCCCTGCAATCGACAGACGTTGTGGGACAGCTGGAATCCAGCTCCTGGTCATCGTCGACACCTCCTGGACCTCGTGGCGGAAGAGTCAAGACGACCGTAAACCTACCTGAAGCACTCAACATCGGTGGGCATCTGCTCATCGCCTTCCTGGTCACTGGCTAGTGACCTAGACTCTGTCCCCTCTGCTTTCAGGTTCTTCAGATCTTCGATCCACCTTTGTATCCACCCGAACACTTTCGACTTGGTCGCCAGCAGCACTTTGCAGCAGATCGCCATTGAAAGCGACGACGAAACCCGACCCCGAAAGACACCTATGCACCCGGCTCCCCTGGGTGAGGTAACTCGAGTACTCCGGTGCTCCCGTGGGTATTGACATTAGAACAGCCTAGTTCTCAAAGGGTTTGCTCCAAGTCCTCCTCTAAGTGTCCCTTTCTTTAAATTCTAATCGCGACTTTCCCCATAGAAGTTAACTGTGGTTCGCGGCTGTGTTCATACACTGCACGCGTCCCCCGTGGGTCCCCTGTGTCACTGCCTTGGGTGGTTCCTTGTGGTCCAAGCACTTCTGCAGGCTCTAGGCCTTGTGTCTAGCTCAGTCGTGGTTCTTATACCACTTTATTGGTATATGGTTTGGTACGCCCCTGGGGCTCAAACGTGTATTTGTGCTATTACTGTAGATAACTAACTTATAATTTATGTATTTCGAACTCTAGCCTCATAAAGAGACTAGAGGGGTGTGTTTAGTAATAAATACATATATTTTGAATATATACCTGGTGTGGTCCTCTTTCATTTGGTCACTCAAGAGATTATAGACTGGTAAAACAAGCTGCTTTACATTCCTTCAAGACTTAGCCTGAAGGCTGCTCTCCATAGCTACCACTAGGATAGCTTTCAATAAAGGTTGTCTTTAACCTATCTCCAATAAGGGGTTGTTTGGACTGGTGCAAGGTGCCCACTATAATTAGTGGACAGCATATGCCAGGCCAACTTCTCACACTGTGGTCCCTGTGCTGTTGTCATTGAGTGTCCTTGGTCTGTCCGTGTCGGCGGGGGTGGTCTGTGTGTTGGCAGATGTTGGAGGAATGGGTGCAGGGGGTGCAGATGGTGGTCCTGCTGGTGCTGCATGATGACTCACACCGGAGGTGCCAGGTTGGTCTTCGCCATCCGATGAGGGCAGAGGCAGTTCCACACCTGAGAGCTCAGGGTCCCCCGGAGCCTGGGACAGGGACTCCTCCTCATCTGCTGCTGTTTCCCCATCATCACCTGTTTTTGGAAGAGAGACACAATGTATGTTATGTTTCTGCAGGCATCAATGGTTCAAACACATGACAGTTGTGACTGTACCTCTGGATGCGACCCTGTACATTGCATTGTCCTAAGTTGTCACAGTCAGAGGTTGATATTGGTGTGGCTCATTGTCCTGCCAACCTGATGAATTTCAATGTGGATGTTGAGGTGTGTGCATGACCAGCATTGGTGGTATTTGGTTGACATCCGGACCTCCTTCTCCCCCCAGCCCAGTTATCCCAACATGAAGCATGCCACACTTGCAGTGGGTGCAGGTTGACTCTCAGGATGTCAGCCAGTGGTGTCCTGCTGTTGGTTGGTGCACAGTTCCCAGCAGGGCTTTGTGCTCCCCACAACAGAGCACCATTGTCAGACATCTTGGAAGTGGCTTTTCACTCACTCTCTTGTAGAGCACGGTCCCAGGTGTGTTGTTTGGAGTTAGTGGAAGTGGTCTGTGTGTAAGGGCCTGCTGGTAGCTGTAGTCGGAGCTGGCACTCCTCCTCCCCCCAGGCCAGACATCCCACCATGAAACGTGCTTCCATTGCAGGGAGTGCAAGTTGGCTTTCAGGATGTCAGTCAGTGGTGTTCTGCTGTTGGTTAGTGCACAGTTCCCAGCAGGGCCTTGTGCTCCCCACAACAGAGCACCATTGTCAGACATCTTTGAAGTGGCTTTTCACTCCCTGTGAGGTGTGCATGCTTCAGTGTGAGCTTGCCGGGCCATGCGGGTGGGGGATGTTGAGCTGTGACTACCACTCCCATCATGCTATTGCCTACACCCCTTCCCAGCATGCCCATACTTCCTTCCTTTTGAGTCGACTTCACTGTGTGTGAGTGTGACAGCAATGGCAAGATGGCTGACAGTGTGGTCCTGTTGTTTGTTGGTGCCCAGTTCCCAGCAGGGCCTTGTGCTCCCCACAGCTGAGGCCAGTGTCAGACATCTTTGAAGTGGCTTTTCACTCCCTGTGAGGTGTGCATGCTTCAGTGTGAGCTTGCTGGGCCATGTAGGTGGGGGATGTTGAGCTGTGACTACCACTCCCATCATGCTATTGCCTACACCCCCATTCACAGCATATTGCGCTTGCAGAATCAAAAAGGATCAAAAAGGTTAAGACCAGGGGACGCACCTTTTCGCACCTCGCGGCCTTACATTGGAATGGGCTGCCAGTCGAGCTTCGACTTATCAATGATTATAATACCTTCAGGAAAAAACTAAAAACACATTTATTCCCCACCTAAGTAGACTTTTACTTCCTCCTGCCCTTCTTTCAGTATCAGACCCCACCTCCTTAGCGCCGTGATATCCCGTTGGGATGAATGTAGCGCTATATAAATAAATAAATAAATGCCCATACTTCCTTCCTTTTGACTCTGCTTCCCTGTGGGGTAGTGTGCCTGTGCTGACAGGATGGCTGACAGTGTTGTCCTGGCGTTTGTTTGGCTACAAGTCCCAAAAGTGTCCCTGTGCTTCACACAGCATAACCCAGTGTGGTTGTTCTTTGTGGGATATTTAATTAGAGTGTGAGGCATTGCATTCTCCCAGGTGAGTTGTGTGGAGTTTGTGTTAAGGGGGTGTGTGAGAAAAGCTGCTGGTGACTATGGTCAGAGCTGTCAGTCCTCCTTCCCACCCAGCCAGATATCCCACCATGGAACGTGCTTCCATTGCAGGGAGTGCAAGTTGGCTTTCAGGATGTCAGTCAGTGGTGTCCTGCTGTTGGTTGGTGCCCAGTTCCCAGCAGGGCCTTGTGCTCCCTACAGCAGTACCCAGTGTCAGCCATCTTGTCAGTTGTTTTCCACTCCCTGTGATGTGAACATGGTTCAGAGTGGTGTTGATGGGCCAATTTTGAGGGTGACCAATATCTGTGACTACCACTCCCATCATGCTATTGCCTACACCACCCTTCCCAGCATGCCCATACTTCCTTCCTTTTGAGTCGACTTCACTGTGTGTGAGTGTGACAGCAATGGCAAGATGGCTGACAGTGGTGTCGTGCTGTTGGTTGGTGCACAGTTCCCAGCAGGGCCTTGTGCTCCCCACAGCAGTACCCAGTGTCAGCCATCTTGTCAGTTCTTTTCCACTCCCTGTGATGTGAGCATGGTTCAGAGTGGTGTTGATGGGCCAATTGTGAGGGTGACCAATATCTGTGACTACCACTCCCATCATGCTATTGCCTACACCCCCCTTCCCAGCATGTCCATACTTCCTTCCTTTTGAGTGGACTTCACTGTGTGTGAGTGTGACAGCAATGGCAAGATGGCTGACAGTGTGGTCCTGTTGTTTGTTGGTGCCCAGTTCCCAGCAGGGCCTTGTGCTCCCCACAGCTGAGGCCAGTGTCAGACATCTTTGAAGTGGCTTTTCACTCCCTGTGAGGTGTGCATGCTTCAGGGTGAGCTTGCTGGGCCATGCGGGTGGGGGATGTTGAGCTGTGACTACCACTCCCATCATGCTATTGCCTACAGCCCCCTTCCCAGCATGCCCATACTTCCTTCCTTTTGACTCTGCTTCCCTGTGGGGTAGTGTGCCTGTGCTGACAGGATGGCTGACAGTGTTGTCCTGGCGTTTGTTTGGCTACAAGTCCCAAAAGTGTCCCTGTGCTTCATACAGCATAACCCAGTGTGGTTGTTCTTTGTGGGATATTTAATTAGAGTGTGAGGCATTGCATTCTCCCAGGTGAGTTGTGTGGAGTTTGTGTTAAGGGGGTGTGTGAGAAAAGCTGCTGGTGACTATGGTCAGAGCTGTCAGTCCTCCTTCCCACCCAGCCAGATATCCCACCATGGAACGTGCTTCCATTGCAGGGAGTGCAAGTTGGCTTTCAGGATGTCAGTCAGTGGTGTCCTGCTGTTGGTTTGTGCACAGTTCCCAGCAAGGCCTTGTGCTCCCCACAGCAGTACCCAGTGTCAGCCATCTTGTCAGTTGTTTTCCACTCCCTGTGATGTGAGCATGGTTCAGACTGGTGTTGATGGGCCAATTGTGAGGGTGACCAATATCTGTGACTACAACTCCCATCATGCTATTGGCTACACTGACTTCACCAGCATACACAGAATTCCTTCCTTTCAGTGAGCTTCCCTGTGAGGTGGTGTTCTAGTGGTGGCAAAATATCTGACTGTGTTTGTTGGTTATATTTGTGCCACTGCCTTGCTCTATTTGTTGTTAGGTTTGTACATGTCATGACACAGTTACATATCACTATGAGATGGCATGTATTGTGTTTATCTAACTAACATACACATCTTGGGATGATTATCTTTTGGTTGCTGTGGATTTGCTAAGGGTGCATGGTTTGACTATCCCCTTGACAGTGATGTGTGTGTATTGTCACACAATCTTGTGTATATTTGTTGTGTACTCACCAGGCTCTGGGATGTTTGATAGTCCATATACGCTCACTGGTGGTAGGATGGCCCGCACCTTCTCCTCCCAGGGCCTGAGGTATAGTGGTTTGGCAGGAGGGCCACTGCCGGTGCGCTGACTCAAGACGTAATCCTTCTTTAGTAGGTCCTTGACCCTCCTGCGCACATCATACCACCTGTTCTGGATGTCTTCCTTTGTGCGCAAACATGGTGATTGTGCGTTCACCCTGTCTACGATCCTCTCCCACATCTTGGTTTTCTGCGACATGGGGGTCTGTTGGACCAATGTACCAAACAACTGTGGCTCTACCCTGAGGATCTCATCTACCAGGACTTCCAATTCACTGTCTAGGAACTTTGGATTCTTCTTTGGGGGCATGGTGATGGGTGGTGGTGGTGATTGATATGTGTGTGTGTGTGCAAGTGAGGGTGGGTGAGTGTAGGTTTTGCTGGGTGTATGTGAGGGTGCTATTTGTGAGGTGCTAATGGTGTGTGGCTTGTGTGATGGATGAGCTGTGAGTGTGTCTGTGGTTGCTGTCTGATGGTGTTCTGTGCTGGCAGGTCAGTTGAATTTGCAAAGGATCATGGTAGGGATTTGTGGCCTTTATATGGGTGGAGTTGTGGGTGTGTCTTTGTTCCATGTTTTTCCCCCTAGTATTTATTGGCTTTGTCATTGCTTGTTTGGCCCTTTTTTTGTATTTTTTCCTTTGTATTTTTTGGGCATGTAGGAGACGTTCTTCTGACCGAGTAGGATGCTGCAGTTGTCTCGTGCGAGCTTCTCCGAGTCGTTCAAGCTGTGTTTCTGCTAGGTTTCATGTGCGGCGTACGCGTCGGTCGTGGAGTATTGGGTTGCTTTCGGCTGGGTTTTGTATGCGTGTCGGTCGTACGGCTTGGGCTCCGTGCGACTCGGTCTGGTTTTGCACGCATTGCATCGTACTGCGCGGGTCGGAGTTCGCGGGTACGTTTCGGTCGGGTTCATTCCTGGTGTGTGTCGGTCGGTTCGATTCGCGTAGTTTCCCGGCCGGATAGCTTGTTTCCGTGCGGTTCGGTCATTCGGCTTGTGTTCCGTACGAGTCGGTCGTGATTCACATGCATTTCATCGTACTACGCAGGTCGGGCAGCGCTGGTACGTGTCGGTCGGTATATATATATTGCAGCTCCGTGGCCTCGTCGTGATTAAACAAGGGAAAGGCACTCTTGGGGGTGAGTTCACAAAAACGTATTTAGAACTTTGCAGAATCTACCGACACAGACACGTTGCGGCAGTCACCTTTGTCAATGTAATTAGGCGCGCAGGAAGTGAACATTTTTTTATATCATAAGCAGTACATTAAAATTGATGACGGACTAACATTCTTTGCCATCTCTCCGTGCATAAAAACCAATGACGGACTCTCAATACATCATAAGTCTACTAGTCGCCATCTTAGCATGTTGTTATGCAACAATGTTCATTATGATGAATTAAACATGATTAAATATCAATTGCATATCAATGTAACTTCATTCCTCGACATTATAATGCATTTTCAGTCTGTGTGATACAGAAAATAAATCTGAGGCTAATCCCCATGGTATATCCAATTCATATGGTGTTAAAATGCACTGTGCATGTACTGGCTATATCGTTATCTAAATAGCGTTTGAATAGTTGATAAAGCCTCGAATGGGACCTTTTAAGAATGCACTGTGCATCTGTATGATTATAAGGTGCATGAAATTCTCACTGCCTATCTATCATGCTCTATATGGGCTTTATCTCGCAGGGATATCAAATGATAATGTGCAAAGAAAGAGAGAGGGAGTGTCCGTCAAATGAACTATGTGTATATATACAGGACAAGCAAACATAAACATAAAAATACTAATAATGTACAATTCCAGTCTGGGGATGAGTCGATCTACATCATTCCCCTAAGTGGATTGATAATTCCTCACTACTATTCATGCCTTCTGGAAATTTCGTTTGCAGGTCAATGATATAGCAAGATTCCAGCCTACATAGTTTCAGGGTTCTGCCACCACCTCTACAGCTATTGGGTACATGGTCTAGGCTAAAAAAACTCAATAGATTCCTATTGCTTTGGTGTTTTTCTCCAAAGTGTCTAGCCAATGGGTACGATGCATCTACCTTAGCTATACCTCGCATATGTTCCAAGATGCGTATTTTGGTTGGATTGATGGTACTCCCAATGTATTTTAACCTACATTGGCACAGCAGGCAATATACTGTGTACGGGGTGCTACATGTCAGAAATTTGTCAATGGATCTGGGGTTTTTCAAGCCTGGGACTTTGTAAGTCGTTGTTATTTTGCTGCCCTGGCAGGCTTTTCATTTCCCACATGGGAAGAAACCTTTTAGAGTTCCAGATGTTCCCCTTGCCTCTTTCTCGTAGTGACTCCTCACTAGTTCATTTTTTAGAGACCTCGCTTTTTTGAAGGTCAATAGGGGGCTGTTGGGCATGTCTTTACCTATTACCGGATCTGTTTACAAAACACTCCAGTGTTTTCATAAAATGTTTTTAAATTGATTAGTATTTTTGGAAAAATTAGTAATCATTCTGAACTTGCCTGTTTCTTTCTTATCCCTATGTGTTTCCTTCAACAGTTCTTCTCTGGGTATAGAATTGACTTTCATCAATGCTTGTGACAGTATTTGTTTATTGTAGCCTCGTACGCTGAACCTCGCTATACTTTCTTTGGCTGCTGTCTGGAAGTCAGTCTCACTTGTGTTGTTCCTTTTAATTCTAAGCAGTTCGCCATATGGAATGCTTGTGATAAGCGACTGTGTGTGACTACTGGTTGCGTGCAATATTGAATTTCCAGCGTTGGGTTTTTTATACAATGTGGTGCATAGCCTACCCTTAAATACAAAGACTTGCAGATCCAAAAAGTTAACTGCTGTATTACTTATTTCACCAGTAAATTTTTAATTGACAGTATTGTCTTTAAAAATGTTGATATATGATGTAGCAGATTCTGCTGACCCCTCCCAAATTACGAAGAGGTCCTCTATGTACCTGTGCCATGCTGCAACATTAGACGTCCAATTTGCGTTGTCAACCGACCAGACCACCTGCTCCTCCCACCAGCCTACGAAAAGATTCGCGTAACTGGGGGCAAAGCAGGTGCCCATGGCAGTTCCAGAAATTTGTCTATAATGTGGGTCCTGGAAGAGAAAAATGTTGTTGTTGAGGCAAAATTCTATTAATTCCAACAGCATCTCATTATGTTCAGTGAATTTCAAAGGGCGATTTTTTAGAAAACAATTCACAGCTGTAAGTCCATCTTTATGCGGTATGCACATATATAGACTGGCAATATCCAGAACTATCATGATGTAGTTTGTATCCCAATTAACCTTGTTTATACGTTGTAAATGTCTTTCGTGTCCTTGATATACGAGGATAGTGTTAGCACAATCTTAGATAGAAAATGGTCGATATAAATTGACAAATGTTCTGTTAGGCTTCCCTGAGAGGACACTATGTGGCGTCCTGGTGGTTGTTCGCTGTTCTTATGAATTTTTATATATATATATATATATATATATATATATATATATATATATATATATATATTATCTACTGGCGGTCGCCAGTAGATAGTTATAGTTAGGACCTATTATCCATAGGAAATCCGCGACATTCTATTTGCAATAACGTTGGCGCCGGTTGACGAATCTTCGCGAAAGCTTCCAACTTGTTGGGGCGCTCCGGTCCGCTCCTACCCTGAAAGTCTCGGGTGATACGTCAAGCGGGGGCCGAGAAAAAGGGGGGTCCCAAAACGCGTTTTCCCCATTCATTTTTCCATAGGAACCTTTAGTCGCAGTTACAGCTCGAACTGCTGAACGGAATTACCCCAAATTTGGCAAAGAGGTAGCCCTTGGTTCAGACTGGTGCCTTTTGCTAAAATGGTGTAAATCCGTTCAGTAGTTCCTGAGAAATTCACAATTAAAATCACATATATATCTATGGGCGCGTCGGATCCGCGTACCCTCCCGATCACGAGCTGCATGCTAATTGGCTGTCAACACTCCAAATCAAGAAGTGTTGGCAGTTATTTTGTCCCTCGGTAGAACCGAGGACAGAAACAAGTGCGCAAAGCGCAAAAGGGGGCAGGGTAGAAACACCCTGACCCCTAGGCCTGCTCAGGGGTCCCACAAGGACCCCTGGGCAGAAAAGCATTTTTTTTAAATCGGCGGGATGCGCTTAGGTGCGCGGATCCCGCCGAGAAAAAAAAAGAAACAAGTGCGCAAAACGCACAAAGGGGGCAGGGTAGAAACACCCTAACCCCTAGGCCTGCTCAGGGGTCCCACAAGGACCCCCTGGGCAAAAAAAGCATTTTTTTATAAAAATCGGCAGGATGCGCTCAGGGTGCGCGCATCCTGCAAAAAAATCGAAGCGCGGTCTCCGCGCTCGATGAAATTTGCCCCCGGGTGGGCCAAGTCCCGGGGGCATGCTGGGGGGTTTATTTTATGCATGGGGGCCTCTAGTGCCCCCAAGCCCCGGGGACCGCCACCCCCGGGGCTTTATTTGAAAAGTAGCGGGAGGGCTCTGAGCCTTCCCGCAGCCCCGGGGACCACCACCTCCCGGGCTTCTTTATTAAATTAACATGTGTGGGGGCTCCAGCCCCCACACGCCCGGGACCACCACCTCCCGGGCACTAACAAATTGAAAATGGGGGTCCGTTAAGGACCCCCGAGCCCCGGGGACCACCACCTCCCCGGGCTGTGCATTTGGATGGGAGGGGGCCGCGCGGCCCCTCCTGGAGCCTGTGGTGGCCCTGGGGACCGCCACCCCCAGGGCCGGCTCCTGCAGTGTCCCGGGTGCCTACCCCCGGGACACTGCTGCTTGCAATGACAGGATGGAGCCTCGCGGCTCCCGTCCTGTCATTGCAACTGCTTTGGATATTGGAAGAGAGAGCAGGAAACCTGCTCGCTTCCAATATCCAAAGACAACTAGCTTTTCCACATGGGGAGCAGCATGTTAGCTGCTCCCCATGTGGAAAGCAATGACGGCTCGCGCAGGAGGCGGGGAGCCGGCGGGACTGTGGGGGTTTGGGGACCCCCACAGTCCCCAACCAGAGGCCAGGCCCCGGGGGATGGGGTCCCCGGGCAAGTAGTGGCCCGGGAGTGGGGCCACGCGGCCCCCTCCCCAGAAATAATTTTTTAAAAATAAAGGCCTGCCCCGGGGGATGGGGTCCCCGGGCAAAAGGAGGCCTGAGGAGGGGGCCACGCAGCCCCCTCCTTAAAAATTAATGAAAAAGTGTGGCCATGCCCCGGGGGATGGGGTCCCCGGGTAGGATTCGGCCAGGGATGGGGCCACGCGGCCCCCTTCCCGTATAATTTAAAAAAAAAAAAAGGTAGATAAGGCCCTGGGGGATGGGGTCCCCAGGGCCCAAAAATAGGAAAGGAAGGGGGCCACACAGCCCCCTTCAGGGAAAAAAAAAAAACGATCGGGCCGCAGGCCCCGCCCCTTCCTTCACCACTCTGCAAACGCGCCCTGGCGCGTTTGCAGATGGGGAAGTAATCCCCTTCAATACTGGGGTCTGGGGCCAACTAGCCCACCAGGAACCTCCAGTATGCGCCAGGCTGCGTTGCAGAGAGGTGTAAAGAGGCCACGCCCCTTTTACACCTCTCTGCAAGGCAGCTCTGTGGCGCTTTTGGATATACCTGTTGGGCTAGTTGGCCCCCAGGGACCCTCAGGATTCAAGGGGAGTTAATCCTCGACTTAAAACGCGCCACGGGCGCGTTTGTACAGTGGTGAAGGGAGGGGGCGGGGCTTCAGGTGACATGTGTGCAAACAGGCCCCGTGGCGTGTTTTAAGATGGGGATTAAGTCCCCTTGAATCCTGAGGGTCCCTGGAGTCCAACTAGCCCACCATGTACTTTCAAAAGCGCACAGAGCTGCCTTGCAGAGAGGTGTAAAAAGGGGTGTGGCCTCTGTACACGTCTCTGCAACGCAGCCTTCTGGCGCATACTGGAGGTTCCTGGTGGGCTAGTTGGCCCCCAGGGACCCTCATGATTAAAGGGGACTTAATCCCCCAACTTAAAACGCGCCACGGGCGCGCTTGCACAGATGTCACCTCAGGCCCCGCCCTCCCTTCACCATTGTGCAAATATTCCGCTAAAATCAGCCGAAATACGAATTCCGATTTACTCACCTGTTATCAGGAGAGACCTCAGTGCTGCATCTTTCAGCCCAGTACTGATCCTGAAAAGTAATTTTTACCGTACTTACCAGTAACTTGAATTTCCTTCCATAGGATATCATTGCCTGCTTTTTGCTGAAAAAGTTTCTAAGTGTCGATTTTTGAAACATACAAATATTCCTCTAAAATCAGCCGAAATACGAATTCCGATTTACTCACCTGTTATCAGGAGAGACCTCAGTGCTGCATCTTTCAGCCCAGTACTGATCCTGAAAAGTAATTTTAACCGTACTTACCAGTAACTTGAATTTCCTTCCATAGGATATCATTGCCTGCTTTTTGCTGAAAAAGTTTCTAAGTGTCGATTTTTGAAACATACAAATATTCCTCTAAAATCAGCCAAAATACGAATTCCGATTTACTCACCTGTTATCAGGAGAGACCTCAGTGCTGCATCTTTCAGTCCAGTACTGATCCTGAAAAGTAATTTTAACCGTACTTACCAGTAACTTGAATTTCCTTCCATAGGATATCATTGCCTGCTTTTTGCTGAAAAAGTTTCTAAGTGTCGATTTTTGAAACATACAAATATTCCTCTAAAATCAGCCGAAATACGAATTCCGATTTACTCACCTGTTATCAGGAGAGACCTCAGTGCTGCATCTTTCAGCCCAGTACTGATCCTGAAAAGTAATTTTAACCGTACTTACCAGTAACTTGAATTTCCTTCCATAGGATATCATTGCCTGCTTTTTGCTGAAAAAGTTTCTAAGTGTCGATTTTTGAAACATACAAATATTCCTCTAAAATCAGCCGAAATACGAATTCCGATTTACTCACCTGTTATCAGGAGAGAACCCAGTGCTGCATCTTTAGCCCAGCACTGACCCTGAAAAGTAATTTTAACCGTACTTACCAGTAACTTGTATTTCCTTCCATAGGAATCCATTGTCTGGTTTTCAGCAGAAAAGTTTCAAAGTGTCGATTTTCACAAACTACAAATATTCCTTAAAAATCGCCTGTATGACTTAAACGCATTCTTTCAACTGTTTACAGGAGATGCACCAGTGCTGGATCCAGGATCCACCACTGAGTGAGAAAAAGTCACGATAACACTACTTACCTGCTAAGTGAATTTCCTCCCATAGGATAACATTGGTGATTCTATGTGAAAAAGTTTCTAAGTGTCAACTTTTAAAATACAATAATATTCCTTAAAAATCACTACTGTAACCAAAACGCTTTTACTCAACTGTTTACAGGAGATGTCCCAGGACTGAATCTAGGATCCAGTCCTGTGGTTAGAAAAGTAATCCATAAAGTAACTAATTGCATTTAGCTAGAAATTCACATTGAGCTCAATGTTGCATTGTGTTTGAAATTGTGTTGCCCATTGCAACAACTGTAACTACTGTACTTAAAAGTCTATTGCCTATTTGCAAAGTATTTAAAGTAAATTAATTCATTCTGAGAAAGTATATTTTGTAATGTAATGTATAATGTAATTACAATGTAATTTAAAAAATAAAATATCTAAAAATAAATAGTTTAAAAAATGTAGTAAATCAGTATGAAAAAATAAAAATAACAATTAATACATTTAAAAATTGGCATTTACAAAACCTTTGAAATTCACTGAAAAAAACCATAGGTTTCAGACATGTTATAGTTAGGAATTAGCATTTAAAAACCTTTGAAATTCACTGAAAAACCATAGGTTTCAGACATGTTATAGTTAGAAATTAGCATTTAAAAACCTTTGAAATTCACTGAAAAACCATAGGTTTCAGGCACGTTATAGTTAGAAATTAGCATTTAAAAACCTTTGAAATTCACTGAAAAACCATAGGTTTTAGGGACAGTTGTAGTTACTTGGACATTGCACTCGTACAAAACCCGTGAAATTCCCCGTTATAGTTAGTTCAGCTAACTATAACTCGCGCCCGCAATGCACTGCTGATGACGTCACATATTACATCACTCATGACATGGTCAGTGACATCACTGATGACATCACTGATGACATCTCAAATGACATCACTGATGACATCAACCATGTGATAATTTCATGCATCTTCTCACACCCTAATATAACTTTTGATACACCCACTCTAAATTACAGACTGCCATTCTCAAAAACAAAGACACTCCAACACCAATAACTACATACCCACTCACTGATTCTTAGGTCTACACACACATCCACTCACTCACCCGTACAGTCACTCATACTTACGGTCACTCAGTACAGGACTATCATATGCACTCATACACCTATATAAACACTGACACACCGCCACTCATCCATAGAGGTACTCACACACCTAGTCAGTCATGCAAAAATTTAATCACACACCCATTTACTCACCTATACAGTTATACACACACCAGCTCACTTACTCATACAAATACTAGCACATTCTTACGCTCTTATACAATAACTGATACAAGCACACACGCATCCATACAGCCACTCTCACAATCACACACTCTCACGTATAGCCTTTTAAATACTCTAACACATATATATACTTCCTTTTACATATGTAGTTACTCGCACATGTACCACTGAGATATACATTCACTCACTAACACACCCATACACACACTCACCCACCCAAGCAGTCCATCACAGACGCACTCTTCAAATCATGCACCCAGTGAATCACCCACTCACACATCTATGTACAGAGTCGCACACACCCCACCCACACAAACACTCAGGCACCCATACAGATACTCAGACAACCAATCAATAACTCATATAGACACTCATGTAGCTATTCACAAACCCATGCAGCCACTTACACAGCAACAGACAGACGGATACAGACATTCACCCAGTTTAGTCACTAACCCATGCATTCAGTAAGATAAGTTTAATCACTCACTTATACAGTTAGTCACGCACCTACTAAATCATCCATTCAGACACTTATACACCCACTCACTCTTCAATACGCCTTTCCCTATATATATTAAACATATTTAAACTTTACAGAAACACACAGTCACTGGATGATGTCATCAGTGATGTCATCAGTGATGTCATTTGAGATGTCATCAGTGATGTCATCAGTGATGTCACTGACCATGTCATGAGTGATGTAATATGTGACGTCATCAGCAGTGCATTGCGGGGCGCGAGTTATAGTTAGCTGAACTAACTATAACGGGGAATTTCACGGGTTTTGTACGAGTGCAATGTCCAAGTAACTATAACTGTCCCTAAAACCTATGGTTTTTTCAGTGAATTTCAAAGGTTTTTTAAATGCTAATTTCTAACTATAACGTGCCTGAAACCTATGGTTTTTTCAGTGAATTTCAAAGGTTTTTTAAATGCTAATTTCTAACTATAACATGTCTGAAACCTATGGTTTTTTCAGTGAATATATATATATATATATATATAGATATATATATATATATATATATATATATATTCGTCCAAACTCTGCATAAACAGTGTGGCGCACACTCGAGTGAGAGTTAAAAATTACTTTATTTTTTTTATTTTTAGTCCCGTGCTAAACAAACGCGTTTCGGCCATGAAGGCCTTCATCAATGTCAAACGGCAATGTGTTCATAAAGTTTAAATAC
Organism: Calotriton arnoldi; assembly: GCA_963921515.1. Lineage (NCBI taxonomy): Eukaryota > Metazoa > Chordata > Amphibia > Caudata > Salamandridae > Calotriton > Calotriton arnoldi. The sequence continues at coordinate 30,055 of CAWUFW010000426.1, read as the reverse complement.
TTTTCAACTTGTTAAACATGTGGCCAAAAAATCGGATAAAAAACGGACTTACTAAAAAGGCATATTATTTTCTAGTAACAGTGGCGGCCATCTTACAATGGATACATAGAGAACCCATATACTATGATTTATATGTGTGTATCTCATCTAAAATCCCAATATTGTTAGATAACTATATGAGATTCAATCAGCATCCATAAATAATCATAAATATCCATAAATACAACAATTTACCATGGTTATCCATATACATCAATAAATAATACAATAATTAAAAAATATTGATGAACATTATAAAATCCCATTGGAACCTAAAATGTGGATATATAAAGAATTTCTAGTATATTCTTGGTAGAAATACAGCCCTGAATGGGCTAAATGATCTTTTCCTTAAAAATATCCCAACGAATCAACATATCAAAAGGTGGCCGCCTTAATATCCTTAATAAGCTACCTAAAATCCGTTTCCTATAATTGTCTAACATACTCTTCATTTCTAACATTTTCAAATTGATCCATTTCTTACATCTGGCCATCACTTTTATAAAAAAGAGACAATTTACATTAAACTAGGAAAAAGTTACTTAAAACAACTGAAAAAGAAGAAGATTTGAACATAAATCTTTCTAACATTTTGTGGGATTATCTAGTTCAAAAATGTATATAATACAATTCATTCAACGACATTTCTACCACTTTTTATGTGATTTTTTATGTTTGTATATGTATATACTATTTTCTTCCTCTAGATCTATCAATGAGGAAAAATTTGATCAGAGGTGAGAAAAAGACAAGAAAAAGGGGGGAAGGAACGAAAAATCATCCAGGTGAAAAAGGTAAAAAGGTCTATAGGGTCTATAACGTGTGAGTTAATTACTTGTTTCATTGGGCTATTTCTCTATATCCAAAATAAGCCTTTTTCAATACAAATTCTAATTTACTCCATTATATTTCACCATTGTCTATTGATCAATGTTTTCAGTGACAGACTCTAATTGTATTTTTATGAAGTGAAATAAAGATAAATTACAATAAAAACAGTTACCATATACCTGTTATTGATCTAACCTACATGTATCCACAGTTCCTCCTCACAATTAAGACCATAGGGGGTAAGCGTGCGTAGATCCACTATATATTTTGACTCCAATTGTCTCAACATTCTAACCCTATCACCCCCTCTTTTGGCGGAGGGACGTGATCTATACAGAAGAATCTCAAATGTTGGCTATTGCTATTGTGATAATTTGCGAAATGTCTTGCGACAGGATAACTATTATCTTTTTTATTGATCGCACGCATATGTTCCAAAATCCTCTTTTCGTCTGATGTATCGTGCTTCCCACATAACGTAGGTTGCACGGACACAGCAGACAGTACACAGTAAATTCGGTGTTACAATTTAGGAGTCTTCCAATATATCTAATTCGTTCTCTGCCTGGCACCTGAAACTCTTTCACGATTTTGCTATTTTTACATGCCTTACATTTGAGACATGGATAAAAACCCTTTATGTTACTCAAGCTTGCTTCTGTTTTGTTATAGTGACTGTGCACCAGCATATCTTTTAAAGAAACATTCTTCCTATAGGTTATGCTCGGATGGTACGTGATTTGTTTTCCAATTATACCATCCGATCGAAGAATGTTCCAATGTTTCCCTAGAATCTGGCGTATTTCTCCAGAATCTGTGGAATAAGTCAATACCATTCTGGTCGTCTCATCTTCACTAGATCGGGCTGTCTTATTAAGTAGTTCTTTTCTATCTCGTTCATTCACTTTAGTTAGTGCTGGTTGTAATATCTTCTGTGGATAGCCCCTCTGTGAAAAGCGACTCACTGCCTACTTAGCAGCTGTGTCATAATCTTCTCTAGTTGTGCTATTCCGTTTGAGGCGTAGCAGCTCTCCATAAGGGATGCTGTTCACAAGACACTGTGGGTGTTGACTGGTGTAATGCAATGTAGCTTTACGGAACAACTTAGTTTTCAGTTGACCTCCATCCGCAAAGACCATCAGATCCAGATATGCTACCTCCTTTCTACTAATAGTTATGGGGAAATGGAGGTTGATGTCGTTAGTATTAAGACTATCTATATACTGGTCCAATTCATTTCTGGTACCCGTCCATACGAAAGATATGTCATCGATATAGCGGGTCCAAATTGCTATCCTCTGTGCCAAGACCTCATTGATACCTGACCAGGCCACGTGCTTCTCCCACCAGCCCACGAACAAGTTCACGTAGCTGGGGGCGAAGCACGTGCCCATCGCGGTACCCTGTTTTTGCATATATAATTGGTCACCAAACGCAAAGATATTATTATGTAGGCAGAATGTCATAAAATCCACGATCATCTGACTATGTTCCATAAATTTTAAGGGCCTGGTTTTCAAGAATGTTTTCACGGCTTCCACTCCCTGATTATGATTGATACAGGTGTACAAGCTAGAAATATCAAGTGTCACCAAGAAAAAGGAATTGTCCCAGTTAATATTATCAATCATCTTGATAAAATCTGTACTGTCTTTGACAAAAGAAACCAAATCATACACAAAGGGGCATAAAATACAATTCACTAAGATCGAGGTATTTTCTAAAAGGCTTCCCTTAGAAGAAACTATAGGTCTACCCGGTGGCCTTTTTGCATTTTTATGTATCTTAGGGATGTGATAAAAAGTTGGAGTAACAGGGTAATCAATTTTGATATATTTATACTCATCCTGACTCAAAATGCCCTTATCCCGCCAAATCAATCATAGAATAAAATTCTAATACACTTTGGTTGTATTCTTTTTTGGAAATTTTTACATAACAATTAGTTTCACTTAATTGTCTTAGGGCTTCTTCTTCATAAATCGTAGTGTCTTGTATGACAATATTTCCGCCCTTATCAGACGGTTTTATCACTATTGTCTGATCTCCTTGCAAGTTCTTAATTGCCTGTCTTTCTGCTAGAGTAATATTCTGTTGTTGTTTATCCTCTTCCTTATGTTGATCTCTTAATTTATCCAGGTCTTTTATAACCACTTCATGAAAACTATCAATCATGTCAAACGCTGTTCTCGGGATAAATCTGGACTTTTGTTTAAGATGACTACTCATCCCAGTTTGTGCTAAGTCAATTTGTTCCAGAAATTCCCTGTCATCCATAGCTCGTGAACCACCTTGATCCAAGGATTCACTTTCTAGGTCATGTAATGCTCTTAGCGCTGGAAGATCACTTCCCTGTAATATGTCTGTTGGTTCTATTATACGTTCCTCTATAGTTCCCAATCCAGTCGCTTGACCTTGAAATAATTTCTTTAATTTTAGTTTTCTTATGAAAAGATAGAGATCAATTCTTGTCTGGGCATAATCCCATTTATTTGTAGGGCAAAAAGACAGTCCTTTGTGTAAAACTTGTTTTTCTGTGTTACTCAATTCTCTTTTGGGTAAGTTCACTATTGTCAAATCAGTTTGATTTATTTCTTGTTCAATCCTCTCTGCTCCTGGTTAGCCTGGGAGTATACTGTTGCTTTTCTTTTCTTACTCCTTCTGGTTTTCCTTTTCTTGTTCTGGTGGTCGGGTTCTTTGTGGCAATTGGCGCCATGATTGTTGGATTATTTGGTATTCTTGGGGAAATGTATCCTTCCTCCGACATTCTCCGTAAGACTAGTACTGGCATTTCCTCCTTCTGATTCTGATTGTTCTGTGTCTAATTCGGATTCAGAGGTGTCTCTTGCTGATGCCATGTTGGTTTTCTTTGCCTCTTGAATTGATTTTCTTGGTAGATCAAATTTTTTTGCGAACGTTAAGACCCTGCCCGATTCATAATTATTTTGATCTCTGACAAATTTCTCATGTTTGCGCTTTCTGATTATTTCCTCGTATTTCACCAATCTCTGCTTCATTTGCTGTCTTAAGAGTTCCGCCGTCTCTTTGGCCGAAACTTCTGCGATAAGATTTTCTAGTCTTTTTATCTCTTCCATTAATTTAGCTCTATCGCTGATGGCGTATTTGATTAAGATCTCCACCATTCCCTTGGCCGAGCAAGTTGTATGAGCTGACCATTCTAGTAGTAGATTGGGGTCAGGATTTTCGTGACGATGGTACCGTATATATGCGGAGACCACGAGGAATACGATCCACTTCCAAATATCTGCGCAATGATGTCGACTCCCACCATTTGCGCACTTCCTTTTCATACGTTTTCTCAAGTAACTGAAACAGTCCTTTTAGAGAATTCGGAGCCACGCCATCTCCTCCTTGTCTATTTCTCACCCCTGCTGTTTCTTGGGGTCCCACAGTGAATACTCCAGGCAGCCGCCTCCATCCTCTCCTCTTCACTTAAACATTGCCGTTAGTTGCAACGGGACACTTTACGATTAATTACTGGATTCCGCTTTGCCTTCATACGGCATTACGTATTGCTCTTGATATTTCTCGTAACACTTAACCAAGCAGTTCGGGGTGCAGCGTAATGGCGATGTCGACTTACCGGAATGGGCTTCGACAGGCTTACGCGTCCTCCGACCCGGCCGCCTCCGATTCCACTCCGGATCCGTCCTATTGTCGCCCTGTACCGTCCCTCTTGCGGTTTCAATACTTCGCGTACTTTGGTGGAGCCGGCGATATTTTCCACTGAAGTTCATCCAAGATCGTCACCTAGACCGCCGCTCTCTTCCAAGTGGGTGCCGCCACGTAGCAGCGGTGCACTGCTAAATACTCGTCCAAACTCTGCATAAACAGTGTGGCGCACACTCGAGTGAGAGTTAAAAATTACTTTATTTTTAGTCCCGTGCTAAACAAACGCGTTTTCGGCCATGACGGCCTTCATCAATGTCAAACGGCAATGTGTTCATAAAGTTTAAATACTTTTCAACTTGTTAAACATGTGGCCAAAAAATCGGATAAAAACGGACTTACTAAAAAGGCATATTATTTTCTAGTAACAGTGGCGGCCATCTTACAATGGATACATAGAGAACCCATATACTATGATTTATATGTGTGTATCTCATCTAAAATCCCAATATTGTTAGATAACTATATGAGATTCGATCAGCATCCATAAATAATCATAAATATCCATAAATACAACAATTTACCATGGTTATCCATATACATCAATAAATAATACAATAATTAAAAATATTGATCAACATTATAAAATCCCATTGGAACCTAAAATGTGGATATATAAAGAATTTCTAGTATATTCTTGGTAGAAATACAGCCCTGAATGGGCTAAATGATCTTTTCCTTAAAAATATCCCAACGAATCAACATATCAAAAGGTGGCCGCCTTAATATCCTTAATAAGCTACCTAAAATCCGTTTCCTATAATTGTCTAACATACTCTTCATTTCTAACATTTTCAAATTGATCCATTTCTTTCATATATATGCCACTCTGTAGTTATAGTTAGGGTTACCAGAGATAGGAATTTCTCTGATATTTGTCCCTTAATAACTATACACCCATTTGACGAATCTCCGCGAAACTTTGCAAACCTGTTCCACCCGTTACATTGTCAGAGGATTGGAAGTTTTGCAGCGTTTGGTCCAGAGGGTGTGAAGAAAAAAGTGGGGTCCCAAAACACATTTGCACTCCAATGCATTCAACATAGACTTTTGTATTTCATATTGTGCAGAAACGGCTTAACAGATTTACTTGACATTTAGCAGGATTACACATTATGGTGCATATATGATTCTTTTATATACTACAGGTGTGTAGGGTAAGTATTTTTAAGCTATAAGGCATTTTATGTAAATGTAAATGTGAATGATACCTGTCATGATACCTGTCATTGATGTATTTGCACAATATTTCACTGCATTTTGCGGCAGTACCACAGTACATAGCAATGAGAAGTCATCAAGTGATTGGTTAATGACTGCCTTTACAAAAGTTAAAGGCAGCCATGTTGTTTACAGGTACAGTTTGCCTGTGTTCTGCGTTACGCCCTCACATCTAGGTAAGTGTTAGATTTGGTATGTTTCCCCTACCAATCACCACTTTGGAAAAGTGCTAATAGGTAGAGAAAAATGTTTATATGTTTCTATATATTTTTTAACAAAAATACGGAGTACAGCAGTAGTACCATGGAAGTACCGCAGTACCCCCAAAAAAATATCTGTGTTAAAAAATTAGAAATACATTGTAATACACTATATTTTACAAATATAGTGAACTAAGTCTATTTTCAATTTTTTATATATTTATCTATGCACAAAAAGTCTGCAGACTAGCGCGTTAATATTTAGAAATTACTGTGCCACTTAAAAAAGTGCAGTTCTCTCTACACTGCTATAAAAATATATATAAAATTCTCTATGTATTACCATTTAAATGAAGTGCTTATAGGTAATGAACAACGATAAAACCAAATACATATATCTAAAACCTTAACCCAGAACACAGTAAAACACGGACCGCAGAAGACAGCAAAACTGTAATAAAAACGACATGACTACCTTTTACCCTCGGCAAACACAACCATTTGCCAATCACATGCTGACTTTTCATCTCCATGTACCCCGGTATACTGCAAACTTATCACAGTATACCGGGGCACAATATATAACTACGTTTTTTAAAATGTTTACCTTTAACACTACTTACACTATTTACACATGCTACTAAAAATTACCATTTACCCCTCATAATGTATATTTATGCCACGTAATATTTACATCCGTTCACACACTTTCACACTATTGGCCTGATTTACATATCAGCGGACGGGTTACTCCATCACAACAGTGACAGATATCCCGTCTGCCGAAATCTAAATCCCACAGGATATTATGGGATTTATATTTCGGCGGACAGGATATCTGTCCCTGTTGTGACAGAATAACCCATCCACCGATATCTAAATCAGTCCCTATGTCTGTTTCAATTAACACACTCAACTCTACACCACTTCACTCTATGCCACTTCACTTTACGTCACTCCACTCTACGCCATACTACGCCACTCAACTTTACGTCACTGCACTATATGCCACTACTGTTAGACCTGGCACCATTGGCGTGGGTCTCCTTTGCATTTTTTTGCTGTTGCCTTCTATGTTTTTGCTGGTCTAGATGCTTTGGGCACTTTGCCACTGCTATTCAGTGCCAAAGTGCAAGTGCTCCCTATTGTAAATTGTTGTAATGGATTAGTGACTCCATGATTGGTTATTTGATTTACTTGTCAGACCCTAGTACAGTGCACCATGTGTGCCCAGGGCCTGTAAATCAAATGCTGCTGGTGGGCTTGCAGAACTGGTTGTGCCACCCACAGAAGCATCTTATAGAATGTGGCTCAGGCCTGCCATTGCAGAGCCTGTGTGCAGTCTGGGACTGCCATGTCGACTTGGCAAGTGCACACACTTGCCAGTCCCTAAACCTTCCCTTTTCTACATGTTAGTCACCCCTAAGGTAGGCCCAAGGTACTCCTGTGGGCAGGGTGCATTGTATGTGAAAGGTAGAACATGCCCTGATGTGTGTGGCATGTCCTGATAGTGAATTACAGTCAATTTTGTTTTTTCACTATTGCAAGGCTATCTGCTCCCATAGGCCAGAATGGGCAGTTTGATTATAACATCTTATAATCCTAACTGACCCAGGAAACAAGATAGGAAAATAAAGTTTAGTATGCCTGATCTCAGAATGTTAAAATACATCTTTTAGTGTGGGTGATTTTTACATTCTGTGTTTGAAAATACCACTTTTAGAAAGTAGGTATTTTCTTGCCTAACCATCCAGTATGCCTCTGCTAGGTTTGTGTATTCCATGTCTGGTTTGTGAGTGACAGGGGGCTGGAGAGGGCCTTGGCTCCAGCAGTCTGATGAGTCAGGGCTGGGCTGAATAGAGCCCACATTGAATAGAGAGTAGGGGGAGGAGTTTTCCTTTCAGCTACCTGGGCCAGGTCTGCTTTCAACAATGCTGTCTCCACCTCCTGCCAGGAAGCTGCACCAGGGAGGACAGAACTGGTTTGGACTAGGTACAGACACTCTCTGCCTTCAGAGAACAAAGGATTTTGGAGTATAAATATTGGGGCCCAGACCCCAGAACTTTAGATCACTTCTGGGAATCAAGACGAACCCTTTGCCAAGGAGAGAAACCAAGGAAGCTGAAGGAGGAGACTGCCCCTGTGCTGTTTGCTGTTTGGGGTTGGCCTGCAGTGGTTACTCATTGCCAAGGAAAGGAGAAAAGGAACTTTGTGGGTACTTTTACTATCTTGAGGAAGATCTCCAAGGGCTTGAAGCTGAGCTTGCCTCCTGTTCTGAAGTCTCAGGGATACAAAGACTTCACCCCCAGCTCCCCTGAATTTCCTTGCTGGGAATTCTACCTGCAGAGAGGTGCCTGCTGTTGGTTTGGGCCCTCTAGAGACTGCGTGTCGCTGGGAGCTAGAAGCGCGATGCAATGAGGAAGAAGCGTGTTGCCGCCGCAGCTGTTGCCGTCGCATCGCCGAAGAAGCGTGTCGCTGCCGCAGCAGTTTGCCGTCGCATCACCGACGAAGCGTGTCGCATCACTGGAGAAGCGTGCCGCTGCCGCAGAGGTCGCCGTCGCATCACCGGAGAAGCATGTCCCAGGGCCTGTCGCGCCTCCAAAGTTCATCGAGTTCGCCGCACGGCCGCCGGGCGTGCACGCATCTCATCCAAGTTATCGCATCAAAGATGCCATTTTGTCGCATCGCACCGGATCGTCGCATCGACGCGCCATCTTGTCGCATCGCACCGGATCACAATAAGAAACAGACGCTTCGCGTCCTCTCCGGTAAGGAACAGACGCATCGCCTCCCCTGCGCTGCAGTAAGGAACAGGTGCGCTGCCTCCCCCAAAGCAAGGAACTGACGCATCACCTTCCCAGCGACCCTTTTGTTTATGTTGCGTTACGCATCCAAGGTACTTTGAGAGTAAAGTGTTGCATTTACCATCTACATTGAACTAAGCCATCTGAAAGTCATATTTTTGAATAATGTATTGTGGATTTTTTGTCGTTTGGTCTTGTGTTAAGTCTAGATAAAGATTACTTATTTTTCTAAACTGGTGTGGTGTCCATTTGTAGTGTTTTCACTGTATTACTGTATGTGTTCACAAATGCTTTACACACTGCCTCTGAGATAAGCCTGCCTGCTCGTGCCAAGCTACCAAGGGGGTGAGCAGGGGTTATTTTAGGAGTGTAGTCCTGTTGCATGTTGACATGAGCAGACACGAGCGTGACGTTTCGTCATAGCTCGTGGCTGTCTCGTGTCGCTGGGAGAATGTTTGGGTTCAAATGCATGGAGTGTTGTGGGATGACTGGATGGTGGGAGTTGGGGCATTCGTTACTTGGACTTCTTGACTGCTAGACGTGTACTTAATTATTAAACTCACTTCTCTACTACTCTGGACTCTGTCCCCTCATTTCGGGCGGACCAATCAACTTCCTACACTGGCGACAAGCGGGATCACCCTCAAGAAAATTTTTGGGCAATTTCGTCGGAAACTGATTGTACTCTGGAGAGTATATTTCACTAAGCTATTGTTGTAAGCTTAGTCTACGCCGCTTAGCGCTTCCTTGTTGGAGCTTCTGCCTGTTTCCGCCTTACCTTATTTTAAGGATTTCGGATCTTTCTCCTCGGCCGCTTCTGCCTCAACAGTTTCTGTGTCCACGAACTCCTGTTATGAATTGGAATCCCGGAGCAGCCATTTTCACTGACGCACTGGATTAGATGCGTCCATCACGCTCACTGTCATCACGTCATCACGCTCATCACGCAGCGAGATCGCCAACGTGTCTGTTTTTTTTGTTGTCTTTCTCCAGCACTGTTACCTAGCAACTGCCGGCATTTATCACGAAGTGGCAGTTCTTCTCACGCTGAAATCAGGACATCAAGGCTACTGTGGTAATATTTACTCTTCGGTGACACGCACACCGCGTGCCATTAAAATGCATTTGTACTGTTTTAACGCTACATATTAGCGTGTTTCCCAGTTCTATTGTTTTTTTTTCCCCTTACTTTACTTATTTTACTTAACCATGTCAGGGATTGTTCCTCCGCCATCATTTCTATCTTCTCCTGGTGAACCTCCCATGGCCTGGGAAATATGGGAACCTGTTTTTTTGGCATATGTGGAAGTTTTGGAAGGGGCAGAGTGTGAACCTGAGAGGAAACTTTCTTTGCTAAAGCATTGCTTAGGTGGTATTGCTTTAAAAGAATTCAAGACTTTGCCTCCTTTAATTAATCCAGGTAATATTGACGTATATAAGTATGCCTCCTCACAACTTAATATACAATATGGTAAAAAGAAAAATATTGTCATGGAAAGGTTTATTTTTTACTCACGAAAACAACGAACTGATGAACCTATTGAAGATTTTGTATCTGCTCTTAGGTCACTGGCTGTTACATGTGATTTCGAGCACATATCATATGAGCAAGTCCTCAGAGACCAGATTTTAATGAGGACAAACAACAAGAAAGTTCAAGAACGTTTATGGACTACATCTGACATGTCATTGAATAACGCCATTGACATAGCCAAGTCCATAGAACACTCTGAGAAATTTGTGAAAGAAATTAGAGGCAATGATAAAAGTGACGTTTTCAATGTTTCTAAAGAGTATGATAAACAAAAGAAATTTTTTCCACAGAGAAATGATAACTCATCAAAATTTGATGGTAGATTTAAAGGAACAAAGTACGAAAAAGGAATTCCCAATTACTTTGCTATAGATGTGGTAGCGACGGGCATTTGGCTGATTTTAAATATTGTCCTGCTATAGGAAAAACTTGTTCAAAATGTAATAAGAAGGGTCACTTTGGAAAATTTTGCAGAGCAGTTTCTAGAAGAGTGAATTACGTCCAAGACACCTGCGATCATGACCCTCCTTATGAGGAAAATGAATACGAAGTCAATACAGTGATCAATATTTGTGGGGGTGAAGAATGTACTAAATTTCCTTCATGTTTTATTACTGTTAATGACATTGATTTGGAATTCCTTGTGGATTCATGTGCATGGTACACCATTATTTCTTTAGACATTTTTCATGACAAGTGGCCTAACGAAACACTTTCTCCACCTGATGTATCTCCTGGAGGTTACACAGGACACAAGATTGACCTTATTGGTTTTTTCTGTGCTAATCTAGTGTTTTCAGGTCGCGATATGTTTGGGAAAATTTATGTAGCAAGATCAGGGCAGTCATTATTAGGGGGCCGCATCAACAACAATTGGGAATCAAACTTGACCCTAGTGCGGACCCCCCAGTTTATGTTGTTGAATCTCACAATGTCAATGTCACCCACAAAGACAATTTCCATTTTCTTGATAAATTAAAGAAATCATTTCCCAATCTTTTCAGTGGAGATTTAGAGAGATATCAGGGTTTTGAACATGTCATTAGGCTACACGACAATGCTGTTCCAGTTCGTCACAAAGTGAGGAATGTTCCTCTCACTTACAGGAACAAATTGAAGGACATGCTTAAAGATTTGTGTCAAAAAACGTTATAGAACCCATTGAGTCATCACCTTGGGTTTCTCCCATTGTGATTTCCATTAAATCTTCAGGCGAGCTTAGGTTGTGTGTGGATCTTCGCAGTGTGAATAATGCTATTTGGGTAGATGCTCATCCTCTGCCCAATCTCCATGAGATGGTCTCTACGTTGGCTGGTGCACAAGTATTTTCATGCATCGACTTAGCTAGTGCTTACCACCAGGTTGTTCTTGCTGAGGAATCAAAGAACCTCACCGCTTTCATTACTCCTGAAGGTCTTTTCAGGTTTTGTCGCATGCCTTTTGGTCTTGCTAGTGCTGCCTCAGTGTTCCAGAGATTGATGAGAGACACTTTGGATGAATTAAATGGTGCTATTGCATTTCAAGACGATATCCTTGTGTATGGTAAAAATGATGAGGAACATGATTTGAATTTAGAAAATGTATTTGCTGCCTTGTCAAGGAAGGGTCTCACTCTCCGCCTGGATAAATGTAAAATCAAGGCAAAGGAAGTAGAGTACCTTGGGCATACCATTAGTGGTATGGGAATCAAACCTAAGCGTAATCACGTTGAAAGTATTGTGAATGCACCCATCCCCACTACCAAAGAACAACTGGTGGCTTTTCTGGGTCTTATCGAATTTTATGCAAAATTCATACCTAATTTCGCTTCTAAAATTGACCCTTTTAGGTGTCTTCTCAAGAAAAATGCAAAATTTATTTGGACCAATGATATGTCTAAAGTTTTTGAGAGTTTGAAGTTGTTTATTGTGAATGCGCCTATGTCTTAAACCTTTTGTTTGTGGCAAAAGGTGCATCGTTATGGTGGATGCTAGTAGCACTGGTTTAGGTGGTGTTCTTATACAAAGAGACAATGAGAAAGAGTGGATTGTAGCATATGCTTCAAGAGCACTGAGAGATGCTGAAAAACATTATTCAGTTATAGAAAGAGAGTTATTGGCTTGTGTTTGGGGAGCAGAGCATTTCAGGACCTTTTGTGGGGTACTAAGTTCATCATAAAAACTGACCATAAGCCTCTTGTGTTTTTGATGGCTCCAGGTGGAGGGCGGACCATGTCTGCACGCCTTGCTAGACTTGCTTCCAGGCTACAGTCTTTCCAGTTCCAGATAGAGTATGTTCAAGGGAAGGCCAATGTACACGCTGACTGCATGTCCAGATTAACTTCTTCTGTCGACTGTCCAGTTAAGATCCAAGAGGATGATTGTGAGGTAGCTTTCACCATGCGTGATGTTAATTTAGTGTATGGTGAACAATCTAATTTACGAGAAGATGTTTGGCTCCAGGAGATGGAGAAAGATTTAGAATTATGCAACGTCAAGAAATGTTTAGTGCAAGGTTGGCCTGAACAGAGGAAATTGTCAGGTGACATGATGAGTTATTTCAAGGTTCATGAAGAGCTTGCTGTTGAAAATGGGTTAGTGTTGAGAGGTGATAAAATTATTCCTCCTCATTCTCTTAGAAACACTATTCTTCAAATTGCTCATGAAGGGCATTTAGGGATTTCCTTCACCAGAAGACGTGTCAGAGAGTTTTTTTGGTGGCCAAGCGTTGATAATTGTGTGGATCATTTTGTACGTTCATGCATTCAATGCTCAAATAGTGACAAATCAGCTGTTGCTTTACGTCCTGAACCTCATCCTATAGATTTTCCTGTTGGTCCTTGGCGTAAACTGGGGTTGGATATTATTTGTCCGTTTAGCACTTTACCCAGACATGAAGCATTCGGCATTGTTCTAATTGACTACTATTCCAAATGGCCTGAAGTCAAAATGGTCAATGAGGTCACCTCACATAAGGTGATTGAGTTCTTGGATGAAGTTTTTTGCAGGGAAGGGATTCCTCAGGAAATTGTCACGGATAATGGGCCTCAATTTGTTAGTAGGGAAATGGAGGATTTCATGGTGAAATGTGGAATTACTCATAGGAGAATTGCGGTTTTCCATCCCGAGGCCAATGGTCAGGTTGAGCGTTTCAACCGTGTGGTGAAAGAAGCTATTCAGTTGTCAATAAAGAGTGGTTTAAATTGGCGAAATGCTTTACAATCCATGTTATTGGCATATAGAACGTCTCCCAATTCCGTCACTTTGGTCAGCCCATTTGAACTTTTAAGAGGGCGCAAACCCAGTACCAAATTGGTTCCCTGGTGGTTGAAGAAAAATCTTGGTAACACTGATGAGTTTTTTAGGGTAGATTATGAGGCAGTTCAAAGCAGGGTTGGCTTGTATAAAAACAAAATGAAACATGCTATGAAAAAAATATGGGTTGTGCAACTAAACATGAGATAATGGTGGGGGATTCAATTCGTATTAAAAAAAAAGAAGGTGTTAATAAGGGGTTTCCTGTCTGGTCGAGTCCAAGAAAAGTCATTGAAGTTTTCAGGAATGCTGTTAGAATTGAAGGTGGTTCTGTTTGGAATTTCAACAGAATTTCTTTATTTAAAGGGGTTACTGATTTACAAGATGATCATAACAGCAATGTATTTTTAGATGTGGGACAACACAATGACCAAGGAAATCATTCCTTTCCTTCTTGCAGTTCTGAGAATCCTAGAGCAGTGCGTAATCATCGTCTTCCTGCTAAGTACAAAGATTTTGTCATGAATTGATTATGTATTCATTTTTGTTGTATTGTTATTCAATTTCATCCTGGTTTTTTTTAAGGGGGGAAGGTGTGTTGCATGTTGACATGAGCAGACACGAGCGTGACGTTTCGTCATAGCTCGTGGCTGTCTCGTGTCGCTGGGAGAATGTTTGGGTTCAAATGCATGGAGTGTTGTGGGATGACTGGATGGTGGGAGTTGGGGCATTCGTTACTTGGACTTCTTGACTGCTAGACGTGTACTTCATTATTAAACTCACGTCTCTACTACTCTGGACTCTGCCTCCTCATTTCGGGCGGACCAATCAACTTCCTACAAGTCCCCTTACCCTGACTAGAAGCAAGGGCCCCTACTTGGTCAAAGGTACCTACTTCTGCCAACTAGAGACCCCCATTTCTAACATTGGTGGTCAGCGGTGGGAATTTGGACTTGCATTTGTGACTCACACATACATTTTGGTAGAATTTTTTCCTTGGTACTTCTATTTTTGCTAGAAACTGCCAAACCTTGTTACCATGAGCAAAGCAGCATCCAACGCATCTATGGATCTACAATTTGAAGAAGACATGGTTGATATTTACACTGTGCCACAGCTGAAAACCTTCTTTAAAAGGTTTAAAATCCCTGTGAAAGGCGTCACCAAGAAGGAAGAGTTACAAAAGGCGCTGAGGGCCTGGTTGGAATCTAGAAATGCTATTGAGCAGCCTGAAGAGCCGAGGGATGAGGCAGAGAATACAGATGGGCAGCTGGAGGGGCCATTGGGCCTGACCGGGGAGAAAGTACCTTCCAGGGCAGGCAGCAGTGTTTCTTCAAAGGGCCTGTCTCCAGAACAGCTGGAGGACAGGGAAAAAGATAGGATGCATCAGATGGAGCTAGCCAAGCTCAAACTGGGTGGTCAGATGGAATTAGAAAGCAAGAAGTTAGCCTTGGAAGAAAAGAGGATGCATTTGGAGCATGAGAGGATGTTGAGGGAGTTGGAATTGAAAGCCAAGAGCTTAGAAATTATTCCCTCTGGTGGCAGCACACCATCTGTGCCTGTAGAAACAAGAGTATTCATCCCCGAAGATGTTATTAAGGAGTTCCACAAGAATGAAGATATTGGGCAATGGTTCAAGGCCTATGAGGTAGCTATGACCTCTCACCGGGTCTCTGATAAGGATTGGGGAGCGGGGTTGTGGGGGCGGTTCCTCAGTGATGGGCGGGACACCTTGTTAGATTTGCCCTCCGAGGACCAGAATTCCTATGTCCACATGAAGGAAGCCTTAATGACCAGGTATAGGTTGACCCCAGAGCTTTATAGACAAAGGTTTAGAAATTGTAAGAAACTGGAGTCAAGCACTTGGGTAGAATATGTGTCTTTTTTTGGCAGAGCATTGGATGGTTGGGTGAAGGGTAGCAAACTGAATGATTTTGAAGCGGTCTATGAATTGATTGCATGGGAGCACTTGTCCAGTAATTGCTTTCCAGAGCTACGCCAGCACCTGATTGATAGTAAGCTGACTATCTCTAGGAAGCTTGCTGAGGAGGCGGACCGCTGGGTTAGTACCCAGGTCCACAAGGGTCATGTGGGAGACTTCGCCAAAGGTGGGCAGAGTCCCCAGCAGAAGAGTGGGGGGGACAAGGGTAAACAGAGGGAGTTCCAGAAAGAGCCCCAAAGTAATCCCCAAGGGAACCAAGGGAAGGGTTCCCAGCCTCCCCCTGAGAAGAAGTCAGGGGCCCCGACAGATAAGCCTGTTCAAAAGGGGCCCAGGACATGTTATGCGTGTGGTCAAGTGGGCCACTGGTTCTATGATCCTAAGTGTCCCCTGAAAGGAAAGACAGCACCCACTGGTGCACCGCCCCGGCAGATGGCTAGTGTAGCCCTGGGGGAGGAGTTAGGTGCCCAAGGTGGGTGGGGTCCCGCAGAGATGTCCCTGGTCTCTTTAGGAGACAGTGAGATGGTCACTAGGACCCAGCTGCCTGATAACACTAAGAAATACAGGCAGTGGGTGACCATCAATGGCCATAGGGTGGAGGCTCTGAGAGACCCCGGAGCCAGTGTGACAGCTGTCAGTTGTCGGCTGGTGTCTGAAGAGCAGGTGATCCCCCATGCATTTTACCCTGTAGTTGCCGCTGGCAACTCGGAGAGCCACTGTAAGGTGGCCCAGGTTCCCTTTGAGTGGGGGGGTTCTCAGGTACCTTTCAAGTAGCTGTGAGGCCAGCCATGCCTGTTGACTGTCTGCTAGGCAATGATTTGGAAAGCTCCCTTTGTGCTAAGGTGGAGCGAAGAGCTCATTTGGAGATGTTGGGTCTGCCTGAGTGGGCATGTGTGACCACACGGTCCATGGCAGCCAGTAAGGGTATTCAAGAGGACCTGGAGCCTGAAAGAGTGGCCCAGGTGCCTGCCTTAAAGAGAAGAGGAAGGGGGCGCAGGAAACCAGCCCCCGAAGTTCCCACGGTCCAGGAGGAGGCAGACCTTGAGGGGGATGCCCTGGAACTTACAGGGGAACAAGTAGCTGAACTGAGGGACCTGCCTGAGCTGACCCATTGGCAGCAGGAAGGAGGACCCTCCAGGGAAGAGTTCTGCGAGGAGCAGAAGAAGTGCCCTTCTCTTGTGGGTTTGCAGCAACAGGCAACAAACCAGGCAGCAGGTGATCAGTCTGGATCACATTGGATCTACTGGGAGAATGGTCTCCTGTATAGCGAGCCTAAGGTTGCTGAGCCTGGGTCAGCCCGTGTGCTGGTGGTACCCCAGGGCTTCATAGCCTTCCTACTGGGTCTGGCTCATGATGTACCTTTAGCAGGACATTTGGGGCAAGACAAGACCTTTGAAAGGCTTGTCACCCACTTTTATTGGCCCCAAATGCGCAAGAGTTCAGATACTCATTGCAGGACCTGTCAGACTTGCCAGGCAAGTGGTAAGAGTGGGAGGAAGCAAAAGGCTCCTCTCCAACCGTTCCCTGTGGTCAGCACCT
The DNA here is from genome assembly GCA_963921515.1 of Calotriton arnoldi. NCBI lineage: Eukaryota > Metazoa > Chordata > Amphibia > Caudata > Salamandridae > Calotriton > Calotriton arnoldi. The sequence continues at coordinate 13,022 of CAWUFW010000426.1, read as the reverse complement.
CCTTTGAAAGGGTGGGCATTGACATTGTGGGGCCTCTGGATCCCAAGACAGCCATGGGCAACAGGTTCATCCTGGTCTTGGTGGACCATGCCACCCGGTACCCGTAAGCCATCCCTCTCAGGACTGTGACGGCCCCCGTGGTGGGACATGAATTGATGGGGATTTTCTCATGTGTGGGGTTCCCCAGAGAGGTGGTGTCAGACCGTGGTACCAACTTCATATCCAAATATATGAAGTCCCTGTGGCAGGAGTGTGGTGTAACCTACAAGTTCACCACTCCTTACCACCCCCAAGGTAATGGGCTGGTTGAGAGATTCAACCGGGCCCTAAAAGGCATTATTATGGGTCTTGACAAACCTATGCGGCATAAGTGGGACGTCCTCTTGCCATGCCTTCTGTTTGCTTACAGAGAGGTGCCACAGAAGTCCTTAGGGTTCAGTCCCTTTGAACTGCTGTATGGTCACCCTTTAAGAGGACCTCTGAGTTTGGTAAAGGAAGGCTGGGAGAAAGCTCCCAGTAAACCTCCCCAGGATGTATATAGCTACATGCTGGCCTTCAGAAACCAAACACGGTGTTTCAGACAACTCGCTCAGGCGAATCTGGAAGCCAGCCAGAAGGAGATGAAATGGTGGTATGATCAGAATGCCACTCTGATCGAGTTTCAGCCTGGACAGAAAGTGTGGGTCTTGGCCCCCGTGGAGCCTTGTGCGCTCCAGGATAAGTGGACCGAACCATTTGAGGTGGTGGAGCGCAAGAGTGATGTCACCTACTTGGTGGGCTTGCGGCCTCCTAGGAACCCTTTGCGGGTCCTGCTTGTAAACCGCCTGAAGCCCCACTTGGAGAGGTCCGAAGTGGGCATGCTCCTAGCGACAGATGATGGAATGGAGGAGGAGACTGAGCCTCTTCCTGACCTCCTGTCTGCAACAGAGCAAGATGGGTCAGTGGACGGTGTGAACCTCTCTTCCGCCCTAACCCCTGAGCAGCAGGATGACTGTCGCCAACTGTTGGGACAGTTTCCTGATCTGTTCTCCCTGACTCCCGGTGTCACTGAGTGGTGCGTCCATGATGTGGACACTGGGGACAGTCCTCCTGTAAAACACAAAACTTACAGAGTGACTGACAGGGTGAGAGCTTGCATCAAGGAAGAGGTCTCCAAGATGTTTGCTTTAGGGGTGATTGAGTCCTCTCACAGCCCTTGGGCCAGCCCAGTGGTCTTGGTTCCAAAGGCTGCCACGCCTGGTGCCACACCCGAACTCCGGTTCTGTGTAGACTACCGAGGACTCAATTCAGCTACCAGGACTGACGCGCACCCCATCCCCAGAGCTGATGAGCTCATTGATCGGTTAGGGGCTGCCCGGTACCTCAGTACGTTTGACTTAATGTCTGGGTACTGGCAGATCGCCCTAACTGATGGGAAAAAAAGAGAGGTCAGCATTCTCCACACCAGATGGGCACTACCAATTCCGGGTTATGCCCTTTGGGATGAAGAATGCCCCTGCCACCTTTCAGAGGTTGGTCAACCAGGTGTTGGCTGGACTGGAGGATTTCAGTGCCGCCTACCTGGAGGACATCGCAGTGTTCAGCGCCAGTTGGGAAGAACAACCGCGCCACCTCTGGGAAGTGTTGATGGCACTGCGGAGGGCAGGCCTCACGATCAAGGCGAGTAAGTGCCAGATCGGGCAGGGTTCCATGGTGTACTTGGGACACCAGGTTGGGAGCAGCCAGGTGGTGCCCCTACAGCCCAAGATTGAGACCATCCTGGCTTGGAAACCCCTCAAGACCCAGACAGAGGTGAGAGCCTTTTTAGGACTCACAGGGTACTACAGGAGGTTTGTCAAGGGGTATGGCAGCATTGTTGCACCCTTGACAGAGCTGACTTCCAGGAAGCAGCCCAAGAAAGTGAACTGGACTGACACCTGTCAGAAAGCTTTTGATGCCCTGAAGACTGCCATGTGCACGGCGCCCGTGCTTCAGGCGCCCAACTTCTCAAAGGAATTCATTGTGCAGACAGACGCTTCAGAGCATGGTGTGGGGGCTGTACATTCACAGATGAATGAGGAGGGCCTAGACCAACCTGTAGCCTTCATTAGTAGGAGGTTACTTCCACGGGAACAGAGGTGGAGTGCAATTGAGCGTTAGGCATTTGCTGTGGTCTGGGCACTGAAGAAGTTGAGACCATACTTCTTTGGGACTCACTTCCGGGTTCAGACAGACCACAGGCCCCTCAGATGGTTGATGCAGATGAGGGGTGAGAATCCAAAGCTGTTGAGGTGGTCCATTTCCCAATAGGGGATGGACTTCACAGTGGAACACCGCCCTGGTACAGAACACGCCAATGCTGATGGCCTGTCCAGATTTTTCCGCCTTAGTGAAGAGGACTCCCAAGAGGTAGGGTAGTTCTCCCCACATTTCAGCTGGAGGGGAGACGTGTTAGACCTGGCACCATTGGCGTGGGTCTCCCTTCCATTTTTTTGCTGTTTCCTCCTATGTTTTAGCTGGTCTAGATGCTTTAGGCACTTTGCCACAGCTATTCACTGCCAAAGTGCAAGTGCTCCCTATTGTAAATTGTTGTAATGGATTAGTGACTCCATGATTGGCCATTTGATTTACTTGTCAGACCCTAGTACAGTGCATCATGTGTGCCTAGTGCCTGTAAATCAAATGCTGCTGGTGGGCTTGTAGCACTGGTTGTGCCACCCACAGAAGCAGCTTGTAAAATGTGGCTCAGGCCTGCCATTGCAGAGCCTGTGTGCAGTCTGGGACTGCCATGTCGACTTGGCAAGTGCACACACTTGCCAGTCCCTAAACCTTCCCTTTTCTACATGTTAGTCCCCCCTAAGGTAGGCCCAAGGTACTCCTGTGGGCAGGGTGCATTGTATGTGAAAGGTAGGACATGCCCTGATGTGTGTGGCATGTCCTTATAGTGAATTACAGTCAATTTCGTTTTTTCACTATTGCAAGGCTATCTGCTCCCATAGGCCAGAATGGGCAGTTTGATTATAACATCTTATAATCCTAACTGACCCAGGGAACAAGATAGGAAAATAAAGTTTAGTATGCCTGAACTCAGAATGTTAAAATACATCTTTTAGTGTGGGTGATTTTTACATTCTGTGTTTGAAAATACCACTTTTAGAAAGTAGGTATTTTCTTGCCTAACCATCCAGTATGCATATGCTAGGTTTGTGTATTCCATGTCTGGTTTGTGAGTGACAGGGGGCTGGAGATGGCCTTGGCTCCAGCAGTCTGGTGAGTCAGGGCTGGGCTGAATAGAGCCCACATTGAATAGAGAGTAGGGGGAGGAGATTTCCTTTCACTTGCCTGAGCCTTCATAGAATAGAGAGTAGGGGGAGGAGTTTTCCTTTCAGCTACCTGGACCAGGTCTGCTTTCAACAATGCTGTCTCCACCTCCTGCCAGGAAGCTGCACCAGGGAGGACAGAACTGGTTTGGACTAGGTACAGACACTCTCTGCCTTCAGAGAACAAAGGATTTTGGAGTATAAATATTGGGGCCCAGACCCCAGAACTTTAGATCACTTCTGGGAATCAAGACGAACCCTTTGCCAAGGAGAGAAACCAAGGAAGCTGAAGGAGGAGACTGCCCCTGTGCTGTTTGCTGTTTGGGGTTGGCCTGCAGTGGTTACTCATTGCCAAGGAAAGGAGAAAAGGAACTTTGTGGGTACTTTTACTATCTTGAGGAAGATCTCCAAGGGCTTGAAGCTGAGCTTGCCTCCTGTTCTGAAGTCTCAGGGATACAAGGACTTCATTCCCAGCTCCCTTGAATTTCCTTGCTGGGAATTCTACCTGCAGAGAGGTGCCTGCTGTTGGTTTGGGCCCTCTAGAGACTGCGTGTCGCTGGGAGCTGGAAGCGCGACGCAACGAGGAAGAAGCATGTCGCCGCCGCAGCTGTTGCCGTCGCATCGCCGAAGAAGCGTGTTGCCGCCGCAGCAGTTTGCCGTCGCATCACCGATGAAGCGCGTCGCATCACCGGAGAAGCGTGCCGCTGCCGCAGAGGTCGCCGTCGCATCACCGGAGAAGCGTGTCGCAGGGCCTGTCGCGGCTCCAAAGTTCATCGAGTTCGCCGCACGGCCGCCGGGCATGCACGCATCGCATCCAAGTTATCGCATCAAAGACGCCATTTTGTCGCATCGCACCGGATCGTCGCATCGCATCAAGGCGCCATCTTGTCACATCGCACCGGATCACAGTAAGAAACAGACGCTTCGCCTCCTCTCCGGTAAGGAACAGACGCATCGCCTCCCCTGCGCTGCAGTAAGGAACAGGTGCGCTGCCTCCCCCGAAGCAAGGAACTGACGCATCGCCTTCCCAGCAACCCTTTTGTTTATGTTGCGTTACGCATCCAAGGTACTTTGAGAGTAAAGTGTCGCATTTACTATCTACATTGAACTAAGCTATTTCTACCATCTGAAAGTCATATTTTTGAATACTGTATTGTGGATTTTTTGTCGTTTGGTCTTGTGTTAAGTCTAGATAAAGATTACTTATTTTTCTAAACTGGTGTGGTGTCCATTTGTAGTGTTTTCACTGTATTACTGTATGTGTTCACAAATGCTTTACACACTGCCTCTGAGATAAGCCTGCCTGCTTGTGCCAATCTACCAAGGGGGTGAGCAGGGGTTATTTTAGGAGTGTAGCCCCCTTACCCTGATTTGAAGCAAGGGCCCCTACTTGGTCAAAGGTACCTACCTCTGCCAACTAGAGACCCCCATTTCTAACAACTACACTTTACACTAACCCACTGTACCCCACTCAACTCTACTGTACTCCACTCTATGCAACTCCACACAACATACTCTACGCCATTATACTGTATGTCACTCTATTCTATGACACTCCAATCTACTCCACTTCACTGTTCGCCCCTCCACTGTGCCCTACTCCACTGTACACTATTCCACTGTAGGCAACTACACTCTACGTCTCTACACTTGTTGCTATTCTACTCTATCCCATTCTACTCTATGCCACTTCAGTGTACACCAGTGCACTCTACGCTATTCCACTGTACGCACTCACTCTACTGCAGTCATTGATGGAGGTATTTTAGGCAAGCAGGCCAGGCAGGGGCCTTGAAATCTATGTGACAACAGGCATGACTCCCCTCCATGTACCTATGGAGCACTATTAAGTACCTATTTATGTACCCATTTATGGACACCAAGTAGATGGTTTAGGTGTGCTTTTATGTATATATAGTAAATTCACCAGTTATGTCAGCATTATAAAATAGGTCTGGATTGTGGTAGTATCATCATTCCTGATGAAAGCCACGAGAATATGGGAACATAAGTGGCAGAAACGTGTTCTGCCACGTGTTGACCCTAAAATGAAGTAGCGGTAACTAGAGCCCCAGGGCTTCCTAACCTTTTTCGTTTTTAGTCATACCGGCTGGCTCCCAGATAAAAATGTTAGGGCTACTATGTAGGTATTTTTAAAGAGTAACCCTACCCCTGCCCCCAAGCACTATCCTATTCCTTTTCCAACAGAGTGCTCCCATGAATCTCACAGGTTGTAGCATGGCCTGTTCTGCAATAGAACTGGTTGAAAGTCTATATAATGAAGCATGGCACCATATGGTATCCTTGTGGGTAAGAGTTCTTTAAAGCAAAAGGATTCTTTTCTCCTTAGGTCTACAGTTGGGTTCTTAAATTGATCCAATTGAGTTGGGCTCTATAGTTTGTGTAATGTTGTTTTTATAGATGCAATTTGTGGACTGAGAAATATTAAAAGAAAGACTCAAAGACATGTTGATGTGTTTTTAATAAAACTTTATTAGAATACTTTTCTAATAATTGCTTTCCTTAAACATTGCACTATATCAATTAATGAAATATACATTTGATTCTACATCAGCAGACCCCACTCCAGCAAACAGAATCCAGCCATCAACATCAGGCATAACTGGTACAACATAGCGGAGGGAAGCTGAATACACACCTACAGATCCTACCAGCCTATCCTCACCGATGACCTTCATAATCACCTAACCACATTCAACAACTGGATATCAGACTGTGCCAACACTTTGGCTCCCCTGAAGAAAATCAGCGAAGTACGAACTCATGCCCAAGCATACTGGTACCAGAAGACCTAAGTGACTCCAACCACTACTACAAACAGCTAGAAAGAAGATGGAGAAGCAGCCGAGATAACACCTCTAGAGGCGCCTACAAATCCGCACTCAGAAGGTACCAAGCCTAGATCAAAGAGGCCAGAAAAGCAGCCTTTGATCTAAGAGTAGAATCCTGGTCCAACTCTGGCAAATCACTTTTCAACATTGTTAGAGATTTCACCAATCCAACAGCAACCACCAATTTTATTACCCCCTCACAGGACCTCTGCGACGACCTCTCCGACTTCTTCCACAACAAAATACTCAAGATCTACTCTAACTTTGCACCCCAACCCACTGCAGAGGGCATCATCATGCAACCACCCACCAACCACCAGGAATGCCCACATCTAACAAATGGGAGCCCACTCACTACAGAAGACACTGCTGGATTCATGAAGACCATCTATTCAGGATCCCCCAGAGACCCCTGCCTCACCACATATAAAACCTGGGAAGAACACTGATCAGAGCCAAACTCACCTCCATCATCAACTCCTCCATCCTTATCTGAGCCTTCCCAGATAGCTGGAAACATACAGAAGTCATAGATCTCTTGAAGAAACCCTTGACAGACCCGAAAGAACTCAGAAACTACAGACCCATCTCGCTCCTTCCTTTCCCATCCAAATTCCTGGAACAAGTGATCAACATGCAACTCTCCTCCCATCTAGAACAGCACCACCTCCTGGACACCACCCAGTCAGGGTTCTGCAGCAACTACAGCATGGAAACCGCCCTAGTGGCAGCAGCAGACAACATCCAGTCCATCATGGATCAAAGTGAAATCACTGCTCTCATCCTCCTCGACATCTCTGCGGACTTCAACATCGTTTCCCATGGCACTCTCATCGCTAGACTCTGGGACTCAGGAATTCAAGGGCCCACCATGAGATGGGTTGCCTCCTTCTCCAACAGAACTCAATGAGTCAGACTCCCCCCATACACTTCCGAACCCAAGAAGCTCATCTGCGGAGTCTCCCAGGGATCTTCCCTCAGTCCAACCTTTTTCAAGATGTACATTGTGCCCCTCACCTGCATCATAAGAGCCCTTGGCGTCAACATTGCCACCTCCACCAATAATACACAGCTCATCCTCTCCCTCACCGACACAAACAACACCACCAGTATTAACTTCACCTCCTGCGTGACCTCCATGGCCAACTGGATGAGGGAGAACTGCCTCAAACTCAACTCAGAAAAAGCAGAGGTCCTGATCTTCAGGAACAAGTGCCCCCATGGGACTCCTCCTGGTGTTCGTCCGCACTAGGCCCCACGTCCCCCACACTGACCACGCCAGAAACCCCAGCATCATCCTAGACCGGAAACTCACAATGAATGAACAGGTTAACACTGTAACCTCATCCTGCTGCCTCATCTTCAGAATTATTTGCAAGACTTTCAAATGTCTTCCCATGCACATAAAACGCACTGTACCGACGAGCTCACAACCAGCAGACTTGACCACGGCAACACGCTCTACGTTGGCATCTCCAGCCAGTTCTCGCAAAGACTCCAAACTATCCAAAACACTGCTGCCAGACTTATCCTAGACGTCCCCAGGAGCACTCGCATCACTCCCTACCTCACTGAACTTCACTGGCTAACCATTCAGAAACATTGCCAATTCAAACTGCTCGTCCATGCCTATAAAGTCCTCCACAACATCGGACCAGCATAACTCAACAACCAACTCTACCATCTATCCAGACAGCTACGCTCTACCTCTCTCACTCTTGCACTGGTCCCCCGCATCCACAGAAGCAAGACAGGAGGGTGCTCCTTCTTTTTCATAGCTGCCAAGAACTGGAATGAACACATCAGGACAGCTTATTCACTACTCAATTTCCGCAAGACCTGGCTTTTCAACTAAGAGCTCCACCCAGCCTACATTCCTGCTCTAGTGCCTGGATGCACTCATGGGTGATAAGTTGCACCATACAAATCTATCTAACATAACATAAAATTTGATTATCATTATTGGTGTTTTTTATTTTATTTTATATAAAGAAAATAGATCTGCTTTACATGTTGATATGCTGTCCTTTTCATAAAGCCAATAAGCCCACTTTTCATATTTTGGTGTTCTGACCCTTTGACAAAGTCAGTCGGTCTGCCTTACTTAAAATGACACCCTTAATATTTTAACATCACATGGCTGGAGGCCGCGTGCAGTGCGGGGTTGGGCACCAGTGAGGGGTTGGGGGCAGTGCAACATGGGGTTGACATTTCGTATGATAATACAAAATTACTGTATGGTTAAAAAAATAGAATTTCACTAAAAAAACAACTGTTATAGTGACGTTATAGTAGGAATTGTAAATATATCTTACTGTACATTATAGTTATTTTAGGGTACAAATTATAGTTTCTTGAGATAACTATATTTGGTGAATTTCAGTGCTGTGGTTTTGCTCATGTAAATTGGTAAGTTTTAACTGACATTTTCAAATAACTATAAAATCCCTTTAACCTTTGTTTTTTTCAATGAATCTCTAAGGTTTTTTATGTAAAGTAAGATATAGTTAGTTCAGAGATTCCATACAAAGAGCTTTTGTGTTTCACTAATAACTTTAGCGCAGTTGACAAATTTTCACAAAATGTTCCCCAAAAATTCAGCAATTTCAGCTCTTTCCTGGAAAGTTCTGGGCTAATCCATCAAGCACGGGCCAAGTTAAAGGGAGGGTCCCAAAACATTGATGTTCCCATGTTACTTCCTATAGGAAACTTTGGGGCTGATTACGATGGCGGACGGAAAAGCACCCCGACCACCGTGGTAGCGGAAATTAACCGTCCGCATGTACCGCGGCAAAACCGGCGGTCAGATTAGGATGCACTGCCAGAAAAATCCGACCGCGGCAGACGGATTCCACGAAACTCTGCCGGGAACGTCTGGAAAAGCTGAAAATCCGTCCGCAGCGGTCAGATTTGCTGCGGAAAGACCAAAAACCGCCGTTCGACCAGCGGAATGACCGCAAGTGAAATTACGATATGATGGCGGTGCCAGTGGAACGATCAGTTGTTTCCGACCGCTGCGATCGCAACAAATGATGAATGGGAGAGCCGGCGGAAGGACTATTGCATTCCAACCGCCGCGGTCGCGCGGAAAGAGTAATGGCAGTCGAAAGCAACCAAACAACAAGGCTACCAAGTGTGGCTGTATATCTGGCTCACCCTCAAGAAACATCGAACACGCCCCAATGACACATCCCCATGGCAAGTAAAAAATACAAATCCCAGGTCAACCCAGACAACACACCTGACATGAATACTCCATTTTGACCCACCCACATAGCTGAGTATAAAACCAGCCCCTTCCCTGCCCAGAATTATTTGCACAACTCCAGAACTGAAGGGCCCAACCCCACAGCACAAAGGAGAGGCAAATCAGCACACATCACACCATCACAACCACACACTCACCACACACATCACCACCACCACCTTCACACCTGCACTTTTCACCCATTTGCACATCACACACCATGGCACAGAAGAAGATGCCCAAATTCACTGACAATGAGTTGTCAGTGATGGTAGATGAGATAATCAGAGTAGAACCACATTTGTTTGGAAGCATGGTCCAACAGACACCAGTAGCCAGAAAAAATCAAATGTGGGAAAGGATAGTCAACAAAGTCAATGCAGTAGGGATCACCCCGCGCACCCTGAAGGACAACAAGAGGAGGTGGCATGACCTCAAGAGCAGGGTGAAAGAGCGTGCCAACAAGAACCATGAGCTGACTCAGAGGACTGGCAGTGGCCCTCCCATTCCACCACTAACATTCAACGAATGGGAGGATAAAGTGCTTGCCATACTGCATCCAGAGAGTCTCACAGGAATACCCGGGGGAGTGGAGGCTGGTAAGTACCAACAAATGTCTCCCATTACACTTCTATGTACTGTCTTGCACAACTAGAAAGCTACACTTCCTAAGCACAAATGCACTTACATACAACACACTCTTCCCAACACATGTCTCACAGATCTAAAATTTCCTTCCTCTGAATCACCCCAAAGGTAGCCAGCAATATTTCCATGGGGGCATGTGTACAGGCAGACAGCACTACAACTCCCACCAGGCCCCCTTGTCCCACAACTGAGCAGGATGGTACACTCCTCCCACTCATAACCATGTGGCAGCCATTTCATTGCACTCCTCAACTAACAGGTAGGTAGCCTTCGCATGCCCTCCTGTCTCCCCCATGAGCAGGATGGAACACTCCCCCATCCAAGAGCCATGTGTAACCTTTTCCCTTCCTCTGCTTCACTTCACAGCTAGGTAGCCTTCTGGGAAGGAAGCCATCACTACAACTCCCCCCAGGCCCCCTTGTGCCACAGCTGAGCAGGATGGAGCACTCCCCCCACCCACAACCATGTGGCAGCCATTGCATTGCTCCCCTTCACCTAACAGGTAGGTAGCCTTCTTAACAGGGAGGGGTGTTTGTGGGTGGGAAGCCTTCACTACAACTCCCACCAGGCCCCCTTGTCCCACAGCTGAGCAGGATGGTATACTCCTCCCACTCATAACCATGTGGCAGCCATTTCATTGCACTCCTCAAACTAACAGGCAGGTAGCCTTCTCATGCCCTCCTGTCTCACCCCTGAGCAGGATGGAACACTCCCCCCATCCAAGAGCCATGTGTAACCTATTCCCTTCCTCTGCTCCACTTCACAGCTAGGTAGCCTTCTGAACAGGGAGGGGTGTGTGTGGGAAGGATGCCATCACTACAACCCCCAAGCCCCCCTTGTCCCACAGCTGAACAAGATGGAGCACTCCCCCCACCCACAACCATGTGGTAGCCATTTCATTGCACTCATCAAACTTACAGGTAGGTAGCCATCTTAACAGTGAGGGGTGTTTGTGGGTAGGAAGCCATCACTACAACTCCCACCAGGCACCCTTGTCTCACAGCTGAGCAGGATGGAGCACTCGCCCCACCCACAACCATTTGGCAGCCATTGCATTGCTCACCTTCACCTAACAGGTAGGTAGCATTCTTAACAGGGAGGGGTGTTTGTGGGTGGGAAGCCATCACTATAACTCCCACCAGGCCCCCTTGTCCCACAGCTGAGCAGGATGGTACACTCCTCCCACTCATAACCATGTAGCAGCCACTTCATTGCACTCCTCAAACTAACAGCTAGGTAGCCTTCTCATGCCCTCCTGTCTCACCCCTGAGCAGGATGGAACACTCCCCCATCCAAGAGCCATGTGTAACCTATTCCCTTCCTCTGCTCCACTTCACAGCTAGGTAGCCTTCTGTATAGGGAGGGGTGTGTGTGGGAAGGAAGCCATCACTACAACTCCCCCCAGCCCCCTTGTCCCACAGCTGAGCAGGATGGAGCACTCCCCCCACCCACAACAATGTGGTAGCCATTTCATTGCACTCATCAAACATACAGGTAGGTAGCCATCTTAACAGGGAGGGGTGTTTGTGGGTAGGAAGCCATCACTACAACTCCCACCAGGCCCCCTTGTCTCACAGCTGAGCAGGATGGAGCACTCCCCCCCACCCACAACCATGTTATGTTATGTTATGTTATGTTATGTTAATGAAGCTTGTAGAGCGCAACTGTTGCCCGAAGGCGTCCTGGCGCTAAGCGCTACCTAGTCGGTGTCCTGAGAGAAAGATTATTCAGAGAAGAGCCAGGTTTTCAACCCCTTCCTAAATGAAAGGAGATCTGTGGCCTTTCTCAGATGCACAGGAAGATCATTCCAGGCCTTGGCGGCACAATATAAGAAACTCCTGCCTCCCCAGCTGGCTTTCTTGACTCGGGGGATGATCACTAGCTTTGCTTCCGAGGAACGTAGCATTCTTCCAGGAACGTACCAATGTAATCGTTGTCTCAGGTAGGATGGGCCACTGCCCACCAGGGCCTTAAAGACCGTGCACAGTGCTTTAAACAGTGCCCGTTGTTTCACTGGAAGCCAATGGAGATCTCGAAGACCCTTTCCCACTGAGACGAACCTGGGAGTGCCCGTTAGCAGTCTTGCTGCCGCATTTTGTACGATCTGGAGTCTGTTAAGATGTTTCTTTTGTAAACTCAAATACAGACCGTTACAATAATCCAGTCGTGACAAAACGAGCGCTGTGACTGCTGTCCTAAAGCTATCCTCTGGAAGAAGAAATTTTATTTTCCTCAGCATTCTGAGGCGAAAGAAGCTGGTAGAAACCACCCCACTAACATGATCGCCAAAGGTTAGTTTATTATCCATAACCACACCCAGGTTCTTCGCTTTCGTAGTGGGGGCTGGAGGTATTCCCATTTCCTCTGGCCACCAGTCAGGTATCCAGAGGTTGACATTGTTCCCAAATATCAAGACCTCCGTTTTACCAGCATTAAGTTTTAGACAATTCGATGCCATCCAGCCTGCAATGGATTTCATGCAGTCATGACATCTCGAGCTGGTCTCAGCTTCTTTACCCGGCTGAAGGGACAACACAATTTGTGTGTCGTCTGCATAAGACGTCAACTGGAACCCAAAGGATCTGATCAGGGCCGCCAATGGGGACACATATATATTAAAAAGTGTGGGACTAAGAGACGAACCCTGTGGGGGAAAGGAGAAAGGCTTAGACCTATCCCTGCCCAGGTCCACCGTTTGGGTTCTATCCGCCAGGAAAGATTTTAAAAGGTTCCAGGCCTTGCCCTGAACCCCTACTGTTGATAACCGGTCCATCAATACTTCATGATGGACCGTATCGAAGGCCGCCGAGAGATCCAACATGATCAGAATCGCAGCGCCTCCTTGGTCCAAGGCCTCTCTTATTTCCTCCGATGCTTTAATCAGGGCTAACTCTGTGCTGTGTTCAGCACGAAAGCCAAACTGCGTAGGATCCAGTGAACAGTTAGTACGCAGCCATTGCATTGCTCACCTTCACC